>CM076578.1:1586342629-1587693194 GCA_034641835.2 Pinus albicaulis
TGTAATTACAGCTTCATTAACTTCCCTGCCATGTTTGGAATACATGTTCTTTGCATTTCATAGAAAGCTTTCGTGGCTTTCTTACGAAGCCCATGGTGCACATATGCTACAATCATAACAGTTTAGGAGACGACATTCTGTCTCCGTATCAAATCCAAAATTTTGTAAGTAGACTTTGATTCGCACAATAACGTTTTCTCATACTGTTAAAGTTGCACAATGAAGGGTTCATCAATGGGTTGAGGAGATTATCTCTTGAACCCAAAACAAGCACAATGACTTTTATGATAAACAATGTGTTTAGCCTACGATTGAAATTGGCAATCCAGTTAGTTTTCTTCTTCAGAAAGAGATATACTCTAGAAGTTAACAACATTGAGGTACAACGTGTATTTAATGCTCAAAGAGTTAATGCATTGGCAATAAACATTGCCATGGAATTGATTTCCAATGTTTAATGGTTCAAATATTATGCTCTATCTCTGTTTAACCACTAGATAAATATCCACAACAGCCACTTTCAATTTCAGAATGTATTGCATCACATACTGCTACACTTCAATCAACCATGCACTTAATTAATTTTGGAAAACACCATCATCCTCAATACTATTAATGAGGCTTCCCTAGTTAGGATATTGAGAATGACATGAAAATAAACAAAGAGAGAAAATAAGGTATGAGTCAAACAACATACATTTACAATGGATTGTTTACAGATTGTGACAATGATAATTGGACTTATGTTCTACATTCCTCTTACAAGAAATCAAGTTTAGTAAAGTCCAATTAAATTTAGTAAATGGAATATGAAACCGAGAAAGCAAAAGAAATTTAACCACCAACCTTAAAAGAAAACTTTGTTCCAACAAGTTCTGCTATGATTTGTTCAAAAGCTGAAGCTCATTGCCAGAGCTAGAAATACTACAAATTTGAATTGTTTTTTTTCCTTTTTAAGTTAATGAGAATTTTGTTTAAATTTGTATTTTCTTTAATTGATAATAATTTTAATTATAAATTTCTTTCATAATATTTATTTGATATGGACACTAAGTTGATTCTCTATGCATATAATTACAAATTGTAAATTAAAAAAAAAAAAAAATACATTAAACAACCTAAATTTATTATAACATTTATTATTTTAAACCAAAATACAATTCTTTCAATTTAGTACTCCTATCAGTCTCTCTTTGCGCCTTCTAAATCAATTGCTAATTTATCAGAAGTTGTAGTCTACCGTCAAAGTCCATTCACCCGCCTTCCTCGTTTACTTGACTCTAAATGGAAAATCTCTAATACAGTACCTTTCAACACTCTAGCCTGTCGAAGATAAAGAAGGGACCACTAGAGATTCAGATTAACTTCAATTACAGAATAGCCCCTTCCACTACAGTCTGTAATTGCAATATCATTCTATTCACTGCAACATCCAAATTAACGGTAGTATTAGCCATAGTAGATGACTTCGGCAGTGCCATCAGATGCGCTGATAAAGATTTCATCAATGATACTATTCAGGAAAGAAACCTGAACGTGGTCCAGATCTCATTGGTCAAAAACGTTGGCAAGACAGGCTACAATATTTCAAGTTATGAAGAAATCTAGATAGGATGTACGGTCTTGCTCAGTGTGGCAATAAATAACTGGTTTGCTATTGAGCAGTTAATGTGCGGTGCTGTATATTACTATTTTCGGACAATTTACTGGCTTACTTGCTTAAAATATAATAATAGATATATATAGCCTTGCCTATTTACTACCCAATGGCATGCTAGTTACTTTTTGCTGCTCAATATATGAAGGTATTGTCATTTAAATTAAGAGTTTTCTTTAGAGTTTCTTTATAGACAGTTTATGAACAATTTTAGGAGCATTTATCTAGATATGTAAAATTTTGCTATTAATTTTTAAAGATATAGTATATTAAAGAAGTTTAAAATAATTTAAAATATAAAAGTTAGAGGAAAGGGGTTAATATAGCTAATGGTTGTTAATATTGTTGAATATTTAACTAGTTCTATGATAACATGTCTTTGGTTTAAAATTATTTAAGTGCGCTAGTTTATGGTAATGGACATACACAAACCAAGTCCATGAAATTAGCTTAAATATGTGTTGCCAGTGTTACTAGGCATTTGACTAGTTTTGCATTGATAAACACATGGTTTTAATCTAATGTAGGAGCATCCACCCGCCCCAATTCACATCATGATTTTCAGAGGCTTCTAGAAGAAGCATCATGGCAACTTAGGAAAATGGACATGATTTTCTAAATTTTATGTAAAATTCAATTCTAATTACAAGCCTATAGAAGGCATGAGCTAACAAGGGAGGACCCCCAACTAATCCATGGAGCAATTGACCCCAACCTTAGTGACGCGCATTGTGAAATCAAGTTGATCTTTGACTTAACTAACTACCCTGACTTGTTGATTTTTGAGATGGAAACTCGACTTCATGGCATGAAGAGTAGATCGCGAGGTTGGATGGTTGACCTACAACATCAACAACTTGGAATGTTTGGGTGCTTGTAGTTTTTAGAGATTATCCATTACTACAAAATAAGTCGGAAGGAACAAGAAATCATGGGCCATAACCCATAAGCTCACATAATTAGAGCCATCAAAGGTTGAAATGTGCAGATCCTAGTTTTGTCAGCATCAAGTGGTATCCAAGTAGGGAAGGATTTCGTATTGAAGGTGAACAACTTCCAGGTACTATTTGGTAGAAGTTGTTGCGTTAATTCCATAACTGTGGTTGTGGGTAGAATTATCGAGAGAAGTGAATAGTGTGCAACATCCATAAGAGCATAGAAAGCTCAAGAGGCTCGAGTGGAGGTGAACCTATGATGCCAAAATACCATACCAAAGGAGAGAGCCTGTGAGGTGTATGTCCATGTTTAGTTACATCTCACTCCTAAATACGAGTTGAACTCAATGATACATGTGGTGAAAGAAGACCGAGATGGAGAAGACGATATGCAACAATGAAGACACATAATCAGGAGATCATGAAGATTTTCAAGCATGGGATTATAATGCAAGAAAATCGACCCACCCAAATTAGATCTTGATTCTCAGAGGCTTCTAGAAGGATCATCGTGGCAACTTAGGAAAATGGACACAATTTTCTCAATTTTATGTAAATTTCATTTGTAATTGTAAGCCTCTAGAAGGAATGAGTTGGAAAGTGAATGAGATTCATTTTATTAGGATAATGTTAAGCTTTATTTTCCTTAAATGGGACACCTACAAGTGTGAAAGAGGGGAGCTACTATTGATAATGTAATATCAGGTCAAGCTTACCTCAGGCCTTAAGCCTGAGAAGTCGTATGTAATTTTATTCACACACACACACACACACACACACACACACACACACACACACACACACACACACACACACACACACACACAGATATATATATTGTGTGTGTGTTTGTAGTCTAACACTATTTTGATTTATTTTCTTTATTTTGAGATCATATTGAATGTTGTGTTTGTGTGTGAGAGACACCATCATTGAGTGTTAATAAGAGGAACTATGGGATCATTGGTCACCATAAGGATCAATGGTCGAACCCTAGATGTTTAGTCGAGATCAGAGAACACATAGAGGAATGGAGTTCGACTAGATATTGGGAATGGTGAAATGCCAAGATGGTTGTAGGCCATCAGATAAGTGGGAGAGATAAGGACCGTCAAATCAAGAAATTGGAATCCCGAAACAGAGCGACTAGCCCGACCTCTGTCTAGGGGTCGAGTCATCGATGTATTATACTTCCTACGTAAGGAGCATGGAAAAAAATCAAGCCCCTACTAAACAATGAAGAAGTTGACCTTGAACTTAGTCAGGCGCATTGTGAAATCAAGTTGATCTTCGACTTAACTAGCTACCTTGACCTTTTGATTTCTGAGATGAAAAATGGATTTTATGGCATGAAGTGTAGATCACGAGGTTGGATGGTTGACATGCGACATCAAAAAATTGGAATTTTTGCGAGCTTGGGGATTTTAGATATTTTACATTGTTGCAAAATAAGGCAGAAGGAACAAGAAATGGTGGGCCATAACCCACAAGCTCATAGAATTGGAGCCATCAGAGGTTGAAATACACAATCCCATTTTCATGTATGTCATAATCCTTGTCAATGAAGCATCAATAATGACAACAAATTTACTATGGATGCCATCCATGAATGTGAGAAAGTATCCCTTACGTTTCCCAACAAGGTTTTCCTTGGAAAAAAATAATTATGGGAAACACAAGGATACTTCCCCACATTCATGAATGCCTTCCATAGTAAATGTATTGGCATAAAATAGAACACATAACCCAAGAGGATTTGAACTAAGTACCTATTAATATAAAACTAGCCAAATATCCTATAAAATCAGTGACCACTAGTTGAGCTAATCCCTTCCACTCTATATATAGAGAAAAAGATAGAGAAGAAGGTGGGAAAGAGGGGGAAAATATCACTGATGTTGCTAGGATTTTTTCTAGTATTATGTTTATATATTCTTAGTTTAAATCCCCTAGTACTGAAAAATTTACTACAAGTGCCATATATCCCCATATTCATGGATATATGGGAAAACACATCGAATAATTCTCCACATAGATAACATGGCTAGTAAACATGTCAAGATATATTAGTGTACTTAAAAGAGAAATATTTAAAACATACATTTATTAATATAGAACTGGCCAAATATGCAACAACATTGACAACAATTAATTAAGTCTAATATTTTGAAACATATATATAACTAACTGACTAACTAGAAATGATATTAACCTCAAGTTTATCCTTATGGTTTAATAAATTTAGATACTATATTCTATCTAATATTTTTGGTAAAAAAAATATAATTTGGAGATGTTATGACTCTCAACTATGAAAATATCATGATAAAATATTCTTCAATTTGCAAATAACTAAAATCATCCATATTAATTGAAATTTTATATTTATCAAAATTTAAAATCTTTAGAGGTGCAATTTTGTGTAGCAATGCATTCATAAATTTTAAAAGTGCAATTTTGTGTAACAATGCATTCATTTCGAGTATAAATTTAAATTACAACTAGCTCTAGTATCTAGGCTTTATATATAATGTTCAAATTTAAGTGTTTTTCAACACCTCATGATCCCTATTTGGTAGTCAAAATAATGATCAAACAGAATAGTAGGTACCTAACCAAAATAATGATCAAACAAAATATTAGGTACCTCACCAATAATATTAATTGATTAAAAATTCGTGGTATAACCATAAATTCCTTTTAAATAACTAAGAGTTCATCTTTCCTAATAATTCATATCTTTAAACACTTTTAAAATGTGGAAATACAAATCAATAATGAATTCCTTATGAATAACTAAGAGTTCACCTTTCCTAATAACTCAAGATCTATAAACATTTTAATAAAGTGGAAATACAAATCCATAATAAATCATAAGTAGTTTTGTTTATATATATATATATATATATATATATATATATAATTAATTAATTTTTAAATCTATTTTTGTTATTTTCTCCTTTCCCAACTATTTTGAAGTTTTACTTTCACTATTGGTTTTTAATAAAAAAAATTATGATGTGTAGAGCCTCAACTCTAATTTTTGTAAGGGTCAAGTTTTTCCATTCACATGTTGTTATTAGGTTTGGAAATCCAAAATATTTTTATATACTAACATTTCCTATATTTTTTTTAAATATAGTTTTTTATTTGCTATGGCTATTTATTTTAATCATGGTTATTTATCTCAATCAAAAAGAAAGAAAGGTGAAAATATAGATGGTATAAGTGGTCTAACCATAATGGAGTTGGTAGAAAACTCATTAAGAAAATTAAAAGTTTGTATAAGAGAATGAAGATTACATGAGTAACATGAAAGGTTTCGTGTCAAACTACTTAAATAAGCTTTCCAGAATTATAAGAGGTATAATTAAATCTGTTTTTGAACGAGATGTTTTCATGAAGAATACAATGTCCAAAGTAACTTGTAAAGGGATGCACAAGAAAAGAATTTGATTGATAGAAGAAATAATCTTGGAGTACTTAAGCCCAAGCTCATTAATGAAAAGAGATTCCCATATTACTAAGATGTTAGAGCCCCTCATTAGTGTAAAAAGGATACTTAGAATTAACAGTGTGCTAGCATTATAATCAATATTGAATAGTGTTTTTCTTTTAATTACACTTACAAACAAGTTAAAAATACATTTTCACTTGAAATGGTATGTAGATTCTCCCCCAAAACCTTCTCAAGACTCTGAAGAATGTAAAATACAAAGTATAAAGTATAAATAATTAAAGAAAATATTTCTAATAATTAGAATGACTTTTCTTCCATGGGTTTTTCATGGCTTCTTTATTTAATGTTATATATCATGTTGATGTTTTTCTCAAAAGTATTTCTATCATATTTTTTACAAAAATTATTAATAATTTTGTAATACCAAGTGGAATTGGTTGTCAAATATTTTGAGTCAAAATTATATTTTTTATGGACATAATAACCTTTAGAAAATAGTATCTCTCATGGCTTAAATTGAATGTCTAAATGTTCAATTTGATGATATCTCCTTCATAAAATAAAGTAATGCCACATCATTAAATCACTCTATGTTGAAATAAAGTTGTCAAAAGTCACAATTATCATAAATATTATAATCCTACAACAATATTGATATTTTATTATTGTGTTTTAATAATGCATTGACCACTTTATTGTGTTGTTGGTCTTCATAATGATAGAAAATAGAAAGAGAGAGAGATTACACACAACACCAAATGCTTGATACTTTTATTGTGTTATGAAACTAGCTCCAAAAATAGAAGAAAAGAGAGATCAACACCTTAGAAATTAGCCACTTAAAGGGGGGAAACTCCTTTACATTACATAAATGAACAATTCTTGGATGATACAAAATACAAAACCCACTTTCTATATATAGGAGTCCACGGGGTCACAATAAAATCCTAGCCAACCTAACAATAATAATGTAAGGGCACAACAATAATAATAGTGGGGTTTTATGGGGCAGAATAATAACAATATGAGGACTACAGGGGTACAACAATAACAATAAGGGGGATACACTAACAACAATAAGGGACTACACTAGTAATGTAGTGATCTAACATGCCCCTCTCCTTCAAACAAGTTTTGTCCTCAGCGTTTGATTATTTATGGATTCTTCTATATAAAATTCTCATCCTCCCATGTAGAATCTTCAACAGGTAAGTTCTTCCACTCACTGAGATACTTTGAAATTGATTGATTTCATAGTTGTTGAGTTCTTCTTTTCGGGATTGATTTAGGTTCCAATATGATTTTTCCTTCCTCGTCAAGTTCTGACAATCTTGTTTGAACTGAGAGTGTGACACCTATAACCTTCTTTAAGCATGAAACATGGAAATCTAGGTGCACTCGGGAAGATGCAGGCAACTCCAATTTGTATTCCATAGTGCCAATCTTTTGTAGCACCTTGTAAGGACCATAGTACTTTAGCGATAATTTATTATACTTCTTAGCTTGCTTGAGGGACGTCAGTTTGTATGGTTGTATCCATAAAAATAACCAATCACCAACATCAAAACTTCTTTCACTGCGATGTTGATCTACCTGTTGTTTCATTCGATTTTGCACCAAAGTTAGGTTATATTTTAAGAGTTGGAGAACTTGTTGTTGATGTTTGATGTGATCTTCCACTTCTTGATCATCCATATTAGCTTTCATGCCATTCTTCAAACCATCCATATTAGCTTCCATGCCTTTCTTCAAACCATCCATCTTAGCTTCCACACATTTCTTCAAAACTTCCATTTCATTTTTTGTTTCTCTTTGCGAGAGCGAAATTTGTTGCACTTCTTCCTCTTCATGAGTCATAATAGAGCCTTCTAAGGGATTAATGGTTGTTGAATTGTTTTTAAGGGGGCATTTTAGAACCCAATACTGATATCTATGCTTCAATATGCCCTTGGCATCACTTCAAACTGATTTTTCAAACAAGACTTATGTAATTTGAAAAACAATACACACATTTTTCTTGCTTTTGAGGAGATCGATATTGAAACTGATGTATCTCTATAATTTCAGAACCCCAAGATTTTATCTTCAGTCTTGTAGTAGCCCTTTGAATCTTCTTTCCAATACCACAAGTCTGACCTAATTTGATTTCTTCAAGGCAAAGTTATGCCCAATCTCCCACAATGACCTAATTATGGAGTAGCTTAGGAGAGCGAACTTGTATGGTATGCCATGTGCCACTATTTCCTCCTTTCGCTATGAAATTGATATACATGAAACTTCAATCTGTTTACTTTCGGCCACTTTTTACACAATTCCAATCTGATGCTCAGAGAGAGAGTTATGACGATTTCCCCAAGGTCACCTCTTATGAAATTCGAGAATCTGCAAAAATCATACTTCCATAGATAATATCTCTGACAATATTGTGAACCAAGCTCTAAAATTTCTACAAGAAGTTCCTCAGGATTTCTTCGCAAATCAGTGTCTTTTTTAGCTTCTGAGTCTTCATAGAAAAAATGTTATAGCGAAAATACCAGGGTGACTTGTTTAAAGCAGTGAAACCCTAGAATCCAAAGCTCTTATACTAAATGTTATGAAACCAGCTCCAAATATAGAAGAAAAGAGAGATCAAGACCTTATAAATCAACCAATTTGAGGGGGAAACCTCCTTTACATTACATAAATGAACAATTTTTGGATGATACAAATGACAAAACCTCCTTTCTATATATAGGAGTCCATGGGATCACAATATAATCCTAACTGACCTAACAATAATAATGTAACGGCACAACAATAACAATAGTGGGGTTTTATGGGGCACAATAATAATAATATGGGGACTAGAGGGGTACAAAAATAACAATAAGGGGGCTACACTAACAACATTAAGGGACTACACTAGTAATATAGGTATCTAACATATTGATCACGACAGGTACACACACACACACACACACACACACACACACACACACACATATATATATATATATAGGATACATAGCCCTGACTTCGAGATATCTAGATCAAGGCTACAACTCATATAGTAGCTTCTAGACTGATGCCTAGAGACTCACACTGGCAACTCACATGACATAGAAGCATTACTTCCAATATCCTCCATTAATTCTTAAATGGAAAACATTAAAAAAATACATATTACAACAGTAAATACATCTATGTCTGACTGGTCTTCATCACCACTCACATCCACTCTGGAATCTCGAAAACACCGCTCTTTCTTCACCACAACATCTTTGATCTGTCACTTGACCACCATTTAAAACATAACCGCTTCATACCATCTTTGACGTGCTTTGTAGAATTGATGCTTCTCGACCTCCTGGAGCATAACGAGTCAGTCACAATACAGAACCATCCTATAGACACACCTCCATTTGTTGAACACATGATCTTCCGTTGTATTCCCTAGTTATTTAGGAAGGTTGCTTGGGTAGTAAATGTATGCAGAAATCAATTTTACAAGATGATATCTTAAACATATTATCAAATTAACATATAAGTTGATGTTCCTGGCTCCACATGACGCCACTAGCTTATAACAAATTAAACATAATCAAATTAGTGATATGTTCTTGTGTCACCGTATACAACAAAAACCGCCAATTTGAAATTACGCTAATCTGTGCTATAATTATTTATTCATTTGATTTTTCACAACTCTTTTTTCACCATTAAAATTCAAATTTTTTTTTTTTAAATAATATAACCATGCCACTTCAAAGCAGATCTTGGACCAAAACAATTCTAGATGGCATCATCATTCCTCGTCTTGTCACGTCCCGCCTCCATAAGTGGTCTTGAAAACCTCAATGAAAAGTATATGTAATTATGGAATGCGCACAAGGTGAAATCCCCATGGATGATGACTCCAACCATGAATCCCCAGACAAAAAGCTCTTCGAATTCCTAGATTTATCCCTTCTGCATGCTCCTGCAAAGTGGTTTGCACAACCCCAACTTCTGGTGGACAACACGCCATCAATATTTATTCTATTTACATCAAATACAAAACCAATTCCTTATACTCGATCTATCAGTTTCGGATTAAATTAGCGTTGTTTGTGACCGTTCTATTGGCAGTATTATATCGTTCCTGATAGATCGGAAATACTACCTCCATAATACTAGAATACAAATAATTTCTTCTCTTCCAAGCCTGGGATCCAATCCCCTTTCCACCACTCTAGATCTCCTGCACTTTACAACTTCATAGCAGACGCAAACCACAAAGATTGTAGATCTATGCTTGCCAAAAGAAAATAAATTGACTACATGGGTCCTTATCCGAGATCCACTAGCACTGCCCAAGAATAATTGTCGTTAACATCATTGATTGATTCTTTCCATCAACATCAGTATCCCTCCCGTTTATCTGCTCGGTGTTCATTGAAAATTTGGAGGCATGGGGTGGCCTCATGGGGCCGAGCTACGAAAGTGGAAATATTGTTTTTTGTGGTTCCAAGGGAAAGAGTCACCACCCAAGTCCTTCATAAACAATTCAACATTTGCGTACCAAAGGAAAGTGTCACCTCCCATTCATCAAAAATGGTGACGAGCTCATTCCATTGACCAGAATCATCCCCGTCAACGATGGCCACAAATTGAAGCCCGATTTATGTGGACACTTGACTTCTCCGTGATCTATTTTCATGAAGATCCCATCTATAATGGAGATTAGGAGATTTTCACCTTCATTTGCCCTTACAGATGAAATTCGACACGAGACGAAGAGTCAACCATTCTGTGAAAAAAAAATCTTGTTCTCCCATCAACTATCATTCAGAATGATGTTGGATTATGTTCCTGCACTCCATGGCTTGCCATTGACGCAGAGTTCAGACACAATGATGCAGAGTTCGGACACGATGAAATAGGGAGCGAAATCCTGATAGAAATTTTTAAGCCCCTGAAACTGAAGAAGCTCTTCCTCCGGGTGATGATTCTATACCCTAACATGGTCCTTGCACACATTCGTTACAGGAGAATTAATTCACTGATGAGAACTTCAAGCTGTAGGTTTTAAAATAAAATAGAATTTCACACTTTTACTCCTCCTCACAATCACAACCAACATTTTGGATTCTAGATCTACAAAAACACATGGAAACTTGAGATCTACACAAATATACACACAAAAATGCAGAAATAAAATACTATACTAATCTATGTACAAATCATTAGCTCTCATTGTTCTCACATCTCCCTAGACTTCCTGTGAGGGAATCAAGCCAGTACCAGCTCTGATACCATGATATAAATTAGAGAGAGCAAGAGAGATTACACACAACACCGAATGCTTGATACTTTCATTGATCACCAAAGGTACATAAATAGAGGATACATAGCCCTGACTTCGAGATATCTAGGTCAAAACTACAACCCATATAGTAGGTTCTAGACTGACGCCTATAGACTCACACTAACAAATCACATGACATGAAAGCATTAACTCCAACACATAATGTACATTTTGACCCTTGATGTATTTATATTGATTAATGTAAATCATGTTCATGCTAGAGTTAAAAGAAAAAAATTTGAATCATGTCTTTATGGACCTTTAATATAGAAAAAAATGATTTGTTGGCTCTAAATTTGGTAAATTTGGCCTTGCTCTAATTCAAGTTTCCCCATGTAGAAGAGACATCCATTCAACCCAACATATCACTATATAAAGACAGTTCAAGCTCCTCCTCTAGGAAATAATTTAAATATCTCTCAAGCAAGAATCTTTTGGGCATCCAAGCAAAGGATAAGAAGGACAAAGAGAATGAAAATAAGGAAAAATTCATCTCTTTCTCTCTCTATCTACCTCACACGTGTGGAGGAACTCTCTCTCTCTAGTTCGTATATTTTTCTGAGAAGTTGCATTTTTAGGGCCGATATTCTAGGATTTGGGGCAATTACTACGAGGTCAAAATTCAGCGTAGAGCAGATCAAGAGGGTCGAATAGCATGATTAGATTGGAGGCATGAGTTGGATGGTGTTGACCAATTTGGACCATAGATTTGTTGAAGGTCAATATGATCTAGTTTTTTACTAGAAGTTTAGGTGTGTCTCATGTTGAAAAGAAGAATTTCTTTATTGAAAAGGTTGTTGGGTTTTTCCCCCAAGTGGGTTGTCTTAGGGTAAATCTTGTGTTCTCTTTGTGCATTATGATCTCTATTGAGCTATTATTTCTATATTGATTGAATTTTTGAAGTATAATTTATTAATGATATACTTGAAAAATTAAAAGAAGAATAACACCATTAGAAGTAACTATCAGTTTTCATAAATATTTTATTTGTATCCATTGCACTTGAAAAATCAACATGGTATCAAAGCTTTGGTGAAGGAAGGGACACTAATATCACTCTTAAGGAAGCCTACATTGAGATCACTATTGTTGATACCTTCTTGACTGTCTATCTATATCCATGGATTCCTCTATGAAGTCATATAACGAGTTAGAAGGGGCTTCAAATTTCAAAGCATGAAAAATTAGGATTGATCTTATTCGTGCAAAGAACAAAGTGTTGGATATTGTGAAGGGAAAGGTTGTAGAACTAGTAGATAAAGAGGTAAAGGAGAAGTTTAAGGAGGATGACATTACTACCATGCCCTTATTGTGTATTCCATTAGATATCACCTTATCTCATATATTTCAAAGCTTTAAACTTCAAAGGTGATGTATGGTTCCCTAACTAATCTATTTATAGTCAACAACATTAGTCAAGTCATGAGTTTGAAGAATGAGCTTCTTGATTTTTGGATGAAAAATGTTGACACTTTTTCCTCATATTTCATATGGATCTCTAAACTAAGATACCAACTTCAAGCAATTGATGAAGTCATCTATGAGAAGGAACTTGTGACTATGACACTTAATGGAATACCTAGATCATGGGATGCATTTGCAACTGGTACCAGTAGCAGGAAGGAAGTTCCCTCTTTTCAAGAATTATGGACTTCTTGTGATCAATAAGAATAAAGGCTTATATCAAGAGATATAAATGAAGAAACATATAAAAAATTTGCATCTTGTTTCAAGATGAATAATGGAGGAAGGAAGAAGCTTGGTTTCCAAAATAGAAAACCAAAAGAAAGACCTACTCCATAAGGAAAGAAATATATGTCAAAAATTCAATGTTATCATTGTCACAGATTTGACCACTATGTGAGCCAATGTCTTAAGTATAAAATGATAGAAAGAGGAAAGGAATAAAACATGCTTCAACAACAGACATTGATGAACATCCAAAGAGATCAAAAGGTGAAAAAAAAATATTTTATTTCTATGATCTAAGAAGTTATATTGCAGATGAGGATGATATGTGGTTTATGGATAATGGTGCTTAAATACATATGACACGAGATCGTGGAAATATTACTAGCATGATGGAAAGAGGATTATCACAAAAGGTAGATCTTGGAGAAAACCACAACTATGTAGTCAAAGGAATTGGAAAGACATCCATTCAGTTGAATTTGGTAAAAAAAAGTTTAACTCAACAATGTTCTATATGTGTCATCTTTGAACAGAAATTTAATCTATATTTCATGTTTGGAAGATAAAGGAGAGAGAGTAACATTTTTTTATCGCAACATACTTGTATGGCCCAAGGACTCTAGTGTAGATGATTCTAGAGTTATTGGAATTTGTGAAAGAATATTTTATAGACTCTTGGGTCAACCAACTCAAGCTTTAGTACATGATGAAATCAATCCATGTGAATTATGGCATATGGTATGTGCTCACCTTCATTATAGAGCCTTACCTAGCTTAAGTAAAATAGTTTCACATGTTCCTCAATTGTAGATAGAACATGAAGGTGTATGTAAAGGTTGTGCACTTGAAAAGAATGTCAAAAGGTAATTTCCAAGTAGTGATAGTAGATCCAAATAAAAATTGGATCTAATTCATTCTGATGTATGTGGTCCTATGTCAGTGAGATCACTTGGAGGTTCATTATACTATGTAAATTTTATTAATGACTTATCTCATAAGACGGGGATCTATCACATGAATACAAAGGATGAATTCTTCACCAAGTTTCAAGAATTCAAGGTTGATGTAACTTCCTCCTCCCACATTTACCCAATTTCACTAGCATGTCAGGGTAAACATGAGACGAAGAGTTACTATGACATGACTCAACCTCCAAGCTCCAGTTAAGGAAGTGGGGCCTAAAAAATGATAACTCACAACATCCCTCAGGGCTACAAGACACTCAAAGGCCAAAGGACCACTTGAGTCGTCCAAACCCTCAGATGGGGTTGCCTTTTTCACATATTAAACCCCAGCCGCATGCACAACAAGGAAAGGGTCTGGTTATAGGGATCCAAAAACTCACATGAAACTGCTTCCATGTGGTTATAGCCCAAAATCTCTAGTTCAAAGGGTTCAGTCCCAAGATCTGAGCCAAAATTCCAGGCCAACCTCCAAACCACTTCCCATAACTGCATTAGACTTCTCAGAATGACAAATGACATCATGAAAATGCTAAACATACAAACTTGAGTTAGAAACTCGACCTATACTTACCAGAAAAAACTAGGCATTTCATCAAACACATAGTAAACATGTAAGCTACATGTCATGAATTAATATATAATCATAAGAGTCTAAGATTCATCTGAGAATCACCAAGAAGGCTTTGTTCCCTCTCCACATAGTTGCAAAAACACTAGTTAGTCCATGCATTCATTAACCATTCATATATTCATCAAGACATGTTAAGAGTGATAGGTAAAATACATCATATAACCAACATATAACCAGTAAATAACTAGCATAGAAACCATGGCAACTCAACCATAATATCACCAACATAATCACTGCAAATTCTCATAGATCATAATAGGAAAAAATATCATATTAACATATGAAATTCCAACCAAGTTAGGGAATTCCACGTACCACCTGACCATATATTGGGCTAAACCAAATCTCCCTTTTATCCAATCACCCTAGCGCTATATTCTAAGCACAAATGTGGGATCTCCTGGAATAAACCAAGAAAAAGCCAAATCAATGCTTCTAGAGGCTAACCACCTCAATCGTGCCTCAACCCTTAACCACAATGATTCCACCTCATGGTTTAACATCACCAACACCAACCCGATTTGTCTCTACCCAAGTTGTCCAAGGCTCCAGGAACTAGTAACTCAACCCACAGCCTTCCAGGGCTCTAGAGTGTTTTTCCAACCCGACTCTAGGGTCTAGTAACTCAACCCACCAAAGGTTCTAGAGAGTTTTCCCCAATCTAGGCTCTAGTACTAGTAACTCAACCCAATTTGTTCCATGGCTTCCAGAGCGTTTGTTCCAACCCACAACCATAAGGAATTGTGAGCAACAATCAAGTGGAAAAACCCATAACACTGTGGCTATCCAGGAAATAGTAATGCAAGGTTAAAACCACTGTTAATCCAGGCAATCCTTCATTCCATTGACAACACATAACCAGATAATCACATGCATATATCATGCATATAGAAATCAACAAGTAAATCACACATGCAGCTTATTATCATCAAATCAATCTAGTTGTATTTGTTGATCCAAATGTTCCCTTGCATTTTCCTACTTTTCTTTGCCTTCTTTCTCCAAATCCAATGTATGTCAAAGCGCTCCAAGAATTATCCAAGATTTATATAAGTATGGAAGAGTGTGAGAGAATGAGAGAATAAAATAAAGCTCCAAAAATGAACTGGAAAAAGCTAAACCAACAAATATGGGAACTAATCCTCATAAGAATTTTTATCTTTAAATCCTCTATTTTCTTCATTTTCCATCATCTTTCCTTCAATTTCCCTCTCATGCAAATATGTGACCCTTCATCTTCCTTTTCTCACATTTTCCTTTATTTCATAAATAAAAATTCCAATTAATGTCCCTTTTCCTTTACCAATTTCTTTGCCAATTTTCATAGCCATAAATTAATCACAAGTGATACACAACACTATGATTTTCCCAAAATTCAGCTTGGAGTACATGTCCCATGACCTTGGTCTTATTTTATTTACATATAACATCAACCATGGGTTGCTTATATACAAACCCCTCACCCTTGGGGAACCACCATCCTCGGTGTTCAATGACACTTATAAACCAACAAAACACATGATTGCCATGGAGTTTTATTACATAGATCGATGCAACATTTACATCATATCATAATGTTGATACCATGACCATCATAGCATGAACACCATACCACTTATTGGAGATTTATAACACAACTCAATGATGTATTTACTGAATATGCATATAAATATGATCAACACAACATCAAACACATACACCATAATACATCTGCCCATAAAGTGCCTCAAATAGACTCATCTTCAAAGATTCCTGATACCCATTATTAGACGCAAATTCCACCAGTGAAGGTACTCTTCCCACTTCTATTTTTTATTCATAACATAAATACTCAACATGTACTCAAGAATATTTTTAACCATCTCTACCTATCCATATGTCTATAGATGATAAATTGTACTAAAGGAAAATTTTGTCCCCAAACCTGCAAACAACTCTATCCAAAACCCGAAAGTGAACCTGGCATCTCTATTGGATATAATATTCTTAGGAACACCATGCAACCTCACTATCTCCCTGATGAAAATATGAGTACTTATCTAGCTTAATTCATAGACTTAACAGCAATGAAATGATCTATGTTGGTCAACCTGTCAACCACAACTATAATGGAATCATGTTGCCTCAATGTTATTGGAAAACTTGTAATGAAATCCATGGAAATGACCTCCCATTTCCATTTTGGAAACATAATCAGCTGCAATAAACCACTTGGATGCTTGCACTATGATTTTACCTGTTGACAACCCAAAAATCTAGCCACAAAATCATCCACTTTCTTTTTCAAATTTGGCCAATAGTAGAACTTATTCATAGATGTCAAAGTATTTTGATATCCTAGGTGACTTGAATACAACGTAACATGAAATTCCCTCAAGATAAGATTCTTAAGATCACCATCATCCAACACATAAATCATGTTCCTGAATCTAACCAAGCCATCTGTTGTGAGATGATACTCCTCATCCCTCTTATTGTACCTTATTGTTGTAACTTATGCTTAAGCTACTAGTACCTATCATCACGTTGCCATGCATGCAAGTTATTCTCCTGCAAATCTATCTCATAAGAACTCGCTATTGCAATTTCTTTTACATGTACTCTTCTACTAAGATCATCTACAACCCTATTCTCCTTTCCCTTGATGTACATGATCTTGAAGCCAAACTCACTGAGAGTATCTAACCATCTAGCTTGCATGATATTCAAATTAGGTTGATCAAATAAGTATCTCAACCCATTGTGGTCACTCATCAAAATGAACCTCCAACTAAGAAGATATTGTATCTACATCTTCAATGCATGAATGATAGCTTCCAAATTAAGATTGTGAGTCACAAATATCTTCTTGTGCTCATCAAACTTCCTTGACTCATAGCATGCTACCTATCCTTCCTGCATCATGACTCCACCAATTCCTCTCTTGCAAGCATCTATACATACCACAAACTCTTTATATTTATTTTAAATCTTCAAGACTAGAGAATTTGTAAGAAACTGCTTCAACTTCTCAAAATTATTTTCACATTCCTCTATCCATTCGAGCCTCTTTACTTTTTTCTGCAAAGATGTGATAGGATGAAATATGTGATAATTTCCTGATGAACCTCCTGTAGTAACATGTTAATCCCATAAATGATGTTACCTCATCCACATTCCTAGTATCTTCCCATTCCATGATAACTCTGACCTTTTCTAGGTCCACTGCTATACCTTCCTTGGAAATACCATACCCCAAGTAACTAACTTGTGTCCGAAAGAAACCACACTTGCTAATATTGGAATACAATTGATTCTCTATTAGAAATATTAACACTATTTCTAGATTATTTGTATGGTCTTCCTCATAATTATAATATATCAATATGCCATCAATGAATATCATCATAAACTTCTCCAGATATGGACACAACACACTATTCATTAAACACATGAAAGTAGCTAGAGCATTATTCAAACCAAAAGGAACCATAACATTCTCATAATTCCCATACATGGTTTGAAATGTGGTTTTGTAGATGTTATATTCTTTGATGCATGCCTAATGATATTCTAAAGGATTGAATCAATCTTCGAGAACATTGTTTCTCCCTTAAACTGATTAAACAAGTCATCAATCCATGATAAAGGATACATGTTCTTGATTTTCACCTTCTTCAACTGCCTGCAATCAATGCACAACCTGAGAGTACCATATTTCTTCTTCACAAAAAATATTGGTGCACCACAAGGTGACACACTTGACCTAATGTATCCCTTTTCAATAATTTCCTTAAGCTGCAATTTCAGTTCCACCAACTCTAGAGTGCTCATCCTATATGGTGCCTTAGATGTTAGTGTTTCTGCTAGCATAAACTCAATGTAAAAGTCCACTTCTCTATGAGGTTGTAATTCTAAAATATTTGTTGGAAATACATCTTGAAATTTCTACAAAATCATATACCTCTTTAATAATTCAACATCCTCAACATCCTTACCTTTGTCATTAGAAATATGAACTACAAACAATACACACCCTTTCCTGTTACTGCACTTTTCCTGCATAGTTGCAACCATTCTCACTGATGTAGCCTTCTTCTTACCCTATAATATTCTCCTTTCTCCATCATCATCTAGGCAATCAATATCCTTATCATAGAAACCTACCTTAGTCTAGTGAATATACAACCAATCCATACCCAACAATATATTTTATGATCTCAATGGAAGTACATTTATATTTGTTATGTAGACATACATTCTGCTCAAATTCATAATATCTTACCCAATGATGAACTATTTTCTTAGTACTTGTAGCCAACTTCACCAACCAAGACTCTGCACACACTTCTTTATTCAAGAAACACTTATCCATTAGGTGAGGACTTATATAGCTATAATTAGATATAGGGTCAAGAAAAATAGAAACAACTTGATCAAAAAGTTTACCTTCCATCTCAATAATAGATTCCTAATGATCCATCTTTCTAGTATCCAATGTTGCATAAATCTGAGAAATATTATGTCCAACATGCCCAATTTTTTGTGCCTCCAGAGCACTATAACTCTACGGTATTCCACCGTGATGTTGTGGACAATCTCTATTGTGATGATCCTTTCCGCAAGTCCAACACTGGACATGCTTCCTACCATCACCCTTTTTCTTCTCCCCAGACTGGAATGTTTGTCCTTTGTCAACTGCCGCTTGAATTTCTTATACGGTGTTGCATTCTCTTGGTTACCTTCATCCTGATGTCTTCCTCGATTCTTATCCCATTTTCCTTTAGTCTTTTCATTATCTTTCCAACCTTTCTTAAGTGTTGACTTACACTTAGACTACTCATAACAATATTTCCACTTCCCAATTACTTCCTCCAATTTTTAAGGTTCATCATACTCAATCTGATATTTAAATTCTAAAGGAAATACACTAACTAATCTTTGAACCTTTGTATTATCATCCTTAAGATATGGTATATACCTCAATAGATCCAAGAACATATTCATATGTTATTTTTTCCATCATAGATCTGATCTTCAACTCATAGAACTCCTTATCCTTACCATCATAATATATCTCTGACAACTACTTCTTTCTGAAAATTCTTTTGAACTCATGACAACTTAACTCCTTTTTCTTGATACCTTTGACACACTTCACATATTCCCACCAGATGTCTTATTTCCCTTTGAGACTGAAAATAGATGTTATGGCTTTCATGTTCTATGTATAATCATGCAACTTGAAGAAATTCTTCATCCCAAGAAACCATGGCTCTGTATCTTTTGGTTTCTTCATCTCTCCATCAAAGGTAGGAGGTTTCGATTTCTTAAACTCATCTGAAAGGTATTGCCTCTCATTCCTCCTATAATGATGATAATGGTAATGACCATGATGTCTCTCTGATCCAAAACTAGAGTAGAACCCTTAATCACTACCTCTATTGTTAGGTGTATCCAACCATTTTCCACATCTAATTATGCCATCTTTACATGATCCATGTCCTCCATCAGACATAGCCCCATTAGTCCTTTCTTATTTTCCATAACTGATCTGTGGTTGTCCCTGTTTATGAAAATTTGATAAAATCTGAAGGATCACTACATTGACTATGCTTGATTTTCCTTTGCTTTGGAAAGTCTTTCCCATGACTGAATGATTTTGTCGCTGTATTTTTTGCAACTCATTATTTATGCCTTTAAAATTCTCAAGGTATCAACTATGTAAGGAGTGTACTAATCTCTTTTTTTCTCATCTGATCTACAAGGAGATTCACGTCAATTATAATCCACCATTTTTCTTGTTATCTCTAATCTTCTGCTTCCTACAATAATACCATGTCAGATAAACCATATATAAACATAATCCTACATACCTCATTGAAGTTCAGGGGAGGCTATCTGATCTTCATAGTCAATATGGATTAGCACAACATATTTATATATAATGAAATCAACCTATCAATTGTCATAAAATACCAACATCATCAACCTAAACATGAAAACACAACTGCAAAAATGACCATCAAAAGCAATAACCAACATGATACATAACAAACACATCGACAACTAACATGCATGCATAAAAATCACATCACGTCAATCCAATCCAAGTTTTTGAATTGTGATCTAATACCACCCTATGGTATCAGATATCACCCAAAGAAAACGAAAACCTGCTTTGATACCACCTGTAATTGCCTCCTCCCAAATTTTCCTAATTTTAGCTTGCCAAGGTAAACATAAGACAAAGAGTTAGTATGACATGACCCAAACTCCAAGCTCTGGTTAAGGAAGTGGGGCCTATTGATCACAAATTGACAACTCACAACATCCCTCAAGTATATAGGATACTTAGAGGCCAAAGGACCACACTAGATGACTAGTCCCTGAGTTGGGGCTTCCTTTCTCACATCTTAAGCCCCAAATTCATACACAAAAAGGCAAGGGTTTGGTTATAGGGCTCCAACCGCACACATGACACTGCTTCCATACAATTATAACCCAAAATCTCTAGTTCAAAGGGTGTGGTCCCGAGATATAAGCCATAATTCTAGGCCAGTCTCCAAACCATTTCCCAGAACTACTTGAGACTTCTCATAATGACAAATGACATAATGAAAAGGCTAAAAATACAAACTTGAGTAAGTAACTTGACCTAGACTGACTAAAACAAACTAGGAATTTTTCCAAACACATAGTAAACATGTAAGTTATAAGTCATAATTACATATTTGATCATAAAAGTCTAATATTCATCTAAGAACCGCCAAGAAGGATCCATGACCTCTCCACATAGTTGCAACAACACTAGTTAGTCCATGCATTCATCAACCATTAATATATTCATCAAAACATGTCAAGAGCCATAGGTAAAATACATCATATAGCCAACATAGAAACCATGGAAACACAACCATAATATCACTAACATAATCACTACAAATTCTCATAGATCAAAATAGGAAAATATCTCATATTAACACATCAAATACAAACCAAGCCATGGAATTCCACATACCACTAGATGATATATTGGGCTGAACTAAATCTCTCTTTCAGCCAATCACCCTTGTGCCTTATTCCAAGCATGAATGTGGTATCTCATGGAATAAACCAAGACAAAACCAAACTACGGATTCTAGATGCTAACCACCTCAACCATAGTGAAAAATGAGATTTAAATTACATTCTTTCATGAATTTATCATTTTTCATGTAGCATGGTTCATTGAGAGTATGTAACATGGGTACTCCTTGGATGAGGAATTAAATTTTGCATCCAACGAGTGGTCCCACTCGAAATTTGAGTAAAACCATAGGGATATGAGTTGAAAAGACGAGTTGAAAAAACATTTTTTTATTTGTTTTTATTTTCTAATCTATTTTATTTTTTACTCCAAAAATGGTGAATCATCCCCCATGGTTGAAATCACCATCTTGAATCCTATTGGTTCGTATAAAGTTGATTTTTGTTGTATATTTATGTTTTCCTCAAAATTTCTCTAATGATCCTCCATCAAGTGATGAGCACTTTATATCCATGAGCCTCATTAATCAATCCCAATTTCCTAGA
The DNA here is from genome assembly GCA_034641835.2 of Pinus albicaulis. Lineage (NCBI taxonomy): Eukaryota > Viridiplantae > Streptophyta > Pinopsida > Pinales > Pinaceae > Pinus > Pinus albicaulis. The sequence goes on from CM076578.1 coordinate 1,586,364,850, forward strand.
CTTGTGCACTGATACTTTCTCAGAGACAACTCCTATTATCGTGCATTGAGCACCTTCGACGCATATTCACTAAACCATTGTTGCTTGTACTGACTCACTACATTGAACCTTGATCATTGTTTCCTTGTATAGTGCATGGAGAAATTCTAGTTGATAGCAAGGAATTCTCCATCCCATTGCACTAATAAGCTGCACAATATAAATACTTACGTCCCTTCATGTTATAGTGAACACCCTTAAGGAAAGGTCACTTAACCTACTAGTTTCTTCTAAGCTTCCAATTGCTTCCCTCAACCCACTATGCAATCCCCTCAACTAGTGAGTCTCCTATTGCATAGTGTGATGTCAAGTCCCTATATTACTAGTGTAGTCCCTTATTATTGTTAGTGTAGCCTGCTTATTGTTATTGTTGTAACCCTGTAACCCCCATATTGTTATTATTAAGCCCTCACATTATTATTGCTAGGTCGGCTAGGATTATATTGTGACCCCATGGACTCCTATATATAGAAGGAGGTTTTTCCATTTGTATCATCCAAGAATTGTTCATTTATGTAATGTAAAGGAGGTTTCCTCCTCAAACTGGCTAAATTCCAAGGCATTGATTTATATTTTCTTATATTTTTAGAACTCGTCTCATAACATTTGGAATTAGAGCTTTGGATTCTAGGGTTTTTCTGCTCCAAACAGGTCATCGTGGAATTTTCTCTATAATTTTTTTTCTACAAAGGTTCAGAAGCTAAAAAATTTACCATGAGAAGCCAAAATCCTGAGAAAATTCATGTAAACATTTCAGATCTTGTTTCGCAATATTTTTTTGGATATATAATCTATGGAAGTTAGGGTTTTTTCAGGCTCCAAAATTTCATCTAAAAGAGGTGACCTTGGGAAAATCGTCATAACTCTCTCTCTCTGAGCATCGGATTGAAATTCTATAAAAAAATTTCGAAATTACACTGACTGTAGTTTCCTATGTATCAATTTCAGAGCCTAAGGAGGAAACCATGACATGTGGAAGGTCGTATAAGTTCACTCTACTGAATCAGTCCATAATTAGGTCATTGTGGGAGATTGGGCATAACTTTGCCTTGAAGAATCCAAATTAGATCAGACCTATGGCATTTGAAATAAGATTCAGAGGGCTACTACAAGAACACATTTCATATATTGAATATCGAAAATCACAGAGATAACTCAGTTTCAATATAGAGCTCCTCAAAAGAAAGAAAAGGATGTGTATTTTTTTTCAAATTGCATAAGTCTTGTTTGAAAAATCAGTTTGAAGTGATTCCAAGGGACTATTGAAGCATAGATACTAGTATTGGGTTCTAAAATTCTCAATGAAAATAATTAAACACCCATTAAGAACTCAAAATACTCTATTGTGACTCATGAAGATGAAGAAGTGAAACATGATCTATCAAAATTACAAGAGCAAGTGCACCAAATTTCGCTCTTGCAAAGAGAAACAAAAAATGAAATGGAAGTTTTGAAGAAAGGAGTGGAAGATAAGATGGGTGGTTTGAAGAAGGGAATGGAAGCTAATATTGATGGTTTGAAGAAAGGCATGGAAACTAATATGGATGGTTTGAAGAAAGGCATGGAAGCTAAGATGGATGGTTTGAAGAATGGCATGGAAGACATGGAAGAAAAATGAAAGGTTTGAAGGAAGATATGGAAGGTTTGAAGAAAGGTTCGAAAAATTTGCTACAAGAAATGATTCCTAATGGCGAAAATATGGTAGAGGAAACTCGTGATGAGAATAAAATAAATGTTAATCATGATTTCATAAACTCAAATTTTGGATGGAAGACCCACCACATTCCAAAGATCGATATGAGGCATTTTGATGGCAAGGATCTTGTAACATGGATACTATAGATGGAGCAATATTTTTATCTCATTAATGTTCAAAGCACACAAAAGGTACGCATTGCAACTTGATATTTAGAACAAAATACATTTGTATGGTATCGATGGCTTTTCTCTCGTAAAAAAATTGTCACTTGGTCAATTTCTACAGAGGAAATGATAGCACATTATGAGGATACAAAGAGAAACACCTTCTTTAGCCAATTGATAAATCTCAAACAAAAGGGTTTAGTGGTGGAGCACATTGAGGACTTCCAAAATTTGAATATAAGGGTAACTAATATTCCAAAGGAACACCAGATTGATGTCTTCATAGGGACTTTAAAGGATAACATCCAACATGAGGTTCGTCTTTGGGAACTTGATTCATTGGAGAAGGAATTCAAGTTGGCAAGAAAAATTGAATGTAAAATTATGGCGACAAGGAAGCCTACCACTCACATATATAAAGATGGAAGTATTTCTACTCCTAGACTTCCACGACCTACAAGGTTGACACCACAACAATTAGAAGAAAAAAGAGCAAAAGGGCTTTGCTACAGTTGTGATAGAAAATACACTAAAGGTCATAAGTGTGCTGAGAATAAATTATTTTACATAGATTCTAAAGAGGGGGAAGAAAATGAACGAGGATATACACCAAGAACCAACCCTAGAGAAAGAAGTAATGAGTCCAACCGTGTCGTGTAATGCATTGGCAGGAATTACCACTCATCAAACTCTCAAGATAGAAGGACATATCAAGAAGAAAATGGTAATAGTATTGATTGATTCGGGTAGTACCCATAATTTTATTCATTGTAAGGTAGCCAAGGAATTGAATTGCTTTCTATACCCAGTACAAAAATGTTAAGTGATGGTTCCAAATGGAGGAACTATAAATTGCTCTGGAAAATGCCATAATATCAAGCTAACCATGGGGGAATATGTATTGAATAGTCCAATGCTTTCAATTCCAATGGGAGTTTCTGATGTTGTACTAGGAGTACAATGGTTACAATCTTTGGGGACAGTAGCTTTTAATTTTCAAGAAATTTTCTTGAATTTTTCTTCGGAAGGAAAGGAAGTAAAATTACGAGGTATCGCAAGGAAGCCAGGAAATATAATAAGCTCTAATGTCATGACAAATCTTCTAAGGAAAGAAAAACGAGGCATAATTGCACAATTATGCTCATTATAATTTCCAACTTCAAAATCATCTATTTCTTCATATCTCAAAAAAAATTTGGACAATCATCTCCGTTGTCGTGTATGGCTACAACACCACCCAAAATTTTGGGTATATTTAAAATTTCAGGTCCCCCTATGCTCGCTTAATTGTCAACGTCTTTCACCGAGCCTGCAATCAGTGACATCTCAGCGACCTATCCCCAACCCCTCATGAGTTGTCTCGCCATCATGATCAAATGTCGTTGTTACAATCACGCCAGCGTATGCTTGAACGTTCTTACCGCAGTCGCGCCATGTGTAATAAGATTGCCATGCATACATTTGAATGAAAACTGTTTGTATATCGATGAATAAAAGCCTTCCCGATGTAGGTCATTAAGCATGTTGTTCGATTACTTCTCTTAAACTTCTTAGTTTCATATGTTTTATTCGTGGTCACCATCATCAAAGAATAATTATGATGTCGTAATGTTACATACAGGTCGATCTCACGGGTGACATACTCATAAATGTCGTCACCACACTGATGAGAAGGATAAGAGCAGTACGAGTTGAAACATGAGCAGCGGAGGACATCTATTGCATGTACGCAGGAAATAAGACCGCGCCAGTCAAGAGAACTTGCAGTCACAATAGGACTTGGGAACACATTGCAGGCAAATAAGTTTATTGGCTTACTTGAAAGGGTTACCGTACGGGCTCCATTTGGTCCCACGTCAGAAGAAAATTTATGTATCTGTATTGCATCAAGAGTTGCCCAGCTTCAAACAGGTGGTTTAGGCACTCAGCATCAGTCCTTTACAAATATTGTGGTACGACTATGAAAGACATGTAACCATTCTTATCTTTCAATGGTGTGGAGCCAGAGTCATCTGAAGAAGGACTAGGATCCACGAGTTGACCAACAAGCATTACAGCGTGCTCATCGCGTTGGTCAGATGCATCATGTTTTGGCAATAATAATTGAACAAAGTCAAGGAGGTGGTTATGCAAAGGGCCCATAGAAAATTGCAGCTGGTCACAATGTGATTGGCCATGACGATGTTGATCCAAAAGCACATATATCAGATAGTATAGTAGGTGGCGATTTGAGGTTCCTAATAATAATGGCCTGCACGAATTTGACCCATCATGACAACATAGAAGGAAGCTCTTGGTTATAAGTCTTTAGCCGCTCAAAGATACATCTGATAATGGCAAGGTACATTTTGTCAAATCCTATAAAAGGCCATTCTGTTGAACCAACAATGGTTTTGAGTTGTGTTGACAACTCTAGCAAATTGGTGCATTATAGTTTTGGCACAATATCTAAACACGCCTTTGAGAGGAAGCATGTTTGTTAAACCCCAAGCTACATAGTGGGTGCAAATATGTGGATCAAGGTAATGGTTTTAAATAATGATGTAATTAAATCAAAGAAGCTATGTGAAAACATTATAAGGGGCGCACATTCGACAAGTCAAAATTGCGTTGTATATTTATGCCAAGGCGCGAACACAAATGTTTTCTAAACCATATGAGACCGTCGAGCAAAAGCATGCATGCCGAAGTTTTAAATCTATGCTAGAATGTTTGAGGCATATATATTTATGGTGATCAACGTTACAACTAAAACGCGGGGCAAGGTTATTTGAAAATGCATTATGACTCGACGTAGCCACTCCTATGGTCGAGTTGTATTGTGTGAAAACAGATATATAATGTTTGGTTGAAAGTTGCGTTTTGACGTGGAGGAAGCATCGTAACCATGGTGCATTCCCCATGGGCGAAAAGGTCGAAGGCAGTTTCTGCCTATGGTAAACACAGAGCAGATATATGTTGGATGGTCCAACGTTCAAAGTCGTTGCATGGAGCTGAACATGCAATGTTTCCGTTACATAGAGCCAACGTAAATATTTATATATATACACGTGGCAGTCAACTTTTTCATGGAGCGCAGTGCTATAACTATAGTGCGTTGCCACTAAGGCGTGAAAGGGATTAAGCCACACGTTTTAAACCACGTCAGTTGGTGCAACACGTGACATTCGACCCTTATGAAACAAGTAGTCCTAACCTTATAATCAAGACATGCATTGTGAACCAGATGCAAGCCCAACGTTCGATGGTGGGTTGTGGTTTGAGAGCCAATATCTTACCTATAGCAGTCAACGTTATAATTAAAGCGTGGTTACACATTATCCAGTCAAGGCGCGCGTTCAAACATGGAGCCAAACTTACCGTTGGAACAATATATATACGTTGCAGTCAGCCTTTCAACGTGGGGCAGAGCCACCTCGCCACATACAGCTGCAGGCCAGCATGCCAACGGTGGAGTTCTCACTACAGTGAAACGTGGAAACGTGATTGTAATACGCTGACTGGTCTGCACGAATGAAATTTCGGATGCGTTTATCCCCAAGTCTGCATGGAAACTGTCATGGACAAACCATGCAGTGCTGAAATAGAATCCGAGTGATTTTTGCTGCCTTCTGTAACCCGGACGGCAATATTCCAGGAGAAAATCACTCCTTAAATCCGCTGCACTGGTCATGTTATCTCTGCAGATTCGCTGGGATCTAATTTTTCAATGTTGCCATTACTGACAACGCCTAGCTGTCTCCACAGAGCTAATTTTCGATGGCATTTTCCCTGTACTCTGTCCCAATGCACTAAGAAACCTAATCATCACATCCCACGCGATTTCATTCAGCACATTTTCCATTTGCAGGCTCATGCCGGATTGAGCTTCTCACCATGGAAGCGAATGACGATGATCGAGTGTTGCACCAGAACGAGCCACGGTAAAAGAGCCAGGTCGATGCATCTGTTTGCATGCAGGTTAAGATGAAAGAGATGGTGATGAGACTACAACGCATCGCTGGACAGAAAAGCGAAAGCGGAGTGCTTGAATTGCAGAGGAATTCCACGATAGGTGCTGAAACGCACCACTCCAAATGTTGAAACGACAGGGAGGAGGTCGCAACTGTCCAGAGGTCGCAGAGTCGCCCCAAAATGCGACCTCTCTTAGATGGAAAACGCCCACGCCCATCTGAACATAGAGCTGCATTCTTGAAACGCGTATTGGGCATCTTTTTATGAGTAGCGAGCTGCGATGTGGTAAAAGGTGAAACGAACCTGAAAGGCGCCCCATATAGCATGGAGAAACCCCAGCTCAACAAACATATAATTTCAAGCTGGATGCAACAATGGAAGTTCGTCCTCTCTGCAACAAAGCGGGTGATATTAAACACTTAGCAGCCACATTCTGATTTACTCATGGTGGTGTACCTGGAGACAATCTAAGGAAGCCTCTTGCTCTGCAATACCCACTTTATCTAGGACCATACAGGGGGCCAAGCTGATCTTTAAAATCTCCTGGTTTTATGTGCCAATATACCTTTTATGCATCTACGTTGATATATTCATAATTTCCTCAACATGCATAAAATATTTGTATGAGTAATACAAGGAAACAAAAATGCCCATCCAAATTAAGAAGACTGCGAACTCCCTCCCGAGGATGCGAAGCTGTGTTTCAAATCAACCTCAGAACCTAGTATTATGTGGATGATCAACATCATCGGCAGATCAAAGCTGCTTTCACGCATGGCGAGGGCTAAGGCTGGTCCCGGAAGAACAAGGTTACGAAAACGCTGAAAGAGAAATGCAGAAGGGAGGACCGAAGGTCGTAAGGCCGTATCTCTTTGCTTTTTCGCCTTTTGCGACCCCGCGACCCAGCGACCTAGTCGCAAGGTCGCAAGGTCGCATCTCTTTGGCTTTTCCGTCTTTTGCGACCTTGCGACCCAGCGACCTAGTCGCAAGGTCACAAGGTCGCATCTCTTCGACTTTTCTCCTCTTGCGACCCCGCGACCCAGCGACCTAGTCGCAAGGTCGCATCTCTTCGTTTTTTCGCCTTTTGCGACCCCGCGACCCAGCAACCTAGTCGCAAGGTCGCAAGGTCTCATATTTTCGGTTTTTCCACCTTGCGAATTGCGGATCACTGACTCAGTCATAAAGTCGCAAGGTCGCATTCTCTCATTTTATTACACCTTGCGACCCCGACACCCACTAAGTCGTAGGTCGCAATAAATAGCCATGTCGTAGGTCGCAATACGCCTAGGTCGCAGTGTCGTAAGGCAACCCAACGGTCAAGAAGGTGTACAGTCAAGGAAGCCCAATGGGCAGTTTTGGCATTATAAATACTCCTACGGGAGCTTGTAACAAAGGGGATTTTTCTTTTGGAATACTCAAGAGCTACATTGTATTGTATGGAAAGACCATATTCTTAGACATATGAATACGAATACTTGCTAAAACCCCTTTGTCGGATGATGTATGTTGCTGTGACAGCACTATGTGTATTTCTTGAATAGTTTCAGAACATCCTATGATTAATGAAACTGCATTTTCTAATAATATCATTTATGCATCATGTTTATCTATGCTTGTGTTAATGATGTTCAGTTTTATCGCTTTCTAAATGAATGTTAATACCTTTGTCTATTAGCATTTCGTTTTATCTTTCAGAAGTAAGAAGGAATCTTGCCATTAAGAACTATTTCTTCTGTGGTAAGATACCTTGCAAGCATGACTCCAAAGACGTGCCGTTAACTGCATCTCTTCGAGTGTATGTGTTTTATTCATTCTCTTGCTACGCATAGTGTTGTAGACATGTTCCATGCATCAATCATGTATTTCGTATCCTATGAATAAGTGTGTGTCCGCAGGTTTAATCAGGTTCTTTTGAGACCAGAAGGGAAGGCGTCTAACAGATTTGGCGCTAGAAGGAGGGCTTGAACCTCCGACCAGATGTTTAACGAAAAGGGGGGGGCAGATGACAAGCTGAGCCCTTAGAGCCTGCAGTTAATCTCATATCTGTAATGGCTCGTTCCCAAATCATTCTCCCGAGATGTTTTTCGGAGTTTTATGAGCCTGGATGCTACATCTCCGATGAACTTATGTATCACTTGTCCCAGTTAAAATTTGATGGTGAAAATGGGGTGTCCATAACCCAACACTGTTCAGATTTTTGTGACTTTGGTGAGTGCTATGAAATTGACGATGAGGGTTTGTTTTGTTTGCTTTTCTTCCTCACTCTCAAAGGTCGCGCTAAGCAATGGTGTTGCGCATTGTCGGAAGCTTACATCCACTCGTTTGAAAAACTCGCCAGGGAATTACAACAAGCTTTTCACATGTATGATTTTCATAATGTTTTACTAAAGATAAATGACATCAGAATGGAACCTCAGGAATCTTTAGATGAGTTCTCTATCAGATTCGTTCATTATTGTTTTGAGTTCCCTGAAAAGCATGTCGATTGGAGGTTTTTAAGAGAACAGTTCGCGTATGCGATTCTCGTTTCCCTTGAACCATTTCAGTTAGCAACCCAACCTGAGCCTAGTGTTCCCTATGACAACCCACAAGTCAATGGTTGTTCTGACCATGAGTCTTTCATGTACCATGTCGAATCTGAACATCTCAGTGGCTCGTTATCCTTGTTGACTCATGAAACCTACCCCGATCCCACTCGATGCCTCCCTGGACTTAGTCCTAAATCTGGTTCACATTCATATTATAAATCTAGTTCACATTCGGATGATGAATCTAGTTCACATTCAGATTATGAATCTGGTTCAGATTTGGATTATGAATCTTGTTCATATTTGGATTATGCATCTGGTTCAGATTCGGATGACGAATCTGTTTCACATTCAGATTATGAATCTGGTTCAGATTCGGATTATGAATCTGGTTCACATACATATTATGAATCGACTCCTACCCCGCATAAATTTTATTCCCTTATAAGGCCTGTCAAATCATTGTGTCCTTTGAACGACACGGATGTGCGTGTTGAAAAGCCTTGTAGGGTTAACGCCCCTGCAACTCAATCTTTTCGTTCATTGTTCCCTAGTTTGTTTCTTAATCCCGCCATACCAGTAAATTTTCCTAGACATTCATAGTTTTCTTATACTGGTATTGGCGAAAATCATAAGCACGCAGGTGGTGTTTCACAATCACAGTCTAAAATCGATGAATCTTTTAAATCTGATCTGTCGCACTCAAAATATTTAGACAACCATGGGAGTGATTTCCTATCTGGGAAACTTCAAGATGTCCCTGTTATCGATCCATCCCAGTTGGTAAACCCCAGGGAGCCTAACTTGCCAGGTACCGAACTTGACCAAACCGATGGTTGCCGCGATCACTCCTTATCTGAAAACATATTCAATCATACCGCTGACGACCGTCACTCAAATCTCTTTTCTGACCCTATGAAGACACCTGAATTCGATGATTCACTTTCGGAAGATTCAAGTACCCACCAGAAAATTGAAACGCTTCAGCTTCCGCTGACCGTTTCTGAAAGGAAAATTCCCCAGTATCATGCTCCTTCCAGCATAAACGTATCGAATTCACCCCATCCTGGAAAATCTGGAGAATCCGACATTTTCAATTATCAATCTGTCAGTGCGCAAACATTCGACCAAATTGATACAAAGCCCACTGACATCTTTCAAATCACTACAATTGATGATCACTCCCATTCGCCTGTTAATCTCGCCGAGCAGTTAAAGTTGGAAAGCCCCTTGCTCGAAGGTCCAGATTTTGTTCAAAGCTGTGAGAAATTTCAGGCTCCTTTAAACGTGGATTCAGATCCCCATACCCTTAACCAAACCCAGGAGCAACGCCGGACTAAGGTTTTCGAAACTAGGGTTCCTACGCTTGGATGCGCATGCATCTATAATTCGCCCAAAACTTGCCTGTTGTTTCCATTCCATAAAACTGATGGTCCTCAACACCATGATGAGATTGCTGGTCAACTCGACCAAACCTATTCGGTGGATGTGCCTCCAAACAAGAAATATCTTAAACCCCTCCCATCAGACCTAGGATTGTGCATGAATGATTATGGGTCATTTAATAATGTTGAGTTTCAAGAACATATTGTTGTGTATCAAGACGAGAGTCGGATTCAGCTTGCACAATCTATTCTGGCATGTTCTTTGGTATATATCCATGATCTTCTTGCCGTTGCACATGCTCCTCAGGTAAGTTTTGTTGTTACTGCACTTTTTTGGATATCGGCTCTGATCCTGATCATTTTTTCTGTCGCAGGATGCAAATTAATGCGGTGGCTACACTGGAAAACTGATTTTACCTAACCCGACCGCATCGTTGGTTAAACTAGGGTTTAGGTGTAGGCTAGCTAGGACCTGCAATAAAAAATTTTAGTTCAGGGTTAATTAGGTTTACTTGCAAAAATTTTACTTCATATTTTAAAGGTGTGTTTGTTGTTTTTATTTACAATTAATATTTTAGACATCATCATGTTAAAAGTATTTTCCTTTCAATTCCTTTTAGCTGCTTATTGTTGCATAAATAATCACTACTTGTATTTGCACTTACAACTGTTTGATCGCTCTCGCACATGGCGTTGCATTGCATCTTGAGCCTTGCTTATTACGTTGCATCATACACTCTCTTTCTCACATCATTTTGTCATATCGCCTGCCACTTCATGAGCCCTCATTCCAACCCTTTCACCTTGCAGGCTTGTTTTGCCCCGATTGCTGAAACAGTAACCCCATTGTTTTGTGTGAGGTTGCGGTGGCTATCTCAAGAGGCAACTTTCTCTTAGGACCAATCGTCGGAGTCGCATTCTCAACAAGATGCCTATGAGTCTAAACTTATTATCTGGGGAGATACGAGTTGGTTGTCTGTGAGAGACCTGATGAGCTTAAATGGCCTATACCCGTAAGCCTAAGCCTTGTGCCCAGCATAGTCTTAGACTTTTTAATGTGTTGATCTGCACACTGCACCTATTGTGGTGAATGGGATGTGAAGGTTTGGCACGAGGGCAAACCCAAATCAGGATATCTTTCAGTTTCTGTAACACAAGAAACAACCTCTCTTGCTCATAAAATAAGTCGGGATCCCTCATCCGCCCATGAAAAATAAGTGCCATGAGCACATGAAAATAAGTGCCACGAGCACATGAAAATAAGTGTTGTAAGCACATGAATCAAATAAGGGTAAAGGATCGAGAAAGGCTTCCTGCGCAGAGAGGTAATGCAACGATTCCGCCGGGGTACTGACCAGGCTCGCTGGCAGCGGAGCAATGTTTGTGATTTCTTGAAGTGGCTCCGCCGGGGTACTGTCCAGGCTTGCTGGCAGCAGAGCAACACCAGAAACTTACTTTAAAAAATCCTGAAAATAATAAACCCAGTGCCTTGCTCTTCACATCGTCAACAAAATACTGGCATCTGTGAGATTTCTCTTTGATGTGTTTCTGATTAACGAGACTTAGTTGAGGCACAAGGATTAGGCATACCTATAAAGGGCCAGAGTAATACGAAGCGGTACCCGCGAAACTTGTTCAATATTCCCTTGCATCACTATCTTGGCTCAGACCTTTGTTGTGATATGAACAGAGATGTTGGATTCTACCAGTGGTTCGCCATTTGTTGTAGCCGCTACAACACCACCCAAAATTTTGGGTATATTTAAAATTTCGGGTTCCCCCTTATGCTCGCGTAATCATCTGAGGTCTTTCACCGAGCACTGCAATCGGTGAGCATCTCGGCGACCTATCCCCAACCCCTCGTGAGTTGTCTCGCTTATCATGATCAAATGTCGTTGTTACAATCACGCCGACGTATGCTTGAACGTTCTTACTGTAGTCGCGTCATGTGTAATAAGATTGCTATGCATACATTTGAATGAAAGCCTTTTGTATATCGATGAATAAAAGCCTTCCCGATGTAGGGTCATTAAGCATGCCGTTCGATCACTTCTCTTAAACTTCTTAGTTTCATATGTTTTATTTGTGGTCACCATTATCAAAGAATAATTATGATGTCGTAATGTTACATGCTGTGTCGCATCCCTGACGGGTGACATACTCATAAATGTCGTCACCACACCGATGAGAAGGATACGAGAAGTACGAGTTGAAACATGAGCAATGGAGGACATCTATTTGGCATGTACATAGGAAATAAGATCGCGCTAGTCAAGAGAACTTGCAGTACCACAATAGGACTTGGGAACACATCGCGTGTGCAAATAAGTTTATTGGCTTACTTGAAAGGAGTTACTCATACTCGGCTCCATTTGGTCCCACTTCGGGGGAAGAAAAATTTATGTATCTCGTATTGCATCAAGAGTTGCCCGACTTCAAACATGTGGTTCAGGGCACTCGCGCATCGGCTCCTTTACAAATATTGTGGTACAACTATGAAAGACATGTAACCATTCTTATCTTTCAATGGTGTGGAGCGTAGTCATTCCAAGAAGGATCTGGGATCCACGAAGTTGACTTCAGCACAGCATTACAACAAGTGCTCATCGTGTCGGTCGATGCATCATGTTTTGGCAATAAGAATTGAACAAAGTCAAGGAGGTGGTTATGCAAAAGGGGCCCACGGAAAAATTGCATGTAGTCACAATTTGATTGGCCATGACGATGTTGATCCAAAAGCACATATATCGAGTAGTATAGCAAAAGGGCGATTTGAGGTCCGTAATAATAATGATCGCACAAATTTGACCCATCATGACAACATAGAAAAAGCTCTTGGTTATAAGTCTTTTAGCCGCTCAAAGATACATCTGATAATGGCAAGGTACATTTTGTCAAATCCTATAAAGGCCATTCGTTGAACCGACAATGGTTTTGAGTCGTGTTGACAAACTCTAGCAAATTGGCGCATTACGACTGTAGCACAATATCTAAACATGCCTTTGAGAGGAAGCATGTTTGTTAAACCCCGAGCTACATAGTGGGCGCAAATATGTGGATCAAGGTAATGGTTTTAAATAATGATGTAATTAAACCAAAGAAGCTATGTGAAAACATTATAAGGGGCGCACATTCGACGAGTCAAAGTTGCGTTGTATATTTATGCCAAGGCGCGAACACATATGTTTCTAAACCATATGAGACCAGCTGAGCAAAAGCATGTATACAAAGTTTTAAATCTATGCTAGAATGTTTGAGGCATATATATTTATGGTGATCAATGTTACAACTAAAAACGCTGGGGCAAGGTTATTTGAAAATGCATTATGACTCGACGTAGCCATTCCTATGGTCGAGTTGTATTGTGTGGAAAAACGGACATATAATGTTTGGTTGAAAGTTGCATTTTGACGTGGAGCAAGCATCGTAACCATGGTGCGTTTCCCCATGGGCGAAAAGGTCGAAGGCGATTTACTGCCTATGGTAAACGCGTGGAGTAGATATATGTTGGATGGTCCAACGTTGAAAGTCGGGCTGCATGGAGCTGAACATGCAATGTTTCCGTTACATAGAGCCAACGTAAATATTTATATATATACACATGGCGGTCAACTTTTTTCATGGAGGCAGATGCTATAACTATAGTGCGTTGCCACTAAGGCGCGAAAGGGATTAAGCCATACGTTTTAAACCACGTCGGTTTGGTTGCAACACGTGACATTCGACCCTTATGAAACAAGTAGTCCTAACCTTATAATCAAGACACGCATTGTGAACTGGGGATGCAAGCTTCAACGTTCGATGGCGTGGGTTGTGGTTTTGGAGAGCCAATATCTTACATATAGCAGATTAACGTTATAATTAAAGCGCGGGTAAGGGTTATAAAGAGATACGTTGCATTTTTTATGCCGAGGTTCTAATCTATAAGGCAGTCAGTAAGGTAATCCAATTAACGATTAAAATGTTGATCGAAACTATATAAAGCACTTTGCGCTTTACACATTACCCCGATCAGGCGCGCATTCAAACATGGAGCCAAACTTACCGTTGGAACAATATATATACGTTGCGCTTAGCCTTTCAACGTGGGGTAGAGCCACCTCGCCCACATCATCGAGATGGAGGCCAAAGATGCTCGACGGTGGAGTTCTCACCACAAGAAACGTGGCAACATGATTGTAATACGTTGATTGTCCGCACTGAATGAAATTTTAGATGCGTTTATCTCCAAGTTCTGCATGGCAATCGTCTTGGACAGAACCATGCACAGATGTCGAAATAGAATCCGAAAGTGATTTTTTTCCCTCGCTTTGCAGAATCCGGACGGAAATATTCCCAGGAGAAAATCACTCCTTAAATCACATTGCATCGGTCACGTTATCTCGTAGATTTGCGGGATCTAATTTTTTCAATGTTGCCATTACTGACAATGCCTGAGCTGTCTCCCTTACGTAGCCACTTTTCGATGGCGTTTCGTATCACTGTCCCAATGCACTAAGAAACCTAATCATCACATCCCACGCGATTTCATTCAAAGACATTTTCCATTTGCAGATGCTCATGCCGGATTGAGCTTCTCACCATGGAAGCGAATGACGATGATCGAGTGTTGCACCGTAAACGAGCCACGGTAAAAGAGACAGGTCGATGCATCTCGTTTGCATGCGGTGTTAAGATGAAAGAGATGGTGATGAGACTACAACGCATCGGCTGGACGGGCAAAAAGGGAAAGCGGAGTGCTTGAATTGCAGCAGGGAGTTCCATGATAGGTGCTGAAACGCACGCACTCCAAATGTTGAAACGACAGTGAGGAGAGTCGTGACTATCCGTGAGGTCGCAGTCGCCCAAAAATGCGACCTCCCTCGGATGGCAAACGCCCATGCCCATCGCAACACAGAGCCGCATTCTTGAAACGCGTATTGGACATCTTTTTATGAGTAGCGAGTCATGATGTGGTAAAGAGGTGAAATGAACCTCGAAAGGCGCCCCATATAGCACGTGAGAAACCCCTGACTCAACAAACGAGATAATTTCAAAGCCGGGATGCAACAATGGAAGTTCGTCCTCTGCTCAAAGAAAGCGGGTGATATTAAACACTTAGCGAAATGATATCTCGAGTTACTCATGGTGGTACCCGGAGACAATGCGAGGAAGCTTCTTGCTCTGCAATACCCACTTTATCTAGGACCATACGGGGGACCAAGCGTCGATCTTTAAAATATCACGGTTTTATAGTGTTAATATACCTTTTATGCATCGACGTTGATATATTCATAATTTCCTCAACATGCATAAAATATTTGTATGAGTAATACAAGGAAACGAAATGCCCATCCAAATTAAGAAGACTCTAAACTCCCTCCGAGGATGCTAAGTCGTGTTTCAAATCAACCTCGGAACCTAGTATTATGTGGATGATCAACATCACTCGGGTAGATCAAAGTCTGTTTTCACGCATGGCGAGGGCTAAGGCTGGCTCTCGGAAGAACAGGTTACGAAAACGCGAAAGAGAAATGCGAAGTGAGGACCGAAGGTCGCGGGCCGTATCTCTTTGATCAAAAGCCTTTTGCGACCGCCGCCGACGACCCGAGATCGCGAGGTCGCGAGGTCGCATCTCTTTGGTTTTTCCGTCTTTGCAACCTTGCGACCCGGCGACCTAGTCACAAGGTCGCAAGGTCACATCTTTCGATTTTTCGCCTTTTTTGCGACCCTCGCGACTCGGCGACCTAGTCGCAAGGTCGCAAGGTCGATATTTTCGGTTTTTTCCTTGTATTCTGCGACCCGCGCTTGACCTAGTCGCAAGGTCGCAAGGTCGCATACCTTCGTTTGTCCACCTTTGCGACCTCGCGACTCGGAGACCCAGTCGCAAAGTCGCAAGGTCGTATTCTCTCATTTTTCTTACACTCTGCGACCCCGCGACCCGCTCAAGTCGCAGTCGCAACAACGGCTTCGGTGTCGCAGTCGCAACGGCGGGTGCTCGCGAGTCGCAAGGCAACTCAACGGTCAAGAAGGTGAACATTCAAGGAAGCCCAATGGGCGAGTTTTGGCATTATAAATACTCCTACGGGAGCTTGTAATAGGGCTTTTTTCTTTTGGAAGACTCAAGAGCTACATTGTATTGTATTGAAAGACCATATTCTTAGACATATGAATACGAATACTTACTAAAAACCTCCTTTGTCGGATGATGTATGTTGTCGTGACAAATCACTATGTGTATTTCTTGAACGCTTTTTTGAACATCCTATGATTAATGACACCGCATTTCTAATAATATCATTTATGCATCATGTTTATCTATGCTTTTGTTAATGATGTTCGACTTTTATCGCTTTTCAAAATGAATGTTAATATCTTTGTCTATTAGCATTTCGTTTTATCTTTCTGTAAGTAAGAAGGAATATTGCCATTAAGAACTATTTCTTCACTGGTGGTAAGATACCTTTGCAAGCATGACCCCAAAGACGTGTCGTTAATCGTATCTCTTCGAGCGTATGTGTTTTATTCATTCTCTTGCTACGCATAGTGTTGTGAGACATGTTCCATGCATCAATCATGTGTTATCGTATCCTATGAATAAGTGTGTGCTGTCGAGGTTTAATCGGGAGGGTTCTTTTGAGACCGAAGGGAAGGCGCTCTTAAGCGGTAGCTAGACCCCACGACACCGGATGGGATCCCTACTCCAAACGGTTTAAGGTCTAATTGGGAATTTTTCTACCGTGAGATCCTCTAACGTTAGGCTGGACAAATTTCCCATCATCGTGGTCTTAATTGCTCTCCACTTTATTCGCTAGCAAACCACACATTCCGCCACAAAATTTTGAATATCGATTTAAGGCCATCCCAAAAAAAATATTTCTTCACCCACCCGTGGTAAGTTTTTAAAAATCCCTGAGTGTCCTCCCTAAAGGAGAAGTGAGCAATTCCAGTAAGAATCTTTTTGTTTTAGTTGGGAATTCTACAAAAGATATAAGCGATCTTTGTACCATAAGGAATCATTTTTCCAACTAAATGTATCGTATGTACTAGGATCTTGCTGCAAATTTTGAATGAGTGTCCATACATCTTTGTCCTTCTTCCATTCATCTCTTGCTTTCACGTTATCCAATGCGGTTGGATAATAGAAATGGCACAAAGCAATGCTTCCACTCTTCATTCTTTTCTTGAGAATTTCATCCGCAACAACATTAAGCTTTCCTTTTTTGTAGATTATTTCAAAGTCATGCAACCTCAACATCTTTCTGTGACTCATTTTTGTTGCTCTTCGAAGATAGTCTTTGTTCCAAAAAAGTTTTTAAGACTATCATGATCGGTTCTTTACTCTTGAAATGTCTTCCCATTAGGTAAGTTCACCATTTCTTTAGTGCATGCAATATTACTAACATTTCCTTCTCATAAATAGGTTTCTCATAAATACTTTCCCTTTTATTGGATGACTTTCAAAAAGCAATGGGTCTTCCTTCCGCATTAAACCGCACCAATTCCATTTCCCGAGGCATCACATTCCACAACAAAGGTTTTTGTGAAGTCCGGCATAGCTAAGACGGAGCTAGGCACATTGCCTCTGTAAGATGTTCAAAGGCCTTAGTTTAGCTTGAGAGTATATGAAAAATGCATCTTTCTTCAATAATTTTGTTAGAGGTGCTGCTATTCTCCCATAATTCTTAACAAACTTGTGATAATAGCCCTGTTAACTCCGAGAAATCTCTAACCGCTTTATTGTCTTGGGGACTTTCCATTCCTTAATGGCTTTAATTTTGTTAGGGTCTACTTTCACACCCTCGTGAGATATAATATGACCCGGATATTCCACCTCTTGTACTCCAAAGAAACATTTGGATGTTTTTGCATATAATGTGTTTCTCCCGACAATAGTTTGAGCACTCTGTCAACATGTTCAACATGATCCTTCCCAAGACCTGTAGATTAGTATATCATCAAAAAAAATACTAGCACAAATTTTCTAACGAAGGATTTGAAAATGGAATTCATCAAACCCCTTGAAATGTAGAAGGTGCATTGGTAAGGCCAAAAGGCATGACCAAAAATTCATAATGACCCCTCATGAGTTCGAAATGCTATTTTTGGAATATCTTTAGTCTTCATTCTAATTTGATGATATCCCTGAACGAAGATCCAACTTGGTAAAATAAATTTCTCCATGTAATTCATCCAATAATTTACATCAATCACATGAATGGGGAAATTTATCTTTAATGGTGAGCTTATTAAGCTCCCTATAATCCGACACATTCGCCATGATCCATCCTTCTTGTGTACCAATACTACAGGGACAAGAGAAAGAACTTTGAATAAGTTGAATTATACCGCCTCTAACATTTTACGCAATCATACATTCAATTTCGCTCTTTTGGAAGTAAGGATATCTATCAGGGCACGATGTTTGGAGGAACACTTCCTGGAATCAAATGAATAGCATGATCATGATCACGAATAGGTGGAGTCCTTTTGGGAGTTTCCAAACACCTTGGAATGATTGTCCAAGACTTGTTGGAGATGCGCAATAGATGATTTTGATGTCGGAACTCCTAGTGAGGCATAATTGTGCAATTACGCCTCATTGTTATTTCTTTAGAAGCTTTGTCATGACATTAGAGCTTATTATCCTTCCCGGAAACTTCCCTTCAATACCCCGTAATTCGACTTCCTTTCCTTCTAAAAAAATTTCAAGAAAATTTCTTGAAAATTAAAAGCTACCGTCCCCCAAAAGATTGTAACCATTGTACTCCTAATACAACATCGACACCTCCCATAGGAATGGAAAGCATTGGACTAGTCAACACATATTCCCCCATGGTTAGCTTGATATTATGGCATTTTCTAGAGAAATTTATAGTTCCTCCATTTGCAACCATCACTTGACATTCTGGTGTTGGGTATAGGAAACAATTTAATTCCTTGGCTACCTTTATAATGAATAAAAATTATGGGTGCTCCTGAATCAATCAACACTATTTCCTTTTTCTTCTTGATTTGTCCTTTTATCTTGAGAGTTTGAGGAGTGGTAATTCATGCCGGTGCATTACACGATATGGTTGGATTCATTTCTTCCTCTTTACAGGGCTCGGTTCCTAGTGTATGTCCCTCTTGTTCATTTTCTTCTTCCTCTTCACAATCTATGTAAACTAATTTCTTCTCGGCACACTTATGACCTTTAGTGTATTTGCTATCAGCAACTGTAGCAAAAGCCCTTTTTTCTCTTTTTTCTTCTAATTTTTTGTGGTGTTAACCTTGTAGGTTGTGGAAATCTAGGCGTAGCCACACTTCCTTCTTTATAGAATTGAGTGGTAGGCTTCCTTGTTGCCATAATTTTACATTCAACTTTTCTTGCCACCCTCGAATGCCTTCTCCAATGAATCGGGTTCCGAACGTGAACTTCATGTTGAATGTTATCCTTTAAAGTGCCTATGAAGAGATCAATCTTGTGTTCCTTTGGAATATCAGCTACCCTTGTATTCAATTTTTGGAAGTCCTCAATGTGTTGCCCCACTAAACCCTTTTGTTTGAGATTTATCAATTGGCTAAAGAAGGTGTTGCTCTTTGTATCCTCATAATGTGCTATCATTTCCTCCATAAAAATTGACCAAGTGACAATTTTTTTACGGGAGCAAAGCCATCGATACCATACAAATGTATTTGGTTTCTAAATGCAAAGTTACGAAATGCATACCTTTTGTGTGTTTTGCACATTATGGAGATAAAAATATTTAGCTCCATCTCGTAGTATCCATGTTACGAGGATCCTTCCATCAAACTTCCTCATACTCTCATTTTTGGAATATGGTGGTTCTTCCCGCCAACATTAGAGTTTATGAAAATCCCTCATTTTTCACTATTTATTTTTGTTCTCATCATGAGGTTCTTCTACTATATTTTCACCATTAGGAAACCTTTCTTGTATCAACTTTGTCAAATCTTCGATGTTTGATTTTAGATCATCCATCTTAGCTTCCATGCCGCGACTTTCCATTCCATCCATATTAGCTTCCACGCCATCCATGTTAGCTTCACGCCTTTCTTCAAACCGTCCATCTTCACTTCCACACCTTTCTTCAAAACTTCCATTTCATTTTTTTGTTGCTCTTTGCGAGAGTGAAATTTGTTGCACTTGCTCTTGTAATTTTGATAGATCATTTTGCAATTCTTCATCTTCATGAGTCATGGTAGAGCCTTTCCAAGGCTTAATGGGTGTTGAATTATTTTTAGGTGCCATTTTAGAATCCAATATTGATACCTATTCTACAATATTCCCTTGGAATCAATTCAACTTGATTCTTCAAACAAGACTTGTGCAATTCGGAAAAAAATTACACCTTTTACTTGCTTTGAGGAGCTCAGATATTGAAATTGAATTATCTCTCGTAATTGAAAATCTTCAATATTTGAAATTTCCGCCCTCGTAGTAGCCCTCTAAATATTCTTTAAAATTCCACGAGTCTCGATCTAATTTGGATTCCACCCAAGACAAATTTTGTGTCCAATCTCCACAATGACCTAATTTTTGACCGGTTCCAAGATGAGAAAACTTGTAGGACTTGCCACGTGTCACCGTTTTCGTCCCTTTTTCTTTGAAATTGATATCCAAGAAAATAAAGTCCGTGTACTTTATGTGACCACTTTTTACGGCACTCAAATCCACTTCTCACGAGAGAGATAGTTATTGAACTTTTTCCCACGATCACCTCTTTGAGATGAAATTTAGGAGCTCGAAAGAACTACCTTCCACAGAGAGCATATCTCCCAAAAATATTGTGAACCAAGCTCTGAAATTGTTTTACGAATTTCCTCGGGATTTTCATATTCACACCATACGAATTTCAGATTCTAACCTTCATAGAAAAAAAATTTATAGCGAAAATGCCACGATGACCTGTTTAGGAGCTTGAAAAAAGACCCAACTTCCACGATGATATTCTGCGAAAAATGTTGCGAACTAAAGCTGCTGAAAATTTTTTAGAAAATCTTCCTCGGGATTTCAGCTTCGCACCCCTAAAAATTTCAGCTTCGAAACTTCATAGAAAAAATAGTTATAGCAAAAATTCCACGATGACTTGTTTGGAGCAAATAAAAACCCTAGAATCCAAAGCCTCGATACCAAATGTTGTGTAAATCAAGCTCCAAAAATAAGAAGAAAAAAGATATCAACGCCTTAGAAATAAGCCACTTCGAGGGGAAACCTCCAATACATTACATAAATGAAAAAATTCTTGGATGATACAATTTAGAAAACCCTCCCTTTTCTTTATATAGGAGTCCATGGGGCCATAATTTAATCCCTAGTGGGCCACGATGTAATCCTAGCCGACCTAACAATAATAATTTAAGGGCACAATAATAACAAAATGGGAGGGTTACAATGGCAATAATATACAATAAGGGGGTTACACTAACAATAATAAGGGACTATACTAGTAATATAAGGACCTAACATAGTCGGGTCTAACCCGGGACTCGAGGAGATGACGAGCCTGCATGGGGACACACAGATAGACTCGGTTGAAGGGAGATGTTGGATCACCGGATTTGTATACTTTCCTCTCCCATTTTACCTTATTTTTTTCTATCTCTTTCTACCATTACTATTCTTAAAATGCATGAGGTAAAACCCTTCTTCCTATATTCCATGGGATATTTAATTAATGAAATATTTGTCATGGATGTTTTACCTTTCTACATATTAACTACGATATTTCTTCGAGTTTGGTTAAAATAGGAGCGTATGCGGTTGCGATTCAAAGAGCACATCTCATCATATCCAACATCTTCCTTATTTTTTGTTGCAACGTGACAAACTTGGATGTATCAGGCTATCTTAGGCCTTTTCACGGTTTCTTGTTGTGGACTGCCGTTACATTGTAACAATATGTATTTTTTTGTAACAATGAAGTTGTTGAGAGGGATTAGGGGTTTCGTGGATAATTGTATAAAGAAGCTCCTCATAGTACAGATATCGTGGTTAAGCCCTTAGACATACAAACTTTGTAATGAATTTCTTTTTATCATTAATTGAATACACAAATGACCCTGTTGTTTCTCCTAGAATTTGCCGAGCTCACCATAGCCCACGATCATAGAGTTGAGCCCACTCTTTTTGATTAGGTGTTGTGTTCTTCCTTTCTTTTTCCTCGTAGTGTTGTGTTTTTGTGTTATTTCTTTACTATTGTTACAATCACGTTTAATTTCCTATGGATGCTTTTTATTTCAAGCAGTTAATTTTATTGTTGTTACAATGACTTGTGTGTTATAGATTAAACCCGTGATTTATAACGGACCATGTGCTTCAGTATCTACATATAACTTGTCGTTAGTATTGAAATAACTAATTTCCTAGGTTGATAATTTATGTGTGGAGTAAAGGGTTTAATTTTTTTCATATCTAGACACCAACACATGAAGTATGTCCTTAAATCCACACTCAGACATCTCTCTAAGATTCAACCTTAATCTATGCCTCATATTCCTCATATTCAACCTATGCTAGCAGGCCTAATATCCGCTGCAGTGATCTTTGGCTCTTAGATGGTCTCGATTTCGTCCTCGAAGGTGATCCAATTCCCTCGCTCTCGTTAAGGAGAGTGAATTGCCAGTATATATATAGGGAATTTCAAGATCTCGACTCAGTGTGTCCTCTTCACTAGTCTAGCCAACTTCATCTTTTGGAGGGTTCGACTTGAATCATTTGGAGCCAAAAAGTTCAACTTTTATAAATTCAAAAAAGTTTTCCTTTGCGATTGATACATGAAGAAAATGCCCTACATTTTATATTACAATGTAGGAAAAATATTAATTATGAACACCAACCATAGCTAAAAAATTCAACACTCCCTCTTAGCTAGTGAGGTATTACATAATGATCTATCCGGATGTTCTCGTTGACAAATTTATCTAAGAAAATGTTATAACTTATAAGAATTCATCATCAAGATTTCAAACATCATTCAATTACCATAATCCTAGTTAACAACTTTGACACATGGTAAATTTAACAACATCAAGTTACCATAATTGGGTCTCCAGCATTCTAACTTATGGTGTATCCTCACCATAATTTTGGCCGATACCTCTTGACACATGGTATGTCATTAGCATCAACTAGTCCCCATAATTTTGGTCCATCCTGACACATGGTATACAGGCTAGTCTTAGTTCACCATCATACCATGTATCGAATATCTTTACACATGGTGAATCTCCAAAGGGCACACACTCTACCTAAGCAAATTTGGGCATGATGTTAAATTAGATCACTCAATATATCCTGGAGAGTTTTGAGATCGATATGTGAGAGGCACCGCACTCTACTCGAGTGAGACTAGCCCTCTAGGACCATCTCTTTCCCTAATTCCCGGTCAACATACTTCGACACAGTGAAGAATGACTATCCCCTATCGACCATTCTCCTCCTTAATCCTCACCAACACACTTGAAACATGGAGAGAATGTATGTCCCTGAGTAGAGCTAGTTATGTTTATGTGTCAATCCACTTCATCCATGGAAAGCATCCTACATTATAATCATGCTCAACAAGTCATCACTTGTAGTTATTCACCAATTATCCAAGTCGTCACCGGGAACCTAGTCAACACTTGTGACCCTATGGTGTACTCCTAGGCTATTACCATTCTTGCATTCTAATTGAATGGTAGCTCTCCTTTTCCAATGCTAGAGGTGCACTCACTATGCCCACCTATAGGAGCACTCTAGGCTTTCCTGATGTTTCTGGGCCATTTTCCCCTAACTATATTTTGTGGCCCTTGGTCAATACTTTTGACTCCGCATATATTTCTTGACCCTATGGAAAATGTTTGCACCTTGATGCAACAACAACACCACTCCCACTAATTAATTGAGGAAAATATTCGCTAACCACTCTAGCTTGTCCATGAAGTGATACAAATTTCTCAAGCTTCAGAATCGAAGTATCCAAAATCTATGCACAGCTTGTCCTTGAAGTGTACAAATTTTTTCCCCAGGATGTAGGCTCACGTTGTAGAGCCTGCTACTGCTTCCCTTCTATACCATGTCTCGTGGTCTCCAAAGTATGTGCTTTGACCTATCATCATGGTTGCCTCCTACAACACTCAGGGTAGTTATTAAAGCCATAATACTTCACAATTCGCCAAACTCAAACCACAATATAATTAGCTCCTATAATCCTAAGTGCAACATATGTTTTCTTCTCGCCCAAGAAAAACCCAACCTGAATCATCATCTTGAAGTGTTCCTTTCTGCCTTCAACACTTTTTTCTCCAATCTAATCTCAGATATTCCTACAACTACTTCTTCACTAGAACCATTACACAATTGTTTGACGCTCGAAGTAGAGCTTGACTTCCAAATCCTTCTCTTACCATTGATGCTCCCTCTAGAAATTTGAGCAAATGCTTCTCATGATCCTCTCTCCTCTTACTAGAGAACCTTCTAGTCTTAATTCATGCTTTGTACTTGTTTATTCCGCCATATGCAGTGCAAGTTAGATCTTGTAGATCAATTTGATAGTCAGAACCATCGAACTTCCTCTCCGAGTTCTTCGCATACTTTCCCTCATCATGGCATCCTTTGAGCTTTCGTCTAGCTTGTCTATTCCATCTTAACCGGAAGCTCTTCCGGTCATCTCGGCATGATACTATATGTCTTGATCCATTTCTCCTCTCTTTTAACACAAATCACTCAAACCGATTTTTTGCTTTGTCTTTGGGAGAATCCTCTTGCCATAAACTTTTCTTTGTTCTTCCCATTGCTTTCATATGCTACCGGATGTTAGTTTTATAGCATCGTACAAGTATTCTAGTCTTGATTTGTGTCTAAGAAACTAAGGAACATAATATCTTCAAAACCTAGAAAAGGTTTCACGTAGATAAACTTGTGAAACGCCTTAATTAAATTAATTAAACTTCATTTAAATTTTTCCTAAGTTCAACGTAGGAAAACCAAGTGTTAATTAACCGCTATTAATTAAGGAAAGGTGATAAATCCCTAGAAACTCACATGGATGAGAGATTGAGATGATCTTAGCCATTGATGAGTATTTTAATCATGGTTGTTGGTGAGCCAATCGAAAGATTATAAGAGCAAGTAAATGGGGATGAAGAGAGTATAATTGAGCTCAAGAGGAAGACGCAAAGTCTCCGAAGAAAGTTTGATTTGCGTGGAGCAGCGATTCCCATCTCAGCTAGAAATCGTAGCTTAGGAGGCAGTAGTTCGGCAAAAGGATCTTCTGAGAGAATTTCCGGATCAAATTCTCCATAGTTTGTCGTTATTCAAACAACTCATGTAGAGGCTAGAGAATCCCACGTAGGGATAGACATACTTTAGTCTTTCCCGCAGCTTTTCGCGATGATATTTCGCCACTTAGTTCTAATGTTGGAGTGTACTACAATTGTACATCTCCTCATTAGACACAGATCTTATGAAGTGGCACTTGATGTCAATGTGCTTCGACCGATACATGAAAACACAAGAATTTCAAAGAGCTTGATGCAACTCGATTATCGCATAGAATTTTGGTCGCCTCCATCTTTTCCCTTGGGTAAGTTCATCACACACAATTTATGAAGCCATATGGCCTCACATGAAGCCGTGCTTGTCGCCATATATCTGCACGCTCGCCGAGCTCAAA
Source organism: Pinus albicaulis (assembly GCA_034641835.2). NCBI lineage: Eukaryota > Viridiplantae > Streptophyta > Pinopsida > Pinales > Pinaceae > Pinus > Pinus albicaulis. The sequence continues at coordinate 1,586,390,260 of CM076578.1, forward strand.
GCCACTGGATTTATGTTTCCTGGCTGCACCGTCAGAGGCTCGATTCCTAACTAACACTAAAAAAGTACCCACCCGCACTTTTTCCAATATACTAGGCTCTCAACCCACTTCCGCAATAGTGAACCCACTCAACCTCGATGTCATTTCTTTAGGTATTTCAATCCAAGCTCAATTGTTCCTTGAAGATATTTCATAAAATGTTTGTCTATTTCCCAATGATCCCTCCTTGGATCCACCATGAACCGACCGAGAGTGTTGACAACATAACAAATTCTCTCGGGGCCCTCGTATTGACCAGCATTCATCGGGGAGATCCTATGAGTTTCTCATACAGTTGCAAGGCCAACCTTATTTTCTTTGGATGTCTCAATTTCTCTTTCTAGTTGGTAATCATTGGAGTAGCCATGGGTCTATCAAACTTCCTCCATCTGAAATATCTTCGTCGCACTTTATGTAGCATAGCTTTGACCAAGTGAATATCTCACCCTTTCTCGCTACCAAACTTCCAACTCCGAAGAAATAATAGATATTGGGTCTCTGCGTACACTTTATCAGACAAATCCCATCTTCTCGCAAGTAGTTGTCAATCTGAAACCATACCAAGCTCTAGGGGCTTAGCTTCAATCCATAAGAAAGGGCTTGAGCCTCGTGTACATGAATTTTCTACTCATGCGTCTCTGGGATCCCTATAGTTCTCTCAATATATACTTCTTCCTTTATCACCACATTCAAGAATGCAGTTTGAAATCCATCTCAGTGAATCTCCTGCATCCCATCTATGCAGACAAGGATGTCAGCATCTAATATAAGTATATCTCTGGGTATTGGGGCAAAAAAAATTTCATAGTATATCCCTTTCCTTCTAAGCATACCTCTTAGCCACAATAAACCCTGCTTTAAATTTCTGCATGCTGCCATCTCAAGTAAAGCATATTTGATCTTAGAGATCCATCTCTAACTCCACAACTCGATCTCGTTGAGAGGCTCTAGGGAACCACTTCCCGTATATCATTTGTCATGGTCGAGTTGTATTCTTCATCCATCGCATCTACCCATACCTAATACGTCGAACCGCTCTTGAAATCTAGTAGGGTTCCCCGAACTGGCTACTAAGGCTTGGTACCTTTTCCAGGTTGCTTTTATGTTGCCTCTTCTCATTTATGAGTTGTGTCTTCTGCATAAATAGTTGTTAAGAAAAACAAGGAGAACAATTTCACTGCTGTCTAAAGAAAACATATCTCTGCAAACATATTCGTAGAAGATATAAAGGAATTCGATTCAATTTTGTTATACAACAACACAAAGATTGAGAACCAAGATGGTAGAGTTTGATCTCATTCATCTAAACAACAAGGTCAGACACATTAAATATTGTGAAACTTTAGTTTTTCCTTGAATGTATATGGTCCAACGAATCATTGTTAACAAAATATCAGAGCATTAGTAGATCAGATTATCCACGGATCATAAAACAATGAGTCACGTGCGAATCCCAATGAGATCCATCTTTCGAAAGACAAGTGATGTATGCTGATCAACGGATCCATGCCTATGACAAGACAGTGAATCATTCACTTCTCATCCCGAATATGGATCCCCATTGGGATTCGAAACGTCGATCATTGTTTGTATAATACTGTGATAATCTGGTTTCTCGTACAATACACGATAAACCTGGCTAAATGAGTTTGAGAACCAAAATACAAGAAGTCATGCTATTCAACGCAAATTCAAAAATAGACTTTGGGGGAACGTAGCTCTATAAATTTGACTTCTCTTTTTCATGCACTCAGCATCTAATTATTTTGTTTGTACTTGAATGCTTGAAAGTTGAAACTTGAAAGTTTCATCTCGATTATGAATAGAATGAGGAGCGATAATATTGTTACCGCATCGTGGTTCATAAAATATTAGCTATTAGTAATCAATGTAGTCCTGAAGGTTATAAGATAACCTTCCTATAAGTCTCACTTCCCGCTCTAGTAGAGCAAATCGAGACATGCGCAGTGTGCCTTGGGAGTGCACTCTTGAAAATTCGCAGTTGGGATCATTTTTGGGAGCACATACTTGACCCGTGATTCATGCAGCCTCAGAGAATTTCAAGAGCATACTCCCGATCGCTCCAAGGAACTACCATGCAATTTGTAGCAATCCGAGTGTGTCATGTCACGAGACCGTTGTTAGGATTCGTATGAAGAAATCATTTTAAAGTTTTCTTTTTATGAATGTTAATCCTAAGAGAAGGCTATGATAGGTCTCTTCACCCTCACAAGCAGGGTTAGACATACTGGAAACACCTACAACTTCATCCACAATGTAGAGAAATGGAAGTTGAACGATAGATCAACAACATAGCTTGATTCATGTGCACTACAACTTATGAATTGGGATGACAATCCAAAGAATATTCTGGAAGGGTTGGAGGCCACTATTATTGATTGGTCGATGATTGTGTTAAAATGCTAGCACTCCATTTCTGGTAACACCAACAACACACCAGCAACTTCAATTAATGTGTAAAAGCAAAACAATCAACAAGTGCATATTACCATCATAATCTCAAGGGTCCTTACATGTTTTGGTAGGCCATCTCGCAACTAATCAACATAGAGCAAACCCATTCCATTGCTCAAATGGCAAGAGGCATAGCAACAACATACTTTTTTTTCCTTATTTCATTTCTTTACTTGTTAGAGATTTCAATACAGATCAAAAAATTCAGCTCCTATTTTGTAAATTAGGCATATGTTGTTGAACCCCTAGTTAAACCGAGAGTGAACTCACGAACACATTCATGGAATTTTAAATTGACCTTTAAACTTATTTACAACTTAATTTCATGATCAACTTTATACAGCGAGCCTTTGACTTAAGCATGTGAGCATAAGTATTAAGATAATGTGACAACAGCACTTTTATGAGAGAGTAGCAAGTAGTGGGGGCAGATTGGACAAAACCATACTCAACACATACATCACACATGTGCAGACACAGATATAAGTGGGAAACCCATAAAGGGAGAAAACCACATATTATTATTGTTGTGATGCAAAAGCAAAGCTCCAACTCCCTCTCACCACTCCGATTTCTCCGTAGGCACTAACCCTATATAGTTGCCCTACTCTCACCTGCAAGCTACAACTTCTGCAAGGAAGCTCCAACTCCCATCAATTTTCTAGCTGTGCACCAACCTACAGAGGTTCTACCAACCTCTACTGACGCATAACCGACATCTATCAAGCTACAACTTGATAGGGAAGCTACAACTTCCCCACTCTTTCAAAAAAAACTTGCCGATTTACCCTTGGATATCAACTCGTTATGTACCTTCTTCACCGTTAGTCCTCCCAACTTTGTTATCTATCTTATATCATTCCCGATCTCTTCACTCGTTTCTTTCAATTCCCTCCTTCTTCTTATCTTCTCCAGCTCAATTCTGCAGATTCCTCTAACCTTCTATGCATATAAAATGTGATACTTCATTTATAGAGTTTGCCTCATGACTCGTTGTATTCCACATGGAATTCGAAGTGAATGGTTCCCGACTCTTTTCTTTTTCTCGCCTCTCTTTCAATTCTTTGTCCATCTCATTCCGTAAAAAATATAACATGTAAAAATTTCAATATTACAAGTGATATATACTTTCCTCCCGTGAGACTTTCCTTTGCATCACAAACAATATAAAAACAATTAAAACATTTACATTTTCTGCTTACAATAATAATTTTAGTTCAATCCATTCGAAACCTTGGCTCTCTCTGTGAGTTTGTGGGATTTTCCTACTCGTGGCAGTCTAACTTGCTCGCATATTCTCCCCGCACTTTCATGCCTCGTAAAATGCCCTTTTGATTTTTTTCAGCTTTACTTTCATACTCTCCACTTCATTTGTCGTGCCATCCGCATATATACTGCTTTTTTACAAGTTCGCTCTCCTCAATAACTCTCAAACTCTCATTTGTAGTAAAAATGCAGCCTTCTTCTCATTATCTCGCCGGGCAAATTTAAATAAATGCGGAGGCTTCATATAATCAAGGTTATAAAAACCCATAAAGCATATAATATACTTTTCTACTAAACCCGTAAAACGTTTTATTTCGACATTTCGTAATAATAGTGCAACCTGCAGTCAGGTATGCATAGTAAAACTCAACATACTAACAGCACTAGACCACACTATAACCCTTTTCATCATATATTCCTTGTGTTACATATATCATTAAGTCTTCACTTTCACTTTTTGTAGTGAATTTCATTTAACTGTCTCTTCTTTGTAAACTTTGATTTGAGCCAAGATATTAGTGACTCACTAGTACTTTTATAGCCATAATACATCATAAATGAACTGCTCACAAGATATTTCAAACCATATATATTTTGTTAACGTAAACCTTTTCCTTTATAAAAATGCATATATATATGGTCACTTCACTTTTTCCCTCATATAATAATGTCAAGCATAATTGTCACCAATAACATTATCACTATTCCAGCTACACTTATGAAATGTAAATCACATTATATTAAACCTCGGGCTTAATACTAAAATATATGTAATATTGACTCATATGTCAAGTGGGTTTATAATTCCACCATATATTCGCATCCATCCAAACATATGTATCACGGTTCAATTGTCTCATGTCCAATATATTATATCCCCATTTAATGTTAAGAACCCTCTATTACAGCTCTTGATTCCGCACTCACCAGCACTTATAATTAAATTGAATTGCTACTGCACCACAATGTTCTGCATACCCACATATACACCTCTTTGAACATGCTACACTTTGTATGAGTATTTTATCTTCAATGATAATATATTGACATATATATAATCTAAGCCATGACTTTTTTGTTTAACCCCAATCTTCGACCTTTATAGGGAATTACATTGTATATTGGCCTACATATGGAATATTCGTATATTTATAATCTCAACTTTGATAACAAAACAAACTTTAAGTGCCAACATACAACTATGGCTTGGGCCCCAAGACTATCAGTACCTCGTGAATCGACAGTACTAATCAACTCATCGCCCTCCAATCAACCCATCCGAATCTAAGCTATCGCGTTATGTAAACGCTGGGTCTTATCACATCTAACTCTGCAGACGATCAAAGTGGGTCCTGTGAGTTAAAAATATTCTCGTGATTCGATAAAGCTGGTAAAGTTTATCACAATCCAATCTTGAATCCGGAATAATCTCACGCAATATCGCACAATTAAAATGCTCGAGGGTTAAAACTCAAAATTTGCGCGATAGTAAATGGTTTTCAAAACCACTTATGGCCACGCTGTCATCCAATGACATATATTGCGTTCAAAAAAGGCAAATCAGCTTACCACTTTAAAAATCTACATGTATACCACTCGGTGATTGTTCTCAAAACGGCTTTACTCGTTACAAAAAGTCAGGTTCTCGCTTCCTCTCCGATTTCATTTGTCTCAGCAAATCTTCAACGTTTTATTATCATTAAACTCCACTTCTTTAACTACGGGTTCTTTTGCATTAGGGCTTCTTGTAAGAGATAAAATATGCCATCGCATCTATTTAAGGTTTCATTATGAATCCGCGCCATTTCTTCCATAACTATAAAATGCGAGGTTGTAACAACCCCCTCGTCATTCACCTTGGTAAGCTTCCATTTTAACACAATACACACAGATGGTTTTCAACCACAACTTTTCATTTATCTACTGTGAGCATGTAGATAATAAAGCCATTCATACACGTATACTAAGTTGCAAAGCCATTCATTCATAAATTTCGACCAAATGTCCATCATGTTTTCTACCCAACCACCTGTTTGTAATGACCGCTTTTCTTACATTCGCTATCAGTGCATGACAGTTGCACAGCAAAGTGTATGTCGTATGTTCTCTGCAGATATCTCTTCTGCTTTCATATATTTTCTATTTCCTCTCGTATTCTTGTGTACATTTTGTTTCCCTTTTGTTTCTTCACATGAACTGTCTCTCGCTCGATCTTCTTCTTCAAATGACCCTTTTCACAACCTGCCGACCCTCTCTAGCTCATATGCGTGTGTCTCGTCGCCGTCTCTCCGCTACCTCTCTAAATTTTTTCCCCCGCCTATTTTGTTGTCTCTCTACTTCTATGCTACTCTTTTTCCATCTCCTTTGCCACTCAATGAAAACATTTCAACACATGTCCTATTTGGCAAAGCATTATTTTATGCATGTTATAACTCTAACTCATGATGGCCTATTTCATTTTCATAATTTTATTTACTAAAATATGTTTTATAGCATTTCATAAACTACTAGTAATGTTCATGTTATCTCGTGCACATGCATATTTAATATCGTAATGTGTTTTTGTTGGCTCCATTTGTAATAATTCCATAAATAGTGAGGAGTGCTAAGTCACCCGATCACTCAGGACATGGGGACATGGATATTTGAGAATCCCCTCAAAAGTATCTTATTTTTTGTTTTTATGTGTTTGTTCTAAAAATGACAAAAAATAAAATATAGAACCAAAGATGTAATTTATTTTTTTAAATTCATAATATATAATTACGTCAAACACACATCAGGGACAAATCTACACATTTTTTTAATATTCTTTTGGTGTCCCGAGAGTTGGACATGGTTAGACACACCAAGAATGAGTGTTTGATATGAGAAAAATATGTCTTAGCACAAGATGTTGTTGGAAACACCGAGAGGTGGGTGAATCAAAATGATTTCTTTTCAATTGTTATATATAACCGTTAGATTCTACACAATAAATAGAGAAATGAATACTTTATTATAGAAGGAATGATAATGATCCTTTTACGAATGAATGAGTACAATTATTGCCAAGCACCAACTCGACTCTAATGAGGCTTCGACCTCTAGTGGCTTCGATCTCTTCTCTCTCCTCCAAGGCACCAACTCTGTGCGTTTAGGGGCTCCTACCCCAAGGTAACCAATCCTCTCTCTTTGGTTCTTTATTACATGAGAAATTCAAAGATGCTTCATCGCACCAATATTCTGCCACCATACTACACTAGCTATTCTACATCACACTTCTCTTTATCAGCCTTTGTCCCAGTACTTTGCACCAAGACATCCGCACTAAGGCACTAATAGTTCAATACCAGCATCATTCCTAGACAAAATGTATCAAAGCAGCTAAACTCAACATTCCCGCACCACACAACACTCCATAGCTTCTTCACCACAACTTGGCAACACTTATACTTCTTCACCGTAGCTGTAGCGCAACTATACTCTCTTCAACATATCTTACCAACTCAATAAGATCTAAGCCACTTCAATTCCATAGATTATGGTGTCCGAAAACAAGGTGTAGATATAAGTGTCTGAATCAGTATTGACTATAGTCCAAAACACCTTAACAACACAAAAGCGTAAAGAAAATAAGTGTGAAAATATGGATCCCGAAATGCATTGACAGTTCCCTCACCGCAACCACGCGAGTCTAAAGAGATGAAACCACACCAAGAAAACAACACCGAGACAAGAAAATGTCTCAGAGGCTCTACATGTCCGAGGTTTTTGTTGTAGGTCCGAGACACTATGCGCCAGCTTGAAATGTTATTTTCCCATAACTCAACTGAAGTTTCAAACACTTCTTAACACCCTTCCTCGCGTTGTAATATTTATGTAGATAAATCCGAGAGTTGTAATAATCCGACCTAGATAAGATGTGTATTACATATATGTTTTTGTAAGTTCACCTTCCCCGAAAGTTCACGAGTTTTGAACCCTGTAGCTCGTTGTTCTCCAAGTGTGATCCAAACGAATGATGAAAGTCGTAAAGGTTCAGCACTATATTTGTCAGCTTCATTATGTGCTTAAGATGAAAGACATGCCTCTTAGGAAAACAGGATTGGAGAAGAGGTGTTTAGTCGGCGACCACTTGTTCATTTCTAACTTAAAAAAATTCATTTCTTTTAATACTGAGGTTTCAGTTTGCAGTTTCTATTTGAAACTGAAATACAGCCTAGGAGGATGGTAGAAGGTATCATAGATGTTCTGCTCTACAGGTAGAAAAATAATTTTTAATACTTAATGATCATTGTAGAAATGAGGCAGGGTAGAATGCTCCTTGGGCTTTTTTATGGTTTTAATCCTTCAATGTTTGCCCTTCTTTCCATCACTTACCACATAGAGGATATATGTCATTATGTAGTCTTCCATAATCTAGATGACCAAGGGACATCATCTAATTTCACCACATGGTCATCCATCATTATTCATCAAGGTAACATTACCGATAATTCTTCATCATCTTCAATTCAGCATCATATTGCCATATGAAATCAATGAAACCTAGATTAAATAAATTTCCTTTGTAATCGATGGAAATATTCCACCCTTTTCTCCTCTCTTTCACATCAATGAAATGTAAAGTGCCAACATACTCCCCGTCATGTTGCTCCCCCGTTACATTTCTCCTTTTGTTTGGTTTCATTTTAATGTGGATGTACATAATAACCCCCATCTTTGGTGAAGATATTCAAATGCTTCTCGGAGTGGGGTTTTAGCAAAGATATCTGAAATTTCGCCTTATTATTGATGTATTCCAACTTGATATTTTGTTCAACAACTTGTTCATGGAGAAAATGATAGCTCATTGGGGAATATGTTTGGTGTTTGAGTGCATTCACCAATTCTTTGAAAGACTAATTGTGCGGTGTTGTTGCAAAAAATAGTGATTACAATAGTTTCTATGTTGACATCCTTCAAAGCTTCCTTCATCTACAGAATTATGTGCAAATAAATCGCTAAAAGCAGCTATGTATTCGACTTCAAACTTATAGAAAGAGAGATATAGATGATAATTTTTTGTCAGCTAAGATACAAGCAAATATCCTATGAAGAATGCATTTCCATCGTGCTTTTTCACCATCCTCGTTAGGTGACATACATGCATTCTTCCATTAGTGATCAAAATTACTCTTTCATATTCGGGCTTAGAGTCCTGACTCAGAATTCTTATCATTCCATTAGGTCATGCAAAAATTGATTCATTGATGGTATTCTAGCGCGAAACCTCACTCTCCCTCAAATTTTCACATTGGTTGGCCCACCTTCATGTCTTGCTAAGTACAAAATACTTGAAAATCTCATTTCATCATGCCTTGCAGTGCTACCAAAGTCAACTATGGAGTCCGGGTCATTCAACGTCCCATTAAGTCATTAGGTCTAACGTGTTGAAGGTTCAAAAATGCACCATTTATTCTAATAAGCAAGTCAAAAAAATGTGGCAGAGTGACTTAATAAACATTTCATTATCATCTATAGATGATTATCAACATGTAAATATGATATTTTTTAAAGTTAAAATATGGTATCATATGATTTTCATACTCTTAAAATGTAATTTATTCAAAAAGAGAGTTTTAATTATTTTATTTTTTATGTAATTTTATGCTTTCTATATGTAATAAGTTACTCTCCAAAAAGTTTCTAACCCAACTTCATATGCCAAACTCAAGATCGCCAAATCAAAGTGAAAGTGCCAAACTCTGTTGCAACTTTGTATCTGTAAAGAAGAAAAGTCAAAGAAAATAGGGTTCAAGATGCTTTCAAAAAGTGAAAAGAAACATAGGAAAAGTAGGTTTTGATTTAACCAAAACTCACTCAAGTATTAAAGACTTTTAGACATCAATTTAAAATTCATTTTCCTCCTAATCTATCGAGCAACACTGAGAGCGATTTTTTCATTTTTCCGGAAAAATTAGGAAAAATGGATAGAGTGCTGTGCTAAAGGTACTGCGTATGTCTTGAAGGTACTACATGTATCGAAGGCATCAGCACAAATTTCAAGTACCCACATATCCTTAAGGTGTCAGCATATGTCTGCCATGCTCAAAGTCATCTAAATTGCACCAAATCACCTCCTTAAACCCCCGCAATAGTTGTTTGTTTCCATATGAGTAAAGGTACCTCTCATGATCATTTACCTTTCAAGTTTATTTGTTTGGTTTTTTGTAATTTTTCTTGAGAATTTGGGTGCTAAATGGTCCCAAAACCCCATCATTTCCTCCAACACACACAACTCCTGGGTCCCATTTCATACTCTCATATCCTTCCTATTATTGCAAACATCAGAGTCTCCAAAATCCTTGTTATTACAATCCTCTTCCCTAAGTTTTCTAATCACAAAACCATAAGCCCTAGGTGCTCCTTTTTCCTGGCTCCAAATCTTACCTTCATCCCACCCACCATATCATCACTCTTTCCTTCCCCTATTTTTTTCATCTCAAATCTGATTCTCATTAAATTCTCTCTTTTCTCTGGCCTTCAGCATCTCCCCAAAGTCACTCATATGAATACATACTCAGGGTTTTGAGACATAAAAACACCTGGCATGTTATATGAATATACAATTATACTAACATAAAGGATAAGAGAAATGAAATTAGGAGGTTGACATTAAAGGGGGCAAGTATAACCACTGAACCCACTAAACACATGGAACTTTTTATATTTTCCAATGAGAGTACAGCCTAAATATGTTATTAAATTTGATTTTAGAAAAATCTTTGTGGTTCAAGCACCATGAAATCTTAACCAAGTTTTCTGTCAAACTCATTAAACAACCAAGTCAGTTTTAATGAAAACAATTTTTACTGTCTATCTACTATTTTTAACTTCACACCAGACCCCAATGTTGGGGAGAAGTGGTTCAAAAGAGTGATTAGAGAAAACATTGAGTCTTTCCAAACCAAGTAAAGATAAGAATGAGAAAGAGGTGTTCTTGATTTTTCCCTAATTTCCTACATAAACATAAAATGATGATGAAGATAATCATGAAATACTTTTCATGCGTAGGCATAGCTTCCTTTTGTTTTATATTTATCACATCCAAATTTCTTTGATGAATTTTAATTTAGGTAAGATGTTGAACATACCTCATTACTTTTCCAAGCACATAATAGATGGAATTAATTGTCCAAAAGTTGTGAATAATATGAACATCAAATGAAAATTCTTTCCATCATTCCTTAATTAAAATCTACAGTCTTCCACCATTCTGGATCTAATCAACATTGCAGTATACCTTCATAGCTAACATATTTAAAATGAGCCATCCACTCACCATGCACAAAATGTCCCTTCATCATCTCAAACATCCATTTATCCTCCATTCTAAATCTGTAGCACACTCATCATCATTAGAATAGTCTCTTTCGACTGCCTATCTCCATCTCACTATCAACACCATATGATGGAGGATATTAGCCTAAGTAGGCTAGTATGGTTGAGATTGAGCCATTGCCAAAAACCTACCAAAGAGGTTTGAATTTGTTTTTTCCACATGGGGAAGTCACAGTTTTCATGACCAACAAAGGTATCAGCAAAGAGAAGGTCAAGGTTTCTGCCATTCAAGATGATGAGGAGGACACCATGAAACATAGTAGGAATTTCAAACTTGTTGACCCAGATAAGGATGAAAAAAATGGACAAAATTACCACAAACATCAAAGGAAGGATACCAAGATTAGTGAGTTTCAGACCAACTTTGACAAGCAGATTATGTGTCATGGTAATTTTTGATGTTAACAGAAAACTTAAACATCAAAAACAAGGTCATTTGATGAGGTCAAGTATGTCACTGCTCAAAGGGAGGTAGAAAAGGCCAAAGCCATGCTAAATGAAACACTTGAGAAGTATGGCTTACTTGATGAACATGAAGAACAAGTACCAAGATAGAGACCTATAACTAGAGGGCTAAAAAGAGCTCTAGCTCTAGAGAGGCAAAGGGAGGCTGATCTTGTTGATTAGCTAACCCTAAATGAGCAGCTTAATATAGTGATCAATGAAAATAGGGAGCCATGGCTTGATAGAGCCAATCAGCACTTGGAGAAGCTGCTAGCAAATGCTAACAAAGACAATGACTTATTCAGGAAGAAATTCAAACACCATACACAATGACTTATTCATAAGTGCCAATGCAAAAATTGAAGATTTGACCATGGAGAAGAAGAAGAAATTGGACATTCTTGTTGAGGCTTCCCTCTAAGCCTAGACACATCATCATCATCTATTCTACAAATTTTGGGGCATTTTCAAACTTTTTTGCAAATTCTGAGTTTGACTATGCTTTTATGAACAAGGAAATATCTAAAATTTGTCATAAGGTGCTGCACAAATGATAGGGGAATTTTTTGGGAAAAATGTCACCACCAATGGATTCATAATGACAAATACAGTCAGGAAAACCACTTTCCCATCCTTCATTTTCATATTCAAAAGGTCAAAAGGGCAAAAAACCACCAGAAAATCATGTTTTTTCCCATACTTTTGCCTAGGCACTACGCACAGAGCAGTCTTAGGAGATTGCAATTTTGAAGGGTAAAATCAACATCATTTTGAGAGATGGAGATATATTCAGAAAGAGGACTTGACAAGCTTTCCAACAAGCTATCTTGGGCCTGATTTGGACACTTGTAGGTCAATCAAAATTTTCCTTAAACATGGAGGGTGCACAGCCTTAAGGCGTTGCACATATGATAGGAAAATGACACATATGATACTTTGCCGATCTTTTTGGTTTTCCAATGTAAATTTTGATTTTATCTTAGAAAATGATCTTTCTATTAATGTAATTCATCATGGTAAATGTAATTATTTCAAGGATAAGTTACCTAGGGGTAGATTCATTAGGTAAAATTATCCTTAGTCAAGATGAATCAGCGTGAGTGTAATTAGGAATGAGTCACTTGGACCATCCTACACTTCAGCTTTCAGTTCAGTACTTAGTGGATCTCTTCCTCACCTCATGGATTAGACCCCTAAGGATGATTAAATGTGGTTTTGATGTCTATTTATCCCCTTTCTTCACACTAAGCAATGGTTGGAATCAATTTGGATGTTAGTTTGTTGATCAAGGAACTATTGTACTCAGTTTGGCCAGTTAAGAAAGAAGAGTTGCAACTATTTTTTGGGATACTTGTGGTATGATGTTCATCATTGTTTTTTTCTTTAGTTTAATATGTTAGAATGTATTGTATTCATGTTCACTTTATCTCTATGGTATGATCTCTTTCATGTTTGATAGGCAGAACACATGTTTGATCATGCTTTGTTTTGGGGAATTGATCATAGTTTGTCCATTTTTCTCTATTTAGGAAGAATACATCTCCCATGCTCTTCCTAGCTTCTCCTCGGTCTCAAAACCATCTCATCACAACCATCTTTAAGTGATAATCCTTATGCCTACCTTGCCCTATTGAATCCCGGCAACCCTATCTCATTTTACCTGACCTAGCTCCCTTAACCTAATTTATTCATCCAGTGAAACCCAACCAAATCAAATCAAAACAACCTCTACACTCTATATCTAGCCTAAAAATCCTAATTCCTCCACCCCTCTTGGTTGTGACCTTGTGGAGAGAGCTCTCTCCAACTTGGTAGGGCTAGCTACCAAGTTAAAAGTTTGGTCTGTGGTTACCTCTGTTGGGATTCCTTCTTCAGCCATGGGAATCTGGCGGAGTGATAACACATCCATGCTTCCAGCCCAATCAACATCGGAGTAAGTTGTTACAATAATAGTTGAGCTCTTAGGATACCAAAGACCAAAATCAGTAGTTCCTTTCAAATATCTAAGTATTTTCTTCACAACTGCTAGATGAGACTGTTTAGGATTTGATTGAAATCTTGCCACCATTCCAACTGCTTGCATAATGTTTGGTCTTGTGGCAGTTAAGCATAGGAGAGCTCCAATAATTGACCAGTAAAGAGTTGCATCGATGAGAGGGGAATCATCATCTTTGCTTAATTTACAATCTGTGGTCATTGATGTGCTCATAGGGGCACAATATTCCATCCCATATCTCTTGAGCATGTATTTAAGATATTTTGCTTGAATTATAAACATGCCTGCAGTGGTTTGAGATATTTGTAGCCCAAAAAAGTAAGATAACTCACCAATAATTGACATTTCTAACCTTTTGGACATATTTAAAGAAAATTCATGGTTCATCCCATCATCATTGCTAGCAAATATTAGATCATCAACATATACAATAGTGATCAAAAGTTTATCCTTGTCTATCTTCATGTAGAGATTGCTTCCTACTACTCCCTTTTTGAAACCTTCTTTTTGCAGATAGTCATCCAACTTTGCATACCAAGCTCTAGGGGCTTGTTTCAACCCATACAAGGCCTTTTCAACTTGCATATAAAGCCTTTCCCTTCAACTTAGATCAAATCCTTCTGGTTGCTCCATGTAGACTTCTTCCTTGAGGTCTCCATTTAGAAATGTTGATTTTACATCTATTTGATAGACTTTGAATCCTTTTAAGCAAGTAAATTCCAAAAACATTCTTATAGTTTCCAAACGTGCTACTGGAGCAAAATTTTCTTCAAAATCAATTCCTTCAATTTGTGAGTATCCTTTGCAAACAAGTTTAGCTTTATTTCTGATAATTTGTCCATCCTCACTCATCTTGTTTTTGAATACCCATCTTGTTCCAATTATATTTTTATCTTATGGACGAGGTTAGCTCCCAAGTCTCATTCTTTTCAATTTGAGACATTTTTTCTTCCATGACCTTTATCCAAAGAGGATCTTTACTTGCTTGAGAAAAAAAATTCAGGTTCTATTAGTGATAAGAGAGCAACATCACCTTTTCTTGGAGTGTTTGTCATTCATCTTCGAGTTTGAATTCCTTCATCTATATTCCCGATAAACTGTTCTTCTGGATGATGTTTTTGAAGGAATTTGATTTTAAAAGGAGTTTGTGAAAGTTCACTTTGAGGTTCTTTATCCTTTCTTCTTTTTCGGTTCTTCTTCGCTTTCTTCAAGTAAGTTCTTCTTGACCACTACGTGTCAATGACCAACTGTTCTTCTGGATGATGTTTTTGAAGGAATTTGATTTTAAAAGGAGTTTGTGAAAGTTCACTTTGAGGTTCTTTATCCTTTCTTCTTTTTCGGGTTCTTCTTTGCTTTCTTCAAGTAAGTTATTCTTGACCACTACGTGTCAACGACCCCATAGCAGTACACCCACATTTTTGCAAATGGGATTTATCATGTTTGAGGTGTTCACTCCATTCAGATTTTATCATCAGACGATAGTTTTATAAAAGATGTAAACCCATTCTGCATGTTTATAATGTAAATGATCTTAGTAAGACTATCATGTATGTAACAACCTAGGTAAGCCTAGTATTTTGGTGATGATTACTATCCTAGGAGGTTTTTCATCTTACTGATTCATTTGTGTTTTTCAACACAAATGATCGACACAATTTTCCCCTTCAACCTCACCCCAAAGCTATGGTGGATTTTGTCGTGAAGATACTAAGTAAGTCCTAGTGTTTTCTATCAAGTATTTGTAAAAGTAATTTGGGAATAATCTTACCTAATTGGCTAGATTATTTTATTACAAAGTACTTGGTCTGTTAGATCATGTTTTGAGTCACAGAATTGGGTAGCTATTTGAGGGTCTATTGCAAATGGGTTTTCCCCCTTCTTGTGTCAAATTGTAGTATCTTCATGTAAAATATTTTAGTCCATGGTCCCTCATAGTTAGACATCATGGCTAAAGTATTAGAGGGTTGGAAAAATAAATAATCCCCTCATGAGTCAATTAATTAATTTGCTTTGGAAAAATTAAATTAAAATTATAAGCGAAAAAAATTTAATTAATTTGATGTCCTACGAAAATTTAATTTTCCAAAATTAAAAATTTATTGGTTCTAGAAGTTTTAATTTTTAGAGGTCCCAGCCAAGGGAATATTGAAAATTTCAAGAAATTTTGGATCCTTGGGCCTTGGAAGTTAAGTCAAAGTCAATTTGTTGAGGTAATTAACTCAAAAATATTATTTTTGAGTTAATTAAAAAGAAATTAAATTCAAAATTCCTCAAAAAATAATTAATTGCGACGGACAAGACTAAAAGATGATTAAATCTTTTTTGACGGTCCAGATTATTTTGATGGGCATCAATTCAGATAGTCGTTGGAGAATAAATCTATAAATTAGAGTCTTTCTCCATCATTTTCATCTGATCATTGAATCGTGCACTTGCTCTGAGAAGCTCATATAACTTTTGTTGATCAATAAAATACAAAGACTTTGGGGTTACAGACTTTGGGGTTACTTTTCCAGATTTATGTGGTAATATTGTTTTTAAAACTCTACTACTTTTATTGGCATTTGCTGGTTAATAGCCTTTATGGATTGATCCACATACATGTATGTTATGAAAATTTCTGGGTTTTCTTAAATTTTAGGGTCTCTATTAAAATAATTAATTATTTTAATAGAACATGAACCGAGTGGAATTTCCACAAACAATTTATGGGTTCTTTGGAATTCTGATGTCCAAGCTTCCTTACAAATTTTGAAACTTGGAACACTTTCCGATGCTACAAAAATCAACATGCACCAACACCCTTCCTCCATGTCCAAAGCTTCTCTCACAGCTATGGCTTACCTCCACTTAATTTTGTCCACAATTATTTGTCATTCTTGGAAATTACCAACCCCAAATAAGCTCTCACAGCTTCCTATTTCAATGAAGATAAGGTTTGCGACTAACCTGAAGTATTCTTCTAGCCTTACGGCCCTCTACCGAAGGAGATATGTCTGAGGCCTATCTGTCCCACACTTGGAAGAATTGTGGCCTGCTTTATGGAGGCAGACCACACTTGAATCACATCAAAATGCAGCCCACAAATACCTTATTCCTATGGCCTCTACTTGAGGTAAAATCACACATGTGGTGAATGATAACCATGCCCAAAAAAAAACCTACACCTCCATGTCTTTTCCTCCTTTGGAAATCTGATGCCTTAGATGTGTTTAAAAAGAGATATATGCACATTTTGATGCTCTAAAATGACATCTCTCACCTTGTATTTTATAGACTTTACAAGGTCTCCACGAATTCATCAATAGACATGTCTTTTATACTTAACCATTTCAAGCCTACTTGATTTGACTGTCCAAAAATCCATTGTCAACTTCAAAAATTCATAACTCACTAAGGACAACACAGATTTTTTCGATTCTTGTAGTGTTGGATTCTCCTTGCCATCCTCTATCATCTCCATCCATCACATGTCCAAAATGCTCCATGGTTTTGGCCCAAACATCGATGGGTGCAAATCCCCAACCTTGGGTTCCAAGCCCACAAGTGACTCCTATGGTGCTCTAACCTCCAAACCCTGAACCCTAGTGCTTGGAGTACCTCCCAAGCTACTCAAAAATCAAAACTCCCTCACTAAGAGGGAGATACTTCCAAGACTAGGAAGTAAGTCATCATCATCATCACTACTCGCAACACTCGCCCCAACTCCTGGCACTTGCCATTGCAGCAATATTTGTAGTATAAACTACGCCTCTCTCGGAAGTGTCATTGTCACTGAAAACATCCTGCTTCTTCTTCCTCTCTTGGAATGTCTCCACTCTCTCCATGATTCATTCTTGGCAGTTGTAGTAGCATCCTTGCTCCCCACTGACCATGCTCTCTTCTTGGGTTGCAAAGTCTCCCTTTGAATCTGTAAGCTCCTATTAAAACGTGACTCCCTCTGAGCCTTTGGATCTTGGACCTTCTTCTTTGGAACCTGTACCTGCCCCTTTGAAGCTTGCCCCTGCACATGCTTCTTTGGTACGTGTACCTGGTCCACCTAATGCTTGTTCCCATGATCTATATGCTTGCCCATCAGCCTATACATACCATTCTTTCTAACTCCAAGCACAATACCTGTGGAGCTAGAGCCTTTGGGTCTGAGTCTTACCTTCCCATCCTAGAATAAGACCTCAAATCCCTTCTTCTCGATCATCGAGGCAGATATCATGCTATATCTAAGTGTTGTTACAAACAATACATCCTAGGACCACATCACCCATCCAGTCTCCATCCTGAACGGCACAACTCTCGATCCTCGAATCTCCTTCTGACTCTTGTTTGTTAGGTCCTTATAATACTAGTGTAGCCCCTTATTGTTATTGTTAGTGTTGCCCCATTATTGTTATTTTTGTGCCCATGTAGTCCCCATATTTGTATTATTGTGCCCCATAGGTGTAGCCTCATTATTGTTATTGTTGTGCCCATGCGGTCCCCATATTGTTATATTGTGACCCCTTAGACGCCTAGAAGGTAGGTTTTGTCATTTGTATCATCAAATAATGTTGAATTTTGGGTAGCATCGGATGTGCTCTAGCTCCAAAACTTTGTGGAGGGGCTAGAACACATGAGATCTCCAAGACCCAGAAATCGTTTGGAGAAATTCCACCCAGAACCTAAGTTATTCAAAATATTAATTATTTTAATAGAGACCCTAAGTCTAACTTTGGGAAATTAATTAATTAAAGTGAATTAATTTAGACATGTGGGTGAGAATGTTGTAAGTGATGAGGATCAAGTCATTTCTAATCTTAGTCGTCGATTGGAGATTAGATTATGACTGTTGATTGTTCAATGAGAAAAGTATTAAAGGAAGGCTTGGGGTCAATTGGAGAACACACACATAGCGGTAGCACTTGAGCTAAGTCGAAATTCTAGTGAGTGGTTTGCTAAGAATTTTTAAGAGAAGCTTGCAGTGCAGCGAGGGGCAATTCGGCAGTGGGATTTCTAAATCTGAGGCCGAGAATACAATTACAGAGAGGCAGATCTGTACCAGAGAGGCAGCGCAATCCAAGAGGGGTGACACAGACACACTGAAATGTGACGCAGTGACTGTGTAGGCACCTATGCGGTTTCTTCATCCTCAACTAAATTAGCCATATTATTTGTCTCCGGAGATAGAGGTGCATCTGCCGGGATTTTCTCTATTGGGTAAACCACTACTGGTACTCTAGTTTGTATTCAGAAACTACATAATAATAAAACCCTCAAGAGCAGTTGTGTCGGTTTTCCCGCATTGGATTTTTCCAAGGACATTTATCCGAAAAATCTCATGTGTCCTTTGTCGAATGTGCTTAATTCTTCAGTACTTGATCTGTATATATGTGTAGGTTTCAGTGTGTTTACTTCAATGTTTTCTAAATATTTATGAAAAGAACTTGTTAATTTAAAAACACAAGTAGGAGAAGTAAACCAGATTTCTGCAGTAGAACTTATGTTAAGTGAATTCATAAATTTTCACATGGTATCAGAGTTATTGCAAATCACGAAGAGCTGAAGCAATCAGCAAAGAGGCGAAGTTTGTTGCATGAAGGCAGTTGTTACAACACATATCCAAGAAGAGGTAGCGCAACACCAGAGGGACTGTGTTAGTGTGTTTGGTGCACATATGTATGAAATCACACCAACTTAAGGGGTGTGGTTTTCCCTCTTAAGTTATTGGTCACAGGCAGAAAATATATGGAGTCAAGCAAGTTAGTGGAACGTGCGAGAACATAAACATACTAGATAGAGAAATAACATGCATATTAAAACATGAAAATTAAACTAAAACTAAAGCAAACAACACAAAAGCTCTAAATAGAGTCAAACAACTTCAATAATCCAAACAGCGGTGCTTACGTCCCCTCTTATTGAGTGCTGGTAGGAAATGAGGATGAAACTTTAACCCACTTGCCAAGGGGCCCTTAGAACTAGGGGTTCTAAGTCCCGATGCAAGGATGTCTTTACTTTCGAGCTGACCTGGCGCAAAGTATCCCTCTCTCTACTATGGTGGACTGGAGTTGTTGGATGGCCAATAAATGAGTCCCCTTTATCTCTGCTTCGGATCAGACACTACTGGTATTGCTTGGGGCAATTCTAGCCAGCATAACAATGTGCTCTCAAGTTGTTCATATCTTGGTGGCCTTTTATAGGAGAATTCAAATCCTCCTTCCCTCTCTTGGTACATTGTGGATAGTGACCCAAGAGAGGAGGGTGATTCCATTGTGTGCCACATTTATTCCATTGTGTGCTCCCTTGATGTCCTAAGGAGGCTTGGGTCGTTGTCCTTAGGCGGCTTCAAGTGTGGAAT
Organism: Pinus albicaulis; assembly: GCA_034641835.2. Lineage (NCBI taxonomy): Eukaryota > Viridiplantae > Streptophyta > Pinopsida > Pinales > Pinaceae > Pinus > Pinus albicaulis. The sequence continues at coordinate 1,586,410,176 of CM076578.1, forward strand.
CAATGTCCTGGAGTGTGCCTTTGTGGTCCCGGAAAGTGACTTTCGCCACTCCTAGGATTGTGCGCTTTTTGGGTCAAAAGGCACGCAGGGGCGCATTTATTGAAGGATTTTGCGTGCAAATGCACTTTTGACTAGTACTTCTTGTACACAATTTTATTTTTCCTCAGACCTTAGAGATTTTTAAATACTTTCAGATTCTCTAATGTCTCTTAGCCCTGTAAATCCTTCTGCCTGACATTAAATAATGTCACCTTTGCTTGTACGATTTTCCAGTGATAACAAGGACAGCGCAGACCCAGGAGGGGTGATGCAGAGCTGATGCAGTGGCTCAGGAAAACCTAGAAGGGTGATGCAGAGCTAGTCTAGCTCATGTAGAGCTCACGCAGATGCTCTCGCAGGCCTAGAAGGGTGACGCAGTCTAAGAGGGGGTAACGTTGTGCCAGTTGCCAAGGTTGGAAGTGCAGCCTGGTTCTTCGAAAGTTGTTGGAGGGCATTATTTTTGTTGGTGCAGAAAAATGTCTAGCAGGGTTGACAAAGTAGGGGAAACAGCTCCTCATCAGACTTTCTTGCTAAGAAGTTTGAAGATTTGATCAGGGGAGTGACTGGAGAGGGTTGATTCGACAGCGGTTGGCGGAGGATATTTGGGAGGGAAATCACTTGTAAGAGGTAGTGTATTCTCTAGAGGGTTTCTATCACCAAGAAACTTAGATCCGAGTCTCTTGTTGAGAGTAGCAGCAGAAGAAGGGAGAAGAGTATCTGCTTCAACATTTTTTTTTAGCAGTGATGGATTCTCATGGATTGAGGGATTAGGACAGGTTAGATGGAACATCGAACTTCATCATATGGAAAGCCAGAATCCTGTCATGGTGAGAAGGTTATAGCTATCCCTGATGATGTTGATCCATTGACGAAGTATGAGGATGCGCAAGCAAGGGAAAAGCGCTTGATTTTGGACGGGGTTAAGGATCATGTGGTCCCACACATTGCTAAGAAGAAAATAGCAAATGAGATGTGGATGAATTTGACCACATTGTCTCAAGGAACTTCTATCCAGAGGAGAATTCTTCTAGAAAATAAGCTTTGACTGTTTAAGATGCTGAAGGGAGAGGAAATTGATCCCTTCCTCACAAGGTTGCAAGAAATCCGTGATCAGCTGGATGCCATGGGGGCCACTCCTAACGAAGGTTTGATGGTAAGAACGACCCTAAATGCAGTTTCTAAAGAGTGGGAGAACTTTGTCCAAGGCATCTTCGGCAGAGAAAATCTCCCAATTTGGGAAAACATGTGGGAAGCTCTTCATCAAGAATAGATCAGGAGAATGACCAAGATGAGCGGCAACAGTGCAAGATTCAATATAAAGAAGGAGGAGGAAGATGTGGGTCTCGCATCTAAGGGACAACAACAATAGTGAGGTAAGAAGAAGAAAGACCTCTCAAAGGTTCAGTGCTTCAGATGTGGTGAATTGGGACATTTCACCACAACTTGTCCCTTGAGGAAGAAGGGCAAGGAATATTTTGATTCAAAAGCTACAGCAGCCAAGGGTGATGATGGAAGTAATGACGATGTGGCCATGAGTGCTCATGTATCTCAAGAGAATAGGTGGGGCGACATAGATCTGTAGATTGAGCTACAGATGGTAAGGGGACAAGATCCTTGAGGTGCCCAAACTCTTGGATCACATATGAGCTATGAGAACCCTTAATGACAGTAGCAGGATGATTGGAGTTAGTTGGTGCAAAGGATTCTGGATGTCGAAGCTAGAGTGTGAAAATTTCTGAATTTACTAAACAAAAAACCTACTGTTAAATTCTTGATTTACTTCTCCTACTTACCTAAGTTATTAATCTGAAAACTTCAGCATTAACATCGAAGTAAATACATTAATAGCCTACACATGCAGATCTAAACTGAATAACGTGCTCAAAGACAAAGTGACACACAAGGATTTTATGGACAACTTTCCCCAGAAAAACCCAATGCGGGAAATAAACTGGTTAACCCGACAGAGAAATAAACTTCTAGCAATACCTCTATTCCAGAGACAGAAAAAACTAATTGATTCACACCCTCAAATGGGATTTACAGAACCCAGCCCTTTCCGACCTCTAGAAACCCCAACACCACTTGTAAGCCTACTATGTTAGCCCTTTTTGGCCTGCGTCAGCGTCCGCGATGCTCAAGAAGGGCCTACATCACCCTAGATGGGCTTATGCTACCCTTGCGCTGCCTTGACTGGGCCTGTGTCAGCCTTCCGAGCCTCCTGTTGCCTCTACGTAGCCTTGCATGGCTCCTGATGCCTCTGCGCTGCCCCTGCTAGGCACTGTTGAAATTTGTAGCATCCAGAAGTGTTCCAAGTCTCAAACTTTGCAGGGAAGCTTGGACAACAGCATTCCAAAGAACCTAGAAATAGTTTGTGGAAATTCCACTTGGCTCATGACTTATTAAAATAATTAATTATTTTAATGAAGAACCTAAGTCTAAACTTAGGTAAATGAAATAATTAAAGGGTATTAATAAGTCAAAGTGTGAATCTTCTAGAAAACATGGATCAAGTCAATTTTTAATCTTAACCATTGATTAATATTTTAAGCTGGGTCGTTGGTTCTCCAACAAGAAGATTATAAAAGAAGGCTTGACGGTTAGTTGGAAAATAAGCCAGGCATACACTCAGCGCCCGAAGGAGATCGATTCCGAAGTAAGAGAATTCGATTTCAATGGGCGAATTGCAGGGCGAGGAGTTTGCAGAAGCAGAAGGAACAGGGAGTTAGCAGTGATCGAAATTCGAGATTAGGGATGGAGGGCAGATGTGGGCCACTGGAGGCAGCTTGAAGCTAAAATGCATAGAACCCACGCAGTCTCCACACAGACTTACGTAGTCCAGCGCTGGGACTGCGAAGTGAATCATGCACACAGACACAAGAGCCAGCAGGGCCTAATCAGGGTGTCAGAAAATTATCTGAGGGAGCCAGAAATTCAGTCTCAGGTGTTTCAGAATTTATATACCATTATATCTCCCTGTAAAGATATCATTTGCTGAAGAATTAATAAAACCCTCATCTATTGCACCAGTTTTCTTGCATTGGGTTTTTCTGAGGACAATTGTCCAAAAATAACTGTGTACATGTGATTGATTGTTGTGCTTATGTTCCCTACTATTTATTTCTCTGCATATATATTTGTGAATGTTGCAATAGTATTTATTTCGATATTTGCCAGAAGATTTCTGAATAATAACTTATTGAAATAATAAGTAGGAGAGATAAATCTATCGCTGCAACTGTATAGTTTTCAGTTTGAAAATTCAAATGGTATCAGAGCCAGAGATGAATAACAAGAAGGGGGAATCAACCAGTCAACGAAAATCTACTATTGCAGCAACTACAGGAAGGGGAAGAAGCATGACAAAACAGATGGATCATGATGTCTCTGTATTGGCATCCAGATTTGAGGAAGATTTTGCTTGCATATCAAGCACTGCTTCTTCTGATGTATGGTATATTGACAGTGGAGCCTCTGCTCACATGACTGGAGTATGGCACTATTTTTCCGACTACCAAGAAGAGCATATGAATTTTAAAATAACCATGGGTAATAAAGAAAAATGCACTCCCATTGGGAGAGGTATTGTAGTTTTTCAAACCAAGGCGAGAAATATAATACGAGCCACTAATGTGCTACATGTGTCGGGTTTGGGGATGAACTTGCTCTCAGTGTCTCAACTTCAAAACTGAGGTTACGACATCTACTTTATTCACAATAGAGTCTATGTCAAGCACCCCAATTGGAAAAAGAAGGCACATGTCGGGGTAAGAAGCAACAAACTGTACAAGCTACAGCTTGACTTTCCAATGGCACTGGTCGGCAGCGCAGATGAAACAAACCTACATGAGCTATGGCACAAAAGAATGGGGCATTTGCATCATGGGGCATTGAGAATTCTCAGAATACTGTCACAGGTGTTCTAGAACTTAGCACTAAAAGAGATGATGTCTGCAAGGGGTGCGTACTGGGAAAATATGCCAAGGAAGCATATCAGAGAAGCAACAATAGGGCCAAGAGTGTATTGGACCTAATACACTAGAGCTCTTAACAGTGCCAAATATTTTGTCACCTTCATTGATGACCATTCCAGGAAAACCTGGATCTAGTTCTTAAAGACCAAGGATGAAGTCTTCAGTCGATTCAAAGACTTTAAGGCTTTGGTGAAAATCTGACAGGGAAGCAGATGAAGGCGTTCCAATCAGATAATGATGGTGAATACATAGATAAAGAGTTCATTAGATTCTGCGCAAGGGATGACATCAAAAGGGAGCAGAATGGTATGGTAAAAAGGAATAACCAAACTATTGTTGAAGCAACAAGAGCTATGTTGTATGACCAACACATGCCCAAATTCCCGTGGGCTGAAGAGTGTAATACGACTGTCTACATTCAGAACAGGACCCCTCACGCCGCAATGGGAAAGATCATGCCAAAAAGTGTCTTCACTGGTAGTAAGCTTGAAGTGATTCACTTTAGGATCTTCGCCAGTGCAACTTACTGTCATGTTCCCACTGAAAAGAGGAAGAAGTTGGGGATGACTGCCGAAAAAAGGTATCTGGTAGGATACAACGATAATGCAAAAGCATATCGCATCTACATTCCTGAGAGTAGGAAATTCGTGGTGTGAAGGGATGTGAATTTCATGGAGGAGAAGGCCTTCAGGAGATCTCATGAGTTGCCTTCTGCATATGCAGTCTGAGGAAGAGCCTTTGGTTTAGCCCCAACAACCAGCAGCAAAAACTTCAGTTGCCTCTCCAAGGCATAGGGATCCAAGGGATATGTATCTCGAGGATTTGCAAGAGGGAGATTCGGTAGATCCACCCACTACCAGTGGGAGAACGAGTAGGGAACTTCGACAGATTCTGAAGGATGCAGAGGACTTTGTCGGAATCCCCCGAAATGAGAAGAGACAGCATAAGCAACTTGGGAGGTTTCAAGCCTTGGTTGCTCAAGTCATAGAACCTTCTAGTTTTCAGGAGCTACTCATCACCAGGTGTGGGTTGATGCAATGGTGGAAGAGTATAGTTCCATTCTTGATGAATGAAGTCTAGGAAGTGGTCCCCAGACCTCAGGAGAGATCAGTTGTAGGATCTAGGTGGATCTACAAGATCAAGTATGCTGGAGACGGCAACATCAAGAAATTTAAAGCTAGGTTTGTGGCTAAGGGATATGCTCAAAAGGAAGGAATTGACTATGAAGTAAACTTTTCCCTGGTAGCCACACCTCTATCAGGTCCATGATATCCCTTGCTACATAGATGGGATGGGAAATTCACCAGATGGACGTCAAGACAACATTCTCGAACAAGGTGATAGAGGAAGAGGTGTATATAGAACAACTGGAGGGCTTTGAGACACATGATGAGAAGACTCATGTGTGCAGATTGAAGAAAGCATGATATGGACTGAAGCAAACTCCTAGAGCCTGGTATGGTCGAATTGAAAGCTACCTGCAGAAGATGGGATTCGTCAAGAGTGACGCAGATCCCAACCTTTACTATCTGAGAGTAGGGATTGAGCATTTGATACTAGTTTTGTATGTAGATTATATGTTCTTGATGGGATCATCAAGGCTCATCACAGACTGTAAGAATAACTTAGCTGAATAATTTGACATGAAGGATCTAGGATAGATGCATTATTTTATGGGTTGGAGGTTTGGCATAAGAATGGGGAGATCTTCCTTGGTCAAGGGAGATAGACTACAGAGATTCTGAAGAGATTTCAGATGGAGGATTGTAGACCCATGAAAACTCCAACAATAACCAACTGGAAGAAAATAGACACGTCCGAAGATGATGAGGCTAATCCTACGCTATATAGGTAGCTCATGGGGTCATTGATGTATTTGGTAAATACAAGGCCAGACATATGTTATGTTCTAAATACCCTCAGTCAGTTCATTGTGGAACCGAAGAGGGCACATTGGGCAACAACCATTCATGTTATCAGGTACCTTCGAGGAATAGTCGAGCTTGGATTGAAGTACACCCATATCAATGATATCAGGTTGAGTGGTTTCACCGATGCATATTGGGCTGGAAGTTCAGTTCATCGGAAGAGTACCAGTGGGTATTGTTTCAGTCATAGTATTAAAAATCGGAACCGGTGGACCTAATGAACCGAGTTTCTCATCGGAACCAGTCTAACTAGTACTGATCATGTCTAAATGAGCTAGTTTTTAAAACAATACATTAAATAATTAATTTTAATAAAAAGAACTATTTGTAAGATTTGTAACCATGATTCCAAGCCAACAGAGACAAAATATGCAAATTTTGCTCATTTATATGCCATGTAAAGGTGAATATATCAAAATGGCAGCAATTGCAATACATATCATCGAAAAAATACATAAGAAATGACGCTCCAAATGGCCTATAAAGTCCAAAAACAATGCTACAAGCTATGAGGCCATTGGCCTACTACAAGACTACATATTAGTGATCAACAACATGATCACTCCTCATCATGATCAAAATCATAACCACTATTAGACAAGGGATCATCAACATGAGCTCCATAAATAATATGGCTCAGAATTTGAGGACTCCTAAAACTCCTCTACAACTTTAGTAGTAGTAGTAGTAGTAGCAAAAATAGACATCAAAACTACAAATCACTGAGCAACATGGTCTCTCGTGAAACTCATCATTGATTCATCGCTACTAGAAATGGGATCATCAATAAGAGATACATAAACATCATATAGCTCAAAATCTTCAGAATTGGATTGCACAACCTTATACCATGATAGAAATTGAAAAAGTTTAACATGCCTAACCAATGATTTTTGTTTGAGTGAAGTGTTCATCTCCTCAACCTTAAAATGTGGTAGAAAAATATTAGCATGCCTAACCAGTTGTTTTCCTTTGAGTAAAGGGTACATTCTTGTTAAGGCCACAGTAGGGGAGTTCAACAATCAATACCACCAACATCAACAAAGTTCAACAATCTATGCCACCAACATCAAGGTTCTTAAAGGGCTTCATGCTCTTGATCAAATGCCAATCCCATACCCTTACACATGATAGAATCAAATGGAAACATTGCAAACCCTCAAACCATGAAACCCTGAAAATGATTAAGTATGCTGAATTTTGAGTGAAATCTAAAATTCTAGTTTCTCCATTTGAAGTCCAATGAGGTCGAAACCACTCTCAAACATCCTAAGTCATTTCATGGTAATGTTAAAAATTTAAGTAAAAGGATGAAAATGAAAAGTAAAGGAAATGTCACTTTTACTTCAGAGAGAAGAAGAGGATGATGAAGAATCCCTTCCAATAGCAGAAATGGATAGAATCTGTATATAGAGAGAGCTGTGGTACAGATGCAACAGTGACAGTGGCAGTGTCAAAGGCAGCAGTACAGGAGACAGCAGCGCAGTAGATGAGGGGCAGCATCCAGAGGTCAGCAGCGCAAAGGGTGCTTCAAAAGTAGAGTAGCATGCAACATGCATATTGTTGGAACACTTTCCTCATTAAGAGGGAGTGTTGAATTTTGTAGCACTCAAAATTTGCAGGGAGGCTTGGACAACAGCATTCCAAAGAACCCAGAAACAGTTTGTGGAAATTCCACTCGGTTCATGACTTATTAAACTAATTAATTATTTTAATGAAGAACCTATGTCTAAACTTAGGGAAATGAAATAATTAAAGAGTATTAATAAGTCAGAATGGGAATATTCTAGAAAAAATGGATCAAGTTAAGTTTTAATCTTAGCCATTGATTAATCTCTTAATCTAGGTCGTCGGTTCTCCAACATGAAGATTATAAAAGAAGGCCTGAGGGTCAGTATGAAAATAAGTCGGGCATACAATTAGTACTCGAAGGAGATTGATTCTGAGGTAAGACAATTCAATTTCAGTGGGAAAATTGCAGGGGGAAGAGCTTGTAGAAGTAGAAGCAGAAGGAGGAGAGAGTCAGTAGTGATCGAGATCAGGGATAGAGGGCATCAATGGGCAACTAGAGGCAACTTGAGGCTGTAGCGCAGAGAACCCACGCAGACTTACGCAGTACAGTGCTGGGACTGCGGAGTGAATCACCCAGAAAGACATAGGAGCTAGCAAGGGCTGATCAGGGTGTTACAGAATTATCCAAGGGAGCTGGAAATTCAGTCTCAGGTGTTTCAGAATTTATCTACCATTATATTTCCTTGAAAAGATATAATTTGTTGAAGAATTAATAAAACCCTCATCGTCTACACCGGTTTTCCCGCATTGGGTTTTTCTGAGGACAATTGAACAAAAATTAACTGTGTACATTGATTGATTCTTGTGCTTATGTTCCCTACTGTTTATTTCTCTGCATGTATATTTGTGAATGCTGCAGAGTATTTATTTCGATATTTTCCAGAAGATTTCTAAATAATAACTTATTGAAATAATAAGTAAGAGAGATAAATCTATCACTGCAACTGTATAGTTTTCAGTTTGAAAATTCACAGGCACTCGGTTTGACTGCATAGCTGCTACCTATGCGTTGTCTTGGTATGTTGCTTCTCTGCCCTTGTTGCTATCTTGGCTTGGGACTACACCATCCCCCTCACCAATACTGCCCCTCGCTGTAGCGGAAATACTTCTGAAATTCTTAGGAAACCACACCCTATAATTCCAATTTAGCTTCAGTGCTCTGCCAATGTGTGTGTTCTCCAACTGACCCCAAGCCCTTCTCTTATACTTTTCTCGTTGAAAATTCAACGGTTGTGATCTAATTTCTAATCGACAACTAATGTTAGAATCTGCTTGATCCGCGTCACTTAAGTCATTCTCATGACATGTTTAATTTAATTAACTTTAATCTTTTAATTTTCCTAAGTTAGACTTAAAGTCCTTAATTAAAAATATTAATTAATTAAATATCTCTTAAACCAGATGGAATTTCTTAAAACGCTTTCTGGGTCTTGGAGATATTATGTACTCTAGTCCCTCTACAAATTTTGGGAGCTAGAGCACATCCGACGCTACCCCAACACCCCAAAATCTCAACGCTCCCTCTTAGCGAGGAATGTGCTCTAGCAATACACTTCACCCCGAAGTACTGCTTTGATCTCTGTTACTGGTCTTTGCGTTGATGCTTGGCGTGCTGCCCTTCATCACCGCGTTGCTGCTGCTCTTTTGTACTACTGCCCATGACGCTGCCACCGCCACTGCTACATCTGTACTGCAGCTCCATCTCAAATTGTTGCATCTCGCTGCTCATAACACTGCCATTACTAACTATTGCACTGCAACTCAGTTGCTGAGAGTAAGCAACTGAAGGACCCCTACCCAATGACAGACAAGTCAGTTGGGTTGCATCTCATCACTGAAGCTCCATAGGCAGCTTCTCTGCACTGTCCTCCTGAAGCCACTATGTTGCTGAAACTCTGCAATGCGTAAGCATGCCTCCTCTGTGTTGCCTCTATGCTGCTGCCTCTACACTGCTGCTACATATGCATTATGCTGCTCCCTATCTAGCATCTCAAGCTCTGCCTTCGCTTCATCCTTTATCTTTCCACCTACTCCTCCATTCATTCCTTGCTATTGTCTTAAGGCTCCCGTAGCACGGTTGTGATCCAAGAGTTGGGCTACTCAAGGATCTTGCCACCACTCTGTAGCTGCTCTATAGATCAATATCGCCCCAATTTCGTGGTTCATGAGCGCTCATGGATACGTCATCATCAGATCCATCGTCTGCTACAACAACCTTGGAAATAGAAGCTTCCTTGTCCTTCTTCTTCTGAGGACAATAGATGGCGAAGTGTCCAAGTTTGCCGCACTGGAAACATTTGATCTTTGAAAAATCATGATTCCTTTTCCCTTGTTGCCTCTTTGATGCTAGGGCTGCATCTTCCCCTTCCTCCATCCTCACCTTTCTCGAACTAGTGTTGTACTGCCTCTTGGTAATTCAAAGGATCTCCTCTTGTCGAAGGATAGCCCACGTATTGTCCCAGTTAGGAAGATCCACTCTGCTCAAGAGACTTTGGACGCACGTTTCCTAGTCCTCTGTGACATCATTTAGAGTGGTCCTTACCATGACATCATCATCCACCTTCACCCCCATCCCAGTTAGATGATCCCATATCGACTGCAGTCTGGATAGGAAAGGAGCGATTTTCTCTGGATGGACCTCCCTTGATACAATGTGGTTAGGGCTTCCCACATCTCATGAGTCGTCATCTTAGCAAACCATGATCTAGAATTCCAGCTGAGCTTCAGTGCTCTGCCAGTGTGTGTTCTCCAACTGACCCAAAGCCCTTCTCTTATATTTTTCTCGTTGAAACTTCAACGGTCGTCATCTAATCTCTAATCGACAGCTAAGCTTAGAAGTTTCTTGATTCTCATCACCTAAGTCATTCTCATCACATGTTTAATTTAATTAAATTTAATATTTAATTTTCCTAAGTTAGACTTAGGGTCTTTAATTAAAAAGATTAATTAATTAAATATCTCTTAAACTAGATGGAATTTCTTAAAACACTTTCTCGGTCTTGGAGATCTTATGTACTCTACTCCCTCCACAAAGTTTGGGAGCTAGAGAACATCAGATGCTACCCCAACACCACAAAATCTCAACATGGAACAATGAAGAGAGGAGGCAACAACATCGTTGAAGCAGTAGCGCAGAGGCTGATGGGATTTCAGCAATGCATAGGCAGTGCTTACGCAATGCTTTAGAGGGTCGACGCAGTGTAGCAGTAAAGGGTGCTTCAGTATTGAGATGCAACCATATTGACTTGTCTATCAGTATTTTGGGTGATATCCTTCAGTTGCTTAACCCTGAGCAACTGAGTTGCAGTGTAGCAGTTAGTAGTGGCAGTGCTATGGGCAGCATGATGCAACATTTGAGAGAAAGCTGCAGTACAGATGAGGCAGTGGCAATGGTAGAGTCATGGGCAATAGTATAGAAGGTAGCAACGCAGTGGATGAGGGGAAGAAACCTAGCATCAGCAACGCAGGGGACCAATGTCGTGGATGAGAGTAATGCTTTAGGTTGAAGTATCGATAGAGCACTTTCCTCGCTAAGAGGGAGTGTTGATTTTTGGGTAGCATCAGATGTGCTCTACCTCCAAAAATTTATGGAGGGGCTAGAAAACATGGGATCTCCAAGACCCAAAAATCGTTTGGGGAAATTCCACCTAGAACCTAAGTTATTCAAAATATTAATTATTTTAATGGAGACCCTAAGTCTAACTTCGGGAAATTAAATAATTAAAGTGAATTAATTTAGACATGTGGGTGAGAATGTTCTAAGTGACGAGGATCAAGTCTTTTTTAATCTTAGCCGTTGATTAGAGATTAGATCATGGTTTTTTATTGCTCAACGAGAAAAGTATTAAAGGAAGGCTTGGGGTCAGTTGGAGAACACACACATAGCAGTAGCACTTGAGCTAAGTCGAAATTTTGGGGCGTTGTTGACTAAGAATTTTCGAGTGAAGCTTGCAGTGCAGCGAGGGGTAGTTCGGTAGTGGGATTTATGAATCTGAGGCCGAGAATACAATTGCAGAGAGCCAAATAAGTACTAGAGAGGTAGCGCATTCTAGGAGGGGTGACGCAGAGGCAGCGTAGGACTAGCATGGGTGACGTAGAGGCAGCGTAAGCCTAGGAGGGGTGACACAGAGCCAGAAGGGCTCACGCAGAGGGACGCAGTCCCAGCCAGGCTAACACAGTGACTTATTGAGCAGCGTTGGGGTTTCAGTGGGCCAGATAGGGCTTGTTTTCAGCATATCCAGAAGGGGTGATGCAGCCACACTGAAGGGTGATGCATTGACTGTGTAGGCACCTATGGGGTTTCTTCATCCTCTGTAAACCACTATTGGCATCCTAGTTTGTATTCAAAAACTGCCTAATAATAAAACCCTCAAGAGATATTAGACCGGTTTTCCCGCATTGGGTTTTTCGGGGACATTTTTCCGTAAAATATTGTTTGTCTTTTGTTGAATGTGCTTAATTATTCAGTTCTTGATATTTATGTATGCTTAGGCTGCAGTTTTTTTACTTCAATGTTTTCTGAATATTTCTGAAAATAACTTACTAATTTAAAAACAAGTAGTAGAAGTAAGCCACATTTCTACAGTAGAATTTCTGTTAAGTGAATTCAAAAATTTTCACCAAGAATTGTTCATTTATGTAATGTAAATGAGGTTTCCCCATCAAAGACGTTGATTTCTAAGTCGTTAATCTATCTTTTCTTCTATTTTGTGAGTTGGTTGCATAACATTCGATATAGGGTTTCGCTGCTGCAAACAGATCATCTTGGAATTTTCGCTATAACTCTTTTTCTACGAAGGCTCAAAGGCTCAAATTTTTACCACGACAAGTTGAAATCCTAAGGAACTTCGTGTAAAAATTTTAGGTCTTGGTTCGCTATATTTTCAGAGATATGATCCGAGGAAGTTATGATTTTTGTGGACTCCAGAATTTCATCTCAAACAGGTGACCGAGGGAAAATCGTGATAAATTTCGTTTCAGACATCGGATTTGAATTTTTTTGGAAGTGATTAAAAGCAAACAGACTGTAGTTTCTTGTGTATCAGTTTCAGAGTTGAAGGTGAACATTGACACGTGTCACGTTGTACAAGTTCGATCTACCGAACCAGACCATAATTAGGACATTGTGGGAGATCAGGGATAACTTTACCTTGAAGAATCCAAAGTAGGTCAGACCTGTGGTATTGGAAAGGAGATCTGATCTTGGAGATCCAAAATTACAGAGTTACAACCATTTCAAAATCAAGCTCCTAAAAGAAAGAAAAAGGTGTGTATTTAAAAAAAAAAAATTGCATAACTTTTTTTTGAAAAATCTGTTGAAGTGATTCCAAGGGCATATTGAAGCATAGATATTTGTATTGCATTAAGCCCTCAGAAAATTCTACTATGACGCATGAAGAGGAAGAATTGCATCATGATATATCAAAATTACAGGACCAAGTGCAGCAAATTTCTCACAAAGAGCAACCAAAGATGACATAGATGGTTTAAAACAAGACATGGAAGCTAAGATGCATCGTTTGAAGGATGACATGAAAGCTAATATGGATGGTATAGAAGAAAAAATGAAGGGAAACATGGAAGATTTGAAGAATGGTTTAAAAACAATTTTGACAAAGTTCCTACAAGGAATGCTTCCTAATGGCGAAAATGTATTAGATGAAACTCATGATGGTATTGGGAAGACCATGCAGCTTGAAAACCTCTTTGAAGAACAACTCGGCCACCTGTGCTACTGTGTAATGCGCAGATATGGCGAAAAAGTGTGCATACTTTGTCAGCCGATCAATGACGACAAAGATGCAATCCTTGCCCTGCACCATGGGAAACCTTGTGATGAAGTCCATCGATATGCTCTCCCATTTCCCCTTCGGAATGGGAAGTGGCTGCAACAATCCTGCGGGATGGCTCGTCTCCCCCTTGTTCCTCTGACAAACATTGCACTCCCTGATATGCTGGAATACGTCCTCCTTGAGGCCCTTCCATGAGAACCTCTCTCTAATGGCTCTCAAAGTCATATGCTTGGATCTTACTGATCCACTTCTGCTGCCTCTCCTGTAGCTATTGCTGCTCCAAAAAGAACTTGAGGCTGTTGTGATCAGTCCTCACCCTGAACCTGTTCCCTACCAAATACTGTCGGAATTTGGCCAAGGCATGCATGATGGCCAACATCTCCTTGTCGTATATAGAATACAACCTCTCGTGCGGAAGGAGCTTCCGACTCTCAAAGGCTATAGGGTGTCCCCCTACATCAATACTGGGTCGATCCCCTCTCCCGACGCATCACACTCCAAGACAAATGGCTGCGTAAAATCCAGCAATGCAAGCACTGGGCAGCTACTCATCACCCCCTTGAGGCCATCAAAGGCTCGCTGTGCTGTATCTGACCAACTGAATGCCCCCTTCTTTGTCAAATCAGTAAGGGGTGCAGAAAGCTGTGAGAAACCTCTGACGAACTTCCTGTAATAGGTACATATCCCAATGAACCCTCGAAGTTCCGTCACGTTCCTCGGCTCTAGCCAATTTGTGATGGCTCTAATCTTCTCCTCGTGGACTCTCACTCCATCCACTCCAATAATGTGACCCAAATACAACATCTCTTTCATCCCAAACTCACACTTGGAGAGCTTAGCATAGAACTATTGCTCTTCCAAGATGTATAGTGCTGCCTCTATATGCTGGAGATGCTCCTCCCAAGTCTTGCTATATATGAGTATTTCATCGAAGAAAACCAATACAAACTTCCTCAGATGACTACGGAAGATATGGTTCATGCAAGACTGAAAGGTGGCTGGTACATTGGTCAGCCCAAAAGGCATAACCAAAAACTCAAAGTGCCCATAATGACACCTGAAGGTGGTCTTGGGAATGTCCTATTCCCTCACGCGAATCTGATGGTACCCTGATCTTAAATCAATCTTCGAGAAGAACTTAGCTCCTCTCAGCTCATCCATCAACTCATCGATCCTGGGTATAGGATACCGGTTCTTCAGGGTCTTCTTGTTCAGGGCCCTATAATCAATGCACATCCTTAGGGTACCGTCCTTCTTCTTCACCAGCACTACACAAGAAGCAAACGGACTCGTGCTCGGTCTGATGTGTCCAAGACCCAGCAACTCCTGGATGGCCCGCTCAATCTCATCCCAATAGGCTTTGGGATGCCTATAGGGGGTAGTGATCACCGCCTGAATACCTTGCTCAAGCTCAATGGTGTGCTCAAACCCTCGGTCCAGTGGCCGACCTGCTGGTATATCCCCAAACACTACATCATGCCTGTCAAGGATGGCCTGAATATCTGGATGAAATACTCGACCGGTGGTCTCTGCCTCTGATGCCCGCAACTCAACCGCCCACTCTATGTCTCCCTTCCAGAATTCTGCCTCCATCCGGTATGTCGAAATGGTTTGAGGTGGGTAAGTGTGCATCCCGCGGATCTTCTCATGCTTCCCAGTCTTCTTGTCATCCCACTCCATCTCTAAGGCCTCCCAATCCGTGGTAGCCTTCCCCAGAGTAATCAACCACTGAACACCCAATACCACATTGGTATCTGGTATGTTGACCATGAAAAAGTGATCGGTCACGGTGTAGGTACCCATCGTCACTGCCAACTCTGGAACATACCGGGCACACTGCATCGTCTGGGCTCCTGGGACCAAGATCGAAAATCCGTCAAAGCTCTCGGTCGGTATACTCCTCCGCTCGACCATCTGTGCATCAATGAAGTTGTGGGTAGCCCCACTGTCAACCAAGACTGATACTCGTTGGCCACGTACTGTCCCTCGTACGCGCAACGTCAAATACTTAGGAACTCCTCGCAAGGCTGCAAAGGTCCCTCTTGTGGGTGCAAAAGCTGCACCTCCTATCCCTGGAGGTGGAGGCGGCAACTGATCCTGGACCATCCAAATATCTCCTGCCTCCTCATCATCCTCCTCATCCTCTTCCCCGCTATCATCGAAGAAGACCTCAATGAAGTGTGCTTTGCTAGCAGCACACCTATGCCCTGGTGCCCACGGCTCCTGACAAGTGAAGCACAACCGCTTCTTCCTCAGCTCCTTCCTGGCATCATCATCTATCTGTGCTCGTCCCGGATTCCCCTTTGGAGGCGGAATCCTCACATCCTTCCCCTTGGGCTAGAAACCATGTCTCTGTGGGTAAGATGTCCGCGTCTTGGGTATTGCATCTTGAATGTCTCGGGTCCTGCTGATAGCATCCTGAAGTGCCGTCAGTCTAGTAGACCTGACTAGACCCTGAAGTGGCTCTGCTAAGCCCTCCACAAACATATAGATCATCCGTGCTGCGAATAGATCTGGCACCATCACTAAAACCCTCAAGAAATCTGCAATATATGTTTCTGGGCTCCCAGTCTGCTTGAGCCTCGTCAGCTCAACAAAGTGTTGTTCCGGATCCCTCCGGTCAAATCGCTCCATCAACCTCCTGGTAAAATCAGCATATGTCGTCACTGTGGAATGTCTGAGTGTAACCATCCCATGGAACCACCAATCCTAGGCCTCACCATCCAAATGTAACGCCGCCACCTTGATGGCCTCCATCTCTGACATCTAGTTAAGCTGGAAATAGATGTCCAGCTTCTCCACCCAAGACTTTGTCGAACTGTTTGATGATCCATCAAACATAGGTAAATGGAATCTGCTAGATGTGTGGTGGGAATCTCCATCATGATAATGTTGGTGCCCTCTATGATGGTCGCGGGGTCTACTATCCCGCTGGAGCTAAACGAAATCCCGAAATGAGAGAGCATCCCTGAACTCTTGCCCATAGGCCTGATACTCTACAAAATACTTGCCCATGTGTCCAGGGTCTGCCTCCTGTTGGGCTCCTGCCCCTGTGTCTGCTCCCAAGAAAGTGGGCATGGTAGAGCGAGTAGGTGCTCATGAAGCCATCGGCTGAGGAGTATCTCGCTGAGCGGCACCATGCTCCAATAAATGGTGGGATGTACCTGATCCCTCTCCTACCTGGAAAACCCGTGGGGTCTCACGCTGTCTAGCCTCTATAGTGGTGAATCTCTGACCCATCACCTCAATCTATCTAGCTAAATCCTGCACTGATTTGAGGAGTGCCTCCCCAAACTGTTTGGCCTTTGTGTCATCTGCCCTCGGCCCTCTCTGCTCTAAATCTAATACAGGCTCCTCCTGTTTTGCATCTGTCACAGGCTCTCTCTCCTGCTCTGTGTCCACCACCCAAACACAATCTCCCTCTCCGTAGGTGTTCTCCAACCTACACTCACGGTCTCTATACTTCCTGCCTCTGTAACAAATATATGGTCTCTTCCCCAGTGACATAGACCACAGCTTGAGCTAGAACTATGCTCTGATACCACTGTAATATCCCGTTTCGGGGATATCTCTAAAACACGGAAAACTCCAACCAGAGATGGACTAGGAGGGCATTTACCGAATATTCCGCCTCTGAAAAGAGGATGAGATCCAGAGGCTACCTGGCCCTTTCCAGACTCTGTCTAAGAGTGAAAGATAAACGCACCAAGTGGTATAGAAGTAGAATGCTCAAGAATATATAAAAATAATAGTGCAGAGACATATAATAGCATAGAAAGGAAATACGGCAAATACGGAAACTCATCCAGAAACATAGAGAGGAAATGCTAAGCCATTTTATTAATCTGATAAATATAATGAAGTTCAATAGGTGATCAGAGTGATGGCACCTAATCTTGCTCAAGGCAAGTGAAGAAATACTCTTAGAATATACAGGAAATGGCTGCTCTCTGAACTGCGTCCCAACTGCTGGAAAACTGTTGTGTAGCTGCTACTGCTAGAATGAACTGAAGACTAGGGTCTGATCCCCTTGCCGGAATGAGCTGAAAATATGCAAACCTCCTCTACTCACCAACCCGGACAAAACCCAGAAACCATACCAAAAATGGCCAACCCCCGAAAATCACTAGAAAATACCTCCTCAGGGAATTACGCTCGCCTCCAAGGCTCTGCGCAGAGGCTAAATGAGAATAGTTGAAACACTGCCTCAAACTCCTTCAAAATCCTCCTACTGGAAAAGGCTGATCCTCTACTCAAAATCTCGGCTCAATCTCCTGCAGAAATCCTGATCCGGAGCACCTCCAAAATGGACTGCGTCCTCTCTCCCAGTGACTGCGCAGTCTCTATGAAAGCCCAGCTCCGCAGCAAACCCAAACAAAAAAACCTCTCACAAAATACTGAAGAAATAACCTTTCTCGAGCAGGCACTCGAAGTCCCTCGGGGATAAGGGCGAGATCTCCAACTGGAGACACTCAATGCACTAAACAGTGTTGCAGATAGGCTAAACAACCAGCATGCTCAAGAAGACAAATGTCTAGCTCAATATCATCAACTCTAGAATGAATAAAATGAGAAGGCTCCTCCTTATTTTATAGCGTTGGCCTTCCTCCAATCCCAAGGCCATCTCCTCAACGTAGCCTCCATCTCTTGCCATTTGTCCAACCTCTCCTACGCAGAAGCTTCTAGAGCTAACGTGAGCCCCCTCTCTACGTGGTGCTTGGCCCCCTTGGCTCCCCCTTAAGTCACAACGTTGTGCTACTAGGTGGGTGTTTTATTTCACTTAAGTGAGTTAGACCCTCTCCACTCACTTTTTATTTATTTACAAACTATAGACGGAAAAACTAAACAAAATCGAATATTCCAATTAGTTGTCGCTAATTAGGAATATTACAATCTCGAAAACCTCCTGTGACCTTGTGATATGTTTCGACACATCATTTTCCAGATACCATTCATCCTGATCGATAGTACCCTGCGAGAAATGAGAGTTCATAGGAAAGTCCTCCTCCTCTAATCTCCTAGTAAGAGCATCTATCTCAGCAGAAGTGGCAACACCGACGACATGCTTCCCTTTCTTCTACTCGTCATCTCCCTTCTTCTTCATCAAACATCTTGACGAAAAATGACCCATCTCTCCATAGTTGAAACACTTGAATTTACACAAGTCCTTCTCCGTACCTTCATTCGTGTTGCGAGTACAATGTCATTATCTGAATCCCTTTTCTTCGGATGAAGATCCTCGTCTCACGACTCTTCCAGAATGAAGTCGTCCCATAACCTATTTCATTTTGGCAACGATCCCCTTGATGTAGGGATCCCATTCCTCGGTGAACCCTTTCAAGGCAATCCTCACCATATCATGCTCTGAAATAGTCACACCAACGGAAACAAGCTCATCTTTGACACGAGACAATCTTGTCAGATACGAAGTCACTCCTTCACCCTACATCATCTTGGTGGACCTCAACTTATCCTTCGATACCAGTACCCGATTCTTTTTTCTTATTCTGGAACAAATTTTGAAGAGCCATCCACATCGCATGCGAAGTGTTCTTCCTAGACAAATGAGGTATTAGGGGATCCTTCAAACCATCAAAGATGATCAATCTCGCCCTCGTATCCAAATCCTTGTACACTTTCAACTCCTTTGGGTCGGTTGGCTTCTTGATAGCTTTCTCGGCGAATTCCCAGATCTTGTTGATGTGCAAAACCAACATGATCCTTTCCTTCCATAGAGTCATGGGCAACAGTACAGAAGGCAACAACGCAGTGGATGAGGGGAAGCAACCTAGCATCAGCAACGCAGGGGACCAATGTCGTGGATCAGAGTAATGCTTCAAGTTGAAGTATCGATAGAGCACTTTCCTCGCTAAGAGGGAGTGTTGATTTTTGGGTAGCATCGGATGTGCTCTACCTCCAAAAATTTGTGGAGGGGCTAGAAAACATGGGATCTCCAAGACCCAAAAATCGTTTGGGGAAATTCCACCTAGAACCTAAGTTATTCAAAATATTAATTATTTTAATGGAGACCCTAAGTCTAACTTAGGGAAATTAAATAATTAAAGTGAATTAATTTAGACAAGTGGGTGAGAATGTTCTAAGTGATGAGGATCAAGTATTTTTTAATCTTAGCCGTCGATTACAGATTAAATCATGGTCGTTGATTGCTCAATGAGAAAAGTATTAAAGGAAGGCTTGGGGTCAGATGGAGAACACACACATAGCAGTAGCACTTGAGCTATGTCGAAATTTTGGGGCATTGCTGACTAAGAATTTTCGAGTGAAGCTTGTAGTGCAGCAAGGGGTAGTTCGGTAGTGGGATTTATGAATCTGAGGCCGAGAATACAATTGTAGAGAGCCAAATAATTACTAGAGAGGCAGCGCATTCTAGGAGGGGTGACGCAGAGGCAGCGTAGGACTAGCATGGGTGACGTCAAGGCCGTGTAAGCCTAGGAAGGGTGACATAGAGCCAAAAGGGCTCACGCAGAGGGACACAGGCCCAGCCAAGCTGACATAGTGACTTATTGAGCAGCGCTGGGGTTTCAGTGGGATAGATAAGGCTCGTTTTCAGCAGATCCAGAAGGTGTGACACAACCACACTGAAGGGTGATGCATTGACTGCGTAGGCACCTATGGGGTTTCTTCATCCTCTGTTGAATCAACCATATTATCTGTCTCCAGAGATAGAGGTACATCTGACAAGATTTTATCTATTGGGTAAACCACTATTGGCACCCTAGCTTGTATTCAAAAACTACCTAATAATAAAACCCTCAAGAGATATTGGACCGGTTTTCCCGCATTGGGTTTTTCGAGGACATTTGTCCAAAAAATATTTTTTTTCCTTTGTCGAATGTGCTTAATTATTTAGTTCTTGATATTTATGTATGCTTAGGCTGCAATTTGTTTACTTCAATGTTTTCTGAATATTTCTAAAAATAACTTGCTAATTTAAAAACAAGTAGCAGAAGTAAACCACATTTCTATAGTAGAATTTCTGTTAAGTGAATTCAAAAATTTTCACCAAGAATTTTTCATTTATGTAATGTAAAGGAGGATTCCCCATCAAAGACGTTGATTTCTAAGTCGTTAATCTATATTTTCTTCTATTTTGTGAGTTGGTTGCATAACATTCGATATAGGGTTTCGCTGCTGCAAACAGATCATCTTGGAATTTTTGCTATAACTCTTTTTCTATGAAGGCTCAGAGGCTGAAATTTTTACCACGACAAGTTGAAATCCTGGGGAACTTTGTGTAAAACTTTCAGGTCTTGGTTTGCTATATTTTCAGAGATATGATCTGAGGAAGTTAAGATTTTTGCAGACTCCAGAATTTCATCTCAAATAGGTGACCGAGGGAAAATCGTGATAAATTTCGTTTCAGACACCAGATTTGAATTTTTTCGGAAGTGATTGAAAGTGAACAGACTGTAGTTTCTTGTGTATCAGTTTCAGAGTTGAAGGTGAACATTGACATGTGTCACGTTGTACAAGTTCGCTCTACCGAACCAGACCATAATTAGGACATTGTGGGAGATCGGGGATAACTTTACCTTAAAGAATCCAAAGTAGGTCTGACCTGTGGTATTGGAAAGAAGTTCTGATCTTGGAGATCCAAAATTACAGAGTTACAACCGTTTCAAGATTGAGCTCCTAAAAGCAAGAAAAAGGTGTGTATTTTTAAAAAAAAATTGCATAAATTTTGTTTGAAAAATCTGTTTAAGTGATTCCAAGGGAATATTGAAGCATAGATATTTGTATTGCATTAAGCCCTCAGAAAATTCTACTATGACACATGAAGAGGAAGAATTGCATCATGATATATCAAAATTACAGGACCAAGTGCAGCAAAATTCTCACAAAGAGCAACCAAAGATGACATAGATGGTTTAAAACAAGACATGGAAGCTAAGATGCATCATTTGAAGGATGACATGAAAGCTAATATGGATGGTATAGAAGAAAAAATGAAGGGAAACATGGAATATTTGAAGAATGGTTTAAAAACAATTTTGACAAAGTTCCTACAAGGAATGCTTCCTAATGGCGAAAATGTATTAGATGAAACTCATGATGAGAACAAAATTTTTTTTAATCATGATTCTATAGCCTCTAGCGTTGGATTGAAGACCCACCATATTCCAAAGATCGATATGAACAATTTTGATGGCAAGGATCCGATGACATGGATACCAGAGATGGATCAATATTTTGATCTTCATAATGCAAAAAACACACAAAAGGTATGCATTGCAACTTTATATATAAAACCCAATCAGTTTGTATGGTATCAATGGCTTTTCTCTCGTAAACAAATTGTCACTTGGTCAATTTTTACGAAGTAAATGATAACACATTATGAGGATACAAAGACCAACACCTTCTTTAGCCAATTGATAAATCTCAAAAAAAAGGGTTCAATGGTGGAGCACATTGAGGACTTACAAGGTATTGCAAAAGATTGGTACTATGGAATACAAATTGGAGCTACCTACCTCTTCCTGAGTGCACCCAGTTTTCCATGTTT
This sequence comes from Pinus albicaulis, assembly GCA_034641835.2. Taxonomy (NCBI): domain Eukaryota; kingdom Viridiplantae; phylum Streptophyta; class Pinopsida; order Pinales; family Pinaceae; genus Pinus; species Pinus albicaulis. The sequence goes on from CM076578.1 coordinate 1,586,432,008, forward strand.
CATGCTTAAAGAAGGTTATAGGTGAAAACTCCCAGTTCAAACAATATTGCTAGAAGTTGACAAGGAAGGAAAAATCATATTGGAACCTGAAGCAGTCACGGAAATAAGAACTCGACAGCTACGAAATCGATCAATTTCAGAGTATCTCATCAAGTCGAAGAACTTACATGCTGAAAATTCCACATGGGAGCATGAGAATTTTAAACAAAACCATCTGGAACTACTCAAGCATTGAGGACAACACTTTTTTGAAGGAGAGGGACATGTTAGGTCCCGATAAGACTAGTGTAGCCCCTTTTTGTTATTGTTAGTGTAGCCCCATTATTGTTATTGTTAATGTAGCCCCATTATTGTTATTTTTGTGCCCATGCAGTCCCAATATTGTTATTATTGTGCCCCATAGGTGTAGCCTCATTATTGCTATTTTTGTGCCCATGTGGTCCCCATATTGTTATATTGTGACCCCTTAGCCTCCTATACATAGAAGGTAGGTTTTGTCATTTGTATCATCAAAGATTTGTTCATTTTTGTAATGGAAAGAAGGTTGCCCCCTTGAAGAGGATGATTTCTAAGTCGCTGATCTATCTTTTCTTCTATTTTTGATCCGGATTTATGCAGGAACGCAACAGAATACAGAAATAACCATGAACATAGAGATGCAGTGGAAATAATGCTTCATTTCATTAATATCAAATAACATAAATATGTTTATAGACAGAATGGAAATAAAATAGCTAGGGTGCTGGTAGCGAATCTCTAAGAAGAGATGCGGCGGCTACAGATGTCTGCGCTGTGTTACAAAATTGAAATTTGTTTATAGACATAATGTAAATAAACAGCAAGGGTGCTGGTAGGCTTATCTCTGAGAAGAGATGTGTCGGCTACAGGCCTCTGGACTGTGTTACAAAACAATTGACTGAAACATGCTTATAGGAATAATAGAAATGAGCGAGTGAGGTCACTGGTAGCATGTCCCTCAGAAGAGATGTGATTGCTACAAGCCTCTCCACTGTGTTACATCAAGGCTCCAAGGCCAATTCCAAACATAATGAAAATAGATGAGCTAGGGTACTGGCAACGTATTCTTGAGAAGAGATGTGTTGGCTACCAGCCCCTGAACTATGTTACAATGAGGCTTCAAGGCCTATTTATTGTTGAGAAACAATGTAAAATCCAAAACGTCCAAAAACCTAACCCTAGGAGATGAAGCGCCAAAACTGTGGGTCCCGTTTGGGTAAATTGGTGTTTCAACTTCCCAGGGACATAACTTTGGCATCCGATCTTCGTTTAATGCGCTCAATAGCTCGTTAGAAAGATCTATCCAAGGACTACAACTTTTGGGTGAGAAACATGGGCCAGTCTACAAATGTGGCTCCCCATTTTCCCAAAAAGTGTCGTTTAGGGCCTTAAAACGGCTCCGGAAGTTCAAGACTCGAAAAAACTACTAAAAATAGTAAGTTGTGTTGAAGCTGAAAAACTGAGAGAATTGATCTTGCAGGTCCAAATGGAATAGGTGGGTGGCCACCGTGGATCCACCTGGATCATTCCTCCCTCCTTAGGAAGGAATGGTCCCCATTGCGTTGAGATCCTCCTTGAGATGAGGCAAATTCTGTTGAACTAGGTATTAGATTTGTTGAAGATGTCATGGACCTGTGAGCAAACATGCTGGATGCGTTTAGTAAATTTGGTTTCTTTATCAGCCTCAGATAGTACATGTGTGGATTTTGTATGTGTATTTGCAAGAGGTATGGCAACATCAGGCGGCGGTGCGTTGGGGGTCAGATCAATCGAGTGCTTGTCCTGACAGTGTAGAGGAACCTCTGTGAGTGAGGAGAAAATGTCCTCATATTCCTCCATGAATTTTTTCATCTGCTGTAGCCGTGCAGGGGAGCCCTGTTTCAAGGTTGTGGCCACAATATTCTTCTTTCCTTGTGAGCGATTTGTAAGGAAAATAAATTTCCTGGTTTGGGAAACAATCTTACTGCGTTGTTTTGCAGTAGTCAAAGAGATGACAGGAGGTGGTACTACCTCCGGTATCCTGTACAAGTTATTTTCCAAAGTAATAATAATGACATGAGGCCTAGACTCATACACAGCATGTCATCTCCACAAGTATGGTTGGCCCAATAATACATCAGCTACATTAAGAGGAGCAACATCACATAATACCTCATCCGTGAATGGCTTGATGCTGTACGGAAGGCGACACTGTTGGCAGATGCGGATATCTCTCCCTGGGTGAAGCCACCCGATGGTATATGGCTGCGGGTGTGCTATGGTCAATAGGCTGAGCCACTTCATGACCTTTGCTGAAATGAGGTTCTTTTGGCTTCCGCTATCGACAAGACATTGCAGCGGAGAACCCTTCACCCACATCTGCGAATGGAAGAGGTGCTCCCCCTCCTCTGGATCCTCTGGATCCTCCCTCTGGATCTTGGTGGTGGCAACAATGGCACTAGGATCTGCATCAATGATCTGCTTCCCTTTTTCATTGCCTTTGTCTGGTTCTGACTCAGGATCAGAAAATGCATCTGATTCGGGTGCCTTTAGTTCGGCCACCAATGACTATTTGGCCCGACACTATTTTGTGCTGTGAGTGGGGATGTTATGAAATTCACACCACTTCCCTATGTCCTTTTTTTGATTTGTGGTGTTGTTCTGAGTCGCACCACTTTGGCCTTGCCCCTCGTTCTTCAGTTCAGGGGCACCTTTCGGATTCGCAGATCCAAAGTCTTGCTTCTTTTGCTTAAATTTCTGCTCGATCTTGGAGGCATAGTGATATGCCGTGCCAAGCGATGTAATGTCAAGGAACTCCATTTCCTCTTGAATGTGTTTGTGCAGATAGCCGCGGTACTTTAGCACCAAATGTCTCTCTGAATATTTAATACCCAACTTTGTGCGTAGGGTATGGAACATATTCGTCAGTTCGTGCACATCTTGATCCCTTTGTTGCCGCAGCGTGGTCCATTGGATGTATTTGTCCTCATAGCTCCCCACGAGGTAATATTGTTCCTTTATGCCATCTCAGAATGAATTCCAAGTGGGTGTGGCCAAGAACAAAGAGGGTTCCCCTTCGTCCTCTTGCTCACAGTAGGTTTCCCACTAGTCTTTTACATGGGGGGTGGCTTTGAGGAGTGAAAAATTAATCTTTTCTCGGTCAGAGAAATCATGCACTGAGAAAAACCCTTCCAGCAAATTTAACCATATATCTACGACGTCTGCATTTATTTTGCCTTCAAATATAGGAATGTCAAAGTTTACCTGTACCTTGAAGGGAGTGGCGCCTCCAAAGTGGCTGTTGGATGTAGATGCGCCATAGGTGGGCAGTCGTTGAAGGATCTTAGCAATGTTATCCATCATCGCGTTCCTTTGTTTCTCGAGGGCCTCCTCAAGTAGTATTTTGATAGGATCTCCTGCTCCCTTGTCTTTCTTTTCTTCCGCCATGGGAGGTCGTCGGGGTTTGCGAGGCTGATCTTGCAAGGGTTCAACCAGATCGAGCTCTAACTCCTTATACCCTGACGGCATTGGGGACATGCGAAGAAAAACAAAGAAAGAGTAGACCGCTCCGATACCACTTATCCAGATTTATGCAGGAACGCAACAGAATACATAAATAACTACGAACATAGAGATGCAGCGGAAATAATGCTTCATTTCATTAATATCAAATAACAAAAATATGCTTACAGACATAATGGAAATAAAATAGCTAGGGTGCTGGTAGCGAATCTCTAAGAAGAGATGTGGCGGCTACAGACCTTTGAACTGTGTTACAAAACTGAAAGTTGTTTACAGACAGAATGTAAATAAACAGCGAGGGCGCTGGTAGGCTTATCTCTAAGAAGAGATGTGGCGGCTACAGGCCTCTGGATTGTGTTACAAAACAGTTGACTGAAACATGCTTATAGGAATAATAGAAATGAGCGAGCGAGGTCACTGGTATCGTATCCCTAAGAAGAGATGTGATTGCTACAGGCCTCTCCACTATGTTACATTGAGGCTCCAAGGCCAATTCCAGACATAATGAAAATAGATGAGCTAGGGTACTGGCAATGTATCCCTGAGAAGAGATGTGTCGGCTACCAACCCCTGAACTGTGTTACAATGAGGCTCGAAGGCATATTTATTGTTGAGAAATAATGTAAAATCTGAAACGTCCAAAATCCTAACCCTAGGAGATGAAGCGCCAAAACTGTGGGTCCCGTTTGGGTAAATTGGTGTTTCAACTTCCTGGGGACGTAACTTTGGCATCTGATCTCTGTTTGACGCGCTCAATAGCTCGTTAGAAAGATCTATCCAAATACTACAACTTTTGAGTGAGAAACATCAGTCTACGAATCATGTTGCTCCCTGTTTTCTCAAAAATCATCGTTTAGGGCCTCAAAATGGCTCCAGAAGTCCAAGACCCGAAAAACTGCTAAAAATAGTAAGTTGTGCTGAAGCTGGAAAACTGAGAGAATTGATGCTGCGGGTCCAAATGGAATAGGTGTGTGGCCACTGCGGATCCACTTGGATCAATTCTGTGAGCTGGTTGCATAACATTGTCACCCAACACCATGTGAAAATTCGAGTCCCATTCAGCTACAATCTCGAAAACCTCCTGTAACCCTGTGATATGTTTCGACACATCATTTTCCAGATACCATTCATCCTGATTGATAGTACCTTGCGAGAAATGAGAGTTCATAGGAAAGTCCTCCTCCTCTAATCTCCTAGTAAGAATCTATCTCATTAGAAGTGGCAACACCGACGACATGCTTCCCTTTCTTCTATTCGTCATCTCCCTTCTTCTTCATCAGACATCTTGATGAAAAATGACCCATCTCACCATAGTTGAAACATTGACTTTACACAATTCCTTCTCCTTACCTTCATTCATGTTGCAAGTGCAATGTCAATATCTGAATCCCTTTTCTTCGGATGAAGATCCTCGTCTCGCAACTCTTCCAGAATGAAGTCGTCCCATAACCTATTTCATTTTGGCAACGATCGCCTTGATGTAGGGATCCCATTCCTCGGTGAACCCTTTCAAGGCAATCCTCACCATATCATGCTCTGAAATAGTCACACCAATGGAAACAAGCTCATCTTTGACCCGAGACAATCTTGTTAGATACGAAGTCACTCCTTCACCCTACATCATCTTGGTGGACCTCAACTTATCCTCTGATACCAATACCCGATTCTTGTTCTTATTCTGGAACAAATTCTGAAGAGCCATCCACATCGCACGTGGAGTGTTCTTCCTAGACAAATGAGGTATTAGGGGATCCTTCACACCATCAAAGATGGTCAATCTCGCCCTTCTATCCAAATCCTTGTACACTTTCAACTCCTTTGGGTCAGTTGGCTTCTTGATGGCTTTCTCGGCGAATTCCCAGATCTTGTTGACGTGCAAAACCAACTTGATCCTTTCCTTCCATAGACTATAGTTGACCTGTTGAGATTTTGTGTATTTGGGGTAGCATCAGTTGCGCTCCAGCTCCCAAATTTTGAGGAAGGAATAGAGTACACTTGATCTACAAGACTCAGAAATTGATTTGGGAAATTTCATCTGGTTTAGGAGATATTAAATTAATTAATTATTTTAATGTATTTCCCAAGTTAAAACTTAGGGAACTTAAATAATTAAAGTGAATTTAATTAAACATGTGATGAAATTGTCTTAGGTCACATGGATCAAGCTTTATTTTAATCTTAGTCATTGATTCAAGATCTTATCATGATCGTTGGTTTCCCAATGAGAAAAGCATAAATGAAATGCTTGGGGTCATTTGTAAAAACACACAGTGGCAGAGCACTGAAGCTTAGCTGAGATTCTAGGGCGGGTTTTCTAAGAATATTAAGAAGTGTTTTAGCTGCAGAGAGGGGAATTTAGACCAAGGGGATGATCTGATCCCTGGGTCTAGAGTACACAAGAAGCAGAGATCATCTCAAGGATAGCACAGAGGAGAAGGGAAGCTGCAGTAGCAAGGACATCGTAGTCCCTCCAAGGCAGCTTGATTTTCAGCAGGAAACCCTTAGAGGGTTACGTAAAGACACTAAGGGGTAGCATAGAGACTACGTCACCCAGTCTAGGGTAACACAATCCCTTCCGGAGCAACACTGAGGGTTATAGGGGCTTCAGAGGTTGACGTAGAGGCTTTCAAGGGCAGCACTGGGGTTTGTAGGCCCTAATCTTGGCTTAATTCGGTAAATCCCATTTGAGGGTGTGGATCAGTCATTATTTTGGACCTAGATCAACCAGTGAGCTATAGATCTAGTATTTTTCTATGGGTTTTCTAGATCTAGAACCCAGGCTTGTTGTATTTAGAAAAATATTAATAATAAAACCCTCCAGCAGCCAGAGACTGGTTTTCCCGCATTGGGTTTTTCCAGGGGACTATTTGTCCAGAAATAACTGTGTCACTTTGTCTATGTGTGCATGAACTTGTTCTATATCTGGATTGGTGGAGATTTCTTATGTGTTTTTCTTCAATTTTAACTTGAATTTATTCAGTTAATAACTTGTCTAAGTAGGAGGAGCATAACCAGATTAACAGTAAGTAATTTCTGCATAAAGTGTAAAGATTCAGAAATTTCCACATGGTATGAGAGAAATTTCAGATCTAGGAGGGTCACTAGCAAGATACTAAAGGTTCTAGCTACAGAAAGTAGCTGGAAAAGCAACAGAAACGCAGATCTAAGGGGACAGCGTAGTTTTCAAAGGCAGATCCACACAGAAGGAAGGGTGATGCAGTCTAACGTTGTCTCTTAGCAAGCCCACGCAATTACTGCGCAAAGGTAGCTTGGAAACAACGTTGGATCAGTCTGAAGCCAACCAGTGTGATTGAGATTTGAATCTGTCAGATCCAGAAAAGACTATAAAAAAGATACATAAATTCAGAAGGTGCTGGTGGGGTTAATTTTCTGAAGTTTCAGATCTTTAGCCTTAGCACAAGTGACAAAGAGCGAGAGGAGAACAGCTTCTTAGAGAGTTTCTAGCCAAAGGAAACTTGCAGTTTGATCAGAGGATCAAAGAAGAAGCTGAATCATAGTTGATTTGGTAGATTTCCAAGGAGAGAAATCAACTGTCAGAGGGAGAAGAAGGTGCCTGTTTCACCAAGGGCCTTAGATCCATTTCTCTAGCAAAGAGAAAAGGAAGTTCCAACACATTCTGAGCAGATGGATCCTCATAAATTGCGTGATTAGGATAGGCTGGATGGCCTCTTGGAAGGCAAGGATCCTGATAATCCTTGAGGCATACAATCTTAGATACCATGCAGAGCAAGCTCTGGCCAAGAAGAACTCCACAGATTCACCAAGAAGCAGCACAACTCTGGATTGAACAAAGTGAAGAAAGAAGATACAACCTTGGAATCAAAGTATCAACCAAAGAAGAATAAGGATCTCTCTAAGATACTGTTCTTCCAATGTGGTGAAATGGGACATTTTGCTAGCAATTTGTAATATCCCAAAATGGGAATGGCTACAACAAATAGAATATTTTGAGATATTCTAAAGTTGGAGCTTCAGCAAATCATGAGCATGGAAATGTAGAGCAGCTCATTATATGTAAAATAACATCTCATTAGCAGATGAAAGAACCTCAGCAAGTAGATGGCCTATATTCTCCTTCCCAAGTGGGGAAATGCAGCAATATAGGGCATAAAACAGTTGTCTTCAGAAAATAACGCTATACAAGTGAGAAATGGGACTTGGATCCCTTAGAATACATGATATACAACTCACATGCATAATTAGAGGTGAAACAAATCACTCTAGCCAACATAAACAGATCTCCCCAAGTCAATATGCCTCAAATAAGCCCAAACCCAATAACCTAGCTCATGAAGAAAGTACTGAAGCAAGAAAAACGTTATTTTTATGAGGGTTTATGCAGCAATTAATGAGACAAAATAGATCTAGAGTATACAATGCATCAATGGGTCGAAAATGAGATTCCCTCCTTTTTACACAAATAAGAGTAACCCACATGAAGCTTTTTTGAGAGCACAATGTACAAAAATGCAGATCTGCGGCTATGGATCTGAAAAACATAGTTTTACTGCAGCACTAAATATATGTGACTGAAATATACAAGTGACAGAGAAAGAATGAAGTACAGAGCTTTTCAGGAGAAAGGTTGACCATTTCTCCAAGGAACTAGCTCACAAACAAGGGATCAAACCCTGCAACTACTGCTCTGGAAAAAATGATGCAGTTTCCCCAGTAAATTGTGCTGTAGTGGATGGGAACTGAGTTGGCCACTTGCCAAGATGTCAAATAAGCTCCGGAACCTCCTGTACAGATCTTACAAAGCAAGGGGGGCTCCCTCCTTTGGAAGATAAGCTCAGGAGCTGGGGTTGTGAGTCTCCCACTGCAACACCCTGCAACACAACGTCCCTTGCTATAGGAATAACACTGTGGCTGAAGGAGGATGCTAGGCCACAAGCCCGGATGTGGAGAATGAAGAACAGAACCCCTCCAAGAGATCACCCAATGAAGGAGAAAGAATTCCTAAGCAAGAATACCTTGTGCTGAACAACACTGCAACTTTGCTAACCAAAAAGAGTCTGCAAATAGTCTAGGAAGACCAAAATCAATAATCCATAAGCTAACCCAAAAATTCTACTACCTTCCTCCTTATAAATTTTGTGAGCCTCCTCACCTTGGGTCCCACCTATTAGGGTTTCCAACACCATGTGAATACTTTCCCTCCAAAACTACGGTGTCTTCTCAAGCAAGCCACACCCTCTTAGGCAGCGCTATTGACTTGGTCAACTTGACTGAATCAACATGATTCTTTTCCTGTTCACACATGGGAGGTACAAAATCCAGCCACCAAGTTATCCCATTTTCACACCAAGAGGGATTTTATCTCAATACAAGTTAAATATGGGTCCTTTTCCCATTTATTCATCTTCTAGGTGCAAAATCAAAATCTAATATTCCTATTAGCTGCATGCTAATTTTAGGAATATTACAGTCCTCCCCTCTCAAATATTGCTTGTCCTCAAGCAAGTGCAAGGATAGACTGAGTTATGTCTCCTCCTTTCCCTGTAGCATCCATGTATGATGATCTCCTCCAAGTAAAGAGATTCTGTCTCAACAATGAATCCTCATAGTGCCTCTCCCAAGAAAACAAGTTAGCATTTGATGGACACCCCAAATGGCTATCATCATGCAGAAGTAGCATACTCAAGGAGAAAACTATGTGCTGTCTAGAGTTCCTCTCAAGGCATGGAGTATGAAATGCATGGGAAATCCTCATTCCCAAGCTATCATCCATATGAAATGAGTCACCCTCCAACATGGAAAATCATGAAGAATCTCTTCCACCTTTGGCTCCTGAAGTGTAGGTGGGCTGAATAAATGAACATGATAGGCAAGAGGGCCTATCCCATGCTTTCCTCCTCTCCACTTATGATAAGTGTAGAGGGCATGTTGATCTTGGCCTACAACATGATTTCCCTCCAATGGCAACAAGAAGATTGAGTCTCCAAGGACCCTTCCTTCAAAGTCATGAGCCATGCCAACCCAAACCATTCCATACAAGATGAATGGCACATCATCACCATATGGCATCCAAATCAGAAAATGGTTGAAGCTTATGTGCAAGTTTGGATGATACACATGGTCTCTCTGGTGGATACAACGCAGTCCTTTCAACTGTTGATTCAGAGCATCAAGTGGCAAGTTGTTCTTCAAAGAATTTGTAGCTATGCATGTTAGCTCATCTACTATGGAGTAGTAAGCAGCAATATATACCAGCTGTGTACAATCAAAGCAATACAACACTTGCCCAAAGTCATGTGGAGATGGGTTATCAACATTACAAAATTTGGCCCTAAAGTGACCATGAAACCCATAAATAATCTTGCTCTCTTGTGGATCAATGCATTGTTCACATATGGTGAGAAAATACAAATACTCAATAGAGTAATCAACAAGCACATAAATGTATTTCTTACCATGCATCATGTGTGAGCTGAAGGTGAGATCCATGAGCGAGTCCTCCCATGAGAATCCCCTCATAAAAATCTGCAAGAGGAGAGGGTGCATACTCACCTTGGAACACTCCATCAATAGAAACATGCTCTCAAGTGACAACGTTGTAGGCCTTAGTAATAAGGCTCTTGTCACTCCATGACTTCTTCCTTTGGCATTCCACATGCCAAAGCCATCCACCCTCATGCTGTTATGTGAGAAGATCTTTTCCCGACATGGGAGCCTCTCATAATCCTCCAATGCTGAAGGGTAGCCTCCTTGCACCATGAATGTGCCTTCCCTCTCTCCGGAAATATCATGAAAAGTATGTAAAAATTTCTGCCCATACACTCTTCTTGTCAACCAAAGCAACCATGCCTCCTTCTTATGCATTCCTTTCTTGAGATACAAGGCATGAGACAAGAAAATCAAAAACTTTGGGTGGTACCCATATCCACCCAATAGAAACCAGCGCAGGTCATCTCCTCCCTGCTTTAGATCTAGATGTGGTAAGTGGTTTATATGCCACTTACTTGCTTCCCTCATCATTCCACCAAGGCTGAAGGTGAAATGTATATTTGGTGCTTTAGGGAAGCACCCATCATGCTGCAAGACCTCCCTTAGCCCATCAAGGGAGTGGCCATATTTGGAAATAGTTCTGGCCCATAGTTGGCCATGAAGTTTATATGGTAAGACACTCCTTTTAGGAGTCATGGCCTGCACATGTAAAGCAAAAGAATGCATGCAATAATAAAGTAAAATGTGATTGACATAAGCATGCTTCTTACCCAAATTCTCTAGCGCTATGATGGTTCCTCTCCTGGCCAAATGTATCATCAATGTACAAGGTTGAGAGAACACTTTGCTCTTTTCATCAAGAGGTTGCCCAGGTGGGTTTCTTCCAAGTAAGGAGACATCAAGGCATAGATCATGATAGAAAGATGTATGGACTGATGTGTCCTTGCTTTTCTTGCATAGATATTCATGCCTTCTTAGGACATCACTCCTTTGAAATAAAGAGGGGTAAATGTTCCTTACCCTATGAAGCTTTCCCTCCCCTTTATCTTCTGCAGTATTCAGGATATCACCATCTGATAATGATGGCACATGCTACTCATGGATGGTGCCATAATTTCTATATGTGAGATTCTTTGAAACTCCTTGCAAGAATGCGAGAGCTTCCCTTCTGAGGGCAGCTGCTTCTTCTTCTCCTTCATGAAATGCTAGAGATGTCTTTGTCATGACTGCGCTATCACCCCTAGCCTTTTCTCCAATGGTGGAAAATGCCTCATCATCAATAGGAGACATTAGATCTTGGCCTACCCTTGAAAGAGGAATCTTCATTCCTTCTCTTTGAGAAGAAGACTCTTCATCCAAATGTGAATGCCTCCAATCATTTTCTCCTTTGGTATCTTCCCAATGAAGACTACCAATCTCCCAAAACAGATTTCTCTCCTTACACCTCATGGGAAGTTGAGATGTAACCCCTTGGAGATCTTCCAAAAAAGACCTCTCATCAATGATCATCTTGGATTCAAAAGAATCCAAGTGTGCTGAAGGCCAAACATCAACAGAAAATGGCACAACATTCATGCCTCCCACCATCTTGCACCCTAACTCCTCATGTTGCATGAAACTCAAATAAGGTGCAAAGGATCATCCCCTCTTGGATCAATCCCAAATTGCACAGCGCTGTGCAAGCTTGTTGTTCCACCATAGCAATGAGTTTTTACCCTTGACCATGTGAGGACAAATTCCCGGGGTTTTCCATAAGAATTTCTGAAATGATCGGAAATGGAAATACATGCATACCTTGGTGAGTCTTGGGAACCTCTTGTATGGCTGCAAGGGTTCCTCTCTTCAATGTGTTGGCTGATCCAACTACTGCTATCAATGGCTGCCCCTCCATGAATGTGACAGCGCTGGTACAAGGCTCCTCAAGTGGAGAAGAGGACTCCTCCTCCTCTGGTCTTCTACTGTCAAATCTCCTGATTACTTGATGAATAAAAATAGCAAAAGTAGATACTCTTGCATGACCTTCATGGCTGATCCACCAAGAGCTTGCCTTGCCCTCCAAGTGCAGCGCTAAGATCTCCACAGCCTCTTTTTCGACTACTGGATCTAGTAGGAAAAATGCTTCTAGTTTCATCACCCAAGTCTTTGTTGCACACTTGAGTGATCCATCAAATGTAGACAACAGGAATCTATTGCCTCTTATCATTCTCTTACTGCATGGTCTTCTTTCTTCTCTCAGTTGAATAAACTGAGGAAAATCTAGGGTCTCTTTGAAAGCCCTATGTTGGCACTTGTATTCTGCCAAATACCCACTCAGGATCTCATGTTTTAAGTGGTCTTCTTGCTCTCCACTCCCTCTATGAGAATAGGAAGTGCATGGATCTTCTTCTTTCCCTTGAAACCTTCTAGAGGTCTCAGTGCATCTTTCTCCTTCTTGAAACCCTCTAGGAGTTTCATGGCATTCTTCTTCTTCTTTCTTCTTAGATCTGAAAATTGATGAGAGCAATCTCATCCTCTCCATCATTTTGTTCTCCTCTTATTCTTATCTTCTGATTGGATCTGAAATCCACAGGCTGAGCCAAGATGGTAGCTTTGATACCACTATAATATCCCAAAATGGGAATGGCTACAACAAATAGAATATTTTGAGATATTCTAAAGTTGGAGCTTCAGCAAATCATGAGCATGGAAATGTAGAGTAGCTCATTAGATGTAAATAACGTTTCATCAGCAGATGAAAGAACCTCAGCAAGTAGATGGCCTATATTCTCCTTCCCAAGTGGGGAATGCAGCAATATAGGGCATAAAACAGTTGTCTTCAGACAATAACGCTATAAAAATGAGAAATGGGATTTGGATCCCTTAGAATACATGATATACAACTCACATGCAGAATTAGAGGTGAAACAAATCACTCTAGCCAACATAAACAGATCTCCCCAAGTCAATATGCCTCAAATAAGCCCAAACCCCATAGCCTAGCTCATGCAGAAAGTATTGAAGCGAGAACAACATTATTTTTATGAGGTTTTATGCAGCAATTGATGAGACAAAATAGATCTGGAGTATACGATGCATCAATGGCTGAGAAAATGGAGATTCCTCCCTCTTTTTATACAAAATAAGAGTAACCCGGCAAGGGTTTCTTTGAGAGCACAATGTACAAAAATGCAGATCTGCAGCTATGGATCTGAAAAACGCTATTTTACTGCAGCACTAAATATATGTGACTGAAATATACAAGTGACAGAGAAAGAATGAAGTACAGAGCTTTCCAGGAGAAAGGTTGGCCTTTTCTCTAAGGAACTAGCTCATAAACAAGGGATCAAACCCTGCAACTGCTGCTCTGGCAAAAATGGCGTAGTTTCCCCAGTAAATTGCACTGTAGTGGATGGGAACTGAGTTTTCCACTTGCCAAGATGTCAAGTCAGCTCCGGAACCTCCTGTACAGATTTTACAAAGCAAGGGGGGCTCCCTCCTCTGGAAGATAAGCTCAGGAGCAGGTGTTGTGAGTCTCCCACTGCAACACCCTGCAACACAACGTCCCCTGCTACAGGAATAACGTTGTGGCTGAAGGAGGATGCTAGGCTACAAGCCCAGATGTGGAGAATGAAGAACAGAACCCCTCCAAGAGATCACCCAATGAAGGAGAAGGAATTCATAAGCAAGAATACCTTGTGCTGAACAACACTGCAACTCTGCTAACAAACAAGAGTCTACAAATAGTCTAGGTAGACCAAAATAAAAAATCCATAAGCTAACCCCAAAAGTCTACTATCTTCCTCCTTATAAAGTTTGTGAGCCTCCTCACCTTGGGTCCCACCTATTAGGGTTTCCAACACCATGTGAATACTTTCCCTCCAAAATTGCGTTGTCTTCTCATGCAAGCCACACCCTCTTAGGCAGCGCTGTTGACTTGGTCAACTTAACTGAATCAACATGATTCTTTTCCTGTTCACACATGGGAGGTGCAAAATCCAGCCACCAAGTTATCCCCTTTTCACACCAAGAGGGATTTTAACACTGTTACCGATGAAATAGGTAACCTGACCTCAAAACGGGAACTCTAGCCCAAAAAGACTCAAAAAACATGAAAAAACACCCCAAAAACAAAAAGTGTGTATTCCAGAACGCACTTCGTTTTTTTTTAAGGTCAAATTTCAACATTTTATAAAATTATGGTAAAAACAAAATTGTTTCTTGAAAAAAGGATTGAAAAAACACCCTCAAAACAAAACCAGTTGATGCTGGAATAACAAAAAAAAAAATTGTGTTATATTTTTGGCGTTTTTAAAAATAGAAGTAACATTTTTTAATTTTTAAAATTCAAACATTAAAAAAAAAAACCTAAAATTTAAGAAAAAAAATAAATTTAAAAAATAAAAACATTTAAAAGCTTAAAATTTAAAAATATATGAAGATAAAAAAAACAAAAAAAATAAAAATAAAAACAAAATAAAAATTTTAATTCAAACATTAAAAAAAGCCTAAAATTTAAGGGAAAAAAAAATTAAGATTAAAATTTAAAAAAATATAGAAATTAAAAAATAAAAATAAAAAACAAAATAAAAATATCAAATTAAAAAAAAAAGGGTTAAAAAAAGAAGGAAATTATAAAAAATAAAATATAGAAATTAAATTTAAAAAAGAAAAAGAAAAATATTATTAAATTAAAAAAAAAAAAAAAAACAAAAACAAAAAAAAACAAAAACAAAAAACAAAAAAAAAACAAAAAAATTAAAACAAAAAATTAAATTTAAGGAAATATATTAAATTTTAATAAATTTAAAAATTAAAAAAAAAAAAATTATTTAAATTAAAAGTAAAAAAATGAAAAATTAATTAAAAATAAAAAATAAAAATAAAATACAATGAAAATATTAAATTTAAAACAATATATATTAAAAAAACAAATAAAATATAAAAAATAAATTAAATTTAAATTATAAAAAATAAAATATATATGAACTTAAATTAAAATATGTATATATATAAGATTTTATTAATTTCAAAAAAAAAAGTTAATACTAAAATAACAAATTAAATTTAAAAACAAAAATATTAAATTTTAATAAATAAATGAATAAACAAATAAATTTAGAAAGAAAAAATAAATTTTAAATATAAAAGAAAAGAAAAGAAAAAACATTGTTAAAATAAAAACTTTAAAAATCAATTAAAAATGGAAAATTGAAAAAAATAAAAATAGATAAAATAATATTAAATAAAAAAAATTTAAAAACAAATTAATTTAAAAAAATTAAGTTTAATTAAAAAAAAAATCTAATTTTAAATACACAATTTTAATTGAAATAAAAAAATATAAAACATTTATGTAACTAACAAAAAAAATTAATAAAAAAGTAAAACATTCAAAAAAGAATATTAAATTCAAATAAATTTAAAAAAAAATACAAAATTTATTAAATTTTATAAAATTATATTAAAAAACTAAAATAATAAGGAAAAATTATGAAATTAAAAAAAAATAAAAAATAAAAAATAAAAAAAATAAAAATAAAAATAAAAAAAATCAATTAGAGAGAGAAAAAAAAACAGCAAAATTTAATAAAAATTATTAACAAAATAAATTAATAATAATAATAATAATAACAATAAAAAAAAAATGAAAAAAAAAATTGTAATTAAAAAAAAAAAAAAAAATCGAATTTAAAATATATATATATTAAAAAAAAAATCAATTTAAAAAAAAAAATTTAAAAAAATTTAAAAATCGGCGGCGCGTAGGCGGCGGCGGTGGGGCAGCGCCACCGGACCTTCCACCCAGGCGGCCGGCCTCCGCCGCTGCCTGGGCGGGAGGCCGGGTGGCGCCACCCCATCACCGCCGCCGCTTTTTAATTTTTTTAAAAATTTGATTTTTAAAATTTTTTTTTTTTTTATTTCAAAAAATTTAAATTTTTTTTTTTAAATTTAATTTTTTTATTTAAAATATAATTTGTTTTGTGTTTTTTTTTTTAAATTTTATTATTATTATTATTATTTTTAATTGTTTATATATAT
Organism: Pinus albicaulis; assembly: GCA_034641835.2. Lineage (NCBI taxonomy): Eukaryota > Viridiplantae > Streptophyta > Pinopsida > Pinales > Pinaceae > Pinus > Pinus albicaulis. Next base: position 1,586,448,013 of record CM076578.1, read on the forward strand.
ATATATATATATATATATATATTAAATTTTTTTTTTTCAATTCTTTTATCTTAAATTCAACTTGTTTAATTTTTTTTATTTTTTTATTTTTATATTTAATATTATAGATTAATTATTTTTTAAAATTTAAAATTTAAAATTTATTTATTAAATTTTTAAAATTTTAATTTAATTTAATTGTTTTTTTAATTTTTTAGTTTATTTAGTTTTTCATTTTTAAAATCTATAAATTGTTTCATTAAAAAAAAAAACACTAAATTTATATGTATTTGTTTTTTAATTATTTGCATGTGGTTTTTTTCTTTTTTCTTTGTTTTTTAATGATAGGTTTTTTTTTATTTTTATTTTTTTTTTATATGGTTTTTTTAATAAGTTAGGAAAAAATGTTTTTGATGTTTTTTTTTTTTTAAATTTTTTTGGTCAATTTTTGTTTTTCTCTTTAAATTATGTGTTTTTTTTTTCAAATTTTGTCATTTTCATTGATATAATTTTCAAATATTCTTGTTTTTATTTATTTATTTTTGTTTAAATTTTTTATTTTTACGAGCTATTTTTGTTTTTTTTTTACATTTTTATTGGTTTTTTTTATTGTTTTTATATATATTTTTTTATCTAAGTTTTGTGTTTTATTACCAACGTGAAAATCACCATTCTAAAAAAAAAAGGTTGATGCAACATCAATACATTTCAAAATTAGCATGAAAATCACCGCTCTAAAAAAAAGAAGTTGATGCTGCATCAATACATTTCAAAATTAACATGAAATTCACTAACATTTTAAAACAAATATTCGTACTTCATAAATAAAAATATTAGAGTGTCAAAAATGTGCACCAAAAAAAAAAATGGTGATTCTACATCACCACTTTTCAAAATCGGGTGCTTTTTATGCTACCAAAAAAAAGTAGGTAACATTGCGGTTACCTATTTCATCGGTAACATTGTTTTTTATGTCAATACAAGTTAAATATGGGTCCTTTTCCCATTTATTCATCTTCTAGGTGCAAAAATCAAAATCTAATATTCCTATTAGCTGCATGCTAATTTTAGGAATATTACAGGGATTCCCCTCCCTGTAATGTATTGTAATTTAGGAAGTTAAATGGGACATTTTGCTAGAAATTGTATTGAGAAGAAAAGGGACAAGGAAGCATCTTCTTCCAAAGCAACAGTGGCAGATGATGGGCCAGGAGATGATGCAGCCATAAGTGCTCATGAACCACAGAGGTGGGGTGACATGGATATGTAGAGGACCTACATAGAAGTAGGGTGGGATCCTTGAGCAGCTCATCTCTTGGATCACAAGCGAGCTACGACAGCCTTAAGACAGTAGCGGGACAAGTGGAGCAGTGGGTGCATAGATCACAGATGAAGCAGAGGCAGAGGCAAATCTAAAGACTGGGAGGAGTAGCGCAGAGCAGAGTAGCAAAAACGTAGAAGCAGTAGCTGCGCAGAGGCTAATGTGACTTCAGTAGCGCAGTGCAGAGCTGCTTACGCAGTGCAGAGCTACAACAATGCAAAAGGCTTCAGAGGAGACAGCACAGTGCAACAGCAGCATGAGAGATTTCAGCACAAGGGGTTGATGTGACTTTAGTAGTAGTTGTGGCTGTGCATCATCCTTCAGATCCTAGCACAAATCTGTAGCCTATGGGGCTTCAGTTATGAGGATGCAACCCATCATAATTGTTTGTCAAAGATTGGGTAGGAGATTCAATTGTTTCTCTCAACAACTGAAGTTGCAGTGCAGTAGATCAGTAGTTGTAGTGCTATGAGCAGCACAGATGCAGCATATTGAGAGGGAGTTGCAGTATAGAGGTTGCAGTGGCAGTGGTAGAGTCATGGGCAACAGTACAGAATTGCAGCAGCAGTGCAGATTTGAGTGGCAGGAGGCCAAGCTTTAGCAGCATAGAACAAGTACTCAAAGTCATGTAATGCATAGTGTGATGTATTGCTAGAGCACACCCTTGATGCTAAGAGGGAGTGTTGAGATTTTGTGTATTTGGGGTAGCATCAATTGTGCTCTAGCTCCCAATTTTTTAGGAAGGACTAGAGTACACTTGATCTACAAGACCCAGAAATGAATTTGGAAAATTTCATCTGGTTTAGGAGATATCAAATTAATTATTTTAATGTATTTCCTAAGTTAAAACTTAGGGAACTTAAATAATTAAAGTGAATTTAATTAAACATGTGATGAATTGTCTTAAGTCACATGGATCAAGCATTCTTTTAATCTTAACTATTGATTCAAGATCTGATCATGGTCATTGGTTTTCCAGCAAGAAAAGTATAAAGGAAAGGCTTGGGGTCATTTGTAAAAACACACAGCGGTAGAGCACTGAAGCCAAGCTGAGATTCTAGGGCGGGTTTGCTAAGAATACTCAAAAGTGTTTCAGCTGCAGAGAGGGGAATTTAGGCCAAGGGGATGATCTGATCCCATGGTCTAGAATAAACAAGAGGAAGAGATCAGCTCAAGGACAGCGCAGAGGAGAAGGGAAGTTGCCACAGCAAGGAAAGCGCAGTCCCTCCAAGGACAACATGATTTTCTACAGGAAACCCTAAGAGGGTTACGCAAAGACCCTAAGGGGCAGCATAGAAACATCATCACCCAATCTGGGGTAACACAGTCCCTTCTGGAGCAGCCTTGAGGGTTACAGGGGCTTCAGAGGCTGATGCAGAGGCTTTCAAGGGCAATGTTGGGGTTTCTAGGCCCTAATCTTGGCTGAGTTCTATAAATCTCATTTGAGGGTGTGGATCAGTTATTATTTTGGCCCTAGATCAGCCAGTGAGATGTAGATCTAGTATTTCTCTGTCATGTTTTCCAGATTTGGAACCCAGGCTTGTTGTATTCAAAATTTTTTTAATAATAAAACTCTCCAGCAGCCAGAGACCGATTTTCCCACATTGGGTTTTTCCAGGGGCTATTTGTCCAGAAATAACTGTGTCACTTTGTCTATGTGTGCATGAACTTGTTCAAGATCTGGATTGGTGGAGATCTGTTATGTGTTTTGCTTCGATTTTAACTTGAATTTATTTAGTTAATAACTTTTCTAAGTAGGAGGAGCATAACCAGATTAACAGTATATAATTTCTGCATAAAGTGTAAAGATTCAAAAATTTCCACATGGACAACCCTTCCAACATGTCCTCATACCGGAGCCTAGCCTACAACTTCGACATTGTAGTGAGCCCTTCACCCACAATGTGACCAACTCCCTCTTAAGTTGTACTTCGTTGCGCACTATGATGAGTCGATGTCTTCCAAAGTAGCACAGAGACGCTCTGATACCATGTTGAATTTCCACGATCTTGGGTATAGGGTAGAATCTTAGAATCTCTAACGCTACCAAACCAAGAGTCTCAACAAAGCTACTCTGCACATGAACAATATACAAAAGTAATCACACATGCATAAGTATAGACAACTTTTTTAAAAATATTGTACAAATATGCACAACAACCCAATCTTCATTATATTAAACCAACTAAATAATACAATAGTTTAGGGCTTCCCATACAAAGATAATGACCCTGAATTATCCACAAGTACAAGAATCATTAGAAGAAAATTGATTTCAAAAAGTTAACATTAAATTTCCATTTCATAATGTGCAAACCAATCAAAATCCTTTAAAATGCAAAAGAGATACAAGTGTAACTAGGCACTAGAAATTTTTTTAATAGTATAATTTACCTACCTTAAGCATGAATGGTGCCCAAGTGACCCAAAAATACATTAATATTAAAAATAAAATTAATCTCTCATTTTATAAAAGTTATAATATTGAGAATATTTTTAACGAAAGGTAAAAGAAGGGTTGAGTGTTTTTAATGACTCGTAATTAATTTAAATTTAAAATTTACTTATTTTAATTTATTATATATATATATATATATATATATATATATATATATAGATGGTTATTTTTTTTAAAGTGATGTTTAATTGGGTAATTTAAATTTCGGTAATTGAAAGTTAAATTTAAATTTTATTTAAAATTAAAATTTGCATTTTTAATTTCAATTTTATTAAATCTTTGCTAATAAATTCATTTAAATATAAAATATGTATATGATTATTTCGATAAACGTAACATTTGTTTGGTAATGATGATTAAAGTAAAATAAAAAAAATTATATATTAAAAAATTTTCTACATGGCATTATTTTATTATTTTCTTAATTTTCTCTTAGGTGCCTATTTTTGAGTTGAAATTTCCTCTAATGATGAGATACACTGACAATTTCGCTGCAGTCTCTATGTAGTATCTTGTCCTATCGGTCCTTCACTCTCGTTCTGCTCTCTAGCTGCCCCTTAGTCCATCAAGAGAACAAATAGAGTCTCGAGGAGGGTTGTCATCTATCACTGCTGCAAGTTGCTTCTACTACAATGGACACAGGCTAATCCAATCTGCTCTTCTAGGTTGGCCAACACGTGAGCTCCAATTTTCCAATCTAATAGCTTCTTTCATCCATAAAAGAGCTACACATTAGGCTCAATTCTTCACCCAACGCACAATTGTCAATGTCCTTCTTGTCATGCTGATCTAGGGCTACTTTGGTCATTTTCATGTTGCCCTCCACCAACCACTAACTACCCAATAAATCCACTCTGCAATCTGCTCCAAGGAAAGGCTTAGAACCACCATGTTAAGCCTTCCAATTGGATCTCACAAGCTGCAATAAATTTGTCCACACATGGACCATCCAACTAGCAATCTATCTCATCACAAAACCATTATAAACACAGACCTTTCTTCTCCATAGGTTGTTGTACTATGTTGTAGGTTTGTACCACTAGTTAGGGTTGTTGACACATTGCACCAACACTCTTTCTCTGTGAAAATTTCTAAATGTTACTAATGCAGAAATCTATTTTTAGATCTGGTTGTGCTTCTCCTACTTAATTAAGTTATTAAGCTAAAAATTCAGATTAATATTGAAGCAAACACATAACAGAGTTTCACCAATTCAGATCTAGAAAAATTACATGCACACATAGACAAAGTCACACAAGTATTTTCTAGACAATAGTCTCCGGAAAAACCCAATGCAGGAAAACCAGTCTTCTGGCTGCTGGAGGATTTTATTATTATGAGTATTTCTGAATACAGCAAATCCGGGTTCTAGATCTGGAAAGCCAGACAAAATAAATATAGATCTACAGCTAACTAGTTGTTTTGGAGTTAAAATATTGACTAATCCACACCCTCAAATGGGATTTACAGGACTCAACCAAATCTTGGTCCTAGAAACCCCAGCACTGCCCCTTAAGCCTCTGCGTCCCTCTGCGCTGGCATGGAGAGGACTGTGTAACCCTAGAATGGGTTATGCAGACCCTACGCTACCCTTAGGGTCTCTGCGTAACCCCTAAGGGTCTCTGCGTACCCAACGTTGCTGCGGGAGAGACTACGTAGCACCTGCCTAGCTAAAGCTTCCCCTGCATTGCGCAGCTATTGCCCGATCTGTTGTTGCTGCTCCTGCTTCTCTGCACTGCCTCTGGAAGCTTCTCTCCACCTCTTGTTGATTCTAGGCACTTAGATCAGACCATCCCCTTTTCCTAAAATCCCCTCTCTGTAGCTAAAACACTTTTGAGAATTCTTAGCAAACCCTGCCCTAGAATATCAGCTTAGATTCAGTGATCTACCTAAGTGTGTCTGTGCAAATAACCCCAACCCTTTCCTTTATACCTTTCTCAGTGGGAAACCAACGACCATGATCAAATCTTGAATCAATGGCTAAGATTAAAAGAAATCCTGATCTATTTGACTTAAGACAATTTCATCACATGTTTAATTTAATTAAATTTAATTAAACATCTCCCAAACCAAATGAAATTTTCCAAATCCCTTTCTGGGTCTTGTAGATGAGGTGTACTCTAGTCCCTCCACAAAATTTGGGAGCTAGAACACATTCGATTCTACCCCAATACACAAAATATCAACATCCTCCACATCCAAATCTTCTCTCACAGCTATGGCTTGCCTCCACTTAATTATGTCCACAAATCGTTGTCATTCTGGGCAATTACCAGCCCTAAATAAGCTCTCACAACCTCTTGTTTCAACGAAGATCAGGTTTGCAGCTAACCTGAAGTATTCCTATAGCCTTACGCCCCTATGCCCAAGGAAATATGCCTGCAGCCTGCTTTATGGAGGAATACCACACTTGAACCAACCAAAACGCAGCCTAGAAACATATTTTTCCTGCGGCCTACCTATTCCACACTTGGAAGAATTACAGCCTGCTTTATGGAGGAAGACCACGCCTGAATCGCATCAAAACGCAGCCCAAAAACACCTTATTCCTGCAACCTCTACCTGAGGTAAACTTAGACCTGTGGTGAAGGATAATCATGCCCAAAACAACCTTAAACTTCCACTTCTTGTCCTCCTTTGAAATCTACTACCTCAGAGGTCTTTATAAAGAGATAGATGCACATTTGGATTCTCTAAAATGATATCTCTCACCTTATCATCTCCATCCTAAAATGATATCTTTATAAATAGCCTACATGACTTGACTGTCCAAAAAATCCATTGTCAAATTAAAAAATTCATAACTCACTAAGGAGAACTTAGATTTTGATGATTCTCGAAGCATTGGATTCTCTTTCCCATCCTCTATCATCTCCATCCATCACATGTCCAAAATACTCCATGGTTTTAGCCCAAACATTGATGGGTTTTTTTGTAGCTCCTAGAGACAACCTTGAGTTGCAAAATACCAGTGCCTAGGACATCTTAAAATCAGAGGTTTAAATCTAGACAATTATAAGGATGCCTCTAATAGAATATGGATAAAGATAATAATGGTTTTGGTGGTTCAGGAATGGAGAAGACCTTAGAGTCTGATCATGTGAATTACCCTATACTACGAGAGGGCTCAAGAGGTTGTATGGCTCAGTGGCGATTCAATTGGGCCAAGTATGAATCAATGAGAAAAAGCTTTCAAAATATGTAGAGGTGTTAAGAAGGAACAGAGGAGGAGGAACCCGTGAGAGATAGGCTTAAAAATCTTAAGAACCTATGTCCCATGATCTCAAAAGAAGCGAATGAAAGTGAAATATGACCAACAACAAAGATGCATGGAGCGTGAATTAAGGGAGCACAACAAATTTAACACATGAGTGTTATACATATAAGAATTCATGGATAAAAGTGCTTACGACTAGTAGCTACATTACACAAATCATCAAAGCAGCAAAAAATTGAAAGATTATTATACATAAACAGGAGATTACTGATAAACAAAGAGAATACAGATACATACTACTCATTGCCCCATCTGGAATCCAAATAAACACCATTATATATCATATTAAATTCAAAACAACTCTCCCAAATATGTATATCAGAGCACAAGGGGCACAACCATACATAACTACAACAAAATTTCTCCAAAATTCAAAATCCTTCTTTCATCTCTGAACTATCTACATATAGAGTTCCCTTTGAGGGTCTCCGGTCGAATAAACATTCATGATCAACCCAAACATGTGAAATCAAAATATCTTAACTAACTTACAGAGCTTGCATCAAGAAATCACTCCTGCAAACAGAAAATCAAAATAGAATCGGGTGAAATGGAGATTTCACCAGCAAAAAATCATAATCAAACAGTAAAAGAAAACAACTTAGTTAGCCACAAAGGCCAAATCCGAGAATCTTCAAAATGGTGCGGCGAGGAGTGGTTGTGAACAGGTGCGCAGTCTTACTTCCATTACTTGATTCCACCTGCTACTGAAAACCTCCACTCCCTGTTCTCATAGCTTCCACTAACCGTTATGGAACAATCAGTCATGCATTGCGTGCCTTGCACTAGAAAATTTGGTGGAATTTCCGACGGCCAATTCGTCGTTATTCCGACACATAGTCATCGCAAGAGCGACAGTTCGAGGATGGGAAAAACATGGTTTCCCATGCCGTCGCGATTCCGACGCAATTAAAAAGTGTCACACTACCGACACTTGTTCCGTTGCTTCCAAACAAGCATCGTTTGTCCGACGTTTCCCAAACCGTCGTGCTTCCGACATTTGTAAACTGTCGCAATTTTGACAAAATGTGGTTCGACGTTTTGAATGTCGCTCTTCCGACGTTTGTAAACTGTCGCAATTCCGATGAAATGTGGTCCGATGTTTTGAACGTCGCGCTTCTGACGTCTGTAAACTGTCGCAATTCCGATGCAATGTGGTCCGATGTTTGAGACGTCGCTCTTCCGACGTTTGTAAACTGTCGCAATTCCGACGAAATGTCGTCCGAAGTTTTGAACGTCGCTCTTCCGACGTTTGTAAGTTGTCGCAATTCCGACGAAATGTCGTCCGATGTTTTTATACTGTCACTCTTCCGACGTTTTTAAGCTGTCGCAATGCCGATGCTTACAAGGCATCGGTATACTGATGGCGGGATCAATTTAAAAAAAAAATAAAGCTTTAAAACAGTACAGTAAATCTCCAATATTTGTTATGAATTGTGGGTGTTCCAATGACCGTGAAATATTAATATAATAAACCACCCCACAGTGCTTCGACTATAAACAATCATTTTTTTTTTCACAAGAGAAAAAATGTTGTTTTGAATATATTATATGAAGTAAAACAGTCCATGAAGTCATTACATTTTCACATCCGAAGATTGGAACCCAAATATCCATCCAGAAAAGTGGAAGTCCCACCCCAGACAATGATAGAAAAATACCCCATGTCACATACAGGGACATGATATAAAACCCAGTAACAGTCCACATGGAGATTATTGACAATCTGAGAAAGCATCCAAATATGTTCGAGGCATCTATAAGAAAGTGAAATAGCAGTATATATGTAGAATAGTAAAGCAACAGATACATAGAGTTCCGACGTCCATTGTTCCAAATACAAATTAAAGTACCCAAAATCCTTGAACAGAGAAAAAATCTAATCATGTGAGGAGTATGATATGTCCAAAATATAAAAAGACCATCAGACCATATCAATAAACCAGCAACATAGACCAGCATCGCTAGTTTTGAAGGCAGAGTGATAAACATTAATCATTTTTTTTTCACATGAGAAAAAACGTTGTTTTGAATATATTATATGAAATAAAATAGTCCATGAAGTCATTACATTTTCACATCTGAAGATTGGAACCCAAATATCCATCCAGAAAAGTGGAAGTCCCACCCTATACAATGATAGAAAAATACCCCATGTCACATACAGGGACATGATATAAAACCCAGTAACGGTCCACATGGAGATTATCGACAATCTGAGAAAGCATCCAAATATGCCCGAGGCATCTATAAGAAAGTGAAATAGCAGTATATATGTAGAATAGTAAAGCAATAGATAGATAGAGTACCGACGTCCATTGTTCCAAATACAAATTAAAGTACCCAAATCCTTGAACAAAGAAAAACGCTAATCATGTGAGGAGTGTGATATGTCCAAAATATAAAAAGACCATCAGACCATATCAATAAACCAGCAACATAGACCAGCATCACTAGTTTTGAAGGCAGAGTGATAAACATTAATCATTTTTTTTTCACATGAGAAAAAATGTTGTTTTGAATATATTATATGAAATAAATCAGTCCATGAAGTCATTACATTTTCACATCTGAAGATTGGAACGCAAATATCCATCCAGAAAAGTGGAAGTCCCACCCCAGACAATGATAGAAAAATACCCCATGTCACATACAGGGACATGATATAAAACCCAGTAACGGTCCACATGGAGATTATAGACAATCTGAGAAAGCATCCAAATATGCCCGAGGCATCTATAAGAAAGTGAAATAGCAGTATGTAGAATAGTAAAGCAACAGATAGAGTACCGGCGTCCATTGTTCCAAATACAAATTAAAGTACCCAAAATGTGCAGAGACATGTACTGTTGATATACGCCTCACACAAAAAGCATCCATGATAGAGCAAAAATATGTATAAACCCAGGATCGATTGTATGTTCTGGCTCGCTTTTTCCCGGAAATAAAAACCATCTGCAGAAACCCAGGCTCGCTTGTAAGATCAGGCTCGCTTGATTCCAAAATTGGTAACCATCTATTGCATCCGAGATGTAAGGTTCAGGCTCGCTTATTTCCATTAGTAGCCCGCTACAACATCCACCCTATTCATAGCAAAAAGGTTCTCTGTACGTAGACCATATAAACATGGCTCTGTATTTCAAAAAACAAGTTTAAAATAGAAACAGGGAAACATTTTTTTTTCCAATTATTATGAACATAATTCGACCGTGAAATATTAATATAATAAACCACCCCGCAGCGCTTTGACTATAAAAAATCATATAAAGATGGCTCTGTATTTCAAAAAACAGGTTTAAAATAGAAACAGGGCAACATTTTTTTTTCCAAGTAAAGTTAATCTATTAACAGTGGGAATAAAATTACACCGAAGTCAAAAACATTGCCCAGACTCATGGCAAATTTGTCATCAAAAAATTAAGAAGACTACCCTCATATGGGGAAACCAATCTTGAACGTTTACAGAATTCAAAAATATTAGAGGTCCAGCACAGTAATATAATCTAAAACATGCCCAATTAAGTGGGTCTGCGAAGCAAGAAAACCAAATTAACCAAACTACTCCTCCAGTGTTTCCTCCATGATTTGGCACCATCCTTCGGAAGGTCCAGGATCGCTAGGTGCTACGTCCACATTCATGCCACGATTCCCCTCCTGAAGGCCCGAATGCTGGCCGGCTTTTTCCGAGCTCAGACCCGCCGGACGGGTGCATTCTTCCTCTGTTTGGGCCTCCTCGGGGAAAACCACAGTGACTGAGGCTATAATTCGAGAGCGATTGAGAGAGAAATTAAACAAAAATTGGGCAGTGCGCGTCGTGGCCGTAGAAGGTGAACTAGCAGTGGGGAAACGAGGAGCAGGGGAATGCATACGTTGGTCCTACAATCCGACCCCGCCCACTCCTCGTATTTGGATAGCGACCTGCGTAATAATCACTGGACTGGCCGGAAGACGACTCAGTTGAGGGGATGGAGGGAGTGCGCAGGGGTTGACCTCTAGTGCTCCCCCTGCGGCAACGCATCCTTTGACGCAGGCGAGGCATGGGTGCAGTCTCAGCAATGGGCACAAGAGGAGACGGAGAAGCAGAATTCCAAGAAACAGAGGAAGACAGACACAGACCAGACTGAGGGAAATGAAGATATGCAGCAAAGTCTAAGCAGCAGTTCAGCTGGCCACTTCTCCTTCTCGTCACAGTGAGCAGGCAGTGTAACCCAACAACCGGCGTGTCTGAAAAACCATAGCGAAACGCCATTTTATCGACCCCGACTGCAATGCAATCGAAGGACGCCCGCCAGATTTAATCTCTGATCATTAATGAGAGCCGAAGGCCGGATCATATTGGAGCATGCAGAATTGCTAATAGGAGAGGAGGTCCGATCTTGAACAGTGTTAAAACTTAATGCGATTTAATGTGAAAACCTTGGAACTTAAATATCGACTAATTGAACAGCGTTAAAACTTAATGCGATTGATATGAAATCGCCACATCCATGTCCTATCGCCTTAAATGCCATCGAATGCACCCGCAGACGGAGCAGGGCAAGTTTTGATTGAGGACACGTGGCAGAAATTGATTGGAGCGGATCTTTGTTTGGGCCGTCGCGCAGTGGAAATCCGGACCCGAAAAAGATTAGGGCGAATTTGATCAGAAATTCGCGTCACAACTCTCCCTCCGTACGCCAGCCCAACTTTGGACCTAAAAAATATTAGGGCGGAATTCATTTGCTTTTCGCGTCACAAAATTTGCCGATGTCAGCAGGCTATTTTGGAATGCGAATTTGGTTTGAATTAGGGTTTATTGCCGTTTGAATACAATTTTGTTTGATCCCATATTATAAAATTTGTGTTGGTTTTCTTTGATAATACACATATTTATAATAAATCATGGGAATACCACACTAAACATGTGGAAAAGTTATATAAATTATTGACAACAATCATTTTTATGTAAAAATATCCAAATGTGCTTTTGGGAAATAAGAATTCGAGTATTTGGTTCATATTGTTTTAAAGGAAGGAGTGAAGTTGGAGCCTCAAAAGATGCAAGCTATTACAAAATGACCTATTCTTAAGAAAATCAAGGTTCTTAGAAGATTTTTTAGACTTACATGATTAGTATGATGATAATTATGATAATTTCACAAAACAATCACTAGCTATTTTGAGGGATGAGATATTAGAACTTCAACTTGATGAGGATTTTTTAAGAGCTTTATTTCTTCTTTTGAAATCAAGAAAATATTCTCCCAAACTGAAAATATGTGTTCTTGAGATAATTTCTGAAAATTATGAAAATGAAATTAAACTTTTGCATTCTCAAATTCAGTCATACAATTTCCGAAATCCTAAAGAATTGTTTGAAAATCTTCCTTCTCCTAAGCAAGAGGAAATTGTACTATCTTTTGACTTGCATATTGAGGATGATTATTCTTTCAAACACAAGACAGAAGAAATAGTTTCAAGGCTTAATATTCAGAATACAACTGAGCAACCAGTCATTGAAGGCCTAGAAGTAAATAATATACATCATACTTTTATTGATCCTATATCAGATTATATGGAGAATATTTTTAGCCCAAATCTGCAAACATGTTTTCTCTATAAGGATCAAATACATCAAAAGTTGCCTTTACACATCATATCATTTATTATAAAGGCACATGATCATAATATACTTCCAATTTTGATCACAAGCAATCAAGTTATCCATTTATTGTTACAGCTACTTGAGTGGCTTCATTGGCATTTTTGTATTACCTGATTCAATAAGATTTTTAGTAGATTGAGTAGGTAGATGAGTGCCAATAAGCTCAGAATTTTGAGCATTTTTTTTAGTTTTCAATTTTCAGCTAGTTTTTCATTAAGTTGGTTTGAAAACTTTTGTGTGTTGTTTTAGTTTCAGATCAGATTTCAGTTTGCAGAAGACAGAAGACATTTACAGGTTCACCAAGGTCAATGGATGAGGACAATTGACCTACTGTTCTTGAATTTTCACCAGGAAAAGCCATCCCCAAGAGGAGCCAGTGTTAGACTCCTATACCAATAGGTGTCATATTTCATGCTTGACTTGATGGGCTATGTAATACGTTCATACCTTTTCTTGTTGCAAAGGTTTTCCATATTATCAAAAAATCAAAAAAATTTAAAAAATGTAAAGAGGGTATACCCTAAAAGAAAAATCAAAGGGTAAAAGAATAAAAATGGCCAAAAAAGTAAAAGAAAATGAACCCCACCAAAAGAAAGGCCAAGGAAAGTGTGCAAGTCTAAATGCCACTACTTTTTGCTCTTATGTAAATAAACAAATTGTGTGCAACTTGTATCTTATGCCACAATTTATGAACAGTCAAACAGTTTAAGCTTGGCTAGTTCATTTTTCAATTTTATGTTTTAGAGATAGAGAATAAAATCTGACCAAACTGTTTAATCTTGGCAGATAAGTAGATAGGTAGAGTAAATAAAAGGAGCTCAATAATTTAATCTAAGCCCTTGGATGTAATAAGGTTAGACTTAGATAGATTTCTACATGTAAAAGAAAATAAAGTGTGATAAGCATTTGCCAGTCTAAGTGCACCCTAATAAAGAAGAAAAAATGGTAGAGTAAAGTAGGTAGGGTAGGTAGATGATCTTGCAGAATTGCATGTGATGGAAAATGACTCTAAATGTGTTAATATTTACTTTCATCACAAAGTGCAAAGGAAGACACTATACTGGAAGAAATTCAAAGCAAAGCAAAGTCAAAGTTATTAACTTCCCTTGCAAAGGCAGACACTATACTGGAAGAAATTCAAAGCAAAGCAAAGTCAAAGTTATTAACTTCCCTTCTCATCTTCCCCTAAAGATTTCACTAATTTCCCCTAAGTACTAAGGTATTTGAAAATTAGAGGGGCTCAAGGCATTTCCTTGACTTTTGGAAGGACCGGACCCTCGGCCCAATAATTGGAAAAGCCTAAGTACTTGAAGTCATTCTTCATAACATTCACTCATTTCTAAACATATTTTCCTAAGTAAAATCCCATTTTACTTAGGAAAATTATGCATTATTTCATAAAAAAACCCTCAAAATCACATTTTATTCTAAGTTTAAATGATGAAGTGATTATAATGCAATTTTCTTTTAAATCTTCACTTTCTTAGTTATATTAATGTATTTTGAGTTTACATTGTCCCCTTGTCATATTAACATTGATTTAATGTATTAAATCCTTACAAAAATAACCTTCTCCTATTATATATAACTCCTTTTTATACAATATCCCCAAAAACCCATTAATAAATTTTAGCCAAAGTTATTTATTCCCACATGTTTAAATAAAAAACCCACTTTATGCCCCCTTTGGCTAAATATATCGTAATATTAAATTTCGCCCCCTATGGTAATTAGATTAATCTGATTTAATTATCATATAATAAAAGTATATTGAAAAAATAATTAAAACATGTTTTATTACGTGTTTTAATACAAAAATAATTATTCCCCTGTGTATTTTAATCCCCCGACTCCCTTTCCCAAGGTTAAAACTATAAACCCTTTGTAAAATCCCCAAGACCTCCCTTAACCGCTAACCTTAGTTAAATCATTTCCCGATCACTTTCCTGCATTTTTATAAACAAATTGATTTATCCTCACGATTAATTAACTCCGCCAATCAGATTCCCCCCGATGAGATTAATTAATGTTTAATTGCGCCAGGCCCTCCATATTAAATCCCCGTCACTTCCACGTCCCCATTGCCGTTCGATCAACCCACCTGAGATCAACGGTTATTAATGATATCGCTAGCCATCCGCGTCTGAACAATAACACGCGATGGCCCGACGGTTTTCAAACAGTGCCATGCCACGCGTCAATCATTCTATGGAATCTCTCACCCTCCGCCCAAAACCACTTTTCCCCAAAAGTGGTGCGATGGAAACCGCTTACCGCTTGCCTCCCGTGACTCATCCTCTGTACCTGCTGACGTCATCCATTAAATAAATAAAAAAACCCCGTTACCCTTTGGACTTTGTGAATAAAACAATTTTGCCCGCATCATTTTCATTATTCTGTGAACGACCAAAGTCTCATGCAGAGAATTTCAAAAACAAACTGTCAAGCGCCATCAACTGTATTTTGCTGAAGACAATTGCATATCAGTAATCCAGAGTTCGTACACCATAGCCTGTACCTGTTTAATCACTGTTCATCTCCCAAAAAAAAGGTATTTACCCCAATTCCTGTTAAAACTCTGTGAAATCCTAGCTTTTGTTTTAAATTCAGCATGAAAGACAGAAACAAAGTTCAATTTGGTCTTGTTCAATCCCCAGAATTGTAAATTGCATTCCCAAAACTTGTAATTGTGTTTGTTCTTCACAAAAACCCGAAATTCATTTCTGAATCCACAAGAACCAGAAATGGAGGTTCCAGTGGCTCTGAACATCACACCTTTGAATGCCCCTCACAGAGATTTAGACTATCTGCCCCTAGCAGATAGAGATTTTCAAATTAAAGACCTCGTTCTTAGTGATAATCCTCTTCGAACCTTTTACTGCTGCAGAGATAACTTTATAAAAAATTCTAATATTATTGGATTATGGGAATCCAATCTCCCCATGTATCTTCTCCCCTCATTCCATATTTTTCCTGAGTTAATTCATTACTGCCATGCAAACTATGACCCCAATCAAAGAGCAGTTTTGTCCCTAAGTCAGAACATCCTTTTCCCAATCAATACTCAGTCGATAAATGAAATGTTGCAATTTCAACTTGGTCAAGCCCTCACTCCCCTGTCCATGGGAGAATTACTTGAAAATTCTGCCAATTTGTCCCATGAAGAGTTAAATCGCATTTGTCAAACCTTCATGTTACCAGAGCATCAGCCCAAAGGCCCTCCCCTCTATGGTTATACTTTTTTCACTGATGTGGGCAGGCTTATTCTGAATATGATATCCTTTATCATGGGTTTCAATACTAGTGAATATGTTGATCAATTAACCCTAGTATTGTTGTCTATATTTACCCCTGGACAGTCCCCTGCTGTCAAGTATGATTTTGCATCCTACATTGCTGATAAAATCCATGATCAGCTTCATAAGATTTGAGAATGAAAAAGTATTCAAATATTCTTCTGTTATATATCATCTCATGATTTATTACCAATCAGAAATTTTTCCTTTCCATGTTCAGAAACTTGATGCCAAAGGAAATCCTAGGTCTGTGATATTTTGGTCTGCCATCACCCATAATTCCTCTGATTCTCCTTACTCCTATAATGAGTTTATTGACCTATTTGTACATCCTGCAACCACTTTGTTAACTGGAGTTTCCCCTCCTAGAGTCAATAATGAAATCAAGAAAATTCTACAGCTCTCAAAACAATATAGGGTAGGTGACTGGTACTTGTATCAAAATCACACTGAGATCAGAATATATGGATGTGAATTGTGCCCATTCAAGTTGCCCAAATATGTCTCCATGAGACTTTTTGCACTAGAGTATTTTAGGCAGATGATTAACTTAGATATAGTTCATTTCTGCAATGCAAAGAAAAAGGCTCAACTCAAGATCAAAAGTCAATTAGGTCCCTTTGTTTATAACTCTAGAGATGCTGGAAAGGAAGCAGAAAGAATCTTAGAAGAATATCTCATATTACAAAAAAGTTTTTACTGGGTGCCTTATGACCCAAATAACTTTATCTGTGATATAATAATGAAAAATAAACTATCACCATACATTCATCACTGCAAAATTCCAGAAATTGAACAATATGCCAATATGGATGAATGGATGGAAGGAACATTGGTAGAACAGGATAGTGAGCAGGTCAATGTTGAAAATGTAATGAAAGACCTTGAGAAAATACTTGACCTAGACTCTTTTGGACAGGTGTAGATACCAGGTATTGGTCCTTCTTCTGCAGGGACTTCTCAGCAAAATTTACAGGAGATCAGTACATTGGCCATAGTACAATCTAAAGGAAAAGAAAAGGAGCCTGACATACAATTATCTGAAAAATTCACAATGACAGAGCAACCTAAGACTTCTAAAGAACAGGGTCAAGTACAAATTCCTCCTATTCAGATCAATGAACCAGAAATTTCAATTTTACAAAATCCTATCAATATAGAAAAAGGCAAGAAGAGAGATGCTGAAGTTGCTACCCATGTTGGTGGATCTTCAGAACAGCCTCATGCTAAAAGACAAAAATTAAATCCTCTTCCAGAAGTAGATTTTGTTCAGGAAATTCCTGATAGCCAGAGAGAAGATTCGGATAGTCAACAAACAGGTACAGTCAGTGGGGCATCCACTACTTTACAGAGAAAAGAGCTGCAAAAGCAACAGAGTGTTGAAATATCTTCTTTCAAACCACCAGTTAAAGATGTAGGAGATATAAAGAAAACCTTTATCAATATAAAAGCCAGGAATGATCCACTAAGACTCCAGGTTTACAATCAGTATTTGAAGATGGCTCCTAAGAATCAAGAAATATTGATGTCAGCTTATGACATTCAGCAAGGCAAAATGATAATGAGTCACTTCAAACCAAAAGTGCAGCAGCCTCAAACATCTGCAAATTATATTAGAACAAATTTTGAAGTCTTAGCAAAGGATATTCATCCTTTAGATCAGATTGAATTGCATAAGCATACTGGTGAAATGATCTATTCTACTCTGACTGATAAAGCAATGGCAACTCAGAAGTTGCAGGATTCTTTGGAGAACACTAATGCACAATTGCATCTTGAAAAAGCCTCTTCTCAGGCCAAAGACAATAGGATAAAGACATTGGAGGAAATAATCATTGGATTGGGTCACAATCCTAAAGATGTCAAAGGTATAGAGGCCCTAATCAAGAAAAAAGATGATGATATTGCAGCTTTGAGAAAGCAGTTGAAATTTCTAGCTTGAAGACATCCACAAACTGAAGAGATGATAAAGAAAATTTCTGAAGAATAAATGATGGACTTGCTTTTGAAACTGAATGAGAAACTAAATGAAACAGAAAAATAGCTTGAACAGGCATTAAAGAAAAAGCAGTCTACTATTCCAGCATCAACAACAGAGGCAATTACAGGTACAGGTACATCCACAACAGGTCAACCAACAGAGCTATCACAGGTAAATACTTCCAATTTGAGTTTTGAAGAATTAATAAAGTCAATGAATGAATTGAAACTTCAAGTAACAAAACTCCAGCACACAAAGTTATAGCTTACTAATTTAGAACAAAGATATGATCTCTCAAAAATGAGTGTTGCTGATAAAACAAGAGAGGTCAAAAGATTAGAAAATTTGGTTAAAGCATTGGAAAAGGATCTCACATTGGAGAAACCTTTAACGGAAATAAATGAAATTCTTTGGGACAACATTATCCAATCAATAAAGGATGTCTGGTCTTCAAATTCAGATTATGTATGAATAGAATGATTTAGTCAAATTGACTATAGAAGAAGTTCAAAGTACAAGAGAAGAATTGGGAAATAGGCCTGAGGAAGCCAATCAACTCATACAGTTTCTAAACACTCAAACCAGACACCAACTTGCAGAACTTGGTATTCAGGACAGGACCGGAACAATTTTGGAAATAAAAATAGTTTTTACTAAGAGAACCCTTATGCAGAATCTAGAACGAAGGTGCCCAGATATGCAAGAAGAAATCATTGCCTTCAGAGAAAGATTTGATATTTTGTTGAAAAAAGGATTGCTCAGTCCTATAGTTTCAGAGGATAAACTAATGGACCTTGAAAGCTATGTTGAAAAATTGGACAAGTATGCTAACAATCAGGCCAATTCTTCAACCAGTACATCAAAAGCAGCATTGCCAACAGGAAAAAATCTTCATGACAGATTGGAAAATTTATTTTATCTTGAGCATGAAGTAAAGCATTTGTTTCCAATTCATCCTACCTTTTTCAGATATACTGAGGCTGATGAAACATTGAGAAAACTTCAATGGATCAGAATACCAGAAGATAAATGGTGGGAAGAATTGTTGGAACTTTTGTAAAATTTATCCTTATATGAAATTTTGCCTATTTACTACAGTATACCATGATAAAAAGGATAAACAGAGGTCAAAGTGTGTCAGTGAAAACAAAGAGTATCAGTAAAGCAAGGCAGTCAGAACAGAATTACTGAGGATGACAGCAACGGGCCAAAACATAGGGCCTGCCTCCAGCACATTCTCAAAAGAAGGAAACAGCGAAACATCAGTTACTTTTTATCTTATCTACAAGACCATTTATCTCTATTTTTATTGTAATTTGTAACTTATTCATGAGTCACCCTAGATTATATCTCAATTTGTTATGAGATATTTTTGATAATTTTTTGTATAAATACTCCCTCAATTAGAGTATTGAGGGTGGATTCTTATACTTTGCTATAATATTGACTTTTTCGGAATAAAGAGCCGTTGGAGAATTTTTTTGTGGCTTGCTAGATGATGAATTGATGCGAAAGACTCTTTACAGGATTCATGTGTCAAACTACGGATCAATAAGTCATCTTTCTCTTGTGTTTTAAATTCTTTATATATGTTTATCATATCACTGTGTTTTCATTTCTGAATAGCTAATGAAAAAGAGTAAATCAGAAAGTGATTAAGTGTAATTTGATTTTAATCATCGTTATTCTAAATGTTTTCTTCTAAACTGGTTTTAAACAATGAATTCTTAATTGCTCATGTTTTACTAGTTTAAGCATTTTGATTATTTAGTAAAGAATACTTGAATGCTCTTTATTGATAATCACTCAATTTCCCTCTTTGAATGTGTTGAAAGATTCTTAATTGCCTTTCATCCATTTTAATTCCATCTCATTCGCTTTAAAGATCTAAAATTCTTCTCTGTTTGATTATCTTGCCCTGTAAAACCATCTTTTGTTTAGAAACTTAATCCAGTGAAGCCATCTTTTTGACTCCATAGCCCAATGGCTTGAATTACTTCAATCTTGCCCTCAGCTATTGAATTCCACCACCTAAATTCAATCAAAACCCTTGAACTTTATAACTAGCCTAATATCTTTCAAAACAAAGCTAAATTTTAAAGAGAGAGCCCTCTCTGGGTACAGATTGGCTAGATTCTGTACCTAAAAGATTGGTTTGTGGTTACCTCAAACCCCTTTCTTCTTCTCTACAACTTCAAGGAAAATCTGAGTGATAACATAGTTAGTGTTAGACTCCTATACCAATAGGTGTCATATTTCATGATTGACTTGATGGGCTATGTAATATGTTCATACATTTTTTTGTTGCAAAGGTTTTCCATATTATCAAAAATTCAAAAAAATTTTAAAAATGTAAAGAGGGTATACCCTAAAAGAAAAATCAAAGGGTAAAAAGAATAAAAATGGCCAAAAAAGTAAAAGAAAA
The DNA here is from genome assembly GCA_034641835.2 of Pinus albicaulis. NCBI lineage: Eukaryota > Viridiplantae > Streptophyta > Pinopsida > Pinales > Pinaceae > Pinus > Pinus albicaulis. Next base: position 1,586,468,394 of record CM076578.1, read on the forward strand.
TGAACCCCACCAAAAGAAAGGCTAAGGAAAGTGTGCAAGTCTAAATGCCACTACTTTTTTCTCTTATGTAATAAATAAAATTGTGTGCAACTTGTATCCTATGCCACAATTTATGAATAGTCAAACAGTTTAAGCTTGGCTATTTCATCTTTCAATTTCATGTTTTAGAGATAGAGAATAAAATATGACCAAACTGTTTAATCTTGGAAGATAAGTAGATAGGTAGAGTAAATAAAATGAGCTCAATAGCTTAATCTAAGCCCTTGGATGTAATAAGGTTAGACTTAGATAGATTTCTACATGTAAAAGAAAAGAAAGTGTGATAAGGGTTTGCTAGTCTAAGTGCACCCTAATAAAGAAGAAAAAATGGTAGAGTAAAGTAGGTAGAGTAGGTAGATGATGTTGCAGAATTGCATGTGATGGACAATGACTCTAAATGTGTTAATATTTACTTTCATCACAAAGTGCAAAGGCAGACATTTAAGAGGGGGAACTAATAAAACTCACAAGAACCAGAAATGGAGGTTAGAATTAGATAGATTTCTACATGTAAAAGAAAAGAAAGTGTGATAAGGGTTTGCCAGTCTAAGTGCACCCTAATAAAGAAGAAAAAATGGTAGAGTAAAGTAGGTAGGGTAGGTAGATGATCTTACAGAATTGCATGTGATGGACAATGACTCTAAATGTGTTAATATTTACTTTCATCACAAAGTGCAAAGGCAGACATTTAAGAGGGGGAACTAATACAACGTTAAAAAGAAAACCAGAGCACACATCTACAAATTAACTCCTTAGCTACTGTCACACCATCATTAACTATTTTTGGAGAACCATGCTTGCTCTCCAAGACAACATTTTGCCCTTCGCCCCAAGGGTGACTCCAACAAGATCAGCAAGTTTGTTCACACCGCCTACAAGACAAATTGACAATGCTTTCAGTAAGTGTGCAATTGAATGCCAGACCATATGCAAAAACAACCCTCCATGAAAAATTAAAATAACACATTAAAATCGAATATAAGTGGACAAGGAAAAATCCACCGCAATGAAGTTTCACGTGCAGGTGACCTTCCTTTAAACATAATTTTTTCTCTGGCCTGCAATTTTTTTGTCACTGAGCCATCCTTGTTGAAGCACAACTCCTTTTCCATAGCTCTTTTATTAACTACCTTCTCTATGTCGTGTAATCTCAAAGTCCCTCTTATGCTTGAGCGATTAAAGGAAATGGGTGAAAAAACTGAAAGAGAAGACAATTGTCTGCCATAATTATCAAACATTGCACCCAAATTCTTCCCCTTTCCATTGTTACCCAATGAGGTAGATGTGGCAATTGTTTTCATACTGCCCAAAGCAGAGGCCATCTTCTCTTATCCTGAATATAGAATTACAAGATCTTCATATTAGTATGAACCTTAAAAAACAAGACTCTCATTGCTAAAAACCACTTTTAAGTTGTAAGGCAAACTGAACAACTATTGCAACTTTTGGCAATTTTTGGAGCATTAAGAGAGAAACAACCAAAGAGAAATACAACCACAATCCTCATTTTAATGAGACCAGACTATATATTTGCATTAAGATAATAGAAATAAATCACGACTATATTAAGGCCAGCACAAAACAATCTTTAACCAATGTCTCTCGCAGCCTTCAGGTTGCCATGCTAGAGGTTGCATATTTTTAATTTAAATTCTTGACCTCTCGTGCCCATCTATGAATGCATCCAATGGGATATATACATCAAATGCTCCTTTATATCCCCAAAAACAAATTCCCTACTACAAGAGCACCAGTATTGATGGATCACCCCACACCATCCCACCCACTAGAAACGGTGAAAAAGGAAACTAGAGAAAACTTCTGAAATATCTCAAGATGACTATATGGGTGGTTCTTATGAATCAACCAACCATTCAGAACATTCTCATCAATCCAAACCATGAATATTATGTGACAATATTCAAGCAGGCACTGAATCAGATTTCTGAAGCTATGTTAGAGAAACCCTAAACTCTCACTGAAAATAGGTGAAATGTGGCACCACTCAGAGATTGACATGTGCCAATTGGTACAAGTGGTAGACAATTTGCATGCTCAAACAACGAGGTGATGCAGGAATGACATGAGGGAGAAAATATCAGAAAATCCCCAAATCTGGAGAACTAAAGCTCATCACCAACCTGAGATTGACAACTTTACATGATCTAACCTATGAAATCATAAATGGAGAAATCATAGTAACAATAAAGTAACCTATGTAATAATAAAGTCAGATTCATCCTAGGAGTGGTAATGGGAGAAATCATAGTGAACAGCAGGAAACATGCAGAGTTGCTTACAATCAAATAGATGAAAAAACACATACAAAAAACCTAGATAATAATCATGAACAAGATTAATATTGAATTATGAATTGTAAAGGAACTTACAAAATGTGACATTACGAACCTGGTCAAGCACACAAGCAAAAATATCCTGGACATGACCCTGGTTGACAAGTTGTATTGCTCATGATGCAAGAGGATTTGTACCTGCACTGCTAAGTCAATCAAAATCCATCATTATCTATACAATAAATACAAGTAATTGATGTAGTATTTTTTAATCTAAGATGAATTCTTATGATAATGTTAGAACATATGTTGAAAATGTCAAAACATACCCGAATAAGCTCCTCTTCATTTCAAGAACAATTTATTGGAGTCGCATGAACTTGGAACAAGCCTCCCACGATCTGAAAGAGTAGCAACTAAGTCAACAGTGACTTTTTTGTTGCTACACTGGATCGAGGGAGGTTTGCTCCAAGATTAAATCGCTCCAATAAATTATTCTCTACTAAACAGGCCAACCACGTGAAGGTGGAAGCTCTTATGGCCCCTCCCCCCCCTCACATCACTCTCAATTCCCCAATACCCAATCTATATTTCATTTTTTACTTTCATGAGCATAAAAAAAAATATTCAATAACTAATAAAAAAACAATTCAACAAAAAGTACGCAAGGAAACATTGAAATTAATGCTTGAAATAAAAATAGTATGATAAATGAGTTTTTTATATAACGCAAAAAATGTTCCAAGTATGGTAACATTTGTCTTATAATAATACAATATTTTACATTATCAAATTTTCTTTTTATTTTTCTTCTTCCTATTTCTAAAGCTCCTAATTACATCATCAATATCATCGTCCTCTGCTCCTGTTTCGTGCCTTTCGACCCGCACTGCTGACCTAGTTGCGTAGTCACGATGTATGGTCTCATCCAGTGACGGGGCATCGCCTACAAAAACAGATAATATTAAATTTTAATTGTCAGTTTTTAAATATCATTGAACTAGTTCGGTAATATTAATAAAAAAAATTGCAATGATATTATTTACCTGGTGCACCAGTTGTCGCCGCTGACCTAGTTGCATAGTCACGATGTCTGGTCTCATCCAGTGACGGGGCATCGCCTACAAAAACAGATAATATTAAATTTTAATTGTCAGTTTTTAAATATCATTGAACTAATTCGGTAATATTAATAAAAAAAATTGCAATGAGATTATTTACCTGGTGCACCAGTTGTCGCCGCTGACCTAGTTGCGTAGTCACGATGTCTGGTCTCATCCAGTGACGGTGCATCGCCTACAAAAACAGATAATATTAAATTTTAATTGTCGGTTTTTAAATATCATTGAACTAGTTCGGTAATATTAATAAAAAAAATTGCAATGAGATTATTTACCTGGTGCACCAGTTGTCGTCGTTGGGACTGTTGCCCTGTCTTCCTCTCTGGTGGTAAGATCCTCAAGGGAAACATTCTCTGTCATTTAAACAAAAAATGTTGTAAGGACAACCATCAAGGTATAATTAGAAAAAATTATAAGTGGAAATTAATTACCATCACGGCCCTCACTGATAGTAGCATTGTCGGCCTGGTCCCCACTACAATGATCAGGTTGCACGTGAGGATCATCTACATCTGGCTCTAAAACTGGGTTATTTTCCTCGTCGGTAGTGTTGCTCCCCTGATTTAAACAAAGTTGTTAGACATTAAATTTATGGACAAAAACAAACATATTTAAAGGTTAATTTTTTACCTTATCAGACATTCTGGATCTTGGGACTTGCCCCAAGCTTCTGTGACATTCAACTACGGCTTGATAGCCGAAATGGAAAGCAATATTTTTATCTTCCTCTGTAGTTTCTGTTCCGAAGTCATCACCCTACATTACATATTATTGTGTATTTTTAATCATATTTGATAGGATTACAAAAATGTTGGAAGGCGATACAATTAATTATAAGATGTTTAGCTACTTAATTACAATTCTTGCAGCTAATTTCAAGTAGCCGCCCTGGCCTAGCTTGTGATGGCCCTTTTTTTCAATCTTGGCCTTGGTTGCCTTTGAGGTGTCAGGAAACCTAGCATCAAAAGATTGAAGTCAAATATGACGTAGCACACTTTTATTTTAGACATAGAGAAAATTAAAGCTATTGAATTAAAGTTGTAATTTACCTTGCGGGTCTAGTTGGCATTTTTTCCTTCTTTCTTTGCCCTTTTCTCTTTTCCATCATGGATGAGTGCTCTCCACTCACTCTCTGGAACTGTGAGAGGACGCTCATATCTGGGTTTAAATTTCAACTGTGTCCTATAGGTGTCCCTGGTATATTTCAAATATTTGCCGGCTACCCCAGCCACCGTTGTTCTGTCAAATGTGCCGACCCCAAAAAGGGCTTCTAGATAATCTAGAAGTTCTTTTTTCAGGTTGGAATTCTGGGAATTCCACCCTGTGCGTATGGTTGGGCCAAAAATTACCAACGCATGGCTCTCCAGAAACATGTAGAACTCATTGTTTCCTACACAGGAAATATATATATATATATATATTATCATTAATTTAAAAATAAAAATCATGATAAATATGTTTTAGATAAAGTACATGAAATAGTTAAAATATTAAAATTTACCTGGGAGTTTTACATGCTTTATAGGGACACCTTCATCGTTCACCAACAACGTGCCATTAATGGTCCCTGTGGAGCTGACACGTGTAGCTCCAGGAAACGCAATAATGTAGTTGGCCATATCAGCCTCATCATTGCCAACACGTTCAGTGGTTGGTTGGGTGTCTACTTGGGCAGGCTGTGTTTCTTGGATGTCACCTAAAGGAGCAGAAGGTGTATGAGAGGGTTGTTGGGCAATCTCTTGCCCTTGTGTCCCACTACCACCAACACTGGGTTCAGCAAGTGCCAAAAAACGCTACATACAAAAGAACTTTTTGTTAGTTTAGTCAATGTGAAAATTAAAAATCAAACTATCACAATTCAACTCATGCAGAACAAAAAAGTATCCTTTTGACTTTTTATTATTACCTGATATCTTTCTAGCTGGCTCATAAGTTGTTTTATCCTCTCTTATGTTTCAGGTTTTTGAGGCGCATCTATCAAAGTATTAAATTTCGACCTTGCATCTCGTACCTTTTTTCGCAACAAGAACACTGGAGATAGGGATGAAGAAAGCTCTTCCTCAAAGAGGGAATCATCAGGCGTACCATGGCTAGGTGTCTGCATATTTGAACAAAATTAATATTATTTCAATTATGTAAATAACTAAAATACCCGAAGATAGAGCAATGTTGGCACTTTACATGTTCTTTCGCTGGCCTCTTTCCGCAATCATCCCGTCTCGGGGTTGTTCCTACACTGCTCTGATCAGTCTGCCACATTGCAATAAAATTATAAATGTAAAAACTTGAAAACAATATCTAACTTGAAAACAAAAAATGAAAACTGAAATAATTTCTAATAAGACACCGAAAGACAGAGTTAGAGTTTCAAATATGCCTTGCATTGAATTCAGTCCTGGAAACATGTCATTGCACATTAAGGCACCCAAACAAGAGACGAGTTGACAATGAAGACATTATTGAATATATTGTTGGAGCAACTTCTATTAAACTTGTTGTGAAGACCTTGAGGATATTTTTGAAGCAACATTTTTTAAGATGATGGTATAGCATTGTTGGAGACGATCTTGAAGGGCTTTGAAGTGAAGCTTTTGGAGCAACTATTGAAAAATCTTTAGAGCATTTAAGTAAGGAACTTTCTATCTTCCATCACCTTTTTCCTTTCAATATCCTTTAAACGATTTTGTTGATATTTAATGTTTGAAATCACGTTATAATTCCTTGATTATATGTGTTTGGGGACTTTCCCTTTGAAATTACCCAAAAATACCATGGCAAATTTATCTTCAGGATTCATGTCTGACCATATTGTTCAATATTTTGATTGATAGTAGTAAACATAGAGAGTTAGGGGGCTCTTGACTTGGTTTGGTTGGGCCATTAGATCCCTAAAATATACTAGGGAGAACCCCCCTTGAGTTGGAGGAGAGCTAGCCCGAAGTGAAAAGAGGTTGGTGAGGTGACAATGGGGCTATTGAATTACACATGGTATCACACTTTAGCTTTAGGACTTTATCTTGAGAAGTGCGAGATTTTGCTATATCAATTCTCAAATAGTTTACAACACTATTGTTAAGAACTAATAAGAAGTGATGTTGAGGGGTTTTTGGGTATAAGAAACAATACCATTTAAAAAATATGGTTCTCAGTCCTTGGCATTCCTTCACCTGGGCCTAGGGGCACACAAGAATAATTTCACACTAAACCATGCAAACTTAAAAGTAACTTAACAGATCCATAAATTAATAATAATCATAATTCCTAATTTCCTATTGTACGATATGATGCAAATTATTCAAACATGAAGCAATGAAGACATGCAATGTCCGAATTTCAAGATTGATGAACCAATACAAGAAGTTAGAAACTACAACTTTGATTCAATACTCTGTGTCCTAACTCCAGGAAGGAATCTAGTTTGTAGTACAGAACATGCATCGTGTATTATCAATTCTTAATCGACAACAACTAAAGGTCATCTACCTCATCAATTCCTTCCCATTTTGTGTTTTTATGTTATATTCCTTATAAAAGTGTCAAATTTCTCTCAAAGTAAGCAACCACTGAATAAAATAAAAAATAGTCGAGATATGATTGAGAAATGGTCATTTATTTCTTGAAAGGATCTTTACGATTTCTTTAGTTGTTTTTCATCTCAAGAAACAAGAAATGACCTAAGAAACTATCGTGATGTAATATAAGAAACAACACGGTGCAATGGCCATTTTCAAAGCCAAATGATGTCCATCGAGGACATGGCCTTTATTTGGTTCCTGTTTCATAGGAGTTTCGGGTAGAAATGGAACTTTGTTGTACCATTTCCAGTAGTAAAAAGGGAAAACCTTCTTTTTCCATGGGAAATAATTTACCTTTCCTTTTTCAAGATAATTTAAATCACAAAAAATATGAACTATATCGCACACATTCTTGGATAATGTGAAAGTGGAAAAGGAATACCCTACACAAGTGATGCACACATGTACATTTGAACACTAATAGATTTTTGTAGTTGAAATGCAATGTTTGTTTTCATTTAAATGTAGGGTTTTTAAAGCAGGGAGAAATAATGGCTGCCAAATTAATAAGCGTTTCTTTGGGAAAAATTTAAATCTTGTATTGTGTGATGAAGATAATAGAGGGTATTGAATCTTGATTCTTGACATCTAGAGAGAACCCTACAGCCTAACACAATCCAATGGAATTGACCAAAAAAACCCAAATAGAGTCAACCTTACTATAGGAGGAAGGGCCTGCAGTAAGAACTTACCATTTTGCAAGAGCTGAGGGCGAATGTTGTTCTGCAAGAGCTGAGGGCGAATGTTGTTCTGCAAGAGCTAAGGGCGAATGCAGGGCGAATGCTGTTCTGCAAGAGTTGAGGGTGAATGCAGGGTGAATGTTGTTCTACAAGAGCTCAGGGCGAATGCTGTTCTGCAAGAGCTCAGGGCGAATGCTGAGGGCGAATGTGCGCGTGATATCAGACGTTAATGTAGCACACATGTACATTTGAACACTAATAGATTTTTGTAGTTGAAATTCAATGCTTGTTTTCATTTAAATGTAGGGTTTTTAAAGCAGGGAGAAATAATGGCTGCCAAATTAATAAGCGTTTCTTTGGGAAAATTTTAAATCTTGTATTGGGTGATAAAGATAATAGAGGGTATTGAATCTTGATTCTTGACATCTAGAGTGAACCCTACAGCCTAACACAATCCAATGGAATTGACCAAAAAAACCCAAATAGAGTCAACCCTACTATAGGAGGAAGGGCCTGCAGTAAGAACTTACCATTTTGCAAGAGCTGAGGGCGAATTTTGTTCTGCAAGAGCTGAGGGCGAACGCTGAGGGCGAATGCTAAGGGAAAATGTTGTTCTGCAAGAGCTGAGGGCAAATGTTGTTCTACAAGAGCAGAGGGCGAATGCGCACGTGATATCAGACGTTAATGTAGCTATTGCGACGGATAAGAAACAATAAAATCATTTTTATGTAGCGCGCATATAAGTTTCGTATTTTTATGTAGCGCACATACAAGTGTCGTTATAACGACGGCGGACAAAGCGTCGCTATTGTGACGGGTGCCTCCAAACGTCGCAATTGCGACACTTAGACATTGTGTCGCACTTGCGACGTTTGGAGGCCGTCGCAATAGCGACGCTTTGGGCCATAGTGTCGCAATTGCAACGTCTTCCTCCAAACGTCGCAATTCCAACACTTTGTCTAAGTGTAGTTATTGCAACACTTTCCTATAAACGTCGGTATAGCGACGGTTTCGGGCGGGATGGAAAAAATTTGGGGAAATTTCCGACATTTGGTCAAAAGCGTCGGAACCAAGTGTCAGAATTTCCACCAAATGTAGTAGTGTTCCTTAGGTTTTCTTTGTATCAGCTGCTTCACCTTCAATTTCTAATTTTCTTGTTGTAGGAAATTAATTTGAGAATTTTCAATGGATAACCTCAACTCTGTTATTTCCTCATATTTCTCCCTAATGATCTCCTTAGTTGATTTGACTTGAACCTGCTCTTCCATGTCAACATCTAGGGGAATCTGTTCATCATGTTGGTGCAATGGTGATTCAATCAGATGCATGAATAGCTACTCTTATATATCTCTTTGCTCAGTTGTAGTGTCAAGTGTAGGTACAATTTTGATGGATATGGGAGCAAAGACCTGTCTATTTCCCTTCTCATATGTGTGAATGACCTCAACAACATCAGGATCCTTTGAAATCTGAGTTTGCATGTTGGAATAGACAACCTCCATTACATGTGTTGATACTGATTTTGATCGTGCATTATGCATGAGACGAAGACTAGTGGTGAGTGTTGCTGCTACTTTTTCCATGAGGATTTCGCAATTCATGTTGGTGGCTGAGAGATGATGCAAAACAATGAGTTTGACTAAACCATGGTGGAAAAGACTTGGGTGATGATCTTTATTTCCACTCTGAACCTTCTCATTCATTCTAACCAGACTTCTGTACAATTAATATGGCAAGTCAGGTGATTTGGTGGAGGTAAAATGCATCAATAATCTGATATGGTACCTGTAAAACCTAGAGAATCTCCCTTCACATGTGAAATATTTCATAATAAACCTCATCAAAGGAGAATATCTATTAAGGAGGTGCCTAAAAGGGAATATGTACTCAAGTTTCTCTCTAGCATGAGCTTTGAGGAACAATTTGTAATATTCAAGGTTTATGTCCATGCCCTTAAACCACTTTTGTCCATGACTTGGTATACTTGTTGTTGAAGAAAACCCATCTGCTGATAAGTAAAACTCTACACCTGCAATGATGACCTTTCCCATACTGAAACTTGTATCAAGCTTCAATTTTAGATGACAGCCTTCTTCTATGATTTTCTCACAGAATCTCAAGCATCCAATCCTCTGAAAGCATCCTTTGGAAAAAGGTGATGCATTAACTTCTTGCAAAGTGGAAGGTTCAAATATAATGTGGCGCCCTCCTTTTTTTATTTTCTTTTTAATTTTCATAATCTCTTTTCAGAAGGATGAAACCCTGGGTGTTTAGATGTAATGGGTATGTTGACTATGAATTTGGAAAAACAGAGGATCTCGAGTTCGTTGCGTCGAGCATAGTTGGGGGGTCACAGGGGGGCCACATCCCCCCCTATCCATGGGTTCGCAGGGGGAAAGTATCCCCCTGCACAGGGTCCGGGACAGCGCCCTGCAAAAAAAAATTCCTTATTTTTCGATGGGCGGACCCACCTATGGTTTTGTGCATAAATTTGCACATGTTTTTGGGACATGATGGTTTTCGGCCCTTGGTATTTTGTAGATCTAGTCAAGGGAACTATGGTTATGTTAATCCAAGGTTAATGGATTGGGGTTTATGAATGCTTCGGCATGTATATATATGTGTTGTAAACACTAAAAGGAATAATGAAAAATCAAGCTAGTAGTCACGATTTGGGATCCAGGGGAAAACCTTTGTGTATATCTGCTTTATGTTTTATGCTCTCACTATTGTCTATTTTATGTCTTTAAGAATTCGTTTGCAGATAATTTATGTACAGGGTTAAAACCTATAAAAATGAAGGGTATTGAAGCCAAGGAAAATTCCCATAAAATTTCAAGAGGTAGGGTTGTGTATTGGCTTCAAAACACGGGTGAAATTAGGTGAAATGAATGTAAGTAAGGTGATCAAACTAGGAAAACACAGGGATTTACTAATTATGTAATAGACAAATAGTATGAATTAGGGTCTGATGGGAATGAAGTGTAGGGAGATTGTGAATGGTAAGGAATGATAGGGTATGGTCAGGGGAAGTTGTATGAGAATTTTAAATGAAAGACTTAGGTTTAGTTCACTCAAATCATCCACTGATGAACAGAAGTGAAAATGTAGTGGAAAACGAAGTAAGAAATAAAACCAACACAATGCTTGATAATATGACTTGAGGAGGATATGAGGTGCTTACTTACTATTGAGGAAGTTGTAGAAACTGAAGAAAATTACCCTGAAGCTTTAGATGAATTATCTGAGAGAAAAATACCAAAAACACAGTACACTTTCCAAATGTGTAACACACCTTTGCCAGATGTGTAACAAAAGTTTTTCAGATGAGTAAAAATAGTCTCCGAATGAGCCAGATGTTGGGATGAGAGTTAAGGGGAGTGCACGGGAATGGAACAATAAGTGGAAGGGGTGGCAGTTGGGGAGTGGAGGGAATCACGGGAAAAAATGGTGGGAAAGGAGGGTGGTTTTGACGGATTTCAGAGCGGGGTAGAGATGGTTCATGGTATTGTGAGGAGGGTGCAAAATGATAATAGGCTAACACATTGACGTGGGACCAGCAAGAGGAAACCACCTTTTTGGACCCCTCCTAGTAAAGTTAGGATGGCGAGGGGGAGCCGAAGAGGCCTATTGATCATTGATCTGACGAAGGAAAGATCGAGCGGCTGGGAGGAAATTGAGGTTTAACCACAAGAGACAAAAAATTTTGTCGTTTTCAAACCTTTATGACATGAGTGGGGAACTTTGGATAAAATGCATAATTCCTTCGAACTTTGGATAGGGACATAATGAAATCAAACCTTAGGCTTATTAGCGCATGTTTTATAATGTTACTCAAACTTTGGATAAAATGCACTTTCAACCTTTTTTGGAAAAAATTGACAACGAAACAAGTTTTGAAATAAGACTAAGTGTCTTACTTTATTCTCCTAACTATGTTTATTCCCTTAAAAAGACTAATATGATGAAAATGCAAACTTTTTTGCCCTCTTTGGTGACATTTTTGGAATTTTCAGTCACAAAGCAAGGAGCCCTAGATACAGACTTAGATGGAGATGGAATGACTAACCTAAGACTCTAAATGAAAATGAATGACATGACCTCTGAGATGATGATGGCCATGGATGGAATGAGGGGAGCAGCATTTCTGACCTAGACCATATGCAGTGACCAAAATTTATTTGAAAACTTGTTTGAAAAGAAAAAAAAATTGACCTAGGATTACTAGCAAATAAATTGAAATAACATGTTTGATCACTGGACATATTCACACTAATAGTATCCAAAGGGAAATATTTGTCACCCACAGAATAGACACAAAGCTTTCCTCGAGGTCCATAAATTGTGGACCAAATGGAGCAAGTTCCATCTTTGGAAGTAAAAAACATGCAGGTTTCTTATTTATTCATTGCATTAGAATCCAAAGCCATCATATGCAGATTCAACATTTTTTGGTCAAAACCTGAAGCATTGCATCAGTGGGTGTTCACTTCTTTTACATTGAATTTTGATATTTACCTGTGCTCCAAATGCTTTTTTTTTTCCAATTTGATAGACAAGAAGAACTGGATTTCGTACTAAACTATGTGTCATAGTTATAGGGTAATATAAAGCTATCAATTACTCCATGGTGGTCACTTTCATGCTAGTATCAGTTAGGCTACCAAACCTGCCCCTTCCTTTCTGTCACTGCCAAGTTCTTGAATATATTGGGAACAAACTTCGGAATTTTCAAAAAATGGATATGGAGAGAATAGAAAAATGAATATTGACCTTTGCTCAGATCTGTGTGGAGATTGATCTCAACAAAGGATTACCATACCACATCATCCTGAAACATAACAACTTTTAGTGGACTCAAATCCTTGATTATGAAAACACGACCTTTAGATGTCGTGTGTGCTTTTAAATAGGTCATCTTCAGAATACATGCCCTCTTGCGAAGAAGATCCAAAAAAATAAAAGAAGAAACCAAACAAACCAAAAGGATGGAAGTTTAATTATTCTCCACCTTTGAAAGATGAGGAGGAGGAAAATCAAGTCACTCATCTTAAAAAATCTGAATACCAAATGGAGGGTGAGGTTGTGGTGAGGTTGACGGGTCCTAAATTAGGAAACCAAGAGTCTCCAGCAGGTCAAGGTGGCACTAAGTGTTCCCATATTTCAAAATGCTCATATTTGGACAAAGAATCTCCTCGTTCAGATGGGGGCCAAGAAATTTCTTTGGTACTAATTGACCTAGATACTGAAGGATGGAAAAAGGTGCAACATAAGAATGGGAAAAAAGAGAAATGCAACACATATGTCATCCATGATCTCTTTATTTTTCTTTTCTTTTTTCTTCTTCTCCCTGACATATGCTTTACATTTCTTGGTTTTTTATTCGTCATTTCAATCGTATGTCAAATATCTCTTGTAATGACTGGTCTTTTTTGTGACACATGCTTCATACACACTACATGTGTTTACAAATTGTAATTTCTATTTAACTTAATAAAAATTACGGGTTTTTCTATGGGAAAAAAATATATAATTATTCATACAATTTTTCCTATAGCATAATTTCTAACTTGAGTTGGAGGGACTAAGTTTCCCTGCAAAAAAAATTAAAATATAACAAATTCAATTTTATTCTTTTTATGACTTTTAACTTTTATTATTAATTGAGCCAACATTTAAATGTTTACACTCATTTATGGACATTAGAACATCTTCCCCACACTGGGCTACATTACATTTAACCTTTATTATTTTTTAAATGAGTTGATGTATAAATGTTAAATGTTTACAAACATTTACACCTACACATCTCCCCCTATATTGGGTTGTATAGTGTCTCTCGGCACAACCAAAGTGGCAGGTATATTGGTATCCTAGCTTGAGGGGAGGAATGTGAGATATCAAGTGAGATGGTTGACGAATTATTGGGACCTTGTTAACTTCCTGACACCTAAGGGGTGTTCTTTAGGATGTTTGGAAATCTGAATTCTACCACATCAGTTGTTTTTGAGCTCCAAGTTTAAGAGAACCCATGGTTTTTTCCCATTATCCTATTTAAAGATGGAAAGACTCCAGGTAAATTAGTCCTGGTAACTAGTGGAATCCTAGAAATTGTGTCTTTAGACACCACCACTTCTCTCAATGTTTCATGATCCTAACATAACCACTCATTCACCTCATAAATGAAGAAGTCTAGTATACTCTAGATTAGATAACAGACCTTGTTGCCTCCTCTAGACAATAGGAATGGATATATGCTTAAAACTTTGCATCTAGAAGGAAAAAATGCAGAATCTTGGACAATATTCCTCCAGGGGCTAAAATTTTCAAATGTCTCCATATCTAACAATGAAGATAGCATCATTTAGACTTTGTGCCCAAGTGGAGTTTACACCCCAAAATTGAAGTATATAGTCCTTGTAGCATCAAATGTATCCCCAGATCCTCCATGGCAGGAGAAAAGACTTTGAAACTAAATTTCCCTCCCAAATCTAAACTTTTCATGTGGTTACTAATAAAAAACAAAGCTCCAACTAGTTATAATTTCATGAAATGATCATTTAATGGACCTAGCTTTTGTCCATTATGTAGATTTGAGTCATAAATAATGAACCATATGTTCATTCATTGTTCATTCACATAACATGTTTGGAAAGAACTAAATCAAATGGAATGGCAATATTTTTATTGGGATACCCTATTGATGCAAAAGCATTCCACTTCAAATTCAAAATATATTTTTACTAGACCTAAGGGTTTTCATTTATCAAGAGAGTTGGTCCCCTAATTGAGTGTAATTATTTATTTAATTTTTTTTTCCTATGTTCCCATGAGAAATGTACATAAGTAATGAGAATAAGGATATTATAACTATATCTCTCTTTTCAAAGATAGATCTTGTTAATATTTGTGAGAATTAGAGAGAAATGAAGTTAGATTGTTGAAAGATTTATGGATCTAGGAATCCTAGAATGGGGGTTTAGGTGAGGATTTTGTGGATCTGAACCATATTACCTTGTGTACAAATACGTAGCTAAATTAGGATTATGTATGATGAGATAAAAGAGAATCAAGAGGCTTGGGGAAGCCAAAATATGGCTCCATTGTAAAAAAGGCCATGTATTGTAAATCTGGCCAGAAAGACTTATTATAAATATGTTTTATTATTTTAATTAATACAAGGAAGAAAGCATTTTATCCAAGTCTCATGAGTGTTTATGTGTGTGAGAGCAAAGCAAGATTTTCTTTATTAACCAATCATTTTGCTATCTTATGTCCAGAATGCATACATTGTAACACATGCACAACATTTAGGTACATAATAGTGGTTCCGAAGTCATTTTTAGATAAGCTGAGAGGAGCACCTAAAATATAACACATATATATGAGAGCGATTGCAGGAGGGTCGCATGAGAAGATGTGATAGAGGCTAAGTAGAGTAAAGGAATCTCAGGAGGATTTATGCAAAGAATGTAGGGGAGCAGATATCGCAGAGGAGACTTAAATGTTAGGAGGAGTTGAGAAGGAAAAAGGGTGAGTAGAGAGAGATAAACAAAGATTCAAGATGTTTCAAGGGTGCATAGCCACTACATATAAGCACTGTCGAGAGCACAACACTTGGTTTTTTTTTCGTGACTGAAATTCATCACTTGATAGTGTTGGGATATGTCATATGAAAATGTCAAGAGACAGGATGTGAAAAACCAGGTTGGAGGATTTATTTCGGAAGGAAAGAGCACAAGTTCTCTAACGCATCAAGCTGAAGTTATTGTCCTGGAAAAACAAGAGCGGAGCACTAATGAAGTAGGCAGGCTTAGAGACAAGGCTCACATTCTGAAGTGGACCTTCCTGGAAGTTTCAAAACTTGGAGACTTGTGAACTCATATTTACATCACGCTAGCCTTTTGAAAGCGGGCAAGCGATATTAAGGGGAGAATATTGATGGGTCCCTTCTGGATGGTTTAACCCTGCAACTTTTGTAATTCCCCCTTTTATTGCATCAGACAATAAATATCAAGCTAAGGTAGCATTAACATGTCTTGAATTTAAGTGGCCCAACCCGGAGGCTTAAGACAGAGATTTTTATTATCTTTACATTTATTGAGTCAGGCCATTGTAAGCGGAAAAACATGGTAGTGGTTAAATAATTAATGGAGAAGAACCAGGTCGATGTGTGAAGACTAACAATTATGGAGGGAGATAAGCTTATGTGTACAGGCCAAAAAGAACTAAGAACTGGAACCAAGTCTTATGAATTGGTCATGTTGTGTGAAGTGGAAATGAATTTGAAAGTGTCGAGTGCCTAGATAAAGTATGGGGTCTGTGCTAATTCTTACACTAGTAGCAGAGGTATAATAACAAGCTTCAGAGTTATAGGTGAAGGTCTTGAATCTGATGGTTTTCGTGGAATTACTCTACCCCTTGTGATTCCTCCCACTTATGTTTAGAAAACCTTTTAAAAGGGATTTTATCTCCCCAAATTTCTAATTTAAGGAAGCGCCTTTGACCAGATCTGGGTGTTGTGGGTTTTTGAGGAACCATAAATTTAGCAAGGCTATAATTGGGCCTACATCAGAGTGGTATGAGAGCTAGAAAGCTATGAAAATTCAAAATTATAGAAAGAATCCACACATATAGTAGACAAGAAGCTTCAAATAAGGATCAAATCTGGAAGAGTCTGAACAAGATTACAGGTTTGCTAAATTGCAGATTTATAGAGGTTTGGTAAGAAGAATTTGTTTTTAATTTTAAATTATTTCTTTTCTTAGATGAATGGATAGAAAGGAAATATTAGTGATGGTATTGTGGTAGAATGAGTTAATTGTAGCAGAATGTAAGTTAAGAATGTGGATTTCCGAGAATAAAATGTAGGAAAATGGTCCAGTCAAGAAAGTTGATAATTGTTGAAGAAATTGGATGGATAAATGACAGGTAAAGTGACAGGTAGCAACGAAAGAAATAAGCACAAAGGTGGCAAAATATAACTAATGACAGAGGAAGAAGGGAGTAATCAGATCTCTCAAAAGAAGCTTGTGGCAGGAAAAAAAAATTGCAACAGGAGTGTTGTAAAGAAACTTCAGCCATAGACTGAGGCAATGAATGGAAGAAAGGACAGTGTAAAAGCTTGCAAGAACCTAGAGAAAGGAATGTGTGTTTGGTTCTAGAAGAGAGGACCAGGAAGGTGCCAAAAGACTAAGCTCAAATTATATGAAGCTTGGTGAGGTATCGTGTGGCAAGAATAAGATAAACTTGCTACTGCGGAGCTTGGTTGTAGCTCCATGTGGGCATGGATAAGCTCACATAGGAAATATTGATGAATACAATGTAAGATAGTCGAAGAGGAATTCCAAAAGGAAGCCACAACAAAAGGAAAAAGGATACTAGAACAAAGATTACAAAATAGAAAATGAGTGAAGAATAAAGAGAGGAAGATTTTGTTGAGATGAAAGAACTCAGTGAGATGAAGCAGTGGCTACAAGAAAAAAAAAAGCAGTGGAAGAAAGGATTATTAACAAGATTGAAGAAAGGTATTTATGTGGGAAGAAGAGTAAAGTGGCATTTCAAAGAGTTTTATGTTGAGAAGCTAATGCAGCGAGTAGAGGAAGAGGAATCACTCAGAGCAGCTGAGTGTGAAGTTAGAGAATCCATTTTTGTACCTGAAAAATGTCTGATCCATGGAGAGGAAGATTATGATGAAGTGATGCTAGAAGCATCTTCTGAGACTATATTGTCTCATGATTTTGGTTTTAATTATTTTGGTAAGTGAATATTTGTAGGTGGAAAAACATAAATGGTGGGAATTGTTAAGGTGTAGCGCAGCAAAGCACAACACAACAAAGACAAAAAAGTAAACAGAGACAGGAGAAATGAAATTAAATACACAGAGAAACTAGAGAATAAAACACAGAGAGATTTATTACATGAGGCCTGGACTTGCTTGCCTTGACATGCTTAGGCAGAGGCAAGAATACAGATTTATAGTTGCAGAAGAGAGATAATTCTGCATGTGAAAAATAGATTCAATCACGATGGCTGGGCGGCGTGTTACGTTCGGTGTCGTTGGTGACGGCGTTGGTCGGCTGGGTTAGGTTCAGCGCCGACATACGACTTCACATTTAACATTCTCCCACTTGAAGCCGAATGAAGAATCTTGAATCAAGTCACACCGATACCTATCATGCCTCTACATAACTCATGTTTACTTCTTGGTAGAATTTTAGTGAGCATATCAGCAGGGTTCTTATCTGTATGGATCTTTTCCAAATATAACTGCCCTTCCTCCAACACATGTCGGATCCAATGGTACCTT
Source organism: Pinus albicaulis (assembly GCA_034641835.2). Classification (NCBI taxonomy): domain Eukaryota; kingdom Viridiplantae; phylum Streptophyta; class Pinopsida; order Pinales; family Pinaceae; genus Pinus; species Pinus albicaulis. The sequence continues at coordinate 1,586,486,412 of CM076578.1, forward strand.
AAGTCAATGTGCTTGGTTTTTGAGTGAAATGCTAGATTTTTCGCTAAGTGAATGGCACTCTGACTATCACAATACAACACATACTTGTCCTGCTTGATTCCTAACTCTCCTAGGAATCGTTGCATCCACAACATTTATTTGCAAGCCTCTGTTGCAGCTATGTACTTTGCTTCTGTTGTAGAGAGAGCTAATATTCTTTGTAGCCTTGACACCCAAGATACAACTGCACCTGCAAATGTGTACAAATAACCTGTAGTGGACTTTCTGGTGTCGATATCTCCAGCCATATCTGCATCTGTAAAACCTTCAAGCACAGTACCATTATTAACAAAACATAAGAAATAATGACTAGTACCCTTAAGATACCTGAAAATCCATTTTACTGCTTGCCAATGTTGTTTTCCTCGATTGGCAAGGAATCTGCTCACTCCCACTGAATATGCAATGTCTAGTCGTGTGCATACCATGGCATACATCAAACTACTAACTGCTGAAGCATAAGGAATCTTTCTCATTTCTTCCTTCTCTTTGTCATCACTGGGACATAACTCAACACTCAACTTGAAGTGGACTGCAAGGGGTGTACCAACTGGCTTGGCATATTTCATATTAAACTTGTCAAGCACCTTCTTGATATATTTTTCTTGTGACAACCACAATCTTTTGTTTTCCCTGTCACGCATGATCCTCATGCCCAATATTTGTTGTGCTTGACCCAAATCCTTCATTGCAAACTTGTTTCCCAAATCCTTCTTCAACATATTGATCATATTCTTATCATGTCCAACAATGAACATGTCATCCACATATAACAATAATATGAGATATTTTCCTTGATCATACCTCTTGATATAGACACAATGGTCAGCTTCCAACCTGTGAAAACCATGTTCTAACATGAATGAATCAAATTTCTTGTACCATTGTCGAGGTGCCTATTTCAACCCATAGAGACTCTTCTTTAACCTGCAAACAAGGTCTTCTTTTCCTTTTTCTATGAAGCCTTCTGGTTGCTTCATATAAATTTCTTCCTCTAATTCTCCATGAAGGAAAGCAATTTTTACATCTAACTATTCACATTCTAAGTCTAAAACAACAACAAGACCAAGAATGACTCTAATGGATGACATTTTGACAACAGGTGAGAAAATTTCAGTGAAGTCAATACCTTCCTTTTGGGCGAATCCTTTCACCACCAACCTTGCTTTATACCTCTCCTTTTCGTCACCTTCATGCTTAATTCTATATATCCATTTGTTTTGCAAAGAATTTTTACCTTTTGGGAGATTTACCAACTCCCAAGTTTTATTTTTCATCAAAGAGTTCATTGCTTCTTCCATTGCTTTCTTCCATTCTTGACTGTGCTCAACTTTACAAGCCTCTTGAAAACAACTAGGCTCACCTTCATCAGTCAATAGGATATATTCTAAAGGAGGATACCTTTGTGAAGGCTTATGAGGCCTAGAAGATTTGCGAACCAACTATGGAGGTGCATTATCAGGTTGAATCTCCTGTAAAGGTTCCTGCAAGATTCCTTCTTCTTGGTGTTCATCACTTTCCCCTTGTTGTCCTTCCTTCTTTTGAATTTGTTGCCCATTTTCCTGCATTGGTGGGATTTCTTCATGCTGTTCTTCAAACCTTTCAATAAATTTCTTGACTTCCACCTCACCTACATTCCTCTTAAAAATTTTTGACTCATTAAATATAACATCCCTGCTTCTAATAATTTTATTTTTGATTGGATCCCAAAGACGATAACCAAATTCTTCATCCGCATATCCCAGAAAAATGCATTTCATAGATTTATCATCTAGCTTAGTTCTATTTTCTTTTGGAATATGTACAAATGATTCACATCCAAAGATTTTCAAATGAGAATAATTCAACTTATTACCAGTACAAACTTCTTCAGGGATGCCTCCATCCAAGGCTATAGATGGAGATCTATTTATGAGGTAGCAAGTTGTCCTCACAGCCTCTGCCCGAAAATGCTTGTCCAAACCGGAATTGGACAAAATTCTCCTTACTTTTTCCATAATGGTGTGATTCATTCGTTCTGCAACACCATTCTGTTGAGGTGTACCAGGCACAGTCTTATCATGCTTTATGCCAAACTTGTTATAATATTCTTTGAATGCATTTGAGAAATATTCTCCACCATTATCTATTCTTAGGCACTTGAGCAATTTGTTAGTCTCTCTTTCAACAGAAACATGGAATTTATGAAATATTTCAAACACTTCACTTTTACTTTTCATGGGATAGGCCCAAACCTTCCTGGATGCATCATTTATAAATGTTACTAAATATGATGCTCCTCCTAATGACTTGATTTTAACTGGTCCAAACACATATGAGTGTATTAATTCTAACACATTTTTCTTTCTGTCATGACCACCTCTAAGAAATAAGACCCTTCTTTGTCTACCATATATACAATTCTCACAAATATCAATATTGTAGGATCTCAAACCTGGTAGTAAATTTTTACCAACAAGGATTTTTAAACCCTTCTCGCTCATGTGACCCAAGCGCTTATGCCACAGATCTGTTGAATTTCCTTCTCTTGTGACAACAACCAAATCTGATTTTCCTATCATTGCCTTCAATGAATATAGTGCTCCTGTCTTGGGTCCTTTGGCCACGACCAATGCTCCTTTGCTGATTTTCCAGCCCCTTTTTCCAAAGCTTGTGGAATAGCCTTCATCATCCAGCCGTCCCATAGAGATCAAACTCATGCGCATTTCTGGTACATGCCTGACCTGTTTCAAAAATATATCTTTTCCATTCTTCATCTTGATCTTGACATCTCCCACTCTAACAATACTGCAAAAATGATTATTCCCCAAATGCACTCTGCCATAATCACCAGGATTATATGCAACAAAACTATCTTTGCATGGGGTTACATGGTGAGATGCCCCAGAGTCAAGGATCCAATCAAAGCTACCATTAGATGTATATAAACATGCATCATCTACTGAAACAGTAAATAACACATCGCCATCTGTGACTACAGCAGTAGTCTCACCTTCATTTGAGTTGGATGACTTGTAATTTGTATTCGTCGATCTTTGATCCTTTTGTCCTTTCTTCAAGGCTCGACATTATTTCTTCATGTGCCCAGGTTTGCCGCAATGAAAGCAGATGATCTTGCCCCTCCTTGACTTTGATCGGCCTCTCGATCTTGATCGCCCTTATCGGCCTCGATCAATCCTCCTACCACAATCAGCTAGAGCTAAAGCTTCTCCTCCCTGGTTTTCCGCAATTGACTTGCATCGCAGCTCCTCATTCATTAAACTGCTACTGACATCATCAAACTTCAGGGTCCCTGCAAGTGCTGAAGTACTCATAGCCACAATTAAATTTTCCCAGCCGTCTGGCATAGAACACATTAACAAAATAGCTCTAATTTCATCATCTAGAGTTATTTTAACAGAGGCAAGATGACTAGTTATAATATTGAATTTGTTCAAGTGCTCTGCAACTGAAGCACCCTCCTTCATCTTGAGATTGTAAAGCTTCTTCATCAAGAACACTTTGTTTTATGCCATGTTCTTCTCATATAGATCATGGAGCTTCTTCCATAATCTTGATTCCATCTTTTCTCCGGACACATTGAAATACACATTCTTTGCTAGATATTGGCGAATTGTTGCAATCGCCTTTCTATCTAGCTTATCCCATTCCTCATTTGTTATCCATGAGGGTTTCTTTGTTGCACCCTAAATTGGAAAATACTGATCTTTTAAAATCAGTATATCCTCCATTTGTGATTTCCATAGGGAAAAATTAACCCCACTCAACTTCTCCATATCAGTTACTGCTGTCTCAATTCTTAATAAAATTTCACACCTTCCAAAAAATTCCACTTTTAAAAAAAATACCAAACCAATCTCCTTAAATTACTAACTTCTCCAAACATTAAAGTTGTCAAGGTGCAGAGCAGCAGAGCACAGCACAACAAAGATAGAAAAGTAAATAGAGACAGGAGAAATGAAATTAAATACACAAAGAAACTAGAGAATAAAACACAGAGACATTTATTACATGAGGCCTGGACTTGCTTGCCTTGACATGCTCAGGCAGAGGCAGGAATACAGATTTATAGTTGCAGAAGAGAGATAATTATGCATGTGAAAAACAGATTCAATCACGATGGCTGGGTGGCGTGTTAGGTTCGACGCCATTGGTGACGACGTTGGTCGACTGGGTTAGGTTCGGCGCCGACATACAGCTTCACATTTAACAGGAATGCCACAAAAGAAAATCCATGCTAGTGGGTAATAGCAGATGGCAACGGAGCTTGGAGAGGAGCAATTCCAGGAAAGTGTCACATGAAGAAGCAACTATGAGAGAGTTCATGATGAAACTCTTCAATGGTGTAGGATGAAAATCAGAGTTACGATTTGATGGGTTTTTTTCTTTTTTATAATTGTATATTTAGTCATCCTTGAAGGAATTAAAGATATTTGGAATTTGGGAAAAGAGATATGGCATGTCTTTCAAAGCATGGATAGTGAATAAGGAACTGGCCAGAATAGCCCAGTTCAAAGTGTTTCTAATAGCTCAAAAAGGCAGACATAAGGAAAAATAAGTGTGTGTGTGGAGATAGAAACTTATGCACCTGATGAGGATGATCAAAAGAAGAAATACATCCCTGAGGCTCGAAATGAAATAGATGTTTTTGAACATAGTTTGTTCCTTGATGAGGAGAAAGTCAGATATATCGAGGAAAGGTTTATTAACATCCTGATGGACTCTGAAAATATTTCAGACCAGCTTGGTGATGAGGTAGTCGAGGCAGCAAAAAATAGCCTTGTGTTTTTTAATCTAACACTTGGTGTGTGTTTGCAAGTTTTGACATATGAAGATCGACAAGTTGATGATGTACTTATGTAGGTAGAATAATAATTGACACTCATAGAGGAGATAGCTATAATGGAGGAGTTATGTGAGCATTTGTATGATGATGAAGTTGTTATATTAGAGGGAATTGAAGTAGGCCAGACCTTGAGCTTTTTTATGAAGGAGGATGGAACAACATCATCTAAAGTAGCATATGAAGACATGCTTGAGGGGAGTCTCATAACTAAAGAAGGAAGCACAAGTGAATAGGAGATCGAACCTTTGGAGGAATGGGTGGTAGAAGAACTAAGCGATGGGTGTTGCATAGAGGATGAGGATACAATTCAAAATGATTTTTAATTGTCTGAAAAAATGAATTATTTGGAACAATGGATAAAAACCAAAAGAATGCACCTATAGATTGCAAGGAAAGAACTAGAGGAGGAAGGATTTGTGTTCAAAAATACTTAAGAAAGTCTAGTGTAAGAAGCAAAGATACGAATAGTTGATTGGTAAGATTTTTGTAGCTCTTACAACAAAGGAGGATGTGCAACTGCCTAAGGATAGGAATAGTAGCAATGGATATTGAGGAAAGGTTTATTAACAACCTGATGGACTCTGAAAATATTTCAGACCGGCTTGGTGATGAGGTAGTCGAGGCAGCAAAAAATAGCCTTGTGTTTTTTAATCTAAAACTTGGTGTGTGTTTGCAAGTTTTGACATATGAAGATCGACAAGTTGATGATGTACTTATGTAGGTAGAATAATAATTGACACTCATAGAGGAGATAGCTATAATGGAGGAGTTATGTGAGCATTTGTTTGATGATGAAGTTGTTATATTAGAGGGAATTGAAGTAGGCCAGACCTTGAGCTTTTTTATGAAGGAGGATGGAACAACATCATCTAAAGTAGCATATGAAGACATGCTTGAGGGGAGTCTCATAACTAAAGAAGGAAGCACAAGTGAATAGGAGATCGAACCTTTGGAGGAATGGGTGGTAGAAGAACTAAGCGATGGGTGTTGCATAGAGGACGAGGATAAAATTCAAAATGATTTTTAATTGTCTGAAAAAATGAATTATTTGGAACAATGGATAAAAACCAAAAGAATGCACCTACAGATTGCAAGGAAAGAACTAGAGGAGGAAGGATTTGTGTTCAAAAATACTGAAGAAAGTCTAGTGTAAGCAGCAAAGATACGAATAGTTGATTGGTAAGATTTTTGTAACTCTTACAACAAAGGAGGATGTGCAACTGCCTAAGGATAGGAATAGTAGAAATGGATATCAACCAAAGATAGAGGTTGACAAGGTGATTGATGAAGTGTGAGAGATGATGAGAAGACCATCTAAAAGGAGGAGGTACAATAGGTAGAGGAGGATAGGTAATCAGGAAGAGGATTTGATAGAAGAACTTTGCATCAGGAGATCAAGTGGGAAGCAACAACACAAGATATGGAATCCTGGAGAAGAAAATACAACAGGGTAACATCAACACCACCAGGAAATAGACCAGTTACACATTAAATTTTTTGATCTAGGAGGACCTTCAGTAGCACATGAAAGAACATGTTCAGGAGACCATGATATTTTGATACCTTGGGAGTTGATGCAAGAGCATTCCACTTCCAAGTCAAAATATATTTTGACTAGACCAAGGGGTTTTCACTTATCAAGGGAATTGGTTCCCTAATTGAGTGTGATTACTTATTTAATTGTATTCTCCTATGTTCCCATGAAAAATGTACATAAATAATGAGAATGAGGATATTGTAACTAGATATCTATTTTAGAATATAGATCTTATTAATATTTGCAAGAGTTAGAGAGAAATGAGGGAAGTTAGATTGTCGAAATATTTATGGATCTAGGAATCCTAGAATAGGGGTTTAGGTGAGGATTTTGTGGATCTGAACCAGAATATAGTTCAGAATACTTATGTAAAAATATGTAGCTAAAATAGGATTATGTATGGTGAGAGAGAAGAGAATCGAGAGGCTTGAGGAAGCCAAAATATGGCTCCAGTGCCAAAATGGCCATGTATTTTAAATTTGGCCTGAACGACCTATTGTAAATATGTTTTATTCTTTTAATTAACACAAAGAAATGATTTTCGTTAGACCAAAACCCGTAGGTATTAGTCAATGATGACATCGCCAGAAATAAGGATCCACGAGAGGCGATTATTCCATGTCGCGAAACACACAAGGAGCGTTGGTTTATCCAATGTCCAACAATCCCCCCTCCCCCCAACGCGAGTCAGGTGTGTATCGAACTTGTGACGTATGCTCCAATACCATTTGTTGGGAATCATGATTGTCGTTAGACCAAAACCCGCAGGTATTAGTCAACGATCACATCACCAGAAATAAGGATCCACGAGATGCAATTAGTCCATGTCGCGTTGGTTTATCCAATGTCCAACAATTGTTGGAAATATTGTCATTGATGGAAAAGGAGAAAAAGCAGCAGATCAAGATCAGCAAAGGTATAGAGGAGCAGCAGCAAAGACAAATAGAAACAGCAAGGCAAAGAAGCCAAAATATCGGCAAAGCAAAGGAGAAGCAAGAAAAGGAGTAGCAAGTCAAGGAGCAGCAAGCAAAGGAACAACAAGGCAAGGAGCGGAAAGCAAAGAAGCCGCACAATATTTGCCATGCAAAGGAGCAGAAGGAGGAGGAATTGTGATACATTGAAATTTTTTTATAATGTTGCATAGATTGCTATATTGAAGATTCTGTTGTCATGTGAAATTATTGATTGAGTTGAATCGTTGTGATGCAAAGGAAAGACTCCTGCAAGGAAAATGCAAAGATGTTGCAAAATTATTGTGATGCATTAATGATAATTATTTTTATTTGATGTTTCCATTAGGTTGATGCATTTAATCATTACATGTGGCTGGAATTAATATTGGATGGATTTTTCATTTTATGTTCTAATATGAAGAGTTTGGAAACGAATGAGTGGAAGGCAAAGAGTCAAGCTTGTTCACTTTATATTCTTATGTGGAATAGAAACAGTCAGAAAAATATCCTTATAAAAGATTTGATTTTGGAGGTCATAAGTTGGTTAGAAAGTGGGAGAATGTATGAGAATTGATTAAGAGATCATGTATTATTTACCTGACACATATGAAGTTGATGTGAAGGAGAATTGAAAGGGAGAAGAGGTAGAAGTAAAGATGGAAGTATGCAGAATTGATAACCAAGTAAATCAGAATATTGTTTTCATTTTTATATGACGAGATTATGGTCTCTTTTCAAGTTGTGGCTTGATAAATTTTTAGTTGGAGTTGGTTGAGGTAGGAGCCTCCTGTGGGTTGTAGCCTAAAGAAAACACATGGGAGTTGGAGCTTCCTTGCATATTGTTGCTTGCCGAAAATTGAAGTAGCATCTTCCTGTAGGTTGGAGCCTACATAAAATCATATGTAATAAGGAGTACGAGCGTTCCTTTGCATCATAACAATAATAAAATCGTGATTTTCTCCCTTATGAGTTTCCACTTATATCTAATGTCCATATGCATTGTTATTATGTGTTGATGTGATGTATTGATTTGTTTATTACTTGTTCACATATTCAATTTGTTGGTAATTATTTGTTAAGTTGCTCATATAATGTTTTAGTTAATGAGATTAATAAGAAAAATTTTAATGTCCATGAATGGACTAAACTAATTTACCCCTCAGTTTAGTCAAAGTTTCATCACTTTGTCCAAGTGCCCTAAGTGGATCTGTGTGAGAGAGAGAAGCGAGAGTTTATTTATTAACCAATCATTTTGCTATCTTATGTCGAGAATACATATATTGTAATACATGCATAGCATTTAGATACATAATATTGGTTCTGGAGTCGTTTGTAGATAATGTGAGAGAAAAACCTAAAATGTGTGTGTGTGTGAGCAATTGCAGAAAAGGCATTTGAGAAGGTATGACGAAGGCTAACCAGAGTAAGCAGAAGATTGAAGCAAAGAATGCAGGGGAGAATGCACGGGAGCAGAGATCGGAGAGGAGACTTAAAGGTTGAGAGTAGTTGAGAAGGAAAAAGGTGGGAAAAGGGAGATAAGTAGAGAGCCAAGAAGGTGCTAGGGCACAGAGCCACTACATATAAGCACCACCGAGAGTGCGACACTTGGTTTTCTTTTCGTGACGGAAATTTGTCACTTGACAGCATCGGGATACGTCATTTGACAACGTCAGGAGACAGATTATGAAAATCCAGGTCAGAGGCTTTATTTCAGAAGGACAGAGCACAAGTTCTTGACTGCGTCTGGTCGAATTTATTATCCCGGAAGAACAAGAGGGGAGCGCTTATGAAATGGGTGGTGGTCTTATAGAACGGGTTCACGTGGCGAAGTGGACCCACCCGGAAGTTTCATAAATCGAAGACTTGTGAACTCATCTTTGCGTCGTGTCAAGATTTTGAAAGCAGGTCAGAGATATTAAGGGGAGAATCTGGATGGGTCCTGCCCCGAGGTTTACCCCTGTGGCTTTTGTAATTCCCCTTTTTATTGCATCAGGAAATAAATATCAGGCTGAGGTGGCATTAATAAATCCCGAAGTTAAGTGGACCAGCCCGGAGGCTTAAGCCGAAGGTTTTTATGATCCTTTTATTTATTGAGTTGGGCCATTGTGAGCGAGAAAATGTGGCAGTGTTGAAGAATTAACACAGAAGCTCTAAGTTGATGTGTGAAGACTAGCCAATATGGAGGGAGATGAGATAATATGTTCAAGCTTACAAGAACCAGGGAATGAAACCAATTCTTATGATGTGGTCGTGTTGTGTGAAGTCGAAATGAATTTGAAAGCGTAGGGTGCTTAAATAAAGTATGGGGCTTGAGCTAATGCTTATGCCAGTATAAGAGGTATAATAACAAGATTCAAGGCTATAGGTGAAGGTCTTGAATATGGTGGTCTTCGTGGAATTCCTCCACCCCTTGTGATTAATCCCACTTATGTTTAAACAAGCTTTTAAAAGGGATTTTATCTCCCTAATTTTCTAATGGAAGGAAGCCCTTTGACCAGATCTAGGTGTTGTGGGTTTTTTTAGGAACCAAGAATTTAACAGGGTTATAATTGGGCATGTATCACCTATCCATTGATGAAAACCTCAAAAAATTGGTTACAAATCACAAAAAACCAAAAAATATAATGATCTTTCACTTTTGGTGGCCTAGGGAATTTGATTGGAAAGAAACAATGCAATATTTGAAATGAAAATTCTAATATCTACCCAGGTATCCATCAACAGCTCGATGATAGCTAAAACATCAATTCCTATGTAAGGAAAAAGATCACTTTCCTTCCCAATAAGTAAAAAATAAAACTAACATACCTTGGGATTTTTTTGGATTTTTTGACGGTGCAACCAAAGGCTCTCCCCTAAAGAAAGGGATGGAGGAATCCTCAACATAAATTCAAATATTTCCTTCTTCATATCTACGAACATTGGCCATGCTACCAAGAATTTTGTAGGATTATTTTCACTAAAACTTGTTCTTAAATTGGCAAGATATTAGATGATTTCACAATTGCACATATATGGGGATTCCCAAATAATTATAAAGTGGATTTTTGGAAGAGTTCAGGTAAAAAAAAAATATTTTACCTCTATTTACAATATTTTTTTCTCAACTTGGGAATAAATAAAAAATGCACAGTTATAGTTAGTCTTTTGTTGATAAATTCTAATGGTTAATTTTTTATGATGTTAAAGATGCTCCTCATGAATGAAGATAAGTTTTCCTAGAGATAGTTTCTTGTTGGATGAAATATTGAAAGGTTCATTTTTTATATGATGTTAATTTGGATGTTAAGATGGATAGCTGCTATAAGGACTTCTTTGTTTTTTGGTTTATTGTTGGATGATATCCTCCTTTCTCATATTACATTCCACTTTAATGTTGAACACATATACATACGTAATTTTGTTTATTTCTCATAAATAGAATTACCAATTTTTTTCTTTCAAATATATATATATATATATATATGTTCATATTTGTGTTCTGGATATGGATTGGAATTACGTATATGGGAGAAATGTTACAATTTCTTCACTTGGTTCTAAAATGAACCTTGCTTATTTAGATGCATTAAGAAAATATTTCACAATATTGGTTAAGATAATATTAAACAATATAATATGTGTGGATGTGTGTGTGAATTGGGTCCTGAGTAATTGAAATTATGAGGATTGGCCTCCCCGCCTATGATCAATTGCTATGAGTAACATGTTAAGTTATTAATTAATATATTGTTATATTGACTTTTAACCCTAAAAAGTATAGTTTACTTTGTCACTCTTATACCAGCTTAGATCCATCTTAACCCAGGATATATCAAGCGTCGAGAGGGATCAATTATCTCGAGGTGCAAACCTCTTTTTATAGTGAAAAATTTGAGGAAAGGTTTTCACCTCCAGATATTTGATCCCTCTTGGTGCTTGATAGATATGAGGTTAAGATGGATCTAGGCTAGTTTCAGTGGTGCACAATGACACAAAAATTGTTGAACGTCAAATTATTTCGATCATTTAAAATATGCTAAATACGTCTAAATAATTTGGTCATTTTAATTTTAAATTTACTCAGTTGCCTGATTTTTTTGAGATGATAGAGATTTTTAATAACTTGAATGATGAAAAATGATGAAATAAAAACTTTGAATGCAAAATGGCAATGTAACAGCATTGAATGATAGAAAATGTGAGAAATAAGAATGTCGTCAATTACAAATAATCTTCATTGTGATCATTCTCAAACTATTTCCTTATGTTGTTTTTATTGTCACTTCTATTAGTTTTTCCATCTTTTCATATCGATCATATTAAAAGGGTGGTTGAAATCATGGACCATTCAAATCTTTAACTTGAGCTATTCTATAAATGTCGTACCTTGTCTCTCTTTCTCTCTGATATTAATAGTAGTGTTCTCCAATGTCAATCATTGTGACTTTTGGAGTGTCAAATCCCAAGTGAGTTTCAATGGTGGTTATGAAGGAAAAGTGACTAACAACATTGAATGATAGAAAATGGGAATAATAAGAATGTTGTCAATTAGAAATAGTTTATAGTCTCAAGAAGCAAAAATTTCAGGTAAGTAAACATTTTATTTAAGATGAAAATCCAAGCATTTTATTTATGATTGAATTAGTGTAACACAGTAATCAATATGCATCTTCAATAAAAAAATTGTGCTTACACTGAAATCAATGCACACTACCAATCTAATTATTTTGAAATTAATGTATATCATACAGTTAGTTACATCATATCAGAAAGAAACTTCTATACTGAAATCAATGCATATAGTGCAAGCAATCAAATAGGATTAGAAATCAACATATACAGTAAAATTAATGCATCTAGTGCAAGCAATCAAATAGGATTAGAAATCAACATCTACATCAATGCATCTAGTGAAAGAAATCAAATAGGATTAGAAATCAACATCTACATTAAAATCAATTCATCTACTACAAGCAACCAAATAGGATTAAAATCAACAACACCATTGAAATCAATGGATCTAGTGCAATCAATCAAATAGGATCACGAATCAACATCTAAACTGAAATCAATGCATATATTTCAGTGAAAAAATAAAATATTCATGGTTTTATAAACACAACTTCTTTTACCTTTTGTAAAAGCCTTACTTCATCTTCCTTTATTCTTAATAATGTTCAATATTATATAGTACTATATAATATCTATATTTGTCTCTGTGTGACTCTTTTTTCTTCCCTCTTTCTTTCCCCTCCATCTTCATGTCTATATCCCTCCCTCTCTCCTTCTCTCTCCCCCCTCTGTTTTTCCCCTAGCTCTCTCTCTCTCTCTCTCTCTCTCTCTCTCTCTTTTGTCTATATTTATATTTCTCTCAATATCTCCTTATTTATATCTCTATCTCTCCCTCCCTTCCTCTCTTTGTGTATCTCTTCTTCCTTCTCTACCCCTCCATATATATCTATATCTCCCTTTGCCTTTCCTTCTTTGTCTCTCTATCTCACCCCCCAAACATGCGTACTCTCTCTCTCTCTCTCTCTCTCTCTCTCTCTCTCCCCACCTTTATATATTTATGCTTTTCTCCTTCCCTCCCTCTCCAATTTCATATATCTCTCCCTCCCTCTCTCTCTGGTGTCCTCTCTGTTTTCATTCATCTCTCTCTCTCTCTCTCTCTCTATATATATATATATATATATATATATATATATATATATATATATATATATATATATATATATATATATGTATGTATATATATATATTTTTGCCGTGGGCTGTGGGGTGAAAACTCTTATTAAACTGTCCAACCTTTTTGCTGTTGGAGTTTGCGAAATTTTGGTAATCCTTTCGCTGTTCATTACTGAAAGGTTTCTACAGGGGGCTGCCTCCTTTGAAAACAGAGCATGCGGGCCCCTAAGCGGTGTTTCGGTCAGATTATGAGTCTTTTGCTGTGTGCCTACCTGTTTTGGCTCGACCGTTGAATGATTACTAAGCTCGTTTCCTGTTCAGCATTGACTTTACTTTCCAGACTTTTTGGCTGTCCTACTAAATAGCAGAGCAGTGAGGTTGTTTTTCTTGCTTGATCAGCTTTATACATAGGAGCAATTGAACAGTTTTTGTTTCTCACAAACAGTTTGTAGCCAGTTTCCGAAATGGCATGTTACACTTTGCATCTGAATTTGTAAACAAACTCATTGAGTTTGTCTCTCTCGAACACATATCTATGTGTTTCTCACTGTATTTTTGTACTCATCTGCAGTAATAAAAATACGCTTTTTTCTCGAGGAAAAAATATATATATGTATATCCTTCTTTCTCTCGCCCTCTTCCCCCTATATATATGCGTATCCCTCTCTCTCTCTTACCCTTCTCTAATTCTCTATATCCTATCCATCTCTCTCTCTCTTCCCTCCTCTCCTCTCTCACTCACTCTCTCTATCTATCCCTTTTCACTCCCTCTCTATTTCCACCTCTATCTCTCTATGCCTTTGTTCTTCCCTATCTCTCTCTCTCTCTCTCTCTCTCTCTCTCTCTCTCTCTCCATATTTATGTCTCCCTCTCTCTCTTCCGATTCTCTCCTTCTCTCTCTCCTCTTCTCTCTCCCTCACTCTCTCTCCATCTCTCCCTTGTCACTCCCTCACTCTCTACCTCTATCTCTCTATGTCTTTGTTCTACCCTCCCTATCTCTCCCCCTCTAACTCTATCTCTATCTCTCTCTCCCACCCTCTCTCCTTCTCTCCCTCCCCTCATTTCTCTCTTCATTCCTCTCTCCCTCTCTCTCACACATCCCCCCCCTCCCCCCCGCTCTCTCTCTCTCTCTCTCTCTCTTTGTATGATCGAGAATTTCCGTTGTGTGGTCTAATGTATTTTGCAGTTTAATTATTTTATTGTGAAAGGAGTTATGGTTTTTGGGCATGCGGTATTGATAAGCCATGGTATTGGCCCATGATAATGTAACAAAAACTATTTATAAGTTAATAATATCCATTATAAAGTGGGGGTGAATATCCATGGTTAAGATTCTTGCTATATTGTAAGTTTATTTTAAGGATTAAGTTTTTATGTGCTTATTAATTAAACTTAAATATGGTTATGGAATCATTATTAGTCCTTGCCAAGGCAAATTATAATGTTTAAAGTTTGAAAATTTTATTTTTCAATATTATTAAAAATATTATTTTTTTACCATAACTTGATGGACTTATTACAACTTTTGACAATAATACCTTGTAGATAATTGCATTATATATTTTATGCCATAATTTTGGATATGTTTGCAATATTCATGCATAATTTTGAGATATTTGTGTCATGGTTTTTTATTCTTAATTTCTTGTTAGAAAGCCATCCAAAAATAAAATCCTTGAAAATGGCTTATACTAGTAAATAACATATTTACCATCAATTACCTCCCACCATAATTTAAGCAATTCTTTGCATAAAAAATGGATAGGAATAAGATGTAAATAAATATACTTACTAGGAGTTCCTTCCTACCATTATTTATATTTTCTTGAGCAAGCAATTTACTTCCACTTCACATCTCAATTTATTAGTTCTTTCCAAAGCAAGACTATAGGATGATTTGTCTATCGCTCACCATTAATTTAGCATTGACCAATATAAGTTATAATTATTTATACAAATTTTAAATCGCTTGCAAAGCAAACTTACAATATAACAAATTGAAATTTATTATTTTCATTATTTTTAACATTTAACATAATAATAATAATAATAATCTTAATATATTTATCTATAATTTATAAATATTATATTAATAAAAAATTATATATATTTAATAAAATAAAACTTACAATATAACAAATTGAAATTTGTTATTTTCATTATTTTTAACATTTAACATAATAATAATAATAATAATCTTAATATATTTATCTATAATTTATAAATATTATATTAATAAAAAAATTATATATATTTAATAAAATAAATAAATCAGCATTCAATGTAATCTTCATCTTAACCCTTAACAAAAGAGTGAATTGTTTTGTTGTCCCAATTCAATTTCACTCAAGATTAGATTATAAATATTATATTAATAACAAATTATATATATTTAATAAAATAAATAAATCAGCGTTCAATGTAATTTTCATCTTAACCATTAACAAAAAGGTAAATTGTTTTGTTGTCCCAATTCAATTTCACTCAAGATTAGATTGAATTTTTGTCCATTCTTAGTCCAGATTTGGATTCAAGTTTACTCGAAATCATATTAACTACTTTTTGTTTGGTGGTTTTCAATCATTACCAAAATGATACCCCACACTCCACATTTGGATTCAAGTTTACTCAAAATAAAGTATTGTGGTGGTTTTCAATCATTACCAGAGTAATACCCCGCATGGTTTTCAATCATGAACAAAATGATAAATTGTTTTAGTATGAAGCCCATGCTCCTCTTAATTCAAGTTCAAGAATGATGAATAGTAATTCAAAAGTGAAACCAATGGATGTAGCACCTTGAAAGCAATCAAATTCAACCGTGCACTCTTCCAATATTGGGGATACATAAATACATATACCCTTTAGAAAAAGCACCATCATGTTTAATTGCTTATCAAACAAACTTGGAAGCCAAAAAAGTGCCCATTCTTAAAAATTAATTTAAAAATGTCCTTATAACTTTTGGACTACGCTAAAGTTTTTTGAAAAACAAATGTGACTTGTTTTTTCATATTGAAGTGCAATTTTTAGCATTTTGACATATTGTAAGTGTTTAATTTGATAAATACCACTTACAATAGTTTTGTTCATCGATAAAAACATCCACAATGAATGTACATTGGTAGTTTCTTTTGACCATATTTTAAGTATCCTCCTCTTTAATTAAAAATAATAATGAAACAAATGTAGACTTGAACAATAGAGTTATATATAGTGTAGGGTTATAAATTATTTATTGTTGATTTAATATTTTTATGTTAATGTAAATTCATTTTGTAACGAGAAGGGAAGTGGGTTGGGTAACGCTTAACGTGTGTCCCCTTAGTTAGTGGGAGGCACTTGGGTGGAGTCATGATGGTGTAAGAGTTGAGTTGGGAAGAAGGATGAGGGAAATTATCTTAACTTGTAATTTTAAGTGTTTTAGCAAGTTTTTATTTAGTTTACTTTATGTAAGAATTATGGTATGGTGTGAGTAACTATTATATTATATTGAGTAATTAATTTTTACCATGATTTTACAGGGAGTTTGGTAAACTAGGTAGAAATAGAAATTTATTTTTCGTTTATATGGTTTGGTTTTTAACATTATTTCTATGGCTATTTTAATTGGTATCATAAATATTATTGATTATTCTTCTAGTTACTCAACTTAGTTATTAATGGGTTGAGTCTTTGCCTATAACAACGTTAGGGTTACAAAGTAATTCATAGTGT
This sequence comes from Pinus albicaulis, assembly GCA_034641835.2. Lineage (NCBI taxonomy): Eukaryota > Viridiplantae > Streptophyta > Pinopsida > Pinales > Pinaceae > Pinus > Pinus albicaulis. Next base: position 1,586,503,171 of record CM076578.1, read on the forward strand.
TTCATGATGTATTTAGGCAAACATCCAAAGACTACAAGACTTATAGAAAATAAAGGGAAGCTTTGGTCTTGAGCATTGGGGATGATTGACATTCTCTAGCTTAGTGTGAGATAATGACTCCAAACCACCTTCAAACATATACTCCTAGATGTAGGAAGAAAAGAAAGCAATTTCCAAACATTGATGGAAAGTTAGACAAGGATAATAAAAAATGAGAGATGCATAAAGTGAGGCAAACCCAAGACTTGTAGGGACTCCAATAAGAGTAACTCGGCCAACAAGACAACCAAGGCTAAAGTGGAGACCAAGGAAGTAGCCATGAGCTACCATGGAAGGGTTCCACCTAATATCAAAGCTAAAGTAGAACCACTAGAACATAAAGTAAGGGAGAGAAGAGGCAACACCTCTTATGAGAACATTAATGTCAAACTCATGGATTGTATACCTGATACAAGCTTCTCTAGAAATGTACACTAAAAATATCTTAGGTGAGTAGATATGTATTGGGAAACCAAATCTATTGTGGTTCATTATTGACGAATAGAGTATTGGCCAAAAAACATTCTTAAGAAATTAAACTTTTAGGATAAGAAATATGAGGCCTTGGTTAAAGCTATGTAAGACATAGAAGTAGTGGAACAACAATAGAATTATGGAGACAGCAACCTAGTCTCAAAGACCATTACTGACACCAACCACAACTTCACATATGGACTCCTAGACACAAAAGAAAAAGTGCTACTTGGGCTAAGCTATGTTCCATTTTTTTTAGTTTTTATAACAAACATCAAGAGAAGCTTATTGTATATTGTGATAAAAATTAGGTGAAACACATCCTCTATTTAAAATTTACTCTAGGTTAGACTATGTTATTATGACAATAATTTTGTTGATATTTATTCCACTAGCATGTTAAGTTTATAAGATGCTTATACACCTAAAACAACATAGGCTTCACTTGGATCAAACATAATACTCCATTTTTTAGTTATTGAATCATTTCTTTCTTTCATGCCAAATATCCCTTGTAAGAATCTATAGTGAGGATGTATCTTTTATTGTACATTAGTAACAAACTATTATGTCAACCTATTTAAATTTAAAAATAAATAAATAAAAAAAATTAATGTTAATTTATCATACACATGATTTGAACAACCACACAGTTAAGATAATATATATTTTGTCTAATGCATATGATAGACATTTAATTAAAAATATAGAATTATTTAAGGTTGGTGTAATTGGAAAATGTCTATAGTATGCTTTGTTCACTTAAACTTGTCAATCTATAATCATGAGCATTTGCTACAAACTTCATTGATAGTAAATGTGACTAGTTCTATAGTCATGAAATTTAATATCAATTAAATATATGTTTTCCTCTTAATTTTCTAAATACAATTATATTTTGTATATACATCTATTTGATTTATTAAAAGCAAAAAAAAATATCACAAGCTATATATTTGTTTTTAGTTTTTGTGTTTGCTGAGTTGTGTGAATCTTGAGATGAATGCATGATTAACTTTTTGCTTGAGAAACCGTGGCCCAGGGGCATATAAGTTGTCAAAATCACCTAGGGCAGGTGATCTGAGTCACATCAATCCTTAACATGGCTGATTTTTTGCCCACAAAGTTTCTAACATGTGACCTTCACATCACAAAGTGCCTTAAGAGTACATCTCATCATCATGTACTCTATGCTTGCCTGGTTGGCTATATATTTGATTGTAAGGATATATATATATATATATATATATATATATATATATATAACTTTACAACATTATCAATATAAATTTATCTCAAATCCACACACAACATTAAAAAAGATTATATATATATATATATATATATACTCCTATTTTTTTAATATATTTAAATCATCTAACTATATATGAGCATGGTATTTTTTTAATATATTTAATAATATTTTTTCAATGAGATATACATAGCATGAATTTTATATATAAAACTTAGAGAAGAGTTTATTAGTTTTTATATTTATTAATTAAATTTAAACTTGAAGTTTGAAAATATCATTTACAAATATGAATTATTAATATTTTCATATATATATATATATATATATATATATATATATATATATATATATATATATTAAAACCCTCGTAATATATAGAGGTGTTGTCTAAACATTATACTTTTTGGAGTTTTTAGCGAGAATCTCATGAAAAAAAATTGGTCAAATTTTGATATTAGTTGTTTAAAATCTTTTTTTTTCACTATATATGTGGATTTAGCAATCTAAAAAGCCCATAGGGCACTCTAATTATGGAGAGTTCACAACTTAAACTTGTGATTCCAACAAAACTCCACCAAATTCTATATAAATTACACTGAAAAATATGCCAAAGAAAACCTCCAAAACTTATAACAGTATATAGATACATACATATCCATATGCCATTTTTATTTGGCATGTTTTATCATTTTTTTATTTTAATTTAAAATGAGGTATATATAGCATGGATAAGAACATGTAATTCCTCCTAAAAGGTTAGGAATTTAAATTTCTTTTATATGCATATTATGATTTTTTAGGGGGAAGAAACTATTTATAAGTTTATTGATAAAAAAAACTGCAATTATTATTTTTAAATTATGACAACGTTATATTTTTATTATTATTTTTAATTTAATTGTTCATAAAAATATCTCTCCATATTGTGAAACCACTTGTAAAACAATAACTCCATTACAATACACCAACCTAGATCTATCTTAAATTTTGATCTATCAAGTGTCAAGAGGGATCAAATCTCTCCAAGTGCAAACATTTCCTCAAATTTTGCACTCAAAAAGAGCTTTGCACCTTAAGAGATTTGATCTTTGTCGATGCTGGATAGAGTTGAAATTGAGATGGATTTAGGCTAGTTGTCTACTATTATTAAAATATAATTAGAGAAACCATATGAAACATTTCTTTGATGGTGGTGACGTGACGGTCATCATAATTTTATTTAGAAAAATATGTCATTTGCTAACCACACGAACAAAATAAGACCGTGAAATTAGAAAACAAAAGAAATTCAACACTAATAGCATGAAATTATGGTACTAAATAAAGGAACGCAACAACATAAAATAATGTCCAGTAGCTTTGTTATTAAAAACAACCAATAGTGTGTATGGCTCCATTATTTGACAAAGTGATTTTTACTTTCATTAGTCCCTGCCGAAGGCCATGTAGGGGTAGATTTGTTATTAAAAACAACCAATATTGTGTATGGCTCCATTATTTGACAAAGTGATTTTTACTTTCATTAGTCCCTGCCGAAGGCCATGTAGGGACTATAGCGATCGTTTGGTGTTGACTGAACATTAAATTGCTTTGATCAACCACCGAGTTCGTTATTTTATCCTATGTATGAACATAAATGTGGAATCAAACAATTTTTTATCGAATTTTTCAGTTTCTACCTCTTATTGCAGGCAAAAAAATGTATTATGATCATTTTTTTCACATTTTAAAAATTATGTCTGAATAGACCACTTGATGTCTCTGCAAATTTGCTACAACTTGATTGATGTGCCAAGAAATGCCTTTGCATTTTTCCTGTCCAGCCTTATATCAGCACTGCCTCAGATGAGTAAGGATTCTTGAACCACTTCACAATCACATAATGACCTTATATAAGACATTCTCAACCATGAGAAGGACCATTTAGAGAAGGGAAAATAGTGAATAGATAAGACAAATATATTATAAAACTCTATGATAATTACCATTTTTGTTTGGCATAATACATTCTATACATATGCAAAGTATAGAAAATAAATTACTATAAAATTTCTTCATCCACAATAAATCTAGCTTTCGCAAGAATTCAAATGAAAGAAGGTCAACCTAACTGAAATTTCTACCATGACCAAACCATATCACCACCTCATTACCATTTCATTACTAAAAAAGTTATTCTATATCTTCTCCTAAACACATTTGGTACGCATAATATCTGAAATCCTACAAATCTCACATGGAAATACAATACTCTCGCTGGTGACAGAATAAGAATCAAGGTCTTTCACGGCATGATGAAGTCAATCAAGTTCAGTACATGTTCCTTATGGGGCGGTCTACATGCGCTATAATTGGAAATGACAATGGGAAAGTAAGGTGTAACATTGATTTCCTTATATTAATTCAGATTTTTCTATGCCTCCTGCTATTTAGGACATTGCCCAAGTCAAAATATTCACAGGAGAAGATACTTAGGAAATTAATGTTTAGGTCTAAATGAATAATTGTGCGGGGGCATTCCCAAAGTGAACAACTCTGTTGCATGCAAGCTCACTGTTTACTGAAAAGTTTTTTAATTTTTATTTATTTTTATTATTATTTTTTATTATAATATTATTATTTCAGTTTTTAAAACAAATATTTTATTTTTGAGAAATAAAATTATGCTCGTTTAATTACTCCCTTGGTCAGATACAACCCAACTTACTTGTTCATGGGCATTTCATTGGAGATTTTTTTTTTTTTTTTTTCCTATTCGTAAAAAACGTGACTCGGTTGAAGATGCCATAAAATTCTTCGACATTTTTGTGCATGTCGTGAGGCCCAAGAATACAATGGGCCAAAATCCAATGTGACGGGAAAAGTCCTCCTCATATTCCCTATTGGCTCATGAACCAAACATGGTTGCATATTTCGTGAGGAAAGCAATTTAATTTTTTCGGCATTCCTATTGCTTTTCAAGTTTCCCAACCCTAAAGAGCTTTGGGATTTGGCAAAAGATATTTTTGAGGAAAATTTGAGAAATGGATCACTTAGACCATGATTTTCTAACAATTGCTGGACTGGTTGGAAAGTCTTAATTATGGGAGTAGAACAAATGTATAATTTTCTGGAGCGACTCAATTGGAATCTTTGTTGAACACTGAGGAATTAGAGGGTATGAGGACTCACTCCCTGGCTCAAGCCCTCTATACAAAATGGATAATTAGAGCCTTAGAACTAGTGAAATGGATTTCATAGAACCAATTAGAACTCGAGAACTATATCTTGCAAATTCCCTACATTATGTTTAGACTACGAGTTCATGTGTCATGTTAATGCAACTAAGGTTGTTCGTGTATATGTGGATATCGAATGGACTTAATTACTTTACAAACGAAATAGGAGTCCAGGTTGTTCCTATCCTTAAATATCTTAGATATTCCTATTTGTAAGTCTAGAAAAGAGATATATATATAGATGAACAAAACATTATTTAATATCCTAAGGTTGGAGTTTGGTAATGAAAAGATGTGTTCTTCCCAAAAATGTATATTGAATTAATGTTTAGACTAGGAGTTCATGTGTCATGTTAATGCAACTAAGGTTGTTCGTGTATATGTGGATATCGAATGGACTTAATTACTTTACAAACGAAATAGGAGTCCAAGTTGTTCCTATCCTTAAATATCTTAGATATTCCTATTTGTAAGTCTAGAAAAGAGATATATATATAGATGAACAAAACATTATTTAATATCCTAAGGTTGGAGTTTGGTAATGAAAAGATGTGTTCTTCCCAAAAATGTATATTGAATTATCTCTTATACTCTGATAGACTTACAGTGGTAATGAACGATACAATTAAACTCACAGTATTAATGGTAGAGGAAGAGATTATACAGATGTAGGGAGATGAATACTCGTTCCTAAATGAATGAGTAAAAATAGAACTGAGGTAATAAATTACAATAAATAAGATTAGGTAAACTATCAGTATAGAAGTAAGAGCAACCATGGGGTAGTTAATAATATAATATTAGTACAAAATAACATAGAGAGTAAAATAATATAGAGTATTTAATGAGGTGTTCAATTAAACAAAAATACCACATAGAAACAGTGTTGTATATTTATTGATACAATTTTATTGGCATGCAATTAATGTTGGAGGAATGTAACATTTCGATAGGGTCTATTTATGAATTGCAAGGAAAAATTGATACGAAAAGGGTAGACCTAGAAAAATGTCTAAACATTCCAGAATAATTATGGATGCTTGCATTACAATTTAAATATATGAGAAGCATTAATTCTCGAGAAATGAGATAACTTGTCCAGAAAGTGGCACTATAAAGCACACTAACTTAAATAATGGAACATCAAAATCCTAACCTTCAACCTTTTCCAGAAATTAACAAAACAAAACAAAGGTTTGGAAATTATGGAACATCAAAATACTAACCTTCAACCTTTTTCAGAAATTAACAAAACAAAGGTTTGGATTTTTACTTGTTGAATGGGTTTTATGGGTTTTGTGTATTTTACAATTGGATTGATGAAAAATCTTCTCGGAAGTAATGATTTTGTTATTAAGTTGACATTTTTCAAATTTGAAAAAATAGTGGTTCAAAATTTTACCTCATTATGTATGTTTTATGTTTTATGTTTTTTTATAGCTGAATGGAATATTTTCTGAAGGCTCATAAATTATGATTTTTTTCATTTCATTAAAATTTCTAGAATTTGACAAAAGGATGTTTCAAATTTTACTTCACTGATGTAAAAGAAATAATAAGTTAACAATTTTCCCTACCTTTGAATAGTTGTAACCTAGTTTTGATGCTATCTAAAGTGGTAACAGTGGCAACTGTGGAAGACACTCATCTTACCATAGTAGGAACCATTCTTTAAACAACAAGGGTTTTGGAAGCAGACACCAACCAAGGCTTGTACACACCATTTGTTGTGTCATGTAGTAGAAGGACAACAAGAGAGAATTTGTTTTTATAATGGTCTGAAATTCATCATTTCATAACCCCCCTATAATTTTTAGATATCTGATACATTCGCTACCTCCGGATAATCACATAGGCAGGGCCCAAATAAGTTCTCCAACCATACATGCACTCAGACTAGCAGTTTCATTTGCAACAACTACTGCTACAAGGTTTGAGAATGCTACCTGAACAACGGTTTAAAATAGGTCTCAACTACTATTTGCATGATGCTTGAAACCATACTATTTACCTGTTTCTTGAAACCATACTGATCAGAGGCTCAGTATTTAGCTCAAAAATGAAAGTGTTCAGAATTGAAGAAGTTATAACAGTTGACCATTGCTCAGAATTGAAGAAGCTATAGTCTTTTGACCACCATTTAGAACAAGCAAATTAAAAAAAAAATGCAGAACAATGACAGGTTGATGACATGGCAGCCTAGTCAGCATGCAACAAATATTCTCTAGTTTTTGCCAAGTGTCACAACTAGATTCGCCAGTTTGGTTTGAAAGTGAAATTTTTTTTTAAGGATCTGCTCCTAAGGTTGAATTCGAAATTTTTTTATGTGGGAGGACAGCCCAACTAGGGACCGCCACCTATCCCCTCTGGTGGAACCCCTCTTCAAGGTTTGGTTCGAATTTCATATTTATCCTATGGTTGAACTTAATTATATGGTAGTCAAAGTCCGCATTTGGTATTGTTCTAAGGTCTGAGGTTGGATTTAATTTATATGGTGACATATATATGTTACTATCCTAAGCTCCAAATTCTAGTATTGGAGGGTGCATATTATATTAATTCGGACCATATTATAATAATCCAAAGTTGAATTATGGTGGCCGCAAGTTATAAGGTTTGGGTAATGTTTATATACTAGTGGCATGGCGTATTTCATTTAACTATGGGTTAATACGTTTGGCAAAGTCAATATCCAAAGTCCGAAGCCAAAGTATTCAAATTATGGGCATTGGTCGGGGTTCGACCCCACGACCTCCCACCTATGAACGCGCCTCCATACCAGTGGGCCATCACATGGTACTTAATAACCATAGCGCCCAACATTTATTTAAAGTTGATGTGGTCTCCAACAGCGGGAATGGAGGGGGCCAACCCCCTCCCATATGACCTCTCCAAAGAACCAGATGGGAGCCGAATTTTAAAATGACAGGATTTAAACGTAAATTTCGGATTAATTACACACTAACCCATGTTTAATGTTATTAATCTAAAATTTGTATAGTTGAGCTTATGCGCCATTTAATCTATCCTTATCACCTTTTTAATTCGGGTTTTATTTAATTAAAATCAGATATTAATGTGGCATATTTTTAGTGAACTCCACCAATTCCGTCGGAATCTCCAATTCAGTGGAGTTATCTGGAGTCTTCTCCAGATTTGGAGGAGGAATCTAGGGGAAAATAAATTTCGACCAATTTTGGCTCAGGAAGAGTCATTCCTAGCATATTTTCATGCTCTGAACACATTGGAATAGGTTGCAGAGGCAGAGGAGCAATTCTATAGGTTTTTTTGTCACTTTGAATAATTCTGAAGCCTAGGGCCACCAGGAAGGAAGGCCATGCCTAGATCAGCTGAAGTCCAAATTGAGTAAATGAATAGTCATTTATAATATATTTTGACATTCCAAACTCATTCGAGTATGTTTCAGGTGAATTTGATGCATGTAAATAGAAATTTTTGCAATATTGAGCTAATATAGAAGCCCAAGCCATGGAAGTTGGACAAAGGAGATGTAGCCCAAGAGGGGTGAACTCCTTCATCAAAACTATGTTTTAATGGATCTTGTGATGGTTTTATGTTCTTTATGTTTTTGGTGTTCAGCATTTTAAATTCAAACTTTATGCTCTTGAATTCACTCATAAAAACTCAGGTAAATTACATGTATGACACACAAAAGCAACAAGGAAACCTGTACATCAAACATAAGATCAGAAAGTAAATTCTATATCTGAAAATGAAGTTAGCACAGAAAAACTAACATTCATACTTCAGATCAAGTTGGTATCATAGCTTGGTTGAAGAGCCTTGGTTGAAAGGCAAGGTTATTTTCTTGATAGTTGCTTAAGTTTTGTGCAAGTTTAATGGTTGCAAATTTGTGATGCTGACAAGGTTAAAGTTGCAGAGAGGTGAAGGGAAATTGTTTGTTGCAAGTCCTAATATTAGGACCAGAAGAAGGATAGCTACAAGAGCACCATCTTCACCCAAATTTCCACTCATAGCTGCACTTGAAGCACCTCAAGTTTTGTCTCAAGAAGTTGAGATTGAGGAGGTACAAGTTGTACAAGAAGGTGAGTTGATTGAAGAGGTACAAGCAAAAGAAGTTGAGCTTGAATCCATATCCATCATGTAAAGTGTTGGAGAGACTCAAGGACATTTAGAAGAGGATGATGTTAATAGATACTTCAATGACATAAAGAGGATGGTTAAAATTATATTTGATGCATTTACTGTTGGGATGGCTGGAGAAGGTTCTAAGCCTCCACATGGAGAAGGAACTTCAAATGATAAGAAGGATGAAGAGAAGAGTTCAAAGGTTAGTGGAGGAAAGCCACCTCCATCTCCACCATCTTCATCATCCTCATCACCTCCATCAACATCATCTTCCACTTCCACCACAAAATCCACTCACACTCAGTCAAAAGCTACAAAAGGAAAGACACCCTTACTCAAACTAGATGTCAAATTTGAGCTTCCAATGTATAATGGTGAGGTAAATGCAGGGAGGCTTTACAATTGGATACTTCAATTGGAGGTGTACTGCAGGATTTAGAACCTTCATGAAGATGACATAATATTCAGTTGCCTTCTTTGAGGATGGAAGGATCTGCACTTGTATGGTGGGAAGCAAGGACCCAAGAAGAGATTAAAAACTACGGTAATATCTCTATGTCTTGGTCAAGTTTTATTGCTACCATTAAAAGGCAATTATATCCCTTAGCTTACATGCAAAAGGAAATTATGGATTGGCAAAATTTTAGACAGTTGAAAGGGAAAAGTGTGCACGATTATACTCATGAGTTTAGGAGAAGAGCTTTAATTTTGGGTATTAATATATATTCTCAAGAAACTTTGTTAAAGTATGTTGGGGATTTGCACAATTACCTTAGGCACACCATTCTCATGTTTAATCCCACAAACATAGATGAAGTTTGTGTTCAAGCCACACACTTACAGGCAAGAGGGAAACAAAACATAGATGAGAAAAGTGAAAGTGAGGGTAAGGGAAAGCAAAAGTTTTATGGAAGAGGAAAAAGAAATATCTCTGTGAAAAGAGAGAAAGAAAAACTCACATGCAAAAATTGTTCAAAGACTGGCCATAATGAAGACCATTGTTGGCAACTTCATCCAGAGTTGAAGCCAAACAAACTGAAAGCCAAAGAAAAGGGGAAAATTGTTGCTATAGTTGAACATGACTTAGGGTCAGATTCAGGAGATGAGACAAATATTATAGCCATGGTTTTGAAAGATAAACCTATTGCAATCACCAGTTCTTGAAATTGTTCAAATGTTACCCATAATGAAGATACAAGAATAGAACTTTTCCATATTAGAGTTGTCTCTAAACATACACATACCAAGATTGATACACTTTTTGATAGTGGGTCACAAGCTAGCTTGATTTCCGAAGACTTGGTTAAGCAGCTAGGCCTTGAAACTATTATACATCCAATACCATTCCTTTTGGTTGGATATGCAAGAATTCAAACTTGCAGGTTACAAGGAAGTGCTTACTAAGATTCACCATCAATTCAAACTTTATTGATGAAGTTGAACTTGATGTGGTGTCACTTGAGATATCAGGTATTTTATTGGGAAGTCCTTATCTGTATGATAGGAAAGCATTATTTCATTTCCATGAGAATAAGTATCACTTGTTTAAAGATGGTATTGAGTACATAGTTAAAGCACATAAGAAGAATACAAGTTTGTCTCTTATACATGCGAGAGAAATGAAGAGGATAGTGAATGCAAGTCAGAATTTGACATTGTTGATGATCAAACAAAGAGATGTTTTGAATCAAACTTTTCAAAAATATACTTATGCTTGTAATGAGATGTTTCAGGATTCTTACAGGTTTCCTTTGAAAGGAGGTGAAAATGATGTAAAACATTTGCAGCAGTCAACATTAGTGTTGAGCAGTGTTGGAAATAAGATGTCAGTGCAAGAGAGTGCAAAGGTCAAAGAGAAAGCGACAAAGCAGCTTAAAAAAAAAGCCATGGGTTCCACAAATGCTTTTTTTTGGTTTCCAAAGGGTACATGGCAATGGCGAAGATACTTGGTCAAGAGTCAACACAAGTACAAAGCAAGATCAGCTAAGAATCGCCATGGTGACTGTGTGCAAGGTGAGACAGTTTTTAAGTTTCCTTTGATTAATGACCAAGGTAAGAACAAGATGTTTTCTGCAAGAATAGATTGTTGCTCTGCAACTTCAGAAATATTACAGCATGACGGTGTCAATGACAGCAAGAGAAGGTCGCAAGAATCAAGGAAAAAATTAACTTTTTGTGAAAAGCTCCAAATGATGAAAATGGGAAATTTTCAACGGATATAGAATGGAAGGGTGAGGGAACAGTAACCTCATCCATATGATCAATAATACAAGATATTTTGGGGTCCAAAAGGCTTCTAGTGGGGAGGAATGATTAGAGGCCCAGTATTTATCTCAAAAATGAAAGTGCTCGGAATTGATTGGAAATTGAACGAAAACAACTGGCCCGTCATCAAGAATCCAACGCAACTCGTTTTGTCGAAAACTGACTTCGGATGAAGAAGTTATAGCCTGTTGACCGACATTCAGAACAAGCAAATTTAAAAAATAAAAATAAAAAATAAAAATTTGCAGAACAGTGACAGGTTGATGACATGGCAGCCTAGTCAACATGCAGCGAATATTCTTTAGTTTTTTCCCAGTAGCACTGTGACAAGTATCGCAACTATATTCCCCAGTTTGGTTTTAAAGTGAATTTTTTTTAAGGATCTACTCGTAATGTTGAATTCAATTTTTTTTATGTGGGAGGACAGCCCAACCAGGGACCATGGTCCCTCTAATGGAACCCCTCTCCAAGGTTTGGATCGAATTTCATATTTATCCTAGGTTGAATTTAATTATATGGTGGTCAAAGTCTGCATTTGGTATTGTTCTAAGGTGCGAGGTTGGATTAAATTTATATGGTGGAATATATATGTTACTATCCTAAGGTCCGAACTCTATTATTGGAAGGCACATATTATATTAATTCGGACCATATTACAATAATCCAAAGTTAAATTAGGTTGGTCGTAAGTTATAAGGTTTGGATAATGTTTATATACCGGTGGCATGGCATATTTAATTTAAATGTGGGTTAATACGTTAGCAAAGTCCATATCCAAAGTCTGGAGAAAAAGTATTTAAAGTATGGGCGGAGGTCGAGATTCGACCCCATGGCCTCACGCCTATGAACGTGCCTGCATACCAATGGGTCATCGCATGGTTCTTAAAAACCAAAGCGCCCAACATTTATTTAAAGTTTATGTGGTCTCCAATGATGGGAATGGAGGGGGCCAGCCCCTCCCATATGACCTCTCCAATGAACCAGGCAGGAACGGAATTTTAAAATGGCAAGATTTAAACGTAAATTGTAGATTAGGTATGCACTAACCCATGTTTAATGTTTTTAATCTGAAATTTGTATATTTGCGCTTATGCGCCATTTAATCTGTTATTATCACCTTTTTTATCTAGGTTTTATTTAATTAAACTCAGATATTAATGTGGCGGATTTTTAGTAGAATCCACAAATTCCAACGAAATCTCCAATTTGGTGGAGTTATCTGGAGTCTCCTCCAGATCTGGAGGTAGAATCTAGGGGAAAATTAAATAAACCATATCTTGAGAATTTTTCAACCAATTTTGGCTCGAAGAGTCATTCCTAGCAGATTGGCATGCTCTGAACACATTGGAACAAGTTGCAGAGGTAGAGGAGCAATTCTACAACTGTTTTTGTCACTTTGAAGAATTTTGAAGCCTACGGCCACCAGGAAGAAAGGCCATGCCTAGATCAACTTAAGGCCAAATTGAGTAAATGAATAGTCATTTCTGAAAAATTTCGACATTCTAAACTCATTGGAGTATGTTTTAGGATCATTTGATGCATATAAACAACAATTTTTGCACTATTGAGCTACTACAGAGGCCTAAGCCATGGAAGCTGGACCAAAGAGATGTAGCCCAGGAGGGGTGAACTCCTTCATCAAAAATTTGTTTTAATGGATCAATTGTGATGGTTTGTTATTATTTATGTTGATTATGTTCATCATTTTAAATTCATACTTTATGCTCTCGAATTCACTCATAAAAACTCAGTTAAATTACCTGTTCGACACACATAAGCAACAAGGAAACCCGTACATCAAGCATAAGATCAACAAGTAGATTTTATATCTAAAAATGAAATTAGCATAGCAAAACTAACATTCATACTTCATACCACATACTTTGCTATAGCTATTTTCTCTCAATTTCAGGCTTGATAGCTCAAGTAAGGGTGAAAATGATTCAGTCGTTGGCTGGTTCTAATAATGGCAAAAAATATTAGTACACATTCCTTTCCAAGGATGATCACAAGTTGAAGTTACACTACCGGCTCGATAATCCATACTTTGATCCCATCATCTAATAACTTTATTCGCCCTGGATTATAGCACACATGTTCAAAGTAATTATGCCATTTGACGGCTTCAAATTAATTGTGCCATTTGATGGCTTCGTGACCACTATTCAAAGTGATTGTGCCATCTTATAACTCAGCAGATAGGTGTCGTTTTAATACATTTTTTTTACAATATTTTAAAAATTTAGGCAACCACCTATTTTTAGATATTTGAAATGGCTTAATGCAGATGATGAGAACAAATATATATTTTATAAAAAAATTAAAATTTGTAACTGTCCATTTAAACTAGATTTTGATTAATAAGATTAATTTTTTTTAGATATTTGAAATGGCATACCACAGATGATGAGAACAAATATATATTTTATAAAACAAAAAAAATGTAATTGTCCATTTAAACTAGATTTTGATTAATAAGATTAAATTCAAACAATAACATATAATTTAAAATTTGTAATTGTCCATTTAAACGGGATTTTGATTAATAAAATTAAATTCAGACAATAAAATATAAAACAACCCTAATACCAAGATTAAAGATAATATTGAGAAAAAAATTACCAAAAAGATAAACAAGTCTTTTCTACTTTAGTTATGATAAGGTAAACAAGTCTTTTCTACTTCAATTATGAGACGTTTAAATTTAATTTAAATAAAAATTAAATAGATTAATCGTAGCAATATCTTCACAATTACCATATTGTAATTTTCCATATTTTCTTTCACGGAATACAATCATATGAATATGAATATGTGTATATGGATATGTAAATAAATTTCTACATTTATGAAATATAACAAGGGCATCATGTTGCTAATATTTAAAGTGGAATAGGTAACCAAAAAGGTAAACAAGTCTTTTCTACTTCGGTTATGATAAGATAAACAAGTCTTTTCTACTTCAATTATGATAGTTTAAATTTAATTTAAATAAAAATTAAATAGATTAATCGTAGCAATATCTACACAATTACCATATTGTAATTTTCTATATTTTCTTTTATAGAATACAATCATATGAATATGAATATGTGTATATGGATATGTAAATAAATTTCTACGTTTATGTAATATAACAAGGGCATCATGTTGCTAATATTTAAATTGGAATAGGTTGTGCAGATTCATCTTTGTGAAAAAAAAAATATATCTTTTTTTTTTTTTTTTTTTCAGAAGAAAAAAACACTGTGATATATTAAATATAAAACAGTACATAGTCCAATACATCTCAAGCATGTATAAACATACAGCGAGATACCAACCAAAGACAGTCAAAAGTGACTGCAGCAACAAAGAACGAACCCGTTCATATACAAAATGCTCAGCTATAAAAGCGAGCAGAAAGAGAAAGATGGGACAGAATGTACAGATTACCACCAGAGAATAAACCTATGAAAAATGAGAATAAAAATGTACATATATGGACCACAAGATTAGATGAAACAGGTCACATTAAGGTCGCAAAAATGATGACTTGAAATGTAAATGACTGAAAGAGTGAGTCATCAGTGCAAGATGAAAACAGCAAAATGAGGCAGGCCATAAGATCTCCCGCTCGCTTGAAGGGAAGCACGCTCGCCTGAAATGATTCAACGCTCGCTTGAAGGAGAACGTACCCATCTGGAGACAACCATCAAAAAGCCTCCAAGTCATGCATAACATGAGATACGAGGCCAATGCCGAGTTATCATTCCACAAAGATACCAACGCACGCCTGAAGATAATATCCCGTGTGCAAGGATAACACGACAAGAAAGATAACAAAAACATTATGCACGCTCGCCTGTAAAAATATATGAGATGTATCAAAAACCTGCAAAAAGATAAAGCAGCCAGATATAGAAAAGAGAAGACCAGAAAGAAATAGACTGTGCCGAATTATGGAATATCTATATCAGTCTCCCAATAAATGAGACCATCACGGAATAGCTGAACCTGCATAGTGCCAAAATCTGTGTTGAGTCCCATCTTTGAGAGGCTATCTGCCCTCGTGTTATTCTCTCTGTAAATATGACATATGGCAGGTCTATTGAGCTGTATCCACATACGTCGAGCCCGGGATACCCAACCAAGTAGTTCAGAAGGAACAGAAGCCTGTGAGTCGGATATCCATCCAATAGCAATCCTGGAATCACCATAAACATGAATATTCGATAACTGTAAGTATAAGGCAAAACGGAGACCACCCCAAAGAGCGATGACTTCCGCTTTGTTGTTGGATCCCTTGCCAGCATTAAAGTGAATATGCACTCTCTCTCTTTGGGAGATCTTTATCCATGTACCACATCCCATGTTACCATTCATACACGCTCCATCAAAATAAACAGCAGGGAGATTGACAACATGTGGTCGAAGTCTAACAGATAAGTTCTGAAAAGGCTGAACTGTAATGGGTCGTTCATCCAACCATTTTGCGATTGCTGAATATATATTTGGAATCTGAAAGGGAATATTTTCAAAAATCAGCCTATTTCTTCCAAGCCATACTTCCCAAATGAGAAAGAAAGGAAGAGATCTGAACCTCCCTTTTAAATTATCCCATGCCGATACAGCATTCATGAAGTCAATCGGACACCAAGTGTTTCCAAAGAAATGCACAGAGTAAAGACGCCATATTTTCATGATGACAGGACATTTGAAAAAGAGATGTTCTGTCGATTCATCATCCTTAAGACATATATGGCATCTGAAAGGGCCGGAGAAACCCCTCTTCATTAAATTATAACCTTTCAGTACCTTATCTTTCCAGACTAACCATCCAAATAGCAATATCTTAGTAGGGATATACCGATACCAGAACTTGTAAAACAGCCTGCTTGGAGGTTCCGTGTATGATGCCTTATTGATATGTCTATAAATATCCCTAACCATCGGAATCCCATCCTTCGTGGGGCCATCCCATTCAATCCTATCACCCCCTTCATCCCAGCATAATCCCAAAGCCCGAATGTTATCCCTTATGAAATCCCATTCCTCGCATTCCGGTTCCCTTAAATTTAATTGAGCCGCTGATTTAAGAATAGGGGCTCCAACACACCATTGATGGATGGTCTGAGAAAGAAAGAAAAAAATATATCACAAATACCTTTAAAAACCTTTACCAAATGTCAAAATTATCTGCGTGGCAAGAACTCCAGGTGCCTGCAGTCCTCGTTTGATATAAGGATGGATAGGAGAGGAGATGTAGTAGACGAATACATATATCTATAAATCATTATTATTGCACAAAGAAATGCATGCACACACGTGTATATATTAAACTTTGTATTGTGGCTCATACTATACATAGATCTATAAATTATTATGATTGCACAAATAAATACATGCACACACGTGTATATATTAAACTTTGTATTGTAGCTCTCGACCATCGATATTGTTACTACAAACACCTAAGATGTAGATGACCAGGTTTGAAGGGACATTAGATGCTAATTATTATATTTTATGATTAATATTAATGATAGGATTTTTCCAACATATTCGCAATCAAATGTATTGAAATTGCTTATTGCTGAGTAGGAGAAGATAGCTTATTCGCCAACACCTAAATCCACTTTTGAAGTGAGAAGTTTCCATGGCTTGGTGAGTTTCTACGAGAAAATCATTAAAAAACTTTAGTTAGATTTGTGGGCTTCTTATTGAGTGCATGAAAAGGGGTACTTTCAAATCAACAACAAAAATGGAGGCATTTAATTTTTCTAATTTATAATGAAAAGTTGTGATTTTTTCCTTAATGATTTTTTCTTTAGAAAAACACAAAAATGGAGGTATTTGCAAATATGAAAAATAAGGTGACAGAGAAACCAATTTCGGCACTTCCAAATTTTGACAAAGTATGTCAAGTTGATTATGATGCAAGCAAGATAGAAATTGGGACAGTTTTAAGTCAAGAAGGGAGATTGATAGCATTATTCAATGAAAATTTGAATGATGCTAAGAAAAAGTATTATGTGTATGATCTATAATTCTATGTTATTGGGGGTTTAAAGAAGTGGACACAATATTTGTTGCCTAAGGAATTTGTTGTGTATACCAAGCACAAGGCATTGCAATATAGCAACATTCAAGGTAAGTTAAATATGAGACACTCTAAATGGGTTGAGTTCTTACAATTTTTTTCATTTGTATTGAAACATAGGTTTGGAAATTCAAACAAAGTGGAAAATTCTTTAAGCAGGATAATGTTGTTACTTAGCACCTTGTTTGTGGAAGTTGTGAGTTTAGAAAATATGAAGGATTATATAAAGACTGTAAAGCACCTTGGAGTGTAGATAGAACAATGTACTTATATTATCGGATCCTAGACGGATCATTGTTTAAGAAACAACAATTATGCATCCACAAGGTTCAGTATGGTTGAATCTTATTACAGAGCTACATCGTGGATGATTGGGTGGACATTTTGGCATAGATAAGACCACAAGATTAGTAAAGGAAAGGTATTTTTGGCCTAGTATCAACAAAGATGTCAAGAAATTTTTTGAGTGTTTTTCAATCAGAAAAGGGTAGAAGTCAAAATACAGGATTGTATACTCCATTTTCAATACCCTAAAAGCCTTGGGAAGATGTGAGCATGGATTTTTTCTTAGGGCTACCTAGGACACGAAGAAAGCATGATTTTGTGATGGCTTTCGTAGATCGATTTTCAAAAATGGCACATTTCATAGCATGTAAAAAGGAAATTGATGCTACTAAAGTGGTTGTTCTATTCTTTAGATAAGTTGTGATACTTTGTGGTTTACGAAGGAGAATTTTTTCTAACAAAGATACAACTTTTCTTGGTCACTTTTTGAGGACACAATATAATAAAATGGGATCCAAATTGTTATACAAATAAACATACCATCCATAGATATAAGGGCGTACTTAAGTGGTGAATAGAAGTATTGGGAATTTGTTGAGAATCTTGAGGGGTGAAAATCCTAGTCAATGGGATATGGTTTTAACACGGGTTGAGATTGCCTATAATAATTCAGTGAACAGGTCAATTGGTAAGAGCCCTTTCCAAATTGTTTATGGTAGGTCACCAAAATGGATTTTGGACTTGATAAAGGTTCTAGGTTTGGAAGAAAGAAAGAGTGTTCATGCAACTGATTTCGTAAAAAACATATAGGAAATGCATGAGCATGTGAAAGAAAGGTTGCAGTAAAGGATGCCAAGTATAAAAAGAAGGAAAATATGTAGAGGAGGACAAAATTTTTTGAGGAAGGTGAAGTAGAAATGGCACATTTACAAAAGGAAATATTTCCCAAGGGTACCTACAACAAACTAAAGTGCAAAAAGATAGGACCATGCATAATTTTGAAAAACAAATCTAAAAACCCGTGTAAGCTCGAGTCACCATAAAATTTGGATATCTCTCTGACATTCAATATTGTTGACTTGCATGATTTTAATAAAGGGAAAATAATGATGAGATTGGTACTCCAAATGAATGGAATTAACAGTCACCAGTCAAGCCAGTTGAGGAAGTAGAGGAAATTTTGGCCAAAAAGGTTGGTGGGAAAAACTTAAATAAAGAATATATAGATTATTTAGTGGAGTGGGAAAATAGAGGTCTTGAATATGCACTGTGGTTTTCTAAGAAAGATTTAGTACTCCTAGGAATTTCTTCATCCCCTGAAGCAGCTACCCCATGAGCTAGAAGCTCATGTTTTTCTTACTAAGGGTGTTTGATGTAGGAGCATCCTTGGGCTCTGGAAATCCACATCAGCTAAAAGCATTTAATTTTTAAGTTAGTTGACTATTGGATAATAAAGTGTAGTAAACCAGTATTGTAACTCTACACTACATGGTTGGGCTATTATGCCAAGTTGTAGCTCTACATGGATGAGTTTTTGTGCTTATTCACATGTAACTGAAATGGTCAGGGACGTTAAAAAGACCAGCCATTCAGTTACCTAATGAGGGAAGATGAATAGGAATGGAACTATTTCGGTTTCCCCATCAAAAGGCGAATGGATAGGAAAATAATTGAAAAGGAGACACAGAAGTCGAAGGAGGGGAATTTTTCTAGAAAGGGAGGTTCGAAGGGAAACCAAGGAAATACAGGGAATAAAAATGCATAGAGTGGAGGACAAGTACATTGTTATAAAGAATCCAACACAGAATAAACAAACTAGAAAAGGATTGTAGTTGTGTGAACAAAGAAACATGAATCCTAGGAGTTTGAGTCACCTTTATCAGTCCTGATTTGATTGAATAGATCAAAATTTTGGTGTTATTATAGGTCCTTGGTTTTGTTAAATGTATTTCATTTTTTTTGCAATTTCCAATCACAGTTCATAATCCTATGAAATTATTTTGAGGAAAATGTGTGTAGTTGTGTTGTATGATAACACAAACCAGGTTCTATGAGACTCTAAGAGAGTTTAGGACCTCAGTACTACAACATAGCTGTTATAGGTATTGTTACTAATTTAAATTTATTAAATATAAAATTTTAAAAGAATACATATTTTTACCAAAATTAATTATATTTAAGGGTTAAGATGGATTTATGTTGGTTTGTTTTAAATTAGTTTCTCTTTTTGTAGATTTTAAGTAGATAAAAAATATCTTACAGAAGGTGGAAATTAAAATATTTTATATATGGCCAACATTAAAATATTTTTTTAATATTGAAATATTAGTTAACATGAATAGTTAAATATTTTATTCAATGTACACATTGAAATATGAAAGTAAAAGTTGTTTACTTCAATTTCTTTAAATTTCTATATACAAAGTTGATATACAATTATATTACTTAATATAGAAATTTAAATATTTTATTTATGGTTGACAATCATTTTTTTTTTGTTATTAATAGTTCATTTTTCAATACTACATGTCAACTATATATTGAATATGGAAGGAATTTTACAACTTTAATAATTGGTTGCAATATCAATTTTATTTTAGATGTCACGTGCAATCACCATATTGACTAGTGAAGAATTACACATCTCCCTCATATTAAAAAGGTAGAAAGCACTTACCAAACTAGAACATTTCCATTGTTAATTAAGTTATCTCTCTATATATAAAGTTTGTTGTAAAATTATGTTATTTATAATAGGCATTGAAACATTTTATTTATGGTTGACATTGAAAAAACAAAAATGTTACTAATATTTATGTTGGATATTGAAATATTTTGTTGTTATCAATATTCTTTATTTTTTTAATATAGATATTATTTTGGGGTGACAAGAGCAGGAAGGGTTATCTTTCACACCGATGAATAAATAGAGACTCAATATGACGGGTGTCACATCCATTAATCAAGTTGAATACCTAGTGCTTTGGCCAGGACTTGAAATAGAAATTGTAAATAAAATCACCAAAATCTCAGTATCTAGATATTTGATGATTGTGATTCACGTGTGGAAAGCTAAAGGATCACAAATCTTAGATATTTCTCCTATCCAACAAAGGATTGTTTTGTAATCAAGGAAATTTTAAAAAATTGATTTTTTTCACGTGTATAGACAGTTGAATGTAAAGGCATATGCAATGGCCAATAGAGGAACAACACTGGAGCAGGGGAATTTAGAATTGGATCAAAGGTTGATTCTTAACTCACCCATACCATGAAATCTAGAAATAAACATTATGACCTTAATTATTATTATAAAGGTGAGTCTTGAGCTAAAAAATTGATCAAGCTCTCAAGGAAGATATTTCCCTAACTCAGTGCTAGCACGAAAGGAATGGTGGAAAATATTAAGTTTTCGGCCATGCCGATAAAAGGAAATGAACCTCTATCATAATCACCTTAGCATCTAGCGACTGTAGGATGTTAATTGTGTGCACAAGTGACATGTGGCTTAATATTTTAAGGCTGGAAGGAGTTAACTTAAGCAAGGAGAGCCTTAGCCCTATGAACACATTTAATTCATAAAAGAATGGCATTAGCACTCATCCTTCTATGTATCATTTGATTGACATTCCAAGGAAATCATTGTGATTCACGCATTGATTTAGAAGCTCTACAATTCAATGATCCACACTGTTAGTTCAAAGGTAGACAAAGTCATATATAGCTCTATGTCACCCTTCAATCCCACTTTGTGTTCCTGCTAAGTGTTCAAAATTGTGGAAATAGGTGGTTCTTATAATTTGACACACGAAGCATGGAGCACCATAGTCCCACTCTAGCGGAATTGGAGGATTTGTTTTAGAACGACGAGAAAATCAAAACAAGCAAGTTTTTGGCATGTTTGCTCGAATATGTTGAATGGTTCTTAAATACCCTTAAGCAGAGGAGCTCTCCATAGGAGGAGTAGAAGATGTACCAGTTGCTCATGGATAGAAAACATGAAATACTACAGAGTAAAATAGATCAATTTCAGGCTGAAATCGAGTCTGAATTAACAGCCTTGGATATTAGGGTGGTTGAGCTTGAGGGAAATTCCAACAGCGACATCAAATTCACTATAGAAGTGGAAGAGACCAACAATGAACCTATGGAAGAAGGATAGAAGCTCTCAGGAATTAGGAATAACGAGATAAGGATGGGGACTCAAGACGAATGAAGAAGTTGATAAATTGGGACCTTCTTAACTGATAATATAATAGTTTATGAACCCTCTGATGTTATGTAGATATATATTTCTATTAAGATTTTTTTGTTGATTATACAAAGTAGGCATTTATTTATAATGATTGGTAAAAATTGTCACAAGAACAAACTCTCCATATTTTGGACCTCAAAATATGATACTATTTAATGGGAAACTCTAGTGCAGTGCAGTTGATGATGTTTAATATCTCAAATGTTTCATCTCACAACATTATCTTTGAAATTGTAAAGAAACATTTTGAATTGAACTGACACTAGCAACAAAGTATTTGTCTTTTTTTTTCAAGAGAAAAAACACATTCATTAAGGTGAATTAAGAAAGTACAAATATCCAACATGACATGCCAATCCTGATTGGAATACAATGACAAAGGTAATTTCAAGATCGTCTTTAGATGTCTTGTGTCTTTACAAAAGCAGAAAAAACATAAGGGAAACAAAGAGATTTAAATGTAATAAAAATGAGTTTCATAACAAAACATCAAGATGCACCCATTGCCATATATTAAAGTATTTCTTGTTCCTGGTGATTCAAAGAGGAGCCCAAGAGTTGATGAGAAACCTCAAATGAATCTCAAGAGCTCAAATTTCAATATAATCATTGTAGAAGAAGTTCTCAGATGTAGAAAAAGTGTTCAACAATACAGTGCTCAATATTTTAGTATTTTGTGGTGCCCCCTCAACAGTACAAGGTTTGCATCTATTGGTGGCATCTATCGGCTTTCAGCAATGATTGGCTATCGGGACTGTCTTTCAATGATAGCCAATCAACTTTGATTGGTGCTTCTTATTGTGTGAGTCTTCTATAACAATTTACATGGTGAGTAAACCTATATATGGTTGAAAACATTGATTATTAACACGATCCAATAAACCACAAACCACCTATAATTTGACCTTTATTTCAAATTTACCTTAACTAATCATCAAAATTGTGTGAGTCTTCTATAACAATTTACATGGTGAGTAAACCTATATATGGTTGAAGACATTGATTATTAACACGATCCAATAAACCACCAACCACCTATAACTTGACCTTTATTTCAAATTTACCTTAACTAATCATCAAAAATTGATTAAAAAATTAAAAACCTGGAAGTATTTTAATGAGTATGGAAATGATTGTCTATTAGCTTTTGGAAATGATTGGAAATTGAGACGTCAATGATTAGCAGTCGTATCTAACTGGTGCTTGTTATTATTGCAAGTTTCTATGTGTGGTGCTTTATGTGGTGTGTTGTATAAACTTTGGTTTCGTGCGGATACTTGTTGTGTAACTATGGTTCCATACATACAACTCGGTAGGGTCCATCTCATTCGGGTAAGTAATGAAACTAGGTTGTCATCTCTATTTTTTGTTGTTTATATGTATATATAATAAATACTCAAAATACAATGGAGAAAATGAGTATTTATCTTTGAGTGGATCACATACAAGCACATTCTTGAAGAATTAAATATGAAGGTGTATGCTCTTTCCAAAGAAGCACTTCAGATTTATCCAAGTTCTTTATATATATACAAATATGAGAATGGGAAAGAGCTCATGGAAATTTCCATTAATAAAAATCCACACTACTGTAATAGGAATGGATTGAAACCATGACAAAAGAACCATTAAGAAATTCATTCCAGTCCAAACAAATAAAATAACCACGAATTAATGCAACTAACTCATATGTCAATAAAAATATTTACCTTTGAGTAGATCACATATAAGCACATTCTTGAAGAATTAAATATGAAGGTGTATGCTCTTTCCAAAGAAGCACTTGAGCTTTCTCCAAGTTATGTAGCTATATACAAATATGAGAATGGGGAAGAGTTAAACACCATGTAATACCAATGGGAAATTCCCTCCCACTTGGTTGTAGGAAGAAGGATCTCCTTTTATTTTCTATATGTCTATGAGATTGAATTCCTAGACTCATGATGTTAGTAAATGTAGTTAAATAAAAGTGTTGTAAAGATCACTGGAGAATTTTTTGGGCTCTAGGATTCCCAATGAGTTTCACTCTTTTCACTCTTTCATGATGCTTTCTGATTTTGGGTCATTGACCTATTTCATTACATTCAATATAAATGAGTTCTTAGACAATCAAAACTAGTCTATTTTTTGTTCTTTAGGACTTAAAACATGTATAAAAACTAAATGAGGGTAATCAATTTGGGAAAATGTAAAATATTTCTCTTTATCTTCTAGCTTTGAATGGCTTTTTGTTTACTAATTTTTATCCTCAAAGATTAATTGATATAATATGTATATATAATAAATACATACTCAAAATACAATGGAGAAAATGAGTATTTATCTTTGAGTGGATCACATACAAGCACATTAGTATACCAAAGTGTATGCTCTTTCCAAAGAAACACTTGCTAAATTTATATACTTTATTCATTTACATTTTAACTTATTATTTTACTTTATTTTATATTCCATTTTTTTATTACTCAAATATATATATTATATTCTTTTAAATTTGAACATATCTTAAATTATTCAATAAATATTTGAACTTGAAACAAATATATATTTCAATTAAAATATATATAATTTTAACTATTAACCTTATTCAATCTTATTTTTATATATAATTGTAATATGTAAGATATTTATTTATTTATTTATTTAAATTAATGAAAAGTTATTTCCATTTATTTCTATTTTTACATACATTGTCTATATTTTTATTTGTATTTTTTTTTATCTAACTTATTATATCTAACATATAGTAAATGCTGATATAAATAAGTTTTAATGGATGGCTAAAGGACAAAATGATATTTTATCAATTTTTTTTACACTCAGATTGTTTTGCCTTTAGAAAAATATGATTATTACAAATTTACAATGGATGCATTTTTACCTAACTTATTTGCAGTAAATATCCTAAATTTTACCCTTACTTAATCCAGGCCAGCATTCATTGTTATGTTGATGCATTGTGAGAATTGGTATTTTTAGACCGAATAATTCAATAATGTGAATTTGAAGAAAAAGTTGCGGAATAATTCAATAATATATGCTGAAATAAATCAATGTTCAAATCCATATCCACACTTCATTTATGTGTTGCGAGAAGAGATTGTTTTACTAAAATGTTATAAACATTCATCATCTCCAAGTTATGTGACTTCCTAAATTTATGTCTATTGCTTATGACCCTGCTTCTGCTCCCTAAGCCAATTCAGAAAAAGTCTAATTTGCAAATTGCAACCAAGCCAAGATAATTAGTAGATGGCAGTCTGGGAAGTAAAGACTTCACCAACCCACTTAATGGATAGAGCATAGATATCCAAAAATTATTTTTAGCTATTGTTGAAGCGGTAGTCTAAAAAAGTAACAAAATGGCCTAGAATTTGGCAGAGATTTTGAAAAAATCCTGCAAAGATTTTATCAGAATTTTGTTTTCAGTTGTTAAACTTCAATATTTTGGGTGCATTAAAAGTTTTTAATAGCGCTGAATCTATTTTCATTATCAAAAATGGATTCCAAACACTACAACTACCTGATTTTTTGAATTTTATTTTACCAAATTCCGACAAAAAACTGCCGTCTAAACTATTTTATACCCTAAATAAACAACTTCATTGTTAAACGGCAAGAAATAATATTGTGTCATAAAATAGTGTGAAAAAATTCACAGTTCAATTCCTGTGTGACCTGGAGCCAGGATTAATATGGGCATTGGAAATCAGAGTCTAAAACTGAACTTATATAACTTGTCAATTTTTTATAAGCCATTCAATGTGATTTTCTAAAGTAATATTCTTTAACGTGTATATTTTAAAACAAACCGTATTTGCGGCTAAAATACCTGAAAACTTGGATTCAATTTTAAAGCCTACCTACCACCTTTTAGAGCTTCGTGCAGTTCAGTGAACAACAAAACGATTTTTAATTTCTTCTTCAATTTATTTTAATTAAAAACATATATGTAGGCTTCTTTTTTTTAATCAAATGCACACAAAGGTGTAAATTTCTTTCCTTTTCCTGGATTTTAAATTTCATCTGTAAATTTCTTTCCCTCTCCTGTTTAATATGAAGAAACAGTCTCTCCTATTTAATATGAAGTAATAGTATCTATATATTGTAAAAATATATAAAATAGTTGTCATTACTTCAAAAAATTAATGGAAATTTTGTTGCTGAATGTTTCCAAATATCTATATCGAACCTGTGGGCATTTAGCCCCGAAGATGCTAACCCAATACAAACCATCCCACCAGTGTCTTCCTGATTTGATATGAACAAATTGTAATTCTCCCCTCCTCTCCCTCCGCCTTCCCCTCTTGCAAAGTGAAAAGTAATACTCGGAAAAATCATATTTACAATTGTAAAGATCATACTTCTGATTTGATATGAACAAATTGTAATTCTCCCCTCCTCTCCCTCCGCCTCCGCCTCCCCCTCCTGCAAAGTGAAAAGTAATACTCGGAAAGATCATATTTACAATTGTAAAGATCATACTTCTGATTTGATATGAACAAATTGTAATTCTCCCCTCCTCTCCCTCCGCCTCCCCCTCCTGCAAAGTGAAAAGTAATACTCGGAAAGATCATATTTACAATTGTAAAGATCATACTTCTGATTTGATATGAACAAATTGTAATTCTCCCCTCCTCTCCCTCCGCCTCCCCCTCCTGCAAAGTGAAAAGTAATACTCGGAAAGATCATATTTACAATTGTAAAGATCATACTTCTGATTTGATATGAACAAATTGTAATTCTCCCCTCCTCTCCCTCCGCCTCCGCCTCCCCCTCCTGCAAAGTGAAAAGTAATACTCGGAAAGATCATATTTACAATTGTAAAGATCATACTTACAATTGTAACAGATATCGAAATCGAGTTTAAATGAATCAACTGAGTTCAAATGAATTAACTGCCTCAGCTTCAATGACAGACCGGACAACAGCATTCACAAAAAAACGTAGAAGTGAAACCCTTGCAAGGTGCCCCGGAAGCTTTCATGTCACACTGAAACCATGGGAACCAGAAAACCCTTCTCTAGTAAAGAAAATCACCTAGTATCACCTCGGAGAGTTAGAATATTGAAGGGTAGTTACAAGAGTATTGAAGGACAGTTACAGACAAATGAATAACGAATAACCAATCAAGCAGTTAAAATCAACGGATAAAGAAAATCCAATCATCTAACAAAAGATCCCACAGATTATGACAACAAAGCAGCTAGGAGATAGGAAAGTTATTTTCAAATAAAAACACCTTAAAACTTAAATATATCACGTTGAATTCATCATATACTTAGTTATATATAAACTATTTATAATAATTTTCCTCATATTTTGTTCAAGATTACAATCAAACCATTGTTGAAAATGTGATTAAGTCATTAATAAATGATATGTTCTTTTTTATTTTCCTTTATTATTTTTTATTCAATTATAATATATTTTGAATGGTTTAGGATTACAATCAAGCAAAGGATAATATATCATATATTACTTTTCTTTCTTTCAAAATTTTTAGTTCAATTATGTTTTTTTTTTTTTAATTAAAAGAAGTATGGTTTCCTTTTTCATATTTGAATTGTTTCATTTATGATATGAATTTATCTATTTAAGAGGTTGCTTAGTTATATAAATTAATTTGAAATAATATTTTTTTAATTTATTAAAAATAAAATTTAATAATTTATTAGTAAAAAAATAAATAAAATGCATCATTTGATGGTACACATTACAAAGTAATATTATAATGACTGTTTTTTTAATAAAAATAATAAAATAAAGTGGAAAAAAAATGAAAGACTAAGGAAGAAGAAGTACTTTGGGTAGTTAATAAAAACTAGCTATAAACTAGAGCATTGTTAATTTGTAAGAAAACATGAAAACTTTCATTGAGAATGAAGAGCTTACATTTATAGTAATTCTTAAACATTAAAAGAAGCTATTAAATATTTGTTTTCCTATTTGGATTTCAAGGTCATTTTTGTTATTCAATATAGTTAACTATTATATGATTGGGTTATATTTCTATTATTATTTTTTTTGTTTTCCTATTTGGATTTCAAGATCATTGTTATTATTCAATATAGTTATATGATTGGGTTATCTTTCTATTATTATTTTTTTAAGCTTGGATTAGTGTGTGTGTTTCTATTCAATATAAAAGTAAATTAGCATTGAACTTAGATCTTTAGACATCAAATCTAATGGAATCACAGGGTTTGGAAATTAATTGCACATAAAATATTGTTATTTATTGGTTTGGAGTCTCATTGTTGGTTTTCTTGATCATTGGTATACGTAATCTCTAGGTAAATCACATCCTAAAAAATTTTAGGGAAAAATAACTCATCAAATCCCTTTGATTCAATGGTGGCTAAACCTACATATCAAGTATGTTTTTAATGGAATCATATTGATTTAAAGGTCTAATCAGGGATTTTTTCAAGGATTCAAATATTATGCCTATGTATAGTATTATAGTTGACTATTTTGGTTTGAAAAATCATACATATAGAATGTAGGCTAATATTTAATAAAAAAACATGTATTTTCCTATTAAAATTAGTAAAATTTTGGTGAATATCATCCATTTAAACATATATATGTAAAATATTGGCGAAGTTTTCTTCAAATTGGCTATTTTTTTTTTCTAGAAAATGTCCAAAAAATAGTCAATTAGCAAAAAATTTCCCCTACAATTTTCCCTGGGCCCAATCTATCCATCGCTCAACTTGTTGGATGTTGGATTACACAATTTGTTTACTTCAATGATACTCATTCACATAAATGAGTTTTCCTTTGGATGGTGACAAAGTGTAATGGATGTTATATTTAATCTTTTTGCATTGTTCCAAACAAAATAAATCAATTGCTGGGTGTGTGTTATATTCTTTCCACGTAGGAGCTACAGAGAGGGTTAAGGTTTGGAGTTGTAGGAAGAAGGGTTTTTGGACTCTTATGCAAGCTACAGCGAGCTCTGACAGCAGGCAGGGCCCATCTTGCTGAGCTCCTCAGACGAGGGTCAGTACTGGCCAATCATATGAGAAAATCGGGGGCCAATGGGGCCCCTTCCTTTAAACAAATGGTCTTGGACAAGGGTAAAGGCACTGGCGAGAGGGTGCATATTGCAGGTTTGGAAGTAGCAAGCAAGGAAGCTGCCAGCACGAAGCAGAAGGAAAAAAGGAGACCCAAGGAGGCGCAAAGTCAAAGGATTGTAGGTGGAATCAAAATAAGGAAGGATGGAGACAAGGAGAGACCCTCTCTCGAGAAGGAATCTCTGAAGACAGCAGAAGGGAGAATGGCTACAGAGGAACATCAAGCTAATGGCCAGGATGGTTTGGATCCTTCGGGATCTGGCACAAGTGGTACAAAACCAGTAGAAAATGGGCGTTGTAGACCGAAATCCTCGAAGTCTCTTCGAGTCATCATTACCGATCCAAAAATGTAAGAGTACAGAGATCACATGTCTGTATACACTCTAATTTGTAAATTTATGGGGTTTTGGCCAACAGAAAAAGCCCTGTGCCAATGGATTAAACAGTAATGGAAACCGAAAGGCGATGTCCAACTCCACCTTGGAGCCAAAGGTTTCTTTATAGTGGTTTTTTCCAATCTGGAGGATAGAGACCGGATTTTTGATGGAGGCCCCTACTTCTACGGGTCGGCAGGCCTTTACATAAGACCCTGGAAACCCAAATTTTCCCCGGAACAGGAAACTTTCACTCATGTGCCGGTTTGGATTTGTCTATTTTCACTCCCCATTGATTACTGGAGGCCCTCAGCGCTTGAACAGATTGGTAACAAACTGGGAAATTATGTCCAAACCTCAGAAGCGACCTTGAAAAAAAGGTATACATCTTGTGCAAGAATATGCGTTGAAATGGATGTTTTTGGCGCATTGCATGAAGGATTGTGGTTGGAGTTTTGGGATGAAGTTTTCTTTCAGGCCATCGACTATGAGCACATCCCATTTCCATGTCGTAGGTGCCATGAGCACGGACACCTTATCCGAGAATTCCTTCTTAATAAACATACAGAAAAAAGTAAGGAGGGAATATCGAAACATCAGGAAGGTTTCACTCACCCAAACGGCAGACAGAAATCCAACAGAAGGAACCACTCAAAATTCAGGACATCCAACAGAGGGAATGGAAATTCCTTCGCAATTTTGGAGAGCACAATAGTTACCGAAGAAGACTCTCTTCCACTAGATTCCCAACTAGATATAGTGGGAGCTGCCTAGGAGGATAATCGCAACCCTGGCAACTAGACTGTGGAAGAACCCCTTGAAGGAACAGAAAATGCATGTGATATAGAAGGGGATGCAGAGATGTCAATAAGTGAAGCGTGCACATAGGATCTAGAACTAAGGGACATCCTGGATAGAGAAGGTATGGATCTAGTCAATATGGTTGAACAATGGAAGGAAGTAGGAATGGAGCACATCCCGGTAGAGGATTTGGACAGGGTAAACTTCCTATTTTTGACTCAACAAGAGGCAGAGTCCAAAGGTCTGAAAAGAGGGCATGGCGAAACCAAAGATCTGGGAATCAAAGTCCAGGGCCTGC
The DNA here is from genome assembly GCA_034641835.2 of Pinus albicaulis. Classification (NCBI taxonomy): domain Eukaryota; kingdom Viridiplantae; phylum Streptophyta; class Pinopsida; order Pinales; family Pinaceae; genus Pinus; species Pinus albicaulis. The sequence goes on from CM076578.1 coordinate 1,586,533,709, forward strand.
ATCGTATTAACCCTAAATCCAAACCTCGACGTAAAATGGGGAGAAGATCTAATAATGATGCTCTCCAAGAATGAGGCTAGATGCTTCTTAATTCAGGTAAGATGAAAGCCCTTGAGGCTTTTACGTCCTTTTTTTAACTTCTCATGTTTATTATGAAGATCTTATCATGGAATGCTAGGGGTTTAAATAGCCTAAGGAAACAAATACTTCTGAAGAAGAAAGTCAAAACTGAAAACCCAGATATGATCTTTCTACAAGAAACAAAATTCTCAAGTAAAAAGATGTAGGAAGTAAGCAAAAAACTTGGAAAAAGAATGGAGTATCTAGATGTTGCAAGTAATGGAAATGAAGGTGGGTTGGCCACTCTATGGAACCCCCATTCCCTCCACCTAATAAGTGCAGAGGCAATGAGATCTTATGTCTCTTTAGAGATGCAAATCATTGGAGAACAGGGTACCTACTTTTGTACCAATGTTTATGGTCCCCAAAGATTGGAAGAAAAATTGAGACTATTGGACCACCTTTCTCAACTCCAGCAGAGGCACATTGGGGTTAAAAGTATCTATGGGGGCGATTTTAACATGATTAATTCGCTTAATGAAAAGAAAGGTGGGGTGAGAAAGCTAAACCGAGATGCGGAAGCCCTCAAAGATTTCATAAAGTCGGTCAGGTTGGTTGATATTCATCCAAGAAGTGGGATATTCACCTGGAATAACAAACGAGGAGGAGATAGGCAAATTTCCTCTCAACCAGACTACTTCCTGTTATCTGAAGACATCATCTTGGCCAGAGTTATAGTAGAATCTGATATTATCCCCAGTGTTGGTTCTGATCATTGGCCTATCATTCTGGATACTGCTATTTTGGGAACCCCTAAAACTGCCCCATCAAGTTTGAGAAATTTTGGCTGGACCATCCAGACTTCAAATTGAATATTAATCAATGGCGACAAGAACCCCTCTGGATCTGAGGAACGAATATGTTCCATTTTCAAGCAAGGCTTAAGCACATTAAAGCCCGAATCAAAGTATGGAACCACGAAGTGTTTGGCAATATCTTCAAGGAGAAGTTTGCCTTGGAGGAGCAAATGGAAAGCTTGCACAAGACTTGGATTAATGAGGAAATCTCTCAGGACTCCAAACTAGTAGAACAAGATCTCATGAAGAAATGGGAAGAGAGATGTTAGTAGGAGGAAGTGTTATGGAAACAAAAATCTCGGGTCCAGTGGCTAAAGGAAGGAGAAAAGAATACCAAATTTTTCCATAGATCAGCTATGGACTATAGAAGAACGAATAAGATCATTCGTCTTAATGATGAGCATGGGACTTCCTTTGAATCACATAAGGATATCTCAAACCTTTTGGTGAACCACTTTGCTCTTATAGCCAAGGAACCTGCAGTGGATAGGGAAGAGGCCATTCGGGAGGTGGTTGCTAGCATCCCTCAGATCCTTACCGAGGACCATAATAGATCGTTAGACCGCCCCATATCCATGGTTGAAGTTGAAGAAGTGGTTCAGGAGATTCCAAATGGCAAATCGCCAGGTCGGACGGCTTTAATATTGATTTTTTTCAAAGCTTGTTGGGATACTGTTCAAAATGATATCTGGGAGGTAGTTGAAAACTCTCGCAATTCCTTGTCTATCCTGAAGTCCTTAAATTCTACTTTCATAGCTCTGATTCCCAAGGAAGCGGAGACCTGTTCTCCAAAAAATTTACGTCCCATAGCCCTATGTAATGTACTGTATAAAATTATCTCTAAGGTTATGGTTAATAGTTTAAATACCATTCTACCGATGATTATCTCTGAAGAGCATTCTGATTTTGTTGAAGGCAGACAGATTCTGGACAAGATACTTTTGGCGCATGAGATGATTCATTCCCTTCAGGCCCAAAAAAGGCTTGCATGATCATCAAGCTTGACTTGTCTAAAGCCTACGATAAAGTTAGCTGGAGATATTTAGAGGCGGTACTGGAAGCGTTTGGGTTTGGTCAAAAATGGATATCCTGGGTGATGGTGATGGTGAAGTCTCCAAGTTTTTCGATCTTGGTCAATGGAGCCCCCATGGACCCCTTCAATCCCTCAAGGGAGATCCGTCAAGCAGACCCGATCTCTCCTTTTCTCTTTGTTATTCTTATGGAGGGATTAAGACGCATCATTAAGACTACTAAGGCTAGAACAAACATTTTGCGCCTTCATCCAATTCGATCCAACCCCGCCACTACTCATTAGAAATTTTTTGATGATACTATGCTCCATGGGATTCCTACTGTTAGAGAAGCTCGGGGTTTCAAGGCTATTCTTGACCTCTTTGGTCGAGCGTCAGGTATGGACTTGAATTTGAAGAAATCGATGATCTTTTTCTTTAACACTCATTTAGCTATTCAGAGGAACCTCGTGGCTATTCTCGTATTTTAAAGGCAAAGCCTCCCATCCAAATACTTGGGGATTCCTCTCATGGATAAACCTTGGCAGAAGATCCACTAGGAAAAACTTTTTTCTTCCCTGGAAGAGCGAGGGAACTATTGGACAAACCGAGCTCTGAATTTCGCTGGTAGGCTGGTTTTGACAAAGGTGGTGTTGCAAGCCATCCTGCACTACATGCTTTCCATTTTACCTACACCGAAGGGTTTCCTCCAGAAAATCAGAGATATCTAACGACAGCTCCTATGGTCTGGCAAAGCTAAAAAAAAGAAATGGGCCCTGATGGCTTGGAGGAAGATTTGCAAACCTAAAGTCCTTGGTGGTCTTGGCCTCCAAGACCCAGATACTATTAATAGAGCCTGCGGGGCCAAACTCTGGTAGAGATGGATGAAGGAACCCACTACCCCCTGGGTAGTGCTATGGAGAGCCAAATATGTGAACGATTAGCATCCCCCTGACTTAGTCAAATTGACAGGGGAGATCATAGGGTCCCCCATTTGGAATTTTTCTTGGGAAAATAAGCATTTCATCCGAGAACATTGTTTCTGGAAAATCCATAACAGCCAAGCGACCTTCTTCTGGGAAGATGCCTAGCAACAATTGCCTAAGTTGGATAGTCCTGAGTATTAGCTTTCGCAACAAAACTTTCAAAGGTTGGGAAAAATAAAGGTTTATCATTATCGGTCTAGTAACGATCCAGATCCTCAGTGGCGGCACTGGTCCTTAGACCTTCTTTCCCAAGATGAAGCAGTCTTGAATCAAATAAAGCCTCTGCGTCTAAGGGTGGATAACAGAAAGGTGTGGAGCTCGCAAGAGCCCGATCAACTCCGGTGGGGCAGAATGGAGGGAGGGGATTTTAACCTTAAAGGGGTAAGGAAATACCTTGAGAACAGAGACTTAAAGGAGAAACAAAATTGGCACGACAATGTGTGGGATCCCATACTCTAGCCCAAGATCAAAACCTTCCTTTGGCTGCTAATGCACAGAAAATTCTCACATGGGAGAATCTGATAAGAAAAGGGTTTACTGGTCCGTTGCGATGCAGCCTCTGTGAAACAGAGGAGGAAACGATGAACCACCTCCTAAACTCCTATAATTGGGCTGCTAACCTATGGTATTGGATGGAGGAGGTTTTCCGTCAATCTGATAGAAGTAGGGATTCCATCGAAGACTTTATCGGAAGGTGGAGGACTAAGTATGCACATCATGAAACTTTTAACCTCTTATGGTGTCTTGCACCAGGGTTCCTTGTTTGGTTGATCTGGAAGGAAATAAACAGGCACATTTTCCAGAATGAAGGTCGCCAAATTGACCAAAGTAAAATTGAGATCGTGAATAATATGAGAGAAACAGTGCTTACCCATGCCAAAAGGGATAGGAATGATAAGCCAACAGCTGGTGATCAGTGAATTCTGGATATGTTTGGCCTCGCAAGTGCTTGTTCTCTTGGTCTGCCTGCTTGGCCTTCTGTTCCCCCCCCCTCAAAACTGGCCGGTTCCTACCCGTGGTTTCTGTAAACTAAACTTTTATGATGCTTCGCATGGTAATCTGGGCTCGGCAGGTTTCAAAGGGGTTATTAGAAATTGCAACTCTATTGCGGGCTCTTGCATATCTATTGTAGCTCGTTGGGTGAAGCCACAAATAACAAAGCCGTATTTGCAGTGTTGGAACATGGTATGAGGGTTCTGGTTCTTCTGTATGGCAGAAATACCATTTTTGAGGGGGACTCTTTGCTTGTGATTAATGCCGCCAAACATCTGCAAAATGGGACCAAGCCGAGCAAGGTCATAAAGCACTAGCGCCTCGCGCAGGCCACGTCCCTTATCCTTGACCACGTTTAGAGGTTGAACGGGATAGTGTTTCAAGCTGTCTGCAGATCTACTAACTCAATGGTCGATATTTTGGCAAATCATGCGGTGGACTACCCTGACGACGTTCTTGATTCCAGATGGCAAGACGTGACACCTAAGGGCCTGCGAAAGGAATCTGAACATGCATCCATGAAGGATCTGACTGGAATGTCAGTTGGGAAGGACAGCTTTCACACCATTTAATAATTTAGCATTATGTGGATCCACAGCACATCAAATCTGATGCAGAGGCATTATTTCCCGTGGTCCAGTGGTAGAGGTGGGAGGCGGCTGAAAAGCATCAAACGGGATCAATATGGATTCACCATCACCATATATCTTGTAATTTGGCAGGGGGATTTAATGAAAATGTGCGGCAGTCCCATTAAGGATGTTCACACGGGGCTGGAAGAACCTCCCCACTTAATGGCTTAATGTACTGACAGAAGAGATGATTGTAACATTTGGAGATCTTAAGCCAGCTATTGAATTAACAACTTCCATATTATTTATAAGTGGCAAGGTCACCTAGAGGAAGGCATTTTTTCTATGCACAGAGTCCAGGGTCTCGTTCTCGTGTTTCTCTGTCTTCTTGCGCCGATTAGTAAGCCTATAGCTAAGGTGTAGTGGCACAAGATGGCTCATCTCTATTTGCGCAACGTCAGGGTGGTTTCGGAGGTTAAGGAGGCCGAGGATGGTTTCAATAGGTCTGTTTCCCATAAAGGTAAACAGGGCATTAAGACGTTGCAAGCGGCCATGGTTAAAGACAAAACAATAGTGGACGATAATACCATTCATGAGGAAGTGGATTTGATTTCGGACCCTGGCACCCCTGCCACCAGGGCCACACAATTCATGTGTACCTAGGCTTTGGTATGGCATTTGAAAACCCTACTGGCTAAGTCAATGAATACGCAGGAGGCTTCGAACCAGGCAGCGTTCCAGGCAGGTTCTCTAGGGTCAGCGAGAAATTTGGCCCGTTTGGATACCTTGGAGGTGACTTTGAAATCTCTGGTTGAGGAGATGAGAGCTCACTCCAGTCGTCTTGAAGGTTTTGTGTAGATGTTCAAGACCTACCTCAAGTACGTGGTTAATGTGTCCATCCAAATGCCTAATGCGACTCATAAGACTATTGTCATCCGCCGTTTCAAACCTTGAAAAGCCCTAAGCCAGGAGGAGGCTGTCAATCCAAGTGCGGCTACAGTAAGTCTGTGTGTTGTTGTCGACAAATAGGATATGCCTGTAGGGAGTCATGCTTGATTTTCCTGTCCTTTTTAGTTTCATTTATGTGTTGCTGGTTTTTTTATGTTTTTCTATTCACAGCTTCTAGTTTCGGCTAGTTAAGCTTTTGTGGCCTTCTACCTGTGGGAAGGACCAAGTTTTGTAGCAAGTCTTAGGGGATGTCTAAGCCTTCGAAGGTTGAGTATAATGTCTGATCTATGTTGGACAATGTCTTCCTTTGGCAGGCCCAGGGAACAGGTTTCTCGTTTTGTACTATTACCAGCTTGGTAGTTTTTATAACTCTGTGTAAAATATTTACCTTTTAATACAATCTGTTGACTTACACAAAAAAAAATATTATTTCCACGCATCATGGGGTCCGGGGCAATGCCTTAGAAAATAAATTAAAAATAAATTAAATAAAATAAAATGTAAATTAAAAATTTAAATATATATATCTATATATATATATATATATATATATGTATATATATATATATATATATCTATATATATATATATATATATATATATATATATATATATATATATATATATATATATATTATAAAGACCTACCCATGGTTTTGTGCATGGTTATCATGGATGGTTTTTGGGCACGGTGGTTTTTTCCCATTGTATTTACAGATTCATTTCAAGGGAACTACATTTATGTTCTAATCCAAGCTTATTGGATTGGGTTTTATGAATGTTTCGGCATGTATATATATGTATTGTAACACTGAAAGGAATATAACGAAAATCCAATATAGTATTCTAGGTTTTGGGATCCACGGGAAAAATTTTGTCTTTATTTGTTTTATGTTCTCTCCATTGTATATTTTTTTGTTTTAAGAATTTGTTTATAGGTGATTTTTGGACAAGGTTAAAACCTACATTCGGTATCATAGTTTTTTTAGCATCAAGGAGATGCCTTTGCTGCTAAGGGTTTTTACTCAAGCCTGTGGTAGACACTGTTACAGTGGGAGATCTGTGGGATCGATTCTTGCGATGAAAGAATATGGTGAACAGTGGAAATATAGAGATCAATAAATTCAATGGACAAAGTTTTGAGTTGTGGAAGCTCAAGTTGGAGGATTTGTTGGTGGATGGAGATCAGTGGATCATTGTAGATCCAAGTACGACAACAACAGGAATGTCAGAAGAATATTGGGCAAAGTTAGATCGGAAGGTGAGGAGCACAATACGATTTAAGTCTCTCAGATTCAGCATTTTTAAATGTATCAAGGGAAGCTATGGCAAAGGCTTTGTGGGAAAATTTAGGGACTTCGTATCAATCTAAGTCTCTGGTGAAAAAATTGTTCCTGGGGAAAAGGTTGTATAACCTGAGGATGGAGGATGGAGACTCAGTGACAAAGAATCTAAATTCATTTAATATTATGGTAAGTTATTTGTTATCTATTGATATTAAAATTTTATATGAAGATAAGTGCATTAGTCTGTTGTGTTCTCTACCAAACTCGTGGGATAGTCTATTTGTTTAAATAGGTAGCAATACAACTACCTTGAAGTTTGATGAAATAGTTTCATCCTTGTTGTTGGAGGAGTTGAGATGGAAAAATAAATTGAATCATAATGCATATGCCTTGTCTGTGATAGGACGGTCCCAGAATAGAAACAAAAATAATTCCTCAAGTGGGAGATCTAAATCTCCAAGAAAAATTGTAAAGGTATGTTGGAAATGCGGAAAAGAAGGGCACTACAAAAAGGAATATAGATATAAAACTCCTAAGAAAGGAAATGGATTTGATGATGCTCCTTATGCAGACGCAAAAACCACCTCAGATGAAGGTGGGGACATGTACTTAGCTTCTTATTCAAGTACACATGTAGATCATGAGGCATGGCTTATTGACTTAGGTGCATCCTTTCACTTCACTCCACATAGGCAGTGGTTCTACGAGTACAAGAAATATGATGGTGGTGATTTCTTCCTAAAGGATGACAGGAAGGGAAGAATCATAGGGTGTGGAAAGGTCAAGTTGAATTTGTAAGGTGGAGGGATTAGAACACTTCCAAGTGTTCTGCACATTCCTGCATTGGCCAGAAATATGATTTTTTTAAGCAAGATGGATGATGCAAGTGTAAAAACAGTGTTCGAGAAAGATAACTCCAAGATGGTTATGGGAGCATTGGTATTGTTGTGGGGAGTTCAGATTAGAACTTTGTACAAGCTTCTAGACAGTTGTTTTCCAGAATTTTTTCTTATGGCAATTCGTGGACGACAGATCTATTATCATTTTTTATAGTTTTTGTGCAGAATTTCAGAAAATTGATTGCATATCTGAGCTCCTCTTGAAACATCACCCAATTTAAAAAAAAATATGTTTGGTCAAATTGGAGTTTGGATGAGGGAGATATTGTTGATTTAAAATCAACTATTTTTTTCAGAATTTTTGTGGCGGCGGAATAGTTTTGGCGTGAATCTAAGTTTCCAGAGTGTCCATATCTTGATTTCAATCACACAAGAAGATGCATAATAGTCATTATATTTCTAAAATTAGGTTACAATAAATATTTTTAATTATATTGACTAAGTTATGTCCATTTTAAATATGGAGAATCATTTAGAGCGGGTTCCCTTTGGAGACATTCCCTCCCACCCCGCTTTAGTAGGCACCTGCTTCACATTCATCAGTTTCAGCATAGCAGCATTCGGCTTGGGTTCTTTGGAGACGTTCCCTCCCACCCCAGGCCATGTAGGCACCTACTACTTCATCAAAAATCAACATCACGGTTATGGGTCAACCGCACAAAATCCTTGTCATCAAAGTTCATTTGCTAGGCCGCACACTATTAGTATCACATTTGGTCACAAGCATTACAAAGTATCTCTATCCTCGAATCTTCATTTGTCATGGTTCTGGGTCATCCACAAACCCACACTTCATCGAAGTCCATTTTCTCGGTTGCACATTATTAGCGTCACAGTTGGTCACAAACATTACAGGGTATCTCTATCCTCAAATCTTTGTTTTTCATGGTTATGGGTCATCCACAAACCCACACTTTGTCGAAGTCCATTTTTTAGGTTGCACACTGTCAATATCATAGTTGGTCACAAGCATTACAATGTATCTTTATCCTCGGATCTTCATTCATCGTGGTTATGGGTTAACCACACAAAACCCTTCTCTTCAACGGTTCTTCATATTCAGCACAAGATTCTCAAGAGGGAACTTCACGCAATGGGGACCATTGCTTCTTAAGGAGGGAGGAATTATCTGAATGGAAAGAGACCTACACCCATGGTATTTATCTTCCCATGATATTATAACTGACATCTATACATGGTATTCATACACCCATGGTATTCATCCACACATGGAAATTACCCATGGTATTATAAGTGGCATCCACCCATGGTATTCATTCGCCCATGGTATTTACCCATCTATGGAATTTACCTGTGGTATTATAACTAAAAAGGACTATATGTAACAAGTCGCATTTTGTAAAAGGACATATCATCCACCATAATGTAAATTTTACAATTATTCTATATTTTAATAATAAATAAAAAAATCTTTGTGGTTTGGTTTATTGTGTGTTCTCTCCTTTTGCTGGCATTTCACTTTTTCAGATCTTGGGGCCCTCCCCCCCAATATCCATTTCAATTTTTTAGATCTTGGGGTCCTCCCCACAAGATCCGAACAACATTTTCTTTGATAGGTGCAACAGTTTTTTGGTTCCTAAAGGTGGAGCAAAAAATTTAGTGGTCTCTGAAGAAAAGACTATGTTATGGCATCAAATACTGGAACACATTGGAGAGAAGGGTCTTTGAATACTGCATGGTAATGGTATGATAGAAGGTATGTATAATTTCCCTCCGTATTTTGATTTCTGTGAACATTTTGTATATTGGAAGAAAAATCGGGTGAGCTTCCCCTCTGGTGTTAAGAGGGCAAAGGGGATATTAGATCTCGTGCACATTGATGTGTTTGGACTTGTGTCGGTTCCATCACTGGGTAAGTTTGTGTACTCTGTCTCATTTACAGATGACTTCTTGAGGAATGCATGGATATATTTCCTTAGGAAAAAATATGAAGTCTTTGAGAGGTTTAAAGGATTTAAGGCTCTGGTGGAAAATCAAACAGAAAAGAAGATCAAGATGTTGAGGACAGATTATGGTGGGGCGTTCTATAAGAAGTGTGGTATAGTACGGAAACATACTACTCCATACACACCTCAAAAAAATGGAGTTACATAAATAATGAACTCAATGTTGATGGAAAATATAATAAGCATACTCAATGGCACTAGATTAGGGAAGGAATTTTAGGCAGATGCAGTTGATACCACATGTTACATGTTTAATATATCACCTTCATTAGCATTGGAGGATAAGACTCCACATGAGGTATGGACTGGTAAGAAACCCTCTCTTTCACATCTGAGGGTATTTAGTTGTGATGCATATATACATGTTCCAAAGGAGAAAAGAACCAAGTTGGATAGTAAACATGAAAGGTGAATCTTTACTGGGTATAAGGATGGTTTAAAAGGTTACAAGCGTTGGAACCCAAAAACAAGGAAGGTTGCGTACAGTCTATATGTGGTGTTTAGATAGGTTAAATATGTTATTAAACACAAATTCCTACCAAAGGAACTTAAGAAGATAGAGTTTTAACTAAAGGGGGAAGAATCAAAATCTATAGCAGAATAGGAATCAGAAGAGGAAGAGCCACACACTCCAGTTTTGAGAATATTAGTACGAGAGATAAGGAAGCCAAAGAGTTATAGCCCATTTGTTTTCTGATCAAATTTTTCTTTATATATTACGGATGATGATCCCATAACTGTCAAGGAGGAAATGGATTCAGAAGATGGAAAACTCTGGAAGGAGGCCATGGTTGATGAAATGGAACCTTTGGACAAAAATGAGACTTTGGATCTAGTGATCTATTGGATGGAAGGAAACCCATTAGCAGAAAATGGGTGTTTAAGAAGAAGATGAATGCATAAGGCAAGGTGGAGAACTACAAATCAAAGGTAGCAAAAGGTTATTCTCAGGTGCCGAGAATTAATTTTGGTGATATTTTTTCTCCTATTACCAAGTTAGATTCTATTAGATTACTTTTATCTATTGTTTTTGCTTTTGATTTTGAGGTATAACATATGGATGTGAAAACAACATTTCTTTACGAGGATCTGGAAGAAGAGATCTACATGAATCAACCAAAAGGCTTTGCAGTGAAGGGTAAGAAAGAACTGGTATGCATGTTAAAAAATTCTTTGTATGGGTTAAAGCAGTTCCAAGGATGTGGTCTCAAAAATTTGATACATATATATGGGTACTTGGCTTCACAAGGAGAAAAGTACATCATTTTGTGTATTTTAAATTAATTGGTGACCGTGTACTTGGCTTCACAAGGAGGAAAGTACATCATTTTTTGTATTTTAAATTAATTGGTGACCGTATTATTTATTTGGTCTTGTATATGGATGATATGTTGATGATTAAAACTGACAAAAAAATTATCCAATATTTGAAGACCGAGTTGTCCTATAAATTCGACATGAAGGATCTTGGTGCTACAAACTATATTTTGGGCAAGAAAATTGAATGATATTGGGAAAAGATGAAGCTATGGTTAAACTAGAATAAGTGTGTTGAGACAATATTGCATAGGTTAATTTTGTCTAGTTTGCATCAATTCAAAGATCCAACAGACACAAAGCCCTGGAAATCCCTAGAATCCCCACACTAGTTGAATATTTTGAGGATGCATATCAATGAATTTTCTTTGGATACCATCATCATTGGATATTCCTTGTCACGTCAATTCCAATGGTATTTGGATCGTCACTCCTCACGGTTTGAGAGATATCCTTGTTTGAAGTCGATGCCCCCACCTTGTGGTCAAAAGCCCCAACAAATGGTTGATGTGGAAATTTGTTATTGGTTGGAAAAACCATGAAATCAAAGAATTATTTTTATTAAAAATCAAATTAAACATGTGTGACTAAAATAATTCATTGAAGGCATCAAATTTTGAATTAAAATCAATATTGAAGTCGGCCTATGGTTAACAAGGGTTTTGGCTCCAAAAGAATTTGAATTTTAAAATTCCAAATCCCTTCCAAAACCTCAAGTCAGCTGACCTTCATAGAAATCCTCCAAAATCTATATAAAGACATTTGTTTCCCTCTAAAAGGCGTGATTTCAAATGTTAATCATCTGAAAAAGCTCTAAGATATCCTTGCGGCCTTATGGAGTCCTGAACATCTATTTGGGAGGTCAAATTCTTGCATTGGGTGGTTTTCTTTTGGTTATGGTTTACAAGGGTATTGTTGGGCTCTTTCAAGCATTTTATAGGTTGATTTACACTATATTAAAGGGCTAAATCTCAGCCAGATTGACGTTGATCAAGGAAGTGACATGAAGAATTTTCTCCAAATCTATAAACATGTTTTGAAGTTGTGTTAACATTATTAATGCTCCTACGGCCTTCAAACAATCATGTCTACTCCTCGCATGTGGCCTAATTCTGGGAGTCTTTCCAAATATATCTAGAATTTGTGAATGGTTTAAATCAGTGCCAAAAACATAGTTTACAACTCCATCGTGGAAGGTGATTATTGATTCGTTAAGGGTTTTGGACCTCTTTAACAGTGACTTTTATCTCATATTTGCGGCCTATACTTGAGTCACAAAATTCCTTTTATATTTGTGCGAAGGTGTTTTGTTTTAAAATTTAGTCTTCCAAATCAATTTGCTGTGATTTAATTTGGGTTTGTCAATTATTAAAGATCATAACACAAGCCCTCAATATTTTCAGCATGGAAATTTGGCTTCATTTTTTAGTTTTGTAGATTTGAAGGTGAGTTGAAGAAGTCTCGACTTAGTTAGGGCCTATCATCTATCAAGACCTAGTGACATTGGTTTCTTATATTGATCATCAAAGCGAAGATTAATGATAGATCTGGAGGTTCTATATGTGACGTGCATTGTAGCCAAACTTCAAGACTGATTCAACGCTTACCTGGAAATTATTCTTAAGCCCTAACCAATGATTTAAAGGTAACTTAGTGTAACATCCCTGGTGAAAATTCCATGTAATAAAAATTAATAAAGGAAAAATAATAACCAAGGTCATGGGAAACGTATTCCAAGTTGAATGTTGGGAAAAACATCCTAGTGTGGTGTTCATATAGTTTATTATGGCTATGGAAATGGCTAAGGATTTTGAAAGGAAAAGTAGTATTTATTGGCATTTATTTATGAAAACAATGGAAATTAGGAGAAAAGAGAGGTGAAAGGCCATAGGTTGCATGTGGGGAGGAAAATAAAGGAAAATAATGGAAAATTGAAGAAAATAGAGGCCTCATTGACAAAAATAATTTTGAGGATTAGTCGGTAACCTTTTTGTCAATTTAGTTTTGGAGCTCTCATTCTATCCTCTCTCTCTCTCTCATAATCTTGGACACTTAGAGTTTCTTGGAGCATTCTTAGAGAGTATGGCATACTTGGATTTTTGGAGCAAGAAGGCAAAGGAAGAGCAGGAAAACGCAAGAGGACATCAGGATCAACAGCTAAAGTGGATTTTTCTTGCAGGTACCGAATTGCATGTATGTTTTCCTCACTAGTTTTGGCATGCATGGCATATGCATGTGGTTTCTTGGTTATGATCTATCATTGGCATGGAGGATTTCCTGGATTGATAGTGGATTTGCCTAGCCTTGCCATTTCCTGGATATCCATGGTGTTGTGGGTTCATTTCACTGTTTATTTTTCTGCTTGCTTCTCATTTGCCTTTCGTTTTGGGTTGTTTTATTAGTTCCTGGAAGCCTTGGTTGGAAAAACACTCTGGAATCCCTCGATGGGTTGAGTTAGTAGGCCTGGAAGCCCTGGTTGGACAAACACTCCGAAAGCTCGGTGGAAGTTTTGGATTGAGTTACTAGTCCTAGAAGCCCTGGTTGGAACAAACGCTCTAGAGCCCTGCACATCTTGGGTGGAGACCAATATGGTGATGGTTGTGATGTCCGACCGTGAGGTGGAATCACTGGTTTAGGGTTGAGGTGGTTTGGCCTTTGGAAGCCCTGGTTCAATTTCGATGGATTTTTTATGAGATCCCAGATTCATGATTGGAATATGGCATGAGGATGACTGACTGAAGAGAGATTTGGCTCATCCATGTCTATGTTTGGGTGGAACATGGAAGTCCTAGACTTGGTTGCATTTTGATTATGGAAATAAGAGATATATTCCTCTTGTATTTATGGGTAAATATGCTTCTTACTATGTGGCTTATATGGTTGTTCTATGCTTGTCATTTATGTTGTTTATATGTTGGTTAGAATGTGTTCTATGTCAATAATGATGTATGACTCTCATCATGTTTTTATTTGTAAATGAATGAACAATGTATCTATGACCAAATAGATGACAATGCAGTTAATGTGATGAGGCAACAATGCTTCTCGGCGGTTCTCAGATAAGTTTGAGATCCCTATGCTCATATATGTTATTTAAACCTGTAGATTACATATTTGTGACATGTTTGACGAAATTCTTGTCATGGCTAGTAGCAGTCCAGTCAAGTCCTCATTCAAGTGTTTGCATTTACATTGATATTTCGCTGCTATATTTTAGTTCTAAAAGTGCCATGGAGTTATGGGAAATGACTTGAGATTTGGGCCTAGAAAAGTGGCACAAAAATTGGGGTCGCGGGCTTAGAACTACTAGGAAAATTCCCCAGGTGCATGCATACCCATGTTATGCATGCGACTGAAGGTTTCCATTCACACTCTTGCCCATGTCAAGGGAGAAACTGGGGATTGAAGCATGAAAATGTAAGTTGTATTCATAGGATAGCCTCCTGGAAGTTTGGGATGGCTCCTGGGTGTCTTGTAGCATGTGCAGAAGGTCTGTGTTGTTGTGTGGTGTCGGCTCCACTTCTTTAAGGTGACCTAAGAGGTTGAATTATATCATAGTAACTATTTGTCACGTGTTTACCCCGGTTTTCCAATTACTTGGGTAGATATGGGAGGAGGGTGTTACACTTGGCATTGCATAAATCAAGGTACAAGTAGTTTAATAAAATTCTCATGGTATCATTGAAAAACACTATTCAATTTGTTCAATATTAAAGGTTTTTAATTAACTATGGTCTACCTCAAAAGTATTTTAGCATAGTCATTGTTAGAAAATTAAATATTATAGAGAAATGAAACACATAAAATATGCGGAAAACACAAGCACACAAAACACATAAAACCAAAGAGACACAGATATACGTGGTTCACCCAGTTTGGGCTACGTCCACCTCAAACAGCCAGTCCTTCCTTTCTATTATCCAGTAAAATGAAGAGACACAACCTACAGCAGATCCGTTGTAATATCCTATGTTCTCTCTCACAGTCCCCCTCTCTGTTTTTCGCTCCGATAATACACATGCAATAAATATCCGTAATACAATACCCTCATAAAAGCGAGGGGTTGCCTTCTAGGGCAAAAAACCCTAAACTAAACATAACTTATACTATCAGATCATCCGCCTAATGAACGGCCCATATTGACTAGAAATTACTATACTTTTACAAGGCAATTTTACATCCGTTTTTAGCTTCGAGGGTGTTGCCCCTGAAACCCCCTGCTAGGGGGGGGCTCCATAAAGTTGCAACCGCCCCCCTGGACCCCCCAGGCAGCGTTTAATTACGGGCGGCGTTGCCACCTCATTAAGGTACAAGGTTCCAACGCTGTGATACAAAATGAACAAGATAATCAGGCTCCACACCCAACAATCTCCCACTTGGAGACTGATTGTAGCAACTGCACCGCTACTTCATTTGTTGGAAAATAACTCCTCTTTGGACCTGGATATTTCTCATACTCATTTTCATCCTTGAAGAGCAATTGAAACTGAGCATAATCTCAGTTTCTCCCTGGTTACAACTTTTGTTAGCATATCTACAGGATTCTGGCTAGTGTGCATCTTTTCCAGCTTCAATTGTCCATCTTCCAATACTGACCGTATGAAATGGTACTTGAGCTGTATGTGTTTAGTCCTAGAATGAAATGTTGAGTTCTTTGCAAGATGAATGGCACGTTGGCTATCACTGTATAACGTGCCCATATCATGCTTCTTACCCAATTCATCCATAAACCTTTGTAACCAAATCATTTCTTTACTAGCCTCTGTAGCAGCAACATACTCTACTTATGTTGTTGAAAGTGCAACAACACTTTGGATTTTTGAAACCCAACTGACAGTTGTTCCACCTACAGTAAATACATATCCTGTAGTGCTCCTCCTGTTATCTCTATCACCTACCATATCTGCATCAACATATCCCTGTAGAGCAATGTTTGAACCACCAAAGCATAATGCTTGATTTGTGGTACCTCTCAAATATCTGAGAATCCATCTTACTACCATCCAATGTTCTTTTCCTGGACTATT
The DNA here is from genome assembly GCA_034641835.2 of Pinus albicaulis. Taxonomy (NCBI): domain Eukaryota; kingdom Viridiplantae; phylum Streptophyta; class Pinopsida; order Pinales; family Pinaceae; genus Pinus; species Pinus albicaulis. The sequence continues at coordinate 1,586,549,631 of CM076578.1, forward strand.
CATGTACCTACTTACAACTCCCACTGCATGTGCAATACCAGGCCTTCTGTATACCATTGCATACATTAAGCTTCCAACTGCTGATGCATATGGAACTTTAGACATATAGTCCATTTCTTCTTGGGTCTTGGGGCACATCTCCTTACTAAGTTTGAAATGGCTAGCAAAAGGTGTACTAATTGGTTTTTCATTCTGCATATTAAATATTTTCAACACCTTTTCTATGTACTCATTCTGAGACAGTGTTAATTTGCGATTTTTCCTGTCTCTAGTTATCCTCATACCAAGGATTTGTTTTGTAGCTCCCAAATCCTTCATTGCAAATGAATTTGCCATTTTTCTTTTGAGCACATTTATTTCCTGCATGTTAGACCCTGCAACAAGCATGTCATCTACATATAATAACAATATAATATAGCTGCCATCATTTTGCTTTTTCAGATAAACACAATGATCAGAGTGACATCTAGTATAACCTTGTTCAGACATAAACTTGTCAAATTTTAGATACCACTACCTTGGAGCCTGTTTTAAGCCATACAAGCTCTTCTTTAGCTTGCACACTAATTTTTCTTTCCCTTTGACCTCATATCCTTTTGGTTGCTCCATATAGATCTCTTCCTCCAAATCTCCATGGAGAAATGTTGTCTTTACATCTAACTGTTCAAGATGTAAATCTTTCGCTGCTACAAGACTTAAAATAGTTCTGGTTGAAGTCATCTTAACAACAGGAGAAAATATTTCATCAAAATCAATACCTTTCTTTTGTGCAAACCCCTTCACCACAAGTCTAGCTTTGTACCTGTTTTTTCCTCCATCTTCTTCCTTCAGCCTATTAACCCATTTATTCTGCAATGTAGTTTTACCTGCAGACAACCTGACTAAGTCCCAAGTCTAGTTATGAATTAAGGAGTCCATCTCTTCTTCCATGGATAGCTCCCACTTCTTCCTTCTTTCAACCTGCATTGCTTCTTCATAACATTCGGGTTCACCGGAATCAGTCAACAATAAATAATATAATGAAGGAGAGTATCTTTCAGGCAGTCCACTTATCCTGGTAGATCTTCTAACACCACTTTCAGGTGTTTGAGGTTCCTGTTGTTATTGTGGTGGTTGCTATTGTTGTTGATTATTATTATTTTCAGGCACCTTTACTTTTTCTGTGAACTCATCAAGAACTATGTATTCTTTGTTTTTTTTTTCCTGTTTCTTTTCCTACAACAGATTCTTATACAAGACCTTTTCATTGAATATTACATTTCTTCTCCTAATGATTTTGTGATTTTCATAATCATATAAGTGATAACAAAAATCATTAACACCATATCCAATAAAGGTATATTTCTTTGATTTTGCCTCAATCTTTGTTCTGTTTTCTTTATTAATATGGACAAAGGCCTCACAGCCAAAAGGCTTTAAAAAATAGTGGTTTACCTTTTTACCTGTCCATACTTCCTATGTAATACCACCATCCAAGGAACTTGAAGGCCCTCTGTTTATTAGATAAACATCAGTATCTAGAGCATCTGCCCAAAATTGTAAAGGAAATCCTGCATGCAATCTCATGCACCTTGCATGCTCCATGATTGTTCTGTTCATCCTTTCTGACACACCATTTTCTTGTGGTGTTCTTGGAACTATCTTCTCTCTGCGAATTCCATGCTCTGAACAATACTTATCAAACACTTTGTTGAAATATTCACCTCCATTATCTGATCTGAGACACTTCAACTTCTTTCCTATCTCAATCTCAACCAAAGCTTTCCATTTCTTGAAAATATCAAATACATCAGATTTATTCTGAATACAATAAATCCATGTTTTTCTAGTTGCATCATCAATAAAAGTAGCATAATAACGAGAGCCACCAAGAGATGATACCTGAGCAGGTCCCCATACATTTGTATGCACAAGCTGTAATTTTTCGCTCTTCTTTCCTTTCCCAACTCTGAGAAATCTGACTCTCTTCTGTTTTCCATAAATGCAATTCTCACAGAAATCCAAATCAACATTCTTCAAACCCGGCAACAAATTTCTTGAGTGAAGAATCTTCATCCTCTTCTCACTCATGTGTCTGAGCCTATGATGCCATAATGTTGCATCTGCTCCTTTGGAAGTTAAAGCATTAATAGAGTTAGAAATACCATTTCATAAATACAATGTACCAACCTTTTCGCCTTTTGCTATTACCAGGGCTCCTTTGGTGACCTTCCAAGTTTTATCCGTGAAAGTTGTCACACAACCTTCACCGCCTAACTGCCCTGTTGAAATCAGATTTTTCTTCAGATCTGGAACATGTCTTACCTCCTTTAGTAGCCACTGGTTTCCATTCTGTTGTTTTACAAGAACTTTACCCATTCCAACAATTTTACAGGGTTTATCATCACCCAAATGAACTTGTCCAAAATCTCCTTGAACATGGTCATGAAAATATTTCTTATCAAGGGTGGCATGGAATGAAGCCCCTGAATCTACAACCCAAGAATAAGTAACATTTTTGAAAGAAAGAATCAAAGTATCTTGTAACACATCACCTGTCACATTTGATTCATGATTGTTTTCTTGCTGTGTGTCTCCTTCTTTTCCCTTTCGAGATCTACAGTGTTTCTTTAGGTGTCCTTTCTTTCCGCATTTCCAGCACACTATCCCGGATCTAGAATTGGATCTGCCTTTCCTTGATTTACTGTTATATCCCAAGCTCTCTCCTCTTTCCATTCTTCTTCCCCTAGACTCTGCACTCAAAGCATTACCCGATGTCTCACCGGAGCTTTTCCGTCGCATTTCCTCGCTAAGGATAGCACCGACAACATCATCAAACTTTAAAGTACTAGATCCAGAGACAGAGTTACTAATGGCCATAACTAAACCATTTTAGCTTTCTAGAAATGAGCACATAAATAACAGAGCTCTAACTTCATCATCAAATTTTACCCCTGCAGAATTTCACTGACTGGTAATTGTATTAAAATCATTTAAATGGTCTGCAACAGATCCACCTTCTGACATCTTCATATTAAATAAACGTTTCAAAATAAATACCTTGTTTGAGGCCGAGGATTTTTCATATAGTTTCGCCAACGCCTTAATCAAACCCTCTGTTGTTGTTTCCTTCGAAATATTGAAGGCTACCGACGCCGTAAGGCACAACCGTACTGTTCCAAGTGCCTTTCTATCAAGAATCTCCCATTCTGCGTTTGTCATAGCTGTCGGCTTCTTTGTTTTTCCGCTCAATGGTAGGTACAGATCTTTCTGATACAGATAATCTTCCAACTGCATCTTCCACAGCGAGAAGTTTTGGCCGTTAAATTTCTCAACCTTAAATTTACCATCTTCCGCCATTGCTCCCACTCAAACCAGGAAACCCTTCTTTCCTACGAGTTTATCAGCCAAATAGACCTTCGACTCTGATATCATTTGTTAGAAAATTAAATATTATAGAGCAATGAAACACATAAAATATGCGGAAAACACAAGCACACAAAACACATAAAACCAGAGAGACACAGATATACGTGGTTCACCCAGTTTGGGCTATGTCCACCTCGAACAGCCAGTCCTTCCTTTCTATTATCCAGCAAAATGAAGAGACACAACCTACAACAGATCTGTTGTAATATCCTTTGTTCTCTCCAACAGTCTCCCTCTCTATTTTTCGCTCCGAGAATACACATGCAATAAATAGCCGCAATACAATACCCTCATAAAAGCGAGGGGTTGCCTTCTAGGACAAAAAACCCTAAACTAAACATAACTTCTACCGTCATATCATCCGCCTAATGAACGGCCCAGATTGACTAGAAATTACTATACTTTTACAAGGCAATTTTACCTCTGTTTTTAGCTTCGGGGGCGCTGCCCCCAAAACTCCCCGCCAGGGGGGAGCTCCATAAAGTCGCAACCACCCCCCCTGGACCCCCCAGGCAACGTTTAATTACGAGCGGCGTTGCCGCCTCATTAAGGTACAGGGGTCCAACACTGTGATACAAAATAAACAAGATAATCAGGCTCCACACCCAACAGTCATAACAAATTTTCTAGCAGTTGACTGGTAGATGCATACTTCAACACTACTTAAAATTTGACTATTGATCTGAATGAATTCAAGGGTTTTAAATTTACTATGACATGCTTGCATCATTATTTGGACTTTTGTGGTTGAGGATTAGCGTTATACCAGTGATTCGCTCTGGAGATTCCTGACGCATGATTTAATTCTGAAAAAGCCTTAGGCAGTGATCTCATCCTAAATATGTAAAAGGCCTTGAATTTAAGCATCAACTGTTGAAAAGGAATTTGTTTTGAAGCTCGGTTGTAATTTTTTGAAGAAAAACTATTGAAACCCTAAGAAGATAAACCCATGTCTAAGTAATAAAGAATATTATTGTATATTGAGTGTTGTGATCTGAAGGCTTTTTTGGAGTACTTACCTACTCATATAATCACACAGAGGATATTTAAGTGGCAACTGAAGACATCTCAGGAATACCTCTGTAGTAGCCATAGTAGCAGAATCATCAAACAAAATTAATGAAATATTTGAGGTATCATCTTCCCTTCTGACATATGATATGATCTTGTTAGTCATTGTGGAAGTTCAACAAACAAGAGTAGTGGAAGAAGCACCTCTAGTAACTCAATTTATCTTCGGGCATCATTTCATTATGTACTTGTTTTGATTGTCATCATTCTTGCAACAGTGTTAAAGAGCTTTGGAATTAACATAACAACAGTGAGTTTGGTTATTAAGTACATTGGGCCAAAGTTGGCAGCTATTGTTGATATTACTTGGATTTGTTATTAATGTATTGTTGAACCAGGGTTTTATGACTGAATGATGGATGGAGAGTTAATGTAATTTAAGCAGAGGTCAGGGTTTGATGTTTTGAGCATGAGAAGATATGAGTATTGAGAAGAAGTTGTGTTGCAGTTCATTTTGTGTTGATATCAAGCACAGGTGGATCCAGTTTGCAAATTATGAAACGTGGTATGTCGGTTGATTAGGCTGGTAGGGTGATGCTAGAGTAGGTTGGATCTTGCACATGGCATTGATGTGTCCTTTCGATGGGAGTTGATAAAGCCAAGGTGTTGGATCATCCTTCTAGTTGGAGCTAGTAATGGGTGTTGGATCTGAGAAACCAAGGGGTTGGAGCCTCCTTCAATTGGATTTGAAAATATTGATGTAAAATTATTGAAACAAATATTAAAAAGTGTTTAGTGGTTTTTCTTCCAGAAGGATTTCCACCTATAAATAATATTGTGTATTGTTGAATAATGTTATTGATTTTTTTTTATCTTATGCTAATATTAACTATTGCTCTATAAAAATTTTAAAAATTAGCTAATTGAAATGAAATACTAATTCACTCCTTTCATTATTTCCAATAGTTTAAAATATATATATATTACGATTTCTTAAAAATAAAAAAAATACAAGTGTTGTTTAGAATGAAATAAAAGTTATTTCCTTTCATAAGCTTTCACAAATGTTTTTTTCTTTTTATTTTTAAAGTTTTTCTAATATATGAATACACACAAAATGTGTATATAAAAAATTATAATTTTCAATCATTTCTATGAATCAAATTAAAATGTTTTTTCTTGCGAGAAATAACAAATAATAAATAAATTTCTATAATTACATGTTTGTTAAACTCGTCGTAGTATATGAAGTTGTCTACCCAACATACAAAATAGCTCGAACGGCAGTTTTTTGCTGGAATTCGGTAAAATAAAATTCAAAAAATCAGATAGTTGGAGTGTTTGAATTACATTTTTTGTGAAAATGGATTCAGCACTATCAAAAACCCTTAAGACACCCAAAATACTAAAGTTTAACAACTATAAACAAAATTATGAAAAATCTTTGCCAAATTTTTTCAAAATATTTACTAGATTCTAATTCATTCTGTTACTTTTTAAAACTACGGCCTAGTATATTAAGTTCAACCTATGTACTAGATTCATGTCCCACCATAGAGATCTCGAAATTGCGCAGTTTAAAATCTTAATAATTACACTTGTGTTAAACTCCTCGTAGTATATTAAGTTCAACCTAGTACTGGATTCATGTCCCACCATAGAGATCTCAGAATTGCGAAGTTTAATGGATAAGCGAAGGACCATATGCCAACTAAATTACATCGATATTGGAAATTGAAAGAGGACAAAGAGGATGTTTCATAATTATCATTCAAAGTTACGTCGACATTGGAAATTGAAAAAGGATTAAGATGACATTTCATAAATATCATTCAATACGTTTAATTTTAATTTTAATTATTTATATTAATGTTTTGGTCCTCGGAAAAATATACATATATTAAGGTTTTGGTAAGACAAAATTATCTTTCAAAATTTTAATCTTTAATTTTATATTCAATATTCGTGGAATAGGATATTAATATTTTTATTTGTTTTGAAAATGAATTAAAAAAAAAAAAATTAGAAATCAATAAAAAAAACTTTGAAGAGATTTACATCATTAAGGAGAAAATCCAATTCAAAGTGTAGTTGTAATTATGAAAATTTGTATTAACAAAGTTTACCTAAAATTATGGAAGAGTATGAGTCAATGAAATCGAGAATTTTATCTGTTGATGGGACATGCAGGCCCCCTATCCGACGACCTCCCCGCGGTGGACTTTTCTGATGCCCCAACAGCTTTGGTGTTCCACTGTTGTGTTAGAGCTGGAATCAACACTTGGATTGTATCAACTGCTTGACCAGACACATCTTAAGCTCAAGGGATTTTCTTATAGTTAGATTATGATTTGGAAGGTGGTTGAAGTTCTCACACACTGAAAAATAAAATGATTTTGAACAGATAAATCATTCACACATATGACGGTATTGGTGTTTGATGTGGTAGCAAGGATAAGTTTGTTTTCTAATGGTTAGGAGAATATGAAAAGAACAATGTGTCTATATGATAGAAGTCCATTGCTAAGATAAAAGCAAAACAAAGGATTTCAGACCTGTAATGTATTGATGAAAGAAAACTTATTCAAGACTTACAAGAATATCATCACACATTTAAAATATTTCTGTCACAGGGAATGCTTATGAACAGGCTTACCATACACATCTTACCCAGAAAGCTTGTAAAACAACACTGGTAAAAATAGATAATCATGTACAACTATATCATAAGATTGACAAAAACATGAGACAGCATATGTAGATCACAATCCGGAAATGAAGCTGTAAGATATGGAAACACATAAATAAATTAGACAATACACACATCAAATCAATCATAAATCCTCAAGAGTGTATCTGGATATTATAAATTCAAAAAGTACAAAACTCAGGATGCAATGAGATGAACAAGTCATGAACCCTTTCCTCATTGCTTTTCATAATATATATACAAAAAGGTAATCTATTAAAGATCCACAAAAAGTGCAAGTCTGTTGTAGGAACTTTATTACAACTTTCTAAATATTGCAAACCATATTTAGAGTTTATTTAAAAATAATAGAAAGGCAGTTTGATGTACAATATTTGGTTTACAAATGCAAGAAGATAGAACTTGATACTATGGAAGTCGAAATGGTTGCGCTAAGGTGGCTAACTGCTCCTTGATTTCTGGAAAATCTTTCTCCGCAAAAAGTGCAACAGTAACTAACTGAATGTGACATCTCGAAGATAGCTTCACTAGATAACACTTGGCTGGGAAGAGGAAAAATATTACCATTGGGGCAGCATATACTTTATCACCATATAATGTCATGCCTCGAGACCAAAACAAAGAGCTACCTTTTATTTTCTTATGACCAAAACAAAGAGCTACCTTTTTAAAAATGTAGCAATTTCTTATAACTGTGTAGATAGGCCCAAAATGATATTGATCTTCAAATTTGTCTTGTTTTAGATATTTAATCATTAAAAATCTAGCACATAAGCCAACAACCTAAGGGCTTTGCCTTATTGACCCTCCTATTTGGTTTTCTCTTATCTACTTATTTCTTCTTCTAAGCTTTCTTCTTCCCTGAATCATTTTCTGGACTCTCTTGTATATTTATAATCTCATCTCTAAGAGCAGGATTAGCTATGAGCTTGCTAGTTAGCCTAAGCTTATTTTTGGGTCTAGTATGACGCCTTTGAATATATGAATTAGGAATATATGAAGGCCTTCTTCTTTCCTAGATGACTTTGCTTTGCTGCTCATCTTCAAACTCTGTTTCACTATTCTCGTCCTCAAATGATGAGTATGACTAAATTTTTACTTTCATCTTTCCCTTAGCTAATGAACTCAGAGAGGAATAAAGCTGAGCTATTGTTGGTTCTTCTGTTGTAATCTCTAAAACTTTACTTTTTCTCTTAGCTAATGTTTTTAGAGAGGAAGAAACCTGAGCTAGTGTTGGTTCCTCTGCTGCTGGAGTCACATTGACTTCTTCACTCTCCTGTCTAATCTTTGAAACAAGGCTTTGTGTGAATGGTTCAAGGGTGGCCTTCTCCATACTACTAGCTTCCACTGAAGATCCTTCTGACAGAATCAGTCTTCTGAACGTTTATTTCTTGAAGAGGAAGCCACTTCTTCTTTGTCTCTAGAAATAAAATTCTTATCAAGTAGAGTGGCCTTTTGTTTAAACATGCTTGCATTTTCTTTCCAGAAAGACTCTAAGGTTTGTGGTTCCTTAGGTAGCTTTCTAGTATAAACCTCCTTTTTTGGTTGCATCATAGGTATAGGAATGGTGGTTTCAACTCTAGCTCTTCTATTTGAGCTTCTTGTTTGCCTGCTTGATGGTGAAGAAGATTGATAAGCCTGTAAAGGGGTCAGTATAGGTGAAGGGTTTGACTCTTCTTCCTAAGTCTTATGTTTTGAAGGCCTTCCCACTTTTATCCTTGAATTAATAATACTGAAACCCTCATCTGCTAGAAACTTTTTCCATGTAGTTATGTTCTTCTTCAAATGATACACCACCGACATTTTAATTAACCCCCAGTGATAAATATTATGGAGTGAATAATTTTGGGTTCGTTGTATCTTTTGAGACATTTTCACCAATGATTTATAGAGGAAGAAAGGGAGGCTCATAGGTCTAGAGCCCGAAATATGAGATAAAAACCTCATTTGATATTGATGAACTGTGGAGAACCTACCCTCGCAGGTGATATAACATTGAAATGTGGTGATAATTCCCTGCCATTCAGGTTTAAAACAGGAAATATGGACAGTAGGGGTCCAATTCACATTTATATGCTCAGGCTTAATATACGCATTTAAATCCTCTGCAAATAAAGTTTTTCTTTTATACCATGACTCACCTGAAGCCGAAATTTGGGTAGCTCGTGCTATGATGGGTTCTAATATTTTGAAATTTTGAGACCCCAGCTTGACGTACTCTCCATTAAAAGACTCGACAAATGCTTGAGCAACTGCAACATTCTCCCCAAAGAACTTCTTCAAAAAATGATACCATCCAGTTGCCTAAAACTTTGTCTTTGCAAAGTGATCAACAAACTGTGTATTAGTAGGTTCTGAGTGGTTTGCCTTACCACTTTTTCCCATTCCGTTTTGCTAACATCCAACTCAGCTACTAATGAACACATGTAAAACAATGAACAGAAACAAGCCACGAAGCCCTAACTGCTTGTTGGAAGATAACCAACTGTTGTAGCTTTCTCGAGATAAATGGTTATGGGAAACAGTGAATGCAGACCTATGGTCTCTGCATGCCTTTGATTATGGTGAGGTTAGCTAACATGAAATCAAATGATTTGATTTTAGGTGCCAACTCACTCCACCAAATATTTCACCCCATCAAATAATTAACTAACTGCTACTCATACTTCAGTTTTGATCTGCTTCACCTTTAATGAGTAGAGTTAGATTAACTAACCTTAAAAAATAGAATAGCCAACCCATTTTTAGTGAACCTCCAATTAGAAATGGCTACGTTCCAAAAGGGTAATACCTTTTGTTTAGCATACCTTCAATTATTCCAAAAGAGTAGTGTCTTTTGACCTGAGTAGTGTCTTTTCACCTGAGTAGTGCCTTTTCAGCTCCTTATACAAATTCTGAGAAAATAGCTACTTTTCAGAAAAGGTATTTATTTCTATGTTGCTTTTGAAACCAAATTTTCTAGGAAAATTGCTACCTTTCGGAAAAGGTAGCACTTTCATGTTATTCCTAAAATAGAGTATGACTCTAAAATTTTATCCTTACCCTTGGATCATTCACTTTAAGAAGATATCATTATGGATAAATAATACTCTCAAACTAAATCCATGGCCTTAACTACTCAAGGTAGTTAAAAGACTTATTTAGAAGAAAAATTACCCTAATTGCTCTACGACACAAAAACAAACTATTGGACTCAAAAATTTTGGATTTTGTTGAAAATAATAAAAACTTTGACATATATTTTAACCCTCCAGGGCCTTCAACCACAAGCTAAAGGGACAAGAGAGGATCAAAGACACAAATGTAATGGTGACCAGACTTTGAAAAAATGCAGCACTAACACGATGGACCACTCTACCCTTTGTCGTCTGCCTCTGCCACCCCGCTCCCCTCCATGGTGGACTCTTCCCTCAGCTCCGGCATCCGACCACCACTCCCAATGCCTCTTCCACCACGTGTTTTGTTTTTTTAATTTCAAACACAAATATATTTTGCGCTCGACTCATTCTTCCTCCTCCATTCAGGTCCATTTCAACTGCTCTGCATCCAGGTAAAGTGACACTGAGGACTCCGCCGACCAAGCGCTGCATCCAAGTACACATTTGCACAGCCACTTCAACGGGTACCCAAACGCACTCTCCACGGGTAATTGTTGTTGTTCCTAAATCTACAATCACCTTATTATAAAAATTTTAAAATATTCGATAGGGAAGCTTTGGCCATCGTAGGGCATCTTTGGCCATCATCACACTATCGTGAAACCATATCTTTTACTTAACATAGAACTCAAGTTTCCCAATCCATAAAACTCGAGAATTCGGTGCACACTCATTCGAATTATGTTGGTGCAATGTGTTAATTCAATATGTTTGTTAGTCAAACATAAGAGTGGCATCTACCTTACTTGTAATGATATTTTATACAAAGGTGGAGAATTTAAAATCAATTTAATTTTAAAACCCCTGAACATTGTGAATCACTAATGCTTCCACACTTGCAGTGCATGTCAACAAAATAATTCCCTGCATATACCTCTCGCTCATGTCTAATTTCATAATATGAGAATGAATTTGTCTCCCTTGTAGTAAAGGCCTCTCACTCATGTCTAATTTTGTAATATGAGAATGATTTTTTCTCCCTTGTTGTAATATTGCAAGGCTTACATAAACCCTAAGAACACTAATAAAAGTGAACTAGTTTTCTTTCAAGCTTTTCTAGTGCATTTGAAAAAAAATATTTTATTGCCTCTTCACCATACCCATTTTGAGCATACATTGTTATCATGGTAATCCATGAGACCGTGTTTAAGCATGTTGGAAAACGTCCTCCACTATGCCACATTTAAAATACATAGTAACAAGAGAATTTTCTAAGGGTATTTTTTATACCAATCCAACATTAACAATTAAATCATGAACCATTCTAACCTGTTTGATTTCACAAAAGATGCTCAAGTTATCTTCATCATGCTCATTCAATTCATCACTTACACCCGTATCGTTCCTTTTTCTATATGTAGTCCCCCATGTCTAGCTTAATTTCTCCCTTTGCAATATGTTGACCATACCATGTATTTATTCCCTTTAATAGTGATACATATAATTTCTCCCTTTGAAATATGTTGACCATACCATGTATTTATTCCATTTAGCAGTGTAACATATGTATCAGCTAGAAGTGGGCCTATCATTTTTTTTAGGCTCTTCCACCAAGTTCCAACAAATGTGTCACATAGATCATCTCTGATGTGTAATGAGAAAAATAGACAGCCTTGCTTGTAGCACTCTCGTTTTCAAAGCTGCAACCATGCCAGTGCCAATTGCATATATATTTTTAAGGCCTCCCATGACTTCATGCGTGAAAAGGTTTGGATTGTCCCATGCTGTAAATTGTGGATGAAGGTCAGGATTATCCCATGTTGTAAAATGTGGTTGATGAAGGAATTTTATTAGGGGTTTTCCCCACTTCTCTGACCCGCATTTCGAGCATTAGTGTACTCCTTGTACATTTCTGAAGTTATATTTGGTCCTCCCAGATAAGTTTTAGAAGGAAATCTAAATAGGAAGACTTGACTAATCAATGAATCATAATTCCTCTTAAATATGAGATGCATTTAAAAAGGCAAAGACATTGGCTAGAACAGTGTTGAGTTTATAAATTTAGAGTAACTTCCTACACTTTTATAACTTGATTAGGTATGCCAATTAAGAGAAGTAGGCACTATTTTCATAGACTTTGCCTTTGGAACCTTGGGATATTGGATGGATTGATCATCCATCATCTTGTTTGATGGATATGGAAACTCTCTTAGGTTACTTTTAGTTTTCCTTGTAAATTCTTGTATAATGGATGCGGATAAATATTTTCCACACCATCATTATACAAGAGTTTACAAGGAAAACTACAACTAACCCAAAAAAGTTTCCATATCCATCAAACAAGATGATGCATGGTCAACCCATCCAAGATCCCAAGGTCCCAAAGGCCAAGTATATAAAAATAGTGCCTACTTCTCTTAATTTCTATACCTAATCAAGTTATAAAAGTGCAGGAAGTTACTCTGAAATTATAAACTCAACACTATTCTAACCAATGTCTTTGCCTTTTTAAATGCATCTCATAATTAAGATGAATTATGCTTCATTGACCAGTCAAGTATTCCTATTTAGATTTCCTTCTGAAACTTATCTAGGGACAAGAATATTGAGTTGAAACTAATAAAAATGTTATTCTACAAATCTACCTCAATTTTCCAGCACTTCCTGTAGGCATTGGAAAATCCTTTTCTAGCGCCTAGTTGAGGTAGATTTGCAAGGATACAATTGTACAAATTTGCACCATGTTTGGAATAGTATAAAGGAGGTTGTTTACATTGAAATAATGTATCTAGGAATAGGTTTAATCAATGCCAAAATGTTAAATAGGTTTAATCAAGAGAGACTTTGGTCTTCAAGGCTTGAAGAGGCACTTAGACAATTGACATCTTCAAATTCAGTAGGCTTTTCAAAAAAGGTAAATAAGATGACCTTGCTTCCAATGATATATCACGATCTTAAAGGACAGGTTGAAATTTTCCAAAGCTTGTTCAATACTGGAGACTTCAAAGCAATGTCCTGCCTTTATACAACCTTTCAACACATGCATAGGAGTCACATGATAAGCTTTGACTTATGTTACAAAGATAAGATTAGTATTATTACAGTAATAAATCACCTTGTTGGCTCTTTGGCCACTACCAGATTAGCACAATACCATGTTCCTTATTAACTGCAACTTGTGTATTCACACATGCAAGTGATTATCATATCATGGTTTCTTTGTTGGCTTGAATCAGACTAATTAATAACTATAGGATAGGGAATGTACTTGGTTTTTGCCCCTAGATTATGCTTAAAAATGTTGTCAAAGCAAAAGAGAGGTTGAATAGGTATCAGGCATGGAAAATGATAACCATGTTTTTTTATTTCTCACATCATGTGTGTTCCCCTAAATACCAAAGTGGGAATCTGAAGGTGAAATACTAGATCAAGGCCCTCTTGTTGACCACTACCATATAAATGGGAGGTCATATTCCTACTCAACTATAACTAACATATTAACACGTTACACATGCAAGGAATTATTGGATAATGGGTTGTTTTTTGGTTGACATTAGACTAAGGTAAAAACTACCGAATGGTAGAAGCAGTTTCTAGTTCACACGAGATTGAGTTTACAAATGATTTTCAAGCAATGTAGGTGTTGGGAATATTGAGTATTATGAAGCTAATTTCTAATAAATTCAATGAGGATTGGCAAGTATACTCTCTCACAAGTGTTTCATATGAATTAATTAACTGATATTCACTTGTTACCTAGCATGTTTTAACTTTTACTCATATGTAATTACTAGTTACCGCATTATTTACCATATAAATGCATGCTTGTCTAATATGAATTTATTGTTGTTTTATTTTCTAGGCTTTCTAAGTGTGGACAATGGTGGAAAATTGGGCGTTATGCATCAAAGTTTCATGTCATCCAAATCCATGACAAGCCACTATTAAATATGTGCTTCATAATGTTGTGAGAAATCATGTCGTGCATAGAAAGATAGATGTACACGGGAGGACAAATAATAATGAAGCCTAATATATTTCCCTTGTTAAGGACTTAAAAGAGGAAAAAAACAATGATGTCAATGATATTGCATTTTTCATGAACTCGCAACTCATAAGTAATTAGCTCAATGGTATCTACGAAGTTCGAAGAGCTAATTTAAAACCCCTTTACAAGGAAGCAATAATGTGGAGCTCTCAGTTTAAATATTTCAGCATACAATGGCTTGCAGACATTCATAGGATTTTCATTGATATACTGGTGGAAGGAATGTCAAGTGTAGATGTAGGTGTCAGAGATGACACCAGATCACAATCTATTGCAAGAGAAGTCATCAATCAGCATCATGATAAGTCTCAAATATGTGAATGTGTTATTCTTATAATTTTCCTTGGGACTATCATGGCATGGTTCTTTCACTAGAGAAGAATCCATTGTAATATTTTCATGGTTCATGATATAATAGATGAATATTTTTTAGAGTATAATTATTTTCTGTTGTGTTATTTTACCATGTGTCATGAACCTTTTCAACCACCAATTCATTATTGTTGTTCAAAGGACAAATATTTGCCACTAGGCATTTCATTATTCAATGTTCTCATAATGACCATGCAAGCAGTACACCATTATTTTTGTGCATGGATATTTAGTTTTCTTTTTACTTCCTTGGGTTCTAATACATCCTATATTAACATGGATATTTCTGAAAATAGTAAAAAAAAACTTAAAAACAAATTTGACACTCTATAGTAGGAATGATTATACACCCTGCTACTCTATTGGGAAATTATGTGCTTGTCATTTTGATTTTAGTTTTCAGCTAGAAAATCTCATGGATCAAACATAATACTATGCCTATTCAACTTCCATGTTCTCATCATCAATCTTTAGACATAAGTCCTTGATTTAGGAAGCAATGCAAGCCTTTTTTTTTAAGTGCTAAATATATAAGAGACTGCTAAAATTACACCAAATTATGCTCTACGACTTCTGGAGTTTTCACCTTTTAATTTCTGATATGGATTTGCATCCTTCAACATTTCACCAACATTTCTCATCGTAGCCTTGTTTCCCAACAAGGAAATGGTACAAAGCAAATCATTTTGAAGCACGTGATGCATTCAATCTTCACAATGCTCAGAAATATTCAAATCTAGGACCTCTTTCCAGCCATTTTCTTTCTTAATGATCCGGATTTATGCGGGAATGAAAAAAAATATGAATATAACCATAAATTAAAAGATGCAGTGGAAATAACACTTCATTTCATTAATATCAAATAACTAAAATATGCTTACAAACAAAATGGAAATAAATTAGCTAGGGCATTGGTATCTTATCTCTGAGAAGAGATGTGGCAGCTACATGCCCTTGAATTGTGTTACAATGAGGCTTGAAGGCCTATTTATTATTGAGAAACAATGGAAAACCCTAAACATCCAAAAACCTAACCCTAGGAGATGAAGTTCCAAAACTATGGGCCCCGTTTGGGTAAATTGGTACATCAGTTTCTCGGGTGCGCAACTTTAGCATATGATCTTTGTTTGACACACACAATACCTTGTTAGAAATTCTATCCAAGGAATACAAATTTTGAGGACCTCAAAATGTCGTTTAGGGCCTCAAAATGGCTCTAGAAGTTCAGGAGCCGAAAAATTACTAAAAATATTAAATTGTGATACAATTAAGGAAACCGAAAAAATGAAAGAAACGATGTGCGAGTCTAATTGGCATAGGTGGGTCGCCACCAATATCCACCTAGATCATTCCTACCCGCTTATAAAGCAATGGTCCCCATTGTCTTGATTTCCTCCATGATATCAGGAAACTTCTGTTGAACTTGGTCCTTGGTGAGCCACTTCCCTTGGTGAAGGATTTGGCCTGTTTTGACAACTCGATATAGTGGGATTCTTTCTTTTCAAGTGTTCTTGATCTATGTATAAATGATATGATCATTGGTGCTATTCCATGCAGACTGGGTTTAACTCTGTTGGTGTGATTTGTTCTGCCATGTTGGATGTGTCCAGTAGAGGTGGAAAATAGGGTCGAAGGCAGTCCACATTGAACATTGGGTACAGACCAAGGAATGGTGAAATAATGAGCTTGAAGGCATTGTCCCCTACAACCATGGTGATGGTGTATGTCCCATATCGGAGTGGTTGAAGCTTACGATGGGATCCAATGAGGTGCTCCTTATGTAAATGTAGCCACACTCATTCAAAGAGGTGTTTAGCAATGGCTTCTATTGTGATATTCTTCTTGTAGGTTTTCAAAATGGCCATCTTTGATAATTTGTCGACGACCATAAAAACAGAATCGTTGCCATGCTTAATAGAAGGAACGCCCAACATCTAATCCATGGAGATGGATTCCCAAGGTCGACTAGGGGTAGGCAGCGGAGTATAGAGGCCTTACTTCTTGATGGTTGGTTTGGCAATGGCGTAGGCAATGCAGGACTTGATGTACTTCCCAAAATCATGTTGAAGGTGCAGCTAATAGAAATAATTCTGCAGTACTACCACTTTTTTCTCAACCTCGAAATGCCCAGCGACCCAACGGTAGTGCGCTTCCCAAATCATCTAGGCACGCTCGCTTGAAGGAACACAAAGGTGTCCTACGTGACATAGCAAGGCATCCTGGAGGTGAAAATATGGAACTTTCTTACCCTCTAAGAGTGTCTTGTATGTGTGGTCGAATTCTTTATCTCTTTTGTAGAGAAGCGTCCAATCGGAAGTCTCATGCCCACAAAAGTTGAGCACAGTGGTTAGCGCCACGATCGATGGTCGGTTGAGGCAGTCTGCAACGTTATTGGTGTTTCCCTTCTTGTACTTGATGTTCAAATGAAATTATTGCATGCATGTGGACCACTTTCGATGGCGATCATTCTGCAACTTCCCTTGTGTTTGTATGAACTGCAGGGGTCGGCGGTCTATGTGGATGATTGTTTCCTTCCCCAAATTGTAATGCTTCCATTGTTGGCAAGCCTGCAAAATGGAATACATATATATTTCATAAGTGGGATACTTCTGGATTGTGTTGGAAAGTGTCTCACTGTGATATGCCATTGGATACCCCTATTGAGTAAGAACTTCCCCAACAGCATAGTCAAAGGCATCTGTCTTGATCTCAAATGGTTGTTTCAAATCTGGTAATGTGAGTATTGGTGTAGAACAGAGGTGATGTTTCAACTCTACGAACCCCTTCTATTAATATTTAGACCAAAATATTTTTTCTTTCGCTCCTCCCTTTGTGACTTGACTCAAGGGTCGAGTGGTATGAGAGAATCCCAACACGAACCTGCAGTAGAAATTTTCAAGGCCCATAAATTTGTGGAGCTCTATTAGATTGGTTGGGGCTAGCCAATCTCGGATGACTTGGATCTTGTTTGGATCCACATGCACCCCCCGCTCATCAATAATGTATCCCAGATATTGAACCTGGGTATGGCCAAAAGTACACTTCTCTGAAATAGCACACAACTTGTATTTTCGTAGTGTTTGGAGGACTTGTCAGCTGAGGTGGATGTCTGGCTAAAGATTAGGATGTCATCCAAGTACACCACTACAAATTATTTGGTGAATGACTGCAAGATGTCTTCCATCAACCTCATGAAGGTTGCGGAAGATTTTGTCAACCCGAAAGGCATGATCAGCCATTCGAAAATTCCCTCCTTGGATTTGAAGGCAGTCTTCCACACATTAGAGGGTTCAATTGGTACCTGGTCATACCTGGACTTCAAGTCGATCTTGCTAAAATATTTTTCCCCCTTGATTTGGTCCAGAAGGTCATAAATCTGTGGGATCGAGTACCTATTTCGAACACTGATCTTGTTCAGCGCCCGATAGTCAATACAGAGTCTCCAAGTCCCATCCTTCTTCTACACCAACATGATCAAGCTCCCACACGGCGATGAACTCGGTTGGATGTGACCATTCTGCAACAAATCCTGAATCTACATCTTGATTTTGTTGTTCTCCATAACATAGCCCTGATAGATTGATCCATTGGGCAGTGATGCACTTGGGGTCAGATCGATGGAGCTCTTGACCTGACAGTGCATGGGCACACCTGTGGGTGAGGTGAATATGTCCTCGTACTCCTCCACGACCTTGTCCATTTGCTGTTGTACTACATAGGAGCTCTATCTGGAGGTCGTGGCCATAGTCTTCTTCTTTCCCTGAGGGTGGATCATCAGGAAAACAAATTTCCTAGTTTTTGAAATGAGCTTACTGCATTGCTTTGCAGTAACCAAAGAGATGGCGGTAGGCGATGCTACCTTCAGTTTCCTGTACAACTTATTTCCCAAAGTAACAATAACAGCATGAGGTCTAGACTCATACACAGCATGTAGCTTCGACGAGTATGTTTCACCTAATAATATATCAGAAACATCAAGAGGCTATATGTTGGCTAATGCAAAGATCTTTTCCTTGGTGAAGCCACCCGATTGTGTATGGTTGTGGATGTATTATGGTTGGCAATCCTAGTTGCTTCATGACCTCTGCTGAGATGAGGTTCTTTTGGCTCCCGCTGTTGACATTGAACTGCAGTGAGGAACCCTTTACCCACATATAGGAACGAAAGAGGCACTCCACCTCCTCTAGATCTTTTGGTTCCTCTTTATGGATATTCATGGTGGCAACGGTGGCATTGAGCTCCGCATCGATAATCTTCTTCCCTTTTTCATTCCCCCTATCGAGTTCTAATTCAGAATCAGAGCATGCATCCGATTCAGAAGCCTTCAGTTGGGCCACCAGTGACTGCTTGGCCTAACACTCACTTGTGTTGTGGGAGGAGCTCTTATGGAACTCAAGCCACTTTCTCGTGTCGTTATTTGGCTCCACGGTGTTGTTCTTTACTTGCAATTTTAGCAGGTTGTCCTGAGATGCCCCGCCTTAGCTTTGTCCTTTGTTTTTTCAGTTTGGGGGCACCTTTCCCTTGCTTCTGATTCACAGATCCAAAGTCTCACTTCTTTGTTTTGAACTTTTACTTGTATAAAATCTCCAAAACAGCTATAATACCATGTAGTAATTATATCAATGGATCCAATCCGATCATGCAATGTACTAAAAAAAGATACTAAATCCTTCTACAATATTTTCGGAATATAAAACACAATCGCTTAATCACATGCAAGTAAGAGAAAGAAGTAAATCAATACACAACACCAGATATTCCTGGGGAAAGTAACTGCTCAAAACCCCTCCATATTTATTATATAATCAACCAAGGAATCATGAAACAATACAATGTATTTGTGCTCATCACAACCTCATACACTCTACCAATTGCTTCACACTGATCTAGGAAAAATTGGACAAACACATAGCCAATTATCAGCCTACCCTGCTTATGCCATCCCTAGATAATTAAACCCCTATTAAATAGGAAATTAATCCTTCCTTGACTGCGTAATTCATCATGGGATTCTTGTGGTTATATAACTACATCTGGGCAGTTTTCTAAAAATACAACTGATAGTTCACTTGCCTTGAACCTTTCTCTCAACTGGGTCTCCACCAGAATTAGCATGCATGCAACTATAAATAGTGAATCATCAATTACTTGGTAGATCACTACTGGTGAATTAAATCTATTTTAATTCACTTGATCTTCCACTATCTCATCAAACAGATAGAACTAGTTAAACTGATTTTAACTCAATTAACGTGAGTTAATTGATCCCACTCACACTACACTATGCCTACAACTGTAACTGGACCCTGTTAATAATAGAATCACTCTACATGCATATCCTTTGACCCTCAACTTGAAATTCTTGAGCTACCTAAGTCTATCACACTTAGTTAACTATTACAAGTTGTTATGAGATAATATTACAATTAATTTTCCAATTTATTTAAAAATTGGTTGCACACTAATGTGTCACTAGGATCTATCACTATGTGACCTATGATCCCACGCTAGTGTGTGTGCATTTTATGGATGCCAATTTCACTGTTTCTTGTTGCGAATTTCAACACTCCCTCTCAACAAGAAAGGAATCAATCTATCTCAATCTAGTACCTTTGGAATGTTCTTGCATGCAACACTTCCTAGTGTTGTTCGCACATGAAACTCTCCTAAAACTCAATAGCCTCCAAAAAACTGAATCAACATAATGCATCTAGAATCAGAGTCTTCTGAATGCTGCTAGTTACTGCACATGTCTACTGGAATCTCTACGTTGCTGCTAACATCTGCATCTGTGCACTCTGCACTGCTGCCAACTCTGATCTGCACTATAGTATCTGACACCTATCACTCTGATTTATGTCTTCTTGACATCTTACTGTATCAATCTAACCGATCCTTCCTGCTACTTATGTATTGTGGGCTCCTCGCAGCCAAGTTCGATCCATGAGACGCATCATCTCAATAGACCCTGCCCAAATTTATTCTTGTGATTAATTTTTCACATCACCCCACCTCACACTTGGAGGTATAGCTGCATGTACTCCCTCTGCCCATCTGGCTCAGAATTTCCCCCTCATGGAGGTCTCTATTTTCTTCACCTTTTAGATCCACCTGGATCCAACCACTGACTTCCCCATTGGTCTTGGGACCACTTCCCATGCACTGTTTCTGATAATGGAATCATACTCCTCAACCATGGCATCAACCCATGTTGGTTTTTGCACTGATTCCTAAAAAGAGGATGGTTCGGTCACAATACACTCGCTCATAAGAGCCATGTATCCAATGTACATGTCTGGGGACCTTCTCTTCCTAGGCTGTGATTTAGGTGCACCTACATGTATTGTCGCATCTAGCATCAATCTGCCAGCCTCTTTGGTGCGCTTCCTACCATTTCTGGTGGATGGCTCTGCATGAGTGGTTTTTTCCACTCCATGATCCTATGCTTGTGGTTGCTCCACATCCTGAGGTTCATCCTTTGGAACTAAGAGTTCCTCATCTGCATGCAAGTCAAGATCCCTCTCAAGGGACGTTCGCATGGCTTTATCATACTTCCCCATGGTACATCCCTTGCATGTGTTTATCTGCGCAAGAGTACCCTTTGGAATACATGTAGATATCTTCTGCATGATCCTCAAAGAACTGTGGTGTACATGACCCAATCTCCTATGCCATAAATCACATGTATCCCTACTCACCACCTTTCATGCTTTACTGCTCAATGTTGCGCGCCATCTACATCAATTTTTTAGAGGTTCATCACATGAACCCCAATATTCTTTACCTTTGTTGTGGCTTTTTGATGAATGAATGTCTTTCCTTCACTGAAAACCACATCATATCCAAGATCCTCCAACATATCAATTTAAACTAAATTCTTTTTCAAGCCTGGTACATGCATGACATCTTTTAATATGAAAGGTTTACCTGACTATCTCTGGAAAGTAATTGATCCCGGTAGTGCTATACCTCCCGTCATCACCCATCTCGATGTGCATCTGAAGATCCTTCTCCTCCAAGCTACTAAAGAGTTCTTTGTTTCCCGTCATGTGGAATATGATCCACTATCCAAGTACCACATAGATCCCATCACAGTTGACACCATGCATGCGATGAGAGAGAAGTCCAACTCAAATTATGAGGCCACAGCTTCACCCGTTGTAGCTCTCGGAGCCTTCTTGTTGTTCTTCTTCTTTTGTGGACAATTTGTGGCATAGTGTCCATGATCATGACAGAGAAAAAATTTCACCTTTGACATGTCATGCTTCTTGCCTTATTTATCGGTCTCATATTTGGAATGGGACTTCTTCCCCTTCCCCTTCTTTGCCTTACTATCTAAGGCACAATTTTCCTCATCATAAGTCTTGGATGAGGATCCATCCTCGGTATTCCGTCGAAACTCTTCTTGTACCAAATCTGATCAAAGTCGCTCCTAATCTAGTAACTTCTCCCTCCCATTCACAGAGTCTTGGTAACTATGCCAGCTCTTGGGAAGGCCTAGAAGTGCTAAGCTCACCAAGTCATCATCAGCTACAGTAATCCCAACACTTCCAAGCTCATCTCGATATTGAGTGAACTTGGTCAAGTATTTCTGGATTGTATCGCCTTTCTCCATTTTGATTTTCGTGAGCTTGTCCTTGAGTGCCAAATTTATGTGGTCACTTCTGCTTTGAAATAGATTTTTCAAGGCCTTCAACATAGCATATGGAGTTTCCTTTCCATGGATACTCAAGACAATATGATCTCGAACTCCCTCCAACAATATCCTCCTCGCCTTTGTTACCTTCTTCTGCCATGCATCAAGAAGTTGGGCATATGTTATTGCGGGCTTGGGAATATCATTATCTATGAATTCCTTCAACCCATTTTCCTCCAACACTCCCTCCATCTTGTCCTTCCATGCAATATAATTCTAATTTCCCTCGAGTGCATATTCGAGTCTCAAGCCATTGAAAGATATCTTGATCCGCTTTTAGCTCCAAAGAGATATCTGAAAATTTGAATATTATTTAGCACAAACTCAATTTCTTCTCCACTATTTTGATTCATGGCCCTCTGATACCATGTAGAAAATCCCTAACACAGCTATAATACCATGTAGAAATTATAGCAATGGATCCAATCCTATCATGCAATGTACTAAAGCAAGATACTGAATCCCTCTACAATATTTGCAGAATATAAAACATGATCGCTCAATCACATGCAAGTAAGAGAAATAAGTAAATAAATGCACAACTCCAGATATTCTTGGGGAATGAAATTCTCAAAACCCCTCCATATTTATTGTATAATCAACCAAGGAATCATGAAACAATACAATGTATTTGTGCTCACCACAACCTCATACACTCTACCAATTGCTTCACATTGATCTAGGCAAAATTGGACAAACACATAGCTAATTATCAGCCTATCCTACTTACGCAATCCCTAGATAATTAAACCCCTACTAAATATGAAATTGAGCCTTCCTTTATTGTGCAATTCATCCTGGGCTTCATGTGGCTATATAACTGCATTTGGGCGATTTTCTAAAAATACAATTGATATTTTACTTACCTTGAACCTTTGTCTCAAATGGGTCTCCACCAAAATTAGCATGCATGCAGCTATAAATAGTGAATCACCAATTACTTGGTAGATCACTACTGGTGAATTAAATCTATTTGAATTCACTTGATCTTCCACTAGCTCATCAAACAATTAGAACTAGTTAAACTGATGTTAAATCAATTAATGTGAGTATACTGAGCCCACTCACACTACACTAGTGCTACAACTGCAACTGGGCCCTGTTAATAATAGAATCACTCTACATGACTATCCTTTGACCCTTATCTCGAAATTCTTGAGCTAACTAAGTCTATCACACTTAGTTAACTATTAGAAGTTGTTATGAGATAAGATTACAAATAATTTTCCAATTTATTTAAAAATTGGTTTCACACTAATGCGTCGCTAGGATCCATCACTCTGTGACCTATGATCCCACACTAGTGTGTATGAATTTTCCAGATTCCAAATTCGCAGATCCAAAGTCTTGCTTCTTCGTTTTCAACTTTTAGTTAATCTTGGCAGCATAACAGTATGATGCACCAAGCGAGGAGATGTCGAGGAACTCCATTTCCTCTTAAATGTATCTGTGCATACAACTATGGTACTTCAATACCAAATTTTTCTATATATCTTTGATACCCAACTTTGTGCGCAGGGTATGGAACATATCTGTCAGTTCATGCACATCTTGATCCCTTTGTTGCTGCAATGTAGTCCATTTTATGTACTTGTTCTCATATCTCCCCACAGGATAATATTATTCCTTGATGGAGTCTCGAAAAGAATCCCAAATGGTGCGGCCAAGAACAGAGAGGGTTCCCTCCCATCCTTTTTCTTACTGTAGGTTTCCCACCAGTCCTTGACATGCGGGTCGGCTTTGTGGAGTGCAAAAGTAATATTTTCCTAGTTGGAAAAGTCATGAACTGAGAAATATCCTTGTAATAGATTCAACCATCTATCTACGACGTCTACCTCTATTTGGCCCTCAAATATGGCAATGTCAAATTTTACTTGTACCTTAAAAGGAGTAGTGCCTCCAGAGTGGTTGTTGGATGTTGATGCACCACCGGTGGGCAGTCGTTGAAGGATCTAAGCAAAGTTATCCATCATCACGTTCCTTTATTTCTCAAGGGACTCATCGAGCAATATTTTGATAGGATCTCCTACTCCCTCATCTTTATTTTCTTCCCCCATGGGCATTCGTCAGGATTTGCGATGTTGATCTTGCAAAGTTTCAACCAGATCGAGCTCTAACACCTTATACCCCGACCTCGTTGGGGACATGCAAAGAAGCATAGAGAGAGAGCAGACCACTCTGATACCACTAATCCAGATTTATGCAGGAATGCAACAAAATAATAATATAACCATAAATGCAAATATGCAACGAAAATAACACCTGATTTCATTAATTCAAATAACTGAAATATGCTTACAGACAAAATGGAAATAAACTAGAAAGGGCACTAGTAGCTTATCTCTGAGAAGATATGTGGCAGCTATAGGCCTCTGAACTTTGATACAATGAGGCTCGAAGGCCTATCTATTATTTAGAAACATTGCAAAACCATAAACATCCAAAAACCTAACCCTAGGAGATGAAGCGCCAAAATTATGGGCCCCGTTTGGGTAAATTGGTACATCAACTTCCCGGGGATGTAACTTTGGAATACGATCTTCGTTTGACGCACAAAATACCTCGTTAGAAATATCTATCTAAGGACTACAAATTTTGAGTGATAAACATTGGTAAAAGATAGATGTTGCCCCCATTTTTCCCAAAAAAATCATTTAGGGCCTCAAAATAGCTCCAGAAGTTCAAGACCCAAAAAACTGCTAAAAATAGTAAAATGTGCTACAATTAAGGAAATTCAAAAAATGAAAGAAATAATGGTGGGGGTCCAATTGGAATAGGAGGTGGCCACCAATATCCACCTGGATCACTCAACCATTCTTCCAACCCATTTAAGAATATTGATGCCCTCTCCATATGAGGGATCAATTGGTTGCTTACCATTCACCAGTTCCAACAACACCACTCTAAATCTATATAAATCACTCTTCTATGTAACCTTCAGTGTGTAACAAAACCCTGAAAAAATAGGGTGTATCATGATCAAAAATTTAGCAAGAAGAGCTTGATGCAACTTGTTTCCTTCTATATTTATGGTTTCTCAAGTAACCTTAGTTAGAGGTTTGAAATCATGCTTTGTACTTCAAAGGAATATTGACATGCATCAATAGTGTGAGAATATTTAAGAAATAAATACTCAACGAAATGTTTCGAGAAAGTAAAACTTTTTTCAAACCCAATACCTCAAGATTATATAACCCATAAAGCTCATCTGGTGTACTTCCTGAAAATTTATTATTGCTAGCATTGAAAATAGACAAAAGCCTAAGTCTTCTTATAAAATTTTTATCATGGCTTAAAATTTCTTTGGAATTTGGCTAGATCAATTTCAGCTTGGAGGAACTATCAATCTCAAAGATTATGTACATTTTTGTAGAAGTTAAATTAGCTTGAACTTATTGACAACTACCAGCACAAATCAATTAGTCCAGTTATCATGCCCAAGAACAATTCAATTTTTAGAATTAAATATTCATATTAGATTAAGGCTCTTGCTAGGCATACCTAACCAAAGCACAAATTATACTATCTGTAGAGAGGTAAAAGGCATTTAAGTACTACGAAAATAAAAATTTAACATACAAAAACTGAATAGATGACCCGACTAGCCATGGAAATATACATTAGGAACAAAATACCAATATAGCATGATCATAAAATAAACTTAAGGACAAGGATATGACTCTATGGTAGCAACCCAGATGGGATTTTTGTTGTCTCTAATAATACCTCCATATAAGGGTGGTATGTCAAGCTATTTTTCTATGTGCTCCATCTCACAATCTAGGTCCTTCATGTGACAATGAAAATGCTCAAGGGAATGGAGGATGTCAACCTGATACTCATGGAAATCGAGTAGTTTTATGCATAGGAGGAACTCCATGTGCCAGTAAAGATAATTTTTTGTGTATAGAGATTAAAATGTCAATCAATGTGCCTATTATTTAGAACCCAATCATCCAACTCAACAAGAACCTATGTGTCTAAGGGTTGATGTCTATGGGACGATATTTCTCCCTTGGCATGAGTTATATCTTCGTGGATGGGTCATGGTGTGAGGTCACGGAAGTGGGATGAAAATCCTCCAAATGGTGATGCACGTGCATACTGCCCATGTGGGCCCACTCTCGATAATTAGCCACTCCCTTGTGGACACAATAGTTTTTATGAGGCACAAGGGAGGGGTTAAAAATAGTAATAAATACAAGAAGTAATGGGGGAAAGGAAGGAGTAACTAAAGTCCAAGGAGAGTTCCACATTGTAGGAGCATAGAGGATAGGGTCAAAATGAAAATAACTACAAGAAAAGGATACTATCAACCATGACCACCAAAGAGGGAGAGAAGGACTATAAAAGAGTAACAATCAAATTAAAAGGAAACATACTCAAGGAGAAATCTTGTAGCAAGGGTTCCAAGGATACAAAGCCAGTAAAGCACAAAATCGAGCAAGGGATAACTAAAAGGGAATTCAAAGGGGACCAAGGTGAGATTGGAGGGAAGAAGATGGTGTGAAATCTAAAAGGAGGACAAGGCACCAAGAGAAGACTAGTAGATCTACATCGAGATTCAGATGTGAAGGGCATAGATACGAAGTATGGATATGAAGAGGGTTAAGCACAAGAAAAAATAGAATTATCTATAGTCAGCAAAAGGAATGAAAACAACTCAGGAAATGGAAGTTATTAGTTTCACCATAGAGCCATTGAGTTGAGGATGGAGTAGCAACCTAAAATTGGAAATAATCCAACTGGGAAGGTTTATTTTTACCCAATTGAATCGTCGAGGAACCATGCAATGAAATGAAATGTGCTACGTCATTGCATGTTCCCATTGGTGGAATGGACTGCTTGTGCATGTTGTCATTGCTTGAGAGATACAAACTCTCATGATGGAAACCCCACCAGTTCTTTGCATTAACTATCAAATTTCTTGAACAATTTCATTCAAAGTAATCATTTTGTTTTAAAAAATTTCTAACCAATAAAAATTTTTGTGGCTTAATCCTCACAGGGCCTCTCACGATTCATTGAAAACGGAAAAAATCCTAAGTCTGCTTATAAAATTTTTATCATGACTTAAAATTTCTTTAGAATTAATTTAGATAAATTTCAACTTGGAGGAACCAGCAATCTCAAATATTATGTACATTTTTGTAGGATTTCAATTAGCTTGAACTTATTGACAACTACCAGCACAAATCAATTAGTACAGTTATCATGCCCATGAAAAATTCAGGTTTTAGAATTAAATATTCAGACAAAAGAAAGTAGGTACATTTTTTGGGCACACATATATGGTAAAACACTAATAATTTCAACCTTTTGTTATGTCAAATTGGCATTATAATCAAATGTTGGAAATCTCATTACTCAGGTACTCAATTATTGGACTCAAATCTTCAAGTACTCAATTATTGGACTACTAAAACACTTCATTTATATATAAGATATGAAGTAAATGTACATACTTGCAGCTTATCAAAAGCTGGAACAATTTTAAGCTCTCCTAACCCTCTAGGAAACAAATAAAACCCTAACAACAAACTCCTCCTCGCTAGGAATCACACGTAACCAAAGTTGGTCACTCCACCAGGAATCCTCAACAACCTAGCATCATCAACTGGAATGGCATTCATCGCATGATTGTTGGTATGTCAGATATTAAAGAAGAAGTTGCAATTTCTCTCACAACTTGTTTGAGAATCCAACTTGTGTGTTGTCTCCAAGTTGTGTGATGTCAGCAACCCAATCATCTTCGGATCAAGGGGACCCATTGAAGAATTTGTTGGGTCTATAACATGACAATGAAATTTTCATTAGAGAAAATAATTACATGTGAAGTATTACATGCATCAGAATACATAGTAGATCAATTAGGAGCATCGTCATAAGCACCTTGACTCATCTGATAAAAAGAGTTATGGTGGTTCTGTCTATGTTCTTCACCTGAAATCATGTTATTGCGATATTACAACCCTACAAACATTCACACACTACATTAACAATATAAACAACAACCAATGCACAAAATTAAGAGCAAATACATAGAAAAACTGGAAATTCACCAATTTCTGTGATGTTAGTGACCCAATCATGTTCTGATCGAGTGGGGCCCATTGAATAACATGTTGTGTATGTAAGATAAAAATGTTATTTCCAACAGAGAAAATAATAATATGCGAAGTAATACATGCATTGGAATACAGAGTAGATCAATTAGGAGTCTCGTCAAATGCAGCTTGACTTGTCTGAAAAAAATATTGATGGTAGGTTTGTTTATGTTCTTCACCTGAAATAAAATTATTGTGATATTGAAGCCCTGAAAATATTCACACACTGCATTAACGATATTAAAAACAACCATTTCAAAAAATTAATAGCAAAGACATAGAAAAAACTGAAAATTCACCAATTTCTATGATGTCAGTGACCCAATCATTTTCTGATCGAGGGGGACCCATTGAAGAACCATTTGTCTCTATAATATAACAATGCAATTTCCATTAGAGAAAATAATAACACGTGAAATAATACATGCATTGAAATACAGAATAGATCAATTAGGAGTCTTGTCAAATGTACCTTGACTCCTTTGATAAAATGATTGATGGTAGTTCTCTCTATGTTCTTCACCTGAAATCACATTATTGCAATATTGCAGCCCTGCAAACATTCACACACTAAATTAACAACATAAACAACAACTAGTGCACAAAGTTAAGAGAAAATACAAAGAAAAAAACCTGGAAATTCACCAATTTGTGTGATGTTAGTGACCCAATCATGTTCTGATCAAGGGGGACCCATTAAAGAACATCATGTCTATGTAAGATAACAATACAATTAACTTCAGAGAAAATAATAACATGTCAAGTAATACATGCATCGGAATACATAGTAGATCAATTAGGAGTCTCGTCAAATGCACCTTGACTCATCTGATAAAAAGATTGATGGTGGGTTTGTCTATGTTATTCATTTGAAATCACATTAATGGGATGTTGAAGCCCTACAAACAATAACTAGTGCACAAAATTAAGAGAAAAGACATAGCAACAAGGCCTAGAAAATCACCAATTTGATCTAAACATATTAATATCGTCTCCCTATAGAACTTGTTTGGAATAGTAGATGATGCATTTTTGGAGCGAGGAAGACCACGCTTGTTGAGGTGTTGAAAGTGAAATGGTTCATCTTCGGATGCAGGGACATTCAAATCAATATCCAAGCTAACATTCTTTTTTCTTCTTTTAATTTTATTTTTAGGACTAGGGAAACTCTTCTTCCTCTTCAAAGATGACTCAGAAGCACCCAACCCAAGGGGGAAGTCATATTCCATAATATGAAGATCATTAGCATCATCCACACATTTTTTATCCAAATCAATCAATTTTTTTTGTCTTGCTCACAATAGAAGGATGACTATTCTGAAACAGGTCTAGATATCCAAACAAATCCTCTCTCAACAAATTAAGTTCTTCAACATTGTCATCTTCCATATTAGTTGTGATAGTATATGCATGAAGGTTTGGTGCCTCTGTACTTATCTCATAAGATGCATTCAAAGTATTGGGTGTAGTATCAAGATCAAATAAATGATTTGAATCCATTAAGGAGGAATGCAACCAATCTACCTTTATGGCATGCTTGCAAATGTTGCCTGGAATAGACCATGGGAAATCACAAGTGATAAAATTTGTGCGATGAAAGATGGTAAGATATTTCTTATTGGGTTTTCTTTGACTCCTCACCCAATAAGCATGAGATATGATCTTGTGAGGCCTGCAATCACTGTCTGGAATTCCTCTATCATTTTCCATTGATAATTCAAGTTGCATCTCTTTCTTGTGGTTGTTCAAATATCCTTTTTTTTCATAATTAACATGGCTCAAAATTTTTGAGGCAAGTATAGAATAGCCAATACATTCTATGAGAACATTTATTTTGTATATCACATAGAAAGGTTGTCTTGAGATCATCGTGGTATGATTCTGCAGCATTATTTGTCTCCTGGTTTGCATGAGTAAAATCTCTGTAACCTTTTACCCGCATCCCTACATGGAAAAAATCAATTTGTAAATATATGTTATCCTTATCAAACAAAAAAACATACAAGACAGAAGAAATATTATGCAAACTTATGAATATTGTCACTGGAAACCCAAGTCTTGTAGAAATAGTCCAAAACTTCTCCTCAGTTGCAAATTTGGTGAAAAATGCATTGATTACATCATCAATTTCATGACTAGAACAATCTTTCATGATATGGCCAAGTTCATTGAACATCTCTTTTTCTTTTTCTGAGCTACTGACCAGTCGATTAACATTCTTTAGCCATGCCCTCCTTACGTGCCAAACACACAAGATCACTTCACATTTTTTGATTCTCCTGCCACATTTAATTCATTTTAACTGAGAAATTTTTAGAACGAATGAAACTCAAAATGTCAAATAATAATATTGGTGTTACCTCAAAGCAATTATTTCAGCCATAGCATCATCAAACATGAAGGCATTTACCTTCCAATCAAGACGAAGCTGAAAACACCTATGCATGAGGCTCTCCAACCATACTACTACATCTTGTGATGTTTTATGTGACATCACCACCCATGCAACTAGTACCCCACTTTGTTTCTCATCAAACATCGAAATAGTGTACAGTTGATACTACCATATTAAATAAAATGAAGTTAGTTTTAATTCATAAATCATATTGAATAACTATAACCAAAACGATTTTATTAATTCAAACATTGGAAAAAAAACTCACCCCGTATTTATTTGTATTGAATTTTGAGTCCATGGCTATCAAGCTATTGTGGGATAACTTGACCATAGTTTCCAACATCCATTTTGTTTGTATTCCACTATAAAATGGATCTATCCACCATTGGGCTTCTAGTAGAAGAATAAATTATTTTGGTTTTTTTTATACTAAAGATTCACACTCATTTCATCTTTGCTATGCAGTTGATAACTTTCTTTCGTCAGACGATTATAGACGTTTACAATGTATTTTATGCGTAAGAAAAAATCCCTATCTCGAGTTGTGGAATATATGTCAAGATATTTCTTAATATGTATTTTACAAATAGAGTCAATTGGCAGTTGAAGAAAAAAACAACTTTCTAAAAAAGAAATTATGTCCTTTGAAAGTCTTGGCTTCTTTTAAGGAACATCATCACTTAAAGTGTTGTGTCTGCAATGACAAGGCCATCCTTTCCCATATTCATGATAATACGTGTTTTATTTCATTACTACTATGTTGGGATCCTGAACCATAATATTTACAATAAAATGGCACTGGCATCCCCTCATTTTGGCAATTGAACGTCTTGGTTTGGTTTTCCATTATTTTCTCTTGTCAATTGGACCGTATGAGCAATGATAACTACAAAATAAAGTATGAAATGTCACCACATCTGATAAATCATAAAGCACTATTAATATCAAAATCTAAACAATGTTGTTCTAAAATACTTACAGTTCATATAGTAAGAGAGCACTAGCCCTTGTTCTCGGGGGTTTGCTTTTTCGATGCACGAAGGAACATGGAGAATCTGGATTCGATTCATATCCTTTTATAAAATCATAAATCTTTCTTTGGGAATTTTGGCAACATGGTCAATATTCATGTTTTTTTTGTAGAGTTCAGACCAAACTAAATCTTCACTATAAAAAATGATTTTTTCTTTAGGGTCTTACACCTTAAGAGCCATGATCGTCTGCCATTTATTTTCCATGTTGTCTCAATATCTGCAAAAAAACTGTGGAAACATATTAGGAACTTGGAAATGATGACACATACAGCTACATTTAACCATTCATTCAATAGTAGGTGTATCTCTATGTAACATCTTGGAATCACCTTTACCTAATGATCAAACAAGTAAGGTAAGATATAAGTCTAATCATAACCAGTGTGTCTATCTTTCCCTAATAATGATAGGTGTCATTGAGGTCTTATAGAATTAATTCTCCAAGGAATGGTTTGGTGACAAGAAATGACTGATGTGGGACATACTAGAGGTATATTCAACCACTACATGCATGCAATTGAAATTTATTGGAATCTCAAGTTTCTGATGGGATGAGTTTTGGTGGAAAAGAATGTAGCAATGGAGGAGATGCTACTCATATTGGATGAGATTTCATACATTACTCAAGAACAAGACTGATGAATGGAGTGTATAGAGGCCCACTTGGGCACTCCCCCAAATCCAGTTTGTTGACTACATTGTATCCTTATATGTAGACTTAGTCAAACAGTGTTTACTAGCTTAAATAAAACAATTTTATTTAAATGCATTAAAGTTTCTTAAGTAGAACTAAGTGAAAACAAAATTTTTGATTGAAAACTTGAAAGAATAACTTACCTTTAAAACTAGATGTGAGCTACCTTCCCTCCCTTGATGAATCTATTTTTCAAGCTTGAGTTCCTTACTACCCTTTCAACAATATTCTTATAGATGTGATTAGAAGTGTGGTTACTAATTCGGATTTGTGGGAACTAGGGAAAATTTTTGAGCATTTTGTGGGAGAATTGTCAAGGATCTTTGGTGTTCATCTGAAGGTAAAATCTTAAAACTTGATTATGGTTGTGCTTTTATCCTATGGTTTTGAATTTTTCAACAAAGGGTGTTCTTTCAACCCCCTTCTGGGTATATTTGAAGACTTTTCGATCACTATATTATGTGTGGTATGTTTTGGTTGGTTCAAGTTTGTAGAGGCCTAGTTTGGTGTTAATAACACCCATACTTTTGGGCCCTAAGCAGTGCACTAATATTGGATACTAAAATTTTCTATTAAATGATTTTTTGTGGCATATATGAGGGTCTCTTATGAAGTATAGTTCTATGGCATTGATCTTTAATTGGAGCATCATCACTAGTTTCAAAAGAAGATCTATATCCTAGTCAAAGAAGTGGATTGACAACATTTGATTTGAATTGTGATAGAAAAATCTTGACTTATCAATGTATTTAGTTGTCTCAGATTTAAGGGCTATTGTAGAAGGATTATTTTGAAGCAATGTTTATGACAATATAATTCTGAAGCCTAACATGGATAGTGTGAACAAATACAAGGGAAATGAAGGAAAAATAGTTTTTGCAGAATACATCTTTACATTATCAAAATTTGAAATTATAAGGCAGAGAATTAAAAGGTAATCTGAAGCAAATCACTTGGAAGTCAATGACATAGCAATGAAATTCTCTACTCAACACACTGGAGGTATGATTTAAATTAAAGAATACTAGATGTACAAAAGGAAGTTCTTTGATGGCATTGTATAATCCAAGGATCCTTGGGTTTTTAGTATTTCTAAATCCATACATACTATATTTAGCACTAAATTTCATGGATTCAACATGTCTAAGAAGAACCTATGTTGAAGGATTACAATAACTCCTCACTTAAAATGATCAAATTATTGGGTTATTTTTTCAACCATGGGAAATTTCTAACTCATTAAAGTGATTTGAACTTCACTTAGGATCAAATCAACTCATTACTACTATAATCTAAGAGTATATTCAAAAAGTTATATATTTCAATATTTTATGATTTAGGAAGGGTCTAGATGTCTGGAGACAAACTTGTGAGTGAGGTGTCTACTCCTCTAGATTTATCACAATGAGCCAAATGTCTTATATGGAATTTGAAGCCAAATGGGGAGAGTGGAAGACCTACCTCCCCATCCTTCCAACTATTGGCTTACCATCAACTTATTAGGAATATTATGTATCATGTCAGCTTATCTATTCTACATAACCATGAATAGATCAATGT
Organism: Pinus albicaulis; assembly: GCA_034641835.2. Classification (NCBI taxonomy): domain Eukaryota; kingdom Viridiplantae; phylum Streptophyta; class Pinopsida; order Pinales; family Pinaceae; genus Pinus; species Pinus albicaulis. Next base: position 1,586,583,767 of record CM076578.1, read on the forward strand.
CACTTACTTGTATTGTAATCATAACCCTTAAAATGAAAAGATTGTAGATATTTGTAATATCACATGTTCTTGTTCATGTTTAAGAGTATCTATAGGTTGTTGTCATATCAGTTTGCTCTCATATCACATGTTCTTGTTCATTTTAAAGAGTGGTTTCATATAAGAGTGTTAGGTAGATGTAGTGGAAAATGATTTCCAGTGCTCCTGTAGGTGCTGGAAAATGATTTCCAGTGCTCCTGTAGGTGCTGGAAAATCATTTTCCAACACCTACAGGAGCACTGGAAATCATTTTCCAACACATACAGTACTTTGAGAAACATCGTCAAGTAAAAAAGGAGTCAAAATTGGTTAAAATTGGTCTAATAAAACATTAAAATTTTGGATATGTATACATGAATATCATAATTATGCTCACTTAAAACATTGGGTAAAATGTAATGAGTAAAAAGGTAAAAGGTAAGGCCGTATTAACAAGGCAGAGTCACACTCTTAAGGCGGTAATAAAAAAGGGAATGGTATTCATACTTTTACTCATCCTTAAACATAAAATACATCTCGCAAAAGCCAAAATTTGGTTTGATATTTCCAACGCAAGAGGCATAGATTAGGAATTTAGGTCAGGCTTGCAAGTAATTACAGTTTGAAGCGACCATTAGAATCTGTGGTAAGCTTCATCTTTATAACATATATTTTTCACTCATGGATATGTTAGATATATTTGTTTCCTTGTTTATTTTTTCCCTTGTGTATGGTGCAATATCAACTATTCTAACTTACTGATTTCAATTCTTCTTCATGTTGGAGATGAACATGTAGGTTTATCTTTCTTTTCCTAAAAAAATTAATGTTGAATATGACATAAATTTATGTCTCTCTGTATTTTTTGACCTAGTAAGGAGGGTTTAAATAGATGTGGCATGGAACAAAAATGTGCATACTTTGGAGAGACAACCAACTACCGCCATGATCACAAATTTGTTGCCCATCCTTATAAGTGCCACTGTAAAATCGATAGTGATGTTGACCCAGATATATGTTGGGATTGGTCACAATTGTACTGGTCTTGGTGTCTTTGTTGTTTTCCCTTTGTTTTTTTGGAAATTTTTAGATGTGGCCATAAAAAAATTAGATTCTAGTTTTCATTCCCTCCCCAAAGAATAAGCCCTTAGTTTTTTCATATGTTTTATGAAATACAAAGTAACCTATTGTAGGTGATGAATGGAATTTCTTTAAGATCCTTTGTTTTAAGGAAGAATTAGGTACTAGAATAATGCATTATTTGTATCACAATGTATCTATCTACCATCTATACCCCTTAGGAGGTTTGAGATATTCCTAAATCCTATGGACTCAATTGAATGATGATGTCATTTTCCAAACATTCTTAGCAAGCTTCCTCGGACCAACATAGAGCTAGTAGAGATAAGAAAAGTGATCCATCCTCCTCAAATTGTTGGGACAAGGTATCATCTACCACAATTTATTTACCTTTCATATAGGTAATTACATAGTCACACCCGAGTAGCTCCCACCTATGTTGCATTGGTGAGGATGACCTTTGTTCAAGAAATCACTTTAGAATATAAGATAAGAATGGAATTTCTTTAAGATCCTTTGTTTTAAGAAATAATTAGTTACTAGAATAATGCATTATTTGTATCACAATGTATCTAGCTACAATGTATATCCCTTAGGAGGTTTGGGCCATTCCTAAATCTTATGAACTCATTTGAATCATAGTTTCATTTTCCAACCATTCTTAGCAAGATTCTCGAACCAACCTAGAGCTAGTAGAGATAAGAAAAGGGATCCATTCTCCTCAAATATTTGGGACAAGGTATCATCTATCACAATTTATTTACCTTTCTTATATGTAATTACATATTCATACCCTATGAGATCATCCAGGGCATTGGACTTCTGTTATCAATTTCCATACAATTTGGTATGGTAGGTGGAGTAAGAAGGAGAAGAGGGTTATCAATGAGTTTCTAATATCAATCTCTAATAATACAAAGAGCCCTTCTGTGGGCCAGTGTTTGCAAACAATGCAGCTATATATTGATCAGAATGGTGCCAATATTAGAAAAAACATAGTGATTACTAGCCAACACAATGATTACTAGTCCTATGGTAATGTACTAAGTAGGCTTACTGTTCAGGAAGTGATAAATAATGACATAACTGCCAAGAGTATTCCCCTTCCCATTGATCTCAAGAATGGTCTTTACATCCTCCTCATTTTGAGTGATGTTTTTTTCCAGGACTTCTACAAAGAAGTCTGTGGATTTCATTATTTTACATTCTCATCCATTGTATGATACACATTTCCTTATGCATGGGTTGGGCATTCTAGAAAACAGTGCCTAGAAATTTGTGCTTATCCTTTTAGAGTGCCAAGTTACTTGACTGGAATGAAGGCATTCAAGGCACCTAATGGGGATATTGGTATCAATATGATGATAAGTGTGATTTCCCATGAATTGGCTGAGATTTCATCGAACCCCCTGATCAATGTCTGGTATGCTGGTGAGGATCCTACTTCTCCTACTGAGATTGCAGATCTCTATGAAGGTCTTTATGGGACTGGAGTTGGTGGAAATTACACTTTACAAGTCCTTATAGTCAAATTTGGGGCTAGCTACAATGTCAATGGAAATAGGAGGAAGTATTTAGTGCAATGGATATGGAGTCCTATTTTGAATTCCTACTCGGAACCAAATGCATTGGATAGTTGAAGGTGCTCTAGTGCTCTTGTTAGTGGCAAATGGGTTTGTTAGTGTTATGGTCAGACTTGGGGGTTTTTCTCAAGCCTTACTATCACAAATTCTATTTGTGGGTTGGATATACAGATTATTCATGGCTTCTTTATTGGAATATACCTCAATATGCCTTAAGATTATATTGTACCCAATAATGCGGCAAAGTGTTCTCGAACACTAGAGGCTCTAATGCCATTTTTATTTCTTGAAAATATGTAGTGATTGATTTTCTTTTAACGGTCATCCCATTCTATGTGCTTTCATGTGTATATACAAATTTATCTATTTAGACTATTCAGAGAAGTCTTGAATAGAGAGCATTTGTCTACACAGGTTTATCTATTTACTATTTATATTATTCAAAGAAATCTCGAGCAGAGAAAATTCATGTATGTTGAACTTTTAAGATCTATTTTGATTAAGTAGAGGAGTAATTCTATACGCACCTCAAATTTTAGTAGAATTTCCATTTATGGTGACTAGGTTTCTAGAATTATGTCAATGTTGTGTCTTTTTCACTAGTCAAGACTCACTTGTGAACCATTGGATACATATCATTACATTTAGAATTGGCATTTGTTGTTTTGAATCATGTTTCAAGTCCCTAAAAATCTACATAATTTTTTAGTAGATATAGTGGATAGTTGTTTGACATATAATATCTAAATGGATAAATGGATTGAATCCTTAAGAACTCCATTTGATTTTTTTATTCTAAAATATCTAAGAGGCAAAAAAAATTGTTCTCTCTTCTAGTTTCCTAGAGCACCCAAAATTCCAGATTATAGCACTAAAGGATTTCTTCCAAGTTATAGCACTAAAGGACTTCCAAGTCCATGAAATTTTTGTTTAATAATGTTAGATGAAGCAACAGTTTAGAGTGATTTTTGTATCATTGGAGTGTGTTTTATATCAGTTAATGATAGGCAAAACTTTTATAAGAACATTTACTACCATATTATTTGGATTACAAAACTAAAGTCTAAAAGTTTGTTTTTTTTTCTTTTCTTTTTTTTTTTTTTTTTTTTTTTTTTTTTTTTGGGGTATGTGTTATATTCTTTCCATGACTAGCCCCACGTGTTGTACGTTGCGCCGAGTGCAGCGGGGGGGTCACAGGGGGGGCGGCAGCGCCCCGGCAAAAAAAAAATTTGGTGTGCGGACCCACCCATGTTTTGTGCATGATTTTGCACATGGTTTTGGGGTACGATGGTTTTTCGACCCCTATTATTTTGTAGATCCGATCAAGGGAACTACGGTTATGTTCTAATCTAGGGTTAATGGATTGGGTTTTATGTATGCTTCAGCAAGTATATATATATGTGTAGATAATTTATGTTCAGGGTTAAAACCTACATTTGGTATCAAAGCTGTTTCGGATTCAAGGGGACGCCTTTGTTGCTGAGAGTTTTTTTCTCGGGCCTAAGGTAGACCCTGTTCACTGGGAGATCTGCGGGATTGATTATTGCGGTGAAAGAAGATGGCGAGCGGCGGAAAGATAGAGATCGAGAAATTTAATGGTTAGAGTTTTGAGTTGTGGAAGCTCAAGATGGAGGATCTGCTGGTGGATAAAGATCAGTGGATCGCGGTAGATCCAGGTACTAAACCAACGACAATTTCAGATGAAGACTGGAAGAAACTGGATCGAAAGGATAAGAGCACAATACGATTATGTGTCTCAGATTCATTATTGTTGAATGTATCTGGGGAAGCTACGGTGAATAATTTGTGGGAAAAACTTGGGACTTTGTACCAATCTAAGTCTCTGGTGAATAAGTTGTTCCTGTTAAAAAATTTGTATAACCTGAGGATGGAGGATGGAGACTTGGTGACAGAGCATCTGAACGCCTTCAATACCGTGGTAATTCAGCTGTCATCTATTGATATTAAAATATCAAATGAAGATAAGTGCATCAGTTTGTTGTGTTCTCTACCAGACTCGTGGGACAGTCTGGTTATTGCAATAGGTAGAAATACAACCACCTTGAATTTTGATGACATTGTCTCAGCCTTGCTGTCGGAGGAAATGAGACGAAGAAATATGGAGGGTAAAAATGGAGATGCCTTATCTATACGAGGAAGGTCCCAAAACAGAAACAAGAATAAGGTTTTGAGTGGGAGATCTAAATCTCCTGGAAAGTTTGTAAAGGTATGCTGGAAATGCGGAAAGGAAGGACACTAGAAAAAGGACTGCAAATCTAAAGCTCCTGAGAAAGGAAAGGGATCTGATGATGCTCCTTCTGCAGAGGCAAAAACCACCTCGGATGAAGGTGGGGATGTGTATTTGGCTTCTTCTTCAAATACACATGTAGATCATGAGTCATGGTTGATTGACTCAGATGCATCCTTTCACTTCACTCCCCATAGGGAGTGGTTCTGCGAGTATGAGAAATATGATGGTGGTGATGTCTTCCTAGGGGATGATGGGAAGGCCAAAATCGTCGGACGTGGAAAAGTCAAGCTGAAGCTGCAAGGTGGAAGGATTAGAACACTTCCTGGTGTTCTGCATATTCCTGCATTGGCCAGAAATCTGATTTCTGTAAGCAATATGGATGATGCAGGTGTAAAAACAGTGTTCAAGAAAGATGCCTGCAAGATGGTCCGGGGAGCACTGGTATTAATGTGGGGAGTTCAGATTGGAACTCTGTACAAGCTACAAGGTAGCACTGTTATTGATGGGTGTAACATTTCTATGGTTCCTGAAAGTGGAGCGGAAAGCCTAGCTGTCTTCGGAGAAAAGACCATGCTATGGCATCAAAGGCTTAGACATATTGGAGAGAAGGGTCTTCGGATACTGCATAGAAATGGTATGGTAGAAGGTATGTCTAATTGCTCTCTAGATTTCGATTTTGTGAACATTGTGTATATGGGAAGCAGAATCGGGTGAGTTTTCCTTCTAGTGCTACGAGGGCGAACAAGATATTAGAACTTGTGCACAGTGATGTGTTTGGACCTATGTCAGTTCCATCACTGGGAAAGTCTGTGTACTATGTTTCATTCATAGATTACTTCTCAAGGAATACATGGATATATTTCTTGAGGAAGAAATCTGAAGTCTTTGACAAATTTAAAGAATTTAAGGCTCTGGTGGAAAACCAGACAGAGAAGAAGATAAAGGCGCCGAGGACAGATAATGGTGGGGAGTTCTGCAAGAAGGAATTTGAAGAGTTCTGTAAGAAGTGTGGTATAGCACGGCAGAAGACTACTCCATACACACCTCGGAAAAACGGAGTTGCAGAAAGAATGAACAGAACGCTGATGGAAAGGGCAAGAAGCATGCTCATTGGTATTGGGTCAGGACAAGAATTTCGCACGCAGTGAGACTCGTATGTTACTTAGTTAATAGATCACTCATCGCCGTTGAGGATAAGACTCACATGGAAAGGTATGGATTCCAAGAAACTCCTTTCACATGGGAGGGTATTTGATTTGGACGAAATGTACATGTTCCAAAGGAGAAAAGGACCAAGCTGGATAATAAATCTGAAAGGTGCATATTTATTGGGTATAAGGATGGTTTAAAGGGTTACAAGCTTTGGAACCCAGAAACAAGGAATGTTGTGTACAACCAAGATGTGGTGTTTAGAGAGGTGAAAGATGTTGTTAAACATGAAGTCCTACCAAAGGAACCTGAGAAGATAAAGTTTGAGCTAAAGGAGGATGAATCAGACTCTACAATAGAAGAAGACTTAGAAGAGGGAGAGCCACAAACTCCAGCTGTGAGAATAGCAGTTCGGGAAAGAATACGACCAGAAAGGTATAGTCCATCTACTTTCTGTTCAAATTTTTCTTTAACTATAACTTATGATGATCCCAGAACCATCAGGGAGGCAGTAGATTCAGAGGATGGAAAACTCTGGAAGGAGGCCATGGTTGATGAAATGGCATCCTTGTATAAAAATGAGGCATGGGATCTAGTGGAGTTGCTGGCTAGAAGGAAGACCATCGGGAGAAAATGGGTGTTTAAGAAGAAGATGAATGTAGAAGGCAAGGAGGAGAAATACAAAGCTCGGTTGGTAGCAAAAGGTTATTCCCAGGTGTCGGGAATTGATTTTGGTGATATTTTTTCTCCTGTTGCCAAAGTTACTTCTATTATATTACTTTAATCTGTTGATGTCGCATTTGATTTTGAGGTAGAACAGATGGATGTGAAGACAACATTTCTTCACGAGGATCTAGAAGAGGAGATCTACATGAAGCAACCTGAAGGCTTTATGGTGAAGGGTAAGAAAGAAATGTTATGCAAGTTAAAAAAGTCACTATATGGGTTAAAACAGTCACCAAGGATGTGGTATCAAAAATTCGATACCTATATATGGGGACTTTGCTTCACTAGAAGCAAAGAGGATCATTGTATGTATTTTAAATTAATTGGTGACCGTGTTATTTATTTGGTCTTGTACGTGGATGATATGTTGTTGATTGGAAATGACAAAGAAATTATCCAAGATTTGAAGACCCAACTATTCTCCAAATTCGACATGAAGGATCTGGGTGCTGCAAACTATATTTTGGGCATGGAAATTAAGAGGACGGCAAAAGAGAAAGCTCCGATTGAACCATAGTTAGTATGTCGAGACCATATCGCACAGGTTCAATATGCAGGATAGTAAACCGTGAATGTTCCTATTCCCGTAGGTGTAAAGTCAAGCTGCTGGAATGTTGTCCCAAGACACAAGAAGAAGAGGAGGATATGTCCCGTGTTCCATATGCAAGTGTAGTGGGTAGCCTGATGTATGCAATGGTCTGTACTAGACCAGACATTGCAGATGCAGTGGGAGTATTGAGCAGGTTTATGTCAAACCCAGGGAAGGAGCATTGGACAGCAATGAAGTAGGTTTTCAGATATTTACGTGGCACTAGTGATTATGGCTTGTGCTACTAGGGAAGACCAGGATTGGAAATAATGTTGGACATTCGTGGTTTTGTTGATATAGACTGGGCTAGAGATCTGGACCAAAGAAGATCTACAGGTGGGTATGTGTTTAGCCTATTTGGAGGTGCAGTTAGTTGGATGAGTAAAAGACAGTCTCTAGTGGCGCTTTCAACTACAGAGGCGGAATACATAGCAGCCACTCATGCAAGCAAGGAATCAGCTTGGTTTCAGAGATTGTGTTCAAGTATGGGGTTGGTACAGCAAGCTATAAGGATAGACTGTGATAGCCAAAGTGCAATTTTCTTGGCTAAGAACCCTGCTTTTCTTTCCAAATACAAAGCACATTGATGTTCAATATCACTTTGTTAGAGATATGGTTGAGGCTAAAAGGGTGTTTCTAGTAAAGGTGGACACTTTGAAGAATGTTGCAGATGCATTGACGAAGTCTTTGAGCACTCAGAAGTTCTCCTGGTGTAGAGAAACAATGGGTTTTGAAGAATTGGCCCAATGACTAAGCTCTCCTGTGGCCCCCTATGGAAAGAAAACAACAAGTGGGAGAATGTTGGGTATGTGTTATATTATTTCCACGACTAGCTCCACGCGCTGTACATTGCACCGGGCGTAGCATGGGGGTCACAGGGGGGCCAGCAGCCCCCACTATCAGGGTCCGGGGCAGCGCCCTGGCAAAAACAAATTTTGGTGTGTGGACCCACCCATGTTTTGTGCATGAGTTTGCACATGGTTTTGGGGTACGATGGTTTTCGGCCCCTGGTATTTTGAAGATCCGGTCAAGGGAACTACGATTATGTTCTAATCTAGGGTTAATGGATTGGGGTTTATGTATGCTTCGGCATGTATATATATGTGTAGATAATTTCTGTTCAGGGTTAAAACCTACCATTTTTTGGCTCTATTTTACCTTCAAATTGATAGTTTTGAATTCTTTGAAAGACCACCTTCATATCAACCTCCATGTCTGTCATTTCTGCAAAAGCTAATTTTCAAAAGCATTTGAAAACTATGTTTTTATGACTGTGTAATGTGTATTCCTATGTTTTATGACTGACCTTCACTAATCTCGTATGCCTATATGATTTTGTGATAGATGGCAAAGGGTGGGCACCTAAAACGTTATGAGTTGGATGGAGCATATACATTTGAGGTTTATGGTGCTGAGGAATTTCCATTTTTCAGTGAAGCAAGCTGGTTGCCCATCATTAAGTTGTTCATCGGGCATAAAATGAAACTCTCTTCTTATTTCATTAATACTTTTGATGGTACCAACGCTAAGGTTGAGGGGATAGTGTTTCTTTTAACAGAGGAAATCATTGCAGAAGGAATGAAAATACCATCTAAGGGACAGAGGTGGTTCAAAAGGAAGCCAGTACAGGGGGGTCAACCCGAATTTTTTCCTAAAATAAAACTGTCATGACCCTTGCTCGAGCGTGGGAGTCCATTGTGGCATTTTAAAACCAGAGTGAGATAAACCAATGTGACAAATTCAACTTTATCTAACATGTGATGGCCGATTCTCTAAGGTATTTTTGTATCACATGAGATTTCAGGTACACGTGGTTTTTTTCAATAGGATGAATCATCATTATTTCCTGCATCAAAGCTTAATTAAAATGGTGACATGTGAAAGAAAAAGGAAGGTTTTATATCCCTATAATGTCTACCACCACATCCTCATTCAAATATTGTACCTGCATGCATTAAATAAGAAAACACAGCAGTCGAGGAAGAGGGTAATGAGACAGTAACTTCCTAGAAAACATAAAAAGGAAAGGGCTCTAGCTATAGAGGCCAAGAGTAGTCACCAAGTTGTTGTCAAATCCACCGAAATCCCTAACAGGAGGAAAATCCCTAGGGTAAATACTAGGAGTAGAGGATAGCAGACAAAAGTACAAGACAACAACAAAGATGAAACAATTGGAGAATTTGGAAAGAAGGGTGAAGATCTTAGAGAATTTCACCATGCAACAGAATACTCTAGGAGGCCACGAACAAGGCCCACAAACAAACTGAGGCTGGGGTTGAAAGATAAACTAAATCCCAAGCTAAAGGAACCAATTTTAATTATTGATGAAGAAGAATAAGGGTCTTCTAGAGCTGAGCAGGGGCTTCTAGTAGAATCTGAAAGACAACCTCAAATTGTTCCCAAAATCTTGCAGAAAAAGGGTAAAAGAATGATTAGGGCACTAGCCAAGAAAGACCTCCTCAAAAATCCTTGCAGAGGCAGCACATCTGGTTGAAAACTAAAATATCGGAAGCTTGGAGTTTTGTAACCCTGGTGGTTTTGGAAAATTAAACTTTGTTCACTGGAGTTTTGTAATCATAATATTGATTTCTATTTAATTATATTCTTATGGGTTCATATTCTTGTAATTCTATATTATTTTCTTGTTATGGGTTGTTATTAAAGTTATGGATCTTGACTTAGAAATCCAAATGGTAGTATAGTGGAGTCTTCTGGTGAATAGACTGAATATCTATGCTATAAAAATAAGGATTGAGGAAGATGAAATGGTCTTGTCAAAAACCCCTCCTAGGGGGTTACACAACTAGCTTTTGGTACAAGGCAATGTTTCTAAATAATAACCATCTTGAATGCTAGTGGTGCAAACCCATATGGAAACAAAAATACCCTATGAAATCTAGGTCTTTATTTTGGCTGGAATTAAGTAGTAAAGCACCCATTTGGGACATCCTCCAAACAAGAATCTAGCAAGGACCAAGTTTTTGTGTCTTACGAAAGGTAACTAAAGAATCCATCAAACATATCCTTATGGATTTTACCTTCTTAGAATATGCCCTCACATTCCTTGAGAATTTTGTGTCAAATCCCTAGGAGTTAGCAACCAACCACTATTATGGCTAGTAGTTGAGCCACTCTCCACCCAAATATTCCCAGGATAGGGATCCTGTGATATTTTTCTTAAGAAAATTAATACTTTTGTTAAAATTATATGATGATGATTTAGGAAAAAGGACCATTAATTACTATAATATGCATTAAGAGAATAGTATAGACCCATATTTAGCTTGAATTTGTTTCCCAAACCTTTTAAGCACCAAAAATAAATTATACCTGGATTTCTTCTTAAACCCTCTCCATCCTTGACATATCCAAAAAATGAAGATAATAAATATATTATTATAGTACATTTACATTTCCAAATGTGAAATCCTACCTTTTCTTATAATACAAGTCACTCTATGTTGATCCTAAGAATCCTGGGGTGACAAGGAGTTTTGAATCTATACAGTTCCTCCAACTTCTTTGGCCCTTCAGTAACCTGGTAAACTCAATGGAAAATAAAAGAGTTTCTCTAAAATGTGGAATGTTGAGTCTAAATGGGGGATTCATACTCTTTTTTACTACCATGAATTGTCTCCAACCTTCAAACCAAACATTATAATTGGCATGCACTCAACAATGAAGGACAAGTGGCATAGTGCATTAAAGTAGAGGATACAAGCGATAATATAAGCCCCTCCCACCGTACACCCCCTGATTTCTTCAAGCATGACAACGGGGGAGTCTTTAAGTTTTAATATATATTCATGCATAGAAAAGGTGGGGTTTTCTTAATGGACTCTATTGAAGTCTTTCTTAAGTGAGTCTGGTAAGTTCTTTGCATCATCTGCCTTCCATCTTGGATAAGACTCGGCTTTTTGGGTCAGACATGTTTTTTGTTTTGTGTAGTGTCATATTTTTTGTTTGCCTCTAGTTCAGTGGCTTGTTTCCTCTTCAATTTAATTTAGTTTTGAATTTTTTTGTCTCTTCCATTGTCTTTAGCTCTCAACCCATTTTCACAATTGAACCAGCATAAAGGGCCATATACACTCCATTCAACACATCTCGTGTGAATTTTCTAATATTTTTCAAATTTACTGGAGGAATGATTGTCAAATTGAGTTACAAGTTACATTTTCTCACTATAACAACAGGATGTCTTACCAACTGGAGCCTCATACAACTAGGAATGCAAACAAATTTTGCAATGGTGACCATCCAAAGCAACCAAATTGAGAAATTGGTTGGAGATCATAACATGCTCTATGAACTGGTTTTATGTCTTGCTAGGAGCTCCCATTCCTTGGCATAATTTCTGAGGGTTAATAGCTTTCAAAATGAATAAAAATGAAATAAAGTGAAGGAGAGATGGTATATGAAAATGAAATCTTGGAGCTCAATCTTCAGGCGGATATCAAGAAAGAATCCCTCAATGGCCATAATAATGACTGGTTGCTAACTCCTAGGGTCTTCATTACAAGTTGTTTTTTTGGATCTGGCTCCACTATCATTACTGTAGGAATGTAATGTTGCCACTTTACTTTTAGCATATGATGATTTTTCAAACAAATTTTAGCATTTTTAGCAGTTCAATTGCAATCTTATTCGATAGGTTGTCCAATTTTCAATTTAAAATAACAGTTCCTGAAGTGTGTCATTGCCCTCCAGGTCCAACAACAATCTCATACTGAACTAATTAATGTGATCCACCTTTTGGGCATAAAATTTACATAAAAGAACAATTCAAAAGGCCCTTTAAAATATAAAGCAATTACCCATATTTCTATCAAAACATATTTTGAGTGTTTAATGAAGTTCATGGCATTAATCCCCTGACATTGAACTAGTTTCTCACTTGGGATACAAATCTTGTAAGCACTGGAAAATCATTTTCCAGCGCCTACAGGATTTGTATCCTCAAGAAACACACTAGGACCACTTGATTTCCCAATGCCCAACATGAATTATACTCATCATAATCTAAAAAAAAAATTTTCTTAAATTATAAAATATCCCTCCTAAAATGTAAATGTAAAAATATTTGATGAAGTGATAAGAAAATTCTTCAGCAAAACCTTGCTCACACCATAAAATTTTATCTTAAAAAAATAAAATATTGATGCAATTATTTTGTTAAAAAGATTTTCAAACAATCCAAAGAATTCAATGGACAGGAAGAGTTAAATTTATTTTAGGGTAGGATCTAATGATATGATCTAAGGATCTAATGATATAATGGTGGCATAAATCCTTAGAACATATACATACTATTTATGTTATATTTCATCATCAAGATTTTCATATATGGGACTAGGATTCTATATTGAACATGTATGGAGACTATACAGGTACCCAAAAATGAGTGATGCTCTTAGCAATATAGACTGCCCTATATACTATTCCATGTGTGAATGGTAAGATGCATTTGTAAATAACAATTTATGTGTTTAATCAAGAGCAAGGTTTTGTCTCCAAGTCATATGTTATAAGAACCTCATCTTTAGGGCAGTATCTAATTATATGATAGGATCTAATGATATAATGGTTGCCGCAAATAGGATCTGAATCTGTTGTGACGATATTGACCGCATCTGTAAATTTATGGTGTAAAATGATCTACATTAGTTTCGTATCATATTTTCATCTTTGTTGTTATCAACCATTGTTGCTCATAACTTAAAAAAAAAAAAAAAAAAAAAAAAAAAATCAATGGCTTAAAATTGACCCAAATAGTGTTTATATGGTAAAGGATAGTGTTGTTGTAATTCATCATATTTTGTGTGTACATTAATTACCTAATTGAGTTGATCCTCTGATCTTCTGGAATTATATGTATAGTATAACACTAGCACAACTGATTTGATCCTATGATCTTCAGGCGTTAGCACTATTCTGAAGTTAAAACGTCTGGCAACATCTGGAGATATCGTCTTGGCAGCGTCTAGAGAAATTTGGTTTGCAACGTCTTGGTTCACATGTCTTTGTCTTGGGTCACCTGTCTTTCTACCGTGGGGGTTTCAGCATAATTCATGCACGAAGGGGTATTTGAATTATTTTTAACCTCTGTGGGAAGACGGCCATTCACGCAGTAGGTGGAGTGGGGTGGCAGAGTGGAGTGGGGTGGCCGAGGCATTGGGAGTGGTTGTTGGACGTCGGAGCTGAGTGAAGAGTCCATCGCAGAGGGGAGCAAGGTGGCGAAGTCATTGGGAGTGGTTGTAGGACGTCGGAGCTGAGTGAAGAGTCCACTGCAAAGGGGAGCGAGGTGGTGGAGGCAGATGGGGGAAGGTAGAGGGCTCCACCGAAGGAACGTTAGAGCTGTTGGGACGTCAGAAAATTCCACCGCGGGGAGGTCATCGAATGGGGGGACCGTACGTCCCATCACCGGAAGAGTCGCTAGAGTCAGACGACGAAATTATCCACTTCATCGATTCATAGACTCTTTCCAAAAGTATTACTTAATCTATGAAGTACCCAAAAATATTACTTAATCTATGAATTTTTTTAATTCGATTGTTGTCTAACATTGGCTTTGTGTATGCCCTGTCTTATTATACTTTTTCGCATTTAACATGTAGGTTTGCAAGGGCTTTTTTTGGGTTATTGTATGTCTACAAAACTATTGTTGTTGCCGTTGTTTTTGTCATTTTATAGTTTTTATTTAAAAAAGCTAAATATGTAAAGATTATTTATGATTATATGGTAAATTGTAATTTTAATTTTATATATATATAGATTTTATATGAATCTTAAATTATGTTTTAGTAGTGAATTCAGGTGGTTTTTAATTTTCAAATGAATATATATTTTAAGGTAAATTATTATAATTATATAAGCAAAGTATTTTATTATTATTATTATTATTATTATTATTATTATTATATAGGTTAAAATAGGGATAGAAATTCAAGGGAGCATGTTTGTAATCAAGTGATTGACTCCTGGTTTGGATGGGTTTATTCCATAGAAGGTTTTGATGTAACACAAATTGCTCAAAATGTGAATCTAAGCGGGATTTTGGGGGGCATTGATATTTGATATTATTTCACACCTCAACACTTTAGAGAACAAATACTCTTATCTTCAAGAGTATTTGAAATGCTTGGATGAAGGTGCTAGGGTTGGCTTTGTAGTAGGTGGTTGGTAGTTGTTTAAGGTGGGACTTGGTTAAGGGCTTGATTTGGAGTTGGAAGATCAATGACATTGTATTGTTGAGCTTTTGTCCCTTCATGCATAGTTTCTAGGCAAGAAGAGAATCTTTTTTTGAAGGGACCCGTGGTATGTAGATACATGCTCCTATATGTTGGACACCTAATCCTCTATGGGTAGGTGTGGAAGGCGAATGGACAAAAGGAGTCCAAGAGACCTTGGAAGATGAATCCAAGGGTCACCTAATGTACTATAAACAAACCATTTATGAATAATAAATGCATCTAATGTCTTATCTTTCTCATTAGGTGATAAGACATTAGAATCAAAGAGTTTAACATGGTATCAGAGCCATGATGAGTGGCCTTCTTCTTTCTCATTATGTGTTTATGTGTTAGTTTTTTTGCCCTTCCATTACCTGCCAACTCTGTCAACCATAACGCATTTTTATTGTCAAACCAAACAACAGTTGGGGATGTTTTGAAACATAGGATTTCTCTTTGATGTCTTGAATAGCATTAGTCTTTGTGCTAGGTAGCATGCAATACTCTAACGCTCCTCCTTCCTGACAATTTTTCAGATTCCTTGCTCCCCGGCGCCTAATCTGATGCATAATATGATGACACCATACGCTTCTCTACCTCCATCTCTACGTCCTTGAAATTTATTTAGTAAATTAAATCAATCCTGCCCAGATATTAATGCACCTCCTGGTTTCTACCTTAGTTTATGCCCAACAGTCATTAATTTCGAGTGCATGGAAACTCTGCAAAATTTGTAGCGTTGGAGTCAAGACTGAAGGTGTAATTGTTCTGTGTTGAAAATTTTGTGCGAGTGTGATTGAAGGGAGTGGTGTATGGTGCAATGACTATTTAGCATTTAATTTTTTATGTGTAGTGTTTATGTTTTGAGGGAGCATGACTATGTTGCGTTTGTGACTCACCATCATATCACCACTTCACATTGACTCCACGTGACCCCTCGAAACCTTACCATCGGGCCTTGAACCCTTGGTTATAGTTCACAATCCCTTGACTCCACATTCAACAGTGCTCCTCCATACACATCCCCAAGCCTCCCACCTTCGTGCCTATCTATCATCGACTCCCACCTGCGTGCTATCTCCGACTCCGTGCAGTTCTGTTGCACTCTTCTCCTTCGTGCTCCATCCTCCCTCCTTCCCCCACTCCACCTCCCGCCTGTTCGACTCCCTCCTCCCTCCACACAGCCCCTCCACCTCCCACCTTGCCCTCCTGCACGCTCCCTCCCACTACACCCTCTCACTCACCCTCTGACTCCTCCATATACATAGTGACTCTCATAGCACCCTCCAACTCCTCCCACAGTGCATTCCCCTCGGGCCTCTACCCATTGGTGCATTCTAAATTTTCTCATCCACTCAATGGCCATGATATCAGGCAGGCACCCCACTATGCAGCTCTGAACTAGTGTACTAAAAGTTTACTTTTGATGGTGCACTAAACATTAATGAGATCTGAGATAGAATTATATGTAGGAAGTATATTCGTAGAACGAAAATGAATGTCGTAGATGGCTTCGTTATTCAATTGCACATAGTGAGTCTATTAACAAAACATTGAGGTGGCTCTGTTGATAGTGTTATTGTTGAGGTGGCTCCGTTAACAGTGTTATAGCAGAGATCTCTATTGACAGTGTTACAAAGATGGTAGTATTGTAAGTGTAACTTCTATAGTAATTAATGGAGGAGTTTGGGGTCGTGGAGAACCCTCCTCACCAAGACCAAAATCAGAAGGATTGATTTTTCCAGCTTCATCCCATAGAGCATTTGGTTTTGTTCTCCACATGTATGTGATCCCAACCCCAGGGTCTGATAGATGAAGCCAGTAATTAGCATCAGTATTGACATCCGATGAAACTATCCTCATGATTCCACCAACAAATTCTTGTGCACCACCTAAATTTGAAGATTGATTTTCATGATCTTGTTGGCCCATCTCAGATGAAGCCGTAACTACAAATCGTGATGGTGTGTTAAACTCAAGCTCCTCCCTAGTGTTATTCACTGGTAACTCCTACAATTTTCTCAAGAAATCCATTGAAGCCACTGTCGTGCAAACTGAATACATATGAGTTGGAATGTATTGAGGGTTGCCATGTAAAATGTGTTGAAGACCATTGCTTGAATCTTGAGATTTTATTGTGTGTTGTGAGTTGCATATGCTGGTTGTGAAATCTGGATGGTAAATGTTACTCCTTTGTGTTGAACTAGAGCCAAATATGGAAGTCAAAGGGATACAAACATTTCTGCTTGGTAATGGGGCATTGGTTGTATGCATTGATTCCTTGCTATTGTGATTGTTGCATAAGAGTTTGGTGGGTCGTATACAGGCAGTGATTTTTTTGGAAATTAAAAGCACTCTTTTATGGAGGAAATTTTAGTCATTTGTATTGTCAGAACATAGTGCATTCTATATGTTGGTCATGAGTGAACTATTATGCATATGTATTGGATTGTGAATGAATTACAATCATTGTTTCTTGCGAGTTGCACATTGGTTATTTGGTGCACATTTACTGAGGTTATTGCAGTATCTTTATACTATGACTGGGTGTTGCTTTTCCTCATTGGTCATAGTTATGATCAATTTTTTGAAAGTGTAATTTTGACTATGGATAAAATGGCTCGAATTAATAGAGTATTAGAATTCTTGAAAACTCTGATACATTCCACTGATCATGAAACAATAAAAATCAGCAAGAAATTTCTCCGTGATATTAAAACTTGTCTGCAGAATACACTAGATAAAATAAAAATTTTGGAGCTTGAATTTTTGGAGCAGAAAAGGCATCCTTCTAAACTTTGTTTTGTTCAGAACACAGAGACAAACTCTCATCAACAACAAGAAATTATTCAGATCATTGAGCCCAGTACAAGAGCAGATTTTCATGCAGAAGCAAACATCCATCATGCACTTCCCAAGCCCATCACAAAACCTTGGGAAGAGCTTGTCCATAACAAGCACAGAACAGGTCTTGGATACGACAAGGAGTTTTCCTTTCATATTCCAGACTATTCTAAGCCCATCAAATTTCAGAATGTTGGATTTATTCATGATAGCTCACCTACAGTTGTTCGATATTCTGCTCCTCTTCCACAGTAACAACAACATATTGTAAAATGCTAACAGTGTGATCGATTTGGCCATATGAAAGATCATTGTTTCAATCTTCAACCATGCAATAATTTTGGTTGGCACACCCATTCTTCACACAAATTCTTCATAAACAAGCCTCCTGCAAGAACGAAGATTCATCTTGGATGTATCGCTTCTTAGCAATGGGCATCAACAGCCAAGAAGATGTTTAAGTCATATGTCACAATTTCTTCTAGAATATTAAAAGGTCTTGCAGTTGAGTTTTCATCGTCATCTCACCTTGTGCCTGGCAGAGAGGAAAATTATGGTCATCTACAAGCTTCGAAGCCACATCAAGCGAACCTGAGCCACAACCTGTCATTTCAGATTCATAGTTCTAGCCAGAGACACAGCAGTTCAACCAAGCTTGAGCCACAACCTGTCATTCCAAATTAAGACACATATACCTATGAGAATGCCTTTGGTTGGTGGTCAGCCTTAAACCATCTATGTGATTTTGATATTCTTCCTCTTCAAAGAATTCAGGGCACTTCCTCTAGCAAAAGACTTCAACTTTTTTCTAGTTTTGGTAGAGTTATAGGAAATGCATCAAGAATTCCAGAGTTGGTGGTCATCCTTAAACCATCGCAGGTTGTAGACCTCCCTTCTTCTAGGTTGATGTTATCCCTCTTCAAAATATGAGGATCACTTCCTCTAGCAGAAGACCTCAGCTTCTTTCCATATTTGGAAGAGTTCTGGGAACTACACTAAGTGTTCCAGTGTTGGTGGTCATCCTTAAACCACCTCTTTATGCGAACATTTCAGAGAGCTTATTCAGCCTAAGTGTTTCCATGCATACTTTGCAGATTTGTATTACAGCTCTATTCTTGGACTCACACATACTGCTTCGGATTAAGGGGGGGAATGTTGGACACCTAATCCTCTATGGGTAGGTGTGGAAGGTCAATGGACAAAAGGAGTCCAAGAGACCTTGGAAGATGAATCCAAGGGTCACCTAATGTACTATAAATGCACCATTTATGAATAATAAATGCATCTAATGTCTTACCTTTCTCATTACTTTAATGTCTCCTGTGTTTACCATGGATGAGTTTAACACTACATGTATTGGTGCACTTTAATGCATGAGTACACTTTATTCTCCATCAATTAGCCCACCCTCATGAAGATAGTCAGGTTCATCCCACAAGAGGATTTGTTAAAGATGAATAACAATATGTTGAGGCCCATATGGTGTGATTGGGAGTAGATTTTTAAGTGCACATTGTTTTATTATGTCTCACATGATTTATGCTCCATTTTGCATTGACTTTATAATCTTAGAACCATACTAAATGCACATTTGGTTTCCTTCAATTTTAAGGGCTAGTAGACTCAGACATTTATATGTTTAGTTGGTGCGGGTATGTTTTAAGTTCCAATTGTTTACATCACTATTGATTTATCAAGGCCTTTCTTCCAAGGCTCGACAGTTGAAAAGAAACTTTTCATATACTCTTTGCGTTACTTGCCACCATTCTTAAATGATGAAGCATATGTTATGGGATTTTCTATTGACTAGGGCCTATTTAGAATACATATAAACATCGTATGTAGTTATTCCTCAAAGAATATTATGTTGAAACATGACTATATTTACTCTATTAGCTTTTGGTATTATATAATAGTCGTTTCTACTTTTCAAATGTGACCATTGATTGTTAATGTGTGTGTGTGTGATATTTTGTAGGTTAAAAAAAAGGATGGCGACTCAAGGGAGCATGCTTGCGACCAAGTGAGTGGCTCTTTGTTTGGATGGATTTTCTCCACAAAAGGTTTTGATGCAACACAAATTGCTCACAATGCGACATGTGAGAAATATTTTTGTGGCACCATTGATATGTGATAGTATTTCACACTAAAACACTTTCAGAGAATAGCTATTTTTATCTTCAAGAATATTTGAAATGCTTGGAAGAAGGTGGTAAGGTTGGCTTCGTAGTAGATGGTTGGTAGTTGTGTAAGGTGGGACCTGGCTAAGGGATTGATTTGGAGTTGGAAGATCAATGACACTTGTATTGTTGATCTTTCGTCTCTTCAAGCATAGTGGCCAGGCAAGAACATAATCTTTCTTTGAAGAGACTTGTGGCATGTAGATACACACTCCTAAGGGTTGGTGCACTTCAATGCATGAGTACAATTTATTCTACATCGATTAGCCCACCATAATGAAGATAGTCAAGTTCATCCCATAGGAGGATTTGTTCAAGATGAATAACAATATGTTGAGACCCATATGGTTTCAGTATGTCTCACATGAGTTAGCCCCAAGGGTTAGCTCAATTGGTCGAATTCCTATAATTAAAGCAACTCACTATTGAGAGGTCACGAGGTTAATTCTCCTTGATGTTATCGAGGATAGGCTGCATTAATGAGATAGCGATAAGTGACCCCTTCATGTGGTATTCTTGCAATAATTTTTATGTAGACTTAGCTAGCAATCACCGATATTCAAAGTCCATGAACCACATCCAAAAAAAATTCTCACATGAGTTATGCTCCATTTTACATCAAAATCATAAACTTAGAATTGTACTTGATGCACAGTAAGTTTCCTTCAATGTTAAAGGATAGTATACTCCAAAATTACAATTACAATATTTAATTGGTGCAAATATTTTTTTAAGTTCCAAGTATTTACATTGAAAAACACCCTCTCATACACTCTTTACCTTATATGCCACCATTCTTAAATGATGAAGCATATGTTATGTGAATACATATAAACAACGCATGCAATTATTCCTCAAAAAGGATTATATTGATACGCAACTATATTATATAAAATGTTTTACTTCCTATGAAAATTTTGGTATAATATATTTAAAAAAAAAAAAATTAACTCATTAGAGTGACAAGAAAATCTACACTTATAACTCGACAAATAATCATTATAACATTACGTTGCTTAAACTCAAATTAAATAAAATAGACAATATTTATCTATATTCAATCAAAAAGCTAATTGTACAATAATATCATCCTTACCTAATGTCAACTTGATTAAAGTGGCATAAGTTGTATAAAGAATGATGCCCTAATTAGTAGAATGATCTAGGAAAATACTAAAAATAAGCCCTTGGGTCTTTCATTATCTTGAATCAACTTTTTATTATTAAATTACTATTAAACATCAAACACTAATACATTAAATTACTATTAAAAAAAAATTAGTATGATAATATCATTTTTATATAATTTTTTTAATAGTAAAAGATAAAATTATAAAGATATAGTATGGTAGGATTTTATTAATAGTAAAAAAAAAGATTACATAGATATAGCTTGGTATTCACACTCACTTTCCAAAAAAATGTGAGACGGTCTTGTAGCAAAAGGAACCTAATTGTAGGCAGCTTAGAGTGACCTCCAAAAAAAACCAAAACTATGTTGCCAAGTCCAAGAGAAAACCAATAGATAGCCTCCAACATCTAGTGGCCAAAAAACTAGTAAACAAAATAAGTAGAATACCTCATCTCTTGGAGACTAGGCTAGAGAGTTTTAATTTATTTTTTTTATGTAATTTGACCGTGTCAAAATGATTAACAAGACATGACATTACAACATCTCTTCCATATTGGGCTAGAGAGATCCTCTCAGTACAACTATAATTAATAATTAAACCAGTATAGAAACCAATATAGGTCCATCTTAACTCCAGATTTACCAAGCACTCATAGGATCAAATGTTTTTTCACTCTAAAATAGGTTTGCATCACAACAAATTAAACTAGTATAGAAACCAACATAGATCCATCTTAACTCCATATTTACCAAGAACTGAGAGGGATCAAATGTTTTTTCACTCTAACATAGGTTTGCGTCTCAACAAATTTCATTCCTCTCAATGCTTGGTATATCAAGAGTTAAGATGCATCAAGACTGGTTTATTTGATCGTTTAGTTTATTTGATATAATGCTAAACAAGACACTACAACATCTCCCTCATGTTGAGTTGTAAAAGCCTCTTAGCCTAACAAAACAAGATTTCATTATTAATATTACCATTTAAAAGATGATAATACCAATTAAAGAGAATTGTTATAATAAAACGTAATTTTATTAATTTTATTATTAATAATATTATGAAATAATATTGTAATCATATTAATAATATTATGAAACAAGTGTTGCAAGGCACTTTAGTCCCTGTCACTCAAATTAAAAATTATGCTTTGGGAAAAATAGCTTACAACATTATAATTTACATTGGTCAATGCTAAATTAATATTGCTCATAGGCAAGTGTAATCATATAGTCTTGCTTTGGCATAAACTAATAAATTAAGATGTGAAGTGGATAAATTAATTGTTTGTTGCATAAATTTTGATGGCTAATAACCACTAGTAAGTCTAAGCATTTAGTTTTACTTGGGTATTTACCTAAGTATGAGTTATTTTTAATGATTTTATTTTTGGGTGGTTTTCCTACAAAGCTTAAGAATAAAAACCACCACACAAATATATAAAAATCATGTATGAATATTGCAACCATATCCATAATCATGACATAAAATATATGATATATTCACCCACATGCCATTATATTGTACCAAGGTTGCAATAAGACCTTTGTTACAATAAAATGTTTGGAAAATAGTTTTTTAAATATATTGAAAAAAAAAAAAAAAATTCGTATGTTTAACATTATAAGTTGCATTGGTCGATGCTAAACTAATAATAGTGAACAAACAAATTCATTACTAGAAAACTACACAACTAATAATATTGTAATCATATTAATTATATCTTATTTATATTAATGAATTACATTAATAAATCTAAATATTAACAACCTAATAGTATATTGCTCCAACCTCAATCTGCTAACTCTAATCATATAGAGCAAAATAACGTATTAATATATAATAATATTTTTTTACATAATTAAATTTTTATAATAATAATAATTATTATAAAATAATTTGTCCACCACACTATAATTATCATATTAATAATTTTAATAGGATAGTATTGATAGATTTTTTTATGGCTCTTCTTCCCTTATATACAAGTGTTGTAGGTAGGTTAGTCCATCCCACTCAAGTTAGAAATCATGCTCTGGCAAAAATTACATAAAAAATTATAATTTATATTGGTAAATGATAAAGTAATAATGATCAATAGGAAAATCGAATCCTGTAGACTTGCTTTGGAAGGAAGTAATAAATTGAGATGTGAAGTGGATAAATTAATTGCTAATTTTGGTGGGTAGTAACTACTAGTAAACCTACACATTTATTGTTTTTCTCCTACATAAGATGGGAAGTAACTCCTCCATCTTGTTCCTATCCATTTTTTTATGCAAGGCCATGCTTAAATTATGATGGAAAGTAACTAATGCTAAATATATTATTTACTTGAGTATGAGTTATTTTAAAGGATTTTATTTGCAAATTTTAAGAATAAAAAATTACTACACAAATATCTAAAAATCATATGAATATTGCAACCATATCCATAAATTATGACATAAAATATGTGAGACAATTATCCACATGGCATTATATTGTGCAAAGGTTGCAATACAACTTTCAAATTATGGTAAAAAAACTTGAAAAATATTTTTTTATAATATTGAAAAAATAATATTTATTTTTCAAAACTAAACATTAAGCCAATCCTAAACTAATAATAATAAATAAATAAATTCATTATAAGAGTAGTCCCTTAAAGAAATACTAATTATATACAATTATTCTTTTTACTATTATCATAATATTTTGATAATAATATAATAATTACAATAATAAATCAATTTTAATATAATTTTATCTATTAATACTTTTAACATAATAATAATATTTTTTCCTAAAATCTTCACACTTCAATTTAATTTTACTCCAATGTTTAATTTGGTCATTAATGATTATTAATCGCTTTGTTGAATCATTTCTTATTTATCTTAAGGGGTTACCCTTTGCCCCAAGGAAATTACATAAATGGCCTTCGTCTCGAGTTAGGAAAGAGAACAAACAACCAAGTTGTAGCTATGCATTAATAAAAAGCTCCCATTTAGCAAAAGAATTAATCATCCCAAGGATTCAATTCTAGAACACTTGAAGATGATTATGCTGGCCTTGAATAAAAGGTCGGCAAAGAATAATAAGTTAAAGGTGACATTTAAAAAAATCGAGGGCTTACTAAATCGATTTTCCTTTTATGAATCCCACCATGTCTTAAGACAATTCAACACCAAGGAAGATATGTAGGGCAAGAGAGATTGCTCTTTCGGTAATTGGAAACTAGTAATCAATGGAAATGAAAGATTGTTGCCCCTCCCTTGGAACCGTGATTAGAAGTCTCTTCAAACATAATAATGGTGCCATCATTTTGACTATTCACGTGGCTCCACGAGATCTCTTGTGTCATGCAAAGGAATGGTGGATTATATCATCATAGATGGAGTAGTATTTACTATTGTTGGAATGTGCTCAATAGTCGTCTTAACTAGAATATTATGCTTTTCACCTGCAATGATCCTAAGCAATGGTGGCAGACTACACACTTTAGGGAATGGGGTGAGATGAACTCCATAGAAGGACAAAAGAGGTGCACTTTTTCTATAAGAGAGCTCAACAAGGAGTTGCTTTGCATAATTTCATAGTGCCTCGAGGAACTAGCCCCTAGCACGGTTGATACAGCTGCACTCTATATAAGCTTTGCTTGAAGCTACATTGGGTCTCTACTTCCCTTTGCCTTTGCCTAGTACTTTTTGTTTTTTTTTTTCCTTTTTGTCTCTTTTATAACTTTTCTATGATTTCGTTCTCGGTGATGGAGCTTCTCCTTTATGATTGGCTCTGTGTATTGGCTATTCTCTATGGTTCCCTGTTCTCTGTCTATTGGCTATTCTTTATGGTTTCATGTTTTCTTTAGGACCAAGTTCTCATTAAATATGCAAACCCTATCTCTCTCGGGCCTCGCTTGGACTTGGTTTCTCAAAGGTTTTTTTTCCTAATAATGACACCCAATTTGGCCCTCTTTGTTTTCCTATTTAGCTATGTATGGTCATTTTTTATTCCTACTCTAGCTTTAGTCTTATCTTTTCCTTTATGTTTTCATGGTATAATATAATGCTTACCACTAGTAGTGTAAGGGTTCGATTATTGTTTAAAAAAAATAGTAATTTCCATGAAGTCATGTCAAGGAATCATAAGTGTAACCTCAAGGAGATAACCAAGAAGATTAACCAAATGTAAGATAAAATCATCTATCTTCAATGTATATACAATCAGCCTAGATCCATTTTAAATCTGGATCTATCAAGCATCGAGAGGGATCAAATCTCTCGATGTGCAAACCTCTTTTTTTGAGTGCAAAACATGAGAAAAGGTTTGCGCCTCGAGAGATTTGATCCCTCTCGGCGCTTGATAGATCCAGAGTTAAGATGGATCTAGGTTGGTTTCAGTCATGTGCGGGTAAGGAAAATATATCGAATATATGATTAATTTTATCAATAATATGTAAATAAATCTAAAATAAATATAATCATTTCATATATGCTAAATATGTCTCATATTTATCTAGTCATTTTAATTTTAAAATTTGCTTAGTTACCTCAGTTTGTTGAGAAGATAAATATTGTTAATAACTTTAATGATGAAAAATGATGAAACAAAATTTTTGAATGCAAAGTGACAATGTAATAGTGTTGAATGATAGAAAAAGTGAATAATAAGAATGTAGCCAATTACAAATAGTATTCATTGTGATCAATTTCAAATTATTTCCTTCTACTATTCTTATTGTAACCCTTGTTAGTTTTGTCATCTTTTCATAAACCATTTAAATATTTAGCTCGAACTATTGCACTAAACATCATACATTGTCTCTCTTGCTCTCCAATATTAATATTTTGAGTTACTATAACACAAAAATAAATGTAAATTGTCAATAATTTTGTGTGTTTACACTGAAATCAATGCACATTGTTAATCCAATCGCTTTAAAATGTACCATCATACATCCAATTAATCAAATCAAAAATCAACGTCTACACTGAAATAAATGCATCTAATGCAAAAAATCAAATAAGATTAGAAAACAACATCTACACTGAAATCAATGCATCTAATGCATGCAATCAAAATGGATTAGAAATCAACATCTACATTGAAATCAATGCATCTAGTTCAAGTAAGAAAATAATATTAAAAACCAACATCTACACTGAAATCAATGCATCTAGTGCAAGAAATCAAATAGAATTAGAAATCAACATCTACACTAAAATCAATGCATTTAGTGCAAGCAATCAAATAGGATTAGAAATCATCTACCTTGAAATCAATGCATCTAGTGCAAGCAATCAAATATAATTAGAAATCAACATCTACACTGAAATTAATGCATCTAGTGAAAGAAATCAAATAGGATAAGAAATCACCGTCTACACTGAAATCAATGCATTTAATGCGAGAAATCATATAGGATTAGAAATCATCGTCTACATTGAAATCAATGCATCTAATGCAAGCAATTAAATATAATTATAAATCAACATCTACACTAAAATCAATGCATCTAGTGCAAGAAATCAAATAGTATTAGAAATCACCATCTACACTAAAATCAATGCATCTAGTGCAAGAAAACTTCTTCCCTCTCTCCCCTTTCCAACTACATCTCTCTTTCCCTCCGTCTCTCCACTCTCTCACATCATCCCTCTTCCTTCCTCTCTCT
Organism: Pinus albicaulis; assembly: GCA_034641835.2. Lineage (NCBI taxonomy): Eukaryota > Viridiplantae > Streptophyta > Pinopsida > Pinales > Pinaceae > Pinus > Pinus albicaulis. The sequence goes on from CM076578.1 coordinate 1,586,610,205, forward strand.
CCATTTATCTCCCACCTCTCTATTGTTGAGATTCAACAAGATGATGAGCTCAGTGAAAAGAGTCGTCTTCACTAAGTGGGCCCACAGGCTATTTTTGGTGCAAGTCTATTTTTAGACATGATGATCATATTTCAGAAGTTGTAGGATTTTATTTGTGGATGGTTGATCAAGTTGGAAAAATAGATGAAATTCTATTTCTAGAATATTGGGCGAAGCCTATTTATAGATCTCTGATCTAAAAATAGATGCATGTCGATTATTATTAGCTCTTAATAATAATCAGACATTAAACAACAACTTATTCTCTTGGAGCACTTTGTTTCAGTGCACAAATGTGGCACATTAGTGGACTGAGGGAATTACGCAATTCCCAAGGGTTTACTGGAGCTAATGCATGGAGGACTCAGTTAGAACTCAAGTGGCAGAGTTATGACACAGTTGGAAGTAGTAGTTATGGAGTTGTATTCAGTTTAACTCAGTTAGACTCAGTTGACATAGTTATATCTAGTCTAACTGAATGATACACTAGTGAGAGTGGAGTGAATTAATTAGTTAATTAATTCACAAATAATAACTCATTAATCAACTGAACAATACAGCAGTTAACTACAATGCATGGCAGTTTCAATGGAGACCCAGTGGAGAGGTAGGTGAAAGGGAAAGATGGACTATATGTTGTGATTATAGTGATGCATTGATTGCATCACACACACATTGGAGTTGCCAATGAGGATTGCGCAGTCAAGGCAAAGGTAATTCGAATTCATTCAGAGCTATTCTTCAGCAGGGATTGCGTAGTGGAGGCAGGCTAGCAAGAGGGCAAGATCGGTGCATGGATTTCCAAGATTGTTCCTGATTAGTGTATGACGATTGTACTGTATTGAGAGCTTGATAAGCTTTGTATAAGGATTTTCATATGATTCCATGATACATAATATATAGTTGGGGTTTTCAGCTTCAGGCTCTCCTAGTTAAAAATTGTGTTATGTGGGATTGATTATTTTTGTTTATGCTTCACATGTGTGTGCAATTAATTTTTCCGCAAAAGATTAACAAGTGGAATTGATTCAGTATTTTGCATAAATTTAAATAGTGTGAGATCAGGTGAATCAAGGACATATGCATGCTTAGTGCATATAATTTCTACATGGTATCAGAGCATTTTTTATTGAAGATTGCAATTGTGAAGTGAGTTTGTGTTGGTGGACAATTCGAATTTGCTACAGAAGATTCTTGGTGCAGAAGTTGAGTATACATTGAAATGTATTTCAATGGGTTGTGATTGGAGTATGCCCTTGATGGGAGCTCGAATTACATAGCCTGGAAGGACAGGATGGACGCAGTGCTAGAGGATAATGGACTTAAGGAGTTCATTGATAGCGATGTTCCTAAGCCGAGATCTAGCAATGTTGCATTAGTTGACGCATGGCAAAAGAAGACAGCAAAGACGAGGGGAATTCTGTTGGAAGGTGTGAAGGACCATATTGTGTCTAGCCTTCACAAGAAAGCCACTCCGTTCTTAATGTGGAATTCTTTCACAGATTTGTTTCAAAGCAGAAGTGACCAGAGGAAGTTGGCTCTTAAAGACAAGCTCAGAAAAATAAAAATGGAGAAAGGCGACGGTATTCCAAAATACCTCACGAAGTTTGTCCACTGCAAGGATGAACTGGGAAGTGTGGGGGTTACTGTTGATGAAGAAGACTTGGTGAGCTTGACTCTCCTTGGGCTTCCGAAGAGTTGGCATAGCTACGAAGACTCTGTCAATGGACAGGAGAAACTACCGGGATGGGAGCGACTTTGGTCAAATCTTATGCAGGAGGAGATAAGGCGGGGTACCAGGGATGGATCTTCATCGAAGAATGAAGATGAAGAGAATTTCACTTTGGTTGCCAAAGCAAGGAAAGGGAAGGGGAAGAAACATCCTTCAAAATCAGATGCTAAAGGCAAAAAGCAGGATTTGTCCAAAGTGAAGTGTTTTCACTGTCACGAACATGGGCATTTCGCTATTAACTGTCCACAAAAGAAGAAGAACAAGAAGGCTGCTGGATCTACAGCTGGAGAGGCCTTAGCCTCACAATTTGAGCTTGCTTTCTCCTTGATCGATTGCTTGGTTTCAAGCTGCATGGGATCGGTGTGGTATCTTGATAGTGGTGCGTCTTTCCATATGATGAGAGACAAAGAGTTGTTTAGTGTTGGAGGAGAAGGACCTCCAGATGCATATAGATATGGGTGACGATGATCGGTACAGTGCAACTGGAATTGGTACCATTACCTTTGAGAGGGAGTCCGGTAATCCATTCTTGTTGAAGAATGTCATGCATGTTCCAGGTCTGAAGAAGAACTTGTTCTCAGTCGCAATGCTGGAAGACAAGGGTTATGATGTTGTTTTCAGTGAGGGAAAAGCCTTCCTTCAACATAAAACAATGGGTCAAACCAAGAAGATAGGGGTTCGAATTAAGAATCTCTACAAGCTGGAGGTAGATGACTGCGTTGCAATGGTGGGCAAAGCAGAAGAAGTGGTGAGCCGGGATGAGGGTAAATTATGGCACGGAAGATTGGGCCATCTTCACCATGGCACTTTGAAGATTTTGCAGCAAATTTCTACTGAACTTCCCAAGGGTAATCTTGCGCAGTCAGATCAATGCAAGGAATGTACTATGGGTAAGTTTGTGAAGACCACCTTTCATGAGAAGGAGAATCGTGCTTTGGTGATCCTGGAGAGAATTCACACAGAGTGTGTGGACCTTTCTCGGTTGCTTCAACAGAAAAACACAGGTATTATGTTATATTTGTTGATGACTATTCTCGTAGATGTTGGATCTTCTTCATGCAGAAGAAGAGTGAAACGTTCTCAAAGTTCTGCAAGTTCATGGCATTGGTGGAGAAGTAGTCGGGGAAGCAAGTGAAAGCTCTACAGAGCGATAATGGTGGTGAATACATCTCGGGAAAATTCAAAGACTTCTGTAGCAAAGAAGGAATTCGAAGAGAACTCATAGCGCCTCATAACCCACAACAGAATGGGGTTGCGGAGAGGAAGAACAGAACGATCGTGGGTGTTGCACGAGTGATGTTGCATGACCAAGGCCTACCGATGCACTTGTGGGCAGAAGCATGCAACACTGCAGTTTATGTGCAAAATCGTTGTCCTCATAGAGTACTTGGCATGAGTACACCCGAAGAAGCTTTTACTGGTAAGAAGCCTAATATTTCTCATTTGAATATTTTTGGCTCACCTGTTTAAATTCATGTGACAAAGGATGCTAGGAATAAGCTGGAGATGACTGCAGAAGTTGGGATATTTGTGGGGTACACAGAAACACCCCATAACTATCGTGTGTATTTTCCAGACAGTCAGATGACTGTTGTGCGATGGGATATAAAATTCAATGAGGTGAAAGCCATGAAGTTGTCACTTGAGAGGGAGCTACACTTGCATGTAGAGGAGGAACTTCTTGTTCCCAAAGATGAGCCTTTGGATGTGGATCAGCCATAGGAGGATATTCATGGAGTGGTGGAGTCCACTCATGTAGAACCAAACATCAGACAAGGCAGAAAGCATACCACAGAAGCTGAGAGACTGAAGCTTGATGTGGCACAGAATGTAGGAGTTCCTTCATCACAGTGCAGACAGAGACAGTCACCTGACCAATTTACTAGATACATGGCTCTTATGAGCAAGTGTATCGTGATAGAGCCATCTTATTTTGAAGAAGTAGTGCAGGAGCCCACATGGGTAGATGCCAAGGTGGAGGAGTATGACTCCATTGTCTGAAACAGTGCTTGGGAGATTGTTCCAAGGCCGATGGGAAAATCAGTTGTAGGATCAAGATGGATCTACAAGGTAAAGCAAGTTGTTGATGGGAGCATCAAGAAGTATAAGGCAAGATTTGTTGCCTGGGGCTTCTCACAGATCGAGGGGATTGACTATGAAGAAACCTTTGCACCTGTCGCACGGTATTCTTCTATACGTACCATCCTTGCTCTTTTAGTGCAGATGGGTTGGCACATTCATGGATTGTGAAGAGCGTGTTCCTTAATGGGATCATTGAGGGAAGAGGTGTATTGAACATCTCAGGATTTTAGATCTTCAGCAGTGAGTCGCATGTGTGCAGGCTCAAAAGAGCATTGTATGGGCTGAAACAAGCACCCCGTGCTTGGTACACTCGGATCGACAGCTATTTCACTGGACTTGGCTTCACCAAGAGTGAGGCGGATGAAAACCTGTACCAGATTGTGGTTGAGGGTAAGCTTTTAATCATTGTACTTTATTTTGATGATTTAATACTAACAAGTGATGAGAAGTTGATACACTCATGCAAGGCAGATCTTGCAAAGGAGTTTGAGATGAAGGACTTGGGCCTCCTTCATTATTTCCTTGGATTGGAAATATGGCAGCGGGAAGGTGAATTGTTTGTGTCTCAAGGCAAGTATGCCCAGGATATACTGGAGAAGTTTCACATGCAAGGTTGCAACCCTATCGACACTCCTCTTCCAGGAAATTGGAAGAAATGGGATGCTACAACGGTAGAGGTAGTGGATGCCACTTTTTAGCAATAGTTGGTGGGTTCGCTCATGTATTTAGTCAATACAAGACCGGATAGATGCTATGCGGTGAACCAGCTTTCACAAGCGATGGTTAAGCCTACCGAGCTCTTTTGGAAGGCAAGCAAGCATGTCCTGAGATATCTCAGGGGCACATATGAGTATGGTTTATGGTACAAACAGACGGAAGAGGTGAAGTTGCATGGCTTCACAGATGCAGATTGGGCAGGAAGCCCAACAAAAAGAAAGAGCACATTAGGAGGGATTTTCAGTATCGGATCTACAGCAGTTTCTTAGTACAGCAAGAAACAAAGATTTGTGGCACTTAGTTCAGCGGAAGCAGAATACATGGCAGCAAGTCAAGCTGCATGTGAGGCTATCTGGATGAGGAATATTTTGGTTGGTTTGTTCGGTTCACATTTAGATCCCACAGTGATACATTGTGATAATCAGAGTTGCATTAAAATCTCGATTAATCCTGTGTTTCATGATAGATCTAAACATATTGATATCCGGTATCATCATATCAGATATTTTTTGCAGCAGAAGATCATGTTGCTTCAATACATTCCTACGGAGGATCAAGATGTAGATATTCTAACAAAGGCGCTCACCAGGAGCAAATTTGAATACCATAGAGGCAAGATCGGGGTAAAGGATAATCCCTATCTTGTTGAGAGGGAGTGTTGAGATTCAACAAGATGATGAGCTTAGTGATAAGATTCGCCTTCACTAAGTGGGCCCGCGGGCTATTTTTGGCGCAAGTCTATTTTTAGACTATGTCTATTTTTAGACATGATGATCATATTTCAGAAGTTGCAGGATGCTATTTGTGGATGGTTGATCAAGTTGAAAAAATAGATGAAATTCTATTTTTAGAATATTGGGCGAAGTCTATTTATAGATCATTGATCTAAAAATAGATGCATGTCGATTATTATTAGCTCTTAATAATAATCAGACATTAAACAGCAACTTATTCTCTTGGAGCACTTTGTTTCAGTGCACATATGTGGCACATCAGTGGACTGAGGGAATTATGCAATTCCCAAGGGTTTACTGGATCTAATGCATGGAGGACTCAGTTAGAACTCAAGTGGCAGAGCTATGACATAGTTGGAAGAAGTAGTTATGGAGTTGTATTCAGTTTAACTCAATTAGACTCAGTTGAGCTAGTTGTATCTAGTCTAACTGAATGATACACTAGTGAGAGTGGAGTGAATTAATTAGTTAGTTAATTCAAAAATAATAACTCATTAATAAACTGAACAATACAGCAGTTAACTATAGTGCATGGCAGTTTCAGTGGAGACCCAGTGGAGAGGTAGGTGAAAGGGAAAGATGGACTAACTGTTGTGACTATAGTGATGCATTGATTGCATCACACACACATTGGAGTTTCCAAAGAGGATTGTGAAGTCAAGGGAAGGGTAATTCGAATTCATTCAGAGCTATTCTTCAGCAAGGATTGCACAGTCGAGGCAGGCTAGCAAGAGGGCAAGATCGGTGCATGGATTTGCAAGATTGTTCTTGATTAGTGTATGACGATTGTACTGTACTGAGAGCTTGATAAGCTTTATATGAGGATTGTCATATGATTCCATGATACATAATATATAGTTGGGGTTTTCAGCTTCAAGCTTTCCAGGTTAAAAATTGTGTTATGTGCGATTGATTATTTTTGTTTATGCTTCACATGTGTGTGCAATTAATTTTTTTGCAAAATATTAACAAGTGGAATTGATTCAGTATTTTGCATAAAGTTAAATAGTGTGAAATCAGGTGAATCAAGGACATATGCATGCTTAGTGCATATAATTTCTACATATATCTCTCTCTCTTCACCCTCCAACTCTATTACTATATCCCTCCCTCTCTCCTTCTCCCCTCCTTATCTCCATCTCTCCTTCTTTATCTCTTTATCTCGCCTCAAAACATACACATTTTGTCTCCATCTCTCCCTTGTCACTCCATCTCTCTCTCCACTTCTCACTCTCTATGTATTTATTCTTCCCTCCCTCTCTCCCCCTCCAACTCCATCTCTCTATCCCTCCCTATCTCCTTCTACCTCCCTCACTCTCTCCTCCTCTCTCTCGTCCTTCCTCTCTCTCCCTCTCTCTCCCTCTCTTTGCACTCAAATTTTCTCTCTTCCCCCATCACTCTCTTCCTTTATCTCAAGTCCTCTCTCTCCATTTCTCTCCTACCTTTCTCTAACTTTTCCTCTCTCTCTCTCTCTCTCTCTCTCTCTCTCTCTCTCTCTCTCTCTCTTTGAACATCTACACTAAAACCAATGCATATAGTGCAAGAAATAAAATAGGATTATATATCACCATCCACACTAAAATCAATGCATCTAGTTCAATAAATTATCTTCTCTCTCCCCTCCCCCACTCCATCTCTCTTTCCCTCTCTCTCTCCAGTCTCACATCCTCTCTCTCTCTCTCTCTCTCTCCAACTTTGTTACTATATCCCTCCATCTCTCCTTCTCCCCCATTCCCTCTATATCTCCTTATTTTTCTCTTTATCTCACCCCCAAACATACACACACTCTCTATATTTCTCCCTTGTCACTCCCTCTCTCTCTCCACTTCTCACTCTCTATGTATTTATTCTTCCATCTTTCATCTCACCCTCCAAATCCATCACTCTATCCCTCCCTCTCTCTTCCTATATCCCTCCATATCTCCACCTCTCTCTCTTCCTTCCTCTCTCTCCCTTCCTCTCCTACCTCCCTCTCTCTTCCCCTATCTCTCTCTCTCTCCCTCTCTATTTTCCCTACAATCCTCTCTCTTCCCCCATCACTCTCTTCCTCTCTCTCGTCCTTCATCTCTCTATCTCTCTCTCTCTCTCTCTCTCTCTCTCTGCTCTCTAATCCTCTCTCTTCCCCATCACTCTTTCTCTCTCTCCCAAACTATATTAATATATCCCTCCCTTTCTCCTTCTCTCTCCTTCTTTTCCCCATTCTCTCCATCTATGCTTCTTTATCTCTTTATCTCACCCCCAAATATACAAATTGTCTCTCCATATCTCCCTTTTCACTCCCTCCATATCTCCTTATTTTTCTCTTTATCTCACCCATAAACATACACACACTCTCTATCTTTTTCCCTTGTCACTCCCTCTCTCTCTCCACTTCTCACTTTCTATGTATTTATTCTTCCATCCCTTATCTCCCCCTCCAATTCCATTGCTATATCCCTCCCTCTCTCCTCCTATATCCCTCCATCTCTCCTCCTCTCTCTCTTCCTTCATCTCTCTCTCCTCCTCTCCTACCTCCCTCTCTCTTCCCCCATCTCTCTCTCTTCCCCCTCTCTTTTCCCTACAATCCTATCTCTTCCCCCATCACTCTCCTCCTCTCTCTCGTCCTTCCTTCCTCTCTCTCTCTCTCTCACTCTCTCTCTCTCTCTCTGCCCTCTAATCCTCTCTCTTCCCCATCTCTCTTTCTCTCTCTCTCAAACTATGTTACTATATCCCTCCCTTTCTCCTTCTCTCTCCTTCTTTTCCCTATTCTCTCCATCTATGCTTCTTTGTCTCTTTATCTCACCCCCAAATATACAAATCCTCTCTCCATATCTCCCTTTTCACTCCCTCTCCCTCTCCACTTCTCACTCTCTATTTTTTTCCTACTCCCTCCCTCTATCCCCCTCCAAATCCATCTATCTATCCCTCCCTCTCTCTCTCTCTCTCCTCCAATCCTCTCACTATCTCCCTCCATCTCTCCTCCTCTCTCACCCCTCCATATTTATGTCTCCTTCTCCCTCTCTTACCCTTCTCTACCTCTCTCGTGTCCTCTCCCTCTCTCTCTCTCTTCATTCCTCCTCTCCCCTCTCCTTGAGTTTATCCTCATCTCTCCCTTCTCACACCCCCTATCTCTTCACCTCTATCACTATATATATTTGTTCTTCCCTTCCATATATATCTAGAGTTAACATATATCATGATATATTAATGTATATTATAATATAGAAAATTTAAGATTGTATTAATCCAAAGTTATTAAATTTAATAATATTAATATGAATATTAGATTTAATAATAATAATATTAATAATATTAATAATATTAATCTTAATATTTTAATATTAATATTAGGGCTAATAATGTTTTTTTTTTTTTTTTTTTTTTCCGCATGGCATTAACAATAATTTGGCCCATAGGCTTCACCTAAATAAAATATGTTTTTGGAGTGTTCGTAAATATAAAAAGGTTTATGGAGTAAATATCAAAAGAGATTTTATTTATTTACCATACCTTTTTTATTTACCATGGTATTTGGCCCATAAGCTTGGTATATAATTAGATGTTGATTTGTAATGATATTCTATATGTTTTTATATATTTCTCATGCCTCTTTATACTTCTTTTATATTTATTTATTTATTTACCATACCTCTTTTATAACTATGGTATTTGGCCCATGGTATTAATAATAGTTTGTCCCATGGTATTTGGCCTATAGGCTTGACCTAAATAAAACCTCTTTTTTTAGTTTTTGTAAATATAAATAGGTTTATGGAGTAAATATAAAAAGAGGTTTTATTTATTTACCATATCTTTGGAGTAAGTATAAAAATATTTTTTATTTATTTACCATATCTCTGGTTTATTTATATTTTTTATTTATTTACCATACCTAACCTCTTTACATTTTAAATTTATATTATTTTTATACATAATAATAATTAGGTTTATTTTTATATAAGGCAAACATTGTATCAAAAATGTTAAATTTTAAACAGTACAATTACTTTTACATGTTTACTTTTTTACGTGAGATCTACCCCATACTAGGTTGTAGAGATAATACATTGTTATATTTAATAATTAATCTTACCCTATTAAAAAGGTTAAAAATTGATATATAATATAAAGAATCAAGTTATATATGATTTAAGATTCAAGTTAATGTTTTGGCCGACATTAGCAAAAATTATTTTTATTAATTTTTTAGGACGTGACAATCTTACACATCGGGGTCATAGTAGATTGCGCCTCTTGGCGCAATCAAATGATTGGTAGCATCACCTCCACAATGCAGAAAATGGTTGACCAAAGAACAACAATGTAGAGAATTGAAGATGAAATGGCCTCTTTGAGACAAAAAATTTATGATTTTCAATCCTCTTTGCATAAGAATCAGGGAGAACATTCAAGGAAAAGTAGCAGCTCCAATTAGGCAGAGCAAGTGATTCTAGATTTAAATTTGATGAAAGGTAAATTTTGTCTAATACTTTTAGTTTTTTAGGCAATGATATACTTTTAATTGTAAAAATTTTGACATGAGAAGAAAAGGAAATGAAATTTTGGATGTAAAAAGGCATTCTAGTCACAAACTATGGCCAAAGTCCAACTATAAATGCTTGCTCACGATGTAATTGTTGCATTTACAGAACTTTGTTAATACAAAGTATTTTCTTGTTCTTGTTCATAAAAAAAACTTGAAAAGCATATTTCTCTCCCCTAGCTCCCCACCCCTGCCACCATTAATTTATAATCTAATTATCGTTTCAAGGATCTCTTTAGTTGACCATTTCAGTCAATTCATTTTAATTTCCCTCTATTTATTCGACTACTATACTCTTTTGCATTCATGAAAAAATATTTTTTAGTCCCTGACGATGGGTGGAGTGTGCACTCGAAATGTTGGACGTTTCCCGCACGCAACACAGTTTCTTCCAGAAGTAATTAATTTACAACATGAGTAAAAACTATGAAAACATCCATTCTCAAGAATTAGAAAATACTACTCCAATTATTTGTGGAAGGGGTGCAGCAATTCCATAGGGTTCGCATTTAGCAAGCTATAAATTAGAAGCTACTCTCAAAAAGTTAGGTAGTTGAAAGATATTCATTTGTTTGGTCACTCTCTTGCTACAAAGTCACTTTGGCATTTGATTACAAAGATTTGTCTCTAGAGATAAATAATCAAACAAAGTATTTAGATTCCAATTCATTATTGCATTGCATCACATCATAATATAAGTCCATTCAAACTATTTCTAATCAATGGAAGGCCTCATACTAACCTTTCCAATCATAGGGATATATTTGGAATGGAAAGTAGGGGATGAGTCATACATAAGGATTGGATCAAATGCAATGTTAGAATGTGGATAGGTAGTGTTCCTTCCTAATGTCATTATCTCTTTTGAAGGAAATGAGAATTTACACACTTAAAAGGTTAATCGTGCCAGTGAGAACTCATATCTAGTCCTAGGGATGGAATTTAGCCCAAAACTGAGAACAAGATAATCAGCAAGCTTATATTTGGGATTAGTATTTGAATGAATTAACAAGAGCTCATGTGTGGTTTAGGGGGGCCCTAGCTAAGCTCTCTTTCATAGGGAATAAGGAGGGTGGATTACAATGTTAGATTGGGATATCCATCTCTCTTTAGTCCCCTTGTTGATAATGAAGCCTAGTGGTGATCTAAACTTTGGAAACTGAAGGGACCTTCCAAATGCACTATTTTTATTATGGTTAGTGTCAATGAACAAACTTTTAACTTAGGATAGGCTTTAAAAAAGGCATAAGATAGGGCCTAGTTGGTCTCGCTTATGTAAATCACATGAAGAGACAAATTCTCATCTTTTATCAAGGTATCCCTTCTCAATTTAGGTTTGGAAAGAGGCAGAAGTATCTCTGGTTATTCAAAACATGTGGTCAAAGGAGTCACTTCAAGAAATCCCGAAGGAATAGTTTCATAGGTGGGATCTAAAGAAATTTAGAGTTGTTCCATTTCTATCCATTTGGAGACTTTGACCATCGAGGAATGATTGTATTTTTTAAGACAAATTGACCCAAACTTCCCAATATTTTTCCTAAACACTCATACCACACTTTCGTATTTCAGTCAAGACTAGGTATATAAGGAGAATAGAGGAGGTGGTAATTGAAAAAATAATTTCCTAGGGTTTTTTTTTATGGAATTAGTCAGAGAAACGGCCTTGAATATGTTGGTTTATGTCCTTTCCCTCTTATATTAACACTATATAATAGGAAAATCCAACTTGAGCTAGGGTAAAAATAATTAGAATGAACTTCAAGCTTTGTTTTTTCCTTTTGAAGTAAGCTAGGAATCAAGGGATTAATTATCTTCAAGTGTTTGGCGACTCAATATTTACAATCAAGTGGATGAATGAGGAGCTAACAACTCATAATGTAGGTCTACACAATCTTTCTTTCCACCTAAGGGATTTAGCCAAGCTATTTAGTGAGATATCCTTCTCCCATATTTTTCAAGAACTCAACACACAATTGGAGTCACTCTCTAAGGAAAGCTTAGTTGGTGCTTCATATGTTCTTTTTGAAGACAAATTCAGTGCGGTAACTCTCATACTTTATAGTTCTTATGTTGCCTTTGACTAATAAAATATGTGCAAATCGGAGGGTCTATAGCCATGTAATTAAGTCAAAAATTATTTTGGTCATTTTTATATATATCAGGCCTCTTTATACAAAATAAAATTGATTTATGTATTAAAATGGTGGGAGATATGAAATGGGGAACTGCAAACAGGGTTTTATTTTGAAGCTATCTTTGATGGAAGATATTTATAGAAGCATGAAGATTGCATTTTGATTGTTTGCTGGAAATTAAAGTATGTTTTTTTTTTCCTCGGGGGAAAAGAATGCTTTTTTTAATACAAAAACAATAAAAGAGAGGGCAAAAATAGAAGGAATAAAGACTCGAGAACAAACATGACATTCGAAGAATGGAGAACAAACATAATTTTGAAGCCTATCAATGGTGAAAAAATACTAACTCTAAGCTAAAACAATTTGTAAAATATTATAGTATGTATGAAAATATGAAATCTCTAATTAACAGTGTATATCTCACATTCATAACAATTCCTATTCATGAATAGAAGCCATCAAATGTTGGTTTTCCCATTTGGGCTTCAAGTGTAATCTCTGTTATTCAATGTGGTTACACATTGTGTGATTGGATTCTACTTCTATTTTTGGCTTCAATTTGGATTCATGTGTGTATTTTCATTAATTAGATATGCAAAGTAGCAATGAATTCACATGTTTAACCATTAAAAAAATTTCCACAATCCTTTTTTTTAATAGAATTGTGGGGTTTGGAAATTAAATGCACCTAAAACATTATTATTAATTCATTTTACATTATATTTGTTGGTTTTCTTAATCATTGGTATGTGTAATATCTATATCACTTACATTATGCAAGGATTTATGATGCAATATCCCATCAATTTCTTTTGATTGAATAACGTACCCTCCCTATAGCTTGAGTGCACCTTTAATGGAAACAAGTTGACTCCACAATCCAATCTATCCATTGCTTAGATAATTGGATAGCATTGATTCAGATAAGTGTGTTTACCCTTAGATGATGGTGATAATATGTAGTAAATGGTACACCACTCCCTTTACATTGTTACAAGCTAGATAAATCATTGACCTTTTGGAAATGCATTCGCATAATGCTAATGAAGTGGGTAACGTAACCAAAAATTATGAGGGAAATTTAGAGGACACTAATGCTCAAAACATTGACAATAGAGAAAAATATATGGAAATTGAATAAGGATTTGTAACCAGAGAAAAAGATAATGATTAAGATGCCAAAGAAGGAATTGGAACCATTGAAACCAATGGTATCAGAAGGGAAGATGTGGATATAGAAGGTAATAAGGGAATTATTGGTATAAACATTGTAACAAAAAATACAAAAAATAGAGTCACTTATGTTGTACCTGTTTCCCGTAGGCAGTCCTTGGCTACAAAAACTACGCCAGGAAACCAACTCAACCAGTCTTTAGGTTCAAGTTGGCCCTTGAACCAGAGGGGGCTCCCTTAATAATTACGAGGCCTTGTTTAACGATGTTCATTGTCACTGAACAACATCCTTTTGAAGCACAATGGCCAGATTTATGGTTTTAAATGGGGGTGGTTGGCGATCAATGCACAATTCATATTCATGAATAAATCCCTCCTTTGCAAAGTCCTTTCTCAAAGAGTCAGCTTCCAGCCTGACAAAAGAAATTAGTTTTTTAAAGAATTTGAAAGAAGAATGTATGGAGGTTCTTAAATCTGTGATTCTCACCTACTCTGAAACTAGTATAAAAAATTATGGCATAAATATTGTGTGTGTCTCAATAAATTAGTGAATACCCATTTATATGCTAGCAAATTCCCACAATATAAAACGGTATTCTCTTGCATTTTTGCTTAGAAAACCAAATCCATGTGTTTGCCTCAATTAATTAGATAGCTCAATTATAATGGGGTAAAGTGTCAGGAATGGATCTTGCTATCAAACAAAGTGTATATGTTCATTGGAAAAAAAATATTAGAGTATTGGTTTTGAATTGGTGTCAAAGAGTTTTTTTTATTTGAGTGGCATCCATTTGAGCACTACAAAGTTATCAGGCCAAGTCTTGAAACTCAAACATAATGAATTCTTTCATTCTTGCATGTTGGTGAGTATCAATTTAAGGAGCTTGATCTCAATTACCAATAACTTATAGAGAACCAAATTATTTTCAAACTCTAATCCATGTTGATGAGATGGATAAGACATATGCCTATTGTTGGGGAATTAATTACCTTTTAATTAGAACCAACTAATTGCACACACATAAATTATGAACAAGGTTACGTCTTTTTATTTCAAGCTTATTATACAAACTATATGTAGGTAGCAATCATTAACTGACATTATTCATTACCAAACTCTTTATGATCATGGCACATAATAAAAACACAAGTCATTGTAACTACTCACTCTTGGCACATTGAAATCATCATTGTAAAACCCTCAAGTATTCCAATCACTATGCACACGGTTCTAAAATTAAAATCACTTTTGCATAATAAGCATCACTCAATCATTCAAGATCACACATGTGAAAAAGGGAAATTGCACTCATGGAAAGAATTGCAGAAACCATTCAAATACAACTTCGCACAATCAATGACCTCACTGCAATCATCAAATCATCAATCTATGCAACATATTGTAACATCTACGCAATAATATGTCTAATACTTTGTTCAACGAAAACTCAAAAAATGTAGCAACAAAATAATCAATAACACACAACTAAGAAATGGATCAATCCAGGTCTATGTTGTTACATAAATAATTGAGATCAATTATTATGCAAACTAATTAACAATTAGTAACCGCAACACATTAATAAGAGTTTGTAACAGTGACAATTAAAACATGTTAAACATAACTTTTTGGAAATAAAAACACATTGTTACACTACATTACTGATACAATTGTCCCTACTAAAGAGGAGGGCCCTTCCTCCTTAACAGGGAGTTGATAATTTACAACTCACAAGCTAAGACAACAAACCACAATTAAGCCACAAATCTGTGAAAATTTTGTATTAATATTGAATAAAAATACAAATGCGCAGTTTCTCTAAAATAAAATAATGTCACCCTCGCATGAGGCAAAGGGCTTCTACTTTTATAGATTTACATTGTTTGTAATCTTAAAACCAAAATAAACCATTAGAATCTTGTGATTCTCAGGATCTCCAAATTGGGAGTCCCATACAACATATTGCAACTAATTTGTTGAGAATAAAGAGAGTGTTGTAACAATGTCTTTAATTATTCAAAAACCAACAACATAAAATCATAATTGTCACAATCAAGTTGGTTGTATTGTCAAACGATGGTCTGATTTGTTGGAACAACAGTCTAGGCTGACTACAACCGAGTAGTATCGCCCATGTTGACTCCCATTGACATCATCAAGAAAACAAATAATTGTCAAAATAAAATATTATGGAACAAAGTATCAACATCATAATAGCAACATCATCACAACCTGTTCTAGAATACCAGCACTACAAAACATGGAGAAACCACATGGATGTAAATAACAACACCCTAGTAAGCCAAGTCATCCTAAAATAGCCTCCTTATCAGTTTTATTAATAAATTTACCCAAAACAGCCAACCTCTCATCAAAATACTAGCAAAACTACATGAATTAAGATGGTAGTAAAGAGTGGCAAGCATTAGTCAAAATAGTAATTGGTAAAATAACAAAGTGTGATTATAAGGATGAAAATGGTTGAAAAGGTGGGAAAATGATGGTAAAAAGGATGCCAATTACAAGACCCAATACCGACCATTTAAGGACCATATGGTAC
The DNA here is from genome assembly GCA_034641835.2 of Pinus albicaulis. Taxonomy (NCBI): domain Eukaryota; kingdom Viridiplantae; phylum Streptophyta; class Pinopsida; order Pinales; family Pinaceae; genus Pinus; species Pinus albicaulis. The sequence goes on from CM076578.1 coordinate 1,586,625,900, forward strand.
AATATTGGTTGAATGTGTGACCTTGAAGAAGCTTCCAACACTTTAAGGAGAAAGCAAAACCTAGTATACCCAAAGCACTAAAAAAAGGTTGGAATACCTAAGCACAATTAATGTGTATATATAAGAGAAGAATTGACACTTGAATGAAAAAATATAGAGGTTTGACAGGAGAATAACGTACTTAGAAAAATACCTTGACACTTTTTCCAAATAGTTTCATTTGTCATTTGATAAAGAAACTACTGAACAAATGCCCTAAATTTCTCACCACTATCATGAAAAAATGTGACAAAGGTAAAGTCCAGTTCTTGCAAGTGGAAGAGCAAGCAATTCAATCACATGATCAACAAGAGCATAAGCTCACTCAAATGATGCCTTAATTATATCAAAAATTGGTAGTGATTGACAAGGAAATGGCTAAGCTATAGACTGAGGAAGTGCAAACACCTTCCATTACTACTACTAGCACCATGATAAAGATAATAATTGTAAGCTCACCCTCCAAGGACCTTTCTCAATCCATTTTGGAAGATCCCTTTGGTCTTTTGAACACCATGTGAGAGGCATAAGTTCCAATCCAATGATACAAATGGGTTATTATGGCCAAGGGTTAGGAAAGAGAAGCTAAGGGATTGTAAACCCCATTGTAGATGAACATGTTGAAAATTGGTAGCTTCGGTTAGTATTTTCATTGTAAAATCAAAGAATAAATTATGTATTTTTTATGTTGACCAAGTCAGCTTCAATCACTCAAGTCGACCACACCACATGAAGGGGTTTGATCATATGGTCAAAACCCACCTCCTGGCACACACATATATTAAGCATTCATTGACCTCATTTGGCATCCATCACATCACATCAATTTGATATGAACCAAGAAGATTTGTTCACATGTGCGAGGAGAAGAAGAGGAAGATTAACTCTACGTTGACCAAATATTTCACTTATGCTTCACCATCATGACTTGGGATTTTATGTTGTTTTAATACCGAGCTCTTAACTAATATTGGAGGTTGAGTTCATTTGTGATTCATTGACTAGGTTTGACCAAACTTATATCTATGGTCTGGGTTGTTGACCAAGAGTTTACCATAGGTCAACTATGGCACTTTGACCAAGCTTTTCTGTGGATATTACAGGCAAAATTTCAGCCCCTTTGACCAATTGTCTCAGGCCAAAATTCGTCCCTATGTTGCAGACTTTGACTTGGACTAGTGTTGACTATTTCTCTCTCTTTTGACTAGTTTGACTTGGCATTTATTCAGGTCAAAGATTGGAATTTTGGTTGGAATATTCTAATGTACATTTTGATGATTTGATCTCTCTGTCATAAGGAAACATTTCTATGTTTTCCCCTTTGAGTATTTTCCCTATTCATTGACCAAATTTTAGGTGTCTCTTGTCTCATTGTTTATTATGACCTCTATTTCTTTATTGTAGAAATTAATGGTTGAAAATTTTCATGTATAGTTGCTTAATGATTGGAATGCTCTAAATTGTATCATCGGAAGTAGTTATCAGTTCGAAAAATTGTACTGGTCTTCATTTCACTAGAAAATCAACATAATATAGGGTTAGGCATGAGGGCATGGGTTTCAATGGACAAGAGGAAGTGAGTGAATGCAATTCATCTCTTAAATTTTTGGTTTAACCTTAAACCATCAAGGTAACCTTTTTCGTTATAAGAGAGATGGAAAAAAATCCATTTCAACTAATGAAAACATAATAGAAAAAGGAGTGAACAACAAACCATGACTCCAACTTGCTTATGGATTAAAATGAAGGTATAAAATGGATGTTTCTATCATAAAAAACTACATTAACAATTTGAGGACCAAGAAAAAAGGTGTGAAAACACAAGAACAAATTAAATAGGTATGTTGAAACATACGTTCTCTGTTTCCATTGCAAGAATAAAGGCCATAAGGTTTATAAATGTTAGCACTCTAGGGCAAAGTCCTCTAGTGACATGAGAATCCACAAAGTGACACTTGTTAGAAAAAGCAAGCCATTAGTAAAATGAAGAAAATAAACAAGAAGAGAATGCCAAGCAACTGATGTGGTCATTGGAATGTTTGCCAATATTGTAAGTTACTTTGACATTGGAAATTCGAGCATTGGAGACTTCATCTAGGAATATGTCTTATGAACTAAACATCCAAGACATAAATTTAGAGAGTCAAGTTTAAGAGGAAATAAGATATTTTTTCTCTCTCAAGCAATGGATAAATAATTCATCAAGGAAACTTGCTACATAAGACATTTTTTCAAGCTTGAATGTAATTCCTGAAAGGTTCCAACATGATGCACCTTCAAGTTGAAGCTTTTGGAGATGAAAAGCCTATAAATGGGGAGGTGTGATTTGTAATAATCCCTTCTCAAACTTTGTAAAAAAATAAATTGGCAAAGTTTAAGTCAATGATCCAAAGGCCAAATGCCTCACAAACATGAATTTAATCATTTGATTGTTGACATCCCAAGGCATTGTTATAATAAAGAATGTTCTCTTGATATAGATACAACAAAAAAGAGATGGAAAAAAATTGAAGAATGCATAATATAAAAATGAAGGATAAAGGAAGAAGTATTTTGAAATATCAGAGGATGAAGGGAATTTTGAAACCCATACACAATGAACAAAGATTATCTTTGAGCTAAAATAATTTGCAGAAAACCACCAGTGACTAAGAATAAACAAAATATCTAGTTAAGATGGTGTAGCTTACATTTGTAGCAATTCCTAAGCATGAATAAAAGCCATCAAATTTTGATTTTCCCTTTAGGTTTTTAAGGTAATCTCTCTTGTTCAATGTCGTTACCTAATGCATGATTGGGTTCTCCTTTTCTTGCTTACTTTAGTTTTTTATTTATGTGTGAATTACCATAGAACACAAATGCAGAGAAACGTTCAATTCACCCCTTTAAACCATTATAACAAAACCCAATATAAGGAAATCAAATCTTGGTAGACCTCGAGGGCATCAAGTTTGTGTGGATCCAAGAGCATAATTGACACTTGAAGGAAAAAATACAAAGTTTTGACCTTTATAATTTTCCCAAATTGTTGCCTTCTTGAATAAATTGTTAACAGAATTTGGGGATTCTCTCACCACCATTATGGCATATTGGGACAAGAAAAAAATTCAACTCCTACAATTGGGAGAGAAAGTGACTCAACTAGATGATTACCAAAGTTTGAAGCTCACTCAAATAATTGTTTAACTATTCGAAGAATTGGAAGCCAAGGAGGAAATATCCATGCTACAAGTAGGTGTCCAAGAGACCGAGGAAGTGCAAGCACCTTCCATTGCTACTATAGAAGATAATACCATGACTAAGACACATCGTAAGCTCACTCTCAAAGGATCTTTCTCAATATATTTCAAAATATACTTTTGACATTTTTAAAATCATACCAGAGCTATAAGTTGCAAGCTAATGAGATAAATAGGATGTGATGGCTAAGGGCTAGGAAAGAGAAGCTAGGGGATTGTAAACCCCATTGTATTTGAAAACACGGTCAAGCCAGAAAGCCTAGGTTTCAGTGGCCAAGAGGAACTGAATGAATGCAGCTCATCTCTTAAAATTTTGGCTCAAGTTAACATCACCAATATATATATTTTTATAGGCAATAAGGCCCAAAGAAAAAACCATTTCAATTGAATACAATACAATAGAAAAGAAGTGGACAACAAATCATTACTCCAGCATGCTTATAGAAGCTTCAATAAGGCAGTATCCAACATAACACCAATACTTAGAGGATCAAGCAAACAAATCAACTTATATTCAATGTTTGATATTCAAATTTGTAACCCTTTAATTGAATTTAAATTTTGTCAATGTTTATCATGTGTACAAACCTGACCACATTTTATTTTTGGTACATACTATCTTAGTTCTGAGAAATTGTATAGCTTTTAAGCCTAGCAAAGTGCTTTCATCAGTTGTGTTCTATCTGATCTCAACACATTTCATTGCTCCAACAGTAGTTCTCTTTGCCCCTATCATAGTCCAGCTTGGTACTTAATTATACATTCTCTCTCTCTCTCTCTCTCTCTCTCTCTATATATATATATATATATATATATATATATAGAGAGAGAGAGAGAGAGAGAGAGAGAGAGAGAGAGAGTCTAACTTATAGATGAAATGACATTTTTCACTAGAATATGATGATACAATTTCAAGCAAGATTGTGAACTTTTGTTGTTTAAAATACATTTTTGAATGCATAAATGGATTCAACACCCTAAAAAGACCCATGGCGGATTAAACAACTTAAACTCCAATTTTTAAAAATATCTACCAAATTTTGATTAAAATTAGCTAAAAAAAATATAATGTCTTCATTGGGCCAAGAGGCCCTCTACAACCTCCAATGGGAGTGATGTTGTAGTGGTGTAAATGTTTCTGTATAAACATTTACATGTCAGCTCAATTAAAAATAATAAAAGGTTAAAAGTAACACATAACTGGGGGAGATGCTATTTAAATGTTGGTTCAATTAATAATAAAAATTAAAAGTAATAAAAATAATAAATTTCAATTTGTTATAGTGTAATTTTGTTTTCATTAATTAAAACATATTTAAATATAAATTGTAAAATTTAAATGAAATTCAAATAATTCCACCAGGGAATGATCTACCTCAATCATCTTATTTAATTTTTATAAAATTTAATGAACAGTAATTAATATATTTGATAAATATAAAGTACAAAACCATGGGCTATAACAAAACTATGGAAAAAAGCTAATAGATTATTGCAGGAATCTTTTGGATGTGAACTGTGTAGAATTTTTTTCTATCAGGGTCTGGTGGACACTCCACCCATCATCACGACCAGAAAGCATATAGATGATGGGTGAAGTGTCCACACACTAGGGTGAAGTGTCCACACACTAAACCTCTAACGTGAACTGTGTAGAATTTTTTTCTATCAGTGGTCGGGTGGACACTCCTCAGGACCAGAAAGCATATAGATGATGGGTGGAGTGTCCACACACTAAACCTTTAATGGGAAAAAAATATTTACATCCAAGAGCTTCAATCAATATGAATAACTATGGAAATATCCACTCTCAAGACTCTCTTGATGATGAGTCTTGTTGTAGACTCGAAACGTCAACACTAAAACGTATTTACATCCAAAAGCTTCAATCAATATGAATAACTGTGGAAATCTCCACTCTCAAAACTCTCTTGATGATGAGTCTGCACTATTGTGGAATTTTCGAGCATTAAAATCTACAATCAATAACTAATAAATTAAATAAATATAAATAACAAAACCATGGCGGTAACAATTTTTTCAAAAGCTATTTTAACACAATCAACAATGGTTTAGTAAATTATAACTCAAGTGATATTTATATATAATGTTTAATTTAATAGAAATTAAAAATTCATAATTTAATAATATTTTAAAACTAGTTATGTCTGATAAAAAAATAAATAATATTATGTACCATAATTAAATTTAATCATCAAAATTTAACATTCATATATATATATATACAAAAATTATAATTATAAATGGATTAATAATTAAAAGTTATGACCTTTTTTTATCAAGATTATGAATTATGTTGAGGTCTTTTTTGGTTAATTTTATTCAAAATCTAGTAGAAATTTTAAAAATCATATGTTTAAGTTGTTTAATTGCAAAGATCAAATGTCTCATGTTTCAGGTGTATAATTCATTTATGCATTCAAAAGTGTATTTTAAACAGTAAGAAATCACAATTCTTGCTCTAAATTGTATTAGCCAAAAATTCATTTCATCTATTAATTAAACTAAAGTGAACTAAGTTTAAGAAAATAAATACTTTTTTATTAATTTACAAAATTTAATTATCAACCATTAAAAATTAATAAATTTAAAAATAATAAATAAATATTTATTATTTTTTCCCCAAAATTTTCAACATAAATTACTATTAATATATTATCATTTATATTAATTTATAAAAATAATATTTAGCAAACAAAATGCTAATGGGTAAGTATATCTCAAACATAAAATAAAAACTATATTATTTTTAAAATTAGTTAAATTTATGCCCTAGTTCAATTAGTGATAAACATATTATTTTTCTATAAATTAAACTAAAATAATTAATAATTATAATCATCAATAAAATATTTTGACGAGTCAAATTATATAAAATAAGAATAAAAATAAATCATAATATATAAAATTAATAACTATATTTATAATTATAATTATAATTAGTAATTAATAATTAAACCAACTTAAAATGATCTAAGGTGGTTTAGATAAAATAAAACCATAATATACGTATCATATTAAAATATATAACATATAGTAGCTATAAATTAAGATACATTTTATCATAGAAATTAAAATAATGATTTTGTAAGTATATTTAAATCTAATTAATAAGCACGTAAAATTTTAATATTGCAATATAACAAATTCTTAACTATGGATATTTACTCTTACTTTACCATGAATATTATTAATTTGTAAATAGGTTTTGTTAGAATACTATGGGTCATCATCATAGCTTATCATACTGAAAACCATTACTCATTTCACAATAAAACTATTTTATAAATATTTTGTGTTAATTTTATTATATATTTAAAATTAAATTAGAATTATAAATTTTAAGTGAGATTGAATTTTGATATAATTATTTAAATAATATTTTAAAATATAATAATGTTTCTAGATTAAATGAATCATATTAGATAAACCACATTACATAATTCTCAAATCTTAATAATATGAATATTGATATATTATATTTTTTAAATTACATGAAAATATATTGATTTTTAAAATTTGAAGTTTCATATTATAATTTCATCCCGTGTAACTTTTTTGAATTAGGTATCTCCTCAAAGCGAGAGGAGAAGACGTATCCACGTCACAATTTTAAAGAAAAGCGATATACCTTATTCAGTTTTCCAGAACTTTATCTTTCGGAAAGAAAAATTTCAATGGTGCATATCCACATTATAATCTTTCAATGAAGATTGGGCACCTTATTCAGTTTTTCGGAACTTAATCAATCCGGAAAAAAATGATTTAATGGGTAGGGCACACCATACTTTATCTTGACACAGCAACCAACTTTCATCGACATAGGGAATTGAAAAAGGATGAAGAGGACGTTTCATGATTATCATTCGTTGAAAGTTGGTAAAACAATATGTGATTTTTTTTGGTTTGAAAATGTTATTTTGTTGATTAGTTTAGAAATCGGCAAATTTTTTTAAAGAAATATTTTTAGAATGAAAAACACCATTATCAAAGTTCACTTTTGAAGTTGATGAGAAGTATTTAAAGTTCACTCAAAATTATTATTTTATTTATAAGTTTTTTAATTAATTAAAGTGTAATTTAATTTATAAACAAAATAATTTTTTTATTTTTTTATTTTTTTATTTTTTTATTTTTTTATTTTTTTTTTAATTTTAATCAAAATCCTAAAAATTTGAGATTTTTTTTAATTCATAATTTTTCTAATTAATTAATAGTTATCAATATTAGTTTTGTGTATGCTTTGATTTATTATACTCTTTCACATTTAACATGTAGGTTAGTATTTATTATTATTATTATTATTATTATTATTATTATATATATATATATATATATATATATATATATTCATGAAAGAGCGTTCTATTGGGCTTTTCACGCGACAACATTCATGATTGTCGTAAAGCCACGTATACTATCTTAGTTTATTACGCCGAATTATTGACTGCTGAACCTGCTTACGTCAGGGTTCCTTCGGCGTTGTTTTGCACCAAAAAAGGTGCAAAGGCTAGTTATATTGTTGTTATCTTTGTTTTTACTTATTTATAGTTTTGAATTAGAATGGTAATTATGTTAAGATTGTTTATAATTTAATAATAAATTGTTTTTAATCAAAAAATAATAATTATATATTCAAAATTGTATATGGATGTTTGTTTATCACATTATGTTCTAGTGGCAAATTGGAGTATTTTTGTGACAGTAATCTAGGTTTAAATCTTAATAGGTATGCTCTTCTTTTATATAGGGTTTTTTTATATGTGAATATTGATTGGTAATATAGCCTTAAGACAGAAGCGGGTGATGTGCCAGGGGGAGGGGGGAGGGGGATTCCCTTCAGGCCCAAAGGAAAAATAAATGTAGTTTACCCATGGAGCTTGGGTTAGCTTCCAACAACTAATCGAAAATGTATGCCCTTCTCCAAGGAATATTGATAGCCAAGACCTATCCCATCATATCCCTTATATTAGTAAGGGATTCGAACAACACTATTAGACATCTCAACCTAATAATAGCTCCATTTGATCTCAAGCTAAGCTCCCTATCCTGCATAATTTTGTCACACTTATCCTCCAAGCCAAGAACACAAGCCAAAAATGTGTTAATGGGGCTAAACTCTTTGGTAGAATTCCTAGCTAATCCTACAGTTACTCTTGCTCCTAGATATATATTGGTAAATGGAACATTGAGGGAGGCCCTAATTCCTTAATTTTCCATCGTGCAATCATATGGAAAAATAATTCCTTTGGCTTGATTTGCATCGTGGAATATTCCAAGAATATTACATGTGTTGGTGATTATGGATCAAAAATAACATTAAAAGTTCATAGTTTCTCCCCAAAGCAATTGAATACGAATTTGAGGCAAAAAGACAACACCCTAAACAAGTAGATGAGGAATTAAGCTGTGGAATTAATGGCAAGCTTGCAAAAAGGGAAATATAAAGATTCAAGGTTGGTGAGATGTCAATCTTCCATGTCTTTCAATCGCTAGAGGCTACAAAGTAATATGAGGAAAGGCAATTCTTTTGGGAAGGCATTTGGGATTAATTATTGCGCAACCATTATATAGGCACACTATTCAATCAACATAGATTATAAGGATGGTTTTTCTCATAAAATATTCATGCAAATGGCATCAAATATGCCACTTTGCTTTCTTGGGTAGCTAGACTCTCTCGCCCTTCTCCCCTCCAGATACACAGGGTTTAAATTCTTATCTAAACGAATAGGAATTCATCCTCAAATAGAAAAGCAGTCCCCTATTGATGAGGTTATGGAAAACATATGTGGTTGTCGGAGGTCCTCAAGCGTGGAACCAAGAAACAAGGAACCAAATGAATAGTTAGAAATTGCTTCACTCAACATGAAGATTGACAAGCTATCTACTCAAGTTGACACTCTTCTAGAAATTATATCTACTCAATGGCTTCAAATTTAAGAACTCATAGAGGAAATCAACAAGGTAAAATCACAAATATGTTTGTCCATGAAGCTTATCAAGGAGGGGGTCTAACTCAAGCTTCATCTACAAACAATGTTTGCACTGCACCACCCAAAATGCTTGACCTTAATCGAGTAGCACAATGGATAGCTTAACCATTTCAGGTGATTAGTTTTAATGTTTTAGACCTTAATTTTGCTACTACCTTCTAAATGTTGTAGAGTTAAGGCATTATTTACAAACATTATACATATAGGAACCTATAGATGTATGACATAGGATTTTAATATAGGTCTAATATAATTGGAATTATTTTGAATCATCCAAGGAAAAACTTGTTCTTTGAACACTGGATGTAATTATGTTGTTCCTCAAGAATATATCATGCTAATATAATTTCTACAGTTTTATATATATATATATATATATATATATATATATATATTATATATAATGGGCATGGCAACTCAAGAGAGCATTCTTACAACCAAGTGGGTGGTTCATTGTTTGGAGGGGTCTTCTCCATGGAAGGTTTTGATGCGACATAAATTGCTCACAACGAGATATATGGGCAATATTTTTGGGGTACCATTGATCTATGTGTTGGTATTTCACACCATAGCACTTTCAAAGAATGGGTACTTTTATCTTCAAGAGTATTTGAAATTCTTGGAGGATGGTGGCAGGATTAGTTTGTTAGTATATGGTTGTTAGTCGTGTAATGTGGGACTTGGATAAGTGCTTGATTTGGAGTTGGAAGATCCATGAAACATGTATTGTTGATACTCTACCTTTTCAAGCATAAAGGCTAAGCAAGAAGGGGATCTTTCTTTGGAGGGACTTATGGGAAAGTATATGCACACTCCTACAATGATTGGTGCACTTTGGCGCATGAGTACACCCTATTATTTATCCGTTAACCCACCATCATGGAGATAGTCTGGCTCATCCTGCAAGAGGATTTGTTCAAGATGAATATCAATATGTTGAGACTCGGGTGTTGTGATTGGGAGTAAAATTTTGAGTGCACATTACTTCAAAATGGCTCACATGAATTATGCTCCACTTTGCATCAATGACATGAGCTTAGAATTTTACTTAATGCACAATAGGTTTCCTTTAATGTTGGAGGCTATAAGATTGCAATGTTTAGTTGGTGAGGACACCTTTGAAGCTACAAGTGTTATATTGCTAGTGATTTATTAAGGCCTTCTAAGACTTAGTTGTTGAAAAATGACCTCTCATACGTTCTTTACTTCTCTTATCACCATTATGAAATGATGAAACGTGTATTATGATATTACTTATTTATTGTTACTAGTATTTATTAAGTTCTTTTAAGACCAAGTTGTTAATTGTTGAAAAATGATCTTTCTTACATTCTTTACTTTACTTATAACCATTCTAAAATAATGAAGCACTTGTCACTTATAACCATTCTAAAATAATGAAGCACCTGTTATCATATTAAGGAGATAGTTGTTCTTTGAAAAAAAAAATTGCATTGCCACACAATCTTATTTGTTGATTCAAAGTCCTTAATTGACTCTTCTCATAATGACATTTGATTGATATTATATGAAATTTTTTACTTTATTATTCCATGAAAAAATTTTACTTTACTTATAACCATTCTAAAATAATAAAACACATGTCACTTATAACCATTCTAAAATAATGAAGCACCTGGTATGATATTAAAGAGATAGTTGTTCTTTGAAAAAAAAACTCATTGCCACACAATCAGATTGTTGATTCAAAGTCCTTAATTAACTCCTCTGATAATAGCATTTGATTGATATTATATGAAGATTTTTACTTTATTATTCCATGAAAAATTTGGTGGAAATGTCTTTTTGGGAAAGTTAACTAGTTTTCTACCTATTGTGATAGGTAAAGCAAGAATGTATGCTCGACCAATAATCATTATACGAGTTGCTTAAAATTCACGCTGCCAAACTTCATAAATAAAATCAACAACATTTATCTCTATATCTATATTCCTTGAAAGAGACCAATACAGTATTTTATATATAATAATAATGTCAACTTTATTAATATGACATGACTTGTGTAAAAAGGTGGAATGATCCCAGAAAGAAAGAAAAGAATGATGCCCTATCGCATAGAATGATCTGGAAAATAAAAACGGAAGAATGACGCCCCATAAATGCGGGTCTATGAATTATTTAGAATTTAGAATCAGATCGTTATTATTAAATTACTATTAAACATCTTGTCATGAGGTTCGTATGGCATTAGTAGTCTCCCTCAGGTACCACATTTTTCTATTCAAAGTCATTATCAAATTTGATAGCCGTGGTTTAATCGTGGTTTAATCATGCTTCAAATTTGCTTGGAAAATCATAGATATTTTCGTAAAATTTTAATAAAATTTTAAATTTGATAGTCGTGATCAAATTTGTGTGGAAAATCATAGAAATTCTGGTAAAATTTTGATAAAATTCTGAAGGATTTTTTGTAAATCGAGGTTATAGTTGCTAAACTTTAAGATTTTAGGTGACTCGAGGTTTTTTATGGTACTGAATACATTTCCACCATTGATTCAAACACTTCCACTGACAACATTTTTGAAAAAAAAAATTATTAAATTCTAGTCATTTTTTGTCATGCAAATTTGTTGTCTGACTAATTTGATATACTCTTTCTTTTATTTATTTTATTATTAGATTAAGTTTTCTAAAATCTCTCCATATATATATATATATATATATATATATATATATATATATATATATATTCTTTACTTTACTATTAATTTAAGTTTTTTTAATATTTTGTTTAAATTTAATTTATGAATATTTAGTGGCGTAGTTTAACTTATAGACAAAATTACCCTTTTCACAACATTTTTTCTTGTTAATTGCAACCAAATTTCAGCATAGATTTTTAAAAACTTGAGTTTAAGTTGTTATAAATAGAAAATAGCAAGGCTCTACTAAGTTTACAAAAAAAAAAAAAAAATGTAGAATTTGAGTGTCCTAGTGATGTTTTTAGGGTGTTGAATCAATTTATGCATTCAAAAATACATTTTGAACAACAGCACAAACACATTCTTTCTTGAAATTGTTTTGTCGGATTTCATTAAAAAATTATATTCCATCTATAAGTTAGACTACGATATATTTTGTTTAAATCTAATTTATGTGTATTTTGTTTAAATTTAATTTATCTATATTTTTAGATTTTATATAAAGAATATACAAGTTTTAGTTCTCAATAAATTTTCAAATAAGAGTTAAGGCTAATACAATAAAGTGCTCAAAGTCTTTATGGCCTCAGCTTCTTAGAGGCTCCTTTTCTCTCTCCTCACGTGAGTAGACTTTAATGCAACCCCTCACCCTTTTCTCCCAAGTTGTCGTGAGCTCCCTTTCTCCCTACATTGAGTTTGGCTCCTCGTTCTGACTAGAATCATCCTCAAAGCATCACTCAAGAAACCATCTATAATCACGTCCTTGGTTAGCAAACATTGGTCAAGGTCAAGCCCTCTTGCAATTCTCCTCTTCAGGGTGTTTACATAGGGGTTCCACCCCTTTGCTTTCATTGGCTCTTGTTATTGGTAGTTCGGTTGATTGTTTGTTGGCGAGGTCTTTTTTGTAGTTTTCGTTGATCTCTCATGGTTGGCTTTTCATTTGCAGTCACCTCAAGTTATTCACGACATAAGGTAGAGGAGGTAGATGTCACCAGGGGCGACAAGAGGGCCTGGGGACTTTAATGTTTTGGGCTCTGAGAGCTACATATAAATCAACCCACACATATAATAGTTCCAATCCATTGTCTACTCAACGAGAGATTTAAAAGGCAGAAGAGGAGGCCCAAGTCGAAAGAAGGTTCATGACCAATGAGGAAGTGCTAGTGCAAGTGGGGAAATGGATCCCCGCCATTAGGGCAATGAGAAATTGTAATAAAAAATAAATGCAAGGATGTAGATATCTATTAGAATATCAAAACAACAATGGGATGGGTTATCATGGAGAGATCAGAGGAGCAACAGGAAATCATCCTCTATTTAGATGAGTCCCAAAAGTAGATGAGGAAATTGGATAGGGAGGTGACAAAGATGGCATGGGCATTGGCTAATCTAGAATTCACAGACTTTGAGGATGATACCAAACCACCTGTCAACATATAGGTGGATTCACCCTCTAAATGATCAACCATGCTCTGTAATTCTATCAATATGTTTGGTTCATTTTTTATTTATAGTTGAATATTGCAAGAGATAGAATATACAAGATTAGTTTTGTCAATCCTATCATGTAGTTTTATTTAAATTTCTAATGCAATTTTAGACATTTCAAATGGATAAAGTCTATTTTGAGATGTGACTAGTCTGGTTTCCCTAATGCAAACCAGTCACATGCAAAAATGTGTATGTAACGTCAGTTTTAATATAATATAAAATTATGTATATCTAATTTACACAAAAATAACATTGCCATTGTACAAGATTTGACATAGTTTCGTAATTATATTTTTAGAAATCAACTAGTTCCTCTGCTTGCAAGAGAAATTAAAAAGAAATATATTTAATCTTCCCAATAAGAAAAGCAATATTAAATTAAAGAAAAAAAAAAAATTTTGATATCTTGTTTTTTGGCATAACAATTAATTAAAAAAAAACTCCAAACATAACATTACACTTCCTTAGGTTGATTACCGTTCTATTTGATTCCATAGTTCAAGTGATATGAAGGTTGGGAAAAAGGATGATTAACGATCATTGTGACCTATTCATGTTTTATTCATGTATTTTGTCATGATAATCTTAAGATTTAGAAGTTGTAGGGTTAGACCTCTCTGTTGCAATATGTGTGTGCAATCATGCACTGTGAAGATAGTTTATATAGTTTATGTAGTTTTCTTTTAATGTATATGCTTGCATTTTTGGCATTGGATTGCTTATTTTTGTTGGGTACTATCTATCCTGAATACTAATTATGAACAAAAAGATGCATTGTATCATGGACAACAATGATGGTTGAATTTAATAATGGAAATAGTTAAGTAGGCTTCATATGCAATTGGAATTTAACATAAATGCATATTTCCATGGTTGAATTATAAATAGAAACAAAGACAAACCATAAATCAACAAGCGGGCCCCAAAATTAATAACCTCAAGTAACAAAAAAAAAATGTATGAAAAGCATAAATTTTCTAGATTGAAGGGTTATCACTCAAAACATAAGATTGAACCATGAACCCCTAAACCTCTTTAAAATTCGCGACTGAATAATAAAGGATAAAAAAAGTGTAATTAATGATATCATGCCTAATTCGAAGCTCAAAGCTCAAAATCACATGCGCCATTTAGAATTAGAACACCAATGCGCTAATACATTTAGAAAGCATCTAAACTAGATGTGTTGTTCCATTCCTATATCACAAATATAAGAATAAACAAAACATTTAATAAACCATAAGATCCAAATATCTTATAATAAAAATAGGAAATAACATAAGTATATTTACATTTATTTTACCTTGGTCAACTTTTCCTAAAGAAACTTTAAATAATCAATAATCTTGAAATTGTGTTGAGTTCATGGACTACAATTTCTAACATTGATTTCTCGTCGAGGGGCATAAATAACTTGCCAAAATCAAAATAAGTGTAATATGCACTGTTGTTGCTTAGTACATGTCTTTCATGCAAAATAGATTATATAGATATATTTTCAAGTATATAAATAAATTCAAAAAAAAAAGTGATTATGTAAAATTATACAATTTACAATTTCAATACATTTATATTTAATGTTAAACTAAACTTAGGAATTGTTCAGTAAAGGCAGTTTTCTCTTCTGATTTTTGGGGTAAGTCCTTATTTACCTCTACTTGGGGTTTGTAGTTGGGAAGGGTCTAGTGTTGGGGTCTTTGCGACGTTGGTTCTGGTATCCCTCTTATTCTTATGTTTCATGGTTGTCAATTTTGAGTTGATCCGGGTGGATATTGGTGGCCACCTACCTATTCCACCTAGACCACCAGTCAGTTTCATCAATTTCCTTTTTTATAGCACCATTTACTATTTTTAGTAGTTTTTGGGTCCTGAACTTCCGAAGCATTTTTGACCCCCTAAACGGTGTTTTTTTGAGGCCTGCAGCAAGCAAATAGAAATAGGAAAGGGCCTGCAGCAAGCAAATAGAAATAGGAAAGGGCCTGCAGCAAAACTTGCAGTACTTGGAGAGATCTTTCTAATGATATATCCTACGCACCAAAAAGAGATA
Source organism: Pinus albicaulis (assembly GCA_034641835.2). Lineage (NCBI taxonomy): Eukaryota > Viridiplantae > Streptophyta > Pinopsida > Pinales > Pinaceae > Pinus > Pinus albicaulis. The sequence goes on from CM076578.1 coordinate 1,586,641,396, forward strand.
ATATGACCAAGTTACGACCCCGGGAATTTGGCTGCCCAACTAACCCCGACGAGGCCCACAAACTATTGGTGTTTCATCTCCTGGGGTTAGGGTTTTGGTTTTTTAGGGTTTTCCTATGTTTTTCAATAATAAAAAGGCCCTTGAGCCTCATTGTAACATAGTTCAGAGGCCTGTAGCTGCCACATCTCTTCTCAGAGATAAGCTACTAGCACCCTAACTAGTTTATTTCCATTTTGTCTGTAAGGATATTTCAATTATTTGATATTAATGAAATGAAGTGTTATCTCTGCTTCATTCTTGCGTTTATGTGTATTTATGTATTTTCTGTGTTCCTCATTAAGCCCAGATAAGTTGGTTTGTTGGTGTTGAGGTGCTTTGTGTTGGTCTAGCCTTTTTTTAGGTCGCCAACGAAGCTCTATTGGATTATTGGTGTTAGAAGCCAGGGTTGTTTTGGGTGAGCCTCAATTCCTTGTGCTATTTATCTGTGGTAAGCGTTGAGGTGGTTAGCGTATTATCTTTAGGTGGTTGAGTCAAGGTTGGTGAGATCTTTTCTTCTCTACTGAAAGTACTTTGGAATTTTTGGATGAGGGGGCGTCGAGGTCCTTTAGGCCCTTTGTATTGTTCTGTTGCTCCTGGTTTTCTCTTGGTAGCTTCTCCCATGGAGGAAGTCCAAGCCCATTCAATGCCTCCTTTGTAGAATATTTTGCATTGTGTGTGGTTTCGTTGGTGCTCTAAAGTCTTTGAGGTCGGTCGGAGACGTCAGCGGAATATGTTGTGTAGGCGAGTGCAATGGGTAGGAGCCATCCAGGGAGGCTTGGCAAGGCACGGTGCTTAAGCGAGGAGACCTAAGGACGAGGATGGAGAGGAGGCAATGTCGGTTGGTGAAATCTCTCATGATGATTTTCCAACCCCTGCGTCCATGATGGCTCCCCCTACTTTGACATGTCGATGGTATTACTGCTTTTATGGTGGACATGAACAGGAAAATGTAGGAGCATCATGTTGAATCAATGGGGCTTATGGAGGACATTCAATAAGACCAATGGGACCAGCTCGATCATCTAGCGTCTCTCCGATGTAATCAACGTCGCCTCCATGCCCGTCTAGATAGGTTAGAGGCCTGAATAGAACACCTTGAGTATCATGCTCATGAGCAACCTCGCCCTCATTAGAGGAAATTTCAGCCTAAAAGTGCCCATGAAATTTTCACTTAATTTCCATGTCATAATATGTAAATCAATCAAAATCCTTTAACTTTAAAAAGAGGTACATGTCCCAAATAATTTTAAATTGATTAATTTGGATATCTCTAAAATATTTTATTATTAATTTGAGTACTCATAAACTATTTATTAATATTATTTACCTACCTTACCCATATGAATTAGAATATCAAAAAAATTATTAATGCAATGTAAATCTTGATATTAGTGAAAAAATATAATTTAAAAGTGCAGACCCATTTGACATTAATAACCATGGCCGAAAAAAACACCAAAAAAATAGTTAAATATAAAATATATATAGACAGTTAAATATAAAATATATTTAAATATCTTGCCAAAATCAAAATAAGTGTAATATGCAAGTTGTTGCTTAGTACCTATCTCTTATGCAAAATAGATTAAATAGATATTTTTTAAATAGATTCAAAATTAAAGTATTAAAAAAAAAAATTGATTATGTAAAATTATATAATTTATAATTTCAATACATTTGTATTTAATGTTAAACAAGACTTAAGAATTGTTCAATAAAAGTGGTTTCTCTTCTGGTTTCTAGGGTAAGTCCTTATTTACCTTTGCTTTGGGTTTGTAGCTAACAAGGGTCTAGTGTTGGAGTCCTTGCGATGTTGGCTTTGGTATACCTCTTGTTCTTATGTTGACTGATCAGGGGATCATGTCCATTGCTAAAAAATGCTCAAAAATGAAAGTGATCAAAAGTATTTGCAACTTGAGCGACCGAAAAGGTCTCATCGCTGCGATTCTAGCGCCGTGAACGGTTCACAAAACAGAGGTCGTATGCAGTGCTAAAAAATGCTCAAAAATGAAAGTGCTCAAAAGTATTTGCAACCTGAGTGACTGGAAAGCTCTCATCTCTACGATTCTGGCGCCGTGAACGGTTCACAAAACAGAGGTCGTATGCAGAAATTATTAAGGTTTGAAAGGCCCAGTAAACTCCAAAAAATGACATTTTGACCCAATTTGACTTTGTATAAAAAAAATTGCAAAAAATATCTATTTGGAAAAATATTTTTGTTGTATAGTTTATTGGGCCAATGAGCGGGTGCCATGTGGCCAGCCCGGAAGCTGCCACGTGTCCCCAAGCCGGAGGTCAAATGTCGTTGTAAAAGTTTTCGAGGACTGCAAGGTTCGAACGCAGGACCTACCGCCCAGCAATGCACGCACCCGACCACTCGAGCTACCGTTTGGTTCTTAATCACTAAGGGCAGCGCATCATTATAAGGCTTGAATTGATTTACAATGGCGAAAAAACGGGGCCAGCCCCCACTCCACAAGAACCGGCGCTAAGAACCACGGGCAAAGGCTGTTGACAGTTGGAAGAAATGGTTAGTCCGACGATCAAGGGCCATGTGGCCAAGAAAACATTTATTGTTGCGGATAAGACTTGCGGCTAACTCGGCGGTTAGTTCTTTGTTTACTCCAGCGCGTTCACATGCGGGGGTTAAAATTTAACTTAACTGCCAATCTGCCCAGCGGTTCTACTGGCGGACCTCCAAATCCGGCGAACATTGCCAGTTTTTTCGGCACTAACTAGAGTTACTCTAGTTTTGGAGGAGCTTTCTTACGAGCGATTGGGCAAATTCGGGTCATAACTCTTTGGATATTTTACCAGTTTTTATGAATGAATAGGCATTTTTGGGTAATTTAGACATTTTGAACACATTGGCAAAGGTTTCAGAGCCATCAGAGGTCATCTTTTGCAAGTTTAGCTTCAGGAGAGGTCAAGGAGCCACTAGGGCCACTAGGGTATTTTCAGTGTATTGAGCATTCATTCTCTATTTTCTGCAAATGAATAATCATTACTGACTAATCCAAGCATTCTGAAGTTTTTTTTTACAGAGAGAACAACCATTTGAGGCTTTTATTCACATGTACTTACCATTTTTTAGCAATAAGATATGAGGGACATGCCATTGGGAGTTGGACCAGCAGATGTAGCCCAAGAGGGGTGAACTGCTTCATCAAATTGCTGAGTATTGTCATATGTGATGCTTTATTCTCTGTTATTTACTACTACATAGTGTTATACAAGCTAATTTACATGCTTTAACATCACATAAAAATATGTTTAACTAAGTTAAAACCATTTGTTTCACCTACAAACTTCAGTGAACTTTATGCACACAATTTAATATTGTTTGGATACTTATCACATCAAAACTAATACATTCCATTCAGTTCAAGTTGGTATCAGAGCTTGAGTTAAGCTAGAGTATTTTCTCTGTTTAATCTTTGTGAAAAAGATTTGTTTAATATTTTTCAAGGGTTTTAATGCTTACTACACTGAAGCTTAAGAGAGGAGAAGGTCAATTGGTGAAAGTTCAAAGTAATCCTCAGCCAAGGAGGGAAAGTGTGCCATTATCTCCACCTTAAATTTCACCTCAAAGAGAAGTATAAGAAGCCATAAACATGACTTCAAGAGAAGGTTAAATTCCTCAAGAAGTTGATCCCAAGAAGGAAGAAAGAGTGTTCAGGAAAGCATTCCTTGACGTGACTGAAATGGTGAGAGTTCTTTACCAAGAAAGGAATGAAAGACTTGAAGGAGAAGGATCTAAAATTCACAAGGAAGGAGAAGGATCTTCGGGAGGAAAGAAAGATGAAGATAAATCAAAGAAGGGAAATGGAGGAAATGGAGATCCACCATCCTCACCCTCATCGTCATCGTCATCATCCTCTACTTCGGTGAATCAATCTCACAAGTCAAAGAACAATGGTAAAAGTCCTTTTTTAAAACTTGATGTTAAGTTTGAATTGCCAATGTTTAATGGTGAATTCAATGCAGAAAAACTTGACAATTGGATTTGGAAATTGGAGGTTTATTTGAGAATCCAAAACCTTCATGATGACGACACTAAAATTCAGCTAGCTTCTTTGAGAATGGAAGGTGTAGCACTTGTTTGGTGGGAAGCCAAGACAAAGGAGGAGATAAAAAAACATGGTAAGATTATTTTATCGTGGGATGATTTCATTACTGCAATAAAACAACAGTTTTATCCATTAGATCATTTACAGAAAGCTATCATGAATTTGCAAAATTTCAGACAACTTAAAGGACAAAATGTACAAGACTACACCCAAGAATTTAGGAGAAGAGTTCTCTTATTAGGGGTAGATTTGCAGAGTCAAGACACTTTGCTGAAGTACATAGGAGGCTTACATAGCTACCTTAGACATACTATGTTCAATCCTACTATTCTAGATGAGGTTTGTGTTCAAACCACACATTTAGAGGCTAGAGGGAAAAACACTTTTGAAGAGGGTAGGAACAAGCCTTTCAAGGGGAAAAACAAAGACAAAACCTCTAAAGGAAAAGGCAAGAAAAATGCATCTATCAAAAAAGAGGGAGAAAAAGTGGTTTGTAAACATTTTTCAAGAGAAGGCCATGAAGAGAAAAAATGTTGGAAGTGACATCCTGAAAAAAGAACCCAATTTAACAAAAACAAAGGGAAGCAGAAAATTGCAGCTACTACACAACAAGACTTAGGTGATGATTTAGGTGACAAAACCAAAATTACAGCCATGGGTTTGAAGAATATGAAGGGAAAAGAAACCAAAACTAAACCAAGTACTAGTACTTCAAACTGTCATGTACAAGCTCCAAATGAAGACGAAAGAATTGAATTGTTTCATGTGAGGGTTATTTCAAAACATACAGAAATTGACACATTGTTTGACAGTGGGTCACAAGCGAACCTTATCCCTGAAGACTTAGTCGAGAAACTAAATCTTGAGACCATTCCACATCCAAAACCATATCCACTTGGTTGGATTTGTAAGGATGCAAACTTACAGCTTTCAAAGAAGTGTATATTGCGCTTTGCAATTACTGCACATTTTATTGACACAGTTGAATTAGATGTTGTTTCGTTTGATATTACAGGAATTGTTTTGGGAAGTCCTTATTTATATGACAGGAAAGCTATCTTTTATCTCCATGAGAACAAGTATCATCTATGCAAAGATGGCAAGGAGTTTATTGTTGGAGCACATCGCAAGAAGACAAACATTACTATGGTAAATGTTGAACAGGTAAAAAGACTAGTGAATTCTAGTAAGAATTTCGTACTTTTTATGATTAAGCCAAAAGTTGATGTGAATCATGAGTCATTTGAAGATTGTGATGCCAAGTTAAAATCATATTTATATGATGTAGTTGATGCACATCATGAGATGTTTCAGGAGCCAACATGTTTGCCTCCTAAAAGGGAGATTCAACATGAGATTCAGTTTCAATAATATTGTCATCTTCTAAACATAGGCATGTATCACATGTCTATTATGGAGAATGTTGAAATAAAGAGGCAAATTAAAGACTTGTTGGAAAAGGGACTCATAAGACCAAGCACTTCGCCATGTGAGTCACCGATAGTGTGAATTCCAAAGAAATATGGAACTTGGCGTATGTGTGTGGACTTCAGAGCTTTGAACAAGATTACGGTAAAAAATCGTTACCAACTCCTAAGGATAGATGATTTGTTAGATCAGCTGAAAGATGCTAAATTTTTCACTAAGTTAGACTTATGTAGTGGATACCATCAAGCTAGAATTGCAGAAAGTGATATTTGGAAGACTGCATTCAAAACCAAACAAGGACTCTTTGAGTGGCTAGGTATGCCTTTTGGTTTGTGTAATGCACCTACAACTTTCATGCGTGTTATAGATGATGTTTTGCATCCATTCCTTGATGATTTTTTTATAGTCTACTTAGATGACATCTTGATTTTCAGCAATACTAGAGAAGAGCACGTCATGCATGTTAATAAAGTACTTGATGTTTTGAGGAAAGGGCAATTATTTCTTAAGATGTCTAAGTGTGAATTTGGAAAGACTTCTTTGGTTTATTTGGGACATATTGTAGGAGGAGGTGCATTGAGAATTGATCCTTCTAAGGTAGAAGCCATTGTGAATTGGCCCACTCCCAAATCCATTACAGAGGTAAGAATTTTTTTGGGTACAACTCAATATTGGAGAAAGTTTATTGCTAACTTTTCTACCATAGCAGCTTCTATGCATGCAGTGAAAAGTGTGAAACGTGCTTTCCAATGGGGAGGAAAACAATAGAAAGCTTTTGGATCTTTGCAAGAGAAGATTAGTTAAGCTCTAGTCCTTGCTTTACCAGACTTGAGACAGCCATTCGAGATACATACCGATGCTAGTGATTATGCCATGGGTGCAGTTCTCTTACAGCATGGTAAGCCTATCGCTTTTCATTCTGAGACATTTAATGGTGTTGTAGTTAATTATCCTACATATGATAAGGAGTTTTATGCGTTGGTTCGAAGTGTCAAAAATTGGAAACACTATTTTATGGGTAAAGAGACAGTTGTACATACTGATCACCAACCATTACAGTACTTACAATCGCAAAGTAAATTGCGGAAATCACGTCATTTCAAATGGATGTGTTTCCTACAACAATTTCACTTGGTAATAAGGTACAAGAAAGGTATTTTCAATAAAGTTGCTTATATGCTTTCAAGGCCTATTATTAGCGCTTCTAATTTGCTTAATAATGATTCTATAGTACATGAGAGTTACATAGAACAGTATGCATCTGATGTTGATTTTAAGGATGTGTATGCTAACTTGAGTGAAGGGAATCAAGTTGAAGAGAATGATTATCACATGCATAAAAATTTGTTGTTTCATTTGGGCAAGTTGTGTATACCACAAGGAAAGAGACTAAGTGTCATGAGAGAAGCTCATTCTTCTCTTGTTTTTGCTCATTTCGGGGTAAGCAAAACGGTGGCACATTTACAAAGGTATTGTTATTGGCCTCGCATGGTAGATAGTGTTTCATGTTTCATTAGAGGTTTTTCATTGTGTGCTACAAGCAAGCCTAGAAATAGGAAGCTTGGGGTGTACACGCCATTACCGGTACCATCAAGGCCATGGGAAAGTGTTTCTATGGACTTTGTTGGAGGTCTACCTATGTCTAGAAAGAAACATGATTATCTTTATGTAATAGTTGATAGATTCAGCAAGATGTGTATTCTTATGCCATGTAAGAAATATATTACTGTTGAAAAAACTACTAAATTATATTTTCAACATGTATGGGTTCATTATGGTTTTCCTACTTCTATTGTTAGTGACAGGGATTCCAGATTTGTTGGGAATTTTTGGTCCAATCTATGGAAGATTATGGACACCAAGTTGAAAAAGAGTATTGCTTTTCATCTACAAACAGATGGCCAAACCAAGGTAGTGAACAGAACCATTGTGCATCTTTTGAGAGGTTATTGCAGCAAGCATCCTAAGTCGTGGGATGAGCATCTGCATTACATTCAGCACGCTTACAACCGAGCCAAGCACTCTTCTACAAATACTTCACCTTTTGAAGCCTACTTTGGGTATTTGCCAAAGTCACCTCTAGATTCCATTCTTGAGAAGGATGTTGACATTGATGGGCATAGTGACATTGACAAAGATCGCATGTTCATTGAGCAAATTCAGCTTATTCATCAGCAATTTCAAGAACAGCTTGAAAAAAGTCAAAGCAAATACAAGGAGAGGCATGAAAAACATAGAGTTGATCACAAGTTCAAGAAGGTGATGAGGTATGGTTTCACATTAGCAACGAAATGCTGCAAGGAGAAGGTAAAAATTTGAAGCTTATTCATTATGGTCCATTCAATATTATTAAACAAGTTGGTAATAATTGATTTCAACTTGACTTGCCTTCATATATGCAAATGTATTTCGTTGTTAATGTGGAGAATTTACATTTGTATGAGCCTCCATTGATTGTTGATTAAGGGAGTGACATTCAGCTACCATCAATAGAAGATTTCTCGCCAGAATTTCTGGACGGGCTCAAGGAGGATGCCATCCTTGACAGGAGGACACACACTTCTAAAAGAGGAAGTGTTGATTATCTTTGGATTGGGCTCAAGGGCAGCAAACCAAGTAAGGCAAGATGGATGGAAATGGAAAAGGTGAGGGAGTTGTACCCTCATCTTATGAACAGGTAATTGAAGGCTTTTGGTGTCCAAAATCTTCCCAATGGGGAGGTGTGGTCAGGAGATCATGCCCATTGCTAAAAAATGCTCAAAAATTAAATTGCTCAAAAGTGTTTGCAACCTAGGCGATCGGAAAGGTCTCGTCATTGCGATTCTGGCGCCATGAACGGTTCGCAAAACATAGGTCATATGCAGAAGTTATTAAGGTTTGAAAGGCCCAAGAAACTCCAAAAAATGACATTTTGACCCAATTTGACTTTGTATTAAAAAAATTGCAAATATATATATATATATATATATATATATATATATATATATTTGAAAAAATATTTTTATTGTATAGTTTATTGGACTAATGAGCGGGTGCAATGTGGCCAACCCAGAGGCTGCCGCGTGGCCCTAGGCCAGAGGTCAAATGTCATTGTAAAAGTTTTGGAGGGCTGCATGGTTCGAACGCGGGACCTCCCGCCCAACAATGCACGCGCCTGACCACTCAGTCTACCATTTGGTTCTTAACCTCTAAGGGCAACACATCATTATAAGGTTTGAATTGATTTACAATGGTGGAAAATGGGGGCCAACCCCCACTCCACGAGAACCAACACTAAGAACCACGGGAAAATACTATTGACAGTTGGAAGAAATGGTTAGTTCAGTGGTCAAGGGCCATGTGGCCAGGAAAACATTTATTGTTGTGGATAAGACTTGTGGCTAACTCGACGGTTAGTTCTTTGTTCACTCCGGTGCGTTCACATGCGGGGGTTAACATTTAAATTAACTGCCAGTCCGCCCGGTGGTTCCGCTGGTGGACCTCCAAATCTGGTGGACGTTTCCATTTTTTTCGGCACTAACTGGAGTTCCTCCAGTTTTGGAGGAGCTTTCTTATTAGAGATCGGGAAAATTATAGTTTGGGTCATAACTCTTTGGATATTCGACCATTTTTTGTGAATGAATAGTCATTTTTGAGTAATTTCGACATTTTGAACACATTGGCAGAGGTTTTAGAACCATCAAAGGTCATATTGTGCAAGTTTAGCTTCAGGGGAGGTCAAGGAGCCACTACGGCCACTAGGGTGTTTTCAGTGTATTGAGCATCCATTCTCTGTTTTCTGCAAATGAATAATCATTCCGGACTAATTCAAGCATTTTGAAGATTTTGAGTAGAGCCATTTGAGGCTTTTATTCACATGTAATTACCATTTTTTAGCAATAATATATTAGGGACATGCCATTGGGAGTTGGACCAGCAGATGTAGCCAGGAGGGGTGAACTGCTTCATCAAATTGTTGAGTATTGTCATATTTGATGCTTTATTCTTTGTTATACTGTTGCACGGTGTTATACAAGCTAATTTACATGCTTTAACCTCACATAAAGATCTGTTTAACTAAGTTAAAACCGTTTGTTTCACCTGCAAACTTCAGTGAACCTTATGCACACAATTTAATTACTGTTTGGATACTTAGCACAACAAAACTAATACATTCCATTTAGATCATTGACTGGTTGTCAATTTTGATTGTTGGTTTGTTGGTGTTGAGATGCTTTGTGTCTAGCTTTTATTTGGGTCGTTAACGAGGCTTTGTTGGATTATCATTGTTGGAATCTAGGGTTGTTACGGGTGAGTCATGGTTGTTGTGGTAAGTGTTGAGGTGGTTAGTGTATTTTCTCTAGGCGACCGAGTCAAGGATAGTGAGATCTTTTCTTCTCTCTTGAAAGTACTTTGGAATTTTTGGGTGAGGGGGCATCGGGGTCCTTTAGGCCCTCTGCATTGTTATGTTGCTCCTAATTTTCTCTTGGTAGCTTCTTCTAAGGGGGCGGTGCAAGCTCTTTCAATGCCTCCTTTGGAGAATATTCTGCATTGTGTGTGGTTGCATTGGTGCTCTAAATTCTTGGAGGTTCGTCTGAGACCTTACTGGAATATGTTACATAGGTGATTGAAACGGGTAGGGACCATTGAGGGAGGCTTGGTAGGGCATGATGGTCATGTGAGGAGGGCTGAGAATGATGATGGTAAGGAGGCAATGTCGATTGCTGAAATTTCTCATGACGTTTTTCCAGCCCATGCATCTGCGATGAATCCCCCTACTCTAGAGTTCATTGCACGACAAGTAAATTGTATTACTGCTAGTGTGGTGAACATGAGCATGCAAATGTAAGAGAATCAGTCTGAATCAATGGGCCTTATGGAGGACATTCAACAAGCCCAAAGGGACCAACTCGGTCGTCTAATGTCTCTCTGACGTAATCAGCGTCGCCTCCGTGCTCGGCTGGAAATGTTAGACGCTCGGATAGAACACCTTGAGTATCATGCTCATGGGCAACTTCATCAGGCCCGGTAATCCTGAAGCTTGTCATGTTATATTTCATCCTAGTAATTTGTAATGTTGGTTGGTTTTGTTCATATCCTTTCTATTTTTTGGAATCTCAACGGTTGTGGTCTTTTGAAATCTTATGGATTTTGGCATGTTGATAGTTGTATCAATATTTCTCTCCTGGCCAATAAATCTGGTCGGGGTGAGGCCGGGAGAGAAGAATCATCCAAAAATATCCTTTGTACTCTTTTGAAGCATTAATGAAAAATCTTTTATTGACAAAAAAATAATAAACAAAACTTTAAATAAATATATTAAAAAATCAAATCAAATAAAACTTAATATCAATATATTAAAAAAAAAAAACATAATTTTTTTAACTATATCTAAATTTGAAACTTAAAACTAATATAAATGCATCTAACCTCAAAATCAAGATTAAAAATATTTAAAGATTCAAACCTTTGGCTCCATCCCTCAAAGCAGAATCAAAACTTAAAAAACACCAAGAACAATGACTTGGTTAATTTATTGACGCTGAACATGAAGCTCAATACATGGTACTCAACAGTACTGCATCATTTTAATATGCAGTTGCACAAATAAATCACAACAACTCCAACACTCAATCTAGGATAGCTTGCAGAACCATTGTAATTTGCACCAATAGATCTCTAACAATATGCACATCGTGGATCACCATGCTCGTATTTTTTCTCACTACCTCCAAGAGTGATATTTATTCTATCTGTAAATCTCAATCAATGTTATACTACCATATATTTGTCATCAAATTGTAAGATTTTGTAAAATATTTAGTGAACAAAAATTGAATTTTATTGAATGCTAATGTATTGATACATAGTAGTTGTCATATTATAAGATATTTTTAAAATTTGAAGTACAAGAGACATATATTATATTAAATGTTATTTATGTACATACGTTTTATTTATTATTTGTTTTTTTCTTTAAAATGTTGTGAAGGATACTCATATTTCATTAAATGCTCTAGTATTTAAACATTGTGTAAAATACCCTATCCAAACCCCAACCCCAACTAAGGGTAGAAGGAGGTAGTTACGATGCTGACCCAATATCCATGGTCTCTTATGGAAATGGAGTCTAAAATGTCACTCTTTTCCAATGACTTCAGAACTTAAAATGGATAACATCATTTTGTTCATTTCGTTGAGCCATTTCCAACAGTATAAATTTTGCCTTGATCCAACTCTAAATCAAGATATATGACCATTTGAACCCAACACGCTAAATTCCACCCTATCATCCTTAACCTCCACGTGGCACCCAAATAATACCCCATGTGGTGCTATGCCACCTGGAAAGCCTATGTGGAAGGTGCATCTGCCTTGTGGTTAAATGTCGACCCTTCCTCATGCAACCACCAACCAATTTCACGGAGTCCCTGACCCTGACTTGGAGGTCGGCCTGACCTCCCGCTTGGCTACACTATTAAGCCTGACTGTCTGACCCCTAACTTGGAAGGTCCCTCCTGACCTGCTCCGGTCCAACTGATTTTCGAGCTTGACTCGGCCAATAAAGTCGACTGACCCAACCTCTGACCTGAAGGGTCCCACCAGTTGTTCCAACCTATTCTAAAAGTCTTTTATAATTGGAAAATATTTTTTTTTCTTTGCAAAATAACCCAGACCCAAGGTGCTTTGACCTTGCAACCCAAGCGAATGTATTCTTCGCGATTCCACTGCCTCCTTAAACGCACAAAGGTTACAAAGCCATTACGTTGTTCTCTTAACATTAGAAAAAATTGTTGAAATATGCACATGGGCACAACCCCGAAACTTGAATACAATACATTCATAAAGAAATATATAGAGGACATGCAATTAATCACACTTATCATGTTTATAGGTAACTTACCCAGACTTCTGCCACAACAGTATATGCATATCCTTTGCTTAAGAATTCAATAATATAGAACGAGAAATTAAACATCAACAACAATACATGCTTGCGAGCATACTTGTCAATTTAATGAAATAACACGGAGACTTCACCATCTCCATAGATCTAGAGTTCATTGATATTTAATCTATTAAACATACATGAATTGCACCGTTCCTCATACATGCGCATATGAAATTCAACATCCCATTAACACAGGAAATCACATTCCTTAATATTAATAGAACCATACAAAAAATACCATGAAAATGTATATTTATTTTAACATATGAAGATCAAGTAAATAGAATATCTTATGTAGCAAGTTGGACTGGAAACTAAGATCGAGACTTGGACTCTCCACCTAACCATAGACAAGATACAACCACTATTACCTGTAGTTGTCACCCTCGAGCCAAATTCCAAAGCTTAAGGTGGAGCAATTTCTGAGGGAAAACTTCAACAAATAAGCAATTGAAATAGGAGATCACAAGGCCACTTTTCCTTCATTCATTAGCTACACAAGCTTCCACTCAGTCTTTTTAGGATTTTCATACATGATAAACATTCATGCCAGGATACTACAGTAAAGAGAGTTTAAATTGCTTCCAGGAGAAGCGAGTCCACCATAATGGAAGGTTCACAAATGGATAAGCTATTATAGGAGCATAGAAGTCATGTTTACCATATAATTCATCAATGAGAGCATGCACCAGTTTTGTCATCACCTGGTGGCTCATCAACTCCCCAAGTACCTGGGTGTTTCTTTCCTAGCCAGTGGTTCGTCAATCCACAAGCTTTGAGTTGTTCTTCAGCCTTCAGGAAAGCCACTGCTCTCTATAATGCTTTGACCCAACAAGCCTATGTGAGGATTCTTCAACTGGTTTTAATCTATCCAAATCTTAACAACAACGAATTATGGTTGTTTCCTTCTCTACATTCTCACCTCCACTCTTGGAGGAAATTTTCTTTTCTTTTTCCTTACCACAACATTATTTGCATGTTTTTTTCCACTGCATTTGTGCAACCTGAGAGAGATTGTTCTGTCTGCATATGTCTATGTGCGTGCATGAGGGGGAGAGAGAGAGTTGTGAATGAAGCTCCTCTCCCATTCCAAACAAAATAACCGTCCATCTTCTTTCTATCTCCATGCTAGTCAACCCCCGTAGGATAGTGCAACCCAAGTTTCCTTTAAGTTTTTGTCCTCTTATTGCTTGCTATTGGGGTCAAAGAACACATGGGCTTGTCCTCTCCTCTTTTAGTTAATTTATGGCATAGTCAGCCCATTTAAAACCACTCAACCAATCGGGAATAATAATTAAAACAACATTTTCCAAAATCAATTTCCTTCCTCAAGCAATGGAATTTGTGTCCCTCTCTCAACCATTTAAATATTTACAAATATTTATAATCAGAGAAATATTAGAGTGTGGATGTCACACATTGGTTGTTGTCAAACTGCAAGTTGTGTTAAAATATTTGATGAGCGAGAATATGAATACGTGATATATTGACTCTGAGATTTATCTTTAACTTCATTGATATCATCACTCTAAGATCGATGCTTAGCTGTATTTATATCATCATTGTAAAAACTAGTCCTCAATGAAATATTGTAATATCATTTTTTGTCCAAATTGATTCTCAATTGTTCAGTTAATTATAGTACCATTTTATTTTATAATGCAAAAATGTTTGAAAAAAAGTTTATTATTTCTTCTTATGTGGGTCTGTCAAAATATAAAGTAGTTTAATTTATTTGGAATGAGTATTACAATTATTTTATGCCTCATTATTAACAAACTTAAACTAAAAGTTTAGAAGTTAATAATCATGTATTTTTAATATATATATATATATATATATATATATATATATATATATGAAAAAGATACAATTTAAAATAAAATTTATAAAAAATATGCCATATACGTTAATTAATTAAAATGAAAGAAAATGTAATACCAACTTCTAAAACAATATGTTTAAAAAATAAAAATGAAAATATAGTAATAAAGTAGGTATCATATTGTCTTATATAAAGATTTAATGATACCATAATTAATGGTTAGGACACTTGGCCTTAATTCAACTTATATTAGCCTCTTCTATATAAAAATTTGATGGTACACATAATTAATATTTAAGACACTTGGTGATGATACATATTTTTTAAATAATTTTAATTTCTAACAATTTTATTTTTTTTGTAAGCTTGGCAGGACTACATCTTCATCATGTCCAATATGTCACCCCGATTGGGGCGGGGAATTGAACCTGTGACTTCACATCAAGGAGTGTCTTAACAGAGCATCTGATCACCGTCTATCCAAGACCCTGTGGACATTTATGACAATTCTATTTAAAACCACATACAAATAGTCATGTCTTGTAAATCCCTAATAAAAAAATAGAAATTTAAATTTTTAAATTTTTAAAAATAATTTTTAATTTCCAAAACATTCAATTTACTATTTAAATTTTAAACAACTTTAATAAATTTTAAAGTTTCGTTTAAAAAATTTAATAACTAATTGAATTCAACTCAAATTGACTTGCAATCAATTGCAATGTAACTTGCTTTTGACAAGTATAATGATTTATTTATGCTTAAAAATCCAATTCCTAAGGACTTTTGAGGTGACAAAATGTGTTTAAAGGGCATCTTCCACCATGACAATTTATGGCGTGAATTATTAATTCATTAAATAGCATTGAACTATATGCATAACAAGAAAAATAAATAAACAAACAAATTTTGATAGTTTAACAAACAAACAAACAAAAAAAACTTGTCGATGCGAGATTTTCACCATCCTTGACATTACTAATTACATGTAGAGTTATCCATGGATATAATTGACATGTCATAGATACCTCTAAAACACTCCCTCTATGATGTTTTTTGAGCAACCTATGCCTTTTGCTAAATAAATTCAAAATCTTCACTTGTTTGGCAAATAATCTCATCTTGATTCCAACCTAAAATCATACTCTACCTTTTGCGATATCAATCATTAACTAGAATAAAAGTCATCATTAATTTTTTTTATGTCAAATAGAGTAAAAAATGGTACCAAAGGTAATGTCTCATATTTGTAGTTATAAAAATGAGATCTTTCATGGTTCACAATAGCAAACAACCATATTAATGGATCAAATGCACGATAGATGTAATACAATTTTCTATGATAATGAAATTTCATAGGGTGGGGCTTCTCAACGTTATAGACCTCAATCCTACTACCTCCTTAAAAGTCACTGAGAAAAATCAATAACACTTTCCTAATGTTATTATTTATTGATGTTGTTATTTTTGTATCATTTTCTTTCTTTTTTTCCAAATTAACATATATTGGGAAAACCCCTAAGCATGTTCCCTTATTCCAAGGATGGTACCTAAGGTAAACCCTACATTCCTTATGAAACAAGGTTAGGAAAAAAATAGGACTCAAAGCATTTACATCAATATACTCATTATGAACTTAACATGTCACCTACGTGAATAGAACCCAAGTGAAGAGGATAACACTCCATCACATACCACTTAGGCTAGACTCATTTGACAACTACTTTTGATGCTTGTGGGTTTGATGAAATCATTGAAACTATAATGGTTCCCCTCACCCCTACCTTCCATTTTACACAAAGTTTTCTCCAAATCAACAATAGCTTCCAACTCAATATAAAGATTATCAGTGGCTTAATCATATTTCACCATTATCTTAATTTTATTCTTCATTTTCTCAATGAAAATAAATAAAACACTAAATTATAATTACAAATCAAATGGTCATAAACAAACTCAAACCCTAGCAAAGATGGGGTTTGACTTATTTTCTTAGTCTACCCATAGCTCCACCCAAGATTGATAAGTTGTCCAGCTTTTGTCATAGGAAAGACCTAGGATAAAGATGTTCTTATGCAAAGTAATTTTTCTCACTTCTTCTAATGCCATGACCTCATTTTGAATTTCCTCATCACATAACCATTGTGAAAGATAAAAGTAAATTTGAGATCAAATCAACAATCTCAAAGACCAAAACCTTGATGATCACCTTACCATATTTTAACTTATTACTATTTTCCCAAGGGTTGAAGTTGACTTTCTTTTGTGACCATTTTAAAGGTGTTTATTATATAATTTCCCAAGCAATAGAGTCATGTTTTAACACCATATTATCTAGAATTTTTAATGTAGGTTGATTCAAGGATTGGGTTATGTGGCCTCTTTCTACACAAACAAGGCCAATGCCTAGTTATGGATTAAATTAATGTAAGCATTCATATGATTAAATAGAAACTACCAAACCATGCCATTCATGTTGTAAATGGTGAACTAATCATGTATCATGGTCGATGGATGTCATCTCCTTCTTTGATTCTAATACTCATGGTTTCAAACCTTTGCCTCGTGGAATTTCTCCCATACCTTCATTATGTGAAACATAAACTAGGTCCTACTCAACTATAAGTGAATAACACAAGGAGGAGAGTATCTCCTACTAACACATTCCACTATTTAACTACTAAGAAAAAATTGAACCTTCGATGGTTGACTCTAGTAGCCAGGAATGATGATGACCAAATGAGCATGTAGGGTGATATTGGGTGGGAAGGGCACTCCAAATCTTTCTATTGGTCATCAAACACACATAAATGGTTAGATAACATCAAAAAGTCACAAGAGGACATAAGATTCATATTAGAGAAATGTCTTACAAAGTAATTGACGAGTTTATTTTAATTTAGTTGTGTTGTGACATAGTTCAAATATGCTGTTTAATAGCTATAAAATAAGACAAGCAACCTCATTTGTCTTCCTTTAATTCATATAATTTTTCTTTTATGTAGAATATTGATGTTGAATCACACTTAACTTGATTGGAAATCAATAAGAAAATTCAGCAACACGTTTAACAAGTTTGAAGCTTGTGCATCAACTAGAAATATGTGTTACTAAATTACTATTTATTTTTCTATTTCACCAATGTAAGGGTTTGATTTGTCACATTAAAAAAAAATCAAACACTTTCTAATAGCTTTATTTACTTTTTTCTTTAAATGAACTTTTAAATAATTAATTACAAAAAGTCACTTTTTATAATATAAAGTACAAAAACTCAATTTTATAATATAAAATCAATTTATATTGAAAATTTGACTTCCTAGATAGACAACTTTACTTCCCCCCCCCCCCCCCCTCCCATGATAGATATCAAAAAATGGAAGAAGACCTCTTGAGCTACAATTTCTCAACACTCCCTCTTAGCAAGGGAGGTATTTCTAACATGTTCCCCATCAGGATCACTATGCATACCCACCACATTGTTTGTAGTAGAAACTCCCTTGGACTTTGGAGCTAGTCCTACTACCTATCACAGTCTTTGAACTGGAGACCTGTGCCAGCCTTTAATGCTCTCCTCAACATCATCCAATGAAGTCATCTTGTATGTGCTAACACTCTTGTTGGTACTAGAATGAGCCTCTTTCTCACTTCCTCAAGCATCCTACTCTCCCTTTGCCTCTGACACTATTTTAGAATCTAATATCCAACATGATCCTCCATACATGGGTTCTCCCTGCACTACATACACTCTGTCTCTCTAATCACCAAGCAATACAACCTCGATCAGATGCATTACCACTAGATTGATAAATACATGTCCTTCCTTGAACGGTGTTGCATATCCATTATCTTCTAGAGATGATATTGAGAGAAAGTTCTTATTCCACCCTGGAACAAACAACACCTCGTCCACTTCCAACAGTTCACCAAACTTATGTTGGAACTTGGCTTGTCCAATTTCCCTCACTGCATGAATTGTGTCCACTCCACCTCTCTATATAGTGACTTGGACCTATCTCTGATATACCGAGGAATACATCCCATATTCCTATCATGTGTGGAGATGACCCACTATCAATGATCCATGTCCTTGCATATTCATACTCGGTATTTCCCTTGCTTGAATCAAGGGAGACAAGTGACAATTCCTTCTCAAACTTCTTTGTGAAGTCATTCATTGTCGTTGAAGCTTCCATTGGACTTGCTTCGTCCTTCGTCCCTTTCTTATTATTTGGGCATTGTCCCCCATAATGACCATACTAGTTACATGGAAAACAACAAACCTTGCCTGTATCCTTCTCTTTAGAAGTGGATCCCCCGCTCCCCTTCTTCTTCTTGCATTTTCTCTTTCCTATAAGAACAATATTCTCTTCTTTATCCTTATCCTACTGAGTTTCCACACTATTGTTCCTCCTTATTTCATTTTGTATACAACCATCCCACAATCTTTCCCATGAAGGACTATTATCCTATTCAATGATCCCCACTATAAAAAATTCCCAACTCTTAGGAAGAGCACTTAAGGCAATCCTGAACAACTCTATAGGTGGCATAGTCTTAGTTATGGCAGCTAACTCATTCCTCACCTGAGTGATTTTGATAATGTACAAAGTAACATTTTCAATCTTGGTCATTTTTATTGCTTTTAGCTTCTCTCTTAAAACCATTTTCCTATTTTCATTTGAGCTCTAATGCATGTTAGTTAATGCTTCCCTCTTCTTGAAAGCACACTTTTCTCCTCTCACATTGTTGAGCAGGAAAATCCCCTCTGTAGACAGAGGTGATCCCTCTAGCCCTAGGGCTGGTCTAGCAACAAGGGAACATGTTGGACTCCTAAATTTGTAGCTTATAAACGAAATATAAACTGGAACAGATATCCTACCTCGGTCCAATGCTTTTGTTGTGGAACGTGGAAATGATTCTTTGATCCTTGTCTTCACGCCTTGCGCTCCGTGTTGGTGACGATGTTCACTCATTTACACAAATATCAGACAAGCGATAACAAAATATAAGCATATACAGTCATCTATGGCTATTCAGCTAGTCAAGGAGAGCTAAACACTTTGCATATAAATGGAAACAAAGTTGGAACCAGAAACCAGTCATGTATTATTGATAGAGAAAAAGAAGTTTACAACCTTATGCCTTGACGTTGCGGATCTCCTTCGACGGGTTCAGTCGCGCGCGTCTCAAGCATTCGTTCGAGATTGGACTCAATGAGGCAATGGGCCTAAACTCTCTCTCAACAATGGATTCTTCTTAGACTTCTTGTACACACCAGCTATAGTAATGAATTTTAAGCTAGTTGAATCAATGTGAGAAGGAAGAATTTATAGGAGAGGAGGAGGTGGTTTGGGATCCCTCATAAGGTGAAGGACAGGCCTATCCCTTTAGGGAGTTGCACAATTGTAGGAAACAACAATCCAAAGGGAGAAACTCGACGTTATTCAGTCGAAAAAACCATGATGACTGCGCTCACGAAGTTGTTAAGCATGGAAACTACGTTTCTATTTTAAAAAACTTTCCAAATAAATCTCGGTGCAGGTGCCCTTCTAAGACAGAGCGCCAATGGGCGCGGGGCCCAGTGTTAATTTCAACATGGATGCGAGGGCATAACTGCCTACCAATGCTGACCCAAAATCACATGTTTTTGAGGGTCTGTTTGACGAGTGATCAACATATAAAATGTTCTTGACATGCCAAGGGATGCAGTGACACTTATAACAAGGTATGACAATACAAAGAAGTCATTTAAATGGTCCTCCAATGTTCGGGATGGGGATTGCAGGGACGGTGAAAAAAATATTGTGTAACATATGCCCCCTAAACCATGAGGTCCAAGAGGGAGGGAGGGGTGAAATGCTTTATGAGAACATGCCCAAACCAAAATGTCGACATCGGAAGTCCTACAATAACAAGCACAACTGATATTTCTGATACATGAATATGTGGTATGGGTGCAACCATCCATAGTAGAGTACGTATAAAAATAAGATTTGAGGTATGGACGTAAGAAGGATCATCAAATAGACTTAGGTATGGTCGCAGCCATCTAATTAGAAGAGGCATGCATATAGTCATGATAAACCAAATCATCTCGCAACCTTGATTTTATCAAAAAAACCCAAGGTCTTGCACTCAATATTGACCCGAACAAGTACAAATTCAAGCATGTGAATGAGCGAGCTGAAGTCGAACATGCAAGAAAATTGTCTGATTACCAGCCAATGATGAAATTTGTTAACATGCATGAGAGAAACCACCAGTAATGACAATGGCTCTCAAGGTACAACTAGTACAATCTGCGAAATGTGAATAGTGAGCTGGAGTCAAACACTCACGAAATCACTTGATCGAAGGCCAATGATGAGGACCTATCGTCGAATGTAAAGAGCTTTCCATTGAGGCATGCAAGCTCCAAGGTACCAGAAGGGAGTCTCTGGATCAGCTTCCTAGATAATGAGATAAAGTCGACAGGAAGTGACCAGTTGAAGGATGGCCATAATGTTTCCCACATCATCGACATGATACAAAGAAGAAGATGACAGCGAATCAGGACTAAACAGAGGATTAGGGGTTGAAAATTGTAGAAGGAACTTCTCTTGAATATGTTGACGACACGACTCTGGAATTTGGCCGTATTTGACATCAAGGGATCTGAGGTCATGATAACATGGCAAAGAGAAGATGAGAGGTCAAAACAGATAACCCAAACCCATGGAGGAAAAATGACGAATGGGATGTCCCCAACCCGACACAAATTGCAGACAAGCGTCATGTTGAAGAACGACATACTGTCGACACAACTGAGAACTGGTTCCATTTTCCCCCACCATTTCTGGTGAGTGCCCTAATTATTTTGGAAGCAAGCTTGAAGGGGATAGCATATGCTTGTCATATAAGTTTTTCCTTCAGACAAATCCATCCTAGTACATTTTACGAGCCCTAGGAAGGAGGAACTCGGTAACTTCATTGTGACGATTTCTGATGTCATTTAGGTTTTAACGACTCTTACAAGGGAAGAAATCAACATCTTTTCATGTTTAGAGAGTTTGAAAAGAAGTGGAAAAGAAAACTCCAGCAAATCCCTTTTCGTAGGTAGTCTCACGGATTCGAAAAGGTAGAAAACAATATTTGAGAGAACCTCTTAGTCAAGATTGGCTAAGGTATTCCTTTTTCATAAATAATCTGTCCCAGCCCAAAAAAGCGGTAAACGTATATTGGGCAGACGACGTTTCATAACCTTTAACGAGTTCAAAATGACAAGAGTATCAATGATCTTTTCAATTTTTTAGAGTTAGAAAAGAGCTGAAAGATGACTCGAGGGGGTGACTTTTTCATGTTTTTACCGAGTCCGAAAAAAGTAATAAAATACAGCTCATCACTTCATCATCATCATATTTAGGACCTGTTGATGCACAAGAAACGCACGTAAAACCCATTTTTCGAGATAAAATATTAAAATAATAAAAAGATAAGCTCAAAGACCTAATTAGGGTTTCGAAAAGGTTATAAAAGGACATAAATAGTAAGAACAAATTACTTTTCATCTTTTCACTTATTGCCAGCATTTTACCATTTTTAACTGTGATATTGTGGAGCTGGCAACAGACAATCCATGAGGGAATTCGCAAATCTGCTTTCTCGAGGTAAGAGCTCTCATTTTTTCCTGCATTTTAAACTATGTTTCATATCCTTCATTCTTAATTTTTTATTCTTTTGGGGGAATTTTGTCAAAGATTGGGCACGGCGGTCGACACGGGTTCCAGGCACGGAGTCGCGCCGACCCGCCTAAAATTCTAAAGGGGAGGCGCCAAACGGCGTTGTTGTTTGTAAAACAACAGTTCCAATCGCTGCGGCCAAATTGCATGAAAAATATCCTAAATAGTATGATGTGAATGGTTCAAAAGTTTAATTATTTGACTAATTGAAGCCCCAATGACGGTTTTGCAGGTAATTGAAAGTCAAAATGGTCATTGAATGGGAAGAACGAGAACAAGGGGAAGAATATGAACAAGCCATAGGAACTGAGAGATGCATGGATGCCCTGAGAGACTGTGGGCTCTTGAAATTATTCCTAGCGTCATGTATATGAGCTCAATTGTAATTACTATAGTATCTTATCAGTGTGTGGGACATCAATCGAGAAAGGTTTATGATTCACGATCAAGAGTTGGAGATAGAAGTCTGTGACATATATTTCATCACTGGATTGTCACGGAGGGGAGCAGCACCGATCCTAACAGGTACCCTTCCCATGGGGGAGAGCATGGGTATGCTAATAGATAGAGTTTTCCTAGGAGCAAAAAAAGGATCGAAGAGCGGGAAAATAAATATCTAGACAATACTTGATTTGGCATTAAAAGTAGTGCTGCACACTATAACATGAGTCAATGGATCTCAGGCCCCTCATGAAGTTGTTAAGCATGGAAACTTCATTTTTATTTTAAAAAACTTTCCAAAAACAGCTCGGCGCAGGTGCCCTTCTGAGATAGAGCGCCAAAGGGCTTAGGGCCCAGTGTTAATTTCTCCATGGGAGCGAGGCCATAACATCCTACCAGCACCGACCCAAAATCACATGTTTTTTAGGGTATGTTTGAGGAATTATCAACAGAGAAAATGTTCTTGACATGCCAAGGGATGAAATGACACTTATAGCAAGGTATGACAATACACAAAAGTCGCTGAAATAGTCCTCCAATGTTCGGGATGGGGATTGCAAGGACGGTGACAAAATACTATGTAACACACATGAGGAATGGCATGATCTTAATGACATCAAGAATCAATTTTTTTTCTTTGGAATTCTTCTCCTTGAAGTCTGCCAGCAGTGTAACATCCATAAATATGGTCACTACCTTCTTGACTATTTCCCACACCTCATTCTCATCAAACACAAGGATACTCTCTCCCTCCAAGCACTAAAGTTCTCAATGCCTTCTAACTTATCTTCTACCCTCAAACTTGAAGCCATGACTTTACTCAACTAACAACTAACTCACTCAAAAAGTGTTCCCCTACTGCTTAAGCAACACCCCACTGCCTTGTGTCTTTTTGTTTTATTGTTACTTCTATATTTTTCCCTCTTTTAAATACTTTATGATACCACGTAAATTTTAAAGACTCAACCTTGATTTGTTGTTTCACTAAGTTATAGATAACTTGATGATTCTTGTTACTCATTAAGTGAACTTAGAACAATAAACACAATGAATCTCTTACTAACTATTGAACTCGAAATCATAAATGTAACTTCACAAAAAATATACACAAAATTTAGGTAAAGCCCAGGGAAAAATCCCCACAGGGGAAAATCTAGAGAAAGAGATTTTTATTTATGCTTGAGCGTATAAGAAATTACAACATGATAAAAAATATAGTCAAAATTATCTCATATCCAAGCAAATTTCCCTTGAAATTTGTGCTTGCTAGATCCTCGTTTTTAGTGCCAACTTTAGATTTCAACTTAGAAAATTACATAATTTGCGACAACAATTGATGTTGTAAGTCCCTCTCTTTTTCTATGCCTAAAATGCTCAATTTTTGTGCTTGAAAAGTACAGTCTAGTACAATAACCAATGTTGTACAAATTTTCCTTTGGAAACATGCTTGAATGCTACTGTATGGCCTCATGTTGTACAACCTGTTATTGTAGAACCTCTTGCTATACGACCTACTATTGTATGGTTATGCCTTGGGACGTGTTCTTCCCTCCTTGAGGTTTGTGCCCTTCTTTGCTAACCTTATCTTCCTCTTAGCTCTTCTCTCTCTTCATTTAATGAACTCATGAATGCTCTCTCTCTCCCCTCACGTGAATCTATCTCACTGATGTCTTTCTATCTAAAAATTCTTGTTTATACTTTTTCTCTTGATGACCTAACCCTAATTTCTCTAACCACCTTTTCAATGGCTCAGATTAGATTAGATCTACGGATGACATTTAATCTCACATTAAATACACTTTTATTTTATTTTTTTAAATACACTTTTAAGACATTAATTACAAAAGTTACTTTTTATAATATAAAGTACAAATACTCATTTCTATAATATAAAATCACTTTATTTTAAAAAATTCACTTCTTAGAGAGACAACTTTAATGTCCCTTCCCCCATGATAGACATCAAAACATGAAATAAGACCTCTTAAACTACAAGTTCTCAACAATAGAAGCATTTTTAATTGATTTGAATGCTTTCCTTATCTATTCTTTAATGTTATTAGAAGTGATATATTTTTGTACTATCACTTGAATTTGTAGACTCTCTCTTAATATCAATCTCCACACAAATTTTGTAGCCATGGTGTTTGCAATTTTATGAATTTTTTTTAGAACTTTCCCACCAAATAATTTAGAGATTGCAATTTCGAGGTTTTTTCATAACATAACTCAATTTTGTAGCAATTTGTGATGCCAATATGTAACATCACTTGTAACATAGTTGTGAGTTTGAAAAACATATACATAGATTCCTACAACTCCTGAGTAATAAAACCATAGTAGATGACCACAAAACGAAGTCATGACAAAAAAATACAAGATAAAGTCAGAAGCCTAGAATGTTGTAGAATATGACCAATTTAGAACATCGCTAGTCTTTTAATTTTGGATCATTAAAGTGCAAACACACACATATATGAAAACGTAGATAACCACAAAACATAGTAAAGACAAAAAAACATCACAAGATAAAGCCATGATCTTAAAACTTGGTAGAATAAGACCAATTTAGAACAACTTTAGTATTTTATTTGTGGGTCAGTAATGTGTGTGTATGTATGTATAAGGGGAAAAGTATAAAATTTTACAAAGTTCCCAAGTAGACAAGGCATATAAGTGATCTCCAAAACTTCCACTACATGGATACAAGAATAAAGATCACAAATAAAGAAGGTCATAACTATAGATTTCACAACATCAAAAGAAGAGATGTGAAACTAACAATACACCATGTGAGAGATTAAAGCAACAAAAGAAACCCGAGTCTATGGGCTTAGTTAGATAAGGAGTCTCGAAAACCATCTTCACAATATACATCACTAGAAATGCACTACTGACCATTTTCTTTAGCTTTGGTTTAATTACTATAACTATCCTTATATTACAACCAATTAAGTAGGATACTTTTAATAAGAATGAGCTCCTTATTTCGTCATAGTAGCTCCTTGTAGAGTGGTTTCATGGTTTTCTCTAAATAAACTAATAGATCTATTATTGCCCCCCATAATTGTTTATGATTATGTTGAAGCCTCGAAAATCGTTGCTTCAAACATTGGGGGAAAACCACCCGGTCCAGACCTTAGGACAACTCCTTTTTCGTTTGGTGTGGTGGCTCCGACTGGATTTATAGGACCAGTTTCCTAATAATAAATGGATTGGTGATGGAGTGTTTGTGTAAGTGGATAAATGGAACTAACTAACTGAGCTAATCTATCTAACTTAAACTGT
Organism: Pinus albicaulis; assembly: GCA_034641835.2. Taxonomy (NCBI): domain Eukaryota; kingdom Viridiplantae; phylum Streptophyta; class Pinopsida; order Pinales; family Pinaceae; genus Pinus; species Pinus albicaulis. The sequence continues at coordinate 1,586,667,139 of CM076578.1, forward strand.
AACTTGCAAATAATTCTAAAAACTAACCCGAGTATTAAATATGAATACGACTTAAAGGTTGTTTCAATTAAACAAATAACCATGAAAATGTATTATTATTCAATAGAAAGATGTAGTATAATATAATGATAACTCTGTTTAAGAAATTAAACAGAGTTAGAATAGCACATCGCATTCATAATTCTATATATCATTTGCACATACTATGATAGATGAATATTTCTATATCTTTAGAAATGATATGATAAAGAAATATTTGAGAAACAAGCATATATAAATGATAGAAAATTTCAAAGAGAATACTTCATTACATAAAGAAAATAATAGTAAATCGATAGAAATACCAGATTCATTAAGATATTTTCTTGATGCAATTCGATATCCAGATCCTGCGCTTTAACTTAGAACAATCTTCAAGGTACAAAAATGCAACTCTCAAAAATAATTCACCATGAAATCACAGGAATCTTGTGCTTTAACTTAGAACAATCTTCAAGGTACATAAATGCAACTCTCAAAGATAATTCACCATAAAATCATAGAATGTGATCCTTTATAAAAAATAAGATAGTCAATGGAGTACATAAATGTATTATCCAAAGCCAAAATATTATAAATTCAGGATCCCTTTCTAAATGCTTGAAAGGGGTTTAAATAGGAAATTAACAAAACAAATTAACTATAACTTATGCTAGAAAATATCATCGAAGATCCGGGAAAAGACTTGCAATATCAAATAAAACAAATTCATTGAATTTCTTTTGTATTCAATGTGCCGAGGTGGCAGATTTTAGGCATATCTTAACTTCGGTTGGATGACTCAGCCTCGAATGTAACTGACTAGTGTATGTGGCATCAGATAGCTCTGGAATGATGTAATTGATGGCATTAGAAAGGCATTTGATTGCCATCTACTGATTGTGTGGTTTGATCAAATATCTCCATAGGACATCCCATGTAATTTCCTGTATTTTGCTGATCTTTTGATTCTTGTTGATTAATTCCTGCTTCCATCTGGTATCAGTTTCTTTCATCCTTGGAAATTTACCTAGAGTACAATCTGAAATTAAATTAGTAGCATATAAATTATCATTAACTAATTGTGTCAGATTGTTCATTATGGCTCTGGCCCTTGATGTAGCACGTTCTTCTTTAATCAACTGTGTATCCCATTCAGCAAACAAAATTTCTTTATGCCTTTCTTCGATCCTGGGAAGATTTTCACTCTTTCCTTGTTCTGAGTCATGCCATGAAATAAATTCTGAAATCTTATCATCTGCATTTTCAAATTCAATTCTGGTGCTGACTGATTCATCGATGAGAGATGATGTTATTTCACATAAAGGTTCAACTTGTGCAATTTTTTGACACAACTCATCCAACTACTGAGACAATAGCTTACTTGTTTCCAGAGCTTATGTTTTAAATTGGTCAATTTTAGGAAAATCCTTAAATTTATCCAATCTTGTTTGAAATATTTTTTCTTGCTCTTCTTTGGCAGTTTTCTCATTTTGCAACAAGGTTTGTAATTTGGATAACTCTTGAGACAACTATTGTTGTTTATTCAAAGTTTGTTGATCAAGCTTCTTCTTTTCAATACTCAGTTGTTCTTCCAATTGTTTGGTTCTGAGTTTTTCTTCTTCCAACTTCTGCTCCAAGTGTAATATCTTTTGATGATCGCCTGTTGTTTTCTCCTCTAACAATGCTATCTGTAAGTTTTTTTGCTTTATCATTTGAGTGACTTCAACAACTTTATCTATAGTGGCTGCACTATAGGCACCTATATATTGTGATAGTTTGGTAAGATCCTCTGAAGGATTTACCTTAGTATTCTTCCATACAACATTCATTAATTCAACCTGTGAAGTTGCAAGTGGTCCTTGATCTATCTTCCTTCTCTTCCTTTGTTTTCTGAAAACAGCCCTATGCTTAGGACTATAAAAGATATCCAGAGGAGGGATGTCTTCAACTCTCAACACAATTTCTTCTGATGGATGTTAAGGAATGATCTCCATATCCTGATTATTCAGATTATCAACTTGAGGATTGTTTTGTTCTCCTATTTACTGAGCGAATTGTTCATACTGTTGTAGCAAATGGGAAGTAATAATCACTTCAGCAGAATTTCCCTCTTTCTGTGAGTTCTTTTCTCTTTCAAGTTGATTATCGGGCTTATTGCCTGTATATATTTCTTTAGACTGCATATCAATTTTGCTGGTAGACACTTCTTCTTCCGTTTTGTTGGTTGTATCTTCCTTTTTCTTTTGTTCTATTTCCATACTTTCATTTTCTTGTAAAGTAATCCTTAGTTGGTCAAGGGGAACCTTAAGTAATCTCTGGCTTCTGAACTGCATAAATTTGTTCATATCTTCTGCTTGAAACTTGGATTTATCTAGATCATATACTCGGGAAAATTTCTCAATTGAGACAAATAAATCATCAAAGACATCAGGCTCATGCTCAAACTTTGCAATTTGGACCAAAGTTGTGAAATCAAAAGCCACTTTATTTGAATCATATTGTCTGCCTGGAATGGTTGCAAGCTTAAGATTGCTTATCTTAAGGGTTTTTTTTTTCAGCATGTTTAAAATCATTAAGAGTATAGGTTCCACAATGGAAAGGAAAAGTAGGCCACATCAATTTTTTGGAATTCTTTAAACACCTAGACATCCCTCTTTCCGTCAACTGATAAGAAATTTCTTGAGCTAAAAGTTTATCAGGGACATATAGAGGTAAGACATGAGGTTCTAAAATGTTTCCAAAAACCCTAATATAGGTAAACTTTTCTTCTCCAAACCAATTGCCGATTAGGGATATATCAAGCTTTGCCTTTTCAGAGAGCCGGGGAGGAAATTGGTTAAAAATCGTTTGATAAATAGGTAACATGAAGCCGTGGCAAATTCTATATACATGGTTTTTGAAATGAGCCTTCCACAAATGTTTATGGTAAATGTGAATCGGAACAGGTTCCTGTGAAGTCCATTTCCAACCCAGAATAGGGAATTCGAAATTAAAACACAAAGCATCTAAGACATAGGCACATAAATGAAATGGGGGAGTATTTCCACTATTTTTATTCTTTCTATAGTCCAGAATTCTGTTATACATCTTATCAGAAAGAATAACTGACCAATCCATAATCTCATAATTTATAGCAGCATGAATTAGGGGTACCATCTGAATTGAAAACCTTGCAGAATTATCATTCCCAAAAATTCTACACATCATTGCAGCGGCATAGCAATATGGAGGTGCAAGAGACTCTATGGAATACATACCTGAAGTCACATGCTTATGCTTTTCTTGAGCTCATCTCCATTCTTTAATTGGGTCTGATTCAATTTCATTGCTTGAGGTAAAATCTGCTATGAAGGCTTTGTTGTAGGTCTTTTGAGGATCTGGAAGATGGTACATTGCTTTGATGTTTTCTGCTCTAAAAGACCAAAACATCTTTCCCCCAACTGTCATGAATGTTCTGTTTGTGATGGTGGTGTTGTCTATCACCCATCGTATTATGTCATAATATGGGAACACATTCGCCCGAGCTGCAATTCTATGAAGAAAATAATTTGCGAGTTCTCTAAGGGGATTGTCATCTGAATCTGATTCTTCATCTGGCACTCTTGCCTTTACCTCTGTAACTGTAGGGTCTTCTTTTTCAAGCAGGTTATAAACTTCTTCCCAAGAAAGCTTCCCGAGACCTTGGCATGCAGTATCTGTAACCAGCTTGATTTTAGCTGGTTTTTCTTTTGGCATTGTGGTAATGGCAACAGTCTTTGTGGTGGCAGCAGTTCTTGATTTCTTAAGCTTCTTAGACATATTCTTCTTCTGGTATCGTTTCACTAGTTCGGCGAACAAAAGTGCTGGATGTTCTATAGTTTTTCAAATGAGACAAACCTTTCAGTCGCAGGAAGAAATGAAGTTAGGAGAACAACTATGCGAAAAGAATTTTATTAATGATCCCAAATTGATTAACCACGTATTAAAAATGAATGCCTTAACGAAAAGTCACATTCACGCATTGATATGTGAATCAATTACCATAATTCATTTTATTTTTTAATTAATGATGCTAGTAAAATCGAAGATCGGCGATATTGAAATGTTAATGTAAAGTTTCCCTTTGAATTTTTCGATTGCGATTGACCGATAAATAATATATGCGCGGCGCAAAATAGCGATTAATAAAGACTGATAATTCATCGCATCGGAGTTTTTTAAAGGAAAACGAAAGACATCTCATATTTTCCGTCGATTTGCGATTAGCGATAAAGGTATATCGCATCGGATATTTCCAAAGGGATTGAGTTGTACATGATTTTTTATGAAATGTGATTGCGATGATGGTGGGGTCCATTGCATCGGAGTTTTACAAAACAAGTAATCCTTTTCAAAATGTGATTGTAATATGTTGTATCGCATCGGAGTTTATAAAATAGATCGAATGAAGAATAACTTTTTCGAAATGCGATTGCGATAAGTTACATCGCATCAGAGTTTTGCAAAGCAGATGTGAAACCTTAAGGCTCTACCGATTTGCGATTGCGATTTACTTTATCGCATCGGACTTTTTAACATGAATACTTTTATACTTTGTGCCAATGCGATATAAGACTCATAGTTGATCGGATCAGAATAAATTCAATGTCACTTTTGTTCGTTTGCATTTGATATATGTGATATGCGATACATACTTTTCTAAACAATGAATCTTTTAATGTTTTATTGTATTTCCTCAAAAAAATTTATTTCTATCTAAAAGAAAGGGGACCTATTTCTAAAATAAAATTTTGAAATGGGGAGGGTTGTTGTATCGTACAACAAGTGGCGATTCACTGGAAGAAACATTTATCTCTGAAAAATAAAATGAACACTATACTTTTAGTAAGTAAAAAGTTTTAAAGATAATGAAAACTATCTTAGAGAAATTTAAATAAAATCTAACTCTAAAAAGGAATAAAAATCACTTACAATTTCTTTCTAATTTCTCAAGAATAAAAACATTTTTGGGTTTTCTCAAGCTTTGATTGGTTGATAATAATAAAGTAGGGGATCTTTCCAATTTTAGCTTTTGTGATTTACTCTATTGTCATAAGCATTGCCTCTGCTGCCTGCAAACATTTATAGTCTCGACAGGGTTACCTTTTAACCATCAACCATTCATTGTCCCATCCAACTAAGATCATGACTCTTTAAAAGATAAATTTAAAAGCCATTGTTCTGGTTTGGTAGCCAGTTAATAACAATGCCACTCACTAGTTGTAATTAAACTGAACAAGCTGACTCATGATGAGACCCCTTGTCTTATAATTATAAGCCATTGCCTTGTTTTGGTATGCAGTGTTGGCAATGTCAGTTTTATTACTTCTTATGATCATGGTAAGCAGGCTCGTGATGAGACCTCTTATCTCTTAATTTTTTAAACAAATAATTTCTTAGAATTACATTCTAAAAAATCACAACCTTAATGGATGGGGTGAAATGGTTTTTCTCCTTAAGAATCAATAGATGACAATATTTAGAGTTTTGAATGCCAAAGTTTGAAAAAATCTTTACTTTTTATGGATAACCTTTCTCTGCTCAATAAACTTATAATGATTTACAATTTTCTCCAGGTTTCAAAAGATTTTGCAAATGTTTAAACAAATTTTTCAAAGTTTAATATTTTATTTTTAACTACCCAAAAATTGTAATCATTTCCTTAAAAAATATTATTTACATAAAATAAGTATTTATAATATTTTCTTGAAAATATTTTCAAATAGTAAAAATCCAATTAAAGAATATTAACAACCTTATTTGTAAACAAACACACTTGCATAATGGAATATGTACAAGTAAGAAGGGGTTACCTTCTTAAGAAAAGAATTTTTTCAAGACAAGCTCATTCACAGGAAGAGATTTTCTCTTTCCTGTTAAATCTTGCAATATGAACGTTGATGAGCTTATCTTTTCAGCAATCTAAAATGGTCCAAGCCACATTTTTTGAAATTTGGTATGCTTACCCTTATCTTCATGTGCTTTGTCCCATTTCAGAACAAGATCACCAGTTTGCAAAGTTTTGGATCCAATAGAATTTGAATCAAAAGAAGATTTTATGAGTTGTTGATGTTTGGCATGAATACTTTTTTCTCTCTCTATCTTCTTCTAATTTAAGAATTTGATCAAATCTCAATTGAATAGATGATGAAGGATTCTCTTCAAGGAATTGAACTAGGGCTAAATATGGAAGTATTAGGTTTGATGGTATTACAACTTCTTTTCCATAGACTAGATTAAAAGGTGAAGTACCTATTGAAACCTTATGAGTTATGTGATCAGCACATAATGCAAAAATTAAAGATTTATGCCAGTTCTTTTGACTTTGATCAATTGTTCTTTTGATGATTTTGATAAGATTTTTATTTGTTGATTCAGCTAAACCATTACCTTGTGGATAATAATTTGCTGAATATTTCAATTTGAAACCTCTTTTGATTGCAAATTCCATTATACTATTTCCAGAAAAATAAGATGTATTGTCAAATATAAGAGCGTTAGGTACACCAAACCTGGTAATGATGAATTGATCAATGAATTCAATGATTGCATCAGAATTTGCTACCTTTAAAGGAATTTCTTCTACCCACTTTGTAAAGTAATCCGTTGATGTAAGTATGTATTTGTGTTGCTTGGAAGAATGTGGAACAAATTATCCAATAATATCAAGTCCACATTGTTCAAATGGTTGCTCAATGTTTACTGGTTGTAAAGGAAAGGTTGGTTTCCTTTGTCTTCCACTAGCAGTTTGACAAATCTCGCATTTCCTTACATAATCATGTGCATCTCTAAACAAGGTAGGCCAATAGTAACCAACATGGATTATTTTGTGAGCCGTGGTATCACCTCCAAAATGTCCACCTACTGGTCCATCATGTAATTCCTGCAACAGCTTGTGTGCTTCAGTTTTTTCAAGACATCTTAATAAAATTGAATCATAATTTATTTTGAATAACACATCATTAATGATTTCAAAGTGTTTGGATTTTAATCTTTAAGAACGCTTGTTTTTATAACTAAGATTAGAAGGAGCATACCCATTTTTCAAACAAAATATCAGATCAGCATATTGAGATTCATAATCTATAATACTTATCTGATTTACTTGAACAGTATTATCTTGATCTTGATGCACTGGTATATTGGAAGCTCTAGCTAAAAATCTGCAAAAACCTTGTCCTCTAACAATTTTAGCTGGCTTAATATCAATATCATACTCCTGTAGAGTTGTTACCCAATTAGCTCTCTTTTCTCCTACTTCCTTTTGCATTAACAATTGTCTCACTGCAGAGAATGGGACAATTATTTTTGTATGTGTTTTTAGGAGAAAAAGTCTAAAATGTTTGATTGATTTAAATACAGCAAAGGCTTGTTTTTCTACATTGGAGTAGTTAAGTTCGGCTCCTTGCAGATTTGAGCTAAAGAAAGAGATTGGTGCTTGCTCTTGTCGATCATTGGGTTGTGTCAAAACAGTAGCATAGGATTTTTCAGTAGCCAAAATATACAGAATAAAATGTTTAGAAAAATCAAGAGTATTCAATGTAGGTGCATTAATGATTTCCTGTTTGATTGAATCAAAGGCTTCTTTTTCTTTATGTAACCATTTGAAAACTGAATTTTTCTTAATCATATTCTGCAAAGGTAAAACTATTTGAGAAAAATCAAGAATAAATCTCTTGACAGAATTTATCTGTCCCAAAAAGGATTGCATGGATTTCTTGTTATGTGGTAAAGAAATATCTAAAATTTATTTTACTCTATCAGGATCAATATATATGCCATCTTTAGACACAACAAATCCTAGGAGTTTTCCTTCATTGAGAGCAAAGAAGGATTTCTTTGGATTTAAATAAATGCCAAATCTTCTACATCGTTCAAATATTTGTTTCAAATCATGCAGATGATTAGCTCTTTTCTTTGAAAATACGGTTATGTCATCAAGATAAATAACAACTGATCTATTAATCAAACCCTTGAACGTTATATCCATGGCTCTCTGGAAAGTAGCTCCTGCATTTATCAAACCAAAAGGCATCTTTTGTTAGGCATAAGTTCCCCATTTGGTTATGAAAGTAGTTTTCAGCCTATCATCTGGATGTACCAATATTTGATTATAGCCTGAAAAACCATCAAGAAAAGACATGAGTTCAAAACCAACTACCTTTTGAAGTATTTGTTCCATCGTTGGAAATGGGAAGTTATCCTTTTGACATGCCTTATTAAGATTTCTAAAATCAATATAGATTCTGATATCTCCATTCTTCTTCCTTACAGGAACCATGTTTGAGACCCAACTAGAATGTCTTACAGGAAAAATATTTTTTGCCTTCAAAAGTTTGTTCAATTTTGACTTGATTTGTCCTTCCAGATTGGGATGAATTTTTCTTAACTTATGTTGCACTGGCTTTACATCGGAAATCATTGGAATAGTGTGTTGGATAACAGAAGTATCATAAGTTTTCAAATCCTCATAATTCCAAGAAAAGACATTTTTGTACTTATTCAGAAGTCTGATGAAAGCTGTCCTTTCCTCTGATGTTAACTCGAGTCCTAAATTAACATTTTTTGGTTTAGACTCAGTACCAAGATTTACTAATTCAAAATTCAAAGTATAACTTTGAAGTTTAGTATTAGTAACCTTTTTGAATCTATCTTTGATATCATAGAAGTCTTCAAGTTTGACTATAGATTTGGGAATAGGATTTTCATTGTCTCTTGATGTGTTTTGAAGATCATGATCACTTTCATCAATTATTTGGCCATCATAAGATTTTTCTGAAGTCAAGAAATTTAAGATATCTTTATCATGATAAAATACTCTCCAATTGGTGACATTATCTGGCACAGAAGGTCTAAATATTAATTCAATTGAAAACCTATCTGGACTATAATCTTCAGCTGGGAGGAGCTTGGAAGCAACATTAGCTAACAAATCAGCTGCTGAATTCTGAGTTCTAGGGATAGAAAAGATGTTGAATGCTAAAAATTGAGTGGTAAGATCTTGAACAAGGGATTTATAATGTTTAAGATGATCTGAAAGACAATGGATAGTGTTTCTTACTTGTTTTATAACAATTTCAGAATCACCATACACTTTCAGGTACTTAACATTCAACCCTATTGCGTTATAAAGCCCTTGGATCAAGGCTTCATATTTTGCAGTGTTATTTGTACACTCAAATTCTAATCTACATGAGAGCATAGTTTTTTCCCCATCTGGATCAACTAAAATGCATCCTGCTCCTACACCATCATTGGATTTTGATCCATCAAAATACAAAGACCAAAATAAAGACTTATCTACAGGTTTATCTACAGATTGATCAGAAACATTAACAATTCTTGAAGAATCAGTTTGTGAAAAATTTTCAACTTGCGAAATAAAAGTATTTACAGAAAAAGGTGATTGCGGTGCTGTGAAATTTCCAAGAAATGATTCAGTAGAATAACCTCCGAGAATGTTGTTATTAAAAGCTACAGGTTCATTTGCTTGTTCAAATTCTATTATAGTATGCATCATGTGTTTTTCTCGCACAACCTTGATTTGATTTGGTTTTCCTTTGTGAGGAAGCCACATGTGAGAATAATCAGTGGCTTACCTGATCCTTTGGCTGCTTTGGCAACTACACCACTTGGTAGAGGAGAAATAGGTGTTGCATTTAATTCTTTCAATGGCAGCTTTTGTTGATGCTTAAGTTCGCTAAGTTCATGTAGAGTGATATTCGCTCTGGTTTTCTTCATGTCTTCAACAATGTTATAATCCATAGGATCCGATACCACTAGAGTCTTAGATGTTGTTGTAGGAGGATTAGAAGATGATGGTTGATTTCGAGTAAGAAAAGAGAAAGTTTTCTTTACAAGGGATTTGTCTTTAGTAGTCAAAGTTGAACTTTTCTTCTTGGGAACTGTTTGGACAGGCTCTGCTGCAGATTTACTTCTTGTACTTACTGGCATGGCGTCTTTTTATTTTTCACTGTCTGAATTAGGAAGAATGAAATCCCACATCCCATATAATTCAGCTATTTCTTCTTTTTCATCTTCTTCCAATAATAGAGGTGTATCTTCTTCTTCATCTTCTTCTAGATCTGACTCTGCATTGGATATTGAATTGGGTGGTTTAGATTCAGTTTTCTGATTCCTTTTGAAGTTCCTATAAGATCTATTGGTGGAAGTTTCTGCTACTTGTTTTTTGATTTCGATCATTTCATTAGACAAAGTCTTCAGAACTTTCTGTAAGCCTTCCATGTCATAAGGATCCCTAGGTGTTTTCTTCTTGGAATCATCCTTAAAGCTGAATTTTTTGGATTTTTTGTCTTCAATAGCATTCTTCTTATCCAAAGCAATAATTCGTCTTTCAACTGCAATTGCTTCTTTCATGTTTTCAGCCAAAGTAGGTTTAGCAGCTCTATCTACAAAAATTTCTATATTTGAAGGCAAAGTTGTTATATACCATTCACTTCGAACTTGCTCACTAGGTTTTGAGGTTGTAGGAATTTTATTCAAAAGTTTGTTGAATCGAGAATTAAAATCTTTGATAGGTTCTTTGGATTCTGCTCTCAAATTGGAGAGACCATTAATTAAAGTCGCTATTGATCTGTCATCTCCAAATTTGGTTAAGAAATGTTCCCGGAAAATATCCCAACTTGTAATAGATCTCAATGGTAATGAAAAATACCAGGATCCTGCTGCCCCTTGTAAAGTATAAGGGAATAATCTAACCACAACATCTTCATGTTGTACTGCATTTAAATTTACAGATAACATAAAGTCATTAATGTGTTCTTCTGCTTGTATACCAAGGTCAGGACTAAATTTTGGCAGCCATTTTTCAGGATGATCTGGCAAATCAATCAAAGGTGCAGTCATTTCAACAATCCCTGGATTAGTCCATGGTCTTTGTGCCATTGCTGTGATAACGGTTGAGGTACTTGAAGAGACAACTGGTGTTTGAGTAGAGGTTGTTGGAATAACTATACTCTTCTGGGTTTGAGTTTGGGAAGCAGATGAGTGAGTTTGTGATGAAGAAATAATATCACTACCTGATTTCGAGGGTGTTTTTCTGGTTTTAACTCGACTAGGTAAAGGAAATTCCTTTGGAGGAATACCAAGTTTTTCACTTTGTGACCTAGTAAGAGGTTTTGAAGATATGAATTATGACGTAACACTACCTTCGGATAATTCAAACTCTTCTAAAGATAATGAGAACCCTTGGAGTTTATGAACTAAAGCTTGTATTTCAGGGGACTTAGGAGGTTGATTGTTTGATAGATCTGAAGCTTTAGTAGTGGGTGTATTGATGTTCTTCTCAATTTCTTCCCTAGAGATTTGAGATGTAGAGGAAATTGAAGAAGGTGATGAGGGTGAATTTCTCTTGGAATGGCCTGTAGATTTGGATTTACTTGCCATTCATAGCTTAGGCCCTCCTTCTAGCGCCAATAATGTGGAAGCCTCGAAAATCGTTGCTTCAAACATTGGGGGAAAACCGCATGGTCCAGACCTTAGGACAACTCCTTTTTCATTTGGTGTGGTGGCTCTGACTGGATTTATAGGACCAGTTTCCTTATAATAAATGGATTGGTGATGGAGTGTTTGTGTAAGTGGATAAATTGAAGTAACTAATTGAGCTAGTCTACCTAACTTAATCTATAACTTGCAAATAATTCTAAAAACTAACCCGGGTATTAAATATGAATACGACTTAAAGGTTGTTTCAATTAAACAAATAACCATGAAAATGTATTATTATTCAATAGAAAGATGCAGTATCATATAATGATAACTCTGTTTAAGAAATTAAACAGAGGTAGAATAACACATCGCGTTCATAATTCTATATATCATTTGCACATACTATGATAGATGAATATTTCTATATCTTCAGAAATGATATGATAAATAAATATTTGAGAAACAAGCATATATAAATGATAGCAAATTTCAAAGAGAATACTTCATTACATAAAGAAAATAACAGTAAATCGATAGAAATACCAGATTCATTAAGATATTTTCTTGATGCAATTCGATATCCAGATCCTGCACTTTAACTTAGAACAATCTTCAAGGTACATAAATGCAACTCTCAAAAATAATTCACCATGAAATCACAGGAATCTTGTGCTTTAACTTAGAACAATCTTTAAGGTACAAAAATGAAACTCTCAAAGACAATTCACCATAAAATCACAGAATGTGATCCTTTATAAAAAATAAGATAGTCAATGGAGTACATAAATGTATTATCCAAAGCCAAAATATTACAAATTCAGGACCCCTTTCTAAATGCTTGAAAGGGGTTTAAATAGGAAATTAACAAAACAAATTAACTATAACTTATGCTAGAAACTATCATCGAAGATCCGGGAAAAGACAAGCAATATCAAATAAAACAGATTCATTGAATTTCTTTTGTATTCAATGTGCTGAGGTGGCAGATTTTAAGCATATCTTTAACTTCGGTTGGATGACTCAGCCTCGAATGCAACTGACTAGTGTATATGGCATCAGATAGCTCTAGAATGATGTAATTGATGGCATTATAAAGGCATTTGATTGCCATCTGTTGACTGTGTGGTTTGATCAAATATGTCCATAGGACATCCCATGTAATTTCCTGTATTTTGCTGATCTTTTGATTCTTGTTGATTAATTGCTGCTTCCACATGGTATCAGTTTCTTTCATCCTTGGCAATCTACCCGGAGTACAATTTGAAATTAAATTAGCAGCATATAAACTATCATTAACTAATTGTGTCAGTTTGTTCATTATGTCTCTGGCCCTTGATGTAGCACGTTCTTCTTTAATCAACTGTGTATCCCATTCAACAAAAAAAATTTCTTTATGCCCTTCTTCAATCCTAGGAAGATTTGCACTCTTTCCTTGTTCTGAGTCCTGCCATGAAATAAATTCTGAAATCTTATCATCTGCATTTTCAAATTCAATTCTAGTGCTGACTGATTCATCGATGAGAGATGATGTTATTTCACATAAAGGTTCAGCTTGTGCAATTTTTTGACACAGATCATCCAACTGTTGAGACAATAGTTTACTTGTTTCCAGAGCTTCTGTTTTAAATTGGTCAATTTTAGGAAAATCCTTAAATTTATCCAATCTTGCTTGAAATATTTTTTCTTGCTCTTCTTTGGCAGTTTTCTCATTTTGCAGCAAGGTTTGTAATTTGGATACCTCTTGAGACAACTATTGTTGTTTATTCAAAGCTTGTTGATCAAGCTTCTTCTTTTCAATACTCAGTTGTTCTTTCAATTGTTTGGTTATGAGTTTTTCTTCTTCCAACTTCTGCTCCAACTGCAATATCTTTTGATGATCACCTGTTGTTTTCTCCTCTAACAATGCTATCTGTAAGTCTTTTTGCTTTATCATTTGAGTGAATTCAGCAGCTTTATATATAGTGGTTGCACTATAGGCACCTGCATATTGTGGTAGTTTGGTAAGATCCTCTGAAGGATTTACCTCGGTATTCTTCCATACAACATTAATTAATTCAACTTGTGAAGTTGCAAGTGGTCCTTGATCTAACTTCCTTCTCTTCCTTTGTTTTCTGACAACAACCCTATGCTTAGGACTATAAAAGATATCCAGAGGAGGGATGTCTTCAACTCTCAACATAACATACACGTCTGGAACGCGACTCGAAAGGTCTTACTACTTATTCAAGCTGTATTGATCTTCAAGCTGTCTCTTTGATAGCCATTTCCAGATTGAGTTCGAGTGGAAGGTCCCATTCCAGATACAGATCCAAAGCAAGAAAATTCACTACCATAAGCAGATATAGATTGAGGTTGTGGGTGGTCTCCGCAGAGGCGGAGGTGGAAGTTAGAAGCAAACACGCGTCAAATTCTTTGCCTCCAGTTACGAAGCTAGTAATTACCATTGAAGCAGTAGCCATTGATTCATTTGAACTAATCGATCCAGTTGCCCCTGTGTAGTTTATTATATAATAGTAACAGGGAGGTATGCAAGTGGCTATAGAGCTGGAAGGGATACGTTGCGAAGTAGTTATGGAGAAGCTGGGGCAGAGAAGGCGGGCGAGATGCCAATGGTAAGGCCTCCATAAAATAGTATGTAGAGTCAGCGGTTCGCAGTCTTGAACGATTATTAAGTAGTAGTGCATTCACGGTCAAAAGCACCTACCTCATGGCGTTTCTCCTAGAACAAGCTATAATGCCAAATATATAGCAAGCGCAACAAAGTAAGCACCCGAGCATCTTACTAGCCAGTTGGTCTTCTATTTCCTTTTACCGGATGGAAAGACTGAGTGACCGGGTCTGTGCGCTCGGGAGGTTAGGAGAGTAAGTAAGGTGCGTTAGCTTGTCAGTCGTTCTTTTCTAGGAACGCCGGTAAGGATGTGCTCGGGATCCTATACCATGATGTGTATAGGATGTCCGGCTGGGTTGAACCAGGACCTGAGAATCCCTTACTTCTAAACCCACCAGGAACTATACGAGGTAAGGTTGACGGACGGCTAGCCCATTACCTTCAGCTATCAAAGTAAAGGGTGGGTTTAATGAAAAAGAAAGCAAATTCCTTCCTATTCCCGATGATAACACACCTACCTTAAGGGGTCTTAAGTGACCTGTGCCTAACCTTTCCTCTCTCTCTTGACCGCAGAGCCTAAAACAGCAGGGATGAAAATGATGGAGATGGGAAAAAAAGCAAGGAGGTTGACCCGCTTGTCCGCATCGGGCAAGGTTCGATGGCTCGTGTGTTTCAGTATTGTTCGTCCCAGGAGCTTTGGTTCACATAGCCAGAAGCCCGAGAGCCTTGTTATAATAGGTACTCCCTCCCAGAAGCAAGTGAGTTAGGAACCTTTACGGGGAGGGGACTTGGGACTTACGCTTGAGCTAGAATGGGGGATACGTGGAAAAAGAACCTGTAAGGCGATAGGCTATTAGGAACTATGATTACCCTTCTCTCGTGGTTGGCGAATCCGTTGCAACTACGGAAAAGGGGAGTTTTACATTTCAATAAATCCAGTTTTGATTCCAGATAAGGGAGGGGTTATTACAAAATGGATGGGAAAGTGACCTTGAGGAATAACGCCTTTTTCAGCTCTTGCCTTTGCTTTCTTTGGTGGGGGTTCCAGCTATTATTCTCTTGCTTGTTCGCGTGGGATGGAATGTGTGTCGTCTGCCTTGATCTTCGTTCGTATTGAGCTTATCTATTAGCCACCTCCTTTCTCTCTACTCTCTCACTCCTTCTAACTCCTATTAGTAGAGTAGTCTTAGTGCAGAAGTAGTAGCTGTATTTCTCTTTCTCTCTATCTTTAGTCCAACCAGTAATTCTAAGTTATATATAAAAATGATTTAGCCAAGGCTAAGCAGTAGTTCTTCGCGTTAGCAAAGCAGTGTGTCGTTCTTGAAATGAGACTTATAACGACTGGTTTCATCCCGATCTAGTTGCCTTATATGATCCAGATGGGTTATCGAACTCGAGTTTTTCTTTAATCAAATCGCTTAGTTAAAGCAGTTTAGGAAGGTAAGAAATTCTATAACTCACCCGACCTTCGACCCTATAAAAAGGAGATTTTATTGAATGAAACTATTGAATGATAAGCTTTTATAGAATCTATTCCAATCAAACTAAGTGCCTGCTCAGAACAAGGTAGTTAATCCATTTAGAAATCAATATTGTTTGGTGTCAACTTGGGGGCCTTCTCCTTCTTATCGGCCAGTGATGGGCCCTGCTCTCTTTTCCAGTGGGAATGCCTATTTCGTAAGATGGTGCGGTAGTTGTTGGGAACGCCTTTCTTGGAAGATGTATCGGTTTATCAGGTTGCATTATATATTTTATTCACCACGAATAAGAATATTACGGAATTCCGCTAATAGAAGCGTATTGTAATTCAATCTTTCTAGCAGTTGGGCTCAAGTAAAAGGCCCCCATAGGTTGAGCTGCCCAAACAACCGACCGCTTCAAAGTTCCGTCAAGAAGTGATCGAATATTCTCAATCGGGCCCCTTTGGTCGAGGTCGATCGAGCCCTGCCCCCCACAAATCTGATTTCTCGTTCCTAAATCCCCACAAAAAGAAAGCTCAGCTCTTAGTCCCCTTCCTTTCCTTCTGGCTGGTTCCTCTATCTGATCGAATAATATCCAATATATGCTTCTATCTTTCTAGCAGTGTGTGAAATAGATTAGGCCCCGTTGTGGGGGTTCTGGTCTCTCTGCTGATACAAGAGGTAATTCCTGCTGTAGCTGTTATCATGGTGCTTATTCGGTAGCGGGGAGGGAGCGGTAAGTTGCAGAAATCGGTTGCCAGGAGTCGCTGCGACACCGTGTGAAAATATCCACGGTCGACACACTGTTATAGGTGGCTCTATTCCATAATGATCCTTTCATGAATTATTAAGCAAACCCCAAGTGACCATGACGTGCTCAACTAATAGGGTCGGTTGTTCATTTGTTGATAGGTTCGGTAGGAGGTTTCAGTGAAAGTAAAAGTAGAAAGTTTCGGTGTAGCTGCTGGTTTCACCTAGTGACATAGATCCTGCCCGATCCTCAAATATAGAAATGTATGGGTTCAGTTCATTGGTCTGGTTGTAAAGAGTGAAAGAGCCCGATGTTCTACTGCATAATTAATAGATGAGAGGATCCATTGTGCTATGATGGGTGTTTTTGCAGGTAATAGTGAAGTCCATGGGTGTTTGATCCTTATCCTATTTATTATGGATGGTCTTCCAAGCTTGAGGAAATGCTACAACACCTGTATCCGGATCAGATGCCATGCGATTATGCAACTGGGAATCAGTTCATTAAACCTTACCTTGGGAATACACCTTACATACTTTCTCTTTAGGGAGCTGCCCTAGACCATCTGTGGAATGGGAATCTGCCAGACCAGGAGCTAGCTGTTAGTGCCGGATACGATTTGATCTTGCAGAGGGGAATGGGAATACGTTCATCAACCCTTGCTCTCCTCGACCTCGTAACCTCGGCCGAGTCCCTCCGGGCCTTTTGTCGAGCAAGCAATAAATTCCTCGACCTCCTCGGCCGAGTCGATGGCGGCCTTTGTCGAGAGTTCGGCAAGCTCACCCTCACCATATGAATAGTGAGCCCCTACCGGGCCTCACCTTTTGAGGGAAGGTGAGCGATAAATCGGGCCTTTTTAGTCGAGTGTGCTAACGCACCCTACCGGGCCTCACCTTTTGAGGGAAGGTGAGCGATAAATCGGGCCTGTTGTTCTTCAAGTTGATGGCGGGGGCCCCTCCCCCAAAAGAGAGTTGTTGATGGCGGCCCTCACCATATGAATAGTGAGCCCCCTCACCATATGAATAGGGAGTCGATGGCGGCCTTTTAGTCGAGCCCCTCACCATATGAATAGTGAGTGACTCCATCCCTACCGGGCCTCACCATCGGAATAGTGAGTCCCTCACCATCGGAATAGTGAGTCCCTCACCATATGAATAGTGAGCCCCTATCGGGCCTACCGGGCCTCTCCTTATAGTCGAGAGTTCGGCAGGCTCACCCTACCGGGCCTTCGGTCTTTAGGCCTTCCGGCACCTCTCCGGATACCCGCTCCCAAATTGCTTGAAACTCTAGATAGAAAAGAAGAAGCCATGTAAGCAAGCAACTTGACCCGCTTGCCTACTGATTGAATGGCTTTCCATCCATGAAGAATCTAGCTCAAATCGATTCATTTCGACTAACTTTTCGCTGCTATTATATATGTAATTACGCTTTAGCACCGGACGTACTCCCTCGGTAAAGCCCTAGCCCTGACAAGTCTGTTATTCGGGACAGCATCAATTGAAATGAAATATTCTCTTTGGTGACCCCGCTAACTCATTAAGAGAGCATAAAGACCAAGTATCGTCGTACTTTACACAACTCCTCCCTAGCCTGGGCGGTGCTGCCTCGTTATATACATGATTTCTGCCGCTGTTGGAACTAGATATAGAATATGAGATCTCTTTGTAGACGATATTATGGTACGATCGATTATGATAACCTAACGCGAAAAGCTCCCCACGCCTACCTTCGCACCTACCTGAGCGCTGTGATTTACCTACCTTCTAGCTATCTCAGGTAAATTCTCACCTTCCCTTCGACAACGCGATATTAGATATGTAATTATGCTCTCGAATAATTGAGAAAAGAAGTGATTTTATGCTTAGCGAGACATCTATTCCCAACCCAAAATGAATTCTATTTTCGAGATCAAGATATGACCCTTTTAGAGACAGATATGATCTCAGTTTCTATCGCTCGCTGTTTGAAGAGTGGGCTTTTCTGTTCAGGTCAATCCTTCTTAAATGCAATATTATATATGTCATTATGCTTGCCTTATCACTATTACTTGAAACGAAGTCTTTCACGAACCACTGCCTTAGTTCGCACGACAAGGAGACAATAAAGCCTTATAACGCCTTTCACCCGGCCGGACCCCGCACTTGATCCGAAATGCTGGAAGTGAAAGGGATGAACGATAAGGGGAAATAACGAAATCGAATTTAGCATATAATGGTAGCTCTGCCTGCTACGCTCTCCTCTCTTTGGTGAAACACTACTCCTCTTAGGTCCTTCCTGAATGACCGGAATTGAATTAAGATAGTAAGCATAAAGCATATATTCGTAAATGACACAACGCATCATAATCTAGGCTGAGGGCTTGTCTAACAGTTCTTTTTTTTAACCGGGCCTGTAGCTCTGTATTGACCCCTCCCGATCCTATGGCGAAAGGTATAAGCATCTGATGGGAGCTACGCGACCCCCTCCCTCTGTAGAAAGACGAAGGTAGGAGGAGTAGGATAAGTAGGTTATTTGTTATATGCATGACTGAGATAGATGTATGAGGGCTGATGCGTAGGTTCCCAAGTGTGTAAAGTGTAACCAAAGTAAGTCTAGACGTTTTAAGGACTAGTCCAACCAAAGTAGGCGTATAGCTGTAGGGTCTAGGGCATATGTTTCTTTTTAGTTTATGGATTTCACGGGATCGAGTATCACGTAGATATGCGAGTATCATATGTATCTCTATGTATTGATGTATAGATTTCTTCTCGATTAGTCAATGGCAGCCTTAAGAGACTATCTTAGTCCAAGCATGAAGCTGCATGGACTGCCCTGCTGTAGTTATGCTCGTTAAGTAACCAACATGGATGGCTCCAAAGACAATCCATTAGGTAAAGTGACTTAAATGGCATTCTGACTAAATAAGAAAATGCATTGATGTGCCCCGATGATAATAATAGGATATTCCATCCGACCCGATCAAAACGAGTTGTTATTAGACCAAAATGGGCAATTAGAAGTTGTTCAATGCCGAATCTGGTAGGCAATCAATCCAATCAATATCGATATGCTCATAAGTAAACAAGCATGCCCCAATGGCTCAATCTCATCTGTTGGGAACATGGGCAATCTCTTGAATCTGGCGATCGTTCAAAGATCGTTCAAACTAGGCAGGTCGGTGCTCCCCCCGAACCGACGGCAAGCAACGAAGCAAGTAATGAAAGCAGTACTAATTCACTGATTGCATTATAGTGGACTTGGCTTTCCGTTCTGTAATAAATTGTCTAGCCACCTGTCTGTAGCATAGAGCTCGTTGTTTACCCATCCTGGCAAGCTCCTTTAGTTCTACCCCCCTTACTTAAGAAATAATGAATCCTATGGGGAGAAACTACTCACTATCGAAATGAAAGACGATCGATTATCTACCCAAGGAGATATCAAATCTCACATACGAGAAAAGGTCACAAATATAGTTAAACCAAGTAGCATTGAAAAGGCATAGTGATAGTAGGGTCGGGATATCCCCGCCCTCCGGACCGGACGTGAAGGTCCCCCCTCATCCGGCTCTCTGCAGGGGAATATCCACTCGCCGCTTCCCCCAATATCCCCCCCTTTTCCACATCATGGGGAGGTTTACAGGAGATCCCAGAGGCTCGCACTGCTATAGCAGTCCGGCTGCTCCTGCCGAAATCATTGCTATTCATTCTCTCCCCCGTGCTCTGGCAATTACGCTCCCTATACTATTTACCGTACATGTAGTTAGGCTAGGGACAATGACGATCCGAGATATATAATGACAATAATATAGAAATCGATAATGATATATAGATATATATCTATATATATCTATATCTTTAGACATATTGAGATATAGAATTTATATATATATATATATATATCTATATAAATAGATATATATATAATAGACATGGCCATCGATATATCCATGTATCCTAATATATATATATAATATATTATATATAGTCTAATACGGCACAATACGATATAATGCAATGGGAGGGATGGTAGAGGGCTGCCTGCGCCCAAAAGCGATGATTCACTTGTCCCCTTGTCCATAGGGACCTCGTGGCATACTACCTCAGCGACTCCCGCTAGATAGCCGCCCCTTTATAGATCTCTATTCTTACAGCCTCGTGGACGAAAGGAGGGAACTTATTGTAGGGATTCATTAACTTGCATTCCTGCTGGCACTACTAGAAAGCTCCGGTCTTAACGCCCCCACTACTGCTGCCCTTCGGGTTCGTAGAGTCGGGTTTACCGTTTACCCACAACGGAGGAGCCGCCCCCCGAGAAGTAGGGGGGCAGGCGGCCACGGGTTATAACGCACTCCTCGCACGACGAATCCACTTTGAAGTTGACTCATTCGCTTGGCCAATTGTAGGAATGTGTACGAAATACCATAAGGGCCCAATATCTCAATAGCACCTTTGTCTGAAGCTTCGAATGATACTTCATATCCGAAACGAACGATCTGACAGGCTATAAAGTCATTAAAAACTTGATCGGGGAACCAGCGTTTATTTAAAAAGCAATGGAGTCGATTACCGGAAGTACTAGTTTCAAAGGCTCGTTGGAATTGATCCGCTACGAGATTTACATTATACGCCACGAAAGCACCTAAAGTACTAGACAGAATAGGTATTGGTTCGGTAATGGTTGGAGCAGCAAACTCAGATTCGGCAAGAATCTCATTTTTGGGTGGTACGGAAGGGGGATTGGCCCGAGAATTGGATAGGGGGTCAAGATGCAGCCTAGGCTTACTCAAGTGCCCTCCGAACCGCGCGAGATGGTCGCCTATTACACGGCTCACTAACTCTGCATTGGGTTTGGGTACCTATTATTCGGCGGCTACGGGCGCTACTATAATTATAGGTAGGGGGGGGGGCGTCATCTTCCCATAGGGTGAGATGAAAGTTACCCTTAAAGACATATTCGACATCATAGGTCTACCAATCAATTTATGGTAGTCTTCGCCAGGAGGTCGACGATAAGGAAGGAGGATATAGGTCATTGAAATAAGGTCTACAATATCCGGTATTCAATGCTAGTACTCGATCCCAAAAGTTGATGCAGTCAATATCAGGAGTCAATTTAGTCTTTTCTGTTTGCAAAACAATGCCATATTGTCTGTCTGTGAACCGATACATCATTCCCAGTTTGCCATTACCAGTAGGTTGCCACAGGGAGGCGCATTGACTGGATGTTGAGAGAACCATCATTCCCCACTGGGCAGTGCGTGCCAGTTGTTGTCGAGTTGAACGCTCAGTTGATGTCGTCGAAAAAGAAAGGGAAAGTTTATGTCCAAGTTTTTGGCTTTATAGACTTTCACCCCGGCGGACTAGTGAAGCCACGGTTGTGGACGAGGTAGCTGGGCTTTTCTCCTCCTTGATTGATACAGAGATGGGCTTGATACAGTCAGTGCCTAGAAGCTAAGGTCAGATATAGAACCTATATTCATCAAACCTATACTCAGTGAGTGCATGAACGGTCAGTGCAGGAATGAGAAGCTCTAGACAGTGCCAGCAGTTGTCATCCAGGACTCATGCTGCTTATCAGTGTCACTTGTGAATGCACGCTCAATCTAGATTTCAGTCAGGGTTTCAATGCCAGGTTCCCATGCATGACAGAAGAGGATATACCCCTCACGATACGGTATGGTACAGCACAGAGTCGACACTGTGAGGCACACTGCCTGCTGATCGAGTGAGATCTTGCTACCTTCGAAAACTTATACCGTCTCTATCTTGCCTATGCCCTGTTGGATCTGTCCTGCCCGAGTTGGTTGATCTGCTCTAACTGACTTACTTTATTGATTCGCCTTAACCGCCTGGCTTGACTGATCTAACTGACCTGGTATGCAAACCCTGAACCCTGGAAATAGAGAATGCTTAAAAGAGTGTCTTAGGCCTAATTCGCCATCCAAATGGAACTACTAAGAATGCCCCAAATGCATGAATAAATGGATATGGAAGGCATCCAAATGCATCATGAAAAGTGATGGTATAATTACGTATATTAAGCAAACTGCCATTTTCCCATCTACACAGAACTTCTTTTTTCAGTCTTTGAACTCTAGAATTTCCCATATTGAGAGGGTCCGATAGACAGGCCTATTCTAGTGTGTTGTGTCCATGCCTCTTTCGTGTGCTCTCGGGATCGAGCGTTAGCGGTACTCATCATGGGGGCAAGTATTCAAAACAAGTATTCCCTTCTTCGCTACTTCTCTTCACTACATACATTACTAATTCTCTTTCCTTGACTACTACTACAACTACTACTCTTCCCTACTTCTCGGCAATGGGAAAAAGAAGTACTCCCAGCAATGACAAGTGACTATAAGCAAATTCGCTATGGGAGGGCCTATTTGCATCTCCAATGATATATCCTCTTGGGCTCAAGTACAAAAGCATCAACCCCTTTATCGACAGCATAGATACCATAATAGATACACCAAAAAGAGACACCGGAAAGATACCGGGAAAGATACCAGATAGATACACCAGCGCGGATGGCGAGTAACCTAGAAAGATACCAGCGATACCGGCATAGAGTACCGGAATATCCACGTGGATCTCTCCTATTGGGACCAGCAGGTTTAAGAGAGAACAGGTTGAATATATCCCCGTGGGAAGACCAGAGTTCTTCATTTGGGCAGGTTGATGAAAAGCTAATAACCATGGGAGATAAGGTCTTACAGAGTTTCTTTGGGCAGGTTGATGAGAGAACAGATTGAATAGAGCCCCGTGGTGATTATTTGAATTGGGCAAATCCGGTTGAATAGATACCATATTGACTAAAGCCCCTTAAGCAAGATTAGAATAGCTTAGGAGCATTAGCATACTCTTTTTGGTCTTATATCCCTCTTTTTTTAGATTAAGAAAATAAGCTAATATCATTGTGACTAAAAGACTTTTAGTTCATTATACTCAGTAAGACTGGCCTTATAGAAGATTATTATACTAGCTTATAAAGCAGGTATACTAGTTAGTTATTGATACTCCATTTTAGACTCTTTAGACTCTTTAGACTCTTAGGCATTCCTTATACTCTTTTTATACTATACTTACGACTCTAGTCTAATAATTTCTTTAGATTCTATCTGTTAGTATTATTATTATATTGGTCCAATGCAATGGATGTTAAGGAATGATCTCCATATCCTGATTATTCATATTATCAACTTGAGGATGGTTTTGTTCTCCTATTTGTTGAGCGAATTGTTCATACTGTTGTAGCAAATGGGAAGTAATAATCACTTCAGCAGAATTTCCCTCTTTCTGTGAGGTATTTTCTCTTTCAAGTTGATTATCGGGCTTATTGCCTGTATATCTTTCTTCAGACTGCATATCAATTTTTCTGGTAGACACTTCTTTTTCTGTTTTGCTGGCTGTATCTTTCTTTTTCTTTTGTTCTATTTCCATACTTTCATTTTCTTGTAAAGGAATCCTTAGCTGGTGAAGGGGAACTTTAAGTAATCTTTGGTTTCTGAACTGCATAAATTTGTTCATATCTTCTGCTTGAAACTTGGATTTAGCTAGATCACATCCTCGGGCAAATTTCTCAATTGAGACAAATAAAACATCAAAGACATCAGGCTCATGCTCAAACTTAGCAATTTGGACCAAAGTTGTGAAATCAAAAGCCACTTTATTTGGATCATATTGTCTACCTGGAACGGTTGCAAGCTTAAGATTACTTATCTTAAGGGTTTCTTTTTCAGCATGTTTGAAATCATTACGTGTATAAGTTCCACAATGGAAAGGAAAAGTAGGCCACATCAATTTTTTGGAATTCTTTAAACACTTGGACATCCCTCTTTCCGTCAACTGATAAGAAATTTCTTGAGCTAAAAGTTTATCAGGGACATATAGAGGTAAGACATGAGGTTCGACAATGCTTCCAAAAACCCTAATATAGGTAAACTTTTCTTCTCCAAACCAATTGTCGATTGGGGATATATCAAGCTTTGCCTTTTCAGAGAGTTGGGGAGGAAATTTTTTAAAAATGGTTTGATAAATAGGTAACATGAAGCCGTGGCAAATTCTATATACATGGTTTTTGAAATGAGCCTTCCACAAATGTTTATGGTAAATGTGAATCGGAACAAGTTCCTGTGAAGTCCATTTCCAACCCAGAATAGGGAATTCAGAATTAAAACACAAAGCATCTAAGATATAGGCACAGAAATGAAATGGGGGAGTATTTCCACTATTTTTATTCTTTCTATAGTCCAGAATTCTGTTAGCCATCTTATCAGAAAGAATAACTGACCAATCCATAATCTCATAATTTATAGCAGCATGAATTAGGGGTACCATCTGAATTGAAAACCTTGCAGAATTATCATTCCCAAAAAGTCTACACATCATTGCAGCAGCATAGCAATACGGGGGTGCAAGAGACTCTACGAAATACATACATGAAGTCTCATGCTTATGCTTTTTTGGAGCTCGTCTCCATTCTTTAATTGGGTCTGATTCAATTTCATTGCTTGAGGTAAAATCTGCTATGAAGGCTTTGTTGTAGGTCTTTTGAGGATCTGGCAGATGGTACATTGCTTTGATGTCTTATGCTCTAAAATACCCAAACATCTTTCCCCCAACTATCATGAATGTTATGTTTGTGATGGTGGTGTTGTCTATCACCCATCGTATTATGTCATAATATGGGAACACATTCGCCCGAGCTGCAATTCTATGAAGAAAAGAATTTGCGATTTCTTTAAGGGGATTGTCATCTGAATCTGATTCTTCATCTGGCACTCTTGCCTTTACCTCTGTAACTGTAGGGTATTCTTTTTCAAGTAGGTTATAAACTTCTTCCCAGGAAAGCTTCCCGAGAACTTGGCATGCAGTATCTGTAACCAGCTTGATTTTAGCTGGTTTTTCTTTTGGCATTGTAGTGATGGCAGCATTATTTGGGGCGAAAATAGTTCTTGATTTCTTAAGCTTCTTAGACATCTTCTTTGTCTGGTATCGTTTCACTAGTTCGGCGAACAAAAGGGTTGGATGTTCTATAGTTCTGCAAATGAGACAAACCTTTCAGTCGCGGGAAGAAATGAAGTAGGAGAACAACTATGTGAAAAGACTTTTATTAATGATCCCAAATTGATTAACCACGTATTAAAAATGAATGCCTTAATGAAAATTCATATTCACGCATTGATATGAGAATCAATTACCATAATTCATTTGATTTTCCAATTAATGATGCTCTTACAATCAAAGATTGACGATATTGAAATGTTAATGTAAAGTTTCCCTTTGAATTTTTCGATTGCGATTGACCGATAAATAATATATGTGCGGCGCAAAATAGCGATTAATAAAGACTAATAATTCATCGCATCAGAGTTTTTGAAAGGAAAATGAAAGAAATCTCATATTTTTCCGCCAATTTGCGATCTGCAATAAAGGTATATCGCATCAGATATTTCCAAAGGGATTGAGTTGTACATGATTTTTTCTGAAATGCAATTGCGATGATGTTGGGGTCCATTGCATCGGAGTTTTACAGAACAAGTAATCCTTTTCAAAATGTGATTGTGATATGTTGTATCACATTGGAGTTTATAAAATAGACCGAATGAAGAATAACTTTTTCGAAATGCGATTGCGATAAGTTACATCGCATCGGAGTTTTACAAAGCAGATGTGAAACCTGAAGACTCTACCGATTTGCAATTGCGATTTACTTTATCGCATCAGACTTTTTAACATGAATACTTTTATACTTTGTGCCGATGAGATATAAGACTCAGTTGATTGGATTGGAATAAATTCAATGTCACTTTTGTTCGTTTGCATTTGATATATGCGATACATGCTTTTCTAAACAATGAATTTTTTAATGTTTTGTCGAATTTCCTCAAAAAAAATTATTTCTATCTAAAAGAAAGGGGACCTATTTCTAAAATAAAATTTATTCTAAAATTTTGAAATCAGTAGGGTTGTTGCACCGTACAACAGAGTCTTAAGGCTAGAGGCAAAGAAAGAACATATACACCACAACATATCTAATGTGTTCTAAAAAAGAGTGAGCCTGCGTTTAGTAATTATGGGATCCTCAGTCTAAGATACAAGGGTCTTCAATTCATTGAGCCTTAGCAAGAGTCTAGGTAGATTCATCATCCAACCTTACCGCCTTATAAAATGAAACATTAGAGTGGGAGTGGGTGAAAAGCAAGATTTAAAGTGGAATATGATATCTCTTTCAAACACACCATCATTTGAATCATTCATGTTGGAATCCTTTATGTCTATATCAAAAGGGGATTTTCACTTGCTAGGGTGACAAACATAGTTATGGGTGCCTTTAACCTTTCCCATCATGTGGGGATCCTAATCTCCCTTGTCTTCCTAACAAAGAGACTTTTGCAAATAAGGGATCTCCTATGTAAGAATGAGGATGCAAGTTTCCATCAAGGTAGGAGGGTAGGAAGGCTTGAAGATAGACATAAGCCATTATAGTGCAAAACTGTATTGAGAATATTTAGAGTCTTCAAGGGGGATGAGTTAACATCCAAAAAGTGTTAGACCTAATGGGTGGACGTTGATGACTAAACTATCTCTAGGGGGTATGAGGTTGGGGCTTTGTGTCAAGACAAATTAGAATTAAAAAGTGAATGTGAAGAGTGGCTATAGAATTGTAGGAGTTGTCTTAATTTCTTTTAGGCATGATCTTGTAATGAAAAAGAGTGATCTATATACAACTATGGGTTGAAGCATTCCATAGATATGGACGATTACATGGTTAGACCAAGTCTACTTCTATCCATGGGTGGATATTACCATGAGTGATGCAAGGACCTAGGTTGATGTGAATATTATTTCTTGGCTAGATGGGGATGTTATAACCTCCATTGCCTATTCCTATTGTTAATTGGTAGCCTGGTCTGCCACAAGTGCTACCATTGGGATATCTTAAAACTATCTTATCACCCTATTTGAGGTAGAACAAGTTTGATACTAAACATTAGAGTCCAATTTATTAAAAATACAAAGAGAAATTGCAAATACATCAAATATAAATTAAAAAATACAATTTTCAAATATAATAATGATTAGAGATTACATTTAAAACTCCTAAAAAATAACAACGACAAAAAATAATCACATATAATCATATAAAAACATATAATTGTATTATATATATATATATATATATATATATATATATATATATATATTATTTATTTTTATTTTTATTTTTTTTAATATCTGTGGAAAAAAATCTTTATTTTATGAGAAAAATAACAGACCGCCCCTTAATGGGGTTGTTACAATGCTCCTTGAGCTGTTTGTACTCTTTATAAGAGTTTTTTCATGTAGCCCTGATGGGTATTCCTCTCAACAATACAAATTAAAACGTTACCACTACAATGTTTTCTCCAAATATTCTTCATGCTTCCTATTTGAGCTTTAAAAAAAAAAAAAAAAACCTCCAATCTTGTTACAGAAAGGCATTTCAAGTCTTCACTGTGAATTTTCATTGGAAGCGAGATGCTGGAACTCCCCGAACAGGCAGGTCGAGCACGAGTACGACGATAAAAAATGACTAAATCATCAAAAAACCAAATCTCCCATAGATTTTTCACGTTGTCCAATAAAACGACCGTATATACAAAACTGAAAACATGTTTGTGCTCCTATGTATATTTAAACCAGGTGGATTTCTTCCAAGTTGGAATAGATATCCATAATTTTTAGCATGCCTAGAGGTAGAGTGAGAGCCGACTTTGATAGTCCATCAACTTCCAAATTTATTTCCCGATACACATGTTTGAAAGAGAGGAAACGATAGCCTTGAGATAAACGTCGAATGTTGCGGAGGATGGCTTGAATATGAGGAGAGTGTATTTGAGATCTTTGAAGGGCCCAATCAATAACCATTTTGGAGTCTCCTAAATATTGTAATGAAGAAATATCTTTGGATTTTTCCACATGTAGAACAACCCATAGTGCAGCAAGCTCAGCCTTTCTATGTGATCCGTGGCCTGAAGCAAAAAGAATGTGAAATTTTGAAACTGGTGAAACATGGAGGACAGCCCCAGCTCCTATCAAAGGAGGAGAGCCTTGACAAGCACCATCAAAGAAAGCCCATGCACAATTCTGGTTGATTTCTAGAGACACCACGGATCAAAATTTGGGAGTTTTTGGAATGCATTTGTGCTTGGAAGCCCACTGCACAATAAGTGTCAGTGTCAGCTCTTCTGGAATAAATTTCTCACTGAAAATAGCCATATTGCGAGCCCACCAAATGTCGTAGGAGAATAATGCAGGAAAAGCTGAATAGAAGTTTACCCCAGGCTCCTTCCACCATTGTTTTAGTCTTGCTTCAAAAGAGTCTACCGGGGACATTTGAGGAGTAGCGATTGATGACGAAGAAAGGTTCCATACTGAATTCGCATAAGAGAAAGAGAAGAAAATGTGAGAAATTTATTATGCTGCACGTCCACATAGGTAGCACCGGCTCGGGCCCTCCCAACCCCGCCATTGTAAATTATCCCATGACAGAAGGCGATTTTTAAGAGAGAGCCATAGGACTAATTTGGCTTTTTTTGGGCCTAGGGATTTCCAGAGGGGATTTGACTAGAAAAACATTTCTACACTATACGAGGCTTCCATCATTGCTTTGTATCCGAGATTTTCCATGTACGAGCCATTTGAAACATTTTTTGACCAAGCCAGCAGATCCTCAACCTCCAAGTCCAGATGAATGAAATTTCTTACGAGAAGAGAAATAAATGATGTCCATTCGGCTACTTGGATTTGTGGCAGACCTAAAAAATTAGTGTTTTTCCATCATGGAGTTCCCCAGGCTTGAGGCAAGGCTTCAGCAGCATCCGCAATGAAATGGATGTGTTTTTCTGAAAGGATAAAGCGTAGGCCTTCTGAAAGTTTGTAATTTTCGCCTACTCCTACCCACGGATCTATCCCAATGCCGACCAATTTTCCATTTCCGATAATCCAAGCAGTCCACTGACCAATGAAAGGAAAGGCTGATACCATTGCCTTCCATCCAGTAGAAGCATTTTTGTGCAATTTGTTAGGATTTCTAAACCACTAAATAATAGATTGGCCAGGAAAATATTTAGCGCACATGACTCTATTCCAAAGAGAATTCGAGTTTTCAGAAAGCCTCCATAAGGATTTTGTAGCGAGGGAAAGACAGAAAGTCGGAAGGTCCTTGATGCCCCAGCCCCCTAAATCTTTAGGCCTAGCCAACGTTGTCCATTTTACCAGAGGGATCCCTTCAACTTTTTTGCAAGCAGTCCA
Source organism: Pinus albicaulis (assembly GCA_034641835.2). Lineage (NCBI taxonomy): Eukaryota > Viridiplantae > Streptophyta > Pinopsida > Pinales > Pinaceae > Pinus > Pinus albicaulis. The sequence continues at coordinate 1,586,696,722 of CM076578.1, forward strand.
GAGGAAGGAAAAACATTTCTTCCATATTGTGTGAAGGATTCCTTTAGGGATTGAAGCAATGGTGGCCCAGTACACAGGGATGCTTTGAAGCACGGATTTGAGAAGAACCAACCGGCCTCCCTGAGAAAGAAAGCGATTTTTCCAATGCAAGATACAGTTCTCAACCTTCTGATAAAGCCATAACCAATCCTTGAAGCAATAAGAGTTTGGTTTTAGAAAGAATCCCAAATATTTAAATCTCGCCTCCCAAGCACAATTAGGGAAGGGGAGAGAGAGCTTTATATGGGAGAGAAGATTATTGGGAATGATATTAAGAACAAGAACTGACTTATTAATGTTAATCTGCATCCCAATTGCTATTTGAAAGAGCCTGAGAATTTCCTGTAAGGCTCTTGCATTCTCAATGGAAGCGTTGCAAAAAAGTAGGAAGTCATCCACGAAAAGGATGTGGGAAAGGGACTCTAGTCTGGTAATATAGATTCCTTTTAAATTGCCCGAGGAGATGGAATTTTTACATAAGCGACTCAGGGCTTCAACAATCAGCAAAAACAGAAAGGGAGAGAGAGGGCACCCCTGTCTGAGTCCCCTGGAAGAGCGAAACAAAGCAGAGGGGGAGCCATTAATCAAAACTACAAACGAAGCGGATTGAATACATCCCATTATCCATTCTACTACTTCCAAATCCATGCCAATATGAATAAGTAAAAGCCTGAGGAAGGTCCAATTTACTCTATCGTATGCTTTTGAAAAATCCAGTTTAAGAGCGAAAGAAGGTTTTTTGCTTAGATGGACAGAATGAAGAGCTTCCTGAGCCAAAGAAACTGCATTGTGGATTTGTCTTTTGTTTAAGAAACCAAATTGTTCTTCAGAAATGATACAACTTAAGATAGGTTTTAGCCTCTGAGCAATAATTTTGGATATTAACTTGTAGATCAAATTGCAACAAGAAATATGTCAAAACTCATCGAAATCCTTGGGCGCTGATTTTTTTGGAATTAACGTAATGAAGGTCGAGTTGATTGAGCCCAACACTTTTCCAAATCTTTGTGATTCATTTATTACTAACAACAATTCATCCTTTAGTAACTCATAAAAACCAAGAAAAATTTCGATTGTTAGACCGTCCGGGCCAAGACTCTTTCCTTTTTGGAAAATTTTAAGGACGAGTTCGAGTTCCGATTCGTTCACTTCTTTAGTGAGAGCAGAATTCATTTCATCAGTGACCATACGTGGTAAAAGTTGTAACACCTGAAGAATCTCTTGGATGGGACAACCCTGAGAAGCAGAGAAAACTTTCTTGAAATGTTGGACCCTTGCCTTGGCTTTTTCTTTGAAGGAACGAACCAATACACCATTCTCAGATTTTATTTCCACAATGGTATTTTGGTTTCTTCTGTGAGCTGCAAAACGATGAATTTTTTTTGTATTATTGTCCCCTTCTTTTATCCAAGTTGCTCTGCTCTTTAGGCACCATAATTTTTCTTCCTTTTTTAAGAGCTCGTGGTGCTTTAGCTCTAAATTTTTCAGGGTCTCTAACTCTGATTTAGCCAGAATACCAGAGGTATTCTGTTTAAATAGCTCACTAATAGTAGCTTCGATGGATTTTAAAAGTTCTTATTGTTTTGCATGAAAAGCCCATGCCCACGCCTTAGTAACCTTCTTAACCTTTTGGATATTGTCAGCCCACATTTGCATGAAAGAATGGGACTGAGAAGGTACCAAATGGGCCCAGGAGGAGATCACCAAAGCTTTATAATCATCCTCCAATAACCAGGTAGGATTGAATTTTAACGGGGAAGGGGGCTTCGATTTGGGATATTCCATAGATAACACAACAGGCTTGTGGTCAGATATGTCACCCGATTCAACATGTGCATGCACCCACAAATGAGAACCTAAGAAAGCTTCGAAAATTATGAAACGATCCAATCTTTTGGCAATGACATCCTAATTTTTCATATTGTTGCACCATGTGGGCTCCATTTTAGCTGGTCGAACATCGACTAATCCGAGTCTATCACAACATGAAATCAAAAAGGAGGTGAGAGGGTCGGGTCTAGCAAATGACCCCCAAATTTCATCCAGAGATAGAGTGAAATTTAAATCGCCCCGCAATATCTTGTAGCCAGAGGTCTCCATCTCAGGAGTAAAAAAATTCTCCCAAAAAGAACGCTTATCATTACATGGGCCATATAAATTAAAGAGGGAAACAGACCCTCCAGAAAAAGGATTAGCAATGGTCGTCTTAATAAAAGATGAAGAGCTAGCTGAGGAAATGACAGTGATGGATGGGCTAATAACCGTGATTAGTCCCCCTGCTGACCTAGAGGCATCCACAGAGAAAAAAGACCAATTACATAGCCATTTAGATAGAAGTTCTTCAGCTCGAAGACCAGACATCTTTGTTTCCTGGAGGAAAATGATATCAGGAGCGACATATTGCCACAACCTTTTGAGGGCGAGCTGAGAAGGGGCGCCCCCAAGACCCCTTGCGTTGAAAGAGAGGAGAATCATATAAGGCCCTTTTTAAGGGCGCTCCCTGCTCTAAGAGCCCGACGGATTGTTTTTTGTTTACCTAAGTTTATATCTAAAGCAGCTTGATTTTGAGCTTTAGACAACACGGATTTCCTCCCGAGAGTGATCTTGGGAGCAACATCTAGAGCTAGATGACCTTTTATCGACTGATCAGGGCTAATTCGGGAAGAGAAGCGGGAACGAAGCTTGGCAGTGTAGGGGCTTGAGGAGAGGTGCAGACACTTCTAAATAATGGGGACCTGAGGGGGAGACTTGAGGGGAGGAGAACAAGACGAGGGAGCATCGTATATATATATATATATATATATATATATATATATATATATATATATATATATATATATATATATATATATATATATATATATATATATATATATATATATTATTTTTAATTTTATTATTATTATTTTTTGGTAAATCAAGGTTCTATTCATTCTTCCAAAAAGAGGCACATCAGTTGAAAAACACAATTAGTCTCACCCCTAGTAGGTTTGTTGACTACCTCTATCAGCATATGACAATGAAATAGAAAAACAACAAGAGACACAGTCCACAACTTGTGTGGCCATAAGCACCAGTAAACACGCAAAACAAATGAAACACCTATAACCATGCTAATCATCGGAGGTGATGGAGGCTAGGTTGTTTGGCATTGTTACAGGAGGTGGAAGAGGAGGACGAAAGGAGCATTGAACGTGCTCCTCGAAATGGGCCATCCAGGCCTCCAACTTCTCCACTTTCTCAGATAACAAGTTCTGGCCTTGCCAAACCCCCACTACACACTCCTAGACATGGCACTAGAAGTAGTGCATTTTGTTCAGAGTAGCAATTAGCTCAGCATGTGTCCTCCTGCCTCACCCACTTTGAGGTTTCCAGGCGTTCAAGAACATATTGTATCAAATCCTGACACTGCTCCACACAACAACTTTGTCGCTGCCCTCGCCCCCCCATGACACGTCATCCCCTGTCACCCTCAACCACCACGACATACCGAGCCACCACTTTGCTGACCTAGAGGGGTGAGACTCCCACAACCCATCACCCACCCACCTTGCCTGCCACCCCGAGCTATAGACCCTGCACAACCAAAACGCCCCTCCTTGCTACCACCTTGACCACCCGTTGTCGCCTGACCTGAGCAACCACCACTATTGTTGCTCTGCCCCAAGCCAATGGTGCCGGTCGTCATTTATAACTAAGAGAGAGACATGCCACCCCCTGAGCTGCCCAAATTGGGCTTAATTTGAGAGGAGGAGCGGCCCAAGCGAGGAACCAAACACATGGTTATCTGCTCAACACCACGAAGACAGGCATAGGCGAATCCATTAGAAACTTCCCAAGTTGTAACTACTTGCAGGGAGAAACACACCACCCACACCGGTGTGGCCACCACTAACCAACCCACAGTGAACACGAAGAACTAAAATTTTACACCTGCCACAAGAAAAATGCCGTCCCACTTCCTATGACGAACCTGCACTAGCCAAACCCCCCATAATCCAATATACCCACTCCCTAAACACCACCAAGCACTGCAGGAGCTCGTGAAGGGGCCGAAGATGGTTGCAATTCCGCCCTCTTTACAGAACAAAAGGGTTACCACCCGACCCGAATAGGACCAACGAAGCACACACAAAACTAGAAGGTCGTGGCCTTTCTTATATTCGAAAAACCCGACTTGAAGACAAAACATACAATTGAAAATAATGCCCACCCCAATTTGGAGGAGGGAATGCTGACGACGAGGCCGCCACCTCTCCTAGATGGGGTAACCACTGAACCAGTTTCCTCTTTGCGCAAGGCTCACACTACAGACTCCATAACTCATCCAAACATAGAATGACCGATAACATCCCTCACCACCCTCCATAAAAATCCAACGAATGCCACCACCCGCAAGAATCAAGACATAATGATATTTCACACAATTTGCATTAATCCCTCCCGTACACAAGGTATGTTGAGAGGACGGGGAAGCGGACTCTCCCACTTGCGGCCATGTGCTCAACATGAGTGCCCACACATTCCCTTGAGAACACCATCAACCTTGTAAATCACCCCATCGAGAAATTTTATTTTGATATTTAACACAGGCAGGTTGCAAGAGATCATATCAAAGTCAGGTGGGCTAGGTCGAAGTAGGCAGGGATCAAGAGAAGATTTTGATCAGATATCAGTAGGGAGAGAGATAGATCACAGCAGGTAGGTGGAACTGTGGGTGTGCTCGAAGCCATGAGCAAGAACAAAAGCTGTCATGGGTCCGGGAGATCAAGGAGGCTCCAGCTAAGGAGGGAGATCAAGGAGAGCATGCTTTCTCTCTAACCATATATATATATATATATATAGATTCTTCATCTAATCCACAGTTCTTTTCAAAAAATATATGCCATAAACTTGCTCCATACAATACCCTATTAAAAATGACAAACCAGAAATAAGTTACATTAATTAAAAATGACAAACCATGCTTTATTTTTTATATAAACAACTTTATTAGAAATGAGTTACATTGATTAAAAATGACAAACCAGAGATGAGTTACATGGATTGAAAATGACAAACCATGCTTTATCATGATAGACCAGCGTTATTTTGATAGACCAACTAAATTAGCTTAAAGAGTTCAATCTCAACTTAAATGAAAAAGCAACCAACAAGAGGACGAGGGACCCATTGAATCCACCCTTCACGAAATATACAACCATGTAAACTCACACGAAATACACCAATAACTCATGCCCACACCATCATAACACCATCAATTTTTTATTGTGATGCATGGAATGCACCATTGGCTTATGCACATACCATCATTTTTAATTGTAATGCAAGCAAATCCCATAGGCCAACCCCACCACGAGAGTGAACATATATCAAAGTACAAATTTAATTCAGTGTAACTTTTCAACCCAACATGAACAAAAATTCTGGAAAGAGACGATGGATGCTTCCCTTTTTTCAAGAAAATGGCAGATATCTTTGCAGAAAATTATAAAAAAGAAATGAAGCCTAAAATTCAAGGTATAAAAGTTAATCATGAAAAAGAAACCCCAAAATACATATAAATTAGTACTATAAAATATTCTCAAAAGCAACTCTACCGCATTTCCAGTATGAGCCATATATATATATATTTTTAATATTATAATAACAAATGTGTTCTTTCAAGGATAAAGTTGTGTGTAATTAGTATAACCTTGAATAATTATAGAAAGTAGAAATTATTAACCAAAAAAACTACGTTTTGAATATGATAAAAGTATACATTAGTCAAAAGTACTCTTTATTGGTATATTATATTTTTGTTGTCGGGTATCTTTTATTGGTCGATTATGGCTGAATTTTATTTGTTTGGGTTTATAGTGTAATTATTTAATAATAATAATAAAATAAATTTGGAGTTGTTTTTGTATGGTTTGAAATATTATATTAAAATTAATGGTGAAATATTTTATTATTATTATCCAATTTTAAGGTCACGATTAAGCCATATACTAATTGGTGTATGAGACTTTCTTGTTTATAGAATAAGGTAAGATACTAATTAGTGTATGAGACTCTCTTGTTTATAGAATAAGGTACTCACCTCTGCAGAGCGATTTGCCTACCAAGTTTACAAAAGCATATATACTCTATCCCTTCTGGTTTTTAAAACCATGACTTTTTAGGAAGAAACACATGCTCTTAACCATTAGGCCCACTCAAGCTGTATTTTATTAACTATTAGGCCCACTCAAGCTATATTTTATTAACTATTAGGCCCACTCTTAACCATTAAATGATGTTTGATTGAAATATTTTATTAAATAATTTTTAATAATTAAAAAAATGATAAAAAATTTGATAGTTTTTATTAAAATTTAATAAAAATGATTTATAAGAAAGATATTGGATAATGATTCAATTTTAGTATTTAAAATGATAAATTTTTATAATTAAAAGATATATTGGTCAGTTTTAACTTTTGAAGTTATTTTTTTTGTTGTTGTTGTAAGTTTGGTAGTTCCTCCCTATTTTTCCATTAAATAAAAAAAAAACAGGTTATATCATAATATATACTGGATGGCTTCAACCTGCCCATAGGAAATCAGCACTGTTGGCCACCTCAAAGAGTTAAAGGCCAACCAAAATTGATAAAGTTTGAATTTGTCCCTATCTGCCTTAACAGGTTTGTTATCTACTACATCCAAAGACTTAACCAAAAAGTAAATGCTATTCATAATATGCATCTAAAAAAACCAAAGAGTAATAAAACTTAGTCATTTGATGATTCGATAGGTGCTTGGTCCTTAACACTTGACCCAGGCATGTTGACTTGGTTCATACTTTGATTTTGATGTTCCATTTGGCCAAGGTGAACATTCTGGTGGTGTTGCAAAAGATGAATTTCCTGAATGTCCCTACGCATTTCAACTAGAATAGAGGCTGCTTTCAGATCACCGCCTATTTCTTGAACATTAACAATGGCCTTTGCCAATAAACATTTTTATTGTCTAGTAGATATGGATGGACTGTTTAAACAAAGATAGTCTACGCCTGGTATTCCCCAGATTTGTCAACATCTCCATCTCTTCCTCATAGAAGTCTTCTTCCTCTTTAGCTTTCTGATCTCGCTCCCAACCTGAAATCGGAGATTTCACATGACCAGGTGTACCTACCTCGAAGGCCTATAAAATATTATATATTATTTCCTTCCCTGACTTTCTTCCCCCCCTGCTTGGGCCCACTTTCGACTTTCCTTTATCCGGCTTCCCTTTATCCTTAGCTTCTTTTTTCGCAGGTTGCCCTTTTCACCATTTTGTCTTGGCGATGTTCGGCCAACCACTGAATTATCTTTCTCGGCCACACCGGGGGTCTAAGAAAACCTGTAGAGGTACTAAGAATACGTGTAGAAGGCAGCATAATTTCAATATTGAATTTAGTACAAAAACATAGGATAATATCTTGCGTATTGAGGGTGACCACCTCAATTTTAATCGTTTGCTGAGAGTCATCTATCTCTCTTCCTTTGTCCTTGAGAATTGAAAGATTTACAGGTCGTCGCAGCTCAGGTTGAAACAACTCATTAGACTGATGTGATACAACCCTTTGGTGGAGTTGAAATTAATTTAATTGGTAGAGTTTTACTCATTAAAATATTTTTGATATTAAAAAATTACAAATTCAATTCTCTTTCATGATCAATCTTCTTTTTGAATTGGCTAAAACTAATCCATTCAAATAAATTTAAACCCATAAACCAAATAAGAAAAATAAAATAAAATTGCGAGCCCATTATTTTTAAAAAATTAGCCCACCTACATTTATTAACTTGCTTAATAGAAAAACAAAGTATGAGACTGATATCTTACCTTTTCAGTGAAGGGCCATCTACAGTCATTTAATTGAATTATAATTGACAGCGATTTGTCATGCAGGGGATTGAAATATGAGAGCCAGCGACACAGCCCCCACACTGGGTTCCTTGCCCGATACTCTTGTTGCGTCTTGTAATTACAGATCCGTATTTTTTGAGCTACCCCAGTTTGTGGAATAAGAACTTGTTTTCAGGGTGCCTTGTCCATTAAGCCGCTCGGTCTATTGTCACTTAGCAAAGTTTAATATCACTAGAGTGCAGCGCTCTTTTGGGTTACAACTACACCTTGTATATACATTCCGACGTATATACACCGTGTATACTTTGTGATTTAAATACCCGAGGTGCAACAGCCTGCTTGTTGCCAGTAACGTATATGTTATTGGCGCAGACACAGAAAGTAGCGGGTCCGTTGCCACGTCACCGTCAGATACATTTGTTAGGAAATATCAAGCAGAGCATTCCTGGTGGGTGAGGGCTTGGAACCTGGACTTTGCTAGTTTGGGTCTCGAGGGGTGATTGATTTGTTTTTCGATGTCCGATGTTTAATTTATATATACAGTCCTAATGGGGAGGGGAGTTTAGTTCCAGAGTGATTGATTTCAAGAGGGCTATTGGGGTTCATGCTTTTTGGAGCCGAGTCCTAGGTACGTTGCTGTTCTTTGGTCTTGGAATAGTTGGGTTAGTGTTATTTTCTCCATCTAATGAGCCCAGGCATCGGTGCTGTCTTAGCAGGAGAGTCCCTTACAGAGCACTGTTCCAGATCCTCTTAGGCTTTTGGTAAGCTTGTTCTGTTCTGTGATTCACTGGTATTCTCATTTATCTCATGTTGAGCCATTTTTTGAGCTGCATATTAAGATTAGCCACGTGTTGCATTAAAAGCAATGTTAACCAACAGTGTTCCTGATGAAGCATGCTCTCAGGCAGTAATTTTCACTAATGGGTGTTGTAGAAAGTAATATCTTAGTCCTGGTATACATGATACCTGTAGTGAGCCTCTGAAATCCACAATACCCTTTTATCCCTGAACATCTTCACGGGTGCAAATGGGTCTAAAGACGTGTCGAGCCTTGCACATTAATGATTTTAACTTTTTATTACTCTTAGTTGGAATTTAGGTCGATGCTTAAGATTTTGATTCATGTTGTTGTTGTCTTTCAGGTTGAAAGGATAGGTTCCTATTTGAGAAAATATGAGCAGTAGTCTTGCCTGCCGTGTGTAAGAATATATACCAAAAAATGTCTGGAAGAAGGGTTGAGCCAACACGGCGTCTATCAAGGACGCATACCACTGGAAACCTTCCGGATTCAGCGTTTGACAGTGAAGTTATCCCGTCATCTCTTGCGAGCATAGCACCCATTTTGCGTGTCGCCAATGAGATCGAGGGTGATTGTCCAAGAGTTGCCTATCTCTGTATGTCCAATTCTTCCAGTCTTTCAACTTCATTTTACTACACTCTTTCAATGTTGGGTGTGAACTTTTACTTACTACACTGTCTCACTGTTGGGTTTAAACGTCTACTTCATTTTGTCAGTGAAGAATTCTATTTTGTAAGGATTATGGCTGACATGCTCATTGCTCTAGGGCTTACTGGGGTTTGAACCTGGGTTGTTTGCATGTTAGTTCTCCATATCAACAAAACACCACTTGTTTGTTCGCATTGAACCTCCTGTCAACATGATTTTTTTATGCCACAGTTTTGTTTTTCATTGGCAATGCTGGAATTTCATTGTCTGTCAACCCTCAACTCCACTTTAGTTTCTATGTTTTTCAGGTTTTTCTGATCCAAATCCACACCATGGAATAAGAACCTCGTCATAAAAAAAGCATGTAGTTCAGCCGGAGAATGGTATGTCTCCGGTTTGATTAACCGTTGTGTCCATAATACATACTAATTTATAGTGCCAGTCTGACTTTTTCAACCTTTAATGTGATAAAGGAGGGAAACAAGACCTTTGTTGATATCATTCGGTACTATAAATACGAAATACCATGTTGCAAAAAATATTCATTCTCCTGCGGACATGTGGAGTTGGTTTCTATTTAATCTCCGTGAAAATGCATATCGAGGCACAATACCTTTGTGGCTACGGCTGGTATGCATTTTGCCAGTAGAGCAAACTCGTTGTCAGCATTGATTGCAACTATATCATCTCTACTTCACCTCAGGGGGTGAATATCAAATGCTTGAATGATTTGAGTAATACAAATTCCATGGTAAGGAAAACAAAATGATAACGTGCTCAGAAATCGCATATCAAATCAGTGAGCGAACAGGTTAAGAGTACTGACAGTTGACATCTAAAGAAGAGCACATGGTTTTATCCACTTGGCCAGAAAGCTATCAATTATAATATGCCTAATTTGATTAACTTAAGTCTACAATAGTATTATCTAGCATCTGATTTATTTTGTTCAAGGACAAAGGTATATACACATATTTAGCACGGTTACCCACGAGATTCAACAGTCAATATGGAAGCAATTACCCGCACATACAAGCAGTTATCCACAAGGCCTAATACCCATTTTATGTGCAAGACCAGATGGTTAGTGGAATTAAATTAAACATTCTTTGTTAATAAAGATGCCAGATGAAAATAATATATCCAGCAGCAGAAAAGATACAAGTATGTTGCCAAGTTGCTGTTAGATATTCTCGACCATTGTCAGCAGACTTTGCACTAAAAGAATTCCTAAAACTAAATAGCTGAAAACAAAATGCCATTCACAAAACTGCAACTCTAATAATGCTAGAATCTACAAACACATACTGCAGAAAATTTATAACCGAAACTTATTAAACAGACTGTCAAAATCTGCTACGCTTTCTAATTAATTTTGAAATGAAATATGCTACAAGGAAAAACCAGAGAACTGATTCATGGTTCTCCAGCTGAGCTGAATGAATAGAACTTATATCCCTTGTCTTTTTATATAACGAAAGGTCTCTTTAGGGTTACAAAAGTAGACCCGAATCTTAGATAATTGATATACTGCGGTCTTGGTATCTGCATCTTTATCTCTACATTATGTCCAGGCCTCAATTAGTGCGCTCCAAGGAAGAGATAAGATCTGCTTGGGATCTGTGTCCCACAACTAGATTACATGCACCCTCCTTAACTAGACATAGTCTAAGTCAAAATTAGAAAACTGCATAAATGAAGCTGACATTAACACATGCAAGCTGCTTGTGCCCTCTTTTAGTTCACTTAGAAGAGACATGCAAAGGGTCTAACAGATGCAAACTGCTGAGAATAGATTGTTGAAAATAGAACAGCACTCCACTCTATAAGGTTGATCACTTCCTCATAATTAATATACCTTACCTGTGAATGGAGAGAGGAAGTGTGCCTTCACTGTCTTGTTTGAACTGCTGCAACTGAAGTGGTCAAATCTGGTCCACACATGTGCCTAGGACTGACACTCATATGCCCAGGCTATAGAAGACTATCCGAGGTACAATAATCTAACACTTCCTCTTATTGATGAAAGTATTCTCCATAACTCCAAGGCTCTCCTTGAACATCTCGAACTTCCCTTTGACCAGGGGCTCAGCCAAGATATCCACAACCTGCTACTCTGTCTGGTTATACTCCAGAGTAACTGCTCCCTTCTAAACCCTATCCCTGAGAAAATAGTACCTGATGTCAATGTGCTTGGAGCGGTCGTGGAATATTGGATTGTTAAGAGTTTGATACAACTTTGATTATCATAGTAGACCATTGTAGGCTCCAACATCCCACCTGTCAGTTTTGAAATCAACTTGCAAAGCTAGATGACTTCATAACTGACAATGTTGGCTGCCATGTACTCTGCTCTGCCAAACTCAATGCCCGTGAAGCTTGCTTTCTGCAGAACTAGGAAATCATTCTTGAACCAAAACTAAAGCAATACCTTGAAGTACTCTTCCTATCACCTGCATCTCCACCACAATGACTGTTGAAAATGTAGCAAGGAATGGCTTCTTTGACTTGTGCCTTAGTCCAAGATGCCAATTTGAATTCAGTCTCATAGTTGCTTGAGTTTGCTTTCTGTTAACATGTGTGATGTGGCCTATCACTGAGTTATAGTCAGTTAATTCGAGTTAGATGGCATGCAATGAGATGTGGACTAGTTGATGGCTAAAATTAGCTATCTAGTGGGGTTAACTCTAGTGTCTGTCAGTTAACTGATTTCTAGTTCTAGAATAGACATAGACATGAGTTTAGTTGAGTAGTTGACTTTGTGTTAGCTCAACTTACTCTTGGTTATCAACAACAACTGCTAAATTTAGCCCTAGTAGGTCATGCAATTCGAATTGCCTATTGAGATTGAATGAAGGCACAATTGTAATCATTATTGTATATAGGCTTGAGAAGCAAGCAAGGAAATTTCTCTTGGGATTTGCGCAAGGAAATAGGAGCTTCCTAGCAAGCCTTATTTGACAAAGTGTTGGGCAAGTCTTGAAGAGAGTTGATCAATATTGCAGAGAGCTTAAGGCTTGAAGCAGATTCTATGTAATATCTCAGATTGATCAGTTGATTCAATATAAGCAAGCAAGGGTTTTTCCCAGTTGGGTTCTCCAGATATATTTTGTGTTCTATGTGTGATTGTGTTTCTATTCATTGTTTTCTTGCTGCGGATTTTTCGGTAGAGAAATCTTGCGTCTTTTGTGATCAGTTTGTTCTCATTAGCAGTTGCAATGTTTCAAAGATTTTCTACAATGACAATTAACTGTGAAAATTCCTCAAACTGCAACAACTGGAAATTATTCTCCTAATTGAATACAGTTTATTTGTCTTCTGTTAAATTATTAATGACAAATAGCAAATAATTCACACTGCAGTGCTTCACAATAAAAACGTCGTGGAAGCCAAAATATGGAACTCAGAAATAGTTGCACACACACAATAAAATGACACCGTTATTTCTGGACAATTGTCCCTGGAAAAACCCCAAAGGAAAAACTAGTGCAACAAAGGAGGGTTTTTATTATTATGCAACAATTTGAGAGAAATATTTCAACTGGTTTCCAAACTGACAAACCTTCAGAAATATACTGGTAAAATATGCTGGAGACACCTTGTCTCCCTCTGCAAACAAACTTGGCCTCCTCCACGCAACTCACACCACAAACTGGAACTCACATTGCCTCCTGTAGCATGCATTTTTGTTTGAAGGAAATTCGTAAAATCTGGAAATTGCCTCCAGGTGAGTTGTCCTGCCTCCCTCCGCCACTGGAAACCACTTGCTTTGCCTTCCGGACCCTGATCCGACCTCCTGCAACCGAAACAAGCAGATTTTGGCAACTTACTTAGGGGTTTTTGGATATTCATACTGCTTTGTACGATACCCTTTGTAGATAATTCTACCTCCCTATTTCCGCTACTCTGACACTTGAAAATCATTGGGAATCTCTTCTCTGGATCTCTGCTGCCAAACCTCTATTGCTCCCTGTCTCTCTGATACTCTTCCATGGCTCGAACTACACCTTGTTGAATACTGCGAATTGGGAAATTCAAACTTCCTTGCTCTCTTGATGTATCATTTATAATCCCTTTGACCTGCTCTTATAATCTCTTGCTGGAGCATCAACGACCAAGATCTAATCATGATCGATGGCTAGGATCATCTTAGACTCTGTCAAATCATTTTTTTTGAAGTCTTTAGAGAAAAATCGATTTTCTCAATTAATGCCCATTAATTAATCAATTTTCCTAAGTTAGACTTAGGAACTTTTTAATTATTGATTAATTAATTTAATTGAGAGGTTTCTAAGTGTTTTCTCTTGAAACCTTTTCTGGGTTTTGGAGATCTCGTGTTCCTTAGCCTCTCTAACACCTTAGATATTAGAACACTTGTCCGATGCTACTCCAAAAATCAACATCAACGAATCCATGTAGCATCAATTCACCATCTCATGCATATCTTAGACAATATTACAAAATGTACTATGACATTCATAAATATTGGAACACATGTTTTACAACTATCTAGTGAATTTGCCTAGAGTCAACTATGAACTGTCTTAAGGTGTTTATTGCAAAACATATATCAGGTTTGGTGTTAACTAGATACATCAAGGATCCAATTAACCATACATTGGAAGGTCTACCGAATTTGAATCCAAATCAGCATACGACTTCAGATTCAACATCATAGGAGTGGTCATGGGTTTACATTCCATCACTTGGAACCTTTTAAAGTTCCCAACTGTGTATTCCCCTGCCCAAGGAAAATCTCACGTTTAGCTTGCCACATCTCTAGACCCAAAAAATTGTGCATTAGTGCAATATCTTTCATGTCAATTTTGTGCCAACTTCTAATGAGCTTCTTTGAACTCCCTATAAGTGTTAAATCATCTACACACAAGACCAAAACACGTAGATTGGTTCTATCAAATAAATTATAGAATTGGGATTTGCCACAGTTTTGGTGAAGCCCAAACCTAAAAGGTTTTCAACAAACTTGGACTACCAAGGATGCTGTGCTTGCTTTAGTTTGTAAAGGGATTTCTTTAACCTACACGCATAGGTATCTTGTCCATGCACCTCAAACTCTCTTCGGTGATCAATGTATACTTTTTCTTTAATTCACGTAGATTGGATCTATCAAATAAATTATAAAATTGAGATTTGCCACAGTTTTGGTGAAGCCCAAACCTAAAAGGTTTTCAACAAACTTAGACTACCAAGGATGCTGTGCTTGCTTTAGTTTGTAAAGGGATTTCTTTAACCTACATGCATAGATATGTCCATGCACCTCAAACTATCTTCGATGATCAATGTATACTTGTTCTTTAATCATGCCATTAGGAAGGTTGTCTTATCATCCATTTGATATAACTGCCCAATGCCAACCAAAAGTAGATGCTCAAGATATAATGGTCTTGATCGAAGTCTACTTGGCAACTGGAGCAAACTAGTTGAATCCTATAGCTATGAATTGAGCTTTGTACTTCTCTATGTTACCATCAACTACATGCTTCACCTTATATAACCATTGATTTCCTCTCTGGGTTCAACACAATCTCCTACACATCATTGTTCATGATGGAGTTGTACTCCACAATGGCATCTTGTCATACTTGTACATTTGCCGCTTCCTCATTATTGGAAGACTTTGCATCAATGATGGAAGAAATCAATACAATACAACTGAGAATTATTTTAGGTGGATGGCTTCCTGAAAAGAAGTCTTTGGAGCACCATCTTGCTCCCCTACCTTTTGCAATGTTTGTGTATGCCACCTCAACCTCCTGGTTGTACTAGGTGGTGAAGTAGTCTTTGTACACTATATTGGAACTTGTTTGACATGAACCTGAACTCCTTGAAACTTGTGAATCAACATTTGGAGTAGCAAGTGTTGTCTCATTTTCACAACTAGAAATCCCCCAAGACCTGAAGACTACACATCCTTGTCAAACTTCACATTTTGATGGAACATAAATCTTGTAAGCCTCAACCAACTAGAATATTGTTTAAGCTTTGTCCTCTTCTCCCTTGGAACATGAATATAAACTAGACTGCCAAGCATCATGAAATGAGAAACATCTAGATTCTCCCTTGTGAAGGCTTCCTTTGGATTTTTGTTCTTTAACACCATATGGGGACATTTGTTTAGTATGAGATTGTAGTACAACATGCTTTTTCCCAAAGGAACTTAGGGAGATATAATCCATGAACCATATACTTAGAATTCTCTACTATGGACCTATTCTTTCTCTTAGCAACCCCATTTTGATATGGGTTCTAAGGCACTATTAACTCCCTCTTGATTCCCGCTTCTTTGCAAAAACAATCAAAGTCTTTGGAGGTATGCTACCCTCATTGTTTGATCTTAGTACCCTGAACTTCCTTTTGGTTTATTTCTAACTAAGAGCTGTAAACTCTTAGAACCTATTGACGTTGTCATCCTTGGTCTTTATAAAGTATATCTAGGTCTTTCTAGAAGAATCATCAATGGAAGTAACATAATTAAGATTACTTGTCAATGAAATTGATGACATGGGTCCATAGAAATTTGAATGATTAGATTAAGAACTCTTGATCTATGCTATTGCTTCCTGCTTGGGAAGATAGTCTTGGCATGCTTGTCCACTGCACATCTCTTACATGATCCTTTCTTCTCCACCTTAAAGTCATGGAATGCAATCGCAATGTCCTTTAGAAGAGGCAAGGAACCATAAATCAAATTTGTTAGACAAAAACCTAAAAATAGATCTTAGTCATTCTAGGGACATATAGTACCTCATGTAGATCCAAAATTTTATAGACCATAACTGGCCTCTAGGTACTTGATATCATCACCAAGGTTGTTAATTTTGGGCAACTAACTCCAAACTCCATGTTGTGATGCTCAGGTGACGATGCTAATATTTTTATTGGATTCCTCTTTCGGAGAGGTGCAAGATCGATCTAAAGATCATCTTGATCGGATGAGCATAACATGTATTTTGAATTTATTCCACATGTGCAAGGTCGGCCAGATTTATCCCACATGCATAAGAGATGTGTCACACACCCCCACAAATGACTATATATTGGAGAGACTTATAGTTCATTTCACACACATTTTTGGAGGCATTCTCTTCTCTCACAGATGGTGCTGCGATTAGGGCTTCTCATGGTGATGCGGTTAGGGCTTCTTGGTGTAGTGTCTTGATGGAGCATTTTTGATGAGCAGTCTTGGGGTTGTGTGACACATTGGGTTGGTTGACCTTATGGAGACTTCGCTGGTTGAAGCATCCTGCTGACCGCCATAACGCCACCATTTTTTATCTCTGTTTTTGGCTTGTCTTCCATCAATCTATTGGTATGTTCTATTTGCGTCTTTCTTTCATATGATTGAGCCCTAGAAGTTTTAACTAAATTTGCATCTAGCATAAAACATCTTCAGAAATTCACATGGTATCAGAGCTAAGGAGAAGCAAAGCCCATCTTATGTTGAGAGCAATCTCCAATCTAGGGCAGCGAGGGAGATAAGGGCTGTTTTCAGGGCCAATAAGGGTGCCGTAAGCTACAGCAAGGCTGTGTGGTAGGCCGCAGGCCATACCACCACAACAAGTGTAGTGTGGGCAGTTTTGGGGCTTCTTTGTGCCCTAACCTTCAGCTTATGCATTTCTAGGTGCTGTAGGTGACTGTGTGGAGATTGAAGGGCAATGTATGCATGGAGGACCTCTCCTAAGTTGGACCACAGCCTATAGAGGCTAGTATGCTGAACTGCGTGGAGATTGAGAGCAGCGTGGCGTGCCCTAACCAGGGCTGTCACAAATGCAGAAGAAAATACCAATTCAACCCGTTTTTGGAGGTCTGTCTCAGGGTCACTTTGAGGTCCAAATTGCTGTGAGCAGGAGGCCGATATTGGTTTGGAGAAAGTCTGGGTTCATTTATTTTAGGTCCGAGTTTGAGCAGAGAGGAAGCCGCATTTGTTAAGGGCTGTTCTTAGGTGCGTTTGCAGGTCAGGGAGGGTGCAACATAAAAGGAGCATCCATCAAGTGCAAAGCACACCTATTGGAGCAGCTCGTTGAGGAGGAGAGGCCTGATCTAAGGATGCAGCAAGTAGGCTAGGGCAACGAGGCATGGAGGGATTGTTTTAAGGATTCATACAAGGTCCAAAGTCTGTTGTTGGAGGCTGTGTATGCTGGCAGCTAGGCGAAGGCCTCAAGGCCTGGAAACAAGTCTGTTTGGGGCATTGTTTAAGGACAAGAAGCTACCATATTGCTGGCCGTAAGCTACAGGATTACTGTGTGCTAGGCTGCAGGCCATAGCACTACAGTAAGGTGTGCGTAGGGTGTTTAAGGGATGATATATGCCCAAGACAACAGCGTGATAAAGGAGGGGTCTCCCAAGGGTGTGCCGCAGTTTTCTAGAGGGCTGTTCAAGGACTGTTGGAGGAGTTTAGGGCTGCAGCAGTGTGCCCTAACCAAAACAGTTAAAAACAACAGTGTAACAAGCAGATTTGGTGCAGTGTTTAGAGTGATCTGGACGCAAACATATAGGAGCAAATTTGAAGTGAAAGGAGGACGAGTTTGGCATCTTTCTTGTGTTTTGGATAAGCCGAGTTAGAGCATTTGCTGCCTGAGTTGTTTAGGCAGAATTCTGGGCACTCGTTGGTGAGATATTCTCTGTGGCATGCCGAGTTGTATCTCTGTGTATTGCAGGAGGGCTGAGCCCCTATTTGAAAGCTAGATGGTGATCATATGACCAAAGGAAGAGCTGTAACAGGAGATAAGGGTCTTGTGGAGAGGTTTGTCACTGGTTTTGAGATCTGTTTAGGGCCAAAGTTAGGGCTGTCCTGGGGTGGTGACAAAGCCCTAAAGTGGTCCAAGAACCTTAGTGAATTCTGTGCACAGAGCCTAGAATTACAAGGCTGTTGAGCTCTTGTAGAGGTATGAATTTGTCTTTCAAGTTGATGTTTGCAAGGAGATGCTATGCTTGTTGAAGTTTGTTTGAAAAATAGTTTTGTGATGCCGTAATACTGTCAACAAGGAGTAGACTTGTGACAGTTAAGAAGGTTGTTTTTGGATACCCTAAGGAGAGTGACGAAGGGGCTGATTTGTCACTGCGTGTGGGCAGTCTTGTGGAGCCCTAAGATCAAACTTTTGCAGTGAGCTGAATAACTGTTAAATGTGTTGGAAGCTGGATGGGGATCTCTGTTTATCTAGTTCAGTTTGAGTTGATTCATAGTTGTACCAAAATCATTCTTAAAAAACTCTCAGGCTTAGCAATTGGGCGACTGTTGCATGAGGAGGAGCACAAGTCATTTGTTTCTTGTAGAAATGTCAACATGTCTGAGCTGGCTTCCGGAAATGATCTACAGACCTGTTTTCTAAGAACTGAACTCGCTGTCAAGAGGATTAATCTCTGGAAAATTAAGCTGAAGACCTGTATCAATTGACTGAACCATATTTGCACCCCTTACCATTGAATTGAAATGTTGCTTAAGACAGTGATGTCTATGACCATAACGAAAAGGAGACAGAAAAGAATTCAAGTAAATTTTGGCACGTAGTCACTCATAGGAATGGAGTTATCTGTTGTATCTGCATGCAATCTCTTGAATGCCAAAATGAAAGTTTCTGTCATGAACAACGAAGGGAGGAGGATCTTGTGGAGGTGAAGCCACAATCTTCTAAGCAGCTGTTGGAGTGTTTAGGGCTTATGTGGGTTATGGAAAAGTATATATGACCTCTCTATATGACAGATGGCAGAGTCTATATGAACTTGATCTGTGGTATCTTCAGTGGCATATGGAAAAATAGATATGACCATGAAGTTTGATATCTTCAGTACTGTATGGTAGTATGGCAATAATGAAGATGATGGTGATGTATGATAATGGCACTGAATGTGAGTCATATGAGTTCAATGAATTTTGCAGAGGAGCTGGCATTAAGAGGGAGACCTCAACCGTTTATGCTCCTTAGCAAATGGCGTTGCTGGAAGAACGAAGAGAAGACCCTCATGGCTCCGGGATTCTATCAAGAATGCCAAGAGACTTATGGCCCCAAAGGGGGACATTCCGTGAAAGCAAGAAGCCGAATAGATACTGAGGGTATCTAGCAGCCATGAGTACAATCGTACAATCTGAGCCTGGATCATTTGAAGAAGCCGTAAAGCATCAAGTTTGTAAGGATGCTATGCTCGAAAAGTATGAGTCCATTATGAAAAATGATGTCTGGGATGTGATCCCGAGACCGGAGGACAAAGCTGTTGTCACCTCGAAATGGCTCTATAAGATCAAGCATGGATTTGATGGTAAAAGTTCAAGGCAAGATTCGTTGCCCGAGGTTTGTTTGAAAAGGAAGGCATAGATTATGATGATATATTTGCACCTGTGATCTATTATTGACCTTGTTGCCACACAAGGATGGAGTCTTTGTCAGATGGATGTGAAGACTGCTTTTTCTGCATGGTTTGACAAAGGAAGAGGTGTATGTGGAGCAATCTCTGGGGTTCGAATTCCAGGATAGAGACTCTCATGTGTGCAGGTTGAAGAAAGCCCTCTATAGGCTGAAGCAAGCACCCAAGGCTTGGTACGAGAGGATATATAGCTACGTGATGAAGCTGGGCTTCACTCGAAGTAATGTTGATCCAAACCTTTTCTTCAAGGTTGATAGAGAAAAGCTTGGTTCTCTGTGGACGATTTCTTCCTGACAGGCGCTGACCCTCTTCATCAGTGTAAGAGGGAGCTCGCTTCCGAGTTCGAGATGAAAGACCTAGGACTGATACATTACTTCCTAGGCTTGGAGGTCTGGCAAAGACCTGGCGAGATTTTTCTTTCTCAAGGAACATATATTGTGAAGCTGCTGGAAAGTTTTGGTATGATGGACTGTAAGTCCGTGTTGTCTCAGATGGAGCTCATCTTTAAGAAGTTGAGTGGAAACGCTGCTGGGCTCGTGCTAGCAAATCCTACTGAGTATCGACAACTCGTAGGGGCCCTGATGTTCTTAGCCGTCCAGACATATGTTGTGCAATGAACACTTTGAGTCAACACATGGTTGATCCTCATAACATTCACTGGGTTGGTGCGAAGAAACTCTTGAGATATCTCTGGGGCATGATAGACCTTGGGCTGAGATACACTGTCGGGAGTTTGAGACTCCGTGGATATACTGATGCCGATTGGGTTGGCAGTGTGGTGGATCGCAAGAGCATATCTGGATGCTGCTTCACACTTGGGTCTGCTTCGGGAAGGAAGCAAAAGTCGGTGGCTTTGAGCACCGCTGAGGCTAAATACATTGCAGCGTGTATGGCCTATTGTGAAGCTACTTGGTTGCGAAAGCTCTTTAGTGAGTTGTTCAGATTTGTGCTAGATACCACCGTTATCCTAGGTGATAACCAGAGGGGGATTCGTTTGTTAGAGAATCCCGTGTTCCACGATCGATCCAAGCTTATTGATATTTGGTGCCATTTTATCCGGGATATGGTACAGAGAGGCGCCGTAAGGCTTGATCATATAGGAACTGATGAGCAGGTCGCAGATATTCTCACAAATCCCTTGGGGAAGGTCATGTTCCTAACCTTCCGTGAGAATCTTGGAATTGTAGAACGAACCTATTTGGAGGGTCCTGTTGGACGATGAGCTCTGGGAGCTCCAAGGGGGCTTCGAGGATAGCTTCTTGGAGCTATAAGCAACCACAAGGCTAGGCTTGCCAAACCTTGTTGGTGTGCTTCCGCCCCACCGTGATGATATTGAGTTGGTTTACCTCTCTTTGATCAGTGCCCCATATGCATCCTATCCATGGAGTACCAGACTCATGGGAAGTACCTCTCATTTGGCCAATGAGGTGGGAAATGTGGATAGAGACCGATAGCAAGATTGATGGACGCATCGGAGATTGCCTTACTCTCTATGTCTAGGATGGCATGTGTCTAACCACTTGATCTGGGATCCAGTCAAGTGAGGTTTCGGACCTCCAACCGATTGCGGGTTAGTTAAACTAACTTTGGGTTAGTATATGGCTCCTTTGAGTCCAAGTGAGGTTTCAAACCTCTAACTGACTTCGGGTGAGTTGAACTAACTTTGGGTTAGTATGAGGCTCTTTGAGTCCTGTAGAGGTTTCAGATCTCTATGTTGATTTTGTCAGCTTCGAGTGATGTATTTGTGACTCACCTTTTGTTTTGAAATAAAGAGCCAGCAAAGCAAGTTACGATGGGATGACGCATGATGTTTGGATGGCGCTAGTGGATGGAGTTCTCCCTAGTTGAGAGGGAGTGTTAATTTTGGGCAACTAGGTCCAAACTCCATGTTGTGATGCTTAGATGACAATGCCAATATTTTTATTGGATTCCTCTTTCGGAGAGGTGCAAGATCGATCTAAAGATCATCTTGATCAGATGAGTAGAACATGTATTTTGAATTTATTCCACATGTGCAAGGTCGGCCAGATTTATCCCACATGCATAAGAGATGTGTCACACACCCCCACAGATGACTATATATTGGAGAGACTTAGAGTTCATTTCACACACACATTTTTGGAGGCATTCTCTTATCTCGCGGATGGTGCTGCGATTAGGGCTTGTCATGGTGACGCGGTTAGGGCTTCTTGGTGCAGCATCTTGATGGAGTGTTTTTGATAAGAAATCTTGGGGTTGTGTGACACATTGGGTTGGTTGACCTTATGGAGACTTTGTTGGTTGAAGCATCCTGCTGACTGCCGTAACGCCACCATTCTTTATCTCTGTTTTTGGCTTGTCTTCCATCGATCTATTGGTATGTTCTATCTACATCTTTCTTTCATATGATTGAACCCTAGAAGTTCAAAGTAAATTTGCATCTAGCATAGAACATCTTCAGAAATTCACAAAGGTCTACCTGCATCCTGGTATCTCATTCCTCTAACTTGAAGAAGGATGATATGTTTGGAGTCATGTGTCTTGAGGTTCCACAATCAACATACTGTTTCTTATGAACATAATATATAAGTAATAATTAATAAATAATTAGCATATTGCGAAGGGGTTCCTTGCATAGTATATAAGCAACGCCCTCATTTGTAACCACAACATATCATATCTCTTATACATTCAACATGCTTATATAAATATATCATTTGTCCTATAAATGAATATGTACATATTCCAAATATTTTGAATCTTCTTGAGAATACTAACCTTGTTCGTTACATTGGTATCAGAGCCACCTTGTCTGATCACCAGTTCTTTGGTCAAGCTTTAGCCACACTCTCAAAATTTTTGGAGTTACTCCTTTCTGCAGGTCGTGTTGACACTGATGCCCTTGCCCATTGAAGATAACAATTTAATTTATATAGAAAAATAGAGAATATATATATAAATTTTTTTTTTCCAAAGTTTTTTATTATATATATATAATAAAAAATTTTAGAACAAAAGAAGTGTATATATATATATATATATATATATATATATATATATTAAATACACACACACACACACACATATATATATTATATAATAAAAAAAAGAAAAAAAAAGTGGCCACAATGTACTTGCAGCCGCTGCCACCGCCACCACAACACTTGCCAACCACTGCCGTGACAGGACAACTGCCCCTGTCGTGTTTACAACGGTTAACCATTGTCGCTTGAGACACATTGCTATTGCTGCAATTTGTTTGTCGACCCTGCCGCCATACACCTTGACCCTGCCGCCATACACCTTCACCCCACCTTTATAGCAACCACAATATCCATAGTGCTACCCCTCTCACGGCGGCCATTCACATGGTTTTTCCTGCATACAACAATCGAATCCAATAACTGATGCTGCCAAAACCCCGTTGGCATTGCCTTACCTCGCTATGCCGCCTCTGCACCACCCTACAACTGCTCACACCTTTTGTCGTAGTGATGTTGTACACCAAACTACAACCACACATACCTTTTCCATTTTGATGCTGTACAATCATTAATTCATTGATGTATAGATGACCCTTTGTGTCCATGCAATTGCATTGTGTTCGCCTACCGAGAATGATCACGTCTTTGTTTTTACAGGCAAGCAAGGAATTGTCACCGTACTTGGAAGACATCATTTGGTGTCAATGTCTCATTATTATCAAATTGAGTAAATCAATTAGCATAACGAAAAAAGTTCAAGTCAAAATATATTAAAAAGGGTTTTGATGTTGAATAAAAAGGAATACACAATATTTATTGGAACAAGGCATTAACAAAATCTTTATTTAATGAATCATATTAAAGTTAAGGTTTGTGATTTGTAAACTGCTGTGGATATTCCATTGTATAGTTTGTCACAACAAATCTGATAAATTTATATTTAAAATTCCGAAATCTACACTATTGGTGTTTTATTTCTCTTTAGATTTTTGGATTTGTAGATTACTATTAATTGCATGTGCATGCAAATTAAAATTATGCAAAAAATAGTTTTTAGTGGAATAAAAACTCACAAACCATGATTTGACACAAGATATGACCTAGGAAACCTTTTCGGGAGAACCCAACTGGAAGGTGAGGCCATTTTGCTCTCTTTCTTTGAATGCACAAATCCTCTATGTATGCTCTATCTCCTGTCCCTCCCGACTATTTTTGCTCATATATGGAACAAATGCACTCGAAATAATGAAATCCCTTTTCTTCCTAGTGGCCCGATTATAACATAGCCTGAGAATGCACAAATCATTTATTTATTCTCTATCTCCTATCCCTCCCGACTATTTTTGCTCATATATGGAACAAATGCACTCAAAAGAATGAAATCCCTTTTCTTCCTAGTGGCCCGATTATAACATATCCTAAGAATGCACAAATCCTCTATGTATGCTCTATCTCCTATCCCTCTCTGCTATTTTTGCTCATATATGGAACAAATGCACTCAAAAGAATGAAATCCCTTTTCTTCCTAGTGGCCCGCTTATAACATAGCTTGATAATGTACTAGTGGTTAGGTTTGACTCTCTTAACTCTTAACCAGAGTTACAATATGGATTCTTCTAGAGTCTTCTTCATCACAATCACATGGCTAGCCCCTTTTCCATGAGTAATGGGGGCTGATGTGGCATCCTCTTGAATTATGGTGGTGAAAATAGGAAGGGTAACTTAGTGGCATAACTTTTGCATACGTATTCCGATTGATCCAATTTTTGTGCCATTTGAAAGGTCTCTGTGTGTAGAATATGAATAAAAAGGTGCGGTGCCAAAGTGACAGTTTTACCCCCAAAAAATGTCGTTTGTTTTCCTCATTAATATGCAGATCTGAAATTGATATTTAAAGTTTTGTACTTTCAGCGTTATACTGCTTTGAACTTTGAAATTTGAAGTATGAATTTTGCATATTAAGAATTCAAGATGAGGTTTGCTTCTTGCAATGTTCATATTTGAATTTGCAGATTGGAATTTTACCATGGCTGCCACCCCAAGAGTCAAAGATAATGCATTGGATATATGCTGCTGATCTGGTTGATGAGGAGATTTATTGCAAATGTTGCAAGAAATGCATGGAGGGGTTTGGGTTGGGGATTCGGAGGCTGAAGTAACACGTGGCTGATATAATAGGCCAAGTTGTCTCATTCATGTCTTCATTAGAGGAGATTGAACAGATAAATTGGAATTGCAAAATCAGCTTGCAAAATTTGAAGAAGACAAGGCCAGGCAAAAGGAGATGGTTGTTGCATGTTTTTCATCCTCTAAAGCCTAGAGGCTATTTAGAGCATAGTTTTAAAAAACGGAATCGGGTTTCGACCAGGCCGAGGGTCGGCTCGGACTTCGACTCCGAATCGGTAATGACTCGGTCGACTCGGTTTCAATGACTCGGTTTTGGTAAAAAATACATTAAATATTAATTTTTTTGTACAAAAACATAAATTTAAAGATTTTTATTCATGTTTCCAAACACAAGGCATTACAATATAGACAAGTCACAAAAGACAACATATGATCAAAGTAGGCTCATGAATATATCCATTATATCAAAATTGCACCCAGTGCACTGTCCAATACAGGATGATGATATAGAGATCAAAACAAAAAACATAACCAATGTCACTAACATCAAGGTACATAGAGGGATTGGTGCTCTTGATTAAATATGAGTTCCATACCCTAATACAGGACAAAATTCGATGGAAACATTGCAATAACCCAATCCTGAAATCCTGAAAAACTGATAAGTCTGCTGGATTTTGAATGAGATCTAAAATTCTACTTTCTCCATATGAAATCCAATGAGATTGGAACCACTCTCAAACATCCTGAGTCGTTTCATGGTAATGTTAAAAATTTAAGTATTCATTTTCATCCTTTTACTTTAAGAATTTAACATTACCATGAAGCTGCTCCAAAAACCAACTCCACAACTCTTCAGAAAACCCTCACAAATGCTCAAGAAAATTCAATGAGATGGATGTGAGATATTGAGAGGGGTTGGGTAAGTTAAATAGGATGGGGAGGGGTTAGATAGCCTAAACAAAACCTAACAGCAAAAAAAATTTCATTTTCAAGTCCAATTTTTTATTGTTTTTGGGCCCCTGGCTGGCTGGAACAAACCGGCCGGTTTAACTCAGACCAGGCCGAGCCGGCCGGTTTGTTACCGAGCCGGCCGAGTCGGTCAAAAAATCGGCCGGCTCGGTAACAAACCAGCCGCCTGACCGGTTCAACTGCCGAGTCGGACCGGCCTACCCTTCGGCTCGGTCGACTCGGCCGGTTCCGATTCGGTTCGGCCTGGTTTTAAAACTATGATTTAGAGCCTCATTGATTATATATTTTGTTGCTAATATGCATTACACACAGTGCCATTTTGAAACATTTTGATATATTCACCTTTACATGGTATATGTATATGCCATGATCAGACATTACTTATTTTGTAATTGTCTCTAATGGTTTGGAATCTTATATATATATAATTTAAACATTTTATATATTTTTTTGTATGTATATATATATATATATATAATTTAAACATTTTATCTATTTTTTAGTAAACTGAGTCATTGAAATCAGATTGGTCTAAGTCAATGTGAGTTTGAGTTCGAATCTGAGTTGACCCTTGACTGATTTTGAATCCGAGTCTTAGTTTTAAAACATTGATTGTGGTCTTCTTTGAAGTACTTGCAGGCTATTGAATTTTTATGGTGTTTCTTTCTCACGAACACTGTGGCTATTCATATCACTGCAAAATGCTTCTTTATTTTTGAGTTTAATTATGTTGGGAATCAATTGGAAGTGGTATTGCATGGTCCATGGTTTATGGGAGGTTGGCCTCTTTAAGATACCATGGCAGCCTGATCTCAACCCTTATGCAGAAACGCTGTCCATGTTTCTGCTTTGGCTACATTTGCTGAACATGCCTCTGGAATTTGGAGCTCTTGGGAGCCATTTGTGAGTTGGGTGATTTTATCCATCTTAGCAAGCCAGAGGGCTTAAAGCTGCCATTACCTTTGCCCACCTTTTTTTGGCGCTTCTGCCATCTTCTGGCTACCCTTCTCGATTTATTAATGGGTTGAAAAACCTGATTATAACTCATCTTCAGACATTTATACCAGATCTCCGGGTGAAAAGCCAAATCTCCATTGCTTAGTCATGCTTTGCAAAACTCATCTGCATGATGCCACAACCAGTTATATATTTAGAATATAAATGGAATCAGAGGGAAAAACCATCTGTGTAAATAACATTGATGTATTCTCTGTTTTCTGATAAAATCACCTCTTGAAGAAACAAAAATTACCCTTTGAAGTCACAGAAAATTGTTCTTCGTGTCATTTTATTGTACAGAAAAATTCCCTTAAATTTCATGAAAAAAATCATGGACTTTAAAATTCTGAGAGAGACTTGCCATTCCAGTTGGAAAAGGCCAATGTTGGAGTGGGAAAAACGATTTAACAATACTAATAAAGGCTGCTGCAATGATAAATGTCTTTGGTCATGTCATGGCTACTGCACCTGTGGAATTTTTTGGGTGCTCAAGGCTGCTACTGCTAGTCTCTCAACGTACTTGAAGCTTACCTTATAAACCAGATCTCTTACTTTACGGTGATCAGGAGATGACCCTGTTGTAATCATAAAAGTCACTGTTCAAGCCACAGCTATTGTTTTAGTGAGGTTGTAATAGGCTAGGGTAATTTAAAATTTTTACCCCAGGGCTCTCCTGTAGTGACTAATTTCACTTTTTAGGACAACAACTAAAATTTAATTTTCAATCCTTTAATTGCTTGTTCAATGATACAATCAATAAGCAGTTCGACCATCTCAAAGAAAAATTGTCAAATAGTAGGACCATTAATAATCCAGAAATGCAGTATTATCATTCTATAAAAAAAACAGTTACAATCCATGACCATAAGTAACAGTTATGGATCCTGAATTTCACAAAATCCAATGTAGAGTTCACGGATTCCAAATAAGTTCTTGATCTATCTATATTTCCAGACTAGTTACAAATCTTCAAACTCGAATTCACTCGATTCGCCTTTTCTCCTGTTGCTGCAACTTTTCTGTTGTGGGACTTGAACTTTGTAACAATACTGATCTTTGCTGGATTGTAAAGATGTGCCTTTAAGTGCGTATATCTTCGATATTCCACAGATCTGAATTCACGCTACTTTTGTCTTTGTGCCACAGATTACGAAGCAAGCTATGGACTCCACTTGCTTCAGGACGGAATCCTTGGCGTGCCCAAAATTTGGATGGTAATGCCAATGTAATCAAAGCCGACCCTGTTCCAGAACTAGGGTTTTGCACCTACTGTAATTTTGCTGAACAATCAAACTGATTAGGGTTTCGTTCTTCAGATAACCTTCAAGGACTATGATTCAGGAAAGATACGCTTCAATTCTTCCTTTGTAGACCCGTACCAGAATAATCGACAAAAATCTGTTGTTTCCCTGCCTTTCAGATGACGTCACTGTTCAAAAGAAACCAAAAACCAAAACCAACAGAATTCGCTATCCTTCTAGATTAATATTGTTGTGCCAGAACCATGACTAGAACTCGCTGTCCAGATAGAAATCTTATGTCAAAATAGTGAGAAAAAAGAGAAATGTGTCAACCAGGGTGGAATCTTTCACCACCGAAATTGACAAGAAGAAAAATGGGTCTTAAAAGTTAAAACCCTCAGAGCTAATGCTCAAGAAACAAATGAGACGATTCACACTTGATGCCCGAAAGGAATTCAATCCTCTTATATTTATAGATTTCCAAAAGGGGTCTCTTCTGCTTAATTGATTGAGTAACTTTTACTCCAAACCCAAAGTTTCTTTGCTCAACTGCCCCAAAACTTGCCCAGGATTGGATATTTTGGGGTTTTCCCCTTTATTGAGGACTGTAGCCTACGGGGATCGATAGGCTATTATGTCCGTCATTCATCCTCAATTTGTAGAGGACATTACAGTCCCCCCTGCCCGAAATTGCTTTCTCTCAAGCAGTCACATATTTGGGGGCTGCAAAACTCGTTCTCCTTCCCTTGTCGCGTCCTCTTCTGGTAGATTCTTCCATTTGATAAGGTATTTTGGAATTACTCTTCCTCTTAACTTCTTTTCTCGCAAGACCATCATTGTCTCCAGAATTAGTTCTATTTGTCCTTCTTCGTCTAATGGTGGCAATTCAATAAATGTAGTAACATGTTGCACCACAACCTTCTTGAGGCACGACACATGGAATACGTAGTTCTAAGTTCTAACTCACATGCTACTTTTCCAATCTTCCAGAGAATTTTGTAAGGCCCATAAAACCTAGGCTTCAACTTTGCTGCGCCGCTTTTCTTGAGTGAAGATAAAGTTGTAATCTCAAGAAAACGAGGTCTTCTATCTCAAAGCTGCATTCTGTTTGATGCTGATCTGCATACATCTTTTGCCGATTTTGAGCAACCTGCATGTTTTCCTTGAGTACCCTGAAAATGTCCTGACTCTCCTATATCTGGTTTTTAGCAATAGGTGCCTTGCCGTCTCCAAAAATCCTGTCGATAAAGTATGGTGAATCATAACCATATAGTGCTTTGAAAGGTGTCACCCCAATGGATAAATGGTAGGTAGTATTGTAGCAATGCTCCCCAAGGTACAACCATTTGATCCATGCTTTTTGCTGACCTGTAGGCTGTCACATAATTACGCAAGTACCCCTCAATCCATTTATTCACTATTTCTGAATGCCTATCTGTTTGTAGGTGATAACTAGTGCTAGGTGTTAATTCTGTCCCCACTAGCCTGAAGAGCTCCTGCCAGAATGCACTCATAAACCTGCTGTTTCAATCACTGACTATATTTTAAGGCAATTCGTGGAGTCTGAAACTTTGAAGAAGAGTTCTGCTACTTGTTTTGTCGAGTAATCAGTTGAGATTGCA
This sequence comes from Pinus albicaulis, assembly GCA_034641835.2. Classification (NCBI taxonomy): domain Eukaryota; kingdom Viridiplantae; phylum Streptophyta; class Pinopsida; order Pinales; family Pinaceae; genus Pinus; species Pinus albicaulis. Next base: position 1,586,726,386 of record CM076578.1, read on the forward strand.
AAGAAGTGCACTAATTTCGTCAATCTGTCCACCATGGGATAGATACAATATTTGCCTTGTGTTTTGAGTAGCCTTGTGATGAAGTCCATTGAGATGATTTCCCATTTTTGTTCTGGAATTGGTAGAGGTTGGAGAAGCCCTGCAGGATATGTGTGCTTGTCCTTATTATGTTGGCTTGTCACATATTCTTTGACGTATTTCATCATATCTTCCTTGATACCTTTCCATGAAAATAGTTCCCTAATCTGTTGGTAGGTTTTGAAGAACCCCTGATGTCCAGCTGATGGGATGTCATGCATAACCTTCAAAATCTTCTCCTTGAGGGTGGATTTAGGAACCAGGTGTATCTTGTCTTTGTAGTAAATAATATCATCAACTATTTTGTACCTGTCATCTTGAATGATTCTGTCGGTCCGTGCACATGCAAACTGGTTCTTGGTGTATTTCGCTGAGAGATGAGCCTTCCAATCTTCTGCAAGTTCTATGAGGGAACACGTTGCCGGTTTCCTGGAAAGTGCATCGGCCACAACAATCTTGCTCCCCTTCACATACTTAATATCAAAATCATATGCTTGGGCTTTACTTACCCACTTTTGCTGCCGTTCGTTCAGGTCCTTTTGCTCCAAGAAATTACGTAAGCTGTTACAATCCGCAGTTACAATCCACGACCGTTAGAACTTATAAACCATACATAACAGTTACATATCCTGAATTTCACAATATCCAACGTAGAGTTCATGGATTCTAAATAAGTTCTTGATCTATCTATATTTCCAGACTAGTTACGAATCTTCAAACCTGAATTCACTTGTTTCACCTTTTCTCCTGTCCTTGCGACTCTTCTGTTGTGGGACCGGAACTGTAACAATATCAATCCTCGTTGGATTATAAAGACGTGTCTTTAAGTGCGTATAGCTTTGGTATTTGACAGATCTAAATTCACACTGCTTTTGTCTTCGTGTCATAGATTATGAATTAAGCTACAAACTTCACTTGCTTCAGGACAAAAAATTGGCGTTTCCAAAATTCAGATGGTAATGCCACTGTAATCAAAGCCGACCCTGTCCCAGAACTTGGCTTTCACACCTTTTGTAATTTCGCTGAACAATCAAGCCGATTAGGGTTTTGTACTTTATATAACCTTCAAGGACTCTGATTCAGGAAAGATACACTTCAATTCTTCCTTTGTAGACCCGTACTAGAATAATCGACAGAAATCCCTTGCTGTCCTGCCTTTTAGATGATGTCATTGTTCAAAAGAAACCAAAAACCGAAACCAACAGAATTCACTATCCTTCCAGATTTGCTGTGCCAGAACCAAGACCAGAACTCGCTATCCAGATAGAAATATTATGCCAAAACAGCTAGAAGAAAGAGAAAGGTGTCAGCTAGGGTGAAATCTTTCACCACTGGAATTGACAAGAAGAAAAAGGGGTCTTAAAGCCCTTGGAGCTAATGGTCAAGAAACAAATGAGATGATCCACACTTGATGCAAAAAATGAATTCAATCCTCTTATATTTAGAGATTTCCAAAAGCGGTCTTTTCTGGTTAATTGATTGAATAAATTTTATTCCAAACCCCAATGTTGGGTTTCATTGCCCAACTGCCCCAAAAGTTGCCCAGGATTGGATATTTTGGGGTTTTCCCCTTTACTGAGGACTGTAGCCTACAGGGATTGGTAGGCTATTATGTCCTCCATTCATCCTCAATTCGTAGAGGACATTACAGAAGTTTTATGAGTGCTGAGGTTCCTGCTGCTCTCTCAATATACTTGAAACTGACCAATTTATATTCATATATCTCTTCAGATCTATTAAATGCAGTGCCAAGAAAATGCTGTATGGAACATTGTTGGTTACATTGACACATTGACAATGAAATTGAATAATTGTCGTGATTATTCTTCCATGCAGACTTTTTAATACCTCTTCCATTTAGAACCTTCACGGAGATGACAAACTTGCTTTAAACTCCTCCACAATTTTTGATTGGTCTACACATGTTTTTCCCTAATAGTTAAACAAAATAGTAGAGATTGCACACTATTTATTCCAATAAGCTTTTTACTTTTAACATGTATACACATATCCCCGGATGACGCGATGGCTATCAGCCTGCGGGACGGCGCGTGGCAAGGCCACATGGCCACCCGCAGGCTTCAGTTAAGACGCCCCCGAGCTTTTATTATTCCAAGCCGTCACCCTGTGCGGCATTTATGCCGTTGTGGAGGTCGAGGCTGCAAGCATTTCAAAATGCCGCCCTCTGGTTCATCGTCTCCGCTCTTTGTCACTGTGCCAGGGTTCTCTGTTCTGCCTCAACTCGGTCTGGTGGTTTCCATGCCGATTTGGTTCTTGCCTGTTGGGTTTGGCTGTACCTCGGAGGTTGAGATCCCCAGCTCACGCACCTCCCTCGGCAGGCGCTGTCATTTGGGCTGCTGTGTGGATTTTCTTCCTAGCTTTCACTTCTCGCATAGCCCTTTCTGCCCTCTGCAATTTGCCACCACGCTTGAGCTCAATTCGCCTTCCCCATCCTTGTCGCCTGCTGCCAATTCAGTGCATTCCCTCGGGCTTCGTGCTGACATGCCTCGGCTCAGACACCGTTTTAGATGTCGACGGGGCAGCACCAGAGCACGCTCCTCTGGCCGGCGTCGCTCCCTTTCCACCAGCACTTCGTCGTCTTCTCCTGAGCGCTTTCACAGCCGGTATCCCTCAACGCGCAGTGGGTGTGGGCGTAGACTCACTTCCTCCCCCAGACGTGGTGCCTCTGCTTCTCTGTCGCCTTCTCGCTCCCGTCCCGCAGCTCCTGCCTCCTTATACAGCGTGTCCACTGCCCATTTTCACTTTCAGTGTAATACCAACTGCCCTCTGGTTATAGCAATTGTCACAGTCTCTTTCAAGGAAATTCCGGGGGCAATTCCCGACCCCTCCCCTCTCGCGCGTCCTGTTCACATGCCGGACCCCTCTGACCTTGTGCAACCCCCTCAAACCGTGGACAAAGGTGCTTCTCTCAAAGCAGGCGATTGTAGCTCAAGCCTTCTTCAGGGTAAAGGCAAGCAGGAAGGCAGCAGCGAAGCAGGTGCAACAGCAGCTCAAAGATGCCCAGTTCCGGATGATGATGATGATGGATATTGGTGCAGGATTGAAGAAGAACCCCCCTCGGAGGATTATGGTCTCTAGTGACGGTGGCATTGTCCAAGTAATTCTGTTCAGTTCTTTTGTCTTTTTTGCGGTTCTTGAATGTAATAGTTTTTGGTATGTTATAGCTGGTTTCCTCCATCGAGGCAGCTTACAAACATTTCACGGGCTGGTTTCCCCATGCGGGCAGCCCAATTTTTGTTATCTTGCTGAACTTGTGAGGCCTCTGATGGCCTGCATCATTGAGGCCATGGACTAGATGTACTATATGTTTCATTAATAGATTTACTCTTACTTAGAAAAAAAAAAAAAAACATGTATACACATAAAATAATTTGGAGTTATTTACTTGCAGTAAATGTTTTAATGTTGGTGTGGAAGCTGGAGAAATGCAAATTATCTAAGAGGTATATCCATCTAGAAACAATGTGACTGATATGCTATATCATACTCTATTTTTTTGAAGGAAAATTTTGTGGGATCCTCCCTGCTTCCTATTAAAAATTGGGGCAGCTATGGGACAAATTTACCCATAGAAACCCTAAGATCCAATAGAATCCCATCTTGCCCCATAGACGAATTCAAATTGGTTAAAGGAAAATAGTATTAATATGGCACAATTGGACAAGCAATCATTAAGGGGAAATATATTTAATATTATGCTAAACAAATTTGAATTCAAGTTTATGTTTCCCTCCAAAAAGTTCATGTCGGCCTCATGAACAAGATCAAGTTGGCTCCTCTAATGGAGGCACCTTTTACCATTCGATTGCCTCTATATTAGATCCTCTTGTGGGTCATTTGAAGTATCAATTCACACTATCTTAATGTGGTTGGACGAGTTTATATGGTAACTATCTTTCTGTGGTTGGACAAATTTATATGGCAACTATCTTTATGTGGTTGTACGAGTTTATATGGCATCTACTTTTTGTGATTGGATGAACTTGTGTGGAACCTTATCTTTGTAATGGCTCGACCTTATCTTTGTGGATCGTTCTGTGGCACGCATAGTGACTCGCTCATCTCTGTGATGGCTCACATTGACATTCAGTGGATTGCAATCATAATTAACTAAGGTTTGCATTCTTCGTTGAATCACTTCTGGGATTGCTATTTTTGTGGTTTGTGACCGTGGCTTCGCTAGATTGCACAATGGCATTCACATTCTGTGTGGAAGCTTTGTAATGCATTCTTTTTAAAGATTCATATGGTATTTGCATTCTATACATTAGTTCTGGGTTCGCTATATACAACAAAGGCATCGTAATTATTATTTGAATTTTGAATGGCTCGCGTACATTATAGTAACCTGCATCACACTTATATATATAGCAGTGTTCTGAAAATTGCGATTAAATTGCAATTTTTTAAAAAAATCGCGATTTTTTCGGAAGGTCGATTTAATCGGTGATTTTTTGGATTTGAAAAAATCGCGATTTTTTCGATAAAAATCGTGGGCCCATCAAACAACAACCCAATAAGTTCAAAAATCGATTTTTTTTTTTTGTCATTTTTGCAGACAGAGGGCAAGAAAGAGAGCTAAGGAGGAGGAGAAGTCATCTTGAGAGGACACAATCCGCCTAATGAACGACCCATATTGACTAAAAATTACTATACTTTTACTAGGCAATTTTACATCTGTTTTTAGCTTTGGGGGCGCTGCCCCCGAAACCCCCACCAGGGGGGGGGGCTCCATAAAGTCGCAGCCGCCTCCCCCCCTTGGACCCCCTAGGCAACATTTAATTACAGGGGGCGTTGCTGCCCCATTAAGGTACAAGGGTCCAACATTGTGATACAAAATAAACAAGATAATCAAGCTCCACACACAACAGAGAGGCCTATCATGGAGTCAGTCCCTGATTGGATAGAGCAGGAGGTAGTGGAGAGGGAGGAGGAGGAGGAGGAGCAACAACAGGAGGAGGCGGTGACACCACCTACCCTTGCTACTGGTAGAGGACATGGTCTGCCTCCTTTAGCTCCTGGTGCTTTAGGTTTTGGTGCTTCAGGTTCACCGTTCTAGAGCACAACAAAGTCCATTGCCAACCTCGCCAGCTTCTTCGTCTAGAGGGAAAGCTGTTACATTTTCTCACAAGAGAGGCAGAGGAAATCAGTAGTATAGGTTATTTGGTGCATTCCTTTGTATATGACTTATGATATGAGATACATTATTATATTTTTGTTGATATTTTGAGGTTGAGTTGAGACTCAAGACTTAGTATTCAGGACATGATTCACTATTATGTGTGATGTAGCACTAGACATGATATTACACATCTTTTTTTTTATTTTTTTTCTATTTTCTAATTTTATTATTATTATTATTTATAATTTAATTGGTTTTTTTATTTAAATTTCATATTTACGTGTCAATGCATTTATTTTATGTTGTGGGTGCTTTAGATATTTTGTATGTGCCGATTTTTTTCCTGATTTTTACCGATTTTTTCCTGATTTTCCCGATTTTTTCCAATTTTTTCCCCTCACCAATTTAATCCCGATCGCGATTTTCAAAACATTGATATATAGGCATTGTAATTATAATCAGGGGAGTCGTAATCAACAATGGCATCATGTCTGTTATTATAATGATTTACAGTGGTTATGCATTACAGTGGTCATTATAATCGTTTACAGTGGTTACGCATTACAGTGGTCATTATAATGTTTTACAGTGGTTATGCATTACAGTGGTCATTACAGTGGTTACACATTACAGTGGTTATTACAGTGGACACATGCTCTGCAGCTCAATCCTTTTAGGGGTTTCGTATACTCAAGTTCTATGCAGATTCCTTGGCTTGCACCATATCTACATTGGCAACATCTCTACAAGTGAACGCTATACTTTGTGGTGGCATTTCTCTCTACAGTGGCATTGTTACCTTTACAGTGACTTTAATGCAGGACCGTGATCTACATGTATATAACCTCATCAGTGACTTTACTGCAGGACAAATGATCTTCATATCTTCATATATATATATATATATATATGACAGTGATCTTGATACAACAGTAGCCTTTGATTTATGACAAGATGATGATATGACCATGATGATAGTGACAGTAATATACTGCACTTGTCTGCTGCTGGAATGGTTCTAGATGGTCTAGCATGATTGATAATGAAAGACTTATGTCTCATACATATTGTTATTTGTATCTCAGCTGAACAACTGATGAATATCTAAGAAGAGGAATTTGGTTGGGTTTTCCCCCTTGTGGGGTTTTTCCCTAGTCTCTGATCTAAATCATGGTGTCTCTATTTGTGCATGCTTTTCTTCTATTGTTCCTTATTGTTCCGCTGCATTGTTGATGTTTATTGTTCTCTCTACATAATCGCTGATGATGATATGATGTTATGGGGTCAATGTAATGTAAAATGTTAAAAAAAGTGTTTTATAAATGCAATTATCTTCAGCAGAGAACAATCAAGCCCCTAAAAATTAACACTTCCCCTGAATATCAAGATGGAATGTCATTCAACCGCCAGTCATGAAAGCATCTGGTAATCCTGAGGGACTCAACCGGCTTTGACCTGTGACCGGTGGCCTTCTTGTTGGCAACATGCCTTGGGTGGGTGGGTCAACCGATTGAACTAATTCTTGGGGATTATATGCTTGTCCACACTTATGTGAACTTCAGTTGAATAATTGCAGGGACAGTGCAATTTAAATTTTAGAGTGTCATTGTCTTGTACGCTTTTGATCAGGGAATATTGTAAGTGTTTTCTAATTGAAACTTGGATGCCCCATAATTCCGAAAGGACTTGCAATTTATCATTGCAACTGGAAGTCCATTTGCATTTTTAATATAATGTACATGAAATGGAATTGAAAACAACTTGAGAATTAGCAGACATATGTGGCTCCTTATATGAGAAGTTAGAACTACCCTTCTGTTATCTTTGAAGTTTTCGAACTTTAGTACAATGTTTTTTTTGGTTGCACCTGACAGATGATGCATCTGGTTCTTAATAGGTCGGTTCTATGCCTTCGAAAAAGCTCACAAATTGGATCCGACATCTAGTGGTCGAGGCGTTCGCCAGTTCAAAACAGCCCTGCTACAACGACTTGAAAGGGTATCCATGAAACCCAGCTTTTAATGTTGATAGTTATTTACAAAATGGCCTCCTCATTGTTCCATGGTTGGAGTATAACACTTCCATATAATGTAATAAAAGTCAGGTTATATAAGTTACTGATGAAGTATTAGATAAAATTTAATTAATTGTCATTAAATGAGGTGGTTAGATCATGTGGACAGCATAACTACCAATGAACCGAATAAAAGGGGATTGACCCCCTTGCATGAGTTGAATTAGCACATACTAAAATGATGTTGCATAACTTATGTGTATTGCGAGAACTTTTGTTCAAGTTTTCAACAACCAAAATTAGAAGGGAGTTGGGACTAAATAACTTACCAGTAACTGGATGGCCAGTTTATATTCTAGAACAATATATGGACATGCTTAGCATTGCTTATTTGAAACTTGTATATCTACGGATGTTTTCTTCAATCATTTGGAAGCAGAATGAAGAAGTCTGTACTATTATGTTTACTTGCATTGTTAAGAAGTTTTATTCTTTTTCATCTTGTTTCCATTTCTGCTAGTTTCGTTGGTTACATCAGTTGAAAATTTACTTGGAATAGTTATTTTCATGTGCAACACACGGTTTCAAGCCACGAACTTTCCCAAGTCTTGCTGAGTTTTGCCAAGTTTCATGCTAAGTGTTTTCATTGTTGCCAGGTTGACTCTCTATTTTAGCTTTCCCAAGTTGTTACCGAGACTGAGTCCCGTGACATTAACTACTAGTGTAAATATACATTATGAATATTGAAAACTGGTTTGTCAGGGACACACTGGAGTCACATCTTAAATTTTTGGTAGGGAAAGTGCAAGGCTTTATTGAAAGCCTGGACAGGACTTATGAACAATTTTATTAGCTTTGATGTTCATCTGGAATAATTAGTTCTGGTAGTTATATACGAGTTGGCACAGGACAAGATAATTTTCTGTCCATGTGTTGGGAGCACAAGAAATTATATTTCCTGCATGTCTGCGTTGAATAATTTTGCAGAATGTTCAGTGAAGCATAAAATATTAATATTCTTTGGTCAAACTCTAAATTTAGTTGTTTTCTGTATTTAGAGTCAACCATCTCATATCAATTCCTGAAAAATACTCAGAATAACTTTTTTCTATGCATGGACTGAACTCTCTTATGCCAATTCCTGAGAATAGCTTTTGAAAATGTACACAAATAAGGTAAACTGTAGATTCAGATATGCCTTTAAGTCTAAAGTCGAACATCAAGAAATGATTCTAGTTCACCGGGTAACTTGTGGTAGACAGTGGTAACTATGTTTTATTTAAAGTGGATGAATTTTTGTCTTAAAAAAAAGAGCTCAAGCAGGCATCATATGAAGAATCCATTCTTCGATTGTTTGTGTCAACTCATGTGACCTCTATTGTAAACAACGAAAGGGGTCTGACGGCACACTGATCCTTATCTCTGATGATATAGGCAAAAGTTAACTAAGCGCAAGGCCAACTGACCACAGTAGCACCAAACTCTAGAGTCGAGACTATGATCACAGCTTCCTCTTTTCTGCCAGCACATTATGTTGCTTTCTTATTACTTTGTTTTACTTCATCAGTCAATCTGTGGCAGACATAGACTAAAAATTTGAAGAGGTTGCCTGTTCTTTGTTAGAAATTTAGACCAGATGAGTCACTGTGTATCTACAAGAGCTTATGGAAGCCTCATTAACTGTGGCATAAATATTCCCTTTTGGAGAAAGGAGATTTACACTAACCAAATAGTATGCATATCTGTCTAATATTCTGTTTGATCATCCGACCTGCCCCTTAGAATGATTCCCTTACAAAGTAGAAGGCTGACAAAAATGATGGTGAACTTAGAATCAATCCATTCCCAGAACACCCAAGCCACTTGACACTTCCGGAAGACATCTTTGATAGTTTCTGCTGTGGCATATTATACAGCATTTGTCAATTACCATAAATACTGCAACCTGTCTTTTAAGTTTTAACTGCTATTATCTGGTTGAGTGCTAGCTACCCAAGAGCTGTGAAAATTTCAAAGCTGAAATCCTATTGCAGCAACTAGAATTTTTTTTCTTCTAATTGTTAATTAATTTTAACAATTTATCTGCTACGGAAAATATCAAATAAATCACATTGCAACCTTCACAAATAGAACTGTGCAAATGATAGCGCTGGAAATTGAGAAAATACTAGCACACACACATAACAATGACACCATTATTTTTGGACAAATGTCCCTGGAAAAACGCAACTTGGAAAAAACGGTGCAGCAGTGAATGTTTTTATTATTATGCAGTAGTGAATTCTGAGTACAATCTATGGATGCCCAACTGGCAATCCAAACAAGAAGAAAATATGGGAAAAATTATTGTAAGGGAATTACTCTTCTTCCACAAGCAATCCCGACACAACTTCCCTTAGAAAACTCTACCTCCTGGACCCTCTGTGTTAGCCGATGCGTAGACCCTATGACGTCAAGCCTTCGAATTGCCTCTGATGAAGTCGTTCTGTCTATCTCTACTGAGGAAATCGCCTCTCTAGCACTCTGGACCCTTTGCTTGGCCTTTGGAACTGAGAAAAAATATTTCCTCAGCTAAATCGAACTGCTTCTCTGAAGCAACTGCGCAGTCCTCTGCGGTGCCTCACTGGGAATAATTCGACACTCTTGTTGCTGCCTCTCCGGATCTGAAAAACTTCCTCCAGACTCACTGTCCCTACCCTTCATTCACTGCTTCGATCTTTGGCTCTCTGACAGCTAACTACTGCAACTCTGGAAATCGATCTGCCAAGGAAATCAAACTAATGGTGTTATGGTGTATCTTCTCCAAGTGCCCATTGACTTCCTCTTATAATCCACTATTGGAGCACCAACGACCAAGACTAAAACTTAATTAATGACTAGGATAATCTTGGAGTCGATCCGTGTGAGTTTTTAGATGATTCACTCCTTGGCTTAATTAATTTTGATTAATTAACCATATTCCATAAGTTTAGACTTGGGAAATATTTAAAAATTGGTTAATAATCTAATTAAGTCATCTCTAGGTGAAATTTCTAGAAACGATTTATGGGTCTTGGATATCTCATGTATTCAAGCCTCTCCACCACATTTCGCAACTAGAACACATCCGATGCTACAAAAACCAACACTCCCTCTTAGCGAGGAATGTGTTCTAGTGTTGCACACCCTGTCACAACACTCTGTCTCTGTACCACCCCCTATCACGCTGCTAATGTCTAGCCATTGTGATTTCCTGCCATTGCCCACCAACCACTGTGCAACTCTGATGCTGCATCTGTGTTGCTGCTGACCCTGCTGTACTGCTGCCAACACTGCATCTGCATTGCAACTCTGTTGTTGCTGCAATTGCAACATTTGCAACTGAAAAACATCTGAAATACTGAATCAACTGTGTTCAGTATGATGCATCTGTCTCTCGAGTCTTGACTGCTACTAACATTTGCATAGTCATTGAAGAATCTGTGCTGCTGCCAACTCTGCACTGAGCCACCTGCGCTGCTGTCAACACTGCACTGCACTCCCCAACCCCTGACTGCTACGAGTCTGCAACTATCACTCTGGAATTCTGACTGCACCCTTGACACTGATCCATCTTGCTACTGAATATTGTGGGCCCCCCGTAGCCAGGTAATCATCAATGATGGATATATATACAATCAACGTTGGAGAGCATTTCACTCACTCACTCATCACACACATCCCCTCCTTTGATTGGATACGAGCATTTGAGAAGCAGTTCTCACGTGGGAAAAAAGGACGAAGTTGCTGAAGCTGGAAAAAGGACGAAATTTCTCCAGTTAGGGTTTCTAGGAAAGTTTGACCAGCGTTGACTTTGGTCAACGCATGGTCCGAATTGGCTGAAATTTGGTGAAGAGTTCGATTTTTGAAGGCCGTACTCATTGGCACAAAAACTGAGGTCAAAAGGTTGACTGAAGTTGAAGTTGGAGCTGCATTGACTTTATTGCTGCTTCCCTGCGTTGACTTTTTTGGGGTTGACTTTGAGTTCACTGGGTGACTGATTTGAGGATTGTTGTGACAAATTCTGGGTTGGCCGACCAAGAAGACTTTGCTGGTTGAAGCATCTTGTTGACTGCCGTAACGCACCAACACATTCTTCTGTTTCTGGTTTGTCTTCTATAGATCCACTGGTATGTTCTATCAACATTTTACTTAACTGTTTATGTGATTGCTGTAATAAAAGTAAAGTTGCATCAAGCATAGAACATCTACATAAATTACACTGCCTGGTCCTACTTCTCCTGTTTGTCCTTCTTTTTGAGAGGACACTGGGTACTGTAGTGGCCAAACTCGCCACACCTAAAGCACTTGACCTTAGATAGGTCCTTCCTTTTATTTTGTTCCCCTGTGCTTGACTAGGACCCTTGGATGCAAGAGCCACATTCTCCTCCTCACTCTTCACCCCCTTGCTGCTGCTGCCACTGATGGTGCTTTTCAACAGAGCCCTCCTCAACTCTTCCTGCTGCAGATCAGATCACATCCTGTCTCACCTTGGCAAGGTATATCTGCCCAAGATACTCTGGACAAATACCTTCCTCTGAGACACTATTTAGTGCCAATCACACAAGCTCCATGGGTTGAGGTGTTGACCCAACAATTGCTAGCTGATCTCGGACTTCCTGAATTTGAGTGAAGGAGACATCTATGCTCTCGCCCTTCCACATCCTCATGCTCCTCATCTTCTCCTGGAGGTACATCTTCCGCTACTGGGAAGAACTCTGAAATGGCTCAGACAAGGCATCCCACATCTCCTTGGTTGTTGCTTTATCTACCACATGTGAGACGAGATGGTTTCAAAATCTATCCAAGATCATCCTCTTGGCCTTCGCCATTTCCTTTATGTACTCCTTGAGCTTGTTTGTATACTGGGGAACTACTACCACACTCTCTACATAGGGTTTTAGACCATATTCATCTAGAAGGAATAACATCCTTTCTTTCCAGATGACATTGTTGGAGGCACCCTCCAATCTGTCTTGGTCCTTGAGCCCAACTGTGGCCATCTCTGACCCGGTCTGGAAACTACCTCTTCCTCTCCTCGACTGCTGCTTTGCTACTCGCACCCCCTCTTGGACTATGTAGTTCTGCTAGCTGCTACTGCCAATCTGCAATTGGGAAAATCAGATTTCTTAACTAGAAACCCTCTGAGAGAAATTTCCCTCTGTGTGTGTTTTTCTCTTCCACTCGACGTTGGTTCTGCTGCTGCAAAACTCTCTGCTTCCAACCAAGGAATCTGCTCAGCGAAAATCTGAGCTGCAGTTGCTCCCTTTGACTGCTCGAATCACTAATCTGGGCAACTCGATTTTTCTGCCTCCCTGCAACTGAAAATCAAATTGCTACCTCAACAATTCGGCCTTCTTGTCAATGCACTGCGCTGCCTCTGAAAATTTTGGCCTACTGCTCCCTTTGAGTAGCAAAATTTTCCTCTTCCTCTTCGCTTCTGAGCTTCCCGGCTAATCACGCACGCTCTGATACCATGTGAAAATTTCAATAATGAAATCTTATTGCAACAACTGGAATTTTTTTTCATTATTAACTAATTATAACAATTTATCTGCTACGAAAAATATCAAATAAATCACATTGCAACCTTCACAAATAAAACTGCGAAAATAATAGCGCTGGAAACTGAGAAAATACTAGCACATACACACACATAACAATGACACCGTTATTTTTGGACAAATGTCCCTCGAAAAACCCAACTTGGGAAAACCTGTGCAACAATGAGGTTTGTTTATTATTATGCAACAATGAATTCTAAGTACAATCTATGGATGTCCAATTGGAAATCCAAACAACAAGAAAATTTGGACAAAATTATTGTAAGGGAATTACCCTTCTTCCATAAGCAATCCTGGCACAACTTCCTTCAGAAAACTCGGCCTCCTGGATCCTTTGCGTCAGCCTCTACGCTGCTCTGTGGAGACCCTATGACGTCAAGTCTCCGTGTTGAGAATTTGGTAAGGTATAGTTTAATTCAATTCTCTTAATTGATAACTGCCTGTGTTATACTTGTTATGCTTCTTTCTTTATCTTCATTAGCTTATTATGTCTTTCATAAAGTCAATTATCAAAGCACATGAGACGCAAAGTTTAGGCTCTTCATGCCAGGGCCAAAACCTCTTCCTCTTGGAGAGGAAAACCCGAAAGTAACTCTTCTTATCTATCTTCAATTGACATGTACCATGACCTTGACACAGACACCAATGTGCTTCCAAGACCTTGTCACTGCTCCACTAGGCCTCTTATGCTGATCTTCTCTTTTCTGCACTATTCTGTACTAGCCTTAGGAAACTCGGTCCCTAGCTTTTGATTCCTTTCCTTGGTCACCCAATCATTGTTCCACAATCTGTCTTATTTTGTCCTTTAAATAGACCCACCCTTAATCAAGGTAGCCCTCAATCTACCCTAATCTTTGTTCTAGCTTATAGTCCTTTATCTCGCACTATATTGCAGATCCTATACAGAGATGTAGCATACTCAAGATAGTGTATACGGGACTCCTTTCTCTTTGCTGTAGTGAGACCCTTCTTCGTTTTCTTGACACTTCTCTTCGCACCAAACTTCAGTCCTTTAATACGCCCTGAGGTTAGACTTCTCCCTTGCTGGAATAGGTCTCGATCTCCTGGATTATGTGAGGTATAGCATGCTTAAGTTCAGAGGTAATTATCCCTTCTTCCTTCTTCATAGATTAGCCCTTATTCTTTCGCATCAAGACAGATCCTTAGCTCACACTTATATCACAAAACTTGTCTGAATCTATCTCATCAATGAGGCTGCAGTCTTATGTATATATAGGGACTGTCTCATGTCGTTTAGGCCGACATGGCTTCTGCTATAGGGTCGACTTTACCAACTAATTGTGAGCCAACTTTACAAGGAGCATCTCCAGCATCTTCTAGGCCGTCTTCAAGGAGTACTTTGACAAGGTCTTTGGAGCATACAATTACATCAATGATTGTCCTTTATAAGTGTAACAACACTTCATATACATGACTTTAAATTATACATTTATGCCAAGATGACAAATCCCTAAAGACATCAAGAAGAAGTCTTTGACCCATAATAAAAACTCCTTGCTCATGAAACCCATGAAGCACGAATTATAAAATACATTTTATTATCTTTGTCTTCTTCATTATATAAAATCATAATTACTCAGTCATTATGGAGACCGAACCTAGTTACACTTTCCAACACTCCTAACTGCCTTTGATGAAGTCGTTATGCTTGTCTTTGCTGAGGAAATTGCCTATTCGACACTCTGGACCCTCGGCCCGGCCTCTGTAACTGAGAACAAATTTTTCCTTGGCTAAATTGAACTGCTTCTTTGAAGCAACTACGCAATCCTCTGCGTTGCCTCACTGGGAAATAACTCAACCCTCTTGTTGTTGCCTCTCTGGATCTGGAAAACTTCCTCTGGACTCAATTTCCCTGCCCCTCACTCATTGCTTCGATCTCTGGCTCTCTGACAGATAATTACTGCTACTCTGGAAATCGATCTGCCAAGGAAATCGAGTTGCTGGTGTTTTGGTGTATCTTCTGCAAGTGCCCATCGACTTCCTATTATAATCCACTGTTGGAGCACCAACGACCAAGATTAAAATTTAATCAATGGCTAGGATCATCTTGGAGTCGATCCGTGTGAGTTTTTAGATGATTCGCACCTTGACTTAATTAATTTTGATTAATTAACCATATTTTCTAAGTTTAGACTTAGGAAATATTTTAAAACTGGTTAATAATCTAATTAAGTCATCTCTAGGTGGAATTTCCAGAAAAGATTTCTGGGTCTTGGAAATCTCATGTATTCTAACCTCTCCACCAAATTTCGTGGCTAGAACACATTCGATGCTACAAAAACCAACAAGAGCTTCAGATTTGAAAGAGGTTTGCACTTTCCAGACGTTGCAACATCTTCCAAACCCTCTGTCATCTACATTCTGAATGCTGCAGACTCCTATTTAGTCTTGTTGCTATTTTTGCATTTGTCCTTATCTTCTCATAGAACTTATCTTCCCATATTTTGTGATTTCTTTATGATAAAGCCGTGTTCAATCCTTGTAGTTTGGATCTTAGGCATCCCTATTTATTTTGAAAAAAATGGAATCAAGCAAGACGTTGCACAACTATAAAATTACATTGTCCCACAACTATTGTTATGATGAGTAGGAGATAATCTCTTCTCCATTGGGTATAGGTTTACTTTCCCTTGGAAATGGTTGTTTATTCACCTGCTTTTGGACCACCACCCAATTTTTGTATGGGCTTCTCATGACTGATACAATTTTGTTAAATTTAGATAGACATGGAGTGTTCTATGCTTAATGCAAATTTACTTCAATCTTCCTTAGGCCCGATTCAATTTAGCAATCACATAAACATGAAAGTAAAATGTTGATAGAACACAGTGATAGATCAACAGAAGACAAGCCAATAATATAGATCAGATTTTACAATTCTTCTTGTCCAGCAAAGATATAGGATAGTGTGCGTTATGACAGTCAACAGGATGCTTCAACCAACAAAGTCTTTCTTAGATCAGCCGACCCTCCAAGTGTCACACACACAACCCTCAAAGACAACTCATTAAAAGTCAACGCTAGTCAACCCAGAAAGTCAGTGCTGCAGATTTAGGGCTTCGGTCAAGCTGCTCCTTTTTCCTCGATTTTTGTGCCCAACTATACGACCTCCAAAAATCGGATTTTCAACAAAGTTTGGAGGTCAAACGGTCAAGGGTTGACCACGGTCAATGCTGGTCAACGCTCAACAAAACAACCTTAAACAAATCTGCAAATTTTCCCCAGCTTCAGCTCTGCACATGTGAAGGAAAGAGGCCTCCAAAGGCTATCGAACCAATCATATCACAAATGAGAGAATGTGTGAAGAGTTGATGATCAAATGACCTCCAAGTCTCTCCAATTTATATCCATCATTGAGTGTGTGTGACACATCTATTAGGCATGTGAGCCTACATTACAAATCTGGCCGACCTTGCACATGTGTGGAAAATAAAATCAAAATATATATTCTGCTCATCCAAACAAGATGATCTTTTGATCAATCTTGCACCTCTTCGAAAGAGGAATCCAACAAAAATATGATGATCATCATATGAGTAGTGCAACATGGAGTTTGGACCTATTTGCCCAAAATTAACCCTCTCAACTAGGGAAAACTCCATCTGTCCACCTGTGCCACCCAGAGATCAGTACCATCGTTTACCATCATATAACATCGTGTGTCATCCTGTCGTAACTTGCTTTGCTAGCTCTTCTTCACAAATAGAACAAAAGATGAGTCACAAAGACATCACGCTCAGCTGGCCCGAAGTCAGCTGAGAGGTTAAAACCTCTCTTGGACTCAAAAAGAGTCTCATACTAACCCGAAGTTAGTTTACTGACCTGAAGTCATTTTAGAGGTAAGAACCTTATCATACTTCATCCCAGATCAAGGTGTTGGACACGTGCCATCCTAGACATAGAGAGTATGACAATCTTCGATGCGTCCATCGGTCTTGCTATTGGTCTCTATCCACATTTCCCACCTCATTGGCCAAATGAGAGGTACTTCGCATGAGTCCGAAACTCCATGGGTAGGATGCGTGCGGGGCATAGATCAAAGAGAGGTGAACCGACTCAATATCATAACGATGGGACAAAAGCACAACAAGGTTCGGTAAACCTAGCCCCGTGTGTGCTTATAGCTCTAAGAAGCTATCCCCAACCCCCCTGGAGCTCCCAGAGCTCATAGTCCAACTCAAGCAGAACCCTTAGAATAGGGTCTTTCCACGATTCCAAGCTTCTCACGGAAGGTTTGGAACTTGAGCTTCCCTAGGGGCTTCGTGAGAATATCCGCAGCCTGCTCATCAGTTCCTATATGATCAAGCCTTATGGCGCCTTGCTGTACCATATCCCGGATAAAGTGGTACCTGATATCAATATGCTTGGATCGATCGTGGAACACGGGATCCTCAGAAAGATGAATCCCACTTTGGTTATCCCAAAGGATAACGATGGTATCTAGCACATGCCCAAACAACTCACTGAAGAGCTTTTGCAACCAAACAACGTCACAACAGGCCATACTCGCTGCAATGTATTCGGCCTCAGCGGTGCTCAAAGCCACCAATTTCTGCTTTCTGCTCATCCAAGATATCGAAGCAGAACCCAAGGTGAGGAAACATCTAGATGTGCTCTTGCGATCACACTGCTAGCCCAATCGGCATCAGTATATCCATGGAGTCTCAAACTCCCGACAGTGCATCTCAGCCCATGGTTGATTGTGTCCCGAAGATATCTCAATAGATTCTTGGCATCAATCCAGTGAATATGATGGGGATCAACCATATGTTGACTCAAAGCGTTCACAACAAAACATACTTCCGGATGGGAGTTCACTAGGAACATCAGGGCCCCCACGAGTTGTCGATACTTGGTGGGATTTTCCAGCACGGGCCCAACAACGTTTCCACACAACTTCTTAAAGCTGAGTTCCATAGGTGTCGACATAGACTTACAGTCCACCATACCAAATCTCTCCAACAACTTCACGACATATTTTCTTTGAGAAAGGAAAATCTCGCCTGGCTTTTGCCAGACCTCCAAGCCTAGGAAGTAATGCATCAGTCCTAGGTCTTTCATCTCAAACTCAGAAGCGAGCTCCCTCTTACATTGGTGAATGAGAGGGTCAGCACCTGTCAGGAAGAGATCGTCCACATAGAGAAGTAGAATGAGAGGCCTTTCTCTATCAACCTTGAAATAAAGGTTTGGAATCTGGATCAACATTACCTTGAGTGAAGCCTAACTTCATCAAGGAGCTATCTATCCTCTCATACCAAGCCCTGGGGGCTTGCTTCAACCCATAGAGACTTTCTTCAACTTGCATACATAAGTGTCTCTATCTTGAACTTCGAACCCCAGAGGTTGCTCCACATACACTTCTTCCTTTATAGAGCCATGCGGAAAAGCGGTCTTCACATCCATTTGATGGAGACTCCATCCTTGTGCTGCAGCAAGGGCAATGATAGATTGGATGGTGGTATAGCAGGCCACAGGTGCAAATATATCATCATAATCTATGCCTTCTTTTTGAGAGAAGCCTCAGGCAACAAATCTTGCCTTGTACTTTTCAGCACTACCATCAGATCCATGCTTGATCTTATAGAGCCATTTTGAGGTGACAACAGATTTGTCCTCCGGTCTCGGGACCACTTCCCAAACATCATTTTTCATAATGGACTCATATTCTTCGTGCATAGCATCCTTACAAACTTGATGCTTTATGGCTTCTTCAAATGATCCAGGCTCAGATTGTACAATTGTACTCATGGCTGCTAGATACCCTTGGTATCTATTCGGCTTCTTGCTTTCACGGAATGTCCCCCTTGGTGCAATATGTCTCTCGGCATCTGCGAGAGTATCCTTAAGCCATGAGGGTCTTCCCTTATTTGAAGGAGGTGGATCAATAGGGTACATCGAGCATCGGTTCATCCTTCGGCTCTTCCTGCTTCCCTGCTTCTTCATCTTCTTTGTCTTCCTTGGAGCTAGGAAGATTTCTCACTTTCTTGAGGGCAACATCTTCATCGAAGGTGACATCGTGGCATATCTCCACTTCTCTTTGACCAAGCACATAGATTCTATATGCCTTCAAAGTTTCACTGTAGCCCACAAACATTCCCTTCTTTCCAGAAGCATCCAGCTTGCTTCTCTTTTCTTTCGGCACATGAAAGTAATTAGGACAACCAAAAACTCTAAAATGAGAAACATCAGGTTTCTTACCAGAGAAGACTTCTTCGGGAGTTTTGGAGTCCAGAGCGGAATGTTGGCATCTATTTTGAACGTACACGGCAGTGTTCGCAGCTTCTCCCCATAGAAACTTCTGAAGACCTTGGTCACATAGCATGGCGTGGGCAACTTTCACAATGGTCCTGTTCTTTCTTTTAACAACACCATTTTGCTCAGGAGTATACGCAGTTGTGGTCTCCCTCTTAATGCCAACTTCTCTGCAAAATTCTTTGAATTTATTTGACTCATACTCGGTCCCATTGTCGGTCCTCAAAACTTTGATTCTCTTCTCGATTTGATTTTCCACCAAGGCCTTGAAGGTACGAAACCATTTGAATGCTTCATCCTTCTTCTTCAAGAAATATATCCAGGTTTTGCGGGAGAAGTCATCTGTAAAAGACATGTAATAGTAACATCCTCCCAAGGATGTCACGGGCAACATACTAGATAAATTAGAATGTATCAACTGGAAGGAATCAGTTGTCTTGTGACACTTGAGGGGAATGGTCCCCTTGTATGCTTCACTTCGACACAACCTTGACATATACCTTCATGATCATCTTTAAATTCAGGCATCCCTGTCACCACCTTCCTTGCTTCGAGAAGGGCTTTCTAATGAAGGTGTGCAAACCTCCGGTGCCATAACTCTGTTTAAAGAGTTGTATCACATGACATAGCCCCCAATGGAGTTCCTCCAAACTGGTAGAGTGTGTCAACTCTAAAACCAATAGTAAGAGCTTCCTTGAAGTTCTTCTTCCAGATGCGTACCTTTCCATCAACGAATGCCACCTTGAACCATTTGTCTTCCATTGCCGAAATAGACACAAGGTTCTTTTTCAAATCAAGTACGTACAACACATCTTGTAAACGGAGGACTTGACATTGAGATAAATGAAGGGTCACAATCCTTGTCCCTTTGACAAGATAGGTGGCATTATCTCCAAGGATAATTTCTAGATTAGTATCCTTCTCAATTAAATCAGAGAGGGCTTCTTTATAACCAGTGAGGTGCCTTGAAGCACCACTATCAATCAACTAGACATCCAGGGTGTCGGGAGGAGATGCAGCGGAGAGGGCATTTCTTGAATTTCTTGACCTTGTACCTGGAATTTCTTGACCTCTTGAAAGGTTGCCCATTTCCACTACGATCAGAGGGAGCCTTCCTTTTTCCTTTGAACCTGTTGTTTCTTTGATTGCCATTCCCCCTGGAGTTGTTGTTGTCATCATCCCTGGGAGAGTCCCTTCTATTAGGGCACTCTCTTGCATAGTGATCAAACTTGTTACAAGTGTAACATCTTCCCTTCTTTTGGGCCCCGCTCTTCCATGGTTTTGATTTCTTGGACCTCCATTGTTCCTCTTCTTTGCATGAGCGGTGTCGGCAGTAGGGTCACCTCCATTTCCATTAGAGGGATGATCTCTCTCCATCATTTTTGTCTCCTCTTGAGTGCATCTCATCAATATTTCATCAAAATCAGGGATCACATTATTATTAATAATAATGGTATTGAATACATACCAATCACGGGGGAGACCTCCAAGCGCAATGAGAACCATCTGTCGATCAACTATTTATTCTCCAATAGCTAGAAGATTGTTTCTGATTTCACTGAGCCTCATAAAATAGGATTGAATGGATTCATCCTTGCCCTTCTTGATATTTTTTAATTGATTCTTGAAGAAAATAACTTGATTAGCATTGCTAGCCCTGAACATGCTAACCAACTTATCATACATCTCTTTAGATGTGCTTAGCTCAGAAATGTAAGCAACCAAGTGCTTATGAATCAAATCCTAGATAATCATCTTTGCTTTGATTTCCCCTTTAATATACTTCGTCTTTGTGGCAGCAGGTGCATTTGATGGAGGCTCTTGAATCTTGCCCTGCACATAGTCCATGACATCTTGATCTTCTAATGCCAAATCCAAGGACATCTTCCATGCATGATAATCAGACTTATCATGCAATTTATCATCAGACTTGAAACCCTTATAGGTTGAGGAGGCCATTAGTCCTTGATAGGATTTCTTCTTCGGTGATTGCTTCTCACACTAGCTTGGACTTTGTCTTCACCTCAGCTTTGATACCATGCTAAATTTAGATAGACATGGAGTGTTCTATGCTTAATGCAAATTTACTTCAATCTTCCTTAGGCCCGATTCAATTTAGCAATCACATAAACATGAAAGTAAAATGTTGATAGAACACAATAATAGATCAACAAAAGACAAGCCAATAATATCGATCAAATTTTACAATTCTTCTTGTCCAACAATGATATAGGATAGTGTGCGTTACGACAGTCAAGAGGATGCTTCAGCCAACAAAGTCTTTCTTATATCAGCCAACCCTCCAAGTGTCACACACATAGCCCTCAAAGACAACTCATCAAAAGTCAACGCTGGTCAACCAAAGTCAACGCAGGACAATCAACGCAGAAAGTCAACACTGCAGATTTAGGGCTTTGGTCAAACTGCTCATTTTTCCTCAATTTTTTTGCCCAGTTGTACGACCTCCAAAAATCGGATTTTCAGCAAAGTTTGGAGGTCAAACAGTCAAGGGTTGACCACGGTCAACGCTGGTCAGCGCTCAACAAAACTACCCTAAACAGATCCGCAGATTTTCCCTAGCTTCAGCTCTGTACTTGTGAAGGCAAGAGGCCTCCAAAGCTATCGAACTAATCAGATTACAAATGAGAGAATGTGTGATGAGTTGATGAGCAAATGACCTCCAAGTCTCTCCAATTTATATCC
The DNA here is from genome assembly GCA_034641835.2 of Pinus albicaulis. Classification (NCBI taxonomy): domain Eukaryota; kingdom Viridiplantae; phylum Streptophyta; class Pinopsida; order Pinales; family Pinaceae; genus Pinus; species Pinus albicaulis. The sequence continues at coordinate 1,586,748,179 of CM076578.1, forward strand.
ATCAGTGAGGGTGTGTGACACATCTATTAGGCTTGTGAGCCTACATTACAAATTTGGCGGACCTTGCACGTGTGTGGAAATTAAAATCAAAATATATGTTCTTCTCATCCAAACAAGATGATCTTTAGATCAATCTTGCACCTCTCCGAAAGAGGAATCCAACAAAAATATGATGATCATCATATGAGCAGTGCAACATGGAGTTTGGACCTAGTTGCCCAAAAATAACAAATTTCTAGTCCCTTTGACCTGAATGGTCTTTATGGACATTGATACAAATTTCATTTAACACTTTCCCTCCAATTTAACCAGGATCTCATTAGATTGTCCCACAAATTTCCCCACGTGGAGACCCCATTGGCTAATCTTTTCCCTTCGTAGAAAGGCAGAAGAACAATCTGATCTCTAGTGGAGGACAATGTCCAAATTAATATTTTCTCCAACTCGCAACCATCCCTCGACACATCATACTCCTAATGCAACTACTCGGAGAAAATGTTCAGTGAGCTGTAAATCTTGTTGAGACTCATTTAATCCATGCACCTGAAAGTACTACCTACTGTAAATCTTGTTGAGACTCATTTAATCCATGCACCTGAAAGTACTACCTATTTCTTTTCATCCCAAGGAAAATCTTGTTGAGAATCATCTAATCCATGGACTTGAAAGCACTAGCTTCTCTTACTTATCCTAGTTGATCGTTGAAAAGATTGCAAGGAGGCTTTGGACCGTGACCAAGACAAATAATATAAATAAAGTCCAAGAAGGTTGCACCATTGAGAAGTGTGCAAGAGTTGTTATGGCTTCCCTTGGATATAGGTTCTCAAAACAATATCATAATTCTCAAAATGGAGTGCCATTGAGATGTGTGCCAATGGTAGTTGTTGCCTTGTCAATAAATGTGCAAGATGCCATGAAAAAGGGAGTGCTTCCCTTGATCAAGGGGTCATACTATCTAGAAATAATACATTCATGCCAAAAATAGCCCAAGAAGCTATGATGCTCCTCCCAATAAGTTAACAAACTCTTTAAGTATGACAATATGTATAAGGATGTGATAAATAAACCTAGTTTAACTTGTTACTTGTTACAACTTCAATGATGGAGATCAAAATGTGTTCCAAGAACATTAGTCCATGTGTAAATAACCAACTCTCATTAATCCAAGGGCCAAAGGTGGGACGAACTAGGAGAATGTGCATCAAGGGTAAAACATCCCACTAAACTAATGTAAACAAATACCAAAACCATGCTTCGTAATCCAAACCTTAAGAAGCATGGCACACCTCCCAAGAACTGTGCCCAAGTTATTGTGTTTCCCTCTTTAAGCATGCCCTTAGGGTCGATAAATATATAGAATGTGTCAAATAGAATACTCCACCAAAAGCACATGTAGTATGTACTATGTAGGCATCCATACACCAAATAAACATGCTTAAAAGGTGGTAACACCTAAACAACATGCATCAAAACCGCAAAATTATGGTCCCATTGTTGGGCGCAACCCAACTTGACCTAGATTTTAGCTAAGGCTCTGCATTTTGTGGGGCAGAGCGTGAAGTGGACCGCACAGTGGAGCATTTTAAATATACCGCGCAGTGTCATAGGGGCTTCGGGGTGAGTCAAAGCCCCTCCTTTTTGTAAAGCACACAATTTTGTAAAGGGTTTTGGGCCATAATTGCTTGTTTTAGAGAGCCCATGGTATTTGGACCATGGTATTGTAATAATGTAGCCCTACGATGTAATAATATATATAGGGTTGAAATGCTATGTTTAGAGGCATGCATGTAGTATGGGTGAATCATTGTGATTTGTATTTTGTAGCGAAGGGAAGGTTTTGCAGCTGAGTGCGCAAAGGCCTGTGAAGAGTCTGCAATTTAGTGCGCAGGTCGAGATTAGTTGTATTCAAGGTTCATCATAATAAAGAAACAGCGTTGTGGACGATATTTTGGTGTGTTCGTATGTGATTAATGTGTGTATTTGCTTATTATCTGTTGTTGCATTTTACTTCAACGCAGTAATGATTTATGGGTTCGAATGGCATGTTTCTGTGATTAATTGAATGTGGCGAAGTGATTTAGAAGTTGTAAGTGTAAGATAATATAATAATACCACATCTCTCAGTCCCTTAAGGCTGCAGAAACCTGGTTCTGCATCCACCCATAGTCACTTCGAGTGAGACTGTGATCTGCCTGCAGGTCGTTTCCGAAAAGGCTAATGATCAAGGGTTTTGTTGGTGCGTAGTAAGATCGAACCTGGGACAGTGCAACTCAAGCCAACAAATGGTTTCGTTACCGGGACCGAGATCTGTTTGAGGGATGTGTGGATGTGGCATTCGTCAAAGAAGGAAATTCAAGACTGGATAGACCTGAAAGTGCGAGAATTTGCAGATCAAGAAAATAGAAGCCCTCGTTTGACATCCAAAGTGTGGTTGCAGAAGTACATTTTTACAAATCAATACGAGATTTTCTTCGCTTCTCTTCCTGTTGAGCTGTATGAGTGGATATTGAGGTTAACTAAAAGAAAGGACTGTTTTAAGGGTGACGAACCTACGGTGTGGTCTCCTGAATTGATACAACAACTCAAGAGCACTGACACTAGGATTTCAAGGGATGTCGATTTCTGGATTGATAGCATCTTGGGAGGATTCATTACTGAGTTCGTAGTAGACTCTAATGTGTCCTACAACGAAGCAGAACAACGATTCTTCAAAGGACCGTGAGGTAAGTATTTGAAATCTTTGAAACTTTGGATTAAGATACTTTTGTGTGAAAAGGGAGTTTTACGGATGCAATCAGATTGCTAGTTTACTTATGTTTGGGAGAAGAGAGAATAAAGCGGAGCAAGAGATTGGTGCAACGCGAAGTGGAAAGAGATATAAACTAGATACTAAAAAAAGATCTCGTGGACAAGATCCAAAGACCTTTGTAAAAATTGATTATAGTCCTCTTTTGAGTGAATCTGAAAATGAAAGAGAAGAAAGTCACCTAGTAACTTCGCAGTATTCCCCCTTCTAGCTTGAGAGTTCGCAGAAGCTAGAATCCAGTAATAGCTAGGGTGTTTGTGGTTTTACCGCTTCCCCTACCCCTCACCCCCTCCCCCCCAAGAAGAGGTATGGCTGATGATATTAAGCTACCTGTTTTCAGAGGAACTGGATTGGAGGATCCAGAACAATTTTGGTTTTTATGCGAAGATGTATGGACTGCGAAACAGATCAATGATGAGAATATAAAGAAGGCGTAACTCATTACGACGTTGCGCAATAGAGCATTGACATGGTATGTGAAGTATTCAACTACTCAGTGTGAAAATTCGTATTACCCAGGATCCTATTGCAACAATTGATGAGAAATCTCCCATCTGTTAATTTATGGCTTTCTACTGTAAACAGCGAAATCTCATACCCTATAATCTTCACAAATTAACTGTGGAAAAATACAAGTGCGGAAACAAAATCTGAACAAGAGTAAATCATAGACACATCTGACATAGTTGTTTTTGGACCAATGTCCCTAGAAAAACCCAATGCAGGAAAACTGATGCAACAACTGAGGGTTTATATATTATGCAGTAAATTATGAGTGCAAATCTATGATTGTCGAATCTGACAAACCATACAGAGAAATATGACAAGCAAAATCTTGTGAGACAAAACTCACTTTGCCACGGGAATCTGACACTGACCTCCACCCGAAACGAGCTGCTTTGTGCAACCTCTGCACAGTGACTACGTCAACCACGCAGTCTCTGCTACACAATTGAAGTTGCTCTCTGTCTCTGCGCTAGATCTCTCTGCTGGCTGGAAACTGGAATCTTCTGGCCTCCGGAAACTCCCTTCGGGAACTGGCACTCACCCTTTGTTGTCTCCTCAACAGAAAAACAAACTCCCTCTCAGCTCTACGCAGTGCCTGCATAGCCTCTACGTCACTAGCTCTACGCTGCTCTCTGTGGCTTTCGCTGCCTCCTCTGCTATGCACTCTCCAGATCAAGAATTCTTCCAACCGGAATTACTACCCCTCTCTGCAAAGATCTCTTGATCGATTTTCTCCCTTAGCACTGCTCACTAAGAATTTCGATCTCTTGATTCTGTGTGTGTGTGTGTGTTCCAAATGACCCTTAAAGTCCTTCTTATAATCTTCTTGTTGAGACTTCAACAACCGAGATTAAATTGCTAATCAACGACTAAGATTAAATTTTGACTTGATCTTCGTCTTCTCTAGAGGATTCACATACTGTTTTATTAATACCCTTCAATTTTTTTATTTTCCTAAGTTTAGACTTAGGGTCCCTTTAAAAATAATCAATTATTTTAATAAAACACATTATGAGTGGATTTTTCACAAACGGTTTTTGGGTTCTTTGGAATACATTTGCCTAAGCTTCCCTGCAAATTTTGAGACTTAGATCACATTCGATCAACAAGCAGAACATAACGTTTGCAGATATTAAAACAACACTGGTAGGAGAGTTTAAGAAGATGAAGTCTCAGTCGCAGTGCATCATTGAGTTGAAATAAATCAAACAGAAACCTACTGAGTCTGTTTGGGAGTTAGATCAGAGATTTAAGCTGCTATTGGATCATGTAAGCTTTGACATAGGTTCGCAGCAACATCAAGAATGATTTATAGCTATGTTGCTACCGCATATCAGATTGCCATTGATGCAACAGAAGATAGGAAGTCAAGTCGAAGCTCTAGAGATTGCGATGAAGTTGGAAGCTTCGCCTATAGGAGATACTAATGCAGGCATGTAGCAGATCCAGAATTTGTTGGCGAACCTAACTCTACAGATACAAGACATCAAGAAAAGCAAGGAAGTTAGAGAAGAAGTGTGGTGTACGAAGTGCAAATCGGAGGGCCATTCTAAAGAACAATGCCCTATATTCAGGAATTACATGGCTGGTGGATCTAGCCTGTGGTGCGAAATATGTAAGGCTAGAGGCCAACATCGCTCAGAATATTGTTACTTGTTACAGAAATATGTACAGACTCCGAGGAATCTATATTACAAATTTTGTAAATTAGTAGGACATGATGAGAATAATTGTCGTGCTTATGACCTAATGATGGAGCGCAATGCCGACACTTCTAGAATGCAAGTAGAAGAGCATGGACATGAGGATAATGGACAACGCGGTGGTCGAGGAGGTTACCAAGGAAGAGGTCGAGGTGGTGGAGCTTGTCAAGGACGGGGACAGTTCATTTGCTATAACTGTGGCTAACCAGGTTATTTTGCAAGAGGCTGCCAGAAGCCCACAACGACATGTAAGTACTGTAAACCTTTTGACCATGTAATTGAAGAATGTCTTGTACTTATGGTGAAGATGCAAGAGAAAAGGAACCAGTAGCCGACATAGAATATTCAAATAATGACTGCTGAAGGGAGGACTGACGAACCTCGAGTTAGTATTGTCACTAGAAGTGGAGCTGTGAGCGATAGTGATAAGGCGGATGAAAAGAAGGAATCCGAAGGTGCATGGGTTAGAAAGACTACTGAGAAAGCTCCTATTTTTGATATTCAGAAAGAAAAAGAAGCATTTATGGAAGCAAAGCGAAGTTTTATGGATATTGGAGCTTCATCCTCTTATGCACAGCCAAAGCCCAATTAGAGAAGTAACTGCGACGTGTCATCAACTTCGATGCAGTACAGAGCTTTGACACAGGATCGAGATCTGAAACAAGACCGGTAGTCAGCAAATCAAGTAAGTATTTTAAAGTCTTTTCTACAGACTTGCATGAAATTGTTAAGGGATTAAAAGGATGTAGAAGGGCTGCAGGAGTTGATAGATTCCTGTGCATCAATAGCAACACCGCGAAGTGAGATGCGCGCGTCAATAATTTGCATCGACAGAAGAGAATCAGAAGAGAAATGAGGCTCAGTGTGCAGATAGGAGAATATGAGATGGATCAAGTTATTTTGGATCTGGGATTTGATGTTAATTTCTTAACAAAGCAGACATGGAATTGATGGGTAAGCCAAAGGTACAATGGTCACCTATTCAGTTAAGGATGGAAAATCAACAAAAGATATTTCCTATGGGAAGACTACTAGGTGTCACAGTGGATATTGAAGGAGTTCGCACTAGTGCTGATTTTGAAGTAATAGAGATTGTTGATGACAGTAACCTATACCTTGCATTGCTTGGACTTGACTGGGCATTTGACAATATGGCCCTAATTAATCTGAAGAAGAGACAAATGATATTTGAAGGAAACAATAAGAGGGTAATTGTTCCCTTGGATCCGTCGGAAGGAGTAAGATACACAAAACCAGTCAGAGAAGAATGCAATGCAACAGACATAGACAATATCTAGCAAATGACAACGAAGGAACAAGATTGGGTTAACCCTACTGCAGAAGGCAACTTGAGTTGGGAGCATGATATTTCTTGTAACTCAGATGCAAAAGAAGAGTTGGAGAATTGGCAGAATAGGCTGCATGAAGTATCAACAAGGCGCTATTTAAGAATTACCAAATCAGTTCGCTGTATGATAGCTGAGGTATGTAACCTGCCTTCTTATGATGGCTTAGGTGATGTAAATACTTTTCTTAGTGATTTTGAGGAACAAGTTGCAGAAAATCAAAGGTTGGATATAGGCCTGAAAGCTACCCCTGCTAGATGGTGGAATGCATACAAGAAGAATATAGGAGGTGGGCAGGAATGTCGAAGATTGATGTGGATAAGGTTTGGGCAGATAGAAACAAAAGTGGAGATAAAATATGATGGTCAAACTAATCCTGGGGAGCATATCCAGTTATGCATTACAACATGGAAGGAGATTCCACAACAAGAATGGGTACATGGATTCATTCATACATTAGAGATAATTCCTAAGAACTGGTACCTAGAAACAAAATTTCGATATGGTACCGAGAATTGGGCAGACATGGTTGATGGCTTCATATTAACATTCAACTTTGAAGATGATTGCCCATACATAGATTTGGCCCTTCAGACAATCAAGAAAAAGATTTTTGAGAATGTCACCCCACTGACATGGCAACAACCTAATTGGGCTGCACAGATAGAAAATGCAGTGGAATGCTATAACATTATTGCAGATGGAGAAGAAGAAGATCCAGACAACATCAACATAGCAGAGTCAGAAGGATACCGCTAAGTGATTGGACCTGAGATGGAGATACAAGACATAATGGAGTCACTGAAGACCAAGAAGGTAAACATAAGATCAAAGAAGGAACCTAAGTTTGCAACAATAGGAGATTAATGGGATGAAGAGAGAGTCAGTGAAGTTACAAATTTACTTCATGAATATCAAGAGCTGTTTCCCACAAAGTTTTCAGAGATGAGGTATAATAAGAGATCTAGGGGTCATGAAGATTCCCCTGAAGCCTGATGCGAAGCCAGTCAAACAAAGACCTTACAAACTGAACCCGAAGTATAAGGAGAAAGTGAAGATAAAGCTTGATAAGATGATAGCAACAGGAATTATTGAACTTGTAGAAGAATCAAAATGGGTGAGTTCTATGGTGGTGCAAGAAAAGAAGACTCAAGGAGAAATTAGGATTTGTGTTGATTTGAGAAGGTTGAATGATGCATGTTTACATGATGCCTTCCCTACCCCTTCCACAGATGAAGTGTTGGACACTGTAGGAGGTCAGGAAGCTTACTCATTTACAGATGGATTCTTAGGTTATCATCAGATTAGGATTGCACTTGAAGATCGACATAAGACCACATTTGCTACAGAATGGGGCTCATATCAATACACAGTAACGCCTTTTGGATTGAAAAATGCCCCTGCTATATTTTCTAGGGTGGTGGTCGCAACTTTTAAGGAATACATTCACAAGTTTTTGGAGGTATACTTTGATGATTGGATGGTATTTGGATTGTTGAGCAAACATGTGGGAAGTTTGAGACTCGACACATGTAGACAATATCAGATCTCTTTGAACCTAAAGAACTGCATATTTTGTGTACCCTTTGGTATATTGTTGGGACATATTGTGTGTAAGCAAGGACTAATGGTGGACCCTGCTAAGATTGCTATCATTGTGAACTTGCCACCACTTAAGACAGTAAGACAACTTCACACTACGTTGGGACACATTGGGTATTACAGGAAGTTCATCAAGGTGTATGTGCAGATCACTGTGCCTATGGAGAAATTGTTGAAGAAGGATGTAACTTTTCAATGGAATGAAGAATGTCAGAAGAGCCTCGATATATTGAAAGAAAAGATGGTAGCTGCACCTATATTAGTGTTCACTGATTGGAACAAGGAACTTCATGTCCATGTGGATGCCTCTTGTATAGCTTTGGGAGTGGTACTGGCACAACCTATTGCAGGGGAGATTGATCATCCTATAGCTTTTGCAAGTAGGAAGTTATCTAAAGCAGAAAAGAACTACACCACCACAAAAAGGGAATGACTAGCCATGGTGTATGTTTTGCAGAAGTTTAGACACTATTTTCTAGGGTCACACTTTAAGATGTTTACAGATCATTCTGAACTTAAGTATTTGGTTAAGTGGCATGTCTTAAGAGGAAAGATTTGCAGATGGTTGTTGTTATTCTAGGAGTATGACTTTGAGATCATTGTTAAACCTGGGAGACGGAATGCAGGACTTGACCATCTGTCAAGACTAAAAACAAGGGAAGAACCAACCAGCATAGAAGATAATCTCCTTGATGCGCAGTTATTTGCAATCAGAGTGGCAGATGACCATTTCGCAGATATCATTCAGTTTTTGACCACAAGAATGGCTCCTTCAGAATATACCATGCAACAAAAGAAAGAATCGGTGGTTAAGGCAGTTGACTTTTCATTGATAGTAGGACACTTATATAAGATGGGACCAAATGAGATATTGCGTAGATATGTTCCTGAACATGAAAGACAGATGATTCTAGCAGAGGCTCATAGAGGCGCAGCAGGTGGACATTGTGCAGGAAAAGCTACTGAGCAGAAGATTTTGAGGGCAGGATTGTGGTGGCCCACAATACATAAAGATGCAATGGAGTATTGCAGAGCATGTGATGTATGTCAAAGAACAGGGAAGCCTTCCAGAAGAGATGAGATGCCATTGGTACTACAAGTTACATTGCAGGCCTTTGATAAGTGGGCCATTGATTTTGTTGGACCAATCAATCCACTTGGAAAGAGGACTTGTGCGAGGTACATATTTATAGCAGTTGATTACCTAACAAGATGGGCCGAAGCACAACCTGTAAAGAACTGCAACGAAGTTTATTTTTGAGTACATACTGTCTAGATTTGGATGTCCGAAGATTTTGATGAGTGACCAAGGTTCATGCTTCTGAATAAGACTATTGAACCATTGACTGAGGAGTTCCAAGTTTATCATCAGAAGAGTACCCCCTTATCACCCTCAGGGGAATGGAACAGTGGAAGCATTTAATAAGATTTTGGAGAATGTAGTTACTAATGTATGAAATGTGAATAGAGATGATTCGGGCCTTAGAATTCCAACATTGTTATGGGCTTATAGGACCACATGTAAGAAATTGACAGGTAGACACCCTTCAAGTTAGTTTATGGGAAAGAAACTGTGATTCCCATGGAGTACATTGCGCCTAGCTTGAGGATTGCAACTTATATAGATATGGTAGATCCTGAGATAATGGAGGAAAGAATGTTGCAGTTGGTTGCTTTGGAGGAAGATAGATTTATAGCAGGAATCCATCAGCGGGTGCAGAAAGCAAGGGAAAAAGATTGGCATGACAGACATATTAAGCAAAAGAAGTTCTAGGTAGGATACCTTGTTCTCCTTTATGACAATAAGTTTGTAAAGTTTCTAGAAAAATTCAAGATGCGTTGGTTGGGCCCATACATTATCGAGCATATTACTGATGGAGGCGCAGTTCAATTAGCAAAGTTGAATGAAGAATTGGTTCAAGGAAGAGTAAATGGCAGCAGGTTGAAGCTGTATAGGGACAACCGTGCCCCTACAGCTTCGCGCTGAAGAAGAAAGGAGAAAAGTCTTAGTGCCACATGTAGTTGAAAGTGGGCACTGGACTATAAACTACACTGCAGAGAAAGCTTCCACATAGGAAGTTACGGTGCTACGACCTAGATTATGTCGAAGTTCGTAGGAGGAGCCACGACGTAAGAGAGGTTGTTCGCTATAATATGAGGTGCGTCGAAGTAAATATCCAATTAATGAACACAATCTGAACACGATCTGAGCTAACGATGAGGTTAGAAGTTCAAAATTGTTATAAAAAGCCGCGTCTTGCCAAGATTTGGCACTTTGTGGTCTTGAGAGCTCAAAAATTGCTAAGTGTGGAGAAGTTGCAGAAGTTGCGTTGCTATATGAATAATGAAGATTTTATTTGCATATTTAAAGAGAAGGGTTTAGCAGGAATCATGGAAGAAGCCACAATTGATACACCCGTAGCACCAGTTAAGAAGCCTGCAACAACGTCACCATAAACTAAAAACCGAAGATCTCCATGAAAGAAACCAACCAAGGAGCAGATAACGAAGAAGAAACAAGACAAGAGACCTGTCGAAGAACCCGAACAAGTCAGAGACAATGAGGAAGAAGTAGAGCAGGTGCAAATGTTAACATATGGTGCAACGTTTCCATCACCTCTCTCGTCATATATGCCACCTAGAAAATCGGACACAAAATCGGTACAAGATTTGAAGGATGCAAACTATGGCACCTTCACACCCCTATTGCCAAAGTCAGTGCCATTTACTCGAGAAATCCTTGGGAAAATTCTGCAGCTTAAGTTCGCGGACTATGATTTTAAGAATAGGAAGAAATACCCACAGTTCGCACCAGGCAGATATCTAAAGTAGGTACAATACCCTGACAGTGGTGTGACGAAGTTAGCGCTGCAATAGTGGGTGGTTGGATTAGTGCAGTCGAGGTTATTAAACATGTTCAATGTGTTGCACTTCGGCAGAAGTCTAGTGAACACAGACTGTGTAAGACAATTGCTCATGCTATTGCACAATGGATGCCTCTGGATGGAAAAGAGTATCCCTATCGACGAAATGTTGATATGGAGAATCACAAGACTGTCGTATCAAGGACAGAACCCCGCAGAAGAATTTATTGGGAAAGACCAAGATAAAGCAATAGCTTAAAACATGAAGAAGTTTGGATTGACAAAAGGGAAGCGAGGATATGATATTAACTCAATCAAGGACCGGGGAGTTCGCTTCGCCGCACACATTAGTTGGAAAGATCATGAGAAAGTGTCGGGCTAATGAAGTCCCTATGTGATCTAAAAAAAATTGAAATGGATCTTGGAGGGGGAGGCCCCCAAGATCTGAAAATTTGAAATGCCGGAAGAAATATGAGAACACATAGTAAACAGAAGCACAAAGAAACTTTTTTTATTAAAACAAAAAATAACTGTAAAAACTACATTGTGGTGGACAATTTGTCCTTTTACAAAATGTGACTTGTTACTTATAGTTTTTTTTAGTTACAATACCACGGGGAAATTCCATGGGTGGGTAAATACTATGGGTGGATGCCACTTACAATACCATGGGCAGATTCCATGGTAGATGAATAACATGGGTGGACAAATACCATGGGTGAATGAATGCCATGGGTAGATGCCAATTACCATTAAGATCATTCCTCCCTCCTTAAGAAGCAGTGGTCACCATTGCGTGAAGTTCCCTCTTGAGAATCTTGTTGAATATGAAGATCCATTGAAGAGAAGGGTTTTGTGTGGTTAACCCCAATGTTGCACGACTCGTACTTGTATAAGACTCGTCTGGTCATTGACTCGTCGACTCATATAAGACTCGGGAACGACTTGTATAAAACTTGTATAAGACTCGTCAAAATGCAAAAAAACCTTAATGCAAATTCCCTTTTCCTCCACCTCATTTCCAAAAAAAAATATACCTTCTGAGGTTCAATAATTCTTATAGGGGTCTAATGCGGGTCTTGTACAAAACCCGCAGGTCTTATATGAGTAGCCGGGTCTTATGTGAGTTTGCCCGAGTAAGGGTATTAACCGTGACATCTATGCGAGTGACTCAGCTCGCTATAGAACTCACAAAGATCCGTGGGTACTCGCGGGTCTTATGTGGGTGGTGCTTCACTAGTTAACCTATAACTATGATGAACGAAGATCTGAGGATAGAGATACCCTGTAATGCTTATGATCAACTGTGATACTGATAGTGTGCGGCCTAGCAAATGGATTTCTATGAAGTGTGGGTTTGTGGATGACCCAAAGCCATGACAAATGAAGATCCGAGGATAGGGATACCCTGTAATGCTTTTGACCAACTGTGATACTAATAGTGTACGACCTAGCAAATGGACTTCGATGACAAGGATTTTGTGCGGTTGACCCATATTCGTGACACTGACAGTTGATGAAGTAGTAGGTGCCTACATAGCCTAGGGTGGGAGGGCATGTTTTCAAAGAACCCAAGCCAAATGTTGCTATGATGAAACTGATGAATTTGAAGCAGGTGCCTACTAAAGCGGGGTGGGAGGGCATGTCTCCAAAGGGAACTCGATCCGAATGCTGCTTCAGATTCAAAATGGGCATAACTCAGTCAATATAACTCTGAATATTTATTATAACCTGTTTTTGGAAATAGAATGATCATTTTGCATCTTCCCCATGTGATTAAAATCCCTATTTGGACACTATGGAAATTCATATTCGCATTGCAACTATCCTGCCGTCACAAAAATTTTGAAAAAAAATAGCTGATTTTAAATCAACGATATCTCCCTCATCCAAACTCTGATTTTACCAATTTTTCAAGAGGAGCTCAGATATGCAATCATCTTTCTGAAATTTTGCATAAAAATAGCAAAAAATAATAGAAGCGTCGTCATCCCCGAATTGTCGTTAGAAAAATTTCTGCAACATCACTGATTTTAAATCAACGATATCTCCCGCATCCGGACTCTGATTCGGCCGATTTATTTTTTTAAATTTGAGTATTTTTTTGCAAGGAATCCAGATTTGTTATTTGTTTTCGTAAAATTTTCACCAAAAGTTTCAAATATGATTTGCAAACTTATTGCCCAAAAAATTCCTACAAAAAATGAAAAAAAAATTCTTCTCGCTTTGCCCTAGAAAGTGCGTTGTGGAGATCATAGCACGTGCATGAAGTTTGTTGAATATTTCTGCAAAAAATAGAAACTGAAATATGTGTCAAACCCTCATTCCCATAGAGTCGTAACCTAAATCTGATACCACTGATCCGGACCTTGGGGGGGGGGGGTGGGGGGAAGCCCCGAAGATCTGAAAATTTGAAATGTCGAAAGAAATATGAGAACACAAAGTAAACAGAAGCACAAAGAAACCTTTTTTATTAAAACAGAAAATAACTCTAAAAACTACATTGTGGTGGACAACCTGTCCTTTTACAAAATGTGACTTGTTACTTATAGTCTTTTTTAGTTACAATACCACTAGTAAATTCCATGGGTGGGTAAATACTATGGGTGGATACCACTTACAATATCATGGGTGGATTCCATGGTGGATAAATACCATGGGGGAATAAATACCATGGGTAGATGCCAATTTCCATTAGGATCACTGCAGTAGTAGTTTCATTAGCTGCGCAGTGCGCCAATGGGGTTCAATACAACTGGGCCGCCTACCTTTACAAAGAATTGCTGGATGACTGCTGCGAGGTTTAGGAGAAAAGTACTACATTTCATTATGCTTGGTTAATTTTGATAGCAGCAATGCTGGCATGGAGAGCGCTATAGGATTCACAGTTTCCTCCAGTAGCTTCAAATGTTTGTGAAGCCGCGCGGTATGCCTCGTTGTGGTATACCAGTCAACTGTCGTGAGCGCAGGAAAACAAGATGTTTTTTGTGTTATATCATATGGACCTACAAATGTTGGTGAACCAACACCCTTGCGTGTCATCAAGCCTATACTAGCAATATCGATCTGTCGTGAAGTTCAAGGTTGAATTCCACATAATCTATATACAGGCTCGCAAGGACGCGACGAAGACATGGCATCCCCTGCTAGATTTGGTAACAGAAGATGATCTCTTTGCACAAGCACTACAGTGGCCCACAGAATGGATGACTAGTCTAGAGATAGAGGCAGAAGATAATTTGATAGAGGAGGAAACAACGCAGCATGGAGAAGAAAGTGGGAAAGATGAAGACAAAGATGAGGAAGAGGTGGAACACGAGGAGCAACATGACAAGGGTCATCATGATCCTCTTGGAGGAGATGAGCACAACAAAGAGTCTGAAAAGACTAAGACAGGCCCTTCCGTCGCAGAAAAGAGGAAGGAAGGTGCCGAAGTTGCCAAGAAACCCAAAAAGAAGCAAAAGGAAGACAAGACGAAGGACATAATGCCATTGGTCTTCACTGATGGGGACTTGGATCAAATTGGAGACAGGATATAGGAAGATATGACAGAGTCATGGAACAGGTTAGAGGATTGCTACGACTCACTTCTAACAAGTGTCGAGGAGCGTATTACAGAGTTAAAGATATTGGCACTAACAACCAGACAACCAGTACAAGCAATGGAAAAGCTCCGAGAAGAATGATTAGTAGAGCCAACACTCGAGGCACGGATAATGCAGATACTTGTCGGAGCCCTGCAGTTTGACTTCGCCGAGGTGCAACAGTAGGCAAAATGATGGAAATATGTAAACATGAACATCGCGGTGCTGCCAATTTAGAGATTACACGGGCCACAACAAGAAATTATAGATGAGCTAAAGCAATGAGAACAACTCACTTCGAAATTGAACATTGAGGTAGAAAGAGAGCGAGCTTCGCTAAAGCAAAAACTCGACCAGGCCATCTAGGAGAAGGACCAGGCAGTACAACAACAACAGAAGTTGAAGGAGGTGGTCGAAGCCACATCCTGCGAGGTCCCGGACATTGATGTCCCCGAAGATGAATTGATGGACGACAAGGTCGCAAAGCTCGGCCTTGCAATAAAGGAATGCAAGAATAAGGTTGCAGATGTACAATTTCAGTATGAGATAAAGATTAGTGAGCTGCAGATGAAGCTGCAACCAACCACACCATCGGAAGTGCGAGAGCAGAGGGAGATCGACTTGAAGGTTGCAATGGCTGACATCTCTGCAACAATGGCAGATTGTGGGTAGCTGTTGGATGAGACGTTATAGATTGTTTCTTCACTGTAGGAGGATCCAAATGTGCAGAAGTTAGAAGAAGACATTCAGCATAAGCAGAAGAAGCTGGAGGAGATTCGGGCAATTGCAAAGACCTTACCAATCTCGCAGAAGCTCGCCAAGATCAATGAAGGAAATTGTTAATTTTGGGCAACTAGGTCCAAACTCCATGTTGTGATGCTCAGATGACTATGCCAATATTTTTATTGGATTCATGTTTCGGAGAGGTGCAAGATCAATCTAAAGATCATCTTGATCGGATGAGCAGAACATGTATTTTGAATTTATTCCACATGTGCAAGGTCAGCCTGTTTTATCCCACATGCATAAGAGATGTGTCACACACCCCCAAAGATGCCTATATATTGGAGAGACTTGGAGTTCATTTAACACACACATTTTTGGTGGAGGCATTTTCTTCTCTCTTGGATGATGATGGAGCAGTATTATTGGTTCTGCGTTTAGGGCTTCTTGGTGGAGTATTCTTGATGAAACGTCTTGGGGTTGTGTGACACATGTGGGTGGCTGACCTTATGAAGACTTTGCTGGTTGAAGCATCCTGCTGATCGCCATAACACCACCATTCTTTATCTTTGTTTTGGCTTGTCTTCCATCGATCTATTGGTATGTTCTATCTGCATGTTACTTTCATTGTGCCCTAGAAGTTAAAGTATATTTGCGTCTAAGCATAGAACATCTTCAGAATTTAACATGGTATCAAAGCTAGGAGAAGACAAAGCCCATCTAGTTGAGAATCTAGGGCAGCGAGATAAGGATTGTTTTCAGGTGATCAAGTTGCTGGAAGAAGGCCGAGTAAGAATACCTCTATTTCAGGTCTTTGGGGTTGGTTGGTGCCCTAACCTTCAGCATGAAAGAAGAAGCCTAGCCGCAGTCAAAAGGATGAACATTGCCCTCAGAATGATGAATTCTAGAAATTAAGGTGGGACGAGTTCAGAGCACGAATTTTCTGTGCCAAACAATTATTTCCGAGTCACAGAGATCCCATGTGAACCAAGTTGGGCACGTTTTTTTATTGAAGGAAGAGGTCACTGTCTGCACAAAAGTTATTTCTAGTCTCTATACAAGTGTTAAGTAACATAATACTATGCTGTGCTGGAAGCTTGAACTATTAACTCAAATTTGGACAACATGTCTTTGATCCAAGGATTGGAGTGTAATGACATAAACTTATTTCAGGTTCTTCTCATATTTCTTGTGTAGTGTATTCTCATGCAATAGCTCACTATGTGCTGGTATGTACGGATGCATTTTGGGTTTAACAATATTGAAGTGATAGTGAAGCTTGTTCTGCTTAAACTCAGAAAATCAATAGTCAATTGTGATGTTGGTCAGAGAAATTGTGTTTAGTCAAGGTGCCTATATCTAGCTGAATTAGGATACCTATTTCTCCACGTGCAGCCCCAACCTTCAGCATGGAGAAGCCGTGTAAGTGACCACGGTTTTGTTTTAAGGGCTGGAGGTTGCTATTCCTTGAAGGTAGTGCAGAATTAGTAAGCCCTAGACAGGGCCGCATATCTCACTAATTGCAGGTCCAAAACAATGGTGTTTTGGAGGGATAAACACCATGGATATTAGGAGGTCGAGGAGACTTAAGGACAACGTAGTACATCTGCTACAGGAACAACGTGGGAGAAGAGAAGCCTTAAGTGCGGTTTAGGGCCAGATTGAAGCGCTGTTGAGCCGAGAGGATAAGGAGTTGTTTGCGGACTATGTTAAGGGCTGTACGTGGTAGCAACTCTGAAATTTATCATTAAAGAGGCTTGGATTCCAAGCTCAATTGAAGGCTCAGAATTGGACAAGAACAGTGGTAGTATTGCAGTTTCAAAATAGTGCTGTGAGGCTCAAAAGTGCTTAGACCTATGGTGATACCGAATTTCTTCAGACCTGAGGAAAGGTTAGTAAAGAAGGCATGGTTCCTGTGGTTTGATGTCTGTGTTTGTGGGTAAATGAACAACTAATTGGTGCGTGTTCTTCCTGAAGTATTGGAGAGGGTCGTAGCTCTTATGTTCTGTGGAAAGGGAGGATGAAAGGTCTGTTTCATAGGCAGAATCTAGGGCCGAGTTACCTCTACCTTTCCAGAGGCTGTCATAGTGACGACATATCCAAGTTTATGGTCCGACTAAGGTGGCCACAGGTGGTCCGACTGAGGTGGCCGCAGAAGACTTGTCTAGGGCTAAGTTTCCTGAGTAAAGTGCCACAGAAGTCGAGATCCCTGAGGTAAGGTAAGGGTGTGTAGTTGCTCAGTCTTGTGTAGATGGTTGCGGAGTCTTCTCCATGGAAGTCTGTCCTTGAAAGAGTGAGAGGACAATAGTGTGTTGGAGTTGATATACAGTGGCATAGGAGCAGCTAACTATTGTGAGATTGCTGGTGGAATTGTGCCCTAAGTTCAGTCATCTTGAAGCAACAAGGGGACTGTTAGAAGGCAGAGATATGAAGACCCCGTGAACAGTGCTTATGATGTGGCAAATCACTGTTAGAGGGCACACTGATATAGGCCTATGTTCAATGACATTGGAGGAGCACTGTCATTGATAGAAGGCAGATTGATCAGCTGATCTGTGCAAGTGTATCTGAAGCAGCAGAGGACCTTGTGAGCAGCTGAAGTAGAGGTATTGGAGCAACAGTACTCTTTGCAGGTAGATGAGGCAAAGGACCTACCTGGTACATCAAGGACAAGAATCCAAAATGGATGTAAGTGAAGTGCATCATCAACAAGTAAGTCATTTTATTTGTTCTTGTTTTATAAGATGATATGGACAGTGACATATGGCACAATCTATATGATTTTGATCTGTGATATCTTCAGAGGGATATGGAAAAATATATAACCATGAAGTGTGATATCTTTTGTTCTGTATGGCCATGATTCTTGAATGGTCTTGACAGCAGGTGAGTAAGATTCAGGCCTATGATTACAATGCCCTTTCCGGGTTGGTGTCTGGGATGCTCAAATTCAAAAATAATCATCAAGGCATTTGTCAGGGCTGTGCCAAAGGGAAGCATAGGGGACTTTTCTTCATTCCTCAAGTGTCATAAAGACATCTGATACACTCTGACTTATTTGATATGCTGCCCGTGAAATCCTTGAGAGGATGTTCTTATAGATTTCTTCTCTCACAAGAGGAGGTGGCATTAAGAGGGAGACTACAACCGTATATTTTCCTGAGCAAATAACGTTGCTGGAAGAAAGAAGAGAAGACCCTCATGGCTCAGAGACATATGGCCCCTGTTAAATTTGGACAACTAGGTCCAAACTCCATCTTGTGATGCTCAGATGAAGATTCCAATATTTGTATTGGATTCCTCTTTTAGAGAGGTGTAAAATCGATATAAAATTGATTTTAATCTGATGAGCAGAACATTTATTTTCAATTTATTATTTATAATAAATTTAAGTGCAGGTCGGCCTTAAGGTTTTACACCCCTAGCAGATGTGTCACACACCTCAATGATGGATATAAATACAGTCAACGTTGGAGAGCATTTCACTCACTCAACATCACACATCTTCTCCTCTGATTATATACGAGCATCTGAGAAGCAGTTTCATCTCCCACGTGAGAAGAAGGACGAAATCTATTGCAGCAAAAAGGACGAAATTTACTACAGTTAGGGTTTCTGGGCAAGTTTGACCAACGTTGACTTTGGTCAACACATGGTCCGAATTGGCTGAAATTTGATGGAGAGTTCGATTTTTGAAGGTCGTACTCATTGGCACAAAAATCGAGGTCAAAAGGTTGACCGAAGTTGGCGCTACATTGACTTTATTATTGCTGCCCTGCGTTGACTTTTTCTGGAATGCGTTGACTTTTCTGGGGTTGACTTTGAGTTGACTGGGTGACTAATTTGAGGACTGTTGTGACACATTCTGGGTTGGCCGACCAAGAAGACTCTGCTGGTTGAAGCATCCTGCTGACTGCCATAACGCACCAACACATTCTCCTGTTTCTGGTTTGTCTTCTATAGATCCACTGGTATGTTCTATCAGCATTTTTACTTAACTGTTTATGTGATTGCTGTTATAAAAGTAAAGTTGCATCAAGCATAGAACATCTACATAAATTTACAGCCCCAAAGGAGAACATTCCGGGAAAGCAAGAAGCCTTATAAATACCACGGGTATCTAGCTGCCATGAGTACAATATGAGCCTGGATCATTTGAAGAAGCCGTTAAGCATCAAGTCCGGAAGGATGCTATACACAAAGAGCAAGAGTCCATTATGATGTCTGGATATGGTTCCGAGACTGAAGGACAAAGCTGTTGTTACCTCGAAATGGCTCTATAAGATCAAGCATGGATCTGATGGGAGTGCTAAAAAGTACAAGGCAAGATGTGTTGCCTGAGACTTATCTCTAGGAAGGCATTGATTATGACTGCACTTGAGATCTATTATTCCCCTTGCTGCCACGCAAGGATGGAGTCTTCATCAAATGGATGTGAAGACCACTTTTCTGCATGGTTCAATAAAGGAAGAGGTGTATGTGAAGCATTCTCTGGGGTTCGAAGTCTTGGATAGAGACTCTCATGCATGTAGGTTGAAGAAAGCCCTTTATGGGTTGAAGCAAGCCCCTGGGGCTTGGTACGAGAGGATAGATAACTACTTGATGAAGTCGAGCTTCACTCGAAGTAATGCTGATTCGAACCTTTACTTCAAGGTTGATAGAGAAAAGCCTCTCATCCTGGTTCTTTATGTGGACGATCTCTTCCTGACAGGTGCTGACCCTCTCATTCATCAGTGTAAGAGGGAGCTCGCTTCTGAGCTCGACATGAAAGACCTAGAACTGATTCATTACTTACTAGGCTTGCAGGTTTGGTAGAGACCTGACGAGATTTTCCTCTCTCAAGGAAAATACATTGTGAAGCTGTTGGAGGGAGTTGGTATGGTAGACTGTAATTCCGTGTCGACATCGATGAAACTCAACCTTAAGAAGTTGAGTGAAAGTGCTGCTAGGCCTGTGTTAGCAAATCCTATTGAGTATTGTCAACTCGTAGGGGCCTTGATGTTCTTAGGGAACATTCGTCCGGACGTATGTTGTGTAGTGAACACTTTGAGTCAACACATGGTTGATCCTCATAACATTCACTGGGATGGTGCCAAGAAACTCTTGACATATCTCTGCGGCACGATAAACCATGGGCTGAGATACACTGCCGGGAGTTTGAGACTCCGTGGATATACTGATGCCGATTGGGCTGGCAGTGTGGTGGATCACAAGAGCACATCTGGACGCTGCTTCACACTTTGGGTCTGCTTCAAGCAGGAAGCAGAAGTTGGTATCTTTGAGCACCGCTGAGGCCGAATACATTGCATCTCTGTTTTGGCTTGTCTTCCATCGATCTATTGGTATGTTCTATCTGCATGTTACTTTCATTGTGCCCTAGAAGTTAAGGTATGTTTTCGTCTAAGCATAGAACATCTTCAGAATTTAACAGAAATCCACTCCAAAGGAAAATAGAGGAGCTGAGGAAAGAAGAGCAGGTTTTGACAAAGAGAACTCAGCCATGGCAGGATAAGGCTCTCCAACTGTCTCAGGAAGTAGATGGGAAGCTTCAAGAGCTTCGACAGAGAGAAGAGGCAATATTGCAGAAGGCTGTAGGACTAGCGATAGAAGCACTGTTGGAAGAAGTGTGCAACGAAGTAAAGTAGATCGCAAAGATTCTGCAGCAGTTCAACAGTGCCTACGACAACATTGCAACAAAGATCAGAGGCAAAGCAGCTGAGTGACTTGGGACGAGTCACATGTGAGTGTTGGGGGCTTGTTGGGCGCAACCCAACTTGGCCTAGATTTTAGCTAAGACTCCGTTTTTTGTTGCGCGGATCGCAAAGTGGACCGCACGGTGTCATAGGGACTTTGGGGCGGGTCGAAGCCCCTCCTTTTTGTAAAGCACACAATTTTGTAAAGGGTTTTGGGCCATAATTGCTTGTTTTAGGGAGCCCATGGTATTGTAATAATATAGCCTACGATGTAATAGTATATAAAGGGTTGAAATGCTATGTTTAGAGGCATGCATGTAGTATGGGTGAATTATTGTGATTTGTATTTTGTAGCGAAGCGAAGACTCTGCAGTTGAGTGCATAGAGTCTTGTGAAGAGTCTGCAACTTAGTGCGCAGGTCGAGACTGGTTGTATTCAAGATTCATCATAATAAAGAAACAACTTTGTGGACGATATTCTGGCGTTCGTATGTGATTAACGTGTGTATTTGCTTACTATTTGTTGTTGCATTTTACTTCAGTGCAATAATGGTTTGTGGGTTCAAATGGCATGTTTTTGTGATTAATTGAACGTGGCAAAGTGATTTATAAGTTGTATGTGTAAGATATTATAATAATACCACATCTCTTAGTCCCTCAAGGTTGCAGAAGCCTGGTTCTGCATCCACCCATAGTTACTTCGGGTGAGATGCGATTCGCTTGCAGGTCGTTGCCGAAAGGGCCAATGATCAAGGGTTTTTTTGGTGCGTAGTAAGATCGAATTTGGGTCAACCCAAATCAAGCCAACACCCTTAGCCAACATCCTCCAAATGTAGCTTGCATGTTCAAGGTCTTCATCTTGAGTCAAAGCCTCATGCAATATGAGGGGTAATAGCTGGTTCCATTTGAAAACATGCACTCTGCTTGAGAGTGTGTGAGAACCTCATATCTTTGGCTTACCTATCTTATCACAAGGAGAGAAAACATGTGGCAGGATAGGTCAAGTCTCTCATCCTGTAACCCATCATATAGTTTATGATGTTCTTATTCAATTTTTTTGACAAAAATGGCTTTGGAAAGAAGGCATGAACCAAAATGCCAGACGGAAAATAAAACCTCATGCTTATCATATTGAGTTTATTCTTCCTACCATACCCATTAAATAGGAAAATATGGTAAATACCTTACTCTAGACCCTACTTTTAATGTGTATGATTGAATATATGCAAATTGTGAAAATTTCAAAACTGAAATCCTATTGCAGCAACTGGAATTAATTCTTCTACTTGTTAATTAATTTAACAATTTATTTGTTACAACAAATATCAAATTAATCACACTACAACCTTCACATTAAAACTACGGAAAATAATAGCGCTGGAAACTGAAAAAATACTGGGGCACACACAAAATGACACCGTTTTTTTTGGACAAATGTCCCTGGAAAAACCCAATGTGAGAAAACCGGTGCAACAACTGAGGGTTTTTATTTTTAAGTAGTAGTGAAATTATGAGTACAATCTATGGATGCTCAACTCGCAATCCAATCAACAAGTATATGACATAAATAATTAAAGAGAAAATTCTCTCACCCCACAAGCAATCCTGGCACTAGCTTTTACCGAAAAACTGGCCATCCAAGACCCAACGTAGGGTCGTTTGCATAGTCCTTCCACTGCCTCTCACACGTGTGGCTTGAATCTGCCTCTGAGCAAGCTGTCTAGCATGCCTCTTCTGCTGGAAGTGACTTTTTGGCCCTCTAGAAGACTTTCCCAGCCTTTGGAAACTGAATCGACCTCCTCCTCAGCTAAATGGAACTGCTATGCTTCAGCGACTGCGCAGTGTTTGCGTTGCTTTTGCATGGATTGCTTTTGTCACTTGTTGCTGCCTCACTGGATTTGGAAAACTTTCTCCGAATCACTATCCCTGCTCCTAACTATCTCTGCTTTGATCTCTGGCTTTCTGGCAACTGCTACTGCTCTTTGGAAATCGACCTGCTAAAGAAATCGAATTGTTGGTGTCTTTGGTGTATCTTCGCCAAGTTCTCGTCGATTTCCTCTTATAATCCTCTGTTGGAGCACCAATGACCAAGATTAAAACTTAATCATGGGTTAGGATCATCTTGGAGTTGATCGTGTGAGTTTCTAGATTATTCTCACCTTGAATTAAATCATTATGATTAATTAGCCATATTCCTTAAGTTTAGACTTATGAAATATTTAAAAATTGGCTAATAATAAAATTAAGCCATCTTTAGGTGGAATTTCCATAAACGATATCTGGGTTTTGGAGATCTCATGTATTCTAGCTTCTCCACCAAATTTCGTGGCTAGAACACATCCGATGTTGCAAAAACTAACACACCGTTTTAGCGAGGATTGAGTTCAAGTGCTGCACACCCT
Organism: Pinus albicaulis; assembly: GCA_034641835.2. Lineage (NCBI taxonomy): Eukaryota > Viridiplantae > Streptophyta > Pinopsida > Pinales > Pinaceae > Pinus > Pinus albicaulis. The sequence continues at coordinate 1,586,771,408 of CM076578.1, forward strand.
ATCACAACGCTCTGTCTCTGTATCATCCTTTGTCACGCTGCTAATGTCTAGCCACATTGTCCACCAACCATTACACAACTCTGACGCTGTTGCTGACATTGCTATGCTGCTGCCAACCCTGCATCTGCACTGCAACTCCCTCTCTACTGTTGTTGCTGCTACTGCAACTACTACAACTGAGAAGCATCGAAAATATTGAATCAACTGTGTTCAGTATGATGCATCTGTCTCCTAAGTCCTGATTGCTACCAACCTCTGCACTGTCATTGAAGAATTTGCACTACTGTCGACTCTTACACTGTGCCACTCTGCACTGCTGCCAACTTTGCACTATGCTCCCTAGCACCTGTATGCTACTAGTCTGCAACTGTCACTCTGGTTCTGATTGCATCAACTGCCACTGTTCCATCCTGCTACTAAATACTGTGGGTCCCTCGTAGCAAGGTAATGATCCATGAGGTGAAATCCTCAATGGACCTTGCCCAAATTTGTTGCTCTCTGGGGCTACAACTCCGAGTTACTCGACCTCGCTCCTAGAGGTATGGCTGCCAACATCGCGAAGTCTTCCTCCAACCTAGAGGACAACTTGTCGATCTCAGCTGAAGCTGCTTGCTGGTCCTTCTTTCCCTACTTGCCCTTCTTCCTGATAGGACATTGCGTGCTGTAGTGACCGAGCTCACCACATCTGAAGCACTTGACCTTTGACATGTCCTTCTTCTTCTTTCTTTGCTCCCCCTACCTTTGATTGAGGCCCTTTGGCCACATTTCCCTCTTCCTTCACTCCCTTCGATCCGTTATTGTTGCTGCCACTGATGGATCTCTTAAGCAGAGCTCGCCTCAACTCCTCTTGCTGCAAGTTAGACCACATCTTGACCCATTCCAGTAGCTTGTCTCTTCCCAAAATTCTTTGGACGAAGACTTGCCAATCCTTCGAGACATTGTTTAGTGCCAACTGTAATATCTCTGATGGTTGAGGCGCTGCCCCAATCGCTGCACGCTGGTTTCAGACTTCTTGAATCCTGGTAAGGAAAGGATCTATGCCTTCCCCCTTCTGCATCTTGATGCATCTAAACTTTCTTCTAGGAACATCTTTCACTGCTCGGAAGTACCTTGATATAGCGTGGAGAGAGAATCCCACATCTCTTTGGCAATATCCTTGCCAACTATGTGTGAGTTTTGTTGACCACTCTGTATCAACGATCTGTATCAACGACCACATAGCAGTACACCCCCATTTTTGCAAATAGGATTTATCATGTTCTAGGTGTTCATGCCATTCAGATTTCATCATTAGTCGACAGTTTTATAAAAGATGTAAACCCATTTTGCATGTGTATGATGTAAATGATCTAAGTAAGACCATCATGTATGTAACAACCTAGGTAAGCCTAGTATTTTGGTGACGATTTCTATCCTAGGAGGTTTTTTATTTCACTATTCTTTTGTGTTTTTCGACACAAGTGATCGGTAGAGTTTTCCCCTCCAGCCTCACCCCAAAGCTAGGGGGATTTTGTCGTCAAGATACTAAGTGAGTCCTAGTGTTTTCTATCAAGTCTTTGTAAAAGTAGTTTGGGAATAATCCTAGCTAATTGGCTAGATTATTTTATTACAAGCTACTTGGTCTACTAGATCATGTTTTGAGTCCCAAAATTGGGTAGCTATTTGAGGGTCCATCACAAATGAGTTTTCCCCCTTCATGTGTCTAAATGTACTTATCTTATGTAAAGAGGGTTGGAAAAATAATTATTCCCCTCGTGAGTCAATTAAATTTTCTGGCCAAATTAAATTAAAAAAATCCTAAGCCAGAAATTTAATTAATTTTAGGTCCTAGGTAAATTAAATTCTTCAAAGGCAGAATTCGTGGATCTCTAAAAATAAATTTTTAAAGGTCCCGAGCCAAGGGAATTTTGAGAAATTTTGGTGATAAATTGCATGTCTTTTTTTTTCCTAGATCGAACATCTTTAATGCATGATATTGAAGAATTATGAAAATGTTTTGTTCTCTTTAAATGAATTATGAGCTTAAGTTAAATCGCATTTGTTAAAAAAGGTTTATCTTTCAGTTTGGTAATTGAAGAATTGAATATTGTGGTGGTGGAATTGTATTTTCATAGCAGGATAGTTGTCCATTTTAGCAACAATTATCTATCAGCTACTTGATCTTAATTTCGTAACGGGATAATTGACTCCACAAGGCTCCGGTTCCAAACTTTTAATTTAATTGAATCTGTAAAATCTCATTAAATATTAACAAGTACTTGGTCATTTGACTGTGTCCCCTGAATTGGTTGGTTTCCAACTAGTTCTCTTTCTTTCCATTTCATTAGGGTCTACCCCCCTTAGTCTGCAAGGAGACAACTTAAATAGAGAGATTGGGGATCAGGTTGACAACCCCTAATCTGAGCTGTTGTTGCGGTGCCTAGACATTTTGTGCGACAACATTTTTTGGCGCCGTTGCCGAGGACCAATTGATTGGATTTTGGCTTTACGACTTGTGATGCTCTTCATGAGGAGGTTACTTGTCCCACTGTTAAAAGAATCATGAATAGTGGAATGTTTGGGGCAAGTAATCAGATAAATGTTGTTGGTAAGGAGTTTTCTTTGTCTATGGAAGATTGGATGGAAGTCAAGGAAAATAGTCAAGATGTTAGGCCTTTTACATCTTCGCATAGTATCAATAATCTTGATCATGAAAAGGATTTGATGATTGAATTATTTGGTGAAAAGCCTTCTCCAGATCAAGTTTTGGAAATTGCAAAGGACAAAGGATTAACTTATCAGAGAAGGGATAAAGGTCAAGGTAATAATCAAACTCCCCCTCGAATTTTTAATCCTAGTCCTGGTCTGAATATTGATTTGGGAGCATGGTTGAATAATGCTAAGATCTTGGTGCTCGTCACTGAGATGTTGAAGCTTCCCACTCAGAGGGCTAAGTTTTAGATGCCCTCGAAGTTTCACATGTTAATGTAGCTCAAGATAAGACTCCTGAAGTTGCTTATCAAGATGCCCCTATATATCTGCAAAAAATGGAGTTAGATGTCAAGGAGCATCAACCTTTTTTCGTTGCTTTGATGGTTAATGGTTATAAATTGAATAATTGTATTGCTAGATTCTGGTGCTTCAGCTTGTGTCATGACCAAGAGGGTCATGGAGCAACTTAATTTAAGAGTTTTTAGACCATACTACAACATATGTGCCATGGATTCTAAGAAAATTGAAGTTCATGGGTTAATCAAGGATTTGCAAGTTCATTTATCTGTTTACCTTGACATAATGATTGTTATGGACATAGTTGTAGTTGATGTTCCAGATGCTTGGGGTATGTTGTTATCTAGAAAATGGGCCTCTGATCTAGGAGGAAGTATTCAGATGAATTGGTCTTATGCTATGATTCCTTCCCCTAGAGGTGAAGGGTTTGTAAAACTCAACAGAGAGCCTGAAAGAAGATTTCACGTGGAAGATCCTAAGAGACCTCATATTGAAATAATTAAGAAACAACCTGAAATGGGGAATTATGCTATTATGTCTAATTTCATATTTCCTTTAGATGACAAGGTTGATGAGAAGTTTGAGGACCTAAAGGATAAGGTTTGGTACATGCATTTTGATGGTTCATCGTCTAGGTATGGTAAAGGTGCTGGAATTGTGTTAAAATCTCCCCTTGGTCATATTTTCAAATTTGCTACCAACAATGTGGCTGAGTATGAAGCCTTGTTGTTGGGTCTTGAGTTGGCAAAAGTTTTAAGAATTAAGTTGCTTAGTATCAAGGGAGACTCTGATTTGGTTATCATGCAAGTTAAGAATAAATTTACATGTAAACATCAAAGGTTAAGGAATTATCGATATGCTATGTGGGATGTTATGGAATACTTTGATGCCATTAACCTTGAAGCTATCCCAAGAGAAAATAATAGCTTGGCGGATTAGCTTGCTGTGGCTGCTTCTACTTTACAATTATCTGATGAATTAATCAAGGATAAGATAAAAATGGAAATTATTTTTAGACCTTCAGTTCCGGATAATTCAGAGCATTGGCAAGTTTTTAATGATGAGAAGCAGGTCATTCGTTTTCTTAATAATTTGGATGAGTTTGAAAACTTTCGAAGAAGTTCTAGGGAGGATGGATCTGATGATCATGATGATATTATAAATCCTACTCCTAGGAATATTGTTGCTTTAGAACAACACTTTGATTGGCATGATGCCACAAAGATGAAAGAGGAAAATAAAATAGATTTGGGTGAATTCATTGAAATAAATATTGGTATCTCTGAGACCCTTAAAATTGTCAAAATTGGTAAAGGTACTAATGAAGAAGAAAGGAAAAAGTTGACCAATTTACTTCATGAATATAGGGATGTTTTAGAATTTTCGTATGATGAGTTAAAACGATATAGGGAAGATGTCATGCAACATACTATCCCTTTAAAGGATGAAAATTCTAAACCTTTTCTTCAAAAGCTTAGGCAAATCAATTCTAAGTTAGCCCCTTTGGTTCAGAAAGAGCTTTCAAAGATGCTCGCAATTGGAATTATTGCTCAAACTAGACATTCAACATGGTGTTCCAACCTAGTGATTGTTAGGAAAAAGAATGGTACCATCAGACTAACATTAAGAAACTCGTAGGAAAGCTTTAGATAGTATGTGTAAAAATCAATCTAACATTAAGAAAAGCTTTGATAAATCATCTCGATTTAGATCTTTGCAGGTTGGAGACATGGTATTACTTTGGGATCAAAAGAATGAAAAACCAGGAAAACATAAGAAGTTCGACAGTTTGTGGCTGGGACCTTACATTATTCGAGGCATTGCTGGACCAAACTCATTCCACTTGAGCATGTTGGAAGGCGAACCACTTCACTTACCTGCGAATGGCCAAATGCTCAAGTTGTTCTTCAAAGATGACACTTGATGCCATTGGGTATCCTTTGTATTGTATTTTTAACCTTACACCTTGTCCTTTCAACATTTCATTTTGTAGTTGGATTAGATTTATTTTTCATGTTAAGTAGAATACTAAATGATAGAAGAGCTTCTATTTTTCATGTGCTTAATGTTATATGATGATATCTGGATGGACGCTGCTTACGTAATTTTGTGTGTTTCTTGGATGCAAATTCTGGATTTTTACATTCCTTCAATGAAAGCAACGTGTCCCCAAGTAGAGCCAGATGTTGACCACTCTGTGTCAACGACCCCATAGCACTACACCCCTATTTTTGCAAATGGTATTTATCATGTTCGAGTTATTCACGCCATTCAGATTTCATTGTCAGTCGACAGTTTTATAAATGATGTAAACCCATTCTGCATGTGTATGATGTAAATGATCTAAGTAAGACCATCATGTATGTAACAACCTAGGTAAGCCTAGTATTTTGGTGACGATTTCTATCCTAGGAGGTTTTTTGTCTCACTGATTCAGTTGTGTTTCTCGACATAGGTGATCGGCAGAGTTTTCCCCTCCAGCTTCACCCCAAATCTAGGGTGGATTTTGTCGTCAAGATACTAAGTAAGTCCTAGTGTTTTCTATCGAGTCTTTGTAAAAGTAGTTTGGGAATAATCCTAGCTAATTGGCTAGATTGGCTAGATTATGATCTAGTCTACTAGATCATGTTTTGAGTCGCAAAATTCGCTAGCTATTTAAGAGTCTATCACAAATGGGTTTTCTCCTTTCATGTGTCTAAATGTATTTATCAGTGTTACAAGGGGTCTCGCCCCCCCACCTAGGGGTCTAGATTCCTCGCCTCCTCGCGCTCCGAGGTCTTGGGGACTTCTAGGGGACGTTTCCCTCACGCCCCCTCACGCCCCCGCACACCCCCTTTCACGCCTACTCACACCCCCTCACACCCCCCTTCACGACCCCTCACGTCCCCTCACCGCCCCTTTTAGTTTATGGTTTCGTGTTAAAAGTTGATGTGCCACTTAGCATATTTGAGAATCCAAGTGATTCTGATTCAGATGGTGACATGGTTGATCCTGATATATTTGTGCAGAAGTTGGATGCAGAGACTAGTGGGGCATTAACTTGAGCATTTATGCTCATTTATCATTATGATAATATCATTTGATATTCATATGTTATGTTTTATGTTTTATGTTTCAGACATAACTTATTTGCGTTTAAGTTTTATGTTTCAGACTTGAGTTGTAAACTTCAGTTTAAACTCTATTTTGAATCTTGATATAATATGCCATATGATATCTTAAACTTTATTTTCATTGTACATTGTTAGTAGTTACATTAATGATTATATAGTTACAAACTTACAAACTTACATGCATGATTGTATGATGTATGTTTTAACTTTTTAACTTTTAAATTTGTTTCAATTATATGATTCATCATTCATCGATTTGTAATTTTATCATTTATGATTTATCTTTCATGATGCAAGTGTATGATGACTGTATATACATTCCTTGCAAAAATATAGTTACATTATAAATATTAAATTTTATAATTTTTATGACCCCGACATCCCCCCACGTTTCCTGAAAATTGGTAGGAAGCTTTTGCATAGGCCACTCCCGCGCTCCCTCGCCCCCTCGCTCCCACCTCCAGGGGACTTGGTGGAACATTGGTATTTATCTTATGTAAAGAGGGTTGGAAAAATAATTATTCCCCTCGTGAGTCAATTAATTAATTTTTCTGGCCAAATTAAATTAAAAAAATCCTAAGCCAGAAATTTAATTAATTTTAGGTCCAAGGTAAATTAAATTCCTTAAAGGCAAAATTTATGGGTCCCTAAAAATAAATTTTTAAAGGTCCCAGGCCAACGGAATTTTGAGAAATTTTGGACCCTTTGGCCTTGGTGGTTAAGTCAAAGTCAAATTTTTGAGGTAATTAACTCGAAAATATTGTTTTTGAGTTAATTAAAAGGGAATTAAATGATAAATTAGAATTTCCTCAAAAAATTATAATTTCGACGGACGAGATTAAAAGATGATTAAATCTTTTTAAATAGTCGAGATTACTTTGACAGGGATCAATCGGACTAGTCGTTGGAGATTTATCTTATAAATTAGAGGTCTTTGTTTGTCATTTGCATCCGATCTTTGAATCGTGCACTTGTTCTCAGAAGCTCTTGTAATTTTTGCTGATCAATAAAATAGAAAGACTTTGAGGTTACAGACTTTGGTGTTTCTTTTCTAGATCTATCTAGTGATATTGTTTCTAAAACTTTGCTACTTTTACTAGCATTTGATGGTTGATAGCCTTTGTGGATTGATCTGCATATAGGTATCTTATGCAGATTTCTGGGTTTTCTTAAATTTCATTTTGATTTGACAGAAATATCAGGTATCTATGTTTTTGAATGATCTTATGGTTATTTTTAAATCACTATTAATCTAAAATTCAGATCTAAGTGTGCAGAGGTCATTATTCAGGATTTGGGCGTTTGGGGAAATCTTCAGCGAGATCAGCCGACTCTCAGATTCCAAAAGATCTGAAAAAGCCCATTGTCTCCTAATTTCTGAAGTTACCTTACGAAATTTTTTTTGCAGGGTCTTCTTGGGCTTGTGCCTCTCTTCATTTCTCTTTTTCTAAATTGTGCAAAATGGTTTTAAATCTGGCCATGGGGGGTCTTGATCTAACAGATCTGTAAAATAACATTGTAGATTGGTAAGTATTGTTGATTTTTCACTCACTGGGGTTTGGGGTTTTTATTTTTTGTGCATATATTGGGTTTCAGTGTTCTTGTTTTCTGGTTTTATGCAGGTTATACTTGGAGATTTTTCAAATTTTTTTCAGATCTGAGCCAGATCTAGGCCCTGGAGGGTAAGATCTGGTCTTAGGATTGTTGGTTGCAGAACTGGGCAGTATCTCGCCTCAGGGATTAAATAATTAAAGAAAAATTCGAAATTGGTATATGCATGAACATTTTTTGCTACCTGTGCGTAAATTCTATCTGCCTGGCCTTGACGCTGCTGTCATTTCTCCTTTCTCTGCTACGTACAATCGTCTTCTGCATAAAACCCATCTTGCAACCTTCACCTCTTACTGTCCTCGTTGTGGCATCCTTGTCTGCTGGTTGCTCGACCCTTTCTTCACTCTCTCACACCCTTGCATCCTCCCTGCTTTCCCTTTTACATGCTGCCATTTTCCATTGCTCCGCGTGCCCTCCATTTTGGCTGCCATACCTGTATGCTCCTTCCTTCACCTGCGTGCTTAATCCACTGCCTGCTTGTTCAACAACATCCTCCATCGTTGTTGGCTCCCCATCGCTGCCATTACCTCTGCATATCTTCTTCCACCCTTGCCGCTGCCAGATCTGTCCACTCGTGCCCTCACGCAACTCCTCTTTCACTATTGTCGGCTGCCTCACCTGCAAACTTGTCCGCAGCCCATTCCCTCATCTGCTCTATCCTTCATGTTGCATTCTCCGCTTTCCATTTGACCTGCACGTAAAAAAAAAACACAACGCTCTCAACGCCTAACTCACGCACAAAACAAACATTACGCTTTGATTTTTTCTCGATTTTGATTTTTGGGTTTAGGTTTGACTTTTTAGTTTTTAAGCTTTAGAATTTTAAAAACTTTAAAATTAAAAATAAAATACTTTAAATTTAAAACTTTTCATTTTTTGTAGAGTATTAGATTTATTTAAATTTAAAAAAAAAAATTGTGTTTTCATTAACTTTAGATTTTGAGAAAAATAAATTTTTTTAAAAGGCTCAAAATATCAATTTTTAAAAAAAAAATGAAAATTTTCCTTTAACTTTTAACATTAGGAAATTTTGCTTTAATTTTTATATTTTACACTAGGAAGTGGTCTTGGGTGTTAAAGATCTAAATTATTCCATAGTCAAAGGTGAAATTTTATTTTTAATCTTTAAAGATTGACTATAGAAAAATTTTAAATTTTCTGGATTGCAATTACTAAGAAGATCATTTTAATTCGGAATTGTTTGAAATGTTTAGCATTTAAATTCGATAGTCCTTTCATGATAATATCTTTTCGAAATTTAAATTGTTTAAATCTCGCATCTGGTTCGAAGTATTTTTTCATGCTTAACATCTATTGGGATTGATGGTCGTTTAATTAGCTCTAACTATGGTTTTAATTGCGTGAAATTGATATTAATTGCCTAGTCAACTTTCAGAAATTTTCAAGTGATGATAAATTGCATGTCTTTCTTTCCTAGATTGAACATTTTTAATGCATGATATTGAAGAATTATGAAAATGGTTTGTTCTCTTTAAATGCATTATGAGCTTATATTTAATCGAAAGTTAAATCGCATTGTTAAAAAAGGCTTATCTTTCAGTTTGGTAATTAAAGAATTGAATACTGTGGTGGTGGATTGGTATTTTCATAGTAGGATAGTTGTCCATTTTAGCAGCAATTATCTATCAAATACTTGATCTTAATTTCGTAACGGGATAATTGACTCCATAAGGCACTGGTTCCAAACTTTTAATCTAATTGAATCTGTAAAATCTCGTTAAATCTTAACAAGTACTTGGTCGTTTGATTGTGTCTCATGAACTGGTTGGTTTACAATCAGTTCTCTTTTTTTCCATTTCATTAGGGTCTACGCCCCTTAGTCTGCAAGGAGACAACTTAAAAATAGAGATTGCGGATCAGGGTAACAGCCCTCGATCTGAGTCATCGTCGCGGTGCTTAGACATTCTGTGCGACAACAAGAGTATATGGTCCTGGACTCCATCCAGGACCAACCGCTTCGCCTACGCCATTTCCTTCTTGGATTCTTTTAGCTGATCTACATTCTGGGGAACTGCCACAACAGTGTCTATGTAGAGCTTCAGACCATATTCATCCAACAGAAAGGACATCTTGGCCTTCCAGATGACATAGTTGGAGGAACCTTCCAACCTATTCTAATCTCTAAGTCCGGTTGTGGCCATCTCAAAAACTGTCGAAAACCCCCTCTTTCCTTTTGCTTGGTTGCTGCTTTGCTACTCGCACTCCCTTCTGGAATGCGTGTATCTGCTAGCTGCTACTGTCAATCTGTTTGGAAACATCAAACTTTTGAGACTCAAAGTTCCCTAAGAGAAATTTTACCTCTGTTGTGTGTGCTTTTCTCTTCCACCCGACGTTGGTTTTGCTGATGCAAAACCTGCTGCATCCAACTAAGGAATCTGCTCAGCGAAAATCTGAGTTGCAACTGCTCCCTCTGATTGCTGGAATCACAAACTTGGGAAACTCGACTTATCTGTAGCCTTGCAACTGGAAATCGAATTCCTGCCCCAGCAACTCGGCTTGCCTGTCAAGGTTTTGCGCCGCCTCAATAATTTTGACCTGCTGCTCCCACTGAGCAAAGAAATTCTTTCCTCCGCTTATGAGCTTCTTGACTGATCACTTACGCTCTGATACCATGTAGAAATTTCAAAATTGAAATCCTATTGTAGCAATTGGAATTAATTCTTCTAATTGTTAATTAATTTAATAATTTATTTGCTACGACAAATACCAAATTAATCACACTGCAACCTTCACAAATAAAATTGCGGAAAATAATAGCGTTGGAAACTAAGAAAATACTAGCACACACACACACACACACATAAAAATGACACTTTTTTATTTGGGTAAATGTCCCCGGAAAAACCCAATGCGGGAAAACCGATGCAAGAGTTGAGTGTTTTTATTATTAAGCAACAATGAAATTTTGAGTATAATCTATGGATGCTCAACTGGCAATCCAATCAACAAGTATATGACAAAATAATTAAAGAGAAAATTCTCTTACCCCACAAGTAATCCCGACACTGTCTTTTACAAAAACACTCACCTTCCAAACCCCAATGTAGGTCCATCTGCGCAGCCCCTGTGCTGCCTCTCTCATGTGTGGCTTGAACCTGCCTCTGAGGAAGTCATCTAGCTTGCTTTTGCTGCTGGAAGTGACTCTCCGGCCCTCTAGAAGACTTTCTAGGTCTTTGGAAACGGAATGAAGCAACAATGAAATTTTGAGTATAATCTATGGATGCTCAACTGGCAATCCAATCAACAAGTATATGACAAAATAATTAAAGAGAAAATTCTCTTACCCCACAAGTAATCCCGACACTGTCTTTTACAAAAACACTCACCTTCCAAACCCCAATGTAGGTCCATCTGCGCAGCCCCTGTGCTGCCTCTCTCATGTGTGGCTTGAACCTGCCTCTGAGGAAGTCATCTAGCTTGCTTTTGCTGCTGGAAGTGACTCTCCGGCCCTCTAGAAGACTTTCTAGGTCTTTGGAAACGGAATCAACACCCTCCTTAGCTAAATTGAATTGCTCTGCTTCAGCTACTGCGCAGTCCTTGTGCTGCTTCTGTGTGGCTTACTTCTGTCACTTGCTGTTGCCTCTCCGGATCCGAAAAACTTCCCTCGGATCACTGTCCCTACTCTTCACTGTCACTGCTTCGATCTCTAGCTCTCTTGAAATTGCCGCTGCTCTCTGGAAATCGATATGCCAAGGAAATCGAACTGCTGATGTCTTTGGTGTATCTTCTCCAAGTGACCATCGACTTCCTCTTATAATTCTCTGTTGGAGCACCAACGACCAAGATTAAAACTTAATCAAGGGCTAGGACCATCTTGGAGTTGATCTGTGTGAGTTTCTAGATGATTCTCACCTTGACTTAATTCATTTTGATTAATTAGCCATATTCCCTAAGTTTAGACTTGGGAAAAATTTAAAAATCGGCTAATAATCTAATTAAACCATCACTAGGTGGAATTTCCAGAAACGATTTATGGGTTCTGGAGATCTCATGTATTCTAGCCTCTTCACGAAATTTTGTGGCTAAAACACATCCGATGCTACAAAAACTAACATAGATTGCCCCATAACCCATTGTTTGGGCAAAGTTTGGGGCCCATCCTTTTTGCCTCAAGGCCATCTTTTGATTGGTCTTATTCCTTTGTAGGGTACATTATTTCGGGGACTTGCCAGAGGAGATCAATATCCCTATTTAGTAGTTCATTCTTCGGAAGCCATTACTTTTGTTGACACCCTAGGGCATACCCAATGCTAGTTGTTAGAGCCTAGATGTCTTTGAGTTCGTGTGTGGCCATTTCATCATATTTTCTTCTCCCTTTCTGCTAATCCCTAGATGCATTGGATCACCTCCTGTAGTCTAAGTAGGCTATGAATTAGGCAATCATAGAGGACATTTATAAAGATTATATCTAGGTTACTTGGATTGTGCCTTAGGATCCTGTTGACTCGAAGATGGCTTTCTATTTTGATTACTTTTCATAGTTGAAGGGTGGCCTCATTGTTTAACTCCCATATAGGATGTAGACATTGGATGCATACGCTTAGGATTCCCTTGTTCAATCTTGGTTGGGCTCCTATAGACTCTATATTGAGATAGATCATCACATCTTGCGATTGGACATGGTTGCTAGTTATGCAACTCACAGGAGACAGACATGGAGTATCACCTCTTTTTTTGATGTCCCATGTACTATGAGATTAGAGGGAGATACTACTGCCTATGTAGGTATTTGGGAGCTCCCTTTCCACTTTTTGCTATCTCAACTAGAGGTTTCTTGACCTCTTCATGAGGGTATGTATTCAAATGCAGATCTAAGTCCTCCCCCAGAGGAAAACTTTGAAGAGGATCACATGTTATTTCCTAGCTGTCTTGTCCAATTAGTGCAACAAGTGGCTATTAGAGACCCATGCTATTTTGGATCCCATTGGGTTTCCTCTTAACTTCCCCTCTCCCCTTCCCCATGGGAGGTTGGCTGACCTCCTTGAGACCCATGATTAGATGTTGTTCTAGAACATGAGGTGTACACTACTAGAGTAATAGATAGATCAACTCTAGGCAGCCCTAGAGTTATGCACTCCCATCTAACACACCACGCCTTAGGTTTGTTTGAACAATGAGGCTTCCATTTAAAGATTTACCCCATGGCCTTGGATTTTAGGAGATGTAGACTTGCTCACTGTTGTGTTCATCTAGGATCATGTAGTTAGGACCTCTCAGCTCTCATGCCTTCTAATGCATTGGCTCTTTCACAATGATTGATGACTCTAGTGCACACTTGTACTATGATTGGCTCGCTTGTCCTTTGCAGCCAAATCTAGCATTAGTAGGCCATGATATCCTTTCTTTTGTTTGGCATTGATATTCGTAGGTTTCAATAATCTTTCTTGCACTAGCACCTTATGGCTTATTGTATGTCTTCTCTTAGCTAGACAATTAGCTTTTAGTTAGACACAGTTCTTTATCTTCCGTGCTCTTAGTAGTTCTAGGAGATGCTTTCACACTTTCACTTTGAACCTACACTTGATGTACTATTTTAGTCCCATTGACCTTGTTTTGGTGGTCGTTCTTTGGACATTAATAAATTTATCTTATCTTATCTATTATCTTCATTACATTTGGTTTTCAATTGAGATTACTTATGGACTTCCATGTATTCAGGATGCTGAGCCAACCATGGCAGAGAGAAAGAAGAAAAGTGATGCAAGAGAAATGCAGAGCTTTTACCAAGAATATTATGAGCAATATATCAAGGCACTTGATGCAACTGCTGATAAAGCTGATCGGTCAGTCTTGAATTGAACAGATTAATTGGGCACCGAGGATATAGTTTCCTTTGCAGAACAAAGTGGCATTTAATAGCTCTCAATGGTTTTTGGTGAATTCTGCTGTCATTTAGTTTCTTTATTGAATTTAATTTCTGTTGTTGATCTCAATAAACCCCTTGGCCTTTTTCAGAGCAGCACTTACCAAAGCATATCAAACTGCTGCAATCTTATTTGAAGTGCTCAAGGCAGTCAACCAGACAGAGGCTGCAGAAGTTGACCCACAAGTAAGGAATTGTAAAAAACTTTTAGGTGACAGGGGATAAGCCAATTTATAACTCATATAGATAGCACAAGAACAATATTTTTAGAGTAGTTCATGCCAACTGTGCAAAATGATTTTTTCATCATACTTTTGAGTCTAAGAAAGCTATATTTCAAGATTTAATCTTGAGCTTCTATTGCAAAAAAAATGCCAGCAATGTCTTAATCGGAGCTTACCCAGCTCAGGTAGTGTTGTATACCTCTGAAAACTAATTACATTATGTATTCCCTGGTTTTTTATCTATACGAAAGGCCATGCCTTTTGAAGCACCGAAACTGACTTTTATTGCCTTCACTGTAGAATCTATACTTATGCAAGAATGGTTCAATTATAACTAATAAGCTATACAAGAATGTGCTGTGAATCCCGATTTTCCTTGCAGATTATGGAAGCTGGAAAAGATGTCGAGAAAAAAACAGAGATGTATGTGCCTTATAACATTCTTCCTCTAGATCCAGCTGGGGCAAATCAAGCAATCATGCAGTTTCCCGAGGTTAGTTGCCATGGAAATTCAATTGGATGGGTTTGTTGATATCCCATGCACAGATGCAATTGTGAACTTGAACACTCGTCTTTATGACTAGTGTTCCATTCTATTCTGGAAAACAATGTTGATGCTTCTTTTTCACTTGTTACTGTAGATTAAGGCTGCCGTGACAGCTATCCGCAACACCCGTGGACTGCCATGGCCTGCAAACCGCCAAAATGAAAAACCAGGAACAAATCAAGATTTGCTTGATTGGCTTCAAGCAATGTTTGGATTTCAGGTAATTAGTTTTGAATTGACTGAAAATATGCATGCAACCCTGTAAATACTGGTTTTAGATTCAGAGCAAAAATATATTGATCTTTTAGTGGTTTGTGTTGATCTAAATTCTTTTATTAACTTATTGTGTGGGAACTAGATCTTTGTGGCTTAGTAAATTAGTGAATGATTTGCAGAAGGACAATGTAGCTAATCAGAGGGAGCACTTAATTTTGCTTCTTGCTAATGTACACATACGGAAGACTTCGAAGCGTGAGCCACTGCCAAAGGTTCTCTATGTACCACTGAACTTGACAGTCTTTGATTTGAACATGAAAAATATAGATAATAATGTGAATTTATGTGCTTTCAGTTGGATGAGCATGCCGTGGATGAGGTTATGAAAAAGTTATTTAAGAACTACAGGAAATGGCACAAGTATTTAGGACGTAAATCCAGCCTTTGGTAAGAATGTTTGACTTTTATATTGTTGAAAAGTTGTTGGACTTTTGTGTTGTTGAAATTCTGTTGATGTTTAAGCTGCCGTTTCTGCTTGACAATATTTTCATTAAGACGGTTATATCATGTGCAATTATAAGCGATTTTAAGGTGTATTACTTGGGGAAAAGTTAAAACATCAAAATGGAATTATTTGTCACTGAAATTTAAGAATTTTTTCGGAAGCAGTGTTCTGAATTCTTTATTCCAAAAAGAATGCTAGTAAGCTTTTTTCTATTGCTTTTTTTAAGAACAGGTTACCCAACATCCAACAGGATCTGCAGCAGCGGAAAATTCTTTATATGGGACTTTATCTTCTTATTTGGGGGGAAGCTGCAAACCTACGGTTTATGCCGGAGTGCCTCTGCTATATCTACCATCATGTATGGAAGTCTAAGCTTTTCTTTCTACCATGTTCACTTCTGTTTAAATAATTTTCTCATTAGTGTCAATTCCTTAATGGTATCATCT
The DNA here is from genome assembly GCA_034641835.2 of Pinus albicaulis. Lineage (NCBI taxonomy): Eukaryota > Viridiplantae > Streptophyta > Pinopsida > Pinales > Pinaceae > Pinus > Pinus albicaulis. The sequence goes on from CM076578.1 coordinate 1,586,786,942, forward strand.
GTGCTTGTTCATTTTTCCTAATTTTCGGTTGCAGTTAAATTTTTTATATGATCATGTTTGCAATGGTTGCCTTCTTTTCTCCTCTTTCATTCTGTGTTTGAAATTTTCATTCAACTTCTAAATTAGATCTCATTATTTTATTACTATGAATGACCTAGAATCTCTGAAGCATGTTTGTTATGACTGTTAGTCATCCATAATATTCACTATTTGAAGATAATTAAGTATCGGTTCTAGATTTCTAGAAACAAAGTTCATGAACATTGTGAGTTCTAGAAATCTCACAGTCTTCATTACCCTTAGGATAAATTTTCACTATTTCATCATTCCGTCGTGTCAAGCTCAGCTCACCCATCCCAGAAGACCCATCATGGGCTCATGTCACTTATTATCACTATGTTTCACTACCTTTGGCCTCAGCCCTCTATTTTTGTTTTGCCTAAACTCCTCCATTGTCTATCTAGGGTTTTTAAGGGCATTTCTCTTGGTTTCATGACCTCCATGATTAAATCATCCGCAAGGCTTGTATCTTGATGCTCTTACACCTCCTCGTATCCTTAATATACTTTCACAAACACTCCCCATCACTCCTATCCCTCAAAATCATCATTTTTCTACAAAAACTAGTCTATTGCCACAATTTGACACTTTTTGAGACTAGGCCTGCATTTTGACATTTTGGACCCCTTCCCCTCACTCAATTCTTGAAATTCCACTTTCCCCTACTCTCTAACATCTATCCCTATCCCCCAAAATTTCCCCAAGAATTTAGACAACCCCTAACCCCTTCATTCCCCTCCCTTTGTAGGCGGTCCTAAATCTCCTACACCAAACCCTAATTTCCTCTTCCAACTAAGCTAGGGTTTGATATGAAAAGGAGGCACAAGAGCAAAGGATTCATTTGATAGATCATGTAAGCAAGAATAAGTCTATACCAGCTCATAAAAATCATGCCTCCATCATTTTCCAAGAATTCATTCCAAGAGACAAGCCATGTGTCACACCTAGGGCTAGTTTTGCTTCAAATTGTGTTTCTGACCAAACAGAGATGAATTTGGCAAAAGTGAGAGAGGTTTTTGTTCATCAGAGGGCCAAGAAGAAAAACCTCCTTCAGTTTTTACACAGGTATCATGGTTTGAGATCAATGTCAAAAAATACAGGTGTCATGGGAGAAATTCTGCATTTTTGGAGTGACCTTCGGAAAATTAGTTTTTCTCACAGCAGGAGTCTCAATGACTTGCTTAATAAGTCAAATGACAACTAGATTTCAAGAGCTTTCCAATGAGCTATCATGAGCTCAATTTGGAATTGAGGAAGTCATCCAAAAGTGGTGTGCACCAGCACTCAACACTTTTTGACCAGTGTTGGGAGAATCAGTTTTTGGATAGGGAAATGAACACCAAATAGAAAACAAAAAGAATTTTTAGAAAGTAGACTCAAAAAGCTTTCCAATGAGCTATCATGAGCTCAATTTGGAGTTGTGGAAGGCCTTCAAAAGTTGTTTGCATCGGCACTCTGCATTTCTGCACCAGCACTTAGCACTTTTTGACTAGTCATGGGAAAATAAACTTTTGACAAGGCAAATCAATTTCAATCAAGAAACAAATTGTATATTTGGAAAGTAGACAAGTCAAGCTTTCCAACGAGTTATCACGGAGTTCATTCCGACACCAGGAAGACCTCCAAATGCCCTCTGAAAAATGATGCTGTGCACATGAGAACTTTTTATGTTTTTGAAATTTTGAGGCCCTAGGAGCACAACTCCCTAGGCGCTATGCTCTTTTTTGGGGCATCCTCAGCTGCTAAAGTTTACATTTTTGGGTTTGTCATGTCACCAATAGTCTACTCACAAAATTTCAAGTCAATTGGAGCATTTTTGTCCCCTTAAAAGGTCAAAAAACACCCAAAATTTGATCTTTCTGCTTCCTTTTTTGAACATATGCTGCGCCCCTGGCAGCCTTGGATTTTCCATTTTTTGGGCAACTTGTAGAGGTCAGATTGAGAAAACAAAGGTAGATTTGAAAAGTAGACTCCTCAGGGTTTCCAATGAGTCATCACGGAGCCAAATCCGACATCGGGAAGTGGTCTAAAACTTGGTTGCAAAACAACCTATTTTCTGCAAAAGTGGTGCTGCGCCCCTGGACTGTCTTTGCAAAAAGTCAACAAAAGACACTCATTAATGGAAAATTGGTTTTTTAATATTTTCTTGGACAAAACACTCCTGATTTGATTGGGGAGTTATGTTTTGGTGTTTCTCATTTATTATCTTATCTCTTATGTGTCTTGGGCCTTGCATGGTCATTAAGCACATTTATGACATTTATGGCTGAATTAGGGTTTCCACCTCCTCATTTGCTCCATAAATAGAGCATGAGGCTCTTGTATATTTTGTTGGATTTTGATGACTTATGCTAAAGCAAATACATAGTCTCTTGGAGTTTTGTATGGAAATTTGATGTCTTGGAGCTCATGCATGCCCTGGTTTGCTTGTTAATGGAGAGAGACTGTTTGCAGGATCCATAAGCTTGGTTGATGGTGAGGTGTTTCTTATGTTCATGTTTTCTAGTTTTCCATTATGCTTTCCATCTTGCTATGTTGCAGTAGGACAAAAAATTTAGATTAAGAAATGTTTCTTGATGTCACCTTACTTCTGTTTGTCCTTCACTGCTTTAATGTTTTCTTTTGTTGAGATATATTAGGGAATCCATCTCTTGCTCCCTAAGAAGTTCTTAGCTTGTCCATTTCTTGAATGGTTTAGATCAGTTAGTGTCAAGTATGATTTATGGCTAGTCCTGCATATTGTTGCTACTGAAATACTCTGTTTTGGAATCACCGCTGAAGAACACATTCAAAATCTTGAGAATTTACTTGACCTTTATGAAATAGAAGAAGATGACGTGCGTATTAGAATGTTTGCCTTATCATTACAAGGAAAAATTAGAAGTTGGTTTAAGGACCTTCTAGCTGTAAGCATTATCAATTTTCATGAATTTACTCAAGTCTTCTTAGATAGGTGGGTGATCATTGGAAATGAAGTTCTCATCATAGAGGAATACAAGAATTTAAAAAGATAACCAGGGGAGACAGTACAAGACTTTTCAGCCAAGTTCAGTAAGGTATATAATGCAATACTTGCTAAGATAAAGCCACCTTTGGGGGGGGCTCTCTTGCACTACCCAAGTACTTTTGACCCAGAGATGGAATTCCAGATAAGAGAAAAAGACCCTTCAAACCTGAAAGAAATGCAGAATATGGCAATTACTGTGGAATTCAACATACTGGAAAGAGAGGAAAGGTTAGAAGAAATAAGGAAGGACAAAGCAGCTCAAGAGAAAATAACTTCTTCAGAGTTAAAGCTAGAAATGTTGACAGATACAATCAACAAAATGATGCATATACTTGGTAGGAAAGAGGAAGAGTACAAGGTTGAAATTGGTGCTGATTATTCAGAGCAACCGATACCATTTTCTTGGGAGGAACCAAATCAGTCATTTCAATGCAAAGGTAGCTATCAAAACACACTGGCTGACCAAGGTTGTAAAGAAGAAGATGCGGAAAGTTGTCAAGTAAGTACTATATGTCTTCTTACATCTTGTGCTTCACTATTTAGAGAGTATTACAAGCAAATTGAAAATAGAAACAGGGTAGAATGCTCTAAAGAATCAGTAAGGGAGGAAATGGATAATACAAACTCTTTTTCAAATCCAGAAGTTCTCCCCTCAAATCATCTTGGTATGGCTGTTTGGATTAGAAAACCAGAAATAAAAGATGAGCCAACACCTCTTGAGTCCCTACCCTTGTGCTTTGAGTCATTTCAGATTGCTAAAGGAGAAGCTATTGGCAATGAACACTCTCCTTTTCATATGGTGGAACAATTTGCTGATCAAGTGTGCATAATAGATGACATTCCTCCTATGAATAAGCTGCCCAAATATGATCAATATGATAATGATTATGTTCTCCAAACTCAAGCCAACACTACTGAACAATCAGTGATTAGTTTGTGGAACAGAGACAGTCATTCTCCACAACTCAAGTATAGTGATCAACAAATACCACTTAGCCATGACAATGAAGAAGAAAGTGCAGAAATTTTGGGAGAAAGGGAAGGATCTTTACCTCTTTGTTGCGCTTCCTTTCAGTTCATCAAAGACAACCTTAATGCAATCAGAAGTCAGCAATCTTTGGGTATTGATTTTAACAATAAAGAACACATTCAGCCCTATGTCCAGCCTTCACAAGAGAAAGAGAACAACTATAGCTGTTTTCAATTAGGTTTGCTAGAGGACAACATGGAAATATATGATGAGTTTGACAGTGCAGATGATCATGAGGAAGAGGTGGAGTTTCTTTCCCAAAAGAGTCCCAAGAATAGCCAAGTGGAAGAAGGAGTAATCCTGAATGAAGCTTATGTCTCAAATCCTCTAGATCAGGTATTATTCCAAGATCCATTTGTTGTTTTCCTTGAGAAATCTAAAGAAGGAGTGTGTTCTGCCAAGAACAGTCTGTTGCAAAGTATGAGAAAAATTTTAGGCACTACTGTTCGAAAACAAGTGAGGTGGAAGTGGCCTTTTGATTTTTTCAACACTCTCAAAGCGCTGAAACAAAATCCCTCATGGAATCATCTGCTTGATTGGCTGGGTTGGAAAAGAGATTTCACCAAATGAATGTATATTATGTATAGGTTAGATTAGGATAGATAGATAGATATGCAAAATAAGCTCAACCTTGTGAGCATATTTTTAGTTCTAGATTGTTTGGAAAAAATGAAAAAAAACACAAAAAACAAAGAAAGGTAGAAAAAGAGAGCAGATTTGAAAAGTGGTACAGCCCCATACCCAAAAAATAGTGATGCTGAAAGTGTGCAAGCCTAAATGCCACTACTTGTGCCAAAAAGTCTTGTTCAGTCATCTAGCTTAATCATGGCTGAACATGTTTTCAATTTATTGCCGATAAGTTAGTGAAAGAGAGCCTGTTAAATCATTCAAACTTGACTTGTAAAAAAGGATAGATTAGGGAATGAAAATATATTGGTTCCACATGCTCAAAACAGAACCAAAGAGGAAGATGATGATGCATAACAAATGATAGATCACAACCCTTATCTTTCTATTTTACTTTTATGCAAAATAATGTTTGTGTGCAGCTTGTTCTTATGCCATAACTCATGGTAAGTCAGATTGCCTAATCCTGATTTAAACCATGCTTTCAATTTCATGTGTATAGCTTAGAGAATGAAGTTTGTCAAACAACTTAATCTTGACAAATGATTAGAATAGGTAGAGAATAAGAGAGTTCATTAGCCTAATCTGAACTCTTGGAAGAAATAAGGGTACAATTAGATAGTTTGATTTGTGTTTTCAAAAAGAAAAATTTTGACGGTTTGCCAGTTCAAGTGCGCCCAAGGAAGAAAATTTTTTAGGCAAGTAGGTTGGGTAGGTAGAGATGATGTTAATGTTAATCATGTTTTTCAGATTACTAAGATCACAGCTTCAAGCAAGCATCAGCAAGTGAAAGAGCTAAAAATCTGCCCATGGATGAGGCACTAGTCTTCATAAACCAAGAGATCTGAAAGTTCCGGACACCTCCTGAAAAGGAGCTGCCCTCCCCAAGTGGAGCCACTGTTGGTCATCCATAATTTTCACTATCTGAAGATGACTAAGTATCAATTCTAGATTTCTAGAAACAAAGTTCATGAACATTGTGAGTACTAGAAATCTCATAGCCTTCATTACCCTTAGGATAAAATTTTCACTATTTCATCATTCTGTCGTGTCAAGCTCAGCTCACCCATCTCAGAAGACCCATCATGGGCTCATGTCACTCATTATCACTATGTTTTGCCACCTTTGGCCTTAGCCCTTTATTTTTGTTTTGCCTAAACTCCTCCATTGTCTATCTAGGGTTTTTAAGGGCATTTATCTTGGTTTCATGACCTCCATGATTAAATCATCCACAAGGCTTGTATCTCGATGCTCTTACACCTCCTCCTATCCTTAATATACCTTCACAAACACTCCCCATCACTCCTATCCCTCAAAATCATCATTTTTCTACAAAAACTAGTCTATTGCCACAATTTGACACTTTTTGAGACTAGGCCTGTGTTTTGACTTTTTGGACCCCTTCCCCTCACTCAATTCTTGAAATTCCACTTTCCCCTACTCCCTAACATCTATCCCTATCCCCCAAAATTTCCCCAAGAATTTAGACAACCCTTAACCCCTTCATTCCCCTCCCTCTGCAAGGCGGTCCTAATTTCCTACACCAAAACCTAATTTCCTCTTCCAACTAAGCTAGGGTTTGATATGAAAAGGAGGCACAAGAGCAAAGGATTCATTTGATAGATCATGTAAGCAAGAATAAGTCTATACCAGTTCATAAAAATCATGCCTCCACCATTTTCAAGAATTCATTCCAAGAGACAAGCCATGTGTCACACCTAGGGCTAGTTTTGCTTCAAATTGTGTGTCTGACCAAACAAAGATGAATTTGGAAAAAGTGAGAGAGGTTTTTGTCCATCATAGGGCCAAGAGGAAAAACCTTCTTCAGTTTTTACACAGGTATCATGGTTTGAGATCAATGTCAAAAATACAGGCGTCACGGGAGAAATTCTGCACTTTTGGAGTGACCTTCAGAAAATCAGTTTTTCTCACAGTTGGAGTGTCCCAATGACTTGCATAATAAGTCAAATGACAACTAGACTTCAAGAGCTTTCCAATGAGCTATCATGAGCTCAATTTGGAATTGCAGAAGTCATCCAAAAGTGGTCTGCACCAGCACTCTGCATTTTTGCACCAACATTCAACACTTTTTGACCAGTGTTAGGAGAATCAGTTTTTGGACAAGTAAATGAACACCAAATAGAAAACAAAAAGAATTTTTAGAAAGTAGACTCAAAAAGCTTTCCAATGAGCTATCATGAGCTCAATTTGGAGTTGTGGAAGGTCTTCAAAAGTTGTCTGCACCGACACTCTGCATTTCTGCACCAGAACTCAGCACTTTTTGACCAGCCATGGGAAAATAAACTTTTGACAAGGCAAATCAACTTCAATCAAGAAACAAATTGTATATTTGGAAAGTAGACAAATCAAGCTTTCCAATGAGCTATCATGGAGCTCATTTCGACATCAGGAAGGCCTCCAAATGTCCTCTGAAAAATGATGCTGTGCACATGAGAACTTTTTATGTTTTTGAAATTTTGAGGCCCTAGGAGCACAACTCTCTAGGCGCTACGCTCTTTTTTGGGGCATCCTCAGCTGCTAAAGTTTACATTTTTGGGTTTCTCATGTCACCAACAGGCTACCCACAAAATTTCAGGTCAATTGGAGCATTTTTGCCCCCTCAAAAGGTCAAAAAACACCCAAATTTTGACCTTTCTACCTCCTTTTTTGAACAGGGGCTGCGCCCCTGCCAGCCTTGGCTTTTTCCATTTTTTGGGCCACTTGTGGAGGTCAGATTGAGAAAACAAAGGTAGATTTGAAAAGTAGACTCTTCAGGCTTTCCAACGAGCCATCACGGAGCCAAATCCGACATCGGGAAGTGGTCTAAAACTTGGTTGCAAAACAACCTATTTTCTGCAAAAGTGGTGCTGCGCCCCTGGACTGTCTTTTGCCAAAAAGTCAACAAAAGACACTCATTAATGGCAAATTGGTTTTTTAATATTTTCTGGGACAAAGCACTCCTGATTTGATTGGGGAGTTATGTTTTGGTGTTTTTCATTTATGATCTTATCTCTTATGTGTCTTGGGCCTTGCATGGTCATTAAGCACATTTATGACATTTATGGTTGAATTAGGGTTTCTGGAAGCCTCTTAGGGTTTCCACCTCCTCATTTTCTCCATAAATAGAGCACGAGGCTCTTGTGTATTTTGTTGAATTTTGATGACTTATGCTGAAGCAAATACAGTCTCTTGGAGTTTTTTATGGAAATTTGATGTCTTGGAGCTCATGCATGCCCTGGTTTGCTTGTTAATGGAGAGAGACTTTTTGCAGGATCCATAAGCTTGGTTGATGGTGAAGTGTTTCTTATGTTCATGTTTTCTAGTTTTCCATTATGTTTTCCATCTTGCTATGTTGCAGTAGGACAAAAAATTTAGATTAAGAAATGTTTCCTGATGGCACCTTACTTTTGTTTGTCCTTCACTGCCTTAATGTTTTCTTTTGTTGTGATATATTAGGGAATCCATCTCTTGCTCTCTAAGAAGTTCTTAGCTTGTCCATTTCTTGAATGGTTTAGATCAGTTAGTGTCAAGTATGATTTATGGCTAATCCTGCATATTGTTGCTACTGAAATACTCTGTTTTGGAATCAACTCTTTTGAAGCAACTTTGCCTAGGTTTGTCAAAGAAGTTTGTTTGAATCATGCTCTTTGCCTTTACTTAGCTGAATTTGTTTCAAAGAACCTTCACAGTTGTAACGTTAGATGTTCAGAGTTTTCTCTTCTTCTATGGTTATAACTACTTGTGCATCTTAAATGTTTTTCTGCTCTTAATAATGAAATCTATGAAAGTTAAATAAGTTTCTTGCCTTTCTATAATTTCATTTGAATGTTTGTATTGGATAATCATCTGTGTTCAGTTTGAAATCAAATGGATTAGGTTTCACTTATGCCTTTGATTCTCTTTCCATGCTTATGATTTTCTAACTCCCTTAGTCTAAAAAGTTATGAAGGATTCAGTTTTGCCCTTCACTAGCTTTTATTCTCAAGTTTAATGTTCATCTCATCATCCACCACAACTTCAAAGACCTACCAACCAAGTTAAAATTTCCCTGCAAATGCTCTTGAAACCATTGATGAACTTATCATGACCTTGTTAGACTCCATTGCCCAATGACTTGATAATCTTCCATGTTTTCTATCTAAATCCATCTGAGCATCATACCCAACCAAAAACAATCAAAATACCCCGCACTTAACATCTAGCTTAAAATCAACCCTAATCAACAAACTAGTTCACATCTTTGCACCTACTAGAGAGATCCCTCTCTGAATCCAGGAAGGCTAGGTCCTTGGATTCCAAAGTTTGGTTTGATGTTACCCTGTCCATTTGTATCTCAATCAATCTAGCAAATTACGGGGAGCTAACAATGACAAATGGGTTACTTTGACTACCATGCACTGAATTTGGCATTGATTGTATCCGTTTTGGTTGTTTAAAACCTACCGATTTTTTGAAAACCTAATTTTGCTTAATATGGAATCACAACAAGAGCTGTAAATCTATTAGTGAATTTGGTTGAACGTGAGAATGAATCAGTTCTTATATTATCTTTTATTCCTATACCTCTCTATGTCCTTGTTAACTGCAATTTTCTATAGTGTACTGTGAGGTTTATTCGAACAACTCAAAGTTTATTGTCCTGAATTAAATTTACTATTCCTAAGCACAAATTTCCAAGTTATCATTTCTTGTGAAACATTTGACAAAAAGGTCAATTTTAGTAGGTACTGATCAAGCATTGGAACTATAGCCTTTCCTGAAGTTTAGCGTGTTAACACATTTTCTAAGGGCCACGACAAGATGGGTCATTAATATCAGGTATCGGGGTTGTAGTGACAAGACTTCGTCCCTAATTCTTAATGGACTCAGTCTGGAATTCTTTGAGTTCTCACTGGCCAGTTTTTGTGAGCTTCGACAATTGACAGTTAACCTGGGTATAACCAAGGTTTTGATCTTCAATGGATCAAAGCTCTCTTACAAATTTACATTTTTACTACCGAGGTATAGAGATTGAGATCACTGCAGCTTACCCTTACTTGGGAGTACAGTTCACAAGGTTTCGTTTTGGTTTGCAATTGGTTCTCTAGCCTTAGCTTAGTAAAGGATATGGTTCACTGGCCCTCACTTAGAGACAGTGCTTCTAGGGGCTATTTCAGGACATCGACCAAACACCATCTATTGGAGGTGGTTATCAGACCCACAGTTCTCTATGGCTCCTAGATATGTCTACCAAACTTGTTATAGACAAGCTAGACTAGACTAGATAGAGTACAAACCTTGTTTCTAAGGCACATCGTCCGACGCAAGCAGATGGTCCCATAGCCCATCATTTAGGTAGAGTTTTGCATCTACCCTTTTTTCCTTTAGGTCATTTTCTGCTTGGTTTCTTTCCTTATAGAGTTTGATCTCTTGGAGATTGACACTGGGCAAGAGGTATCCCTACCTTGCACTTTGCTCCTTGGAGGCTCTTGCCTTAGATGCTTTCCCACGCTGGGCGCAAGGCTGGTTCTTAGAGGCATCTTGGCTTCTTCAGCCGATTAGTAAGTATCTCCCTAGGTTGTCTTTCTTTGTTCAAATTTTCCTTTGATGCAACATGCCATCTTTTGCTTACTAGACTGGTCCTGAACTAGACTATCAGCGAGGATATCTACAAATTGTACACTTAGGTCACTTGGATCTCACCCTCGACGAGCTTGGGCTCAAAGATGTCTTTTTACCTAGAGAACTTTTTGGAGCTGCATAATGGCATGGTCATATGACCCCTTTATATATGCAGACATTGGATGCACTCACTTAGGATCCCTTTGGGACAACTTTGGGTCAGCTCCCATTGACTTTGGATAGAGGTAGATCACCGTATGGCATGATTTGATAGGCTTTGCTAGGTGTGAAACCTTCAGGAGCTGGAGACACCTCATTTTCGATGCCCCCTATACTATGAGATTAGAGGACACTATCATTGCCTTTATAAGGAACTTGAGAGGCACCCTCTCTACTTTTTTCAGTACTAGGATTAGGGATGGCTAGCCCTTTTCACCAGGGAGATTTTTATTCACAGATCTCATCTACTGCACGCCATGCCCCACCTTGGGATGACCAAATTGATTACCTCATACTTCCGTGTTGATTTGTCGGATTGGACCAATATAAATAGTGTTATTTATTGTTATTATAAATAGTGTTGTTAAAATAGTGTCATAATTGGATGATCCATCATGTCTTCTTTGTTTGAGTAATGGCTTGCAATTGTTGATGTGTAAATTTTTGTAGATGTTCTATGCTTGATGCAACTTTACTTTTTATCCCCAATAGCAAACAACAATCACATAAACAAGAAAGTAAAGTGCTGATAGAACATACCAGTAGATCGACGGAAGACAAGCCAAAAATATGTGTGTTGGTGCGTTACGGCGGTCAACCGGATGCTTCAACCAACAAAGTCTCAATACGGTCAGCCAACCAGAAGTGTCACACAATACTCTCAGACATCAATATCAGTCAACCCATAGTCAACGAAAGTCAACATTGTCACAGTCAACGGTCAACGCAAAATAGCAGTAGAAAAAGTCAATGTAGATCGGTCAAAGTCAACGGTCAACCTCAATTTCTGTGCCAAAAAATGTGGATTGCAGAAATTGAAATTTTGACCAAGATTTGGTTGAGTTTGACCATGCGTTGACCAAAGTCAACGCTGGTCAACTCTGCGCTGAATACCCTAGGTCGAAAATAGAAATTCTCCTTGCTGCCTTTTCCCACGTGTGAGAGAAGAAGAGACTCCAATAGATGATCGAACCAATCAGATGAGGAGAGAGAATGTGATGTGATGGATGAGTGAAAATGACCTCCAACGTTGACCTATTTATATCCATCAGTGAGGGTGTGTGACACAACTACTGGGGCTTCAAGCCTACATTTCATTTCAGGCCGACCTGCACATATTTTGAATAAATTCAAAATAAATGTTTTGCTCATCGGATCAAGATGATCTTTATATCGATCTTGCATTGCTTCGAAAGAGGAATCCAATAAAAATATTGGCATCTTCGTCTGAGCATCACAACATGGAGTTTGGACCTAGTTGTCCAAAATTAACATGATGACCTCCGTTCTGCCATACCTATTTAGATTGTTAGGTGTTGTGCACTTGTAGATTCACCTAATAACTATAGGAAAACCAACCCTTGTCACAGGTGGAAAGCCTCTCTATTTGGACTGGTGCTTTTCCGATCTTAAGGGGGCATCCTTGAAGGTTGTATGGTGCCATCTACTCAACAAATTTGTACAAATTCCAAGGAGATCAACACAAAAAAGACCCACTCTTGGGCTCTTTGAAAGTAGTCAAGACCAAGGGTAAGTTTTGATGAAGATTTAAAGAGGTTGAGATTAGACTTGCAAAGATATTTGTATTAGGATATTAATGAAGAAGAGTGGATTGAATGTGGTTTAGTTGAAGTTAAATCAAAATAAGGTTAACTAATCACAACATTGTAACAATTTAACCTATGAATGTCCAATAGATTTAAAGAGCTAGAAACAAGCATAATTAGATCAAATCACATGTCACCCAATAGGTTAATTGCATTGTCGTGGGTGACAGGCTGCCATAGGTCTCCTTGCATGCAAATGATGCAATGATGGCAGTGGTGACGTTTAGAATGTGAAGAATGAAGAATTGTCTTGGATAACGCTTCTGTATTTGCTTCAGATGATTCTGTCTGGTTCACGTGGATTCAACTTGGTTGATTTGATCCCCTCCCAAAGACATTAACATTACAATTTTTTACATCCACCCTTCCACCCTGTTTCTTCTCAATGTGCTATCCATAGTAACATAGACAAAGTTCCCTCTCTAGACCTATGCATTGGCACCATTTAGTACTCGATGGAGAGTAAGTCATCTTATTGGGTGACTTTAATGCCTGCACTTGAGCTCTTGAGATCCCTCTCCATGACTCCTCAAAGGACATGCTCTGTGCTTACGAAATAGATCTAGATTAAGTGGGACTCCAACAATTCTTTGATGATGCTTTAGGGCCTATTGCAGGTTATGGAAGGCACTTATTATAACTCGGTGAATTCATAAACAACCTACACTGATTCTTTGATTCTCACTTCTTCACCTGTTGACAACATGATGGATGGGCAACTACAATGGATTATGTCTTGTATCGCCAGGTTCTACTCACCTTGATCCAACATTTCTTGGTTACTCCAATCACTTTAGTTGACCATGCTCTTCTATCCTTCTGTCTTCAGGTTGACACTCCCCACCCATCAGTACCCTTTGGGCCACTTTTCTCTTTGATGAGGGTGATCCGACATCTTCTCTTCCCATCTCCTTCACCTGATACTCCTATTTGAGTTTCAAAGCTCATACCTTGACTCTGTTGTTGTCATGTACACCTCTTTCATTCCAACATTTGGGAAGTTGCTCTTCAATGCTATATTAGATCCACCTCACCTTCCTTATAAACTAGGCCTTGCCCCCTGAACTAGTGGTATGAAAATGAATGTAAACTCCTCCATAGTCAGCGTCAGCACCCCTTCACTCTTACTCACCCATCATACCTCCACCTTAAAGCTTCCTTGCTGCTTCTTTGCTACAAGAAGCGTCTCTTCATCTCCTTGAGGAGACATGCATGTTGAACTAGTGTTATCATTGATGTCAAAAAGAAGACAATACCAGGGGGAGATGATATGCCCATTGCAAGTACCTTAGGATGGTAAAAGAGAAGAGAGGTAATATAATATCTATTACCATTGAAATATGCTTGATATCATTAATAATGAAAGACAACATGACATTCAAAGGTTTTTAAATAGGTTGGCCCATTAGCAAAAAGATAATTAAATTTCTATATATATATACCTTGACAAGTCGGCTCCACTTAAAACATCCAAAACCACTATAAATTGTGCATGTGTGAGGCTAGTTCTACAAGGAACAATAAGCTCTGCGGTCAAGGAGAAGGAAAACTCTGTGTTGAAGAAGAGAAGCCCTGCAGTTCAACAAGTAAAGAAAAGATCAAGCCTGCGGTCTATGTAATGTGAGAAGGTCCAAAATATGAACAATACCCTACGGTTAAGGGTAGTGAAGGAGCCAGTCGAGCTGGAGAAACATTGGCTTCTATGCAAGATGTAAGCGGGAGACAGAACTTGTGCCAAGTAACTCAGACGAGTAGAGACAAATGAAGAATCTAACAAGTCGTAATTGAGAGGCATAACTCATCAACACAGTAAGCTAGTGTGATGATCCACGTCTTGGATAAATGAACAATTAAGTCGCTGATCTAGATAGAAGATCTCTGCTATGGCCACAGGGATGGACTAAAGAAGATAGGCTGAGATTTTAAAGACAGATTCAAGGAGCAGTGAGTGGAATAATGTTTTCAGACTAGGGAAGGATGAGGAGGTCGAAAAAGAGGTTTGTCTGAGCAAGTTTCTGAGTTCTAGTGCAAATCTGAACAATGAGACTAGAATATGCTTCTTGTTACAGGGCTCAGAATGTACCTTCCTGTTTCCAGTGCTCGTATATTTTGTAGATTAGTCATAGGGATCAAGCCCTGTTCTTATTTATAGGTTGAAGCATCTAGCTGTAAGAGGGCCAAATCTTGTTATTTCTTGCAGTTCAGATTAGCACATTGTAGCAGGCCGATTTGTGGAAGGACAATGGATTATGGGCCGAGGTTGCTGTGTGTAAAGGACCAGACCAAATAGGTTGAGGGCATCTTTGTGACACGGGTGTGTCAGGGGGTTTGGTTGAAGTATACTTTTGTGTGTAAAGTCTTGGAGAAGAGTGTTACTGATTGTGTACAACAGAACCAAGGAGGATACGCTCAGCAGTAGGGCAGGATTGAGTGCATTCCTAACCTGTGACAGAGGCCAAGTTTGTTGAAGGGACAAGTGTAATGTACTGTGGAGTGCTGAGTCTTTACCTGCAGCAGTGGTAGAGGATACTTGCTGGAGTTAAGGGCTTGTGAAGGTGCTTCATTATTGGAGGGTATTGTGATTACCCTAACCAGTCACAACGAGGAGGTGGGGCAGGCTTGAGGTAAGACCTATAACAGGAAACAATGTTAGTAGGTGTTTAACAGAGTTAGGCTATAGGCCTAGTTGTGCACAGACTGGGATAGTTTGAAATTAAAACTCCAATGAGCTATAATGGCAAAACGTATAGTGACTGTGGCAGAACCAAAGGTGACAGTTGCAGACTAGTGACATCAAGGTGAGCAGTACTAGGCGTCATGCTGCAGAAGATGAGCTAAGGACAATTGAAGACAAGGCAAGTGCAGGGCAGTGGTTGTGACCAGGATTGAAGGAGCAAACTTGAGGATTGCATGGTTGATGACGACTCATTGAAGATTTTAGGACCAAAAAGTTGCTGATGACAGATCCAAGCAAAGACTTAAGGACCAAGCTGTGGGGATATTTGAGGAGTTTCCCAAGGGCTAAGGGTGCTGATCAAAGTTCAAGATTTGTTGAGTTGATGCTCAACTAAGGGGATTGGTGTCTCTTCTAGGTCGGTGCCTACAAAGAACTTTCTGAGTTGACGCTCACCCTAGGGGATTGGTGTGTCTCCTGTATATTGGAGCCTATGAAGTCTTGAAGATTTTTGTTTTCAGCAAGTCAGTGCCTGCAAGGTTGTTATTCAATAGGTTGGTGCAACATTTTTAACAAGAGTTGGTGCTCTTGAAAAATTTATTGATTACAAAATTTTACATATTAAATCTTGTGTCTCATATGTTGCTTGGCTTTGATTGTTTAAAGTGGTGAAAATTGATAATTAGCTAAGTACTAATTCATCCCCACTCTTACTATTTCCAACAATTGGTATCAAAGCCAATTTGTTTAGACAATGTAACAACTGCAAAGTAGACCAAATGGTAAGTTCAAGAAGGCGAGCCTCTAAGCCGTCACAAGATGGTTCCTCCATAGTCATGTATACAAAACCTACTAAAGGTGTTGAAGATAATCAGTATGGCTTCTTCATCAATAAAGCTCCCTTGTTTGATGGAGCAGATTATGAATTTTGGAGCATAAGAATGGAGTGCTATTTGAAGGCACTCAAATATGATGTCTGGCACTTAGTTGACACTAGTTACACTGCCTCAAAAACTCCATCAACAAATGCAGTGCTAATTTTCCACGGAATTCTGCAACTTCTTAGTGAATAATTGAAAACTAATGCAATTGCAAACTTTCTTTCACAAAGACACATAATTTCTTAACTGATAAGCAACAAAAAATAAACACAGATAAAAACACAATCACACAAATTTGCGCACTTGATTTTTTGGGAAACCCAACTGGGAAAACCCTCTTCTTTGCTGTTAGTATTTATTGATAGAGTTTGAGCAATTGAATTTCTTACAAGGCGGTTTGTCACACTGAGAACAAACTTGTTCTCTTGCTGAACTAGCTTGGACTCACCAGGTCTCCTATTATTTAGGATACAACTCCTAAATCTTGGCGCAAGTCTGCATACCAAACCAATGCGTGCTTGCTCCTCGAGGCTATGCACACCACAAACAAAGAGATCACACACCAACTCGTGTACACAACAATGAATTAAACTTTGTGCCTTTCATCCTTTATAGATTCTATCCACGCTATAATAGGCAAGTAACAAATTTGGAAGTTGAATTGTGACCGACTAGTTAATTGAGTCAAACTGGTTCTCTTCTCCAATCATCACTTGAACTGCCATCTATCCTGTAGTTGACTTAAGAAGGGTCTACATGATTGATTCTCCAACACACTGCACATGAACTTGTGAACTTTATCCCGCAAACTAGAAGATAAGCTCACCATCTCCATGAACTCACCCTAGGGTAAGGAAAGGCAACTCGTGGTCTTTCTGGCTAAGGTACGAGCCAAAGAAGACCTTCACTTGCTACCTTTTGCAACATGGATCTACAAAGCAATCAAGTGAAAGCAATACAAAAGCAAATGTGGCTTATCAGACTCTGAGAAAGCGAAAGTGGGATAATGAATGTACATCAACTAAGGAGCTTTGGGGTATGCTACAACATCTCTATTCAAAGGAATCTCTTCTCATGGCCATAGAACCAAAGCATGCTGATTTAGAATATAAAGACGATCAAGAGAAAGAGCCAGCCAAAAGGGAAACAATTTCAAAGAAGACAAATGTAAGCAAAATTGAAAACACCAATAACAAGGACCCTAAATCTAACGATGAAGATGACTCTGACGTAGAGGCTTAAGTATGTTGATTTATGTAGCTTGGGAGGTACTCCCACACCCTAGGGTACTAGGTTTGGGAGAAGTTTGACCCACATGGGCTTTGTTGGCGAAGTACCCAAGCAGTCTATTTTGCACCCAAAGTTGTGGGCGTGCAACCAAGGGGAGATTTGGATGGTTTGAATATTGAAAGCGTGTGGGGCACCCTTAAAGGACTAAGGGGCAACAATGGCTTCAATGGTGTGGTCGAAGGTCAACGATTTTTTTTATTATCTTGAGTTATCTATGATAGAGCCATAAACTCAAGTTGGCTTGGTTGAAGTAGTGTCTCTTGTGGGCTAAAAGTCTCCACCAAGATTGATATAAGAAGAGATCAAGTTAGTTCGTTGAGGAGCACGATCCACAAGTGCATTCATGATAAGAAAACAAGCCTAGTAGTTGTTGACCTTAGAAGACGGGCTGGATATGAGAAAAGGACGTGTTTATTTCTGGTTTTGTCTCAAGTTTTGGTACAGATTGAAGGAGGAAAGCTAGCCGAAGTCTGGTATATTGTCTTGTGGTTTGGCATGATGGTTTGTGGCTATATGATTTGTGTTTTGGAGTGAGTTTCTTCTAGTGTTTAGTGAGGGAAGGAGCCCTAATTTTTGTAGTGAAAAGAGGCCAAAAGGTTTGGTAATAGGACATAAATAAGGGCTAGGTTTCCCAGTACTTTTGCGCAGAAGGATACCCTAGGCTGAAATTGCAATAAGGGTCGCAGACCTATGATTGGAGGCAGAATTGAGGCAACCATAGTAGACAAGGGTTCAAGCCTGTAATAGGAGCAATAAGCTAGCATAAGGGCCTAGAATCTCTGAGGCTGCGTTGCACATAACAAAGTTATTTGAGGAGGACAGTAAGGTATGTATTGTTTTATGTTGATAAATTGCTAAGGTGGATAGGTCTCTTCATGTGCATTGTTGAATAGAGTTAAAAGAACCTATGTACAACGTTTTGAAGGACTGTTAGTGGCTAAATTGTAGCCCTAAGTGTTGTGGACAAGTGGTAGACTTGTCACAATAAGTGGGTTGTACATTGTGCTCTAAGAATTAACCTTTTGGGTTGTGTAAATTTCTTGTGTACTTCATTGATTCAATGTTGTACATTTTCCACTGTGCAAAGTGCTTGTTGTGGTATTTGAATGTGTTTATGATAGTGATCTTAGACTCAAGCTTGATTCTTAAGTGCCGTGAAAAATCAACATGGTATCCAAGCTACTTTGAAGGGACAACTGAATCAGAGTGTGCATAGCGTACAACTGAAGAGGGAGTTGGTTGCTTTGTTGTTGAAGGACTAACAACATGGCGAAGTTGGTCACTAGTTTGAGGTACAGAGATAGATTGGATGGCTTGTCCAACTATAGTCCTTGGAAATAAAGGATTGAGCTTGTGTTGTTGGTAAACAAGATTTGGGAGTTTGTCGACAATGAGATCAAGAAACCAACAGACCCTAAGGAGTTGGAAGTATTTGAAAAGTTGGATGTGAAGGCTAAGCTGATCATCCTAGATGATGTCAAAGATCACTTGATACCTCATATGACCGGGAAGAACATTGCGCATGTGATATGGAAAGATCTTTAGGTCTTTTTCTAGAATAAGAATGAGAATTGGTTGCTAGTATTGAGGGAGAAGTTGAAGAGCACCAAGATGTTGGATGGTGAAAGTGTGGCTTCGTATTAGACAAGACTTTCTCAAGTTCATGATGAGCTTGTTGTCATAGGAGATAACGTTCCAAAGTCTGACTTGGCGAGGACTGCTTTGAAGGGCTTTATATGAGGAGTTGTTGCTCGTGATAAGTTGCCAGATTGGAACAGGTTATGGGATGACTTCATCCAAGAAGAATCGTAGGACGAGGATCTTCACAAGAAGTCTGCTGAAGATAATGTGGCTCTTGCAGGGAAGATGAAGGTGAAGTCAAATAAGGACTTGAGCAAGTTGAAGTGTTATACATGTGGCGAATATGGTCATTATGCAAGCAAGAGTTGAAAGAGGCGAATATGGTCATTAGTTGCAACTGTTTTAATAACTACTGAAATTGTTGAAAGTGCTGTAACTACTGTTGCTGAAACTGTTGAAAATGTTGTAACAGCTGAAACTGATGAAACTGTTTACTGCTAAACTTGCTGAAACTATTGAAAATGCTGAAACTGTTGTAACAACAAGTGTTGTAATAGCGGATGTTGAAACAAAAAATGCTGTAACAATTGTCAATGTTGAATCTGTTGAAGCTATGATCATCTGAATGGGAAAAATGTCTCCGATACATATCTGCATCTTAAAGAAGAGGACAACAATGGACTCATGAGCAACATCAAGGGTAAGATCAGAAAGTTCATTAACAATACGAAGGAGAAAGGCCAATAATTTTCTTTGATCATTCTTACTAATTTGAAGGAGAAGATATCATCAGCGAAGAACAAATATTGGACGCCGAGATCAAGGAATTTCTTTCACGTTTATCATTTGATCCATTGAACATTCAAGAGAGCAATGAACAAGCCACAAAAGATATGCATAGCCTGACAAAGGGAGGTACACCAACATTCTTTGGTGAACTTGAGAGCCAAGGATACATAGATTACATTGAATCTTGGTTTCGAACAATTGTCAACATACAACATAGATCTATTTTCTAATGCATCTGCAATTTTTTATTT
This sequence comes from Pinus albicaulis, assembly GCA_034641835.2. Lineage (NCBI taxonomy): Eukaryota > Viridiplantae > Streptophyta > Pinopsida > Pinales > Pinaceae > Pinus > Pinus albicaulis. The sequence continues at coordinate 1,586,806,559 of CM076578.1, forward strand.
TGGATGTCAAATGAAGAAACTATGACCAAAATAGTGGCTGAACATAGAGTAGGTAGCTCCAGAACAGCGTCAAGACAGTCAAAATTTGAGAGACTAAAATTGGGAATTTTTCAAACCTGTTTCTAAGGGAGATAGCCCTTGATGTCTACTTTATAAGCCAACTTGAATCACTCAATTTGGATCTCAAATGAAAAATTTATGACCAAAATATTGACAGGGTGTATAGTAGGAAGCTCAAGGACATAGTTGGAACAATTAGTTTTTGGATGTCTAAATGGACAAATCTTGAAAATCTATTTCTATGGTATATTTTCCTATGAATCTAGTTTACAAGGAAATTTTAATCACTCAATTTCGATATCGTATGAGAAAATTATGACCAAAATACGGACTACTGATCATAAATAAACACTCTTAAAACTTTGTTTTTCCTGGCTGTTCATTGGCACATTTGACCTATCAATTCTTCTTGTATTCAAAACTTGTCTCTATTGAAGATACATGAGTCTACTTTAATCTCCAATTTGAATCAATTCAATATGTAATCGAACGAAAACGTTATGCTTAAAATATGGATTGTTGGTTTAAGCTGGAAAATCGAAAACAACTCTATTATGCAGGTTGTTCTGAACATGTTTGGCATATCATATGGAAACATTTTTTAAAAACTGTTTCTCCTAGGGATAACCCTCTAAATCTACTTTCGTATGGCTTTGGATTCACTCAAATCGGGCTTAGAACAAAGAAGTTATCAACAAATTACTATTGGGTAGTCTAAGGTGGCCACTACTCCTCAACAGGTCAAAAAATGAACTTTGTTTTAGTATATTTCTTGGGGTTTGTTTTATTAGTACTTCTTGTCATTTATTTTTAATGTTTGGGATAAAGAGAGACTACAAACCTCTCTTCTTCTATGATCTCACATTTTATTGCAGGAAAGCGCTAGTTTTTTGCAGATCCTAGGAAGATAAAAAACCAATTCACAAATAAAGTAATTCTTGAGGCCATATTTTTGTAAATGAGGTAAATACCAGTTGCAGAAACGTTCCAAGCTTCTACCCATCAATAAGAAGCTTCACAAGAACCAGGGGCCATGATGCAATATTCCTACCTAGAACCACCACTATATCTACTGCCTTTTACTTCTACCACTTTCAACATTGCATAATCCATCACCACGATCATTTGATTGATCAAGATTGATTGTTGCTTGTGTCAAATGCTCTTGTGGTAAGTCTTGTTAGGTATGATCCACTCTTAATTCCTCATTCTTCTGTAAAGTGACTATATTGCTGATTGACCTTCTTCATGTCACCAACCCAAGATCATCAACTGAGTCAGTTTGGGGGGGTTTGTTACTGTCATGTTGCATACTTCCTATCCACAAGCTTAGAATGATGTGGGGAATTGAGAGTTGTAATAAACAACAATGGTACTATCAGATGAATAAATATTACAAGGCTAGTTTCTCTAAAAGTTGTTATCTAAGAAATCTTTCCAAGTTTCTTTAAAGGGTATTTCAAAAAATCTCTTATGGTGGACTACTATTGTAAAACCTCAATAGGCTTTCATGAGAACTCTAGCATGACTACTAGAGGGGCCTTTTTGTTATTATCCGAGATGCTCCATTTCACTACACATTAAATGACTGAGATTTAGGACTATTGTGAATGGTGTCGCCCATGGGCTAAATTTGAATAATGAGTTATGTGCCTAGCAAATTTCAAATACTCTCGTACCACTCGACTTTCTTACACTCTAAAAACTGTCAATGAGTAGTATACATTATTTCAAATCTATTCAGTGGTATATATGTAAAATAATTCTTCACATAAAGAAAGATAAAATAATAAGGGGAATTATCAAAAAGGACAAGCAAACACGTCGTGGTACCGAACAGGCCTGCTGGCAGCGGGGCTATGGCATGTAAGAGAGACGAGGAACACATATTGGCACACATATAACTCACTTTAAGTGAAGACTCTGGGTCACATACTGAAACAATTGTGCATAACCTATGCAGGCTTATGCGCGGATTCTGTGCAAACCCTCACACACACTCTTGGATTTGTGTTTGATCAAGATGTCTTGCCTGTTGCTGCCTTTGGGAGTGATTGTCCAGCCCTCTAGAAATAATCTTGGCCTTCGACACTTGAATCGACCTCCTCTCCAGCAAAATCGAACTGCCTCAATGAGGCTTTGCACAAGCTCCTGCACAACCTCCCGTGGAATAACTTGACCTCTCCCAGCTAACTCTTCCAGCATTGGAAACTTGCACCGAAAACTCTACTGCTGCTCCTTTGCCTTTGCTATTGAGATTTGGCTCGAATTCTCTTCACGACTGAAACTTTGCACTCTGGGAAATTCGATCGACCTAGATCATCGACTCACTCAACGTGTCTTCTCCATCCCCATCATCATGCTCTTATAATCTCTCCTTGGTGAACCAACAACCATGATTAGATCCCCATCGATGGTTGAGATCATCCCAAACTCTATCCATGTGAGTTTCTAGGGCATTGCCACTTTTCCTTAATTAATTCCTTTTAATTAACCACTTTGCCTAAGTTAGACCTAAGAAAAATTAAATGATGGTTAATTAATTTAATTAAGGTGTTTCCCAAGCTTATCTTGAGAAACCTTTTCTGGGTTTTGAAGATCTCGTGTTGTTAGCCTGACTAAAACAAATCTAGACTAGAACACTTGTCCGATGCTACAAACATTAACAGTCCATCTTAGTGAGGAAGGTGTTTTGTCTTTCTCCCATAATATCTTCCCTCACACTGCTCTGACAACTGTGACAATTTGCCACTATCCACCAAGCCACTGCGCATACTCTGATTCATCTGCTAACTCTGTAGCTAAACCACCTTGCATCTGCACTGCTTCTAACCCAACACTGTTGCCAACTCCGCTCTGCGCTGCAACTGTTCTCATGCTTCTGTTGCTGTTGCAACTACTGCAACTGAGAACAAAATTCTGAATCAACTATACCCCTGTACTAGATCTGCAACTATCTCTTGAGTCTCTGACTGCAACTAGCTTCTGCATTGTCTACTGAGTAATTGTCTGCGCCCTGACTGGTTCTGCGCCCCTCAATAACTGACTGCAACTATCCCTTAAGATCTAACTGCGCCATTTGACACTGATCCATCTACCATTGAAAATTGTGGGCCCTTGTTGCTAAGGTAATGATTCGGGAGGAAACATCTGTTTGATTCTATTCTCCATGGATCCTGCCTTAAATCTCTGCAACTTTGGGAACTAGAGATCAATGTCTCCCCACCTCTCTCCTGGAGGTATAACTGCATGCAAAGCGAATTCGTCCTCCAATCTGTTGGAAAAATTATCAATCTCCATTGAAGCTGTTGTGTGCTCCTGCTTCTCCTTCTTCATCGGACATTGGGTACTGTAGTGATCAAACTCACCACATCTGAAGCACTTGATTTTTTCTTCTCCTTTTGAGTCTTGTCCTTGACTGAGACCTTTCTTCTTCACATGTCTTTGAAACTTCTTCACTTAGATATACTCCCTCTTTTTATGTATTGTAGATTAGGAAGGTAAATCCCTTCCTTTCTCACATCCCATTACTGTTTCTCAACTTAATCCCTTTGTAGAATAGTCCAAAGAGCTCACCTACACTGCTTTCTACTTCATACTGGTTCGTATATTCCTTTAGACAGATCCACATATTTATACAATTCTTTAACACAATCAACTATTGCCTTGACTTCGCATTCATTTCAGGTTACATCATGCTGTGATACGCTATGATATATTCACACTTCTTTAAGCCCGCACTGGTTTCAGACTTGTAGTCCACATTCAAACACAAATTTATCCGAATTGATCCTTTTGTCCTACTTTAGGTCAATCCGCATTCCATTCCAAACTTATTTGCACTCCTTTCTATAGTCTGACCACCTCAGACTCATTATTGAATTACTTTCTCAAATGACTGCAAAGCTTCATGTATATATAGTCTTCATGACCTTGTTTTAGGCCGACCCTTGAAACTGGTAGAAGGCCGACTTTTACTTCTGTCCATAGGCCGACATGGAGGACTTGTATTCCAGCGTTGTGAGTGAAGCTTTGAGCATCATTTAGGAGCCATTTCCTCACGATATCATGACAACATCTTGGAGCATAATTTGTTGACTAGACTCTACATATATATGACTCTTAATTACATTTATAACTAGAAGACAAATCCTATTAGACATCAAGAAGAAGTCTATCGACCTAATATAAAATCTTGCTCATGAAACCCATGAGGCAAGCATACCAAAAATACATTTTATTGTCTTTATCTTCTTCTTTGCATAAATACATAATTACATAGTCAATATGAAGACCGATCCTAGTTACACTTTCCAACAAATTGCTTACTGAAAATCAAGCAGTCATCTTTGCTTTGCGCAGCTTTTGCATTACCTTTTCGCAGTTTGCTACACACTTAGCTCGAAGACCGATCCTAGTTACACCTTCCAACAAACTGCTTACTGAAAATCAAGCAGTCATCCTTGCTTTGCGCAGCTTCTGCATCACCTTTCCGCAGTCTGCTACACACATAGCTCGAAACAACTGAAGATCAAGTCGTCCCGCCTTCTGTTGACAGGGAAATTGACCCTCCGACACTTTGGAAATACTTTCCAGCCTCTGGAACTGAAAACCAACTTCACCCCAGCAAAATTGAATTGCTCACTGAAGCTTCTGCATTGCCTCTGAGTAGCTTCCTGGAGAAATATCGACCTTTCTCTGCAATGCACTCACCGGATTTGGAAATCTTCTCCCAACTTCATTGTCTATGCCCCTCTCTCACTGCTTCGATCTCTGACTGTCTCTCCGACAACTAACTACTGGCACTCTGGAAATCGATCTGCCAAGAAATTGAACTGCTCATGTGTATCCTCCATCACCACATCAACCTTCTCTTATAATCCTTTGTTGTGTTAGTGTTAGTCTTTACATCCTATCACCATTGATCAATGGGCTCTTATCATGTCCTGTTAGGGTCTCATAGTCAAATTTTATAGTTTCAAATAAGTTTTCAAATAAAATTTGATCCTTGGTTGTTGTCTAGGTCAGTGCTGCTCCCTCCATTCACTCATGGTCATCATCATTTCATGAGTCATGTCTAGCATTATCATCTAGAGTCTTAGGTCAGTCACCATGTTTTCACCTAGGTCAGTGTCTATGTGTCTTTCATTTCGCCACCATAAATGTCCAAATTCTGTCATAAGAAGGCGAAAGAAGGGTCAATTCATCATTGCTTAAAGGTTCAGGTGCTTCCAAAACAGTAAGTGAACATTCCTTACTTCTCCTTCAAGTGAATTTCTTCAGCAAAGAGTGGATTCCCTCTTTTAGGGTTTTCAAAGTAGTTTTTGGATTGCTGAGATGTTTGGTTGCTTTCAGCTGGAAAACCCCTAGTTTTATCACATACAAATCTTCATACATCACTTATATGCCTTATTAAATCATTCCACATCATTCATACCTCTCATTACCCCCATTTTCACTCAAACCCTAATTCTCGCCTGCGTTTTTGTAGAGATTCTGGGTTAGGACAATGTTTTAGCCTTTTGCATCTGTTTCCCTTATCCATTTCAAAGAATTCCACTTGCAATACGTTCCTAAAACACTCCTTTATCTCCCCTAATTTTTTCATATTTTTCCCTAACTTCTATCCCCTCCATTTCCCTCCCTAAACTTGCTGCCCCATTTCCCCCTGTTTTCCTAGATTCCACCCTTTCTTTCCTTCCCATCAAGCTAGGGTTTCTATCATACAAACAAAAACCATGGACAATGAGAAGAAAAAGTACAACAAAGGAGGGCAAGTTTCCAAGTTTGAGTCAACTCAGACCCATGGCATCATTTTCAGAGTTTTGTGATCATTTGCTAGGGTTCACAGTGCACACATGGACAATTTGGCTTCAAAATCAGTTTCTGAAGTAATGGAGATGAATTTTACAAAAGTGAAAGACATTTTTGTCAATCATAGGCCAAAGAACAAAAAGCTCCTTCAGTTTATGTACTGGTGTTATGGTTGGAGATAAATGCTCAAAATACAGTTGCTCCAGTTCATTTTTTGCACTTTTGGATAGGCTGTCTTCAAATCAAATTTTCAAGGGTTTGGAGAAGGGGTTTGTAGTGCTTAATGACTCCATTTTGCAGCAGGCATCCTAAGCTTTCCAACCATACCACTTTCAACCCCAAACTCCTTTGGGAAGACCTCCAAAATCCCTCTCAAAGTGGTGCGACCCTTTTTTGAAAATTTCCAGAAAAATCTTGTTTCAGACATCTTTTTTCAGATAATATTGTGAACAACTGGAGCCGAATTTTGGGAAACTCGAGGAGGTTTTTGTTCCTAACATGCCAAAGAACAAAAACCTCTCTAAGCTTTTACACAGGTATTATAGAATGAGAGATCCATTCACATCTTCACAACCTATTTTTCTGATTGTGCAATTTCCTGGTTTAGTCACCTTTTTGCAAAGAATATTGTGGACAATCAAAGAAGCATATTAAGAAACTGGAGGAGGTTTTTTTCCTTAACATGCCAAAGAACAAAAACCTCTCTTAGTTTTGCAAAAAATTTCATGGTTAAAGCGATATGACTCCATCTTTGAGACCTATTTTTCCAGAAAACCCAGAAATTTTGCAGAAATTGGCACACAGAAGCGTCACGCAAGGGGCGACCCTTTTTCCTTGGGCATCCAAATGAACTTTTTTCTACATGGATGGTTAGATAATGATAAATACGTGCCAAATCTCAACTTGGGTTTTCATGACAGCTTCTTATTTTGATCAAAAACTCGGAAAACCTCACCTTTTTCATGCTCCTGCCACTAATTTTGGACAGGTGCGACGCTTCTGAGTGAGGTTGGAAAAATCAAGTTTTGGAGGCCTTCCCTTAGGTATTTTTTTGAGTTTGATGGCTCATTGGAAATTAGACACATGGGGCTACTTGACCTAGTTTCCAGAATGCAGAATGGACTCCTAAAAGTTGGCCAAAATCAACCCTCAACTGGCGCGACGCTTCTGCAAAAAACTTTCTACATTTCCAAATATTTACCCTGCAATTTTGTAATTTGAAAATTTACTGTGGTAAAAAGTTAAGAGGTGAATGATAAAGGGTAAATTGTCAAAACTAAATGTAATTGTGGTCAAATTTAGTTAGTTAAATGTCTTATCATGTAAATTAGCTCAAGTGGTTTAGAAAAGGGAGGAAATGGTTGAGTAACCTTTTTAGTGTGTAGCAGTGATTAGATAGGTGTATGTATTTGACTTTCTTGCTGGCAAATTCGACCTCCAAGGGAGGATTTCAACCTCGTAGCTCTATGAGGCCTTTTGTAATCATTTTCAAGGGTTGGATGCCGTGGAATTGAGCCTTCAACACTAGTGTACTTTGTGATTTTGGCATGAAACTAATAGACAAAGTTTGCAACTATTGTGGTGGGATTCATGTGGTATGTGCTTTAGCAGTGTTTCTTCTTCTGTCATCATATGTTTGAATGTATGTGCTTTAGCAGTGTTTCCATTTCCATGTCTTATGTGATTGATTTCTAAGTTTGATAAGCAAAATTCATTAATTCAATGCTCTGTTTTGGAGAAGCTTTCACATTTATGTTCATTTTCTTCTGATATAAACGAATTCATGATATTCATGCTCGTTTTGAAACCTTATCAATCTACCTTATTCACCTAGAAACCTTTAAAGTGCTAAAGTGTGTGCCTACCTTGCCCCATTACATCTCTGCAAATCTTATTTTTAGAGCCCTGACCTAGTTTTTCTTAGACCTAATTCACCATCCAACACAAACCTTCAAAATCAAATCAAATCCCCATGTTTCCCCGAAAATTCCCCAAATTTTGGGGTTGCTTATATACGACCCCCTTGTGCGTATCCCCGGTCCCGCGTTTCCCCGTCTCGGAAACTCGGTGGAACATTGCTTATATGTGTAACATTACCAAGAAATGACTCAGGGTGTTTGAGAGTTGTTCCAACCTCATTAGATTTACTCAAAATCCAGTGGACTTAATAATTTTTCAGTTTTTCAGGATTGGAGGGATTGCAATGTTTGCATTGGATTTTGTCATGTACGAGGGTATGGAACTAGTATTTAATGAAGAGCACCAAGCCCTCTATGTACTTTGATGTCAGTGGCATTGGTTGTTGAACTCCTCTATCACGACTCTATTAAAAATGTACCCATCACTCAAACAAAATCTTGACATGACATGCTACATTTTTTCTCTCTTATTTTAATGCCAAAATGGTGATATTGATGACAAAGACCCCAATATAGGCAATGGTTTCGATGATAGGTAGGCATTTGTTCTAGCATGATTTTTTTTGGATGCTAGAGGCCATCTAGATCCTATTTGTTGATGTATTTTCAGTTCAGAGATGGATGGCACTCGATGCTATTTTGGTTATGTGCACCCTTACATGCTATGTAAATGAGAACTTTTGCATATTTGTGTATAAATGGTTTGGATTCATATCGATGCACATGAGTATATATGTTTTTCTTTAAAATATGAATATTTTATGTGTTTTTGGTAATTCGTTTTTTTTTTGTTTCGGTTTTTTACCGGTTCCAACTAGTTCCCGTTCCACAAGGTTTTTTGGTTCGATCACCGGTTTGGTTCTGATAACATTGCTGTAGGCCTCTATTTAATATTGTAAATGATTGTTAGATCATATGGTGAATCAAACCACTTAAGGCAAGATAGTTGTACCAATAAAATGTTCTTATCCTCGACAAATGAAATAGCAATTATAAATTTTAGCACAGTATAAAGCATGAAAGAACATAATACTAGGACATTCCACAGATCAACAGATAGAAGAACACCATTAACTGAAACTCCAAAGTCTTTCTATTATGTAGAAAATACTTCCAGCAGAGCAAAGCTCAATACATTAGAAAAATTACTTAATCCAAAGATCCCTGGAAAATAAGAGCTTGATAGCTTCCTTATATAGAGAAAATCCATCCAAGAGGAAAATAATGGCTAGTTGGTTTGATCCTTGTCAGAATAATCTAATCTGTTGAATGTAACTTGATCTTCTTTTAATCTCCACTGTTGATTTTTTATTTTTGAGGAAATGTTTGAATTTGTCTTGAAAACCATTTTTTTATTAATCCAAAAATTAATATTTTGGATTATTAACCTCAAAAAATCGACTTTGACTTTACCTGGTGGAGGACCTCCAAAAATTAATTTCTTTTTGACCTAAGATTTTTTGATTGTTTTCCACTTGGAAAGAATTTAATTTCTATATAATTATTTTTTGACTAAAAAATAATTAATTTTTTGGCATATGATTTTTATTTAATTTTGCCAGAAAAATTAATTAATTGACTCTAGAGGGGATTAATTATTTTTTCACCCTCAAATATTTTAGCTATGGTGTCTAACTATGAGTAACCATGCACTAAAACATTTTTTACTTCAAATTATTACAATATCAACCCTTCGACGGGGAAATACACTTTTAAACACAACCCCTCAAGACATTACCCAATTCTGTGACACAATACGATCTTGTATGTAACCAAGTGCGTTTATAATAAAATAATTTAGCCATGGTGTCTAACTATCAATAACCATGCACTAGAATTATTCCTAAACACATTTTTACATAGACTCGATAAACACTAGGACACACCTAAGACCTTGTCAATGAATTCCACCCTAGCTTTGGGGTATTATCTGGGAGAAAAACTTTGCCAATTATGCGTGTTTACAAACACATATAATTCGGGGAGGTTAAAAAAATCTCTAAGATGAAATCCTTTGACAAAAATCATAGGCTTACCTAGGTGTTGTTACATGAGTTCATAGTGATACTAGAATCATTTACAATAATTTTACAGAATGTGGGTTTACAATGACAAAATTGATGCTTGAATGATGAAAATGATCTTCGAAAAAAATTGTCCATTGCTTTGTACTCTGCTTCTTGGACTGTTGACATAGTGTGGTCAACATCTGGCTCTAGTTGGGGACACGTCTCTTCAACGAAGGAATGTGATAATCCAGAATATTGTATGCAAGAAAGCAAAGAAACATAAGGTAGATATCTGCTCAAATCAAAATCATCATGTATACATCATCGAATATATAGATCACTGCTGGAATAAAAATCCTATTTTAACATACACATAAATGCATGAAAAGAAAACTAACTAGTGGCAGAAATAAAATCCTATCTAAGAAAGTAGGGTTAGAGATACCATACAAAGATGCCCTACGACATCAGATGTCTTCAACAAAAGTGCATATTGAGCATCTGCCAACTTTAAAACAGATCTATAGGTTGCTTCTTTGATGTGTGGTGCTGGATTCTAAAGATGTTTTGAAGATGCTAGGACTTTGACTTATCCGAATTTTGTGCTGTTCATGACCATCAAATGCATCAAACCTCCTCCTTTTCCTTTTATGCTTTTTACTTTTGTTTTGGGTAGGCTGTGACGTTGATGATGATGCAATCGGTGTACAACTTTTTCCCTGATTTGGAAAACGCTCAGACAAAATTTTTTGAACATCCAAGATTTTTGTGACATGCTCTTCTTCATTTTCATGAACCCGCGCTGTCAAAGATGATGGGTCAATCTTGCAAGTATCAATTTGATTCCCACCAACTTCCTTTCAGCCTTGATTAACTTTGTTTAGCCATTTCTCGATGGAATCAATGACCTCGGCATAATAAGGTGATTTGTTGAAAGCTCTTTGTTCCCTTTGCATTCGTGATCTGGCTTATGCTGAAATCCCTGCACCTGTGATCTTTCCATTTCTTCAAGACTCTTCTACAGAGTGATCTAATTAACTTCGTTTGATTAACCTCCATGGTATCTAACATGTTTTGAAAAATGATCATTTGATTATAATGAGCAGTTTCCATAGCCATCAACCTATTTTCCATGGTACTCATTTGCTTAGCACGGTCCGTTATAATTTCTCTTGATTGAGTTCTATGATTTTCATTTAATGTGCCTGACTGAATTGCATGTCCTTGATCGTTTGAGTCAAGGTTGCTGGGAATCATCTCCCCCTCGATCCCGCTCCCAAAACGCGCTCCTTTCGAGAGCGCACTCCCGAGGGGAGCATTTTCGGGAACGCGCTTCCAAGCCTGAATAAATGCTTCTTGTTTTCTCGGGAGCATTTCAGGGAGCGCTCGGGGAGCGAACGCTCCCCGAGCGCTCCCTCCATTAAAAAAACAATTTGGCGTTTTTTAAATGGAGGGAGCGCTAGGGGAGTGTTCGCTCCCAAACGCTCTCCGGCAAAAAAAACACTCCCCGACGCGGAAAAAATATCGAGCAGTGAATTTTTCCAAATTTTTTTGGGAGGAGGGGGGGTTGGGTAATAAAAAGCCCTCCCCTCTGTTGGAAATGTTGTCATTGATGGCAATAGAGGCAGAAAAGACAGAGATAGACAAAGAAGGCAACAGATGCAGAGATAAGCAAAGAATAGCAGCATGTAATATTTACAGCGAAGGCAGAGGCAGAGATCGAGCAGCAGAGGTAGAAGCAGCGGAGGCAGAGCCGTTATCGCAGAAAGGCAGAGGCAGAGCTGTTATTCCGAGAATCACTACCCCAGCTGGTAGATACACTAAACATAAATTCCGGGAATCGTAACCCAGGCTGGAGGATACGTAAATTTCGGGAATCTTAACCCAAGCGGCAGGTATATATATACAAACAAATTCCGAGAATCACTACCCCCGTTGGAAGATACACTAGAGATTGGAGCAGCAAAGTATATATATAAATCTCATTCCGGGAATCGTTACTCACGCTGGAGGAAACACTAAAGCTGAAACATAAAGCTTATATATATATGCAGCGCATTACATATATTGCACCTTATGCACAAAGGTCCAAAGCATATATTAATCTATATGGAGCGCTTTATGATCGAAAGAACCAAAGTACCATAAGGTGGGACCCTTTCCCAATCGCATCGGAGAAAAACTTTGCAGCGGAACAAGTAAACAAAGAGTTGCGATTGCGATGAAAGTTTGGACTCGATGGGCATATATATATTATAGTTATGGATGTGAAATTAAGAATACAAAAGGTTTGTTCGGATTTAAGTCAAACAAAAGTCTTATGTTGTGGGACCCTCACCCAATCGCATCGGAGAAAGGATTGGCAGCGGAACATATCGACAAGAGTTCTGATTGAGTTTCGGACTCGATGGGTATATGAACTATGATTCAAACGTATTTGAAGTCCGGCTTAATCGCATCGGATCAGAGTAATCGCATCGGAGAAGGAGTAGGGCATCAAAGCATGACAATAAAGGATTGCGATTGCGATTGAGTTCCGGACCCGATGGGTCTATAAATTATGATTTTGTTGGTTTGAGTTCCAGTTCTAATCGCATCGGCACATTTAAGTGAATAGTGACTGATCGCATCAAAAAGGGCGGAATATCGGAACATGCAACTGGAAGTTGCGATTGTGATTAATTGCAATCGGAGTAATCACATCGCATTGGATCGGGGTAATCGCAATCGGAGCAGGAGCGAATCAATCGCAATCAGAAAACTCTGGTGAAGGCTGATCGCAATCGGAGGATAATGCAAGCTCGGATGGTGGGCCCGAAAGAGGATTTTATATGTTTAAACAATTTTTTTATTACGTCGAGAGTTGATTTAAGTCGTATTGAAAAAAAAAAAACAGTTTGTATGTTAAACTTATTAAAATCATGCCGAAAGCTGAAGTTGTGTTATATATAAAAGGCGCTTCTTACAGATACACCACGGCAGAGCACATATTAAAACGCCTTATTATTACTGTGCCGAGAATTAATTAGCATAATATAAAAGCGCAGTTACATATGTATGGCATATGGCAGTTACACTGCGATAGTGAACAAGGATACAAACAAAGCCGAAAAGAACAAAGACACAGTCAAAGAAAAGACAAATGCGCAGCGAGCCAAGAGGCTGAATGAGTGAGCTGGAATTTTCATTATATGTGAATGAAAATATTGTAATTGAATTTTTTATTGTTTGTGATGCATTGGCAAGTCTCCGGAAGAAAACAAAATCCCACTGTAATATTAAAAATAAGCACCTACAGTTACATTTTTCTGAGTGAGCTGAAAAAGAAATGAGAAGGCAGAAGACTAAGAGGTATGGCTATCCATTTTGAATTCCTTGAGGAATACAAACAGTCATCAAGAACTCTCTATAAGTAATATCATCTTGATATGCATAAAAAAGAGAAAAAAAAAAAGAGGAGGAAAAAGATAGAGAATGAAAAGCATAGAAGATTGAGGCAGAGAAGATAAGGAAGAGAGGTTAGAGAGAGTAAAGATAGAGATTGCTGAATATAGAAGATCGAAACAGAGAAGATAAGGAAGAAAAGAGCATAAGGAGATGCTACAAAACAGAGCTGATATCTGAGGTAAATCAGCAAACGTTCAGGTTGATAAATTGAGGAAGTTGGAGCTTCCCTATCAAGTTGAAGCTTGATAGCTGTCAGTTGTAGCTGACTGAGGTTGGAGCCTCCTGTAGGTTGGTGCCTGCAGAAAATTGAAGGGAGTTGGATCTTCCTTGCAAGTTGTAGCTTGCATAATTGAGGTTGGTGCCTCCTGTAGGTCGGTTCCTGCGGAAAAATAGTGGTGAGAGGGAGTTGTAGCTTGCCTTTGCATCACAACAATAATAAGATGTGGTTTTCTCCCTTTATGGGCTTCCACTTAAATCTGTTGTCTCTATCTATTTTTCTGTGTACTGAGATGATTTACCAAATTTTCTTAATGTTTGTTGCTCTCATAATAAGTTTGAAGTCACATTAATTTAATACTTTCCACATCATATTAAGACTGTTCATGTACTAAGGTTGATTATAAAAGTAAGTTGTAAATTAGCTGATGAAAAATTTAAAAAGCTCATATATGTGTTAAACTGATTCGCCCCCCCCCCCCTTCTCAGTTTAATTAAGAATTCAACACCCTCCTCATTGTTGTTATTGTTGTTTGTTTGAGAGCAAAAGAGAGAGCTTGAGAGTTTGAGAGCAAGGAGAGAAGGAGAGAGTAAGGAGAGAGCAAGGAGTAAGCTGCAAGAGAGCAAGGAGCTTGAAGAGAGCAACAAGGAGGATTGAAGGAGTCAGGACTCAGGACAAAGAGGTAAGACTATCTAATCTAGTTTTTTATTTTCTATATTGCATTTTTAAGTTGTTCAAAAATGAAAACTTGATTTTTTTTCCCAATGTTGCATTTTAGTGTGTTGAAAAGTGAAAAATTGAATTGTTTTTTTCTATGTTGCATTTTTTCCTATTCCCATTTGGCATTCCTCCATTTTTTTTGCAGGCTAGAAACTTGAAACTTGAAACATCATGGCTATATGGCTAGGGATTTTCTTCATGTTGGTTCCTTTCTTTGTAATAATGGTGTTGGAGAGTAGAAGAAAGATGCCCATTAGAGAAGAGGAGGATGAAGAAGTGGGTTATAGTGGATTTGATGAAAATCCTGAAGAGGAGTATGCTGAGGAGGATTGGGAGAGTGGAGAAAATGAGGCCACAGAGACCCCAACTAAACAAGACCAAAGTCAAACACCATTGTGGAAATATGTTCAGAGGCAGGAAGGAGGGAAAGGTGGTGGAACCACTAAATTTCTTTACCCCCATTGCAATAAAGAATACACAGGTTCATACACCCGTGCCAGAAGGCACCTTTGTGGGAAAATGCCAGGGGATGGAGAGAAAAATCTAGGAATCAAAATTTCTGTAAGTGTGCCAGCAACAGAGACAGAGAAATACAGAAAGGAAGAGGAGGCTGCCCTACATAGATCTAAAAGATTTAGGGGTTTCATTGATTATTATGCACCAACAGGTCCATCACATCATGGACAAAGAAGTCCATCAACTTCCACCCATGGCAGTGGATATGGAGGCACACCTGGACCAAACATCTCCTTAAGGCGTAGAACTAAATCCAATTTCCTTGACGAAGGGTGTAGGAATGACGTGGATTCAAAACTTTTCTGGTTTCTCTATGCATGTGGGGTGCCATTCAATGTTCTTCGCTCATCTTATTGGCATGAAATGGTTTCTGCCATTAATGATGCTCCAGAGGATACAAGAGCCCTGGGTATTACAAGGCTAGAACCGTGGGAATTGATCATGACAAAGCTAAAATAAGTAATTCTTCGAATAGAATGACAAATTCTTGGAATGAGCATGGGGTGTCCATTGTGTCTGATGGATGGACCAATGTAAAAGGAAAGCCATTGATAAGTGTTTTGGCTGTGTCTGTTAGTGGTGCAATATTCCTTTCAGCATATGATTGTTCAGACAAATTCAAGATCGACATTAACATTGCAGAACTATTACTTGAAACAATTGAAAGTATTGGGCCATAAAATGTCATCCAAGTCATCACTGATAATGCTACTAATTGTAAGGCAGCGGGAGCAATTATTGAGGATAAATACCCCAACATATTTTGGTCTGGGTGTTTGGTTTACCCCAACATATTTTGATCTGGGTGTTTGGTTCACACAATGAACCTTTTGATGCATGATATAATTAAAAACAAACAACCTCAATACAAATGGCTTGGTGATTTGTACAAGAGAGTTAAAAAAATGATAAAATTTATTACAAATCATAGCAATACTCATGGGCTTTTCTGTAGTCACTCAAAATTGGAGTTGTTGAAGATATCAAAGACTAGATTTGCTAGCTATTACCTCACCTTCAGGCGCCTTTTGAAGGTAAGAGAGTCATTGGAAACCATGGCATCAAGTCCACAATGGCAGGTATTAAAGGACAGGGCAGCAACAATAGTTGACAGACAAGGTTTTGAACAGGTGGAGGAGACCGCCCTTGATCCTTTGTTTTGGGCATGTGTGAGGGAAATTTTGAATTTCACCAAGCCCATTTATCACATGATTCACTTTTCAGATATAGATAAACCAATGATTCGGGAGGTGTATGAGCAGATGGATGGCATGTTGGGGCGAATAAAAGATGTTGTTAAGGAAAATGATCCCAACTTGTATGTAATGATTCACGGCTGTGTGTGTGCATGGTGGAATAAACTTAAGGTTCCACTACATGCCTTGGCATATATCCTTATGCCAAAATACTACTCTCCATCTTGGTTGGGCCAACCTGCACTTGGAGGTGGGGTTAGGATCAAACCTCACACAGATCCAGAGGTACAAGAGGGACACATGAACGCATTAGACAAGTTGGTCCCCGACAGGGAGGAGTGTGCTAGATTGCGCCTGGAATTAGGCAGATACTTCAGTTGCACTGGTAACTTTGGTTCTTTCCATGCAATGGAAGACAGATAGATTTGATGCTCTCACACGGTGGGAAGCATATGGCGGCATGGGACTTTTGCCAAAGTTGGAAAAAAAGTTCTCTCACAAGTTGTAAATACTTCTTCTGCAGAGAGGTGTTGGAGCACCTACAACTTCATACATAATGTGAGAAGAAACAGGTTGAATGAAAATCGAGTAGAAAGCTTGGTTTATGTGCATTACAACTTGAGGTTGTTGAGTCATTACTGTGATCGGGCATATGAGGATCAATCATATAAAGTTTGGGACAACAACCCAGAGGATGATAATTTGGAGGATGACACTGTACATATGGAAGAATTGGAAGCAAAACTTTTGAGGGACGATGATGAAGCAACAATAGCCATGCCACCGCCACACATAGGGCTAGTCCCACCATCCAGTAGCAGTGCGGGTGCCAGTGCCAGTGTTTGATTTCCAGCTATTGTTCCTTTGCAGATTCAACCTCCACCTACATCTTCACGTTGCCCTTTGCCTTCTAGTTATGGTCGTGGTACTCCTGAGAGTACTAGAAGACCACCATTGCCTCATGGTTCTCACAAATTAGACATTTCTCGTGGGCGTGGCAAGGGTCCAACCAATAGATAAAATAGATTTGTTATTTACAAGTCTTTTCTATTTTCTAGTAGTTTTTATTTTTTATAACTATTGAATAGTTGAAACTTGACTCTTTCATATTTATTATGATAATTTTTGTAAACAATATATGACAATTAAAATTTGAAGTTTGAATTTGAAAGTTGAAACTTTGAAGTTGGCATTATAAGTTTATAAGTAATTATGAACTATGAATATGATGTTTCATAAAAGTTCATTTCGTTTCATTTTATAACATTTCATTTCATGTTAAATATTCTTTGTTGTAATGGTTATTGGTTACACTTAGCTTACAAGTACAACTATGGTGATCAATGAATTGATGATGATAAATGTTATATATTGAATTTTGAAATCAATGAATCAATGAAGATAAATGATATATATCAATGATGATAAATGTTATATATTGAAATTTGAAATCAATGAATCAATGATTATAAATGTTATATATCAATGATGATAGATGTTATATATTGAATTTTGAAAGCTTGAAACTTTAAGATTGATGAATCACGAGACTCAAGAGTCAATATGTTGTATGTTTCCAACTTGTGGGCGTGGTTGATGAAGATTATAACTTCTAGATGATTGATGTTATATGGTTCAATCTATTTTTTAATGTTTTTTATGTCTAATTCACCATTCTACATGCTTTTGTTGACATATATGCATCAAAATATAAAAAAATATAAAATATATATATATATATATATATATATATATATATATATATATCTATATATATATATAAAATGCTCCCCAAAACGCTCCGGACCAGGAGCTTTTGAAAATGGCGCTCCCGCTCCCACTCCCTCTCGCACTCCCGCTCCGGCTCCCAGCGTTCGCTCCTGCTCCCAAGTAACCATGGTTTGAGTTAATCCATTTTGATAAGATGCTTATAATTTTCTTTATTATCATCAAAATGGCCTTCTATAGACAAATGGTGCTTCTTATCCACAATATTAATTTGATCACGTGTCCCTGACTTTCCACTATCGAGAATTCTTGTTGTAACAACACAAGTGGATTCATGATGAAAAATTTCACAAGGTCTGCAATATGGCAAAGATTGATTCTGCTCATTCTCTTGAAACCTTTCCAGATTATTTAGACGATTTCGAAGAGCAGAAACTTGGTTCCTATGATCAACTTGCATGTTCTTAACAAGTTGGTTTAGTTCTTTAATAGGATCATTTTCGTTTTCTTTAATCTCTTCCTCTTTAAAATCTGGAATATCATACTTCCTAGATGCTTTCTTGTCCTTTTCTAATTCCTTAACTAAAGTTTGAGCAACCCTTACGTTAGCGGGTTTCCCACGCGTCAGCTCATAAGAAGTGTCAGTGTCAAATGCATCAATGTAATGTAGTAACAGAGACTTGTCAGGAGGTTTGTAATCTTGAGGTAAATCTCTTACAATGTCATTGAACCTCTTATTAAATTCTTTATTATTCTCTTTCTCACTTTTCTTCATATCACAAATGGAGCAAAGTAAATCATTTTCTTTCTTTTTATCTTCATATTCATTCATAAAGTCATTGATTATAGCTTGCAGAGAATGAAAAAAATTATTAGGAAAATGATGAAACCAATCCATAGCATCATCTTCCAAAGAAAGGACAAAGAGCCGCATCTTATTGTCTTCATGATTATAGTTAACATTGCTGCACCACTTAGCCACACAAAGATTAAATTTATTGAGATGCTCATTAACATTAATTGAACCATTGCCTTGAAAATAAGGCAAATTATCAATGAGTTTCTCCGGGATATCATGAGGATAACCTTGAATGTTTGTAAAACTGCAAGGAGAGAACAAGTCATTCATGACGACCTGCTCAAGGGCAAAAGGAGCTAATGGATGTCAGAGAAAGATCCTTGTTCAAGAAAAACAAGAAGTCTACAAGAAGTGAGCTTCTAGCAGAAATTCTTGCAAAAAATGAAAGAAGTGGAGTTGACACTTGAACAGGAATCTAACTCTTAAATCCAAAATGAAATAACCTAAATGTTAGTTAAGAATCAGGGCCAGAAAAAGCTGTGATGATGCCAGATTAATGAAATGATGAAGATGAGATAAAGCGATGTTGAAGCACCAGAAAATGTGCCACTTGATGGGCTAAAGAAGATGATAATGAGAAGATCTGATTTATGTTTGATCTTTTCTCTTGGGCTGCCTAGTGTGTTCGGGAGATGTGTGATGAAATATTGTCTTTTGTTTGTTGCTATAAGCTAATATTTCAGGTCAGCCCTAAGGCTGAAGTTCACAGGGATTAGATTCGAGAATCCTCCTTGTGAGGTGAAATTTCTGTTTTGCATTTGAATGTTGAATGCAGAAATTTCCACACTATTTTTGCATCATTTGTTTTTAGGCTTGCTTGACAGATTTTAATTCCATTGGAATTTTAACCTGGACTTATATGGATCAGAGTTGGGATTAACCATTTGAATGCGAACGTTTATATTGAGTTAGGAATATGCCATAAGCATGCTGGACCTTTTCTAATGTATCTTTTATTTAGTTACAGATGAGCACTGTACTTTGTAAAAACATTGATGTAGTATATGGCTGGCACCCTAAATGAGATGTATTTTTTAAATGAAACATGTCTTTGGGCATCTTAGGGCACAATGATGGTGTATCTCTTTAGGCGTGGCTGTGGTAATGTACCTGTGGTGCAATGCTTTTCATGGTTATTATGTTTTTTTTTTAAAATTATTTATTTAATTTATCAGTAACTAGAGGAATCGGCAACTGGGCCAGTTTTGCACTTGCGTGACACAAGGTCCATTCTGACCGCTACCACTATAACCTCTAGGTGCCTAAGTACACCCCTTCCACAGACACAGGTAAATCATGGATTTGAACCTCGAACCTCCTCGTACATAACACTTATATTCATGGTAATACAAATTGATCTGCCCCTGGTGTAGAAAATCCTTGAAATTCTGCTCTGCTATAATGAACAATCTGAAGTTTGAACAGTAGTTTCTTTTCATTAAGACACACAATTTCTCTATCAATTTGCAGCAGAATAGAACAAAAATAAAACACAGTCACATGATAGCAAAAACATAAAATTTTCTAGGGAACCCAACTGGGAAAGCCCTCTGCTAGCTGTAGAAATTTTATTGACAATGTTTGAGAAAATAGAATTATTTCAAGGCAAATTATTTCTCTAGAGAACAAGCTCGTTGCCCCTGCCATTACTTAACTTGAAACCTTGCTTGCAAGAACCCTGTTCTTAGCTCCTAAATCCTTGCGCTGACCCTGGAAATTTCCTCCTATTTCCTAGTGCATACCAGCGAAAATTTTCTCTGCTAAACACTGTGTATAGGCTTCTCCTTCACATTCTTCCCAGCTCTTCTAGCTCATACACAAACTCATGCTCTCTATTGTCTTGTCTCACAACCTTGTGCTCTCACAAAACAATTGATTGCAATTGTGTCTTTTGACCTCCTTGTAAGCAGTTTGACCTATCTAAATCTAGCAAGTTTATTTTTGGAACTCGGTATTGTGATTGACTAGTTAACTGAGTCTGACCCTTACAACTCATCCTAGCCACAAATAACCATTGAGACTTCTAACTCGCACTAGGAGACAAATAATTGAGCCTTCAACTATTCGCTTGAGTTAAACTGCTTCATGAACTCGTCCTATCTTTTAGGAACCCATCCTAACTTATAGGAAATTGTGCATGCTAAAGGAGGACTGCTTGTGGTCTTCTTGGCTAAGGCACTAGTCAAAGAAGGCCTTACTCGCTACTGTTTTCAACACCTGGGGACTTTCATTGGATATTATGTCATTCAAGAAGGTTTGTCCTTATTCTAATTTTGTTGGTTTTTGCTGTTTTTATTACACTGAATCTAACTATACCTTCAAAAGATTTCATTTAACTTATGAGAACTATTTTGTGCCGCACAACATTGCCTTGTATCTCACACAAGTGAAATATTCAGCAAGGTTCAGAGTCCAGACCGAATTATCTAAGCTTAAGTTTCTATTCTTTTGGCTCTGTTATTTTAAAAGTGTTTAGATCCAAATTGTGTTTAGATATTGATTTACATTGCAAAGCCTTGCATGTATTATATATCACACGGGCAAAGTCTTTTCAGACTACTGATATTTTTACTAGTTCAGATGGCATTTGAGCTGTATGGGATGTTAGCTGGCAAGGTGAGTGCTACAACAGGGGAAAATATAAAGCCAGCATATGGAGGTGATGAGGAGTCCTTTCTCAGAAAAGTTGTGACCCCCATCTATGAAGTCATTGCAATGGTACTGTTCATCTATCATGTGTAGGCTCTCTGCTTGTTCTTGTATCTATTGTCATCTGGACATTATTGTGGTGTTATGCATTATCCAATTATGAATTTGTTGTTGGCACAGATAAGAGTCATTATAGATAGTTTCATTTTGCTTTCACAGGAAGCCAAGAGAAGCAAGGGTGGCACTGCAAAACATTCTCAATGGAGGAATTATGATGATCTGAATGAATATTTCTGGTATGGCTAGTAAATTTTTGAAAAGTTGGTTAGATTTCACCCACCTTCATGTGTTAATATTTTGTGCATGCACTGATGTGACATGTCTATCTTCATTTGTAGGTCAGGGGATTGTTTTCGGCTAGGATGGCCAATGCGTGCAGATGCAGATTTTTTTTATATGCTACCAGGAGATGACTTTAACTCTAAGAAAGTATTAAACACTTTCCTAATCTATTTCCTTGTCTGCTCAACATTTGTCGTAGTTACTTCTCAATTTTATTTATATACTGCAGAAACATAATATGCATCTACATGGAATAAATATGACGTTTTAAATCTTATGTTTATTTTTTTTCTTTTTATTGATGTTCTTATTTGAAGCATAGGTTTCCTTGTAGGCATGGGAATATTCCAAAGTGCTAATTGAGTTTTCAATATAGTCAAGAAACTTAAAATGCTATGCTGCTAACATTGCCACTGCTAACACTGCATCTGCACTGCAACTCAGCTATTGAGAGAAACAACTGAAACTCACCCAAAACTGAACAAGTGTTAAGTAGATGCACTTTGGTGCTGAAAACTCTGACTGCTGATAGCTATTGCGCTGTCCCTCTGATGCTCTGCACTTCTGCTGCTGCTGCTACACTGCTGCTGCCTCTACTCTGCGCTGCTCCAGAAATGAATGCTGCTATCTACTGCACTGTCGTCTGCATCACTCCTCGACTCTATCTGAATACTCCTCCATCTCGCTATTGCTGATCATGGGCTTCGGTAGCAAGGTATGATCCATGAGGTGGGCTCCTCAAGGATATTGCCCAATTGAAGTTCGAGATGAACTACAACTCTATATCAGCCCATGCTTCTCACCAAGAGAAGCATGGGCACTCATTGCCACCTCATCCACCTTGATTCTCGCGGTTGCAACCTTCGGGTCATGCTTCTCATCTTTGTCCTTCTTCTTTAGAGGACACTAAGATGCATAGTGGCCCATCTCGCCACATCTGAAGCACTTGACCTTTGAAGCATCACACTTCGGTTTCCGTTGCGCCTGCTATCCCTTTGATGCAAGGGTTGCGTTCTCCTCTTCCTCCATGGATTTCAATTCGCTTCCGCTGCTGCCATCAAGTTTGCACTTGATGAGGTCTCTCCTCAACTCTTCCTCTTGAAAAGCTGACCACAACTGCTCCCAGCTAGGTAACACTGCTCGACCCAGTATGTTCTGGACAAAGACCTGCCACTCCTCCGTGACACCGTTAAGGCCTTCTGTACCATGGTTGCAGCTGTAGGTGTAGCACCTACTGTCGACAGTGAATCTCAAACCTCCTGAAACCACATAAGGTATAAGCCACATGCTCCCCTTTTCACATCTGGATCATACAAAGCTTTTGCTCCAAGTACAACTTCTGCTGCTCGGAAGATCCCTCATATAGGTCATGCAAAGCTACCCACATATCTCTGGCAGTATTCTTGCTAGCCAAATGTGAGATGATGTTGTCCTTGACACCATCAAGGAGCAACCTCTTCGCCTTCTCGATATTAGCCTTGTACTTTTTGTTTTGATCCAGATTTGTAGGTACAGCTACCACGTTTTCCACGAATGCCTTCAGATCATATTCATCTAGAAGAGACATGGCCCGTTCCTTCCAGATCATATAGTTGGAGGAGCCCTCCAACCGATCTTTGATGATGAAGTCCGTGAGATGTCATCTCAACCAAAAAACTGTTGAATCTGCTCCCGCTTCCTCCCTACTACGCAGTCCCTGGCAAGCTTACGCACTCCCTAGTGAAGTTGTAAGTTCTGTAGCTCCTCTACTGCTCAGCAATTGAGAAATGTTGATTTCATCGGCTAGGAAATCACCGAGGAAGAAATTCCCCAAATATATGCTGCTGATTCCTTTTGATGCTTTTCCACCGAACAACAACTTCAGAAAATTGCGTCCTTCTATCTTTTGCGTGGAGGCTCTGCGCTATTTCCTCTGCCTCGGTAAGATCTCAAATCTGGTAGACCTTTCTCTCTATCGACTCACTCAGAGAGAGACTACCACGATAATCTCAGCCCTCCTGGCCAGAACATCGCAATCCTTCAATAGATTCGTTCAACTGCACTGCAACAACAACAACCTTCACTTTAGAAAGCAAATCTGTCTGCCTGTTTCACATCAATACTCTGATACCATGTGAAAATTCCTAGATGCAAATAGATCTAATGAATCTTACTGCAACAACTGAGTGTACTTCTCCTATTAAGTAAATTACATTACATAATTAATTCAGATCTGAATTATTGAAGCAACTACTGAAGCAACCTACACTAAAATTGATTCAGAAACAAGGAAACTAGACAAGGAAATCATTCACACATATGACATTTATTTTGGACCAAGTCCTCGGAAAAACCCAATGTGGGAAAATTGGTGTAGTAGATTTGAGGGTTTTATTATTATGCAGTAGCAATGTATGAATACATCTGTGAATATCCTCAAGGGTTATTCAGTTACAAAGAGAAATACTGGCAGAAGAATATGTGAGAAATACCTCACTCAATCACCGAGTCTCCGGTTGATCTAGATGAAGGAAAAACTGCCCTGGACAGGCTCTGCGTAGATCCAGCATTGGAACTTCCAACCACTGCGTCACACACTTCTATGCTCAACGTTAGCCCTCCTCCAAGTTGTTTTGCTTCCGTGGATGCTGAGGAACAACATCCTGGTGCCACTTTTCAGATCCCGGCCTTCGAAACTAATCCACCAGCAAAATTACGAAACCTCTGCCTTTGCCTCTGCGCTACTTCTGTGTGAGCTTACGCAGTCACTGCGTCAATCCCTTCCTTCAACGCTGGCTAGGCTAGATCACCTCTGTCTCTCTTTGAGTGATGCTCCACCAGACTGAGAAAATCGCTTCCCCTCCTGATGCTATCTCTGCCCCTCATTGCTCATATCTCTAGTTCGAAATTCTCAGCAAACCACACCGCAGAAATTTCGATCTTAGATCAATTCAGTGTCTTGGTGTGTTTTCCAAATGACCCTCAAGCCTTCCTTTATAGTCTCCTTGTTGAAATATCAACGACCCAGATTAGTTGTCTAATCAACGACTAATATCATAACATGACCTGATCCATGTCCTTTTGAAGATTCACACTCTGTTTTATTTAATAGTACCTACGTTGCACGGGTTCCCACACCTAAGGGTGGGGTTCTTGAACCCGTCCCGGGTTTCCACACCCAAGTCCCGGATTCGGGTACGGGTTCTTCTCAGAAGAACCCAAACGAACCGGGTTCTTCTATGAAGAATTGGGTTCTTCAAAAAAAAATTCGGGTTTTGTTCACTAAAAGGGGTACGCAGAACCCATGGCTTTGGTACTTAGAACCCGAAAAGTGGGTTCTTTGGGTTCTTCATGACTGATTTTCTCAATTTTTTTTTTAAATGATTAAAATTTAAAAAATTTAATTAAATTTTAATAAATAATAAAATTAAATTAAAAATCGAATTAATTGTTAAATAATGAAATTTTGAAAAGTGTAAACTTTAAAGTTTTAATTCTTTAATTAAAAGTTAAAGAACCTATTCATCGACTTACCTATTCAATGATTCATCGAATTACCTCACCGTGTTCATCGCATCCCTCACTGTTCATCGCATCTCGCTGGTGCATACCCGCAGGCCCTCACTGTCGAGACTCGATGGCATACCCACAGGCCTTCACTGTCGACGACATACCCCTTGTTAGCCACCTATAAAATTTGTCATATCAAATGGTGGCTAAATCATGTTTTAAGCCTTCAAGAAACAATTTTATTGCCAAATTGTTAGTTCTTGAAGTCTTGTGAAGATATCTTATCCTTTGATTAATCTTCACTGCTGTTTCCCTCTTAAACTCTGAAATTCTGCTGTTTTCCTGAAGAAAAAGACTGCTGAAAATCCATTTTTCCCCTCATTTTACCTCCCCTTTTCACTCAGGAATCCCTTCATTTTTATCCCCTTTTTCCTCATAAAATTCCTCTATTTTTCCTCATTTCCCTTCTTCCCTTCATAAAAACCCCTTTGATAAGGTTTAAAACTCCTATTTTACCTTATCGGAAGCTTTCAAACCCTTTGAAAATCTTTGAAAAAATCATAAAAAACCCATTTTTTACCTTATAGGCCTAAGCCCCTTTGGCTAAGCACTAAACCACTTCCCCACCATACAACCGGGCGCCGAGACTAGGTGCTAAGCCCATATGGCGCTTATCGCAATCGGGACATTCATGTGAAATGCATTTCTTTTGTTGCGTTAATTCTCAGATTGCAATTGGCCCCTCTTTTATAACCCCCGATCCCTTGCTTCCTTAACATAACCCGGAGCCCGCAATCGAGTGCTAAAGCATTATAAAAACCCCTCCCCGATACAAATTTTCCTTTGTATTTCACAAAAAACCGATTTTTTCTATGTTAACATAAAACCCGACAGTTCATTCCTTGATGCATTATTAACCGTTGATCTAAAACGATCAAACAGTCTTCGGGATCTCGCATCGGAGATTTTTCGTCGGGCATATTTTAATAGTTGTTGCCCCCTTCGATTGGTCACCTCCTAATGGCTTCCCAACCGTTGATCTCCCCCGCCAGACCCAGATCCGACGGCCCACATCGCTCTCTTCATAAGCCCATCCTTCTACTTTCGGCATTCATAAGCAAATCTTCGCCGTCGATCTGATCCTCAGATCAACGACCCTCGTTCAATCGCATCAGAGATTTTTTGGGCAACTTTCCTCTCTCCTCTGCCGATTGGAAATCTAGCGATTAGATCTGGGCCGTCCATTGCATACATCTGACGGTCCAGATTGAATCCCTCACCCTTTGATAAATTCACGAACCCCGCTGTATAAAGTTTTAAGTGAATATCCACCGTTGATCTCTGTAGATCAACGACTCACATTGACCCATTCTCCGCCCGACCCCTCACCTCATGTTTTATTCATTTGACCCCAAGATTGGATCTGGATCGTTCATTCCACTCATCCGACGGTCTAGATTAAGCCCAATAGGCCCAACTTCTTGGGTCCTACCCTTTCCCCAGATCAAATCTCCGCCGTCCATTCCTGATCTGACGGTCAAGATTGAAACCACCTTGACCCTGCCCCACATCTTATCACCGAAGCATCTATTCTCCATTGCGCTCTCTCCACGACCGTCTAATCTAATGCCCCAGATCTAACGGCCAACGCGCAGTTTCGCATGATTTTAAGCCTGAGCGTTAATGTTTCAAAATTACACAACGTAGGCGATTTTAAAAGGCCACGTGTTGGCCAGTAACGCATATCGCGTTCAAAAAGGTAAAACCGCCTTTCCTCCATTTTGTTGCGCGAAACCGGCGGTTTCTTCAGCCGAAACCACCCTTCCCATTCCCATTACATTTTCCCGAAATAGATCTCCGCCGTTGATCTCTGAGATCTAACGGCTCAAGTTTGATTTCGCCCTCAGTTCATCGCCCTCCACCCATCTTCCAAGGGACTTCATAAGCAAATCTCCGCCGTTGATCTCTGTGGTCGATCTAATCTGACGGCCCAAGATCCTTCAAGAAACCCCAAAATTTATCTATGCCTTTTTCACTGCCGATTAAGGTTTTCAACCCCTTTTCTTTATAATTTCTTCCGTTTCATTATAAAGTGGCCCCTTCGCTTTATATATTCGCGATTGATCTCGACCGTTGATCTTTGCAGATCGACAGCCCGGACTTAATCTCCCCACCGTTTGTTCTAACCGCCTCCCATTTGACCTTCGCGAGCAATCTCCACTGTTGGATACTTTCATCCAACGGTCACGATCTAACCAAAACTTCTGAAGCAGTCTGAGCCCTTCCCCGTAGGATTTTTTATAATTTTGTTTGTTTGTGCAAGTTTTAATGTTTTTCAATTATTTTAAAGGAAAGTTGAAGGTCGGGGATGACGATCCCTCCGGCCATTATTCATCAAAGAGATCATTCTGCAGGGTTTTTCCCATTATGTTTTATCGATGCCTCATGAGCATTGACGCCACTATAAAGCCTCTGTAACACCTGCACATCAACAAGACACAACAAAACTCAATCAAGCGAAGAGTATCAGTGTTAAAAAATCCAGTCACAACAGAGATGAAGAATTGAAGACGGTTTACACAGTTTTGAGGGATTACGGCCTAAATCGACTATTTAAAAACCAAATCCATTCAATTTAACACAGTTTGAAGAACAAAGACAAAAATTAGGCCTAATTAAGCCTAACACACAGAGCTAAAGCAAATTAATAGTGTTTAAAGAAAAACAATAATATCTATCAGTCCGAGAAAGCCTCCACTGCCACATCAGAGGCTAATTGAATCCTCTCAGCTACCAAAAGCCACCTGCAGCCTCAAAGCATTCAAAATAAGGCCATAGTTATTGCCAGAACAGAAGATATTCGCCTCAAGACAACTGAACAATTAATTCAACCAAAGGAACTTATTGTAAACTGTCAGCAGAGTTATTACAAGGATAACAAAGAGCCTTAAAGTCAACAAATCTTCCCAGCGAGCTTAATACTTAATGTAAACCAATTAATACAGAGGAAATATCAGAAAGTTTCTCCATTAAACCCCTCAAAGGCCGAGAAACATTAAACTGTATTAATTGAACCTAGAAGATTTTTTATCCCATCCCACCTCCTCATTTCTTCTATAAATACTTTTGAAGAAGATGAGATAATGTTGGTCACTGCATATCTGTTGCCTGTAAATAGTTTATTGAAGTTGCTATAAGCTCTGTTTGTAATTGAAAATACCTAAGTTGAGATGAGAAGTTTGAAGCTGTAGAGACCCACTGGACTTGAAGATTGTAACTGGTTTGAAGTATCAAATACAAGCTGATTTATGGGATCCTGGTCTATGTCAACAGTGATGTTTTTCTTATTGTAAATTGTTATTTTATTTCTGTTTCCTTTCTGTCCATCTTCTCTGATAAAGAACAACAATTATAGAGTTAGTATTTACTGTCAAAGGTACCCTGCTCTTACTGATAAGATTTATCTTCATGTTTTCTTCCAATTGTGTTGTTTAAGAATGATTTAATACAGTCGAAGCAGTTAGGAATGCTGGCGTTCCCTCGTCCTACTGTCTAAGCTAAATATTGTTCTTGAATGTTATTTTCAGTTTCTTCCAAGTAAAGTTGAACTAGGGAAGTCTATGGTGAGCCCTGTCCTCTAGTTTTATCTCCAAAGGTTGTCTGAAAATTTCCCTAAGAGTATGTTGAAAGTAGGCTAGGTTCAAAGTCCTTACTTGATCTTAGACTATTCTTTGTTATCTTATGTGTTGTTTTGATAAGTTTGCTAAGTAAAGCAGAGTTAGGGAGGTCTATGGTGAGCCCTGTCCTCTAGTTTCTTCTCCAACAGTTGCTTTGAAAAGTTTCCCTTAGAATATGCTAAAAGCAGGATAGGTTCAAAGTCCTTACTTGATCTTAAGCTATTCTTTTGTGTTTAAATGTTTTCTATTGAAAGTGCATCAAAAGCTGGCTAGTTTCAATGTACTTACCTGATCTTAGGTTACTTTTATGTCTTTCTTAAGTGTATGCCAAAAGCAGGATAGTTTCAAAGTACTTACTTGATCTTAGGGTACTCTTTGTTCTTCATTTGTTTAAATTCCCTTCTTATTGTTTCATTTCATTCCATAAATCAACTTTAAAGAGATCCTTAGACATAGATGACTTGCCCCATGGACCACTCTTGAACCTTGCTGTTTCAATTAAATCCTACTACGACTCCATAGCCCAATAGATTGAAGTTGCTTCTTGCCTATCTTGTTAGCTGAATCAATCTTTCACTTTCATTCACCTTCACCCTTCGTTTAGACTTCCTTCACCTTCACATATCTTTGCCCGACCAAAACAAACAAAACCTCGTTCTTCATAACTAGCCTAATATCACACATAAAAGCCTTAAAGATAAATCAATCTTAGCACTTATAAGAGAGATCCCTCTCTGGATTCAGGAGGGCTAGATCTTAGAATCCCAAAGTGGTTCATATGTAGGCTTTGTAGTTTGTATTTGCCAATCTTGCAAATTACAGAGCCTTTACACCCCTCACTGTTGGCGACATCCGGCATACTGTTCGACGACATCTGACATATGGCATAGGATTCATCGACGACATACCCCTCACTATTGGTGACATATTGATTCATCGACAGCCCCACTGATTCATCTACGACATCTTCATACTGTTCATCGATGACATAGCGGGCGACATCAGTGTTGAGAAGGCACAACATCAGTGTGCGGTGTTCATTGTGCCACCGTGCATCGATGACATATCGATGACATTGTCCTTAGCGACGGCATTCCTCACGACATTCCTCACTCACCGTCGTCCTTCCTCACTCACCCACCAACGTCCTTCCTCACTCACCCACCGGTGTCCTTCCTCATTCACTGTTCAACACAACGTCTCCTTTCACGCTGTCCCTGCTTTCAAAATTCAAGTTGTCACTGCGTTCAACAGTAAGTACACAGAGTGGCAACCACCTCAGTGGTCACTCAAAAAGAGGGCAGCTGGCAGCGTATTCACTGATTCAGAGGGCTGCTTATTCACTGTTTAGAGGGCAGCGTAGGAGCTCACTCACAGCCACAACCTACAGGTATTCAATGCTCATTAATTTTAATTTTTAAATTTATTGTTTGTCATTTGAAGAAACTTCAAAGTAATCTTTAGACTTTTGTTAAAAAAAAATTGTTTACCGAATTAAAATTCAGAATTCCAGAATCCCGATTTCTTGTATTTAACAATTAACAGTTTTAACTTTTAATTCCTAAATCCCCGTATTTAACAATTAAAATTTAACAGTAAACACCTAAAGAGCCAAGGTCAGCCTAAAGTTTATTACCGTATTAGTTATTAACTTATTTAAAATTTTAGTTGTTTTGTTTAAAGTTGAAAAATATACAAATTGTCAAATTCATATATATTATAATTTAATATTTATAAATTATAGTGTTATATATGATATAGAAATTATAATATATATTAATATAAAAATACCCCGACAAATCCACACACCCTATTTCAAAAAATGTCGTCCTCGTCCTCGTCCTCGTCCCCGAACCCATATTTCCTGGCAACATAGTTTAATACCCTTTAATTATTTAATTTCCTTAAGTTTAGACTTAGGTTTCCCATTAAAATAGTTAATTTTTCAAATAAAACAAAATCCGAGTGGAATTTCCTCAAACGCTTTCTGAGTTCTTTGGAATACTGGTGTCTAAGCCTCTACACCAAATTTGAGACTTGAGTACTTTCTGATGCTCTACAAAAATCAACATATTGTTCATGTGATGTGATGCTGATTTATGTTTGATCTGATGCAAACGATATTTAGTGCTCTAAAGTTTAAAATTAACCCATTGAAGTGAAATATTGATTCACCGCATCAAATTATTTCCAACAATTGGAATCAAAGCAAGTTCCGTCACAAGTAGTCTAGCTAATGGAAGGGAGATCAAGGATTGCACCAAGAATGGAACTCCACTGTTTGATGGACAAAACTGTGTGTTTTGGAGTGGTAGAATGAAAGCATATGTGCAAGCTTCAGGATTACATGTCTGGCACTCTATAGTAAGTGGGTACATTGAAGTCCCTGCTCCTCCAACAGGTGATGCTGATAAGAAACCTTATGATGAAAATGCAAAAGCCAAGAATGCTATTTTAAATGGCCTAGCGGGTTCAATTTTTGCTAAAGTATTGCATCACAAATTTGCAAAAGAGGTTTGGGACAAGCTTCAAAGCATATATGAAGGAGATAAGAAAGTCAAATAGGCCAAATTTCAAATCTTCAGAGCGTAATTTGAGTAGCTAAAAATCATGGAAGACGAAAATATTGCAGCCTACTTCCTCTGTTTAGATGAAATAGTAAATGCTTTGCAAGGATTGGGAGAAGCAATGGAGAACAAAGCAATTGTTCAAAAGGTTCTAAGATATCTTCTGATGAGATTTGATTCTAAAGTCTTAGTTCTAGAAGAAAGATTCGATCTTACCATGTTAACCATGGATGAGCTGCATGGTATACTTACAACTTTCGAAATGAGAATAAACCAGGAAAATCTATCTAAAAGGGAAGTAGCTTTCAAGGCATCAAAGAGAACATGGAAGAATAAGCAATAGTTAAAGTCTAGACCTAGTTGTAGTTGTAGCAATTTTTAGATGAAGAAATAGCCAACTTTGTGAGGAAGTGGAAGAAAGGAATTGGAAAGTACAAAGGTAAGCTTCATTTGAAAGATTTTAATTGTGGTGAAATTGGTGATTTTGCTTCGAAATGTCCTTATGCAAGATGTTCAAATAGTGATTATGAAGAAGAAGCTCCTAAGAAAGAAATGAAAAATTAGAAAAGAGACAAGAAACATAATAAAATAAAAATCTCCAAGAATAGTCACTGTACAAAAGAAGATGGTTCTTCATCTAATGAGGAAAGCAACAACAACGACTCAGAAAGATTTGCTATTCATGGTTGTTGAGAATGATGAAGTCAAAGGAGAAGTAGATCTTGAGAGAGAACTCGTCAAAAATTTAATGTTGATTTGTGGGCTTGGAACCAAAGTGTGGGGTTTTGCACCCATCATGATTTGGGCCAAAACCGTGATGGAGGTACGACATGTGATGGATGAGGATGATAGTGTTCGGCGATACGATTCCAACACAATGAGAATCGTCCGAATCCGAGTTGTCATTAGAGAGAAATGAATTTTTGAAGTTGACAAGGTAATTATTGGTTGCGAAGTCATGTAGGCTTGGTGGAAACAACTCCAATAGATGTGTGTCTTCACTAATTCGTGGAGCCCCTTTATAGCCTATAAATAAAGGGTGATGGATCATTGTTTTAGCATCCAAGAAGTGTTAATACAAACCAAAAGGAGCTCTGAATTTTCGGGAGGCTTAACTGCAGTAAGGGGAGCTATGAGACAGTGTGAGGAGGCCTAGAGGCTCATTAAAGGGCAACAAATGCATTGAGGGATCTTTCTAGGGTGGACCGCAACCTTTAGATGCTAGTTTAGCGGACTGTATGGTGGAGTGAGGGCAACGTGGTGTGGCCTAACCAGTGGTGCAGTATTGCAGCAGTGCAACGTGGTGTGGCCTAACCAGTGGTGCAATATTGTAGCAGTGCAACGTGGTGAAACAACAGTGTTTGAAGATGTGTATTGGGTCAAGATGATGAGCGGTTTGGATCGTGTTTAGAGCATCTTGCTGATGCTAAGTAGATGACATTCCGTGGTGGTGAAGTGTCATCTTAGGAGCAGATTCAACAGTGATTGGATTGGGTACCATAGGTCTTGGAGGGTAGCGTGTTGGCTACCCAAAGTAGCCCTAGACGAGCTATCTTGAAGGACGAAGAACAGCTGAAGGTTGGGTGAAGATAGGTGCCGAAGGTTGCTAGCCTGGCAGTTTGGAGCTCAGGAATTGGCCAACCCAGAGAGTAGATTAGATTAGCCCATGTACACTCTACAGATGGACGTGCAACAGTGTTAGGTGGCAGCGCTCCTAGAGTCTCGATGTGTAGATGCTTTGATGGACTAAGGATCTACTAGTGAGTAGTACCAAAGCGAAGGACTGGCAAGATGAGATACGACATCGTGTTTGTCATTGTATCTTGTATACCATAGACTGTCGTATTATTTAGATTTGGTTTAATATAATGAAGGTTGGTGATTGTACTTTATTGTACAATTTTGTTTAAAACTATGTAAATTGTGTATATGTGATTTACTGCTTTATATTTTCCGCTGTGCAAATTAGTTCATGGTTGAGATTCTTGGTTTGGTAGCGTCGGTGATTTAAGACTCTATCCTAGACCCTAGGTCGCGGAAATTCAACATGGAATCATAGCGTGTCTGAGCTACTTTGGAAATTAGTAAATCAGAGTTTGCGCAATGAAGTACAACGTCAGAGGGAGTTGGTCACACTGTGAGTGAAGGAGTCACTACAATGTCAAAGTTGCAGGTAGGTCTCCGGTACGAGGAAAGGTTGGAAGGGTTGTCCAACCACACTCCTTGGAAGGAAAGGATCAAGTTGGTGTTGCAGGTCAATAGGATTTGGGATGTTGCCGTGAAAGAGATCAAGAGGCCAATCGATCCTAAGGAGTTGGAAATATGGGAATATTTGGATACGAAAGCGAGGTTGATCATCCTTGATGGTGTAAGGGATTTCTTAATACCTCATTTGTTCGAGAAGAACAATGCACATAAGATGTGGATGGCTCTTGAGAATTTTTTCCAAAATAAGAACGAGAATCAGGTATTGGTATTGCAGGATAAGTTGAAGTCCACCAAGATGTTAAAGGGTGAAGGAACGACTTCATATCTGACGAGGTTGTCTCAGGTTCGAGATGAGCTTGCTGCTGTCGGTGTCAAAGTTTCAGATGCAAAGATGGTAAGGAATGCCTTGAAAGGGTTCATCGAGGAATGGAAGCCCTTCATCAAAGGAATCGTTGCCAGGGAGAAGCTGCCACACTGAAATACACTGTGGGACGACTTCATCCAGGAAGAGTTGTGAAACGAGGATCTTCAGCCATCGAGGAAGGCAGATGAGGATGTGGCACTTGTAGCGAGAATGAAGGGTAAGTCAAAGAAGGACCTGAGTAAAATCAAAATTTTCAACTTTGGTTTAAGACAAGAGATGATGAGAAGAGGAGGAAAGGAAAGCATGTTGCAGGAGTTGCCACTTGAGCAGAGATGGATAATCTCTCCAAGAGATTGGA
The DNA here is from genome assembly GCA_034641835.2 of Pinus albicaulis. Lineage (NCBI taxonomy): Eukaryota > Viridiplantae > Streptophyta > Pinopsida > Pinales > Pinaceae > Pinus > Pinus albicaulis. Next base: position 1,586,840,698 of record CM076578.1, read on the forward strand.
AGAGGAGGACTTTGCTATGATTTCTCATTTCTCATAGGGTACTATCCGAGAATATGGATGGTGCTAGTGTCAGTTTTTGCATCCTGCCATCAGTGATACAAAATCCTCTTTTCATATCATATTAGGGTCTCATTCAGAAATTGTCATTTTAGTGGGTCATCATTCCAAAATTTACTCACTAATGGTAGCCCTAAAATAAAAAAAATTCACTTTTCCTAAGTTTCCATTACTTACTGGCTCATTTTCATACTTTACTGAATTTGCATCTGTCATGAAATCATACCACTTGTTCAGTCATGTCATCATGAAGTCCACTTAGTCAAGGTTTCATTAGGTCTTTAGGGTTTTTCTGTTTCAAGGTTTCATTAATACTCCATTTCCATTGCATAAGAGCAACAAGTAAGAAAGTGATCCAATAACTTCTCTTTACCATGTAAAGATGATTTCTAGTATAATTTTGATTTCAAAATGTAATTTTGATTTTTTATTATGTAATTTCATGTCACTCAATTTGTAATAAGTTCATGGTTCCCAAGCTGCCAACAAAGCATCAAAAGTCAAAATGTAAAGAGTTCTTAGTCATCAAATGATCAATGTGTAAATAATGAAGTCAAAAAGAGAAAAGGTATAGTTTCAAAGTGTAAAGTGAAAGAGAAGAAAAGAGAAAATGGGTCCCAAGTCCCAAAACATCAAATTCATCAAGTATAAAGACCACCATAAGACAAAGAAGAAGCTCATTTGCTAGCTCGTACTCCCTCAGCTCAAAAAACCCATTTGCAGGGTCAAAAGTTGAGTTTTTGGGTGGCACTGCATTTTTTGAACAGGCGATGCGCTTTTGGACAGCAACGCTGTGTTTTTTGCTGAAGGGCGCTACGCTTCTAGGTAAGGCGCCGCGCTTTCCCCAGTTTGTCCAATAAGCACCAAAACTCTTCCAAACTACCTCTAATCCTCTAGGAAATGCTCTTATCATCTTTTATCAAGTAAGTAAGACCATTTTATCACCTCCTTGCATTCCTAAAAATCAATTTCATGGTGTTTTTGTTTTCATGAAAAATTGGCAGTTTGTCTAGTTAAAAACCCTAATCCCATCTCGTCATTCCCAATTTGATGCCCATAAACCCTCCATTCCCTTCCTACATCACTATAAACCCTATCCCTAACCCTACAATGTTATATCCCTTTCCCTAAATCCCTTTTCCTCTAAACCCTAAGTCCTAGGTATTTCAAATTTCCTAGGCACCCATACCCAAAACCTGTAATAAAATTATAGACTGGAAGAGGAGGATAGACAAGAGAGAACGCCATATAAAGGAGGAAGAATCGTAAGGCTTGAGCCCACAACCACTAGAGAACTGATGGCTTCACCAATGACAGTCTCTTGCTTTCATTATGTTGGTTGCCTTGATTTCTGCAATATGATTGAAAGAGTTCAACGCCACCCTATTTTGAGTAGACTTTTCATTTCAAACCTCAAAGACAATCAAGTGACCCTTACAGGTGTAACCTTCACCATATCTACATCTATCATTGCTGCTGCCACAGGGATTCCAAACATGGGTGAAAGGTGGTTTAAATCCAAAGACTTGGATGATCAATATTATGAAACATTCATCAAAACAAGGTACAGGAATGAGAGAAGGAGAGTTTTTCCTTTCAGCTATCTTCTTGATAGGTATACCCCCATGATGAAGATCATCATGAAGTACTTCTCTTGTGAAGGAAGGTTCTCCAGACTCTATACATATCATATTAGACTGCTTATGCACTTCACAAGAGTCAAAATGCTTAATATCCCATACTATCCGTTCAGGAGCATAGACAAAATGGCATGCATTGTACAAAGGAGAGATTATGACCAGCAGATGAATAACCTCTTTCACCACTCTCTCATCAAGATCATTGTCCTCCATCACCTTAAACAGTTGCATTTTTCATGGGACACCTTCATTGCCAATGATATCTTCACAGCTCCACAAGCTCAACATGCTGAAGATATGCCTTCTTCATCTCATCCTACTGATCAACATGTTGAAGATAGGCCTCCTCCACCTCATCCTACTATATCTATTCCTCCATCTCAGCCCACAACACCTACTCCTTCATCAACTCAACCTACTACACCCATTTCACCACCATCATCACTATTTTAGGGTCAGATTGGGTCACCTAGCATAGCTATGGTCAACAAGCCTAAAAGCGCTAAAAGGGGCACATTGCTTAGAACATAATAGAGAGGGCATAGGCAGGTGTTTTCTCCACAGATTGTGGAAGGGACCTTGCCTTCTTCATCAACAAAGCAGGTACAAAAGGGTAAGCAAAAGATGACAGAAGCAGATGAGCATGAGGAAGCCATGTAAGAGGATGAGGACCCTCATGATGAGGAAGTAGATTTTGACCTAGTTGACTTGGATCAGCTAGATGATCATGAGGCTTCTAGCTTGGTTGTCAAGGAAAATGATGCCCAGATTAGAGAGCTTCAGACTAACTTAGAAAGGGCTAAGTTTCTCATTTCATTTCTTGAGTTGGAGAATAAGTAGCTGAAAGATCAACAAGCACTCATGGAGCTAGAGCCGCTCAAAGAAAAAATAGGTAGAGCCATGATGCCACTTGATGACCCTAATCAACATGACATCCAATGTAGTAGACTAAGACCAAAGACGAGAGGTCTTAAGAGAGCTTTACAACAACAAAAGAGTGAGGATGAAAAACTCACTTTTGAGGAGAAGATTGCCAAGGAGGTTGAAGAGGACAAAGAAATATGGCTTGAAAGGGTTAACATACATCTTGAGAAGCTCCTCCAAAAGGCAAACAAGGACAACAAGATGCTCAGAAACATGTCAAATAGGTATATCACAAGAAATCAGATCCGTAGCATCAAACTCAGGCAATTGCAGGAGAAACATAAGCAAATCCTAGCCAAGCAAAAGAAGGGAGACAAGCTTGAAATCCTTGCAGAGGCATCCCTCATTGCTTAGCACACTTCATCAGGCTTCCATAGCACAATTTTGAAGAAATTTTAGGTAAGTTTTGAAATTTTTTGAGTTTTTGCACATTTTGACAGTTTTTGCACAGTTGCACTGTCAAAAGCGCAACGCCCTAGGTGCTGCGCTTTTTCTAGGGACCTCCAATGACAAAACTAAAGGCACCATTAGATTCAGAAGGCCCCAAATACAATCACCCTAGCAACTTTGCTAAGCTTTTTTGGGCCAAATGGCCAGTCAAAAGGTTAAAAAATACCTCAAAAAACATATTTCTGCCCTGTTTTTGAGGCTGGCGCTGCGTTTTTGACCAGTCTTGGGAGATTGACCTTTCAAAGGGTCAAATCAAGTCATTTTTGAAAACCAAGGACAATTTTGGAAACTAGACAGGACATGCTTCCCAATGAGCTATCCTAAGCTCAATTTGGACACTGGGAACGCCTTCAAAAGTGGAGATGAAGTTGGCACTGCGCTTTTTACACTGGCGCTATGCTTTTTACCAATTTTCTGTGTTTCCTGAAATTTGCAAATTTTCTCAGTTTTATTAGTTTCACCTTGGCAAATGATGTTTTTACCAATGTAATTCAAGGATGTAAATGTAATAATCATTTTTTAAAATTGCCTAGGGGTAAATACATTAGGTAAAACTCTTTGAGAAGATGAAAGAGTCAGTTTCACTAAAGTTAGGGATGAGTCAGTTTGACCACCCTACACTCTAGGTTTCAGTTGGTGGATCAACTCCATAACTCAGGGATATGACCCCTGATGTTGGGAGAAGTTGTTTCTTGCCTATATCTTTCATCCCTTTACTTATTAGATGAGGGTGGATGTTGTTGTATTGATCAGAGACTCTAGTGTATTAATTATTTGGCAGGAATTTGATGAAAGAGTTGCAACTATTTCTTTGTGATACCCGTGGTATGGAAATTTAATAGTGTTTCTTCTTTTGTTGCATATTTATGAATGTTTTGTAGTCTCCATGATCCATTTCATTTCTATTATATGTTGATTTTCAAGTTGATATGCAGAATACATCTTCTATTCTCTGTTTTGGGAAAATCTTCATAATTTGTCTCATTTCTTCAGTTTAGAAAGAATACATACATTGTCTTGCTCTTTCTAGCACCTCATTTGTCTGATCCATCCCACTCAAAAACCCTAAAGTGTTAGCCTTCCTACCTACCTTGCCCCATCGAATGGACTGCAATCCTAATCTTATTTTCCCTGACCTAGCCTCTTTGACCTAATTCACCCATCCAACAAACCAATTCAAACAAAAAAAAACCCCTGTACTCATACCTAGCCTAAAACCCTAATTCATCCAACCCTCTTGGCTGTGACTTTGTGGAGAGAGCCCTCTCCGGTTTGGTAGGGCTAGCTACCAAGCTAAAATATTGGTCTGTGGTTACCTCTGTTTGGACTCTTTCTTAGCCTTAGAGATTCGGTGGAGTGATAACAGATGGTACGTGGACAGTGGTGCAATGAAGCACATGACATGGTCACAGGAGGTTTTTGAGACTCTAGCTGAATGGGACTCGAAGTTGCACATGGTGTTGGAAGACAAGAGTCAGTTGGAGATCCGAGGATCGGGAGTTGTGCCATTCAAGATGGAGACAGGACGTATGATGCGGGTGCATGATGTACTGTTTGTACTAGGACTCAGATATAGTGTAATTTTCGTCTCAATGATGGAGAGGAAGGGGTTGAGGTCTTGTTCTAGGATGGGCAGGCAAGACTCAAGCCTAGAGGCTCTAAGTCCAATGGGATTGTGCTTGGAGTCGGGGAAAATGGTCTCTATAGGCTGACGAGAAACCCTGAGGATCATGGAAAGAAGCAGGGGCGGATGTAGGTTATGGAGAAGCAAGAGCATGTGCAGGCTTCAGAGGAGTAGGTACAGGTTCTCGAGAATAAGGTACACTTTTTCGAGAAGGTCTAGGTTCCAGAGGATCAGAGGGAGTTGAGTTTTAGAGGGAGTTTGCAGATTCAGAGGGAGACTTTGTAGCCCAAGAAGAGCTCTTGGTCAGTAGGGAGCAGGGGTGCTTCCACTTTTGCAAGAAGGAATCATGGCGAGATTGGAAAGCGATATAGGAGAAGAAGTAGGAGGCTTCCAGTGACAACGACACTTCCGAGAAGGGCGTAGTTCACCTTACAGGGATTGCTGCGATGGTGAATGCTAGGAGTTGGGCAAGTGTTGCGAGCAGTGATGATGAAGACAAAGTACTTCCTAGTTGTGGAGGTACCTCCCTCGCTAAGAGGGAGTGTTGATTTGTGTAGCTTGGGAGGTACTCCAAGCCCTAGGGTTCAGTGTTTGGAGGGAAAAGCACCACAAAGGCAGCTTGTGGGCTTGGAACGCAAGTGTGGGGTTTTGCACCCATCGTGATTTGGGCCAAAATCGTGATGGAGGTATGACATGTATGGATGAGGATGATAGGGCTTGGCGATACGATTCCAACGCAGTGAGAATCACCTGAATTCGAGTTGTCGTTACAAAGAAATGAATTTTTGAAGTTGACAACGTAATTATTGGTTGCCAAGTCATGTAGGCTTGGTGTAAAGAACTCCAATAGATGTAGAAATTTATAGTTTCTCACCCCGGTTTTCAGTTTTCACCTTATTACTCCAAAATAGTTAAATGCCCTTTACCATAACCATACATTCAACAACTGGAAAATAAATTTTGCTGAAAACACAAATTCTGGAAATTTTTCAGAATGCTGGAAAATGCAGAAATAAAAAACAGCAGTAACAAACAGCCATTCAACACATCATAACACAGTAATTTTTGGTCAAGGTGACCCTGGAAAAACCCCCTACAACTCTTGGGGAAAACCAATTCGAAAGCTCCTTCTTATTTCTGGAAAAATGCTTTTTACAGTGAGAGAAATATTCAGCAAAATAAAAATCAGCAAACAGACTTTTACAACTTATCTCTTTTTCCGTGCTTAACCACTGCCTCGGAAAATGTACAAACAGCAAAACAGGAACAACAATAAATGCTGTACGGATTTCTCGATTTGCGTGCCCAGAAATCTGCAATAAATGCAGCTGTACGGCCACCTCGAAATCTGTGCCAAAACAGAAATAAATGCTGCTGTACGGACCTCGAAATTCGTGCCAAAAGACAACAAAAACTTGCTGTATGGAATCTGCCTCGATTTTCGTGCAAAGGTACAGCCACTTGATGTACGGCCTGCCTAGAAAAACGTGCCAAATAAAACAGCCCCTTTGCTGCCTCGAAATCTGTGCCCAACCTTGCTGTACGGCCCTGCTGTATGGCCTCCTTTTCTCGAAAACCGTGCTCAACAAATCTGCCTGCTGTTTGCTAAATCTGCTGAACTTGTCTTGCTGAAATGTCTTGCTGAAATGCTGCCTTGGAATGCGTGCCAAGCTGCTGCCTCCTTCTCCTCACTGCCCAGAAATCTCCCTTGCTCTCTTGCTCTCCTTCTCCCAATCTTCTCATGAAAGAATGAATGACCTTTTCCTCCTTTTCCTCCTTTAACCTAACCCTAAGTGACTTTTGGGGAATCCCTAAATCCAATGGCCGAAATAGATTGAGATCTAGGGCTGAGATTAAATGCTCATTTAAATCTCACTTTCTATTTTTTAATTCACCCCACTTTAATAAAGACCCACTTAGTCATTTATTTCCAAAGTCACTCTTCCTTTCTAATTTTACATTGACTTTATTAAAGTCACTTTAAAATTAGACTTTAGTAACTTTATCACTTAAAGTCACTTTTAAATTAGATTTGACTTTATAACTTTATAAAGTCACTTTAGGAGAAAAATTAAATTCTTTGGACACTTTTCCCTAGGCCAAAGATCAAAGCCTTAGGGAACCACCTGTCCTCCGGTAACCAAATTTCAACACTCCCTCTTACCGAGGAAGGTGTTCCTCACCACACCCATCTTGTCTCTGAAGTAGATATGCTTGCCCCGTGGTAAGGCTTTGGTAAGAATATCTGCAACCTGCTCATCAGTGGGAATATACTCAAGCTTCACAGCTCCCTTCTGAACATAGTCTCTGATGAAATGATATTTGATCCCGATATGCTTTGACCTGTCATGAAATACTGGATTCTCCGTGAGTTTAATGCAACTCTGATTATCACAGTAAATCACTGAAGGTCTCAACGGCTGACCAAATAAGCCAAACAACATCTTGCGAAGCCAGATGGCCTCACAAATAGCTAGACTGGCTGCCATATACTCTGCTTCCGCTGAACTCAATGCTACTGACTGCTGCTTCCGGCTAAACCATGACACCACTGCCGAACCCAACCCAAAACAACACCCTGAAGTGCTCTTCCTATCAGAAGCACAACCTGCCCAATCAGAATCAGTGTAACCTGCCAATCTCACTCCACCCCCCTGCCTGTAGTCCAGAACATAATCCACTGTCCCCTGCAAGTACCGCAAAATGTGTTTTGCAGCCACCCAGTGAACCTTCCTAGGCTTACACATAAACTGACTCATCGTGTTGACTGCAAAACAAATATCTGGTCTAGTGTTGACAAAATACATCAAGGAACCAATCAGCTGCCTGTGCAATGTGGGATCCACCAACTCGGAATCCGAAGCATGAAGCTTCTTCCAGTTGGTGATCATCGGTGTCGACATGGGTCTACAATCCTCCATGTGGAATCTGCCAAGGATGTCCACAAAATACTTCCCCTGTCCCAGGAAGAAATGCCCCTCCTCCTGCCACACCTCCAAACCCAAAAAGTAATGCATCAAGCCGATGTCCTTCATCTCAAACTTCGCCGCAAGATCTCTCTTGCAGTGCTCTATGAGTCTCTCTGCACCTGTAATGAACAAGTCATCCACATACAGCACCAGAATGAGAGGCTCCTCACCTATCACAATATAGTAAAGGTTCGGATCTGCCTCACTCTTTGTGAAACCCATCTTCTGCAAGTAAGTATCTATCTTGGAGTACCAAGCTCTGGGAGCTTGCTTCAGGCCATAAAGGGCCTTCTTCAGTCTGCACACATGGGACTCCTTCCCATGCACCTCAAAGCCCTGTGGCTGCTCAATGTACACCTCCTCCCGTATGAAGCCATTGAGAAATGCGGTCTTCACATCCATCTGGTGGATCTTCCAACCCATCTCTGCTGCTATCGATATAATGGAGCGTATCGAAGTATATCGAGCCACGGGAGCGAAGGTCTCCTCATAATCAACTCCCTCTACCTGGGAGAACCCTCTAGCCACAAACCTCACTTTGAATTTCTCAATGTTGCCATCTGCAGCATGCTTTACCTTGTAAAGCCATCTGGAAGTAACCACGGATTTGCCCTCAGGCCTCGGCACCACCTCCCAAACATCATTCTTCATGATGGAAGAATACTCCTCCTGCATGGCCTCTCTCCAGACCTGCTGGCTAGCTGCCTCCTCATAGCTAGAAGGCTCAGAGTCAAGGATGCTGGTAGCCATTGCCATATAGCTACAAAACCTCTCAGGTGGTCTGCTCTCTCTAACCGGCCTCTTAGGCCTAGCAACAGATGTGGCCTCTCTCAAGGTGTCCCGAAGCCACTTGGGCTTCCTCTTCCCTGAGCATACTTCTCCCATTGGAGAATGAAACTCCTCCTCCTCATCATCATCAGGAGCCTGAACTCCTGACTGTCTGTCTGTTGTCCTCCTGCCTGCACCTGAACCTGTAGAAGCCGAGGTACCGTGTGAACTCGGCCCATCGCGACTCCCGCGGAACTCGCCTCCGTGACCGCCCGCGTGGCCGCCTATAAGCAGCGCCCTCCTCTGACTCTGCGAGCCACTCCCCACTGACGGACCTGACATCGTCATAGATGTACCTCCGGATCCTCCAGATCCCTGCCCACTGGATCCCTGCGACTGACTCAACTGCTGCTGAGGGTCTGGCTGATCCAGATACTCTAACTCCCGTGACCTCCTAAAGGCCCTGTCCTCCTCGAACTTCACATCTCGTCTGACAACAAATTTCCTCTGCGCAGGAATGTAAATCCGAAAGGCCTTGGAGGTCTCACCGTAGCCCACAAAGATACCTTCTCTGCGGTGGGCTCTAGTTTGGTCCTCTTCTCCTTGGGTATGTAGGAGTATGTCATGCACCCAAAGATACGAAGATGACCCATATCAGGCTTCTTCCCAGAAAAAGCCTCCTCCGGAGTCATGTGCCCCAAGGCACGACGCGGACTCCTGTTTTGCAAGTAAACAGCTGTGTTGCAGGCCTCTGCCCACAAAAACAATGGCAACCCCTGATCATGTAACATGGCTTTGGCAGCCCCTTCGATGGATCTGTTCTTCCTCTCCGCAACCCCGTTCTGTTGGGGGTTGTAAGGAACAGTGAGCTCCCTCCTAATGCCTGCCTCCACACAATAGTCAACAAACTCTCCAAGGGTGTACTCTCCCCCATTGTCCGACCTCAGGGACTTGATCTTCCGACCTGTCTGTGTCTCCACAAGAGCTCTGAACTCCTTAAACCGCTTGAAGACCTCACTCTTGGTCTTCAAGAAATAAATCCAGGTCCTCCTGGATTGATCATCAATGAATAACACATAGTACTCATATCCACTCAAGGAAACATGAGACATCCGACTGCTCACATCGGAATGAATCAAATCAAGTATCTCAGTCGCTCTGCTGTCACTGCTGGGAAAAGGGGATTTGGCAAACTTGCCCATCACACATCCTCTGCAAGTATCAAAGTGATCAGTACTGAAATCTGGCACACCTGTAGTGATCTCCCGCAAAGTCCTCAAGGCTCCATGATACATGTGCCCCATCCCGCGGTGCCAAATCTCACACTGCTCAGAACTGCTAGCTCTGTTGTCGGTACTGCTGCTCAATGCCAAAAGGGACTGAAATGCAAACTTGTACACCTTTGCATGGCGTACACCTATCACTCTAGCTGAATCAGCTGGAGTGCCCCTGGGATACATCAACACCTTTCCTCCCCTGAATAGTATCTCATATCCTCTGTCCTCCAAAGCTGAGACGGATATGAGGTTCTTCCTCATCCCTGGCACATAAAGAACATCTGACACCTTCAAGGGAGGTTTGGACTCCCTCTGAAATGTCAATGTTCCCACACCGACTGCTCTAACAACTCTGTCATCACCGAGTACTACCTCTACATTAGTGCCACTCTCTGAAAGCTCTGAGAAGTACTCACGGACTCCTGTCATGTGACGTGAAGCCCCACTGTCCACATACCAGATACCCGAAGATGCTCCGCTAATCGAGGGAAATGCATGCTCCCTCTGAACCTCTATGGCAGACAATCCTGCACTAGAAGACTCACACGCAATGAACCCAAACTCCCGGTCAAAGCGATCTGCAAAGTCCTCAACCTCTGCTGAAGCTGCCATGCTCTGGTTCTTCCCCTCCTTCTTCTTCTTCTCCGGACACACAACTGCATAGTGTCCCATCTTCTGACAATTCCAACACTTCACCTTGGAATAGTCCTTCTGTGTGTTATCCTGTTTACCTTTACCTTTGCCTTTGCCCCCACCATTGCTTGTGGAAGCCTGCTTTTTCCCTTTGCCTTTCTTGCGTCCTGCCAACAGTGCTACATCCTCATCCTACTCAACTGGCTTGGCTGCCCCAAGCTGACCTTTCCTGATCTCTGTCTGAATGCAATCATCCCCAAACCTCTCCCATGTGGGAAGGGTCTCACGTGCACAAACCCCATCAGCAAAGTTCATCCATGAACGGGGGAGGCCATTCACTGCAATCCGCACCAACTCAGTGGGTGGAATGGCCTCTCCAATCGCTGCCATCTCATCTCTCACGTTAGTAATCTTTGTGAGATATTCAGCTGCACTATCATTGCCCATCTTAATGGTCTTCAGCTTCTCCTTCAGGACCATTTCCCGGTTCTCATTGGTACTCTGGTAGAGATTGGACAATGCTGTCCACATCTCATGAGCATTTCTCTTCCCTCTCACATGAGGAATGCAATGGTCTTTGATTCCGTCTAGAATCAATCTCTTACTCTTGTTGTTCTTTTTATTATATGCTGCCAACTGAGTAGCATCAGTAGGCACATTCACAGGGTTCTGTGTGGTATGCACCATAATGTCCTAGACTTCTGCCTCCTCAAAGATACTCTGCATTCTCTCCTTCCAAATGCTGTAATTGGAATGCCCATCCAACCTATCCTCCACCCTCAGTCCCAAAGACATCCTGCTGTCCTAAAACTGAAAAATAGCACTGCTGTAGTAAAGGTAAAACCGCTGTTTGTGAAAAATCAACTTGCTGGAATTTTCTGAGTGAAAAATCAGCAGGCTGTAATTTTCCTCCATGCTGTCCCAAACTGCTCTTTAGCACTCAAGCTCTGATACCATGTAGAAATTTATAGTTTCCCACCCCGGTTTTCAGTTTTCACCTTATTACTCCAAAATAGTTAAATGCCCTTTCCCATATCCATACATTTAACAAACTGGAAAATAAATTTTGCTGAAAACACAAATTCTGGAAATTTTTCAGAATGCTGGAAAATGCAGAAATAAAAAACAGCAGTAACAAACAGCCATTCAACACATCATAACACAATAATTTTTGGTCAAGGTGACCCTGGAAAAACCCCCTACAACTCTTGGGGAAAACCAGTTCGAAAGCTCCTTCTTATTTCTGGAAAAATGCTTTTTACAGTGAGAGAAATATTCAGCAAAATAAAAAATCAGCAAACAGACTTTTACAACTTATCTCTTTTTCCGTGCTTAACCACCGCCTCGGAAAATGTACAAACAGCAAAACAGAACAGCAATAAATGCTGTACTTTCTCCTCGATTTGCGTGCCCAAAAATCTGCAATAAATGCAGCTGTACAGCCACCTCGAAATCTGTGCCAAAACAGCAATAAAATGCTGCTGTACGAACCTCGAAATTCGTGCCAAAAGACAGCAGAAACTTGCTGTACTGAATCTGCCTCGATTTTTGTGCAAAGGTATAGCCACTTGCTGTACGGCCTACCTAGAAATTCGTGCCAAATAAAACAACCCCTTTGCTGCCTCGAAATCTGTGCTAACCTGCTGTACGGCCTCTTGGAAATCGTGCCAAAAGGCTGCTGTACGGCCTTCTAGAAAATCGTGCTGCACCGCCTTGGAATGTGCAAGCAACCGTCGTACGGACGGTCGAACTTCCGCCGCTCAGAATGTGTGCCAAGCCGCCGTCTCCTTCTCCTCAACGCCTGCAACTTCCTCGCTCTCTTGCTCTCCTTCTCCCAATCAAGCCATGAAAGAATGAATGACCTTTTCCCTCCTTTTCCTCCTTTAACCTAACCCTAAGTGACTTTTGGGGAATCCCTAAATCTAATGGCTACGATAGCTTTAGATCTAGGGCCGAGATTAAATGCTCATTTAAATTTCACTTTCTATTTTTTAATTCACCCTACTTTAATAAAGACCCACTTTGTCATTTATTTCTGAAGTCACTTTTCACTTTCTAATTTCACATTGACTTTATTAAAGTCACTTTAAAATTAGGCTTAGTAATTTTATCACTTAGTCACCTTTAAATTAGATTTGACTTTATAGCTTTATAAAGTCACTTAGTAACTTTATCACTTAAAGTCACTTTTAAATTAGATTTGACTTTATAACTTTATAAAGTCACTTTAGGAGAAAAATTAAATTCTTTTGGACACTTTTCCCTTGGCCAAAGATCAAAGCCTTAGGGAACCACCTGTCCTCCGGTACCAAATTTCAACAATGTGTCTCTTTACGAATTCGTGGAGCCCATTTATGGCCTATAAATAAAGGTTGATGAATCATTGTTTTAGCATTCAAGAAGTGTCAATACACACCAAAAGGAGCTCTGAATTTTCGTGAGGCTTAGCCGGAACAAGGGGAACTAGGAGATAACGTAAGGAGGCCTAGAAGACAACGTGGAATTTTCTATTTGCTGTAGGTGACAACGTGGTGGATGGGATGTTGTCTAAGGGCATGTTTTAGGGCTGATTTGATGCGGGTTGCTAGGCAGAGAAGGCCGCAGATAAGGAGCAAAGGGACTGCTGTTTAAAGGGCAGTTGTGGTGCTGTTTTAGAGGGACCGAAGCTACAATCCATTGCTGGGCTAGGCCGCAGGCCATAGCCAACAGTTGGAGGCCAGTAAGGGTTGCGTCTAGGTGGACAGGCTCATTAAAGGGAAGCTTATGCATGGAGGTATCTTCCTAGGGTTGACTGCAACCTTTAGAGGCTAGTTTAGCTGACTGTATGGTGGGGTGAGGGTAGCGTGGTGTGCCCTAATCAGTGGTGCAGTATTGCAGCAGTGCAACGTGGTGAAACAACAATGTTTGGAGATGTGTATTAGGTCAAGTTGATGACCGGTTTGGATCATGTTTGGAGCAGCTTGCTGATGCCAAGTAGATGACATATCGTGGTGGTGAAGTGTCATCTTAGGAGTAGATTCAACAATAATTGGATTGGGTGCTATAGGTCTATTGGAGGGCAGTGTGTTGGCTACCCAAAGTAGCCCTAGACGGGCTATCTTGAAGGATGAAGAGGAGTTGAAGTTTGGGTGAAGATAGGTGCCGAAGTTCAACACTTTGATGGACAAAAGTTCTTGCTAGCCTGGCAGTTTGGAGCTCTGGAATTGGCCCAACCGAGAGAGCTGATTAGATCAGCCCATGTACACTCTACAAATGGACGTGTAACAGTGTTAGGTGGCAACCCTCTTGGAGTCTCAATGTGTATATGCCTTGATGGACTAAGGCACTAATAGTGAGCAATATGGAAGCAAAGGACCGACAGGACGAGATACGACATTGTGTTTGTCACTGTATCTTGTATATCATAGACTATTGTATTATTTAGATTTGCTTTAATATAATGAAGATTGGTGATTGTACATTATTGTACAATTTTGTTTAAAACTATGTATATTGTGTATATGTGATTTATTGCCTTATATTTTCCACTGTGCAAAGTAGTTCATGGTTGAGATTCTTGGTTTGGTAGTGTCAGTGATTTAAGACTCTAACCTAGACCCAAGGTCGTGGAAATTCAACATTTAAAAGATCTAAAATTACAAAGAAGTAAAGTCAAGGCATTGGAGAAAGAGCTAAGTGAACTAAAAGAGCATTCTATGAATTTCAATTTTTTTTTTGAAGAATTAGAGAAGACCATCATCAGTCTGAACCCAGAATAATCGAAGAAACACTCAAAAACTAGTTGGACGAAAGTGCTAAAACCCAGAATAATCGAAGAAACACTCAAAAACCAGTTGGACGAAAGTGCTAAATTGAAGGAAAGTTTAGAAGTAGAGATAGTTCACTAAGAAACGTAGTTCCTAAGAAAATCGTTCAACAAAATTTCGTAAACAACACTAAAATGTTGGGTGAGATTATCAATAGCCACAGACTATGTGACGAAAAATCTGGATTAGGATACAAGCCAACTTATGATGAGAAGGGATCAAGCTCCATGACCAGAGGAAAATAAGCTGAACAAAAGAGTTATGCATGCATCATCAAGGAACCTATCAAGGAGGAGTAATGCATGCCTTCAAAAGAGAATGCTCAACTAGTAACAATTCGAGATTAGTCAATCGGGAGAACGCATAATCAACAACCAACAGTGAAGAAAACTCAAGAAGAAAGCTTCTGGAAAACTACACCACCTAGAGGATTTCCTACATCTAGTTACTCTAGTATATTTCCTAGTTATTGTTTTTCATGTAATAACTTTGGGCATAAGTCTAGGGATTGCAAAGCTTATGACTGATGATTATCAAATTCCTAGAAGCAAGTTTGTAGGAACACAAGGCATATATGCAAATGGCTTCACCAACATAAAGTATATGTCAATTACTACATCATTTGTTGGAAAGTGTAACTAGGTTTGGTCTTCATAATGACATGTAATTATGATTTTTGTAAATGATGAAAAGAAGAAAATAAAATTATTATTGTAATACTTGCTTCATGGGTTTCATGAGCAAGGGGTTTTTAGAGTCACTGTCATACCCTTCTTGGGCATATAAAGAATGTATATAAGTCAATAGGACTGTGAAGTTGCCCTCCAAGTCAAGCACTAGTTTCTTCTTGAAGTCAACCTCAAAATAAAGAATAAAAACTCATGTCGACTCACATTAAATAGACATAATGGTTCATAAGTTCATGTTGGCTTAATAGGACGAACATACCACTATAAATAGGAATCTTGGGCTATTCCACAGAAGCAGATTTTTGGTCACATCTCTCTAAGTTTTTCTAATGGGTTGGACAGTGAAACAGTTCAGACATTTCTCTTTGAAGCTTAGGTGAAGTTACAGTCAACATAGCTCGGATCCCTTTGAAACAAGTTCAGATGATATCACAAAAGTTTCGGTCATCACAGAAATGGTTTCACATCACAGTGACACATCAATTTTTGGAAGCTATCACATGTATGGTTTAGGAATAGAGATATAATTTTATTGTAATCATAGTGATCAAGGTTCAATATCATCACAAAAAGGAGACTCCTTAGTAGTTACAGTTTGGTGCTATCACATATCTCAGTCTTGGGTCTCATTGCTAACACAGTTCAGACAAGGTTATATACAAGCTATAGTTCGGTATATAATGAAGACCACAATTCAATGTAGTGTCCTACAGTCTCAATGCTACTATAGCTAAGGGATTTGGTGTCACAAAGATATGATCCCAATGTCATAAGGAGATCTCAATACAATGTCAGTGACAGGGTCTTGAGGATGTCTTAGAATGTTGAAAGCATAAGAGGGGTCAAGAAGAAGAAAGGAGTAGAAGACAATCAAGAGAACTAGTGTCTTGGTCTTGGAGTGGCTAATAGGTCAAGGGTTTGGGTCTTGGTATTCGTTAATTGGAATCTCTATAAGAATAATTTGTGCGAGTTTTCCTCTCAAAGAGTGAGAGGTTTTGGCCCTGGCTCATAGCTTACATTCTATGTCTCTTGTCTATTTATGTGCATGCATTGGTAGTTGTTTGATGAAGAAGAACACTAATAAGAAACAAATCTTAATCTAAAATTGTAAAAAGCACCCACAAGCAGTAAAATAGAGCTGAACTAACAACTCAATCAATAATAATTACAAGAGACAAATCAGATTTGTATTATCTACATTTTCTGTTCATTGAAAGATATGAATTTCAACTTTTGTCTCAATATTGTGTCCCACTTGACAATGTTTAGCCTTCACATTACAAATCAGATTTGTATTATCTACATTTTCTGTACATTGAAATATATGAATTTCAGCTTTTGTCTCAATATTTTATGCCCCACTTGACAATGCTTAGGCTTCACATTGATTAGCATAGCCTTTGCACTTCACATCACTTTCAACCTTTGCATTAAATTAATCTTAACACAATCAAATAGATCAATGATCTTAACATAATTGTTTGACATCAATGCCAACATTATCAACAATATTTAAAACGGTGACACTGCAGTCGTCAGAGCCATTGTCTCTGTAGTGCCGGAGGCACCGGGTACGTTAGATTTCAAGGAGAGGGATCGTTAACCAGCCCTTGCTTGCTTCACCTTGACTTCTCTCTCCCACTTACTTTAGAGACTAGGCTCAATATAGATAAAGATCAAGGGATACACTTAATTAGGCATCTAATTATAATAAACCAAGATTTTTCATCTCACCTTATCATAGGATTTGCAAAGCATATAGGATAGTCAAGCATCCATTAAGCAACGGTTGTTCATCCGGTCATTTGGCCTTTAATTGATCCAAAGGAAGTAGTTGACTCCATAAGGCACTGGTCTCATTGATAATCCAATCTAATCTCGTGACTTGCTAAAATCAACCAAGTGGCTAGGCCACTCAATCGAGTCTCTTGGACTTGTTGGTTGCCAACGAGTCTTACATTTCCATCTTCCATAGGGACTACCCCTCATAGCCTGTTGTTGGGAGACAACTAGAACAGGGTGGGCAAGGATCAGAGTGACAACCCTCGCCTTGAGTCGTTGTCACGTTTTGGTTGTACAATCTAAGCGACAACAGTCTGTATTGGGATTTTTTTGGAGGGGAATAAAAGGCCTCCTCCCCTCCCACGTAACGTCATTTTATGAGTTTTTGAGAGAGATTGAGGGTTTTAGCCTTGAGGAGAAGATTTGAGAGATTGGGAAGATAAGATTGTGGGAGCTTGCAAGTGAGATTGAAGGCTGGCATTTGTGAGAGCTTGCGAGATTCAAGGTTGCCACCAACATTGGAGAGCCAAAGAGTTAGGGTCTAATCCCATTCTTTTTTTTCCATGTAATATTTATGTTTTCTAATGTTGAATGAATCTATCAAATCTAGAAGCAAAAATTAGTTATTAGAATCTAGATGTTCTCTTTTCCTACTCTTTCCCATTCCTCCCTCGTTTTATTGTAGGCAAGAATTTCAAGCTGCAAATAACATGATGGGCATATGGCTTTGTTGAGAAATTAGGGCGTTTAATTCAATTTCTCTTTCATGATAATTACTTGTGATTTCATTATGTTTCTTTCACTTAGATATTATCTTCGTTAGATTATTACGTTCTTCATCAAGTCAATTATCAAATGCATAAGAGACAATATTTAGGCTTTCCAGCCAGGGCCAAAACCTCTCCCTCTTGGAGAGGAAAACCCGATAATCATTCTTCTTATAGATCATCAATTGACGAGTACCAAGACCATGACAAAGACCCTTGACACCAATATGCCTCCAAGACCCTTGCCACTTGCTCTTCTAGGCTCCTTATGTTGATCTTTCTTTTCTGCACCACCACTAGGAAGGCTCGGTTCCTAGCTCTACATAGTGAACTCCTTCCTTTCTTCCTTGAACTAACTTCGGCCTCCTAGAGATATCTCCTCGGCCTACCTTCTTGCACCATTGTTTCCCTAGTCCGAGATCTCCTTTTCTTTGTTGTGATGCCTTCTCCTTCACGCTGTGTATATCACTGAGTCTATGTGAGAGAGTGATATCAATGACAAAGGCTAGCACTTTCTCTCCTCCGCATTGATCTCAGTCTCCTCATTACTCCTTACAACCTTCCTTATTTTGTTGCCAAGTCATCTGCTTCAGCACTGCATGGACACCTTTTCTTCACTGTATTGGAGACCTCCTATTCGGTGAGGTAGCCCTCAGACTACCTGAAATATGCGAGGTAGATACAGACCTAAGACAAGGCTAGATGGGCCTTTCTCCTCTTCGCTATTTAACCTTCTGTTTATGCACCAATAGAAGACCCTTAATCCACACTTTATTTCAGACATAATCCGAATTACTTATCTTTAAATGATATCACAGTTCACACTCTTTATATAGTGACCGTCTCTGCTCTAGGCCGACATGATCTCATGTGAGTAGGCCGACTTCACCAAGGGGTATATACAACATACTTTGAGCCGACCTTCATGGAGCATAGTGATAAGGGTTTGGAGTATACCCTTACATCAATAATTTTTATCTTTTACAAGTGTAACAATTTACAACACTTCACATACATGACTCTAAATTATATTTATGACAAGATGACAAATCCCTAAAGACATCAAGAAGAAGTCTTTGACCTATAATAAAAACTCCTTGCTCATGAAACCCATGAAGCAAACATTAAGTGGGTAGCGGTGGATTAGGATACCATGGAGAAGAGGAGGAGTACAAAGAGAAAGATGGAGGAGGATAATGGGAGTGAAGATGATGATGGAAAGAAAATCAAAATAGACCAAACACCCTTGTGGAAATATGTTAGCATTGGAGGAGGGAAAGGGGGTTGAGCCACTAAATTTATATGCTCCCATTGCAAATATACTTCCACAAGTTCATATGTTTGTGCGAGAAAGTATCTATGTGGGAAAATGCCATGGGATGAAAACAAGCCAATAGGAATCAATTCTTGTACAAATGTGCGAACACAACAGAGAGCCAAATATACAAGAGAAGAGGGGGAAGCAAAATACAAATAAAAAAGATCAAATGTTGAACATGAGACCACTAGGACACATAGAGCACTCTGTGATCGAACGAGAATTCCATTGACGTCCACCGATGGTAGTGGATTCACAATCCCAGGCGCAAACATCTCTTTAAGGCATAGAACAAAATTAGAACTCCTTGATCATGGTTGTAGGGATGATGCAAATGCAAAATTTTACCGATTTCTCTTTGTATGTAGCATACCATTCAATGTTCTTCGCTCAACTTATTGGCATGATGCCCCTAAAGGATACAAGAACCTTGGGTATGACAAAGCTAGAACCGTGGGACTTGATTGGGAAAACGCAAGCCAAAATAAAAAATGCTTTGGGTAACTTCACAAATGCTTGGAATGAATATGGGTTATCCATTGTATCTGATGGTTGGACAATTGTAAAAAGGCAAGCCATTGATGAGTGCTCTTGGTGTGTCTGCTACTGGTGAGGTCTTCTTTTCATCTCATGACTACTCAGATAAGTTCAAGACTGACATCAACATTGCAAAACCATTAATTAAAAAAAACAAACTATTGGGCCATTCAATGTCATCTAAGTCATTACTAGTAATGCTTCTAATTGTGAGGCAACGAGAGCAATCATTGAGGATAACTTCCCCAACATATTTTGATTCGGGTGTTTGGTTCACACAATGAACCTTTGATGCATGATATTATTAAGATAAAGGAACTTGAATACAAATGGATTGGTTCATTGTACAAGAGAGGTAAGTACATGATAAATTTTGTTACCAATCATATCAATGCCTATGGCCTTTTCCGCAATCACTGAAGGTTGCAACTATTGAATATTGCAAAGAATATATTTGCTAGCTATTACCTCATCTTCAAGCACCTTTTGAAGGTAAGAGAGGCATTGGCTAACATGGTATTTGTTGATTTTTTGGTAGCATCGAATGTGCTCTAAGCCTCAAAATTTGTAGGAAGTCTAGGACACATGCATCCTCCAAGACCCAGAAATCGTTTTGGGAAAGCCCACCTAGAGACAATTTTATTAAAATAAATAATTATATTTAATGGATGCCTAAGTCTAAACTTAGGAAATTAAAATAATTAAAGGGTATTAATGAAACTGGGTGTGAATCTTCTAGAAAAAGACGGAGATCGAGTCAAGATGATCTGAGCCATTGATTAGGAATTAATCTAGGCCGTTGAATGTTCAACGCGAAGATTATAAGAAGAGTCTCAATGGGCACTTGGAAGACAAATCGTGTGGAGATCAAGAGATCGATTTCTCAAGTGAGTAGCACAACAGTTGTCGGAGAAGTCACCAAGGAGATTTCTTGTAGTGAGCGGCAGGGATAGTTTTCCGGTTGGGGGTATCCTAATCTAGGGATACATTGCAGAGAAGGCAAAGAGAGATCCTGAGAGGTTGCACAGTGCGGCGCTGGATAGTGTAGAGTTACGCTGAGGCAACACAGAGCTTGTGAGGAGATTTGTAGATCCGTTGAGGAGCAGATCAGATCTAGTGCCGGAAGCCGAGGTGTGAGATCAGAGAGAGATCTAGAGAGGCTGTGCAGTGCCACACTGGGTAGCGTAGCGCTGAAGCAGCGCAGAGTCTGTGAAGAGATCCGTAATTCCGTTGAGGAGTAGATCAGATCAGATCCAGTGTCGGAAGCCGGGGTGTGAGACCAGAGGACAAGAAGATCGAGCATCCAACCAACAGATTGATCAGCCAGAGGGAGTGACGCAATCCATATAAGTTGTGACGCAAAGCAACACAATGATTGCGCAGAGGCAACTTGGGGCTAGCCATTTCGGGGTTGGATTAGTGTCAGATTGATCTAGGTGGATATTGGTGGCCACTCGCCTATTCCACTTGGGCCCCCCCACCATTGTTTCTTTAAGTTTTTCAGTTTCCTTAACTATAGCACAATTTACTATTTTTAGCAGTTTTTCGGGTCCTAAACTTCCAGAGCTGTTTTGAGGCCCTAAACGATGTTTTTTGGGAAAACTGGGAGTAACATGGAAGATCCTTCGATGTTGCTCACATCAAAGGTTGTAGTCCTCGGATAGATCTTTCTAACTAGGTATTGTGCGCGTCAAACGAAGATCGTATGGCAAAGTTACATCCCCGGGAAGATTGATGTACCCAATGTTGCAGGAAACGTCCCCCCCCCCGGCTCCAAGGCCCGAACCGCGTCCCGTACGGAACCGTATGGGATCCGTACCCAGAACCGCGGATCCGATTTTCGGAAACGCGGATCCCAAAAAAAATTGCGATTCCTGGTTTTTCGGATCCGTACGCCCGGATCTGCGATTCTGTACAATGGATCCGCGGATCGCGAACGGTTCTGGGACGGATCCGTACGGATCGCGAACGGTTCCGTATAGTGTCGTACAGATCCGACTAATGTAGGTCAGAAAAATGATTTTTTTGATTTTTAAATTTTTTTTTTGTCTTTGGTTGGGTTAGTAGGTGAGTTAGTGCTGAGTTAGGGATAGGAGGAAAAAAATATAAGCTCTCTTTTACCTCCTTAGATATTTCTTAAATGCTCCCTCATGGTAATGTTAAATTCTTAAAGTAAAAGTGACATTCTCATTTATTTTTCATTTTCATCCTTTTACTTAAATTTTTAACATTACCATGAAATGACTCAGGATGTTTGAGAGTGGTTCCAGCTTGATCAGACTTCATATGGAGAAAATAGAATTTCATATCCTCTTCAAAATTCAGTAGACTTAACAGTTTTCAGGAATTCAGGATCAGTGGTATGGTGGCATGTCATTAGATTATATCATGTATGAGGGTATGTGATTAGCATTTAATCAAGAGCACCAAGCCCTATATGTACCCTAGTGTTGGAGGTGTTAATTGTTGAACTCCTTTGTCATGTCGTTAGCAAAAAATTACATTTCAATCAAGTCAAAATAATCGATCAAGCATGTTAAGTTTTTTCTACCATATTTTAAGGCTTGCATTAGGGTTTGATCGAAATTGGGCAATTTTGACTAATGTCCCTAGATAATCGAGGTAGAGGCAAAGGCTAGATAAGAGGAGAAGAATCTAAATTATAGATGGTTGATGCATCTATTCTAAATGGTTGATGCTCAAATAATTAATCATTAATGTACAATGGATGTCATATCTATCTTAATTTATGTACAAATATGCATGCTTCCATATCTTCTACAATTAATTTGGTATTTTGGATATTTTTTTAATATAAATGCAAAAAAATAAAAATAAAAATATATATATATAGTAGACACTTCCAAGATGCTTCGCTTCCTAGATTTTTTGGAAATGACGCTTCCGCGTCCCCGCTTCCAAAAAACGTCCTCGCTTCGTCCCCGCTTCATGCAACGTTGGATGTACCAATTTACCCAAATGGGGCCCATAGTTTTGGCGCTTCATCTCCTAGGGCTAGGTTTTTGGATGTTTAGGGTTTTCCATTGTTTCTCAATAATAAATAGGCCCTCGAGCCTCCTTGTAACACAGTTCAGAGGCCTATAGCCACCACATCTCTTCTCAGAGATAAGCTACCAACGCCCTAGCTAGTTTATTTCCATTCTGTCTGTAAACAAATTTCAACTCTTTGATATTAACGAAATGAAGTGTTATTTCCATTGCATCTTTGTATTTATGGTTATATGTGTATTTTTTTGCGTTCCTGCATAAATCCAGATCAGTGGTACCTGAGCGGTTTGCTCTTTCTTGATCTTTCTTTGCATGTCCCCAACGAGGCGGGGTAATCGATGTGGTTGAATCTTTGCAAGATCAACCTTGCAAACCCCGACGACCGCCCATGGGGGACAAAAAGAAAGATGAGGGAGCAGGAGATCCTATCAAAATATTGCTCGAGGAGGCCCTCGAAAAACAAAGAAATGCGATGATTGGATAACTTTGCCCAAATCCTTCAATGACTACCCACTGACGGCGCCTCTGCATCCATCGGCCACTCTGGAGGCGCAACTCCTTTTAAGGTACAAGTAAACTTTGACATTCCCATATTTGAGGGTCAAATAGATGCAAACGCCGTTGATAGATGGTTGAATCTATTAGAATGATATTTCTCGGTTCATGACTTTTCCGACCAGGAGAAGATTATTTTTGCTGTCGTCAAAGCTACCCCCCTTGTTAAGGACTGGTGGGAAACCTACTGTGAGAAAAAGGACGAGGGAGATCCCTCTATGTTCTCGGCTGCACCCCCTTGGAATTCTTTCCAAGACGCCATCAAGGA
Organism: Pinus albicaulis; assembly: GCA_034641835.2. NCBI lineage: Eukaryota > Viridiplantae > Streptophyta > Pinopsida > Pinales > Pinaceae > Pinus > Pinus albicaulis. The sequence goes on from CM076578.1 coordinate 1,586,863,771, forward strand.
ACAATATTATCTCTTGGGGAGCTATGAGAAGTACATACAATGGACTATGTTGCGGCAACAAAAGGATCAAGATGTGCATGAGCTGAAGAATCTGTTCCATACCCTGCGCACAAAGTTTGGTGCTGAAGTACCGCAGTTGTCTGCACAGATACATTAAGGAGGAAATGGAGTTCCTCGACATCTCCTCGCTTGGTACGACATACTGGTATGCTGCCAAGATTGAACAGAAATTCAAATAGAAGAAGCGAGACTTTGGATCTGCGAATCAAAAGCAAGGGAAAGGTGCCTCCAAACCGTAGAACAAAGAACAAAGCCAAAGCATGGCGGCCCAAGACAACCTTCCAAAGCCACAAGCAAAGAACAACACCGCGAAGTCAAAAAAGGACACGGGAAAGTGGTGTGAGTTCCATAAGAGCTCCACTCACAACCCAAGTGAGTGTCAGGCCATGCAGTCACTGGTGGCCGAGATGAGGGCTTCTGAATCAGATGCATGCTTCGACTTTGAATCAGAATCCGACAAGGGGAATGATAAAGGGAAGCAGATTATTAATGCGGAGCTCAACGCCATCGTTGCCACCACGAAGATCTAGAAGGAGGAATCGGAAGATCCAGAGGAGGAGGAGCGTCTCTTCCACTCCCAGATGTGGGTAAAGGGTTCCCCACTGCAGTTCATTGTCGACAGTGGGAGCCAAAAGAACCTCATTTCAGCAGAGGTTGTGAAGCGGTTGGGCTTGTCGACCATAACACACCCACAACCGTACACCATAGGGTGGCATCACCAAGGATGGGATCTCCGCGTCAGCCTACAGTACCGTCTTCCCTACAACATCAAGCCCTTCATAGATAACGTATTTTGTGGCATTGCTCCTCTTGATGTTTGTGATGTATTATTAGGCCAACCATACTTTGTGGAAGCGACATGCTATGTCTGAGTCCCGACCTCGCGTTGTTATTGTTACTTTGGGAAATAAGTTGTACAGGATACTAGAGGTACAACCACCTGCCACTATCTCTTTTGTTACTGCAAAACAATGCAGTAAGCTCATTTCCAAAATCGAGAATTTGTTTTCTTGATGATCCGCCCTCATGGTAAGAAGAAGACTGTGGCTATGACTTTCAGACAGGGCTCCTCCGCACGACAACGACAAATGGACAAGGTCGTGGAGGAGTACTAGGACATCTTCACCTCACTCACAGAGGTGCATCTGCACTGTTAGGTCAAACACCCCATCAATCTGACCCTAGGTGCGCCGCTGCCCAACGAAGCCATCTATCGTTCTAGAGAGCGATGAAATCAAGAGGCAGATTCAGGAACTACTGCAGAAAAGGTCACATCTGGCCGTGTTCATCGCCCTGTGGGAGCCCGATCGTGTTGGTGCAGAAGAAGGACGAGACTTGGAGACTCTATATTGACTATCAGGCGCTGAACAAGATCACTATTCGGAATACGTACCCGATCCAATGGATTGATGACCTTCTGGATCAACTCAATGGGGTGAAATATTTCAGCAAGATCCACTTGAAGTCTAGGTATCACCAAGTACTAATCGAACCCTCCGATGTATGGAAGATGCCTATCGGGTTGACGAATGCTCCCAGAACCTTCATGAGGCTGATGGACGACATCTTGCGACATCACAAACTCATTTGTAGTAGTGTACTTGGATGGCATCTTGATCTTCAGCTAGACTTGGGAAGAGCACCTCCACCACATCCGATAGGTCCTCCAAACACTGCGGCAACCCCAGTTGTGTGCCAATTTGGAGAAGTGCACTTTTGGCATGACCCAGGTTCAGTATCTGGGATACATTATTGATGAACGGGGTGCATGTGGATCCAAGTCATTTGGGATTGGCCAGTCCCAACCACTCTAACAGAGCTTTGTAGCTTTGTGGGTCTTGCTAATTTCTATTGCAGGGTCGTATTGGAATTCTCTCATATCACTTGGCCCTTGAGTCAAGTCACCAAGGGAGGAGCGAAAACAAAATTCTTTTGGTCGGAATCTCAACAGAAGGCGTTCGTAGAATTGAAACATCGCCTCTGCTCTGCCATAGTGCTCACATTACCAAATTTGCAACAACCATTTGAGATCGAGACAAATGCCTCTGACTATGGTATTTGGGCAATTCTTACTCAACAGGGGCATCTAGTGGCATATCACAGTGAGATACTGTCCGACAAAGTCCGCAAGTATCCCAATTATGACAAAGAAATGTATTCCATTGTGCAGGCTTGCCGACAATGGAAGCGTTACATTTTGGGGAACGAAATGGTCATCTACACAGACCACCGACCCCTGCAGTTCATACAGACACAAGGGAAGTTGCAGAACGATCGCCATTTGAAGTGGTCCACATATCTGCAACAGTTTCATTTGACATCATGTAAAAGAAGGGCAACTCGAATAATGTTGCAGATTGCCTCAAACGACCACCAATCGTGGCGCTAACCACCGTTCTCATCTCTTGTGGGCACGAGACTTCTGATTGGCTGCTTCTCTACAAGAACGATCCAGAATTCAACCACACATACAAGACACTCTTAGAGGGTACGCAAGTTCCAAATTTTCACCTCCAGAATGCACTGTTATGTCACCTGGGCCACCTTTGTGTTCCTTCAAGCGAGCGCGCCGAGATGATTTGGGAAGCGCACTACAGTCGAGTCGCTGGGCATTTCGGGGTCGAGAAAACAATGGCAGTACTACAAAAGTATTTCTATTTGCCAAACCTTCGACAAGATGTCGGGAAGTACATTAGATCCTGCACTTGTTGCGCCATTGCCAAACTGACCATCAAATAGCAAGGCCTCTATACTCCGCTACCTACCTCTAGTCGACCTTGGGAATCCATCTCCATGTATTACATGTTGGGCCTTCCTTCTAGTAAGCATGGAAATGACTATGTTTTCGTGGTCATCTACAAATTCCCGAAGATGGCCATTATGGCGGCCTGCAAGAAGAATATCACAGCATAAGCCACTGCTAAACTCTTCTTTGAAGCTAACAAAGTTCCTTCTCAAGTTAAAATACTCCAAAAGACTTGGAATACAAATATATCCATGAGGATACAAATATTATATTAGATAGTATGATGAATGAGATATGAGATATTTGATAATTACAAATGAGGTCTGTTTATATACCTAGGCAGGTGCCTCTTCACGAAATGTCATGTCTCATCAAACATGCCCTTTTAACCTAATTACTAATTAACTAATTGATCATTATTTATACTATTTATTCATTACATTGCCTTCCTACTCGAAAAGCTTTGTCCTCAAAGCTTGTTGATGAAAGGCCTTGATCTCTTTCCTGCTACGAACATCTTCTCGTCTCGGGGCAGTCATCCTTGTCGATACAAGTTGATATGATCCTCTAAGTGACAAACAAAACTGTTGCACTGAGAATGGATTAGACCATCCTAAATAAATCTTCTGTGGAATCTTGCGATGACTGGCAACTTGTGACGACTTGTTATCACATGAGTGGATCGCACCGACATTAGTATTCTTCGAAACATCAGCTTGTTGTTTCAGTTCTGAATACATAGCTTGGTCGATTTGTTTGCTCCCGTGATTTGGATGTCGATAGGGAACTTTTGTAGTTTGACTTCTTTGATTTTCTTCCGGAGAGGATGTTATTGAGTTGGTTGCAGAACCTTCACTTAGAATGTTACTCGTCTGAACTACAACATCTAAGTTTGCATCTTCTGCAACTTGCTTGTCTTCTTTTTGAGTTGTGACATTTACTGGATCAATGTTCGTTTTTTCTTCAACTTGAACTTCTACATTTGAAGGTTTCGATGATTCATTTTCGACAAGTTGTTGCACCTTTTTTTCTAATGACGACTTGTCTTTCTTCAACGTCTTAATTTGCGTTAGTAACTTTTCATTGTGGTCCTTGAGGCGAGCAACTCCTTCATTCTTGTTAGTGGTTATTTTTTCAACTTCCTTTCGCATAGTTTGGATCACCTTTTTACCTTCTTGAAAAATTACTTTTGAAATTTCTTCCAAGTCTTCAGGCATCACTGAATGTGACTTCAAGTTCACGTCCTATAGTGTTATTTTCTTCTTTTTGTAGGAGAATGTCAAAAACTTCTTTTTCGTATTAAGGATGAATGAACCTAGGGTTTCCATCCATGGTGAACCCAACACAATATCACTATTATCCAAAAGTAAGGTTTTCACTGTAAATTGAGAGATAAAAGTATAATCCCCAATATTTAGTTGTAGACCTTTTATGTCGTATTTTTTTTTTTTGGTCAAAAAAGTCTAATTTTTCGATTATATTTGACTCCAGAATCACCAACTGGTTTGCAATTTTAGGGTTTATATAATTTATTTCTTCGAGGGGTGATATAGCAATAGTGACATCTTTTCCAGATAGAATTCCTTTAAATTTAAATAGCAGCTTAGCGTCGATGGGTAAGGTTTCTAAAAATCTCTCTTTCTTCAATTCTGAATTCACTGCCATTTTGCTTGAGTCGAGATAAACTTTGGGTTTTTAAGGGTGACCCTTCCTAATATTTATAATAAAATATTATTATTTCCTTTTAATAAACCCTCAAGCTTAATTATTCTTTCCAATATCCTTTACTATTATTCCTTCAATCTTTGGTAATGAATCCTTCCCTAATATTCTTTTTCTTAAAGAGGCTCAAATTCTTTTATATATGTATATATTCCTTTTTTAAATAAAATCTTTAGAATATAATGATTTATCTCCTTTTCCACTTTTCCAATACTTAAACCTTTAATAACCTCTTTTTCCTTTTATATACCTTCCGACTTTAATAATGATTCCTTAATATTTTAAGAAATCATTAATAATATTTTTTCTTTTGTTTTTTTTGAAAATTATTTCATATATATAACCTTAAATACAGTCTTCCTTTAGTGATGAGTTCTTTGACTAAGTAAATTCTAGTTTTATTTATTTATTTATATTTATATATATATTTTTTTCAACAATTGTTTTTTTTTTTAAACTCTTTTTTTGTTTTTGTTTTTGTTTTGAAAAGTTACAACCCTAGTGAAACGTGGCTATTCACCTCTCTAGGGTATAATATAAGATATGTTTCCACTTATGTGTATTTGACTCGGTTAATTTTCTCCACGTAAAAAGTAAACTTAGCATTCACACAAAGAGGTTTTTTATTCCTTTTGTTCTTATTTTACCTTGAAAATACCATGGGCAATTACCATGGGCTTCTAAAACCACGAGCTTGTAAACCACTTAAATAAGAATCAAAATAATCTTATCTACTTTTCCTTCTCTTACGTATAGTTTTTTTATCATGCACTTTTTATCAATAATGTAGAAACATTTTTATTTTTTTCTTTTGGAACTATTTTCTTTTAAATCTTTTTTTTTCCTTGTAATTTATTTCCCCTTTTTTTTAAACTTTCCTTTTCTCTTTTATTTATTTTTTATTAATACGTATATTTTATATATATATTTCTTCCCTTTTTTTAAATTTTTATTATGGCCAAAGGCCTACTGGTGAGAATGGAGAAACTCCAAAATTGGTAGCGAAACGCTTAGATGACAACAATGTTGACGAATTTAACAGTCAAGGACTTGGATTGAAGAGCGTGGCTCTGTGCAGCGGTTAAGCGGCCGAAGGCTAGAACTGCTCTGATACCAAATGAAATGAACAAAGTTCCTTCTCAAGTTAAAATACTCCAAAAGACTTGGAATACAATGATACCCATGAGGATACAAATATTATATTAATATACGTATTATATTAATACGTATATTTTATATATATATTTCTTCCCTTTTTTTAAATTTTTATTATGGCCAAAGGCCTACTGGTGAGAATGGAGAAACTCCAAAATTGGTAGCGAAACGCTTCGATGGCAACAATGTTGACGAATTTAACAGTCAAGGACCTGGATTGAAGAGCGTGGCTTTGTGCAGCGGTTAAGCGGCCGAAGGCTAGAACTGCTCTGATACCAAATGAAATGAACAAAGTTCCTTCTCAAGTTAAAATACTCCAAAAGACTTGGAATACAATGATACCCATGAGGAATACAAACATTGTATTCGATAGTATGATGAATGAGATATGAGATATTTGATAATTACAAATGAGGCCTGCTTATATACCTAGGCAGGTGCCTCTTCACGAAAGGTCATGTCTCATCAGACATGCCCTTTCAACCTAATTACTAATTAACTAATTAATCATTATTTATACTATTTATTCATTACATTCTTTGAATGAGTATGGGTGCACTTTGGGATCCCATAGTCTATCATCTCAGATCGGGACAACAGGTTCCTTAATACATTTTGGTCCAGCCTTTGGTCAATATTGGACACCAAGCTCACCAAATCCACAACTTTCCATCCCCAAACTGATGGCCAGACAAAGGTTGTCAACAGGATGATCGTATACATTCTGCGGATGTACAATTCAAAGCATCGATGTACATGGGATGAGAGCTTTCCCTATGTACAACACAGTTATAATCGGGCTCTCAACAGTTCATCTAGCCACAACCCCTTTCAGGTGGGCTTGGGATTCCAGCCACTATGTCCCATTGACGTGGCCATGCCATTTGCGGCAACTCAAGCCGATTCGGCTCTTGTCCAGTCTGAAGCTGACAAAGCGAACAACTTCATTGAGCGCATTTAGCACATCTGCCTACAGGTTCATGACATTTTGGACGGAGCCAATGCTAAGTACAAGCAACAACATGATCAACATTGGGTGCCACACAACTTCCAGGTGGGCAACAAAGTGTGGCTACATTTGCAGAAGAAGCGCCTCGCTGGACCCCACCGCAAGCTTCGCCCGCTCCGATATGGGTTGTACACCATCACCAAGGCTATAGGGCGCAATGCCTTCAAGCTCAGTCTTCCACCATTCCTTGGTCTGCATCCAGTATTCAATGTGGATCGCCTTCGACCCTACTTCCTACCTCTACTGGACACCTTCGACATTGCAAAACAACTCACACCAACAAAGTTAAACCAGAGTCCATGGAACAAGCCACCACGGATTGTATCATGGACATGCAAATCAAAAACACTCAGCAACAGAAGATCCAACTGTATCGGGTTGTAAAAGCTGGTCAACTCTTGCACCAAGGCAAGTGGTTCGCCAGGGACCAAGTTCAACAGAATTTTTCTCATCTCATGTAGGAACTCAACGCAATGGGGAGGAATGATCCAGGTGGATATTGGCACCTGCCTGTTCCACTTGGGTTCCCACCATTGTTTCTTTAAGTTTTTTAGTTTCCTTAATTATAGCACAATTTACTATTTTTAGTAGTTTTTCGGGTCCTGAACTTCCGGAGCCGTTTTGAGGCCCTAAACGACGTTCTTTGGGAAAACTGGGAGCACCATGGATGTTCCTGTTGAGATTTTGTGTATTTGGGGTAGCATCGGTTGTGCTCGAGCTCCCAAATTTTGTGGAGGGACTAGAGTACACTTGCACCTACAAGACATAGAAATTGATTTGGGAAATTTCATCTGGTTTAGGAGATATTAAATTAATTAATTAGTTTAATGTATTTCCTAAGTTAAAACTTAGGGAACTTAAATAATTAAAGTGAATTTAATTAAACATGTGATGAAATTGTCTTAAGTCACACAGATCAAGTTTTCTTTTAATCTTAGCCATTGATTCAAGATTTGATCATGGCCGTTGGTTTCCCAACGAGAAAAATATAAAGGAAAGGCTTGGGATCATTTGTAAAGACACACAGAGGCAGAGTACTGAAGCTAAGATGAGATTCTAAGGCGGGTTTGCTAAGAAATCTCAGAAGTGTTTCAGCTGCTGAGAGGGGAAATTAGGCTAAGGGGATGATCTGATCCCGGGGTCTAAAATCAGCAATAGGCAGAAATCATCTCAGAGAGGCAGCGCAGAGAAGCAGGAGAGTAGCAGCAGGAAGAGCAACAACTGTGCTATGCAGGTGCTGTGCAGTCCCTCAAGAACAGCGTGATTTTCTACAGGAAACCCTCAGGGGTTACGTAGAGACCATAAGGGGCAGCGTAGGGACTACGTCACCTAGTTTGGGGTAACACAACCCTTTCCGGAGCAACGCTGAGGGTCAAAGGGGTTTCAGAGGCTGATGTAGAGGCTTCAGGGGCAATGCTGGGGTTTCTAGGCCCTAATTTTGGCTGAGTTCTGTAAATCCCGTTTGAGGGTGTGGATCAGTCATTATTTTGGCCCTAGATCAGCCAGTGAGCTGTAGATCTATTATTTCTCTGTCGGGTTTTCCAGGTCTGGAACCGAGGCTTGTTGTATTCAGAAAATTCTTAATAATAAAACCCTCCAGCAGGCAGAAGACCGGTTTTCCCACATTGGGTTTCTCCGGGGACTATTTGTCTAGAAATAATTGTGTCACTTTGTCTATGTGTGCATGAACTTGTTCTAGATCTGGATTCGTGGAGATTTGTTATGTGTTTTGCTTTGATTTTAACTTGAATTTTATTTAGTTAATAACTTATTTAAGTAGGAGGAGCATAACCAGATTAGCAATAATAATTTCTGCATAAAGTGTAAAGATTTAGAAATTTCCACAGTTCCTTCGATATTGGTCACATCAAAAGTTGTAGTGCTCGGATAGATCTTTCTAATGAGGTATTGTGCGCATCAAACGAAGATCGTATGCCAAAGTTACGTCCCCGGGAAGATTGATGTACCAATTTACCCAAACGGGGCCCATAGATTTGGCGCTCCATCTCCTAGGGTTAGGTTTTTGGATGTTTAGGGCTTTCCATTGTTTCTCAATAATAAATAGGCCCTCGAGCCTCCTTGTAACACAGTTCAGAGGCCTGTGGCCACCACATCTCTTCTCAGAGATAAGCTACTAGCGCCCTAGCTAGTTTGTTTCCATTATGTCTATAAACAAATTTCATTTCTTTGATATTAATGAAATGAAGTGCTATTTCCGCTGCATCTTTGTACTTATGCTTATGTGTATTCTGTTGCGTTCTTGCATAAATCCGGATCACGGATTACCAGTGATAGTGTGAGGTATTTCTCACTAATTTTCTGCCAGTCAGATTCTCTATATTGGATAGCCAGTAAGACATCCAAGATTGTATTCAGAACTAATGCTTAACAATAGAAACTCTCAGTTGATGCACCGGTTTTACCGCATTGTGTTTTTACGGGGACTTAATCCAAAAATAACAATGTCATATGTGTTTATTTCTTTCTTGCCCAATTCTTGTTTCTGCATATAATTTAATTAGTTAAGGCTACAATTGTATTTTCTTCGATATTTACAGTTTAACACAGTAAATAACTTGCATGGAATTAACAAGTAGGAGAAGTAATATTAGATTGCTGCAGTAGGGCTTCGGGATTCCGAATTTTCACAGTATCAAGTGAATCATGGCAGGTATTAAAGGACCGGTACTGCAACCACATCTGATAGGGAAGATTTTCTAGAGGTGGAGGACACTGTTCTTGATGGTTAGTTTTGGGAAAGTGTGAAGTATGTTTTGCAGTTCACCAAGCCCATTTATAACATTTTTTTTGTAGATACGGATGTGCCAGTGATTAGGAGGTGTATAAGCAAGTGGATGGCATGATAGGGAAAATCAAAGATATTTCTGAATTCAGACTGCTGTGATTCATAATGATTATAGGAAGGCTCTTTCAAATTAATCGCATATGATTTTTGTTCAATGGAGTGGAACATTAATATTATCCCACCTTTTGACCACATGTTTGTGTGGTCATACAAGATGGCATCCTTCAGTTGAACAATATCTTTGATTAGAGGAAAGCTCTTTCGGATTAATCGCATATGATTTTTGTTGTCAACCTTCAGTTGAACAATATCTTTGATTAGAGGAAAGCTTTTTCGGATTAATCGCATATGATTTTTGTTGTCAACTGAAATCATATGCGATTAATCCGAAAGAGCTTTCCTCTAATCAAAGATATTGTTCAACTGAAGGATGCCATCTTGTATGACCATATTCACAAACATGTGGTCCAAAGGTGGGATAACACTAATGTTCCACTCCATTCCTTGGCATATGTCCTTATGCTAAAATGCTACTCTCCATCTTGGTTGGCCAAACCTGCACTTGAGGGTGGGTTTAGGAGAAAACCACATACAGATCCAAAGGTACAAAATGGGTACATGCTAGTATTAGACAAGCTTGTCCCTGATAGGGAAGGGGGTGCTATATTGCATGGAGAATTAAACAAGTACTTTAGTCAAATTAGAATGTTTGGTACTTTGCTTGCAATTGACGATTGGGATAGATTGGATCTTGTTGAATGGTGGAACATGTATGGCTCCGAGGGACCTTTGGAAAAGTTGGTAGTTAAAGTGATTTCACAGGTGGTTAATGCTTGTTCTTCTGGGAGGTGGTGGAGCACCTATAGCTTCATCCGAAATGTCAAAAGAAATTGCCTCAACCAAAACTGGGCAGAAAGCTTGGTTTACCTATAGTACAACTTGAGGTTGTTGATAGATTATTGTGAGCATGCTTGATTTGAGCATATATTACATGGGACAACATCTCGAAGGAGGATAATTTGGAGGATGGAGCCTTACATTTAGAACAATTGGAAGTATGACTTTTATACATTGAGGATGGTGGTCATGAAGCAACAACAACAAAATTAACAACAATGCCACCCCCATCCACTACTAGGGCTCAAGTTGCACTAGCTTTGCTGCCACCTCCATCTGCAACATTGTGTGGAGGTCATGTGCCTTCTGGTTCTAGATGTGGTTCACAACCATTGCAGAGTCCGACTATGCAAGAGGAGACTCCCATTGTTCGTAGATCATGAGAAAATAAATTAGAAATTTCTCGTGGCAAGAAGAAATTTCAGTAGATAGTAGATTTACTTGTATTGTCTAGTTTGTAGTACTTTTTATAACTCTTGATTCTTGCATATTTATTATGGTATTTTTTGTAAACAATATATGACAATTTAAGTTTGAAGTTTCAAGCTAGCAATTATAAGTCATTGGCAATGAATTATGAATATGATGCTTTGTGAAACACTTCATTTTATATTTGATATTCTTTGTCATAATTTGGTAATGGTTACAAGTACAACTTTAGTGATGATAAATGTTATATATTTAATTTTGAGACTTTGAAACTTTAAGGATGATGAGAATCGAGATGTTGTGGACCTCTGCGTTGATGAAGACTATAACTACTAGATGGTTGATGTTACATGGTTTAATCAATGTTTTTATGTTTTTTATAACTAATTCATCATTCTACATGATTTTGTTGACATATACGCATCAAAATATATAAAAATTTATATTATATAAAAACGTTCTTGAAAATTCTCCCGACCCGAAAGCATCTGAAAATTGTTGCTTCCACTCCCGGTCTTGCTCCCGCTTTTGGTTCCAAGCAACCCTGCTTCTATCATTTGAGGGAAGATGTTTTGGGTTACTTTTCACCTTCCTCTATTGGTTTGGTAATTATTTGGTGCTTTGCTTTGTCTATCCATCTTGGAACCTTGGCAAGAGGTATGGAGTATGTCTATCAAGCTATAGGTGATCTTGTTGGAGAAGGTTGCGCCCTTGAGAACCCCTCTTTGTAGGGCCTTGGTCTTTATTGCTAATCTTGATTGGAGATAATTTTTGTCCTCGTTGGATCTAATCTCTTACATCTAATCCTTCAAATGAAATAGACAAATTCTTAAGAGGGGTTTCCTTCTTGACTCCATAAGTCCCATTTGATTCACCTCTATTCAATTTCCCTTGTTGGATTGGCACTAATCTCTACTCCCTTCCACTACATTTTTTAAAATTATATGAACCTTTAAAAGATTGTTTTACTAAAGCTACTCTCAGTTCATCCTGTGCCTCATTGCTTAGCTTTTGTAATTCTACTAGGGATACCCTCCAAGAGCCAGAGGTGAGCCGAGCTAATGTGAAGAGGACAACTTGCTTAGGTGTCTCGACTCTTTGTTGAGTGAGTGGCAACCTGTGTTGCAGGAAATGAGGGTCCAACCCTCATTTCAACGAAGAAGCGAAACGAAAACACATTTTCGACCATACTGGGCCGGTTCTTGTTGGGGAAACGTGCCCAATATGGCCAGAAACGCGTTTCCAGGCTGTACGGCCACGTTTCCATCGATTTAACTTGTTTTTTTAATTTTTTTTGGTTTGTATCTTTTATTATTTTTGTAATTGTTGAAAGTGTCTTTTGGATGCTTCTAGATGGCTATCTCAACTTATAAAAAGACTCTCGCCTCATTCTCTCATCACACGAATTGAGCAAGTTGTTTCACTTGGAGAAGGGTGATTTTAGCAAGGAGAAAAGAGGAAGAGAGTAGTGCTTCAGCTAGGGCGTTTTCACTAGTGAGCAAAGGAGATTTCAGTAGCAAGAGAAAGAGATTTCAAACGCAGATTTGGAGTGCGAAGTTTCCAGCTAGGACATTCTTGGTTTTTGGCTTAGCTACAACCATATTTCTATTGTTTTTTGTGGCATTTTGGGGAAGCTTCAACTACACAAAATTAATTTGGGTAAGAAGCATTCAATTTCTTGGTTTTTTTTCCCATTGTTTCTTCTATTTTTTGAGGGTTTATGCTACCAAAATTATGAAAAACGTTTTGTATTTACAAATTTGTTTTTTGATTTTTTTTTGCACCAATGGCTTCCATCCAAGGATCGAGTTCAAGCTCCAAGTCCAACCCAAGTGTTGAATATTATCCTCTTTGGAGCCATGTTTAGAAGCTTCAAAGATGTGGAGGTGGTGACTCATGGGAATGACGATGTAATCTTTGCAGTAATTCTTACAAGGGCTCTTACCCAAGAGTGAAGGCACATCTTTTGCATGGAGGAGGACAGGGGATCGCAGGTTGCACAAAAACATCATACCCTGTGGTGAGTAGGGAATATCAAAGAGAGTAAAATCAGGCGGATGGAATTAAAAGAGGGCATGATGAGCTTAGTCAAGCTACTACTAAAGCTCCATCAAATATTGAACCAAGGATTGTAGCCGAAACAAGGAAGAGGAGAGCCACTCAACAACCAGAACAACCACCATCCAGAGGGGCATCCGGTACAGTTCAAGATAGCAGAATTGCTAAATTGGTGAATGTGCAAGCAAGAGTAGAAGCTGATTCTAGAGTGGCTAGGTGCATCTATGCATGTGGTATCCCATTCAATGTTGTTCGCTCTCCTTACTCGCAAGATATGATAAGGGCAGTTAACAGAGCTCCTCAAGGGTACAAGGGGCCCAACTCTGAGAAAGTTAGAACTCAACTTCTCAAAAATGAGAAGGATCTTGTGGAGGATTGATTTCTTGCTAATGTTCACAACCCTTGCATTTGAGCTTCTTTAGAGTGCTGACACTGATCAACCTTTCTTAGGAGAGGTATATGATGTCATGGATTCCCTGGTTGAGAAAACTATGGAAATCATTTCACAAGAGTCTCCACAACTTTTGTTTGTAGATGATCATTTTGCTGAATTAATCAAGAAAATCATTGTTGATAGGTGGAACAATTTCAACGCTCCATTGCACACTTTAGTACATGTTTTGAACCCCAAATTTTATGATGAATAGCTTATTGCTCAAAGAAATGGGAAGAGGAAAGCACCCCATAAGGATAGAGAGGTGGATAAGGGGGTGAAAATACCCTTTATGAAAATTTTTACAGCTCATCTACAGAGGGTAGTGAAGGAAGAATTTGCCAGTTTTGCTGTAGGAATATATGATTATTCAGATATATCATCTTTGTAGGAGAGAAGCACCATGAATCCAGTTAGGTGGTGGATTTGTCATGGAGCAAATGGTGTACATTTGCAAAAGCTTGCCATTCGCATCCTTTCACGAGTGGCAAGCTCTTCATCAACAGAAAGGAATTGGAGCACCTATGGTTTTATTCATTCTGTGAAGCGCAACAGGTTGGGCTCACAGAAGCAAAGGATATTGTTTATGTGCACTCCAACCTTCGCCTTGCATCTCGTAGGGGTTCAGAATATGGCAATGGTCCTTCTAAAGAATGGGATGTGGATCCAGAAAATCCTGATTTGGAGCTCTCTCTTGCTGCCATGAATATTGAGGACCAGGAGCATGGAAGTGGAACTGACCAAACATCTTCTTCAGCTACACCATCCACTGCTGAGCATGCTTCTGCTGCTATTTTTGATGAGTATTCTGGTAATGAGTATTAGTCTTTTAACTTTATCGTACTTGCAGCCTCATAGTCTTTATTGTACTTGCAACCTCATATATATAATAAAGGCTGATTTTGAGATTTTGATATAAAATAAAGGCTGGTTTTAGATATTCCGATATTGCTATTTTCATTGTGTTTGTTATCATTCATGTGTAAATGTGATGTAATATTGTATGCTTTGAATGCAATAAATTATAATTTATCATGTATGTTTTATGATTTCACATAACATATCGTAAATGTCCTAAATTCTAATATATATATATATATATATATATATATATATATATATATATATATATATATATATATCGCGCTTCAAGCCTAAAATTTGGGGAGGTTGCGTTTCGTACCGTACCCCGTTTCGGAAACTCTTTCTATTTCTCCGTTTAGTGCAACTTAGGTGGCAATGCTTTTGTTGTAGGGCATGTCCAAAATTATATTACAGGAACAATTGGAGACATATTTTTATTCATATCTGCATTCACTAACAATATATTTAGAGGTAATACTCAAATTTCCATTGATTAATAAATTTTTAAATCCTTTGCTTGCTTCCACTTTGCTTCCTAGGTTTATGCATAAATTCTTCAACTTATTTCCTAATCCTTGATATATACTTGTAGATATAAAGTCTTGGCGTCCGGTCTTGACTCTGTTGAATTTTAATAATCTGCCTTTAGTTGTCAGCATTTAATTCCTTGTCATTTTAGTCTCTAAAGCTATCTACCTGAAGCATGCTGTTGAGGTAGTCATAATTTGTTTCACTAGACACAAAATTGCATTCAAGAAATACATAGGTCTTGGTAAGCTGCTATCCATATCCAGGATCATATTCATTTTTCCAAAATACAAAATTGATATAGATATTCTGTGTCCATTGCATGGTTTTAAAAACCGATTGTCCAGACTCGGAACCGGCCGAGTCGACCAAGCCAAAGGGATGGCCAGTCTGACTCGGTGGTTAAACCGGTCCGGCGGCCGGTTTGTGACCGAGTTGGGCGAGCCGTACATCGACTTGGCTGGCTCGGTTACAAACCGGTCGGCTCGGCTGAGCCCGAGTTAACTCGGCCGGTCAACTCCAGCCGACCGTTGGCCCCAAAAAATCCAAAAAACGGACTTGAAAATCAATTTTTTTTTGCTGTTAGGTTTTTTTTTACCTTATCTAACCCCTCCCCATCCTATTTAACCTACCCAACCCCTCTCAATACCTCACATCTATCTCATTGAATTTGCTCGAGCATTTGTGAGGATTTTGTGAAGAGTTGTGGAGTTGGTTTTGGAGTAGCTTTGAGGAGTCTTTTGGGCAAGCTTTGGAGCAGCAGTGAGGAGCTTATTGGGCAAGCTTTGGAGCAACATTGAGAAGTTGGTTTGTTGGAGCTACATTGAGGAGGCGCATAACTCGTCTATCTCAAGGTGGTAAGGGCAAGAGTATAGTTCCAGTTGAGGATGTTGATTCAGAGGAGGAGTGAGCAGTTTCCCCCTCTGGTTCAGACCCAGAGGTTGGGGAAGAGCCAGAGGACATTGGCTTGTCAGATGTCTAGCAGGCTGCAGTAGTGATTATTCATGTTTTGTTGTGGAGGCCATTTAAAACCTCCTTGTTTATGCTTTTTGTTTTGATCTCTATCTCATCATCATGTATTGGACAGTGCACTGGGTGCAATTTTGATATAATGGATATATTCATGAGCCTACATTGATCATATGTTGTCTTTTGTCTATATTGTAATGCTTTGTGTTTGGAAACATGAATAAAAATCTTTAAAATTATGTTTTAGTACAAAAAAATTAATATTTAATGTATTTTTTACGAAAACCGAGTCATTGAAACTGAACCGGCCGAGTCGATAGTGAGTCAGAGTTGGAGTCGGAGCCGACCTTCGGCCGAATCGGAACACGATTCCGATTTTTAAAACTATGGTCCATTGAAGAAGGAGACACTGACCGACTAAAAGTGTACATTTGTTCCCTGTTCTCTGTGATAAAAAAGAAAGAAAAGAGTATTTGCAAGTAGAATCCATTTGCATCCTTGTATGTGTGCTACTTGGAAAAATCAGATCATAAAATGTATATGGACATCATCTATGTTTTTGTGCATTCAATGATTTCGTGTTTAACTGTCAATTAGTCTGTTTTGTTTAAATAGACACAATTGCATTCATGGAATACTTAGGAAGGTCTTGGTAAGCTGCTCTCCATATCTTTGTATCAATATATTCATGGTACTCCAAGGATCCTATTTCATTTTTCCAAAAGACAAAATTGATATGGATAGAATCTAGATTCTTGTGTCCATTGAAGAAGAAAGAAACACTGACATACTAAATGTGTACATTTGTTCCCTGTTATTTGTGCAAAAAAAGAAGAAGAGTATTTGCTAGTATAATCCATTTGCATCCTTGTATGTGTGCTGCTTGGAAAAATCACATCATGAAATGTATATGGATATCATCTATGTTTTTGTGCATTCAGTGATCTTGTATTTAACTGTCAATTAGTCTGTTTTGCCCTTTATAAGAGTTAGTGCTCTGCGTACTGCAGAAGGCTTTAACTGATAGAAACAGATGGCTGGGCAAGACGAACTTTGTTGAAATCCGTTCCTTCTGGCACATTTTTAGAAGCTTTGATCGAATGTGGACCTTCCATATTTTGTCTTTACAGGTACATATGAAATCTTTCTTTTTCTATTCCAAATAAACTTGTATTGTATATGCACTTTGCGATTTTTGGTCAACTGAATGTTTGATCTTTTGGATCTGTAGGCAATGATAATTCTTTCCTGGAATGGATCGGGCCAGCCAACTGGAATCTTTGATCAAGTTGTTTTTAAAAAGATCTTAAGTATTTTTATCACAGCTGCAATATTAAAGCTTGTTCAAGGTACAAATACTCCGCTTGCTTGTCAGTGACCAAATGTTGTTCTCAGAAAATTGTAGTTTGTAACAAACTGCAAATACTAGTGATTGCAGTTCATTTGGATGCTTTCTGCTCTTTTAATGACTAAAATTGAACATTATATTCATTCCAGTAGAGTTATGGAAGGAGTTCATGTTGATTTAGAATTGGCCTTTTGTCTAACTGTGTTAATGCCAAAATCTGCAGATAAGAAGAATGAACGGATCTGTGAGAAAACTGTAGATAACTAATGCTGTCACTATTAGCTGCCTCTCCATTTGTACTGGTGCTTTTAGAGTCTCAGGGGGTGCCACTAGGATGTGTGTTTGCTGTTCGTTAATTAGTAAAGTTTGCATCTATAGTCAGACCTAAACAAAAACACCTAAGCTGCCCCTAAGTGCCTGAAAGCACTCAAGAACAGTGGTAGATTCACAAATTAAATAACAAGGGTTAAGGTCAGATTTATTAACCAATTTACAACAGTTGTTAAGTGAATGAAACAACATGAATCTGCTTATTAAGTGAAGGAACAATTCAAATTAATTGCATGGAATAAAAGGACTAGATCCTTGCAGCACAATGGCACACACAAAACAATCACACAAATTTGAAGAGTTTGAAACACTGCATAGTTGTTGGAAGGATTAAGAGAGGAGTGAATCAGTATTTCTCTTCAATCAATTAATTTTAATTTTCAGAGCATTCAAATTGACAATAACATTAGTTCAAAAATAATTCAACATCACATTAGAAAACAACACCATTCAACAATGCATGGCATCAAGACAGTGCACCAAAATTTTTAGGTGGAAACCCTTCTAGGAGAAAGATCATTGAACATTTCTTAATATTTGTCTTTAGTAATTTACATCAATTAGGAAGCTCCAACTTCCAAGATTTTCAACTTCAATTGAAGGAGTCTCCAACCCCCTGATTTACCAGCTCCAACCAGAACGAAACTCCAACACTAGTTTACAGACTCCAACTTGAAGAATGCTCCAACACCCTGTTTACCAGCTCCAATGCTTGCTTTACAGGCTCCAACCTGAAAGATGCTCTAACACCTTATTTACTACCTCCAATTGGAAGGACGCTCCCATGCTTTATGTAGGCTCCAACTACGCTGGTACCACCCTGCGACCCTAATTAGCCGACGGGTCACGTTTCACAATTTTCAGGCTGAATCCGTCTGTGGTCAAAAACAAAAGACTCAACAATACAAATGTTAATATTTTATTTTTATTTATTTCAGATTGTTCTATGTTGTATGAATTACTTTAGCGGCTAGCCCAATTCCAAACTTCAATTAGCAATATTTCTAATTACAACTAGTCTTTCCATTGATCAACAATAATTGAAGATAAAATAATTTATGCAATGACAAAGAAGACAATCAACACATCCACAAGAGACATAGGATTTGGTCAAAGACCAGGGAAAAACCCCACTAGGGGGAAACCCCTCTCTAATTCTTCTTCTATTAGATTGTCATAAAATATTAAAATGTTCAACGAGGAGTACCATGAGCCCAATACAATATGATCATCAATACAACCCAACAAATTCAGAAACCAGTATACAGTGGCAGAATATATCAGAGACAACTCGATTCAGACTTCAGATAGCTTCAAAGAACTTCGGATGATGGTCAACTGTGGTCAAACCCCAGGACACTCCCTTCAAGTTAGCATGTGAGCGTCTTTAGGTCCTAGACACTACCTTGGGTATAGCATGCGTGCGTCTAGGGAAGAAATTTTCCAGTTCCGTGCCAGCGTCCGGAACAAAAATGCTAATTTTGTGCGAGCTTCGGCTTTGAGACTTCGGACCAATGTACGATCTTTTCCTTCACCAATGTGTCGAACCAAATCAGATAGAGGAGAAGAAGATGCGTGATGTTGTGATGTCCAAATGAGCTTCTAGGTCACTTGTATTTATAGGCTTCTAGGGGGTGTCCAATGATGTCCATTTGATGTTGAGGCCTGTTAATCTCTTGCCGCCTACACCTACCTACAAGTTAGTGATAAAATCCTTTAACCCCACAAGGTGTGGTTGGTGGCAAAGAACTCAGAGAAAGGGTTGTCACACTAATCCCTACTCTCTCCATTTAAGCTCTCTCCTAGGTTAGCTAAGGGGGGTGGTTCCTAAAATGAAGAAACTAAGTTAAAAGATGTGAGGTTCTAGGAGAATGATAGAGTGAAATTGGATTACTTTTAAAGATTTATGAGCACATATGAACAACTTGAAATAATAATGATAATGATAAAACCATACAACCAATGCCTTATAGAGAACTTGCTCAAAAGTAAAAATAATGCTCTCAAAAGTGAAAGCAAAGTAATCCTGAAATGGAAACAAAAGATTGTTAGCACAAGATATTTGCAGGATAAAATGCCTTTGAGATAATCAACTTTAGAAATTAAAACATTGAAACATATCTTGCCACAATTAGAAATCAACTTGGACAATGCTAGATGCTAAATGTGAAATTAGACTTGAAATATGAAAAGAAAGCATTTGTTAAGAGCATTACAATACTAGCTTTTGGAATACACTTTGCATAAAAACCCCAAACCATCAAGAGACAAGTAAAGTAAATGTGATGGAGAGTGCTCTTGGTTAATTTTATTAATTACCTCTAGAACAAAGATTGCAAATCAACTCTTCAATCCTCAGACCTCAACCTCGCCCAAATCATGTGGATCTTACAGTGAGGAGTCAATAGAGGAGCAGAGGGTCCCTAAGAGATCTATTCAACCAACTATTGTTGGAGGTAAAATTTTAGTGAGTATTGGTATGCAAGTTACGTTGATTGTCCCAATTAAATTGTTTCATGCAATGTTTTAAAGGAAGTGGAAATGAGATAGTGCTCATTGCAATAACATATCAAACTTGAGAAACAAATATGGAAATAAACTCATGTGCGTTGCACCATTAAAACAAAATTAGGCAAGTTAAATGAAATAAATTCTCCTTAAGATACAATTGTTTCACTTGAGAGATAATACTCCAATATTTCCCCAAAATATATATAGCATAAATGGACTAAATAAATGAAGCACGCACCTAAAAATTCATGAAACAATTAAAACTTGCCAAACATGTAAATTGCTCACACATAAAAGAGATTTGCTCAAGTTTGTAGATTTTGGAACTTGTGCATGCTAGATTTATTCAGACACAAGATTTAGTGAAAGGAAAGTGGAGTGAATGTGTTGTTAATTTTTAGCATGCATGAGATGAAAACTAGAAAGCAAGTCAATCCACCCAAAGAAGGTTCGTCCTCTTCAACTAAGGAAGAGGGATACCATGGGAAAAGATCCCAAGCTCCCTCAAGCAAAAAATGATCTTTTATTAGTGATTACAATGAGAAAAAGAAACCTGTAAGAAGGCCGCCCAAAAGGAGATCTTTACAAGGATAAGAGCTTTGGAAAAAGCTAGAATATCCTCCTCAAATATGACAACAAGAACAAATGCAAAACACCTCTAAAACATAAATTTTTGGAGGCCTCAAAGCCCCACGACCTAGATAACTTGCTGTTGTCCCATAGAGCTCACGACCTACCTAGTACATCAGTCTTTGAGATGATGGAAGGTCCTGCATGGAAAAGCATTAGTAGTTTCCTGCCACCTCTTCTTCAAGCTCTTTGTTGTCCAATGCACAGATCTATGAGCTACAAGACGAAATCAAATGTTAGAGCAAGATAAACAAGATTAAACTACAAACTAATATACAAGAAACACTAGCTCAAGTAATGTGTGTGAACTCCCATACTTGCCAAGTTTAGAAATTACTCTTGAAATAGCATGTATATCTTTGAAATCTTTAAAAGAAGTATTTTGAATTTTAAATGGAATGGATCATCAAATAGCTAGATAACACGAAAACTCCTTGGTCTTCGTTGGATGAAAGACTCGGGGTTGAAAATAGTTGAGTCTTGGATCACTGTGAATTTAGGAGTGAGTTGATCTATGTGAGACTTCTTCCATGCCCAGATAGATTCCTGCACACAATACAAAGAGATCTTCCCTACACACTTTAACTAATATTAATTTGCAAAAGGATTAGAGCATCATAATGAAATAAGCTAAACTAAACATTCCTTTGAAAGTGACTCAGCAAACTTATTTCTAGAATAGTACTCTAAATCAATGATACATGCAAGATAGCTTGCATGTATCAGTCCAAGCAAGATGACAAATATGAACTAATACCAATCAAACATGTAAACAAATTCAAATATAATAGCAAGATTATGGAAAGAAATCACCTCATAACGCCAAGAGAACACTAGCCCAATAACCCCAAAGCACTGATTTTACTAACCAATATGCAAGTACAAAATGACAGAGTTTCCTCAAGCCTAATAGCTCATAACATGATACAATATGAGAGCCCATGGCTCTATTATATACAGAGTTGAGAGTAATTCCCAAGGAAGAATGCATGTGAGAACTGAACTTGGATCAAATCCCAAGGAAAGATAAGGCAAGTTTGATGTGGAGAAGACTGAGACATCATAGCAAAATCAAATTCCATATGTGCATCTCAAGGGAAATTGAATTCCAAATATGACCTAGTGAACTCATCCATGAGTGAAGCGAAGTACCGTGCTACATCCAGTCAGCCACTGCAAACTCAAACTAAGAGAAGCCCCATCTGCAGATGATCCCAATGAAGCTCTGCGTAGGCCCCTGAGAATTGTGTGATTCCTCCAGTGAACTGCGCAGTCTGGCCCAAGGGAAATGCGTAAATCCTCCAAGTGAAGCTTTGAGTGCTGCAACACTCCAGATAACTCGTGAGAAGAGGTCTCGACATATTCTTCAGTTAACATATCCTGTAGAATATTCAATACTGACTCAAAACTCATCATTACTAGCATCACTTATTACAATTCCTTGTAGGGCGTGGAATCTGGGTATAAGAGAAAATGACGAGAAGTAGAAGTAGAGTTTAAAAACTCTGGTGAACTAATGATATATGATGATATCTGATGGTACAAGTGTCCTTTGGTTCATCCTTGGGCGTGGAGTCTTCACATAATCATCAAGTGCCACTCCAATGGTCAACAAGACCGACTTGTGCAAATGTGTATGTGGGTGAAGCCGACCTGATCCAATATCCATAAGTGGGTGCATAAAATTAAAAACCAACTTCTTCTTATTCGAATGAGGTGATCTTTAGGTTGATTTTGGTCCTCTCGAAAAGAGGAACTCAATACCATCATCATCTCCATCAAATGAGTAGTCCAAAGTGGAATTTTATCGCAATTGCATAATTTGAACACTCCCTCTCAGCTAGGGAGAATTCCACCTGTAAAACCTGTCCATCGATCAATGTGTCATCTTGTCATCATGTGTACCAATATGCTCAGCACTATCTGCTGAAACATTCTCGAATCTAAAGAAGAGTCATGGGGAGCAAAATCTACCACCCTTTATCAACGTGCTACAACCTGGAATATGTGTCAGCGGGCTACTACCCAGAAATGTGTCATCGGGCTACTACCCAGAAATATGTCATTAGGCTACTACTTGGAAATATCATTGGGCTACTACCCAAAAATGTCACGGGGAGCTGCAACTCAACCCATATCGAACAATAGGTGATGTAGGGGAGCTACTACTCAACCCATCCTATCGCCTATCGATCTTCCCATCAATGACCCCTAAGAGTGATGTGGTAGAACAACTGCATCATAATCCTAGCTTGGGCGAGATAGCGGACTTACCAGAGGTAAGGGATTCATGCCCCCAAGCCTCCTCACCCGTTGGCCAAATGGAGAGGGATAATCCCAACAAGCCCAACATGTGGGTATGATGCCAACTGGGGTATACTCTGCAAAGACCAAGATATGGTGAGCTACTACTCCAACCCTATGGGTAACAAATGCGGGTGATACCCTATTGTGCAGAGTTCCCTTAACCCTAGGAGCCCTCTATGTCAATTCCTCACCTTGGGAGCTCAGACAGGGGGGAAGAGTATGGCTCAGTGCCCTCGATCAGTGGTGCCCCTCATCAGGAGGGCTCACATCCATCAGTCCAAGTTGCTCTCGAAAGACCAAGAACTTCCCTTTCAACGAAGCCTTGGTGAGAATATCTACAATCTACTCATCTGTTGATATGTGATGGAGACGAATGACTTGTCTCTGTACCAGATCATGAATGAAGTGGTATCAGATCTCTATGTGCTTGGACTTGTCATGAAACACGAGATTCTCTGCCAGACGAATCCCACTCTTGTTGTCACAATATATTACTGTAGTGTCTAGGACCTGCTCAAATAGCTCTCCAAAGAGCTTCCTCAACCAAATTGCTTCGTTGCTAGCCATGCTAGCAACAATATACTCTCCCTCGGCAGTAGTCAATGCTACACGCTTTTGCTTCTTGTTCATCCAATATATAATGGCAGATCCAAATATTAAAACAAAATCCAGATGTACTGTTCCGGTTGATAAGATTTCTTGCGCAGTCAGCATTGCTGTATCCAAGTCGAACGTCTTCGATAGAGTATCTCAGAGCAAGTGTAATCTTCCCTTGCAAATATCTCAAAATGTGTTTGACAGCGGTCCAATGTGCATGGAGAGGCTCGGTCATGAATTGTTTAAACATGTTCACTGCATAGCATATGTCCGGACGGATGTGCACAAGGAACATAGAGCCCCAATCAACTGTCTATACTTGGATGGATTCGCCAAATCAGGTCTTTCTACTTCTCCACATAATTTCTTGAAGTTTATTTCCATCGGTGTGGGTAGAGACTTGCATTCGGTCATTCCAAATCTTTCGAGCAACTTCACAACATATTTTCCTTGTAAAAGGAAAATTTCACTAGGCCTTTGCCACACATCAAGGCCTAGAAAGTAGTGCATGAGTCCAAGGTCCTTCATTTCAAATTCAGAGGCTAGCTCCCTATTACACTCGATCATCAGAGGCTCACTACATGTCAAGAATAGATCGTCAACATATAAAACTAATATTAGCGAAATACCTCGGACTACCTTGAAGTAGAGGTTGGGATCGACATTGCTTCTTGTGAATCCCAGCTTCACCAAATAACTGTCTATGCAGGCATACCACGCTCTTGGGGCTTGCTTCAAACCATACAGTGCCTTCTTCAATCTACAAACATGTGTCCTTCAATCCTCTACTTCAAATCCCCGTGGTTGCTTAAGGTATACTTCTTCTTGTAGCATGCCATGGAGAAACACGATCTTTACGTCTATTGGATGAAGGGTGCATCCTTGACTTGCGGCAAGGGTAACTATCGAATGAATGGTTGTATATCGAGCCACAGGTGCAAATATATCATCATAATGTTCTCCCTGTTTCTGGGAGAATCCTTGAGCCACAAACCTCACCCTGTATTTTTCAATGCTTCCATCAATTCCATGCTTTATCTTGAATATTTACATCGAAGTTACCACGGATTTCTCCTTCGGTTTCGGCACAACATCCCAGACATCATTCTTCATAATAGATTCATATTCTTAGGCCATAACATCTTTCCAAACTTGTTCTTTTATGGCTTTTTCGTATGTTGAAGGTTCGACTTGAATCATAGTGCTCATGGCTGCAACATATCCTTGGTATGTCCAAAATTGAGTGTTATCATTGTCACAACATGGGACACTGTAGGAGCGATTGCCTTGACAATCCTAGGAGGAAGGAAAGAGACGAAGATCATGCTAACATGGATGAAGAAACATCATTCCCCAAGAAAGCAAAGCCTGAAGATGACTTAAGGGACTTGCACTACTAAGCTCTCTCCCTTCTCTCCTATATTTTATTTGTATATTTTATGTAGTATAGGTTTAACATCTTCTTGGAATATATTTCTTTGTTTATAAGTTTAAGGTTTTCCCTCAAGCTTGGGGGGGAGCCCATAACAACTCCTCAAGGTAAGGATCTCATTCCCTCTATTTGTCTTCATGTACTTATTTAAGATTTTGATTATATTAAATACTAATCACTTGTCTACCTCTATTCCTTGTCTGGGAATCAATTTGCTGGATGTTAAAAGAATCATGAAGAAAGCTTCAAGGATCAAATAAGAAGACCACACAAGACAAAAGGTTTGTCAAATAATCAAAGGTGTGTATTGAAATGTAAAGTCTTGTTACTTTCTTTGAAATATCCTTTTCTATGTTACTAACTGTTGTTATGTGTAGCACTACTGAATCCTAAAAGGATTCTTGTTTGGGATAATTCATCACTTAATGAATCCATCCACCTTATACACCTCTAATTGCTTATATGAATAGAACCTTAAGGAGGTTCTCTAGAAAACCCTAAGGGTATGTTGATAATGTGTGAAACCCTAAACCTTTTTAGGACTATTTATGAAAAAATTGCTATTTTGATTGATATATTGTTAATGTCGAGTTTGTGATTTTGATATGATCATGGAAGCTCTATACTTGCTAGAGTTGAAATCATGTTGTTCGAAATCTCGAACCTTTGAAGTTTGATATAATAAAGGTTTGCTTTGACAATGAACCGAAACCCTAGGTTTTGGTTAGGTCTACAGACAAAATCCTTATTATGGAAAGTCCTAAGAGTGAAACCCTAGGTTTTGGTTAGGTCTACAGACAAAGTCCTTATTATGGAAAGTCCTAAGAGTGAAACCCTAGGTATATGTTCTTTTGATTGAATCCCTTCCCTAGTCTAGGTCAATGTATGACTAATGTCTTAATATCGTCAAACAAGCCTGAGTTCTAAGGTCTGGAAACAAGCCTTAGTCAAAAATTAAATGTTCTAGAATGATGATTGGAAAGTCTAGGGTTTATAACTAAATCCTAGTAATAGTTAAATTCTCTAATATGTATATTTCATCTGAATCTATATAATGTGTGCTGAGAATTTATAGATGGAAAAATCTAGGCTTTACATCGAACCCTAGGGGAAGTTACTTATGATGTGTGTATTGAATCCTAGAACCTCTTCATGATATGTTTTGATAATTGATTGAAAATCTAGGTTGATCATGTCTGAGCTATAATTAATTTTGATTGACTCCTTTGTATGAAATCTAGGATTTGTATGAATCCCTAGTGAAAAGTCTAACATGTGAATTCTAAAGGTTGTTAGATATCTTATAGATCTATATTGATTCTAGGGTTTACTAAATGTTGTAGCAAGGTATATTATACCTTTGAAAGAAATGTTGAAACACTAGATAGAATGAAAGACATTGTGAAGTAGCCTAGGGTTTATGATAAAAGTCCCTAGCAAAATGTTGAATAGTACATGTCCCTTGTCTAGGTATCTAATATGTATAAAGTTGAAAATGCTTTCGTGATTCTGATATGGCTAACTTTATGCTTCTATTGTTTTGAGTGTACTTGCTATCTAAAGATATTTAGGTACATCATAAAGATGAGAAGCTGATAAGTATGATGAGGAGGACGAAAACCATGAAAGATTCTCCAACACCTAATTAGTTAATCTCCCTACATTAAGAGGGAGCCTGGATAGAAGAACTCTCCCTAGTTAAGGGGGAGGGCATAACGAAGTTTTTGGTTGGAGAATATATTATGAAAAGATATGTTGCCACATGTGCAGGAGGAAGAGGAATCTTCTCCTGAAATATTCTATTTATAGTCCTATTGGAATTAGTTGTAGAAATTTCTGAATCTTAATTCTTATGTAGAAATTATTTCTGTTAATCCGGTTAAGCTTCTCCTACTTATACAATTTATCAAATGAATAAATTCAAGTTAACATCAAAGCAAAAGACATAACAGATCTCTACCAATTCAGATCTAGAATAAGCAGGTGCACACATAGAAAGATGTTTAGGTACATCATAAAGATGAGAAGTTGATAAGTATGATGTGGAGGATGGAAGCCATGAAAGATTCTCCAACACCTAATTAGTTAATCTCCCTACATTAAGAGGGAGCCTGGACAGAAGAACTCTCCCTAGTTAAGGGGGAGGGCATAACAAAGTTTTTGGTTGGAGAATATATTATTGAAAGATATGTTGCCACATGTGGAGTAGGAAGAGGAATCTTCTCCTGAAATATTCTATTTATAGTCCTACTGGAATTAGTTGTAGAAATTTTTGAATCTTAATTTTTATGCAGAAATTATTTTTGTTAATCTGGTTAAGCTTCTCTTACTTATACAAGTTATCAACTGAATAAATTCAAGTTAACATCAAAGCAAAACACATAACAGATCTCTACCAATTTAGATCTAGAATAAGCACATGCACACATAGACAAAGTGACACAGTTATTTCTGGACAAACTATCCCCGGAAAAACCCAATGTGGGAAAACCGTTCTCTTGCTGCTGGAGGGCTCTATTATTAAGAATATTTCTAAATACACAACTCTGGGTTCCAGATCTGGAAAACCCTACAGAGAAAACTGTAGATTTGCAGCTCCTGCCTGATCTAAGACCAAAAATACTGACTGATCCACACCCTCAAATGGGATTTATAGAACTCAGCCAGATCTAGGCCTAGAAACCCTAGCGCTGCCCCTGAAAGACACTGCTGCTGCTGCCTTTCTCTGCACTGTCCTTGCTGATCTCTTCTCTGCTTCTTGTGTATTCTAGACCCCGAGATCAGATCATCCCCTTGGTCTAAATTTTCCTCTGCAACTGAAACACTTTGAGAATCTCAGCTTAGCTTCAGTGCTCTACCTTTGTGTGTGTTACAAATGACCCCAAGCCTTTCCTTTATACTTTTCTCGTTGACAAATCAACGACCAAGATCAAGTCTTTAATCAATGGCTAAGATTAAAAGAAAGCTTGATCCGTGTGACTTAAGACAATTTCATCACATGTTTAATTAAATTCACTTTAATTATTTTATTTTCCTAAGTTTTAACTTAGGAAATACATTAAAATAATTAATTAATTTAATTTCTCCTAAACCAGATCAAATTTCCCAAATCCATTTCTGGGTCTTGTAGATCAGGTGAACTCTAGTCCTTCCTCAGAATTTGGGACCTAGAGCACAACTGATGCTACCCCAAATACACAAAATCTCAACACTCCCTCTTAGCATCAAGGGTGTGCTCTAGCAATACATCACACTTATGCATTACATGATTTTTGGCACTGGTTCTGTGCTGCTGAAGCTTGGCCTCCTGCCGCTCAACTCTACACTACTGCTGCCCATGACTCTGCCACTGCCACTGCAACCACTGTACTGCAGCTCCCTCTCAATATGCTGCATCTTTGCTGCTCATAGCACTGCCACTGTTGATCTGTTGCACTGCAACTTCAGTTGTTGAGAGAAACAACTGAATCTCCTGCCCAATCTTTGACAGACAAGTCAGATGGGTTGCATTCTCATCACTGATGCTCCATAGGCTATAGATCTGTGCTGGCATCTAAAGAACGATGCACAACTACTGCTCTGCTAGTGTAATCAGACTCCCTCTGCACTACTGAAGTCACATTAGCTCCTTGTGCTGAAATCTATCACGCTGCTGTTGCAGTGCGCTGTCCTTCTGAAGCTCTCTGCGTTGCTGCAACTCTGCACTGCGTAAGCAGTATTGCACTGCGCTGCTGAAGTCACATCAGCCTCTGCACTACTACTGCTTCTATGCTGCTGTTGCTATGCTCTGCGCTGCTCCTCCCAGCCTCTAGATCTGCCTCTGCTTATGCCTCATTTGTGATCCATGCACCCACTTCTCCACTTGTTCCGCTACTGTCTTAAGGCTATTGTAGTTCGCTTGTGATCCAAGAGATGAGTTGCTCAATGATCCCTCCTTACTTCCATGTAGCTCCTTTACATGTCCATGTCACCCCACCTCCGTGGTTCATGAGCACTCATGGCTACATCATCTCCTGACCCATCATCTGCCACCGCTGCTTTGGAAGAAGCTGCTTCCTTGTCCTTCTTCTTTTCTAGACAATGGTGGCAAAATGTCCCATTTCGCCACACTGGAAGCACTTGATCTTTGAAAGATCCTTCTTCTTCAGCTGCTTCTTCGATGCCAAGGCTGCATCTTCCTCCTCTTCCTTCTTTACTTTGCTTAACCTAGGGCTGCGTTGCTTCTTGGTGAATCTGCGTAGTTCTTCTTACCACAGGATCGACCACAAGCTGTCCCAATCTGGGAGGTCCGCTTTGCCCAAGATACTTTGGACAAAGGTTTCCCACTCATCCGTGACTGCATTGAGGGCAGTCCTGACTATCACTGCATCATCTGCGGTTGCACCTGTTGCAGTTAGCTGATCCCTAATTGACTGCAATCTGAAGAGGAAATGCTGGATGTCTTCTCCCTTGGTCATCATGAATGACCTCATTTGGGCCTCCAACAACATATTTCTTTGGATTGATTTTCCCTCATACAGGGAAGTCAAGGCCTTCCACATTTCATTAACTATCCTCTTCTCAGCTATGTGTGGTACAATACGGTCCTTGATACTGTCCATTATCAGCCGCATGGCATGCCCGACAGCTTCTGTATGCTTCCGTAGGAGATCCGCATCTGTCGGTGTGGCCAGGGTCTGCTCTGCATGGTCTCTTAGACCATATGCCTAATGTGGGAAAAACCCAATGTGGGAAAAACGGTCTCTGGCTGCTAGAGGGCTCTATTATTAAGAATATTTCTGAATACATAACTCTGGGTTCCAGATCTGGAAAACCCTACAGAGAAAACTCTAGATCTGCAGCTCTTGGCTGATCTAAGACCAAAAATACTGACTGATCCACACACTCAAACGAGATTTATAGAACTCAGCCAGATCTAGGCCTAGAAACCCTAGCGCTGCCCCTAAAAGACATTGCTGCTGCTGCTGCTGCCGCTGCTGCCTTTCCTTGTGCTGTCCTTGTTGATCTCTTCTATGCTTCTTGTATATTCTAGACCCCGGGATCAGATCATCCCCTTGGTCTAAATTCCCCTCTCTGCAACTGAAACACTTCTGGAATTCTTAGCAACCCTGCCCTAGAATCTCAGCTTAGCTTCAGTGCTCTACCTCTGTGTGTCTTACAAATGACCCCAAGCCTTTCCTTTATACTTTTGTCATTGACAAATCAACGGCCAAGATTAAAATTTTAATCAATGGCTAAGATTAAAAGAAAGCTTGATCCATGTGAATTAAGACAATTTCATCACATGTTTAATTAAATTCACTTTAATTATTTTATTTTCCTAAGTTTTAACTTAGGAAATACATTAAAATAATTAATTAATTTAATATCTCCTAAACCAGATGAAATTTCCCAAATCCATTTCTGGGTCTTGTAGATCAGGTTTACTTTAGTCCTTCAAAATTTGGGATCTAGAGCACAATTGATGCTACCCCAAATACACAAAATCTCAACATTAGTTGAAGGGAAACATCAAAACCGCGAATTTTGTTTTGATTATGCATTTGAAATTATTGATGATTGGGGTTTGTGTTTGCACAGGTGAATCTCTCGAAGGATTTGATAGCATGCTAGTTACCAATCAGTTTGATTGGGAGAGATTGGTTGTTCTTGATCTACTAGATCAAGGTGTATTAAGGCTTTGTAAGTGAAGCATTGCCTGGAAATGTCCTTGATCTATTAGATCAAAGTGTGTTAAGGCTTTGTGAGTAAAGCACTGACACTTTGTGTTGATATTTGGTTGGGAGGGTGGCATCGGGTGGATATGCACCTAGTTCCCTGAGTTGATGGTTAGTAAGTAAGCCCGATGGTACCTATAGAGGCTGAAAGCTTTAGTCCTTCTTAGTCCCACTTGGATAGATTGCCTTGGTCAGGACTCAGGAATCTAGTCCATGGCATTGCGGTGCCTAAACTGTTGAGTGACCAATGGATAGAGTTCCCTGGTCAGGAATCTAGTCCATGACATTTAGGTGTCTAAATATTCTTCATAGTTCACATAGTTGAGATCTACCTTGTACTATTGAGTTATGAATACCTCCCTAGTTAAGAGGGAGTGTTGAAGAATGTAACTAGGTTCGATCGTCATAAATTGTACTTGGGTCAATATTTATTGTACTTGTCAAAAGAATAAAGAAAATAATTTTTATTATTTTTAAATGACTTATTAAAGCATGGGTTTCATGCTTGGGTCATATTTATTTGAGGTCAAAGTCCCTATTATGGACTTCTAGGTTTTATTATGAGTCTATAGGATTATTGCATATTTAAATTGATCCATATTGGGCTTTTGAATCATGCAAATAGGTCAAGTATTGGGTTAAAGATGATTTATGAAGCCTCCACATCAAGTCGGCCTTAAGGCGATCAAGTTGGCCTCAAGGCCAGGAATTCAAGCTCATCTCAAGGCTATATATACAGTGGAATCAAACTCACTTGGAACCTTCTCATTGCAACACAAAATTTCGATTTTGTAGCTGCATCAAGGAAAAATTTGTGAATTGGAGGGGGACTTTCTGGAATATAGTGATACTTGATCTCAATAGGCTTGGACTTATCATGAAACACGATTTTCTGCAAGATAAATCCCATTCTTATTGTCACAATATATAATTGTTGTGTCTGGAACTTGCTCAAATAGTTCCCCAAAAAGCTTTCTCCGCTTAACTGCCTCACAGTTAGCCATGGTAGTAGCAATGTACTCAACTTTAATAGTTTTCATTAAAATAGACTTCTGCTTTCTGCTCATCCAAGAGATCATGGCAGATCCCAAGCTAAAGCGACATCCAAAAGTGCTCTTTCTATCAATAGAGTTACGAACTCAATCAACATCAGTATATCCATGAAGTCTTACATTTCTAACAATGTATTTCAATCCTAGATTGATAGTTCCTTGCAAGTATTTGAGTACATGTTTTGTAGCAACCTAGTGGGCATTAAAGAGATCAATCATATGTTGACTTAAAGTGTTTATAGCAAAGCATATGTCAGGTCTAGTGTTTAGCAAAAACGTCAAATCACTAATGAGTTGTCTATACTCTATGGGATTTTCTAGATTGGGTCCTGCAACTTTGCCACATAATTTCTTAAAGCTCATTTCTATAGAAGCTTAACAACATATTTTCCTTGAGAAATATGAATTTCACAAGGTGTTTGCTAGACATCTAAACCCAGAAAGTAATGCATCGAACCAAGGTCTTTCATTTCACATTCAGAAGCTAACTCTCTCTTACATTGGAGAATAAAGAGGTTCTCCTTTTGTGAAAAATAAATCATCAACATATAATACCAAAATCAATGGTATACCTTGGACTGTCTTGAAGTAGAGGTTTGGCCCTTTGGGTCAACACTGTTTCTTGTGAAACCAAGATTTATCAGGTAGCTATCAATGGGAGCATACTAAGCTATTGGAGCTAGCTTCAACTCGTATAAGGCTTTCTTCATAGTACCTACATGAGTTTCCCTTTCATGCTCTTCAAAGCCTTGTGGTGGTTCCACAAATATCTCTTCCTTGAAGAATCCATGCAAGAAAGCAGTTTTCACGTCCATTTGGCGAAGAGTCCATTGTTGGCTAGCAGCTAAGGCAACAACATATTGAATAGTAGTATATCGAGCTACATCTGCAAAAAACTCATTGTAATTTATTCCCTCTTTCTGAGAGAAACCTCTAGCTACTAATCCAACCATATATTTTTCAATATTGCCATCTGCACCATGTTTAATCTTAAACAACCATTTGAAAGTGACAACAGATTTACCTTGAGGTCTAGGAACCACTTGCCAAATATCATTCTAAATAATGGATTCGTATTCTTTAGTCATGGCATCTTTTCGGACTTTTTTTTTGTAGCTTCTTCAAAGGTGCATGATTATGCCTGAATGATGTTGCTCATGGCAACAACAGACCCTATAAACTGACTTGGCTTCTTATTTTCTCTGAGCATTCCTCTTTGGGTAGCATGTTGTTCAACATCTTGCAAGGTATCTCGCAACCATATTGGTCTCTTCCTGGTAGGAGGATCACGTGGTGGAGGATCTAGAGGATCCATGGAACCCATTGGATTATCAACAAGTTCATTCTCAGGTTCCAATTGAGACTCAGATGCAGGCTCTTTTTCATTAACATCTTGGACTTCTTGGTTTCTTAGGATGGCCTTTTCTTTGATTTTCAGAAGTGTCTTGACTCTTTTCTATAATCATATTTGTTTTTGAATGTAGGTGCTCTTATTTCTTTACAATCACGAGCAAAGTGACCATGCTTTTGACAGTTAAAGCATCTAACTTTTGACAATTCTAGATTCCCTTTATTTGATTTGAAATCATCGTTCTTTTTATTACCTTTCTTTCTCTTGTTATGGGCTGAAAATGCAGCAGGTTCTCCTTCTTTATGATGTGAAATTCTCCCTCTGGAGATAATTCTGGCCTCCTCTTGCATACACTTTCCCTAGAGCTCATCAAATGTGGGAATAATGTTGATATTGCTGATGGCGGTGATAAAAGTCTCCCGAACAGGAGAAAGGCCTCCAAGCAAAATCAACACCATTTCTTTGTCAGGTACAACTTCACCAACTCTTGACAGTTGTATTCTTGATTTTGTCATTCTCAGGAAGTATGCTCGATCCATCTCTCCTCTGTATATCTTGATGTCCTTTAGCTGATTCATCAAGGCAATAATTCGGTTCAAGTTACTAATTACAAACATGCAAAAAGCTTTTATTTCACCCTTTTTATGTTTGGATTCGACAGGAGCACTTGAATTCTCTGGTGGATCTGTGAAAATTCCTACACCGGAATCCTATTGCAGCAACTGTAAAATATTCAACTCATTGTTAACTTTTACTTAACAATTTATTTGCAGTTATCTACGATAAACACTGAATGCATCACATTGCAACTTTCACTTAAATAAATTGCGGAAATTAAATGCAAAAACATCTGAGCAAGCAAAGAAATAACACACGACACCGTTATTTTTGGACCAAGTCTTTAGAAAAATCCAATGCGGGAAAACCGGTGCAGCAGTTGAGGGTTTGATATTATTAAGTGGTAATTTCTGAGTACAATTCTTCGGATGCCCTGACCGGAAATCCTATTCAGAGATCAAACTGAACAAAAAGTTGGTGATATGATCTGACACCGTCACTAGAATATTCGACACTAATCTGCGCTGGAGATGAGCCTCTGCGCTGCCTTTGTGCAGTACTGCATCACTCCCACGGATTTACTGCGTCACTGTAGTTGGGAATGCACTACACCTCCTTTGATCTCTATACTCGTTGGAAACTTCAGCCCTATGGCCTCTCGGTCTCACACCCCGACTCCAGCACTGGATCTTGACTGTTCCCCGGCAGAAATACAGACTCCCTCTGAAGTTCTGCATTGCCACTGTGTTGCCTTTGCGTGGCACTTCATTGCCTCTCTGGACTACTCTCTGCCCTCCTTGCCTTGCACTCTCCGGATCAAGAAAACTCCAACCAAAAAATTATCTTTGCCCCTCTCTGCAAGAATCAACTCGATTGATCCTCCGGCTACTCTGCGTTGATCACTTGAGAAATTCGTTCTCTAGACTCTCACGGTGTGTTTTTCCAAATGCCCATAAAGTCATTATAATTTTCTCGTTGAGACTTCAATGATCGAGATTAAATCGCTAATCAACAAGTAAGATTACGTTGACTTGATTTCTGTGTTTTTATACAAGTTTCACACCCTATTTTATCAATATGCTTTAATTATTTTAATTCCTTAAGTTTAAACTTAGGCTGCGATTAAAAATAATTAATTATTTTAATAAAACCCCATCCGGGTGGAATTTCCCAAAACGCTTTCTGGGTTCTTTGAAATACATGTGTCTAAGCCTCCCTGCAAAATTTGAGCCTTAGAGCACATCCGATGCTAATAGAAATCAATAGGATCAACTACTGTGTCTTCAACATATTCCAGAACTTCGTGTTCTTCAAGAGTGATATCTAGCCTTGCTTTCCATGGGCCAAAGTTGAAACATCATTTGGATTCTCCTCTACCTTGAAGTACGACAAATTCATCTAGATCAAAAAAAATTTGGTAGCAAGTGGGGTCTTTTCAGGTTATTTCTGGTTTCGTTGGACTTGTCTTCGACAAGGTTCTAATACCATGTTAAAATCTGAAAGTTCTAAGCAAAAAACAGAATCTACTTTGCAGAAAACTAAATGTACTATGCAGAAAACTAAATGTTTTATGCTGTTACAATTACTTAGAATGCAGATTTATTCTTCAAATCTTTTCAGACAAACAATTGTAGATAAAACATAAACTTAAGGATAATATGAAGACAACCAAGCACAAATATGAGACATTGAGATTTTGGTCCAATGACAAAGGCAAACCCCTCGATGGGGAAAGCCCAAATAATTCTTTTTTTATTGGATTTCTTCAATTGTTCAACAGAGTACAAAGAGAGAGAGAATGAGAATGAAGAAAGTCACAAATGTCTGATCAACTTGCAACTGAAGTGCACTTGCTCTTTGCTTGAAGATCTCTTTTTTCTCTTGATCATATCATGTGTGTCACACTTGCTCCAACTCTTCCCTTGCTCTTGCTCTTCACTAGCTCTCACACTTCTCTTGCACGCACTCAACACTTGCTCTTCTTCTTCACAATGAACATGCTACCCTCAACTCTCACTTGCTCTTGCTTAAATAGATGATAAAGGAGAGGAGTTGCGAAATGAATTCATGTCTTGAACAAATAATAGGAGAATCGAATTCTGTGAGGGAAGAGTTACTTGAGGTGAAGTGCAAGTCATCCCAAGAATAGAGAGAGAGGTACACTTGCCTTTAGGAGTTACAATTCGAATTAGGGAGAGAGAGAGGATTACACTTAGACATGAGAGAATATTTAGGGAGAGTTACAAATCGAATTGAATGAGGGAGTTACAAGTGCATTTAATGAGTTACACTTTTGCCATACATTGAATTATTGAGGGAGAGTTACATTCCCTTAAGTGTGGAGTTACCATTTTATTCCAAGAGAGTTTCTATTTGCCAAGTAAGAGATTCTCAATTTAATTTAGTTATTCGAGAATAAAATTCTTTTTTATTAATCCATCAAAGGTGAATGACGTTAGACTATTTTATAAATATTAGTATCATTATTCATAATAATAATAATACTAGTAAGGATAAAAATATTAATTCTTGACTTGTATAATCATGATTGATTTGATTTTAATGTGGATTCCATATGTCAAGAACATCCTTGATCGTTTATACATGACTTTCTATTTTTGGAAAGTCACTTTCAAATTGAGATGTGTCTTACTATTTTTGGAAAGTCATATTATAATTGTCAGAAATGAAATTTTATTATAAGTGGTTCGAACGTAACTATGAAAAATGAGATATGATTTCTTCTAGGAGAAATTCATCCCTGAGCTGCCAAATTTTAACATATAAACCAATTTGGTTTTCTCTGCTTGTGCTAAGGTGAAACACTCCTTGCAAGAATTGCTCTGCTTCTAAAATGACCTCTACCAATCTGTGCACAAGCTTCTCTTGCACACTCTTCCTCTCACAAGCTCACACACAAACCTGTGCTCTCTATTGCTTTGTCTCACCCAATCTGGAAAAAGTCGAAGTTAGGATTAAATCGGCAAGGGTCCAAAAATTGAAAAAGTCGTTAAAGTTGGGAGGCTTTTGAAAAAGTCGGCAAAATTAAAAAAATACAAAAATATTCGTTTAAAAAAAATCATAAAAAGTCTTATAAAAAAATATCTCACTCATGATTTTTTGGAAAAAACTCCCAATTTTATCCTAATTTTTTCCATAAAACCCCGATTTAAAAATAATAATTTAAAAAGTCGTTAAAGAAACTACCTCACTCACAATTTTTTGGAAAACTCCCTATTTAATCTTGATTTTTTCAACTAGTGAAATGAGACCAAAAAGTTTGCTGATTAAATCAGCTAGTCCCAAAAATCAGACTTTGCCGATTTAATCGCGACTTTTTGGTGATTTTTTGCATGCTAGTCTCACCAACTCGTGCTCACAAAACAATGAATACAATTGTGCCTTTCGATCTACTTATAAGCACTTCAAATTAGCTAATTCTTGAAAGTTATATTTTTGGAACTCAAACTAGTGATTGATGAGTTAACTAACTCATGCAACTTGTCCTGCCTCAAATTAGAAGTTGAGATTCAGTTGTTTGTTTTTTCCCAAAAATAACTTGCACTAGATGACAATAAACTCGACCTTCCACTTTTGCACATTAGTTAACAATTTCATAACTCATCCTAACTTTTAGGAATTGATCCTAGATTATAGGAACTAGACCTAATTTGTAGGGACCCATCCTCAATCTTAGGAATTCATCCTAACTTATAGGAATGAGCTCCTAACTTATAGGAATTGATTCATAACTTACAGGAATTCGGTCACTCTAAGGAAGAACTCGTTGAACTCTTTTTGATTAAGGCACAAATCAAGGAACCCTTTCTTACTATCATTTTCCACATCATATCTGCGACAATGGAATTATAAGATGATTCTCCAAGGTATGCGCAAAATGTCTTCAAGATTCCTTCCCAAGGTATTTCAAGATGCCTTCAGAACAACTCTAAAATATAGCTTCAATACTGCTGCAGGTTGTTTTCAACAGATGCTTCTATATGGTTTCCAGGATACTTTAGGGTGTTCTTCAAGAATGCTCCAAGAATTTCCTCAGTGATGCTACAAGTTTATACAAGGATGATCAACTCAACAACTTGGGTTCAATAATCATTGTCTTCTACAAGGCATCCAAGAACATCTCCAACGATGCTTCAACAATCTTTAAGGGAGTTTTCGATATGCTTTAAGGTCTCGTTCAATTTAGCAAGGCTTCAAGATTCATTGAAGGAGTCTGCAAGGCTCTTTGTGTCTGTTCAAGAAATACTTCAAAAGTGTGCTTCAAATATATGCTTCAATAGAGGTTGCTCTTCAAGCTTGAATAAGATGTCTCTAGGCTGCTCCATAAGAGACCCAAATTTCGAACTCTGTTCTCAACAAAAGTCTGATTAGTGCACAAGTGGAAGGTCTGATCTAGCCTCTGAAAGTTCATGAGTCTGAGAATGTAGGCCATGAAACGAAGGAAAATAAGACCACAAGTTCGAGGAAAAGGAGGCCACTGGTCCGAGAATGTAGGCCACAAAACTGAGGAAAATGAGGCCCCAGGTTCGAGAAAAGGAGGGCCAAAAACATAGGTCATATCAGGCCTAGGGTCTATGAATAAAGGGTCGAAAAGAAAAGCCCAATTGTTTGAAATATGTGGATTGTTGAAGGCTGGGAATAGGGGACTGGACAAGCCTTAGATCAAAGACCAGAGGGCGGAATATAAGGCATTGTACAACCCTTAGATTAGAGCGCAGAGTTCAGACTACAGTAGGCTGTTCAAGCCTTAGAACAAAGTTATAGGAGGCTGAGAAAGACAACTTAGATGCATCAAAAAATTGACTAGAAAAACCTGAGGAATATGACTAGGAAAGGCCCAACGAAATCACCTTAGAGGCAACAAAGAATCCATGAAATTACATCAGGAAATTACCCACAAAAAAACTTCATAAACTTTGCATGGATTTAGATCTTCTTTCTTGAATTCGGTGGTCAAATGAAGAGGTCTAGCTCCAATATATACTTGTTTGACAATGTGAAAAGACGTGTCAATTGGAGTAGGGCCCACTTGACTTTATGTAGGCCAACTCATGTAGGCTTGAACAAAATATAGCTTTTCAACTTGTAAAATAATTTTCTCTTTAACGAAGAGGAGTTAGGGGACATGTAAATGTTCATTGGAAAGGGCTTGAAGTTTTGTATTATCTTATAACAATTTCATCCTTAAATTCTCTTTGACATCAAGAACAATTGATTTCTTCAACATTCACTACATTACTCTTGAGATTTTCTATATATAATTGCTCAATGATATCAATGACATTAAGATAAATGGTTAAACAACATTAGGTAGTAATTATCAGATCAAAAGATTGGTTTCTACTGTTTATATTGTAGAAATCTCAACATGGTTTCAAAGCTTTGTTGAGAGAGAAGCTGCTAAAGACAGGTATGATGGACATCATTTGTGAAGGACTCATTTTGTGTGCAAGAGATAGCCCTAGAGAGAGCCGTAGCCAAGAGAAGTAGGCCAAGTTACTTCGAGGTTTGTTGGAACTCATGAAAGGTTTGTCTATGGTGCTGGAAGGGATCCTCAACTATGGAAGTAGAGATCACAGGCTTGAGAAGATCATTCTAAGAGGATTGAGCCAGTGTAGCTTGGGTGCAGCAAGGTTTAGGGCTGTTCGAGAAGGGGTTGAGGTTGGATAGAAGGTTGTTAAGGTCATCCACAAGGTCTATATTTGTTTACTTGGAGGTACCGCTGTTAGAGAAGCCAAAGGTAGCTAATAAAAAGAGGTCAAGGACCAGAGAGAGGGCTGGCTCCAGGCGCTAAGTGTGGTTGTAGTTTGTTCGAAGAGGCTGTAGGGCATGCTCAACCCATAGGAAGAGGCTGAAGATCTGTTTATGCTTGGACAAGAAGGGCCAAAGATCTGGAACAGGCCTAACATAGGTTGACCAAGATTGTTTGAGACCTAGCTTAAGGGTTTGTTAGGATCTATGAGGTCTGATAAATAGGTCGAGATGCTCAGGACTTAAGGTACAAGACTGGCTAAGCTTTGATAGAGAGGCTGAGAGTCTAAGGGCTGGAAGTAAGGGCTAGGTGAGATCCGGTAGATAAGACTAAAGGTAGATCTGAGTTAGCAATAGCTATAACAATTGGTCAAGATCTAAGAAGGGATAAAATAACAGGATAGAGGGCTGATTGAGGAGTCTTTTGTAGACAACATGTAGTGTGTGGGCTAAAGGGATAATCCGAACCTTGAGAAGTTGGTCAAGGAAGTTTGCCAGGTGGGCAATTGATTATGGTCTAAAGGAGCTGATATCAGTGTGAGCATTAGAGGCAAGGGACGACTTGGTACAAGAGGTAGAAAGTCCTAAGCTTGATGAATGGCTTGCTAAGCCTAATCTGCAGGATGAAGAAACGCAAGAATCTAAGCTTGTTGAGACTCCATATGGACTTTATTAAGGAGGAAATGATCAAGAGGGAGTTGACAATTCACTACAAAACTGAACTATTTCTTCATCAATCAAGGGATAAGTACTCCATATCTTTCTCGCTTGACTATTATTATTTTTGGTGAGCTTGTTGTCTTTGTAATTTTTTCTTGGTTGCAATTGTTTCTTCCATAGCCTCATGAGTGAGGTTTGCAGGTACATTGTGAAGGCTGCCAAGGAAATGATTTTGGCAACAGATGGTAGCATTGGGAATAACAAATAAAAGTTTGTGGCAAGAGGGTTCTCCTAGTAAGAGGGAGTACAAGGATATTTTTTGCTCCAGTCTTTGATGGTCAGACTCTTGTATGGCCTAAGAGCTTGATCATAGACTCAGTAGGAGCGATCGATGTTCAAGAGGGAGGATTTTACAAATTGCTAGGACATCCAAGATCGTGCCAGATGACCAGAAGAGCTTCCAGTTCTGAGAGAGCATATAGTCAGTGATGCAGGAGCATCCTGCTCAAGAAAATCACTGTATATTTGGTTGACTTAGGGGGTCTAATGTTTGATAGGGATTTTAATTTATTATTAGGAAATTTTGTATATTTTAATAATTTTAGTGAGAAATATGTGTGTGATGTTTTAAATGTAAATATTCTCATATAATTGAGAATACGAGAGATATTAGACTTGTAAAAATCTCATGAATATCTTAGGGATTAGGAGATCTTAGAATAGGGAATTAGTTGAGTTAAAAGTGGATTAAGAGATTTTAGGAATTAGTTGAGTGATCTATGGAGAAGGTCATGGATCTAGAATGATCCATAACTATGTAATTGTTCTTATAAATGTAAGCCTGCATATGGGAAGAATATGTGGGTGTGAGTGTGTGTGAGAGTGATGAGATGTGTAGAAGGCCAAGGGCTCGATGTGCCCATATTTTTTATATTAGGCCATTTAAATTTGAATTTGTTTATAGATAGCATCGGTTTGTTTTTAAACCTCTATGAAAATTGTCTTTGTACATTGTTAATGTTATGGACCTATGGTGTATGCTTCTGCGTGATATATGATTAGAAATTGATGAATCTCTGAATCTAGGAGGTGGTGAAGTGAATGTATTTATGTTTTTGCGTGGAAAAGATAGAGTATAGAATGCATCGAATTGTGAATTTGCTTGTGAGAGGATTGCTATGCGGTAAGCAATATTGAAGAAATCATTTGTTACTAAATGTTTTGGGGTTTTCTCTTGTGAAATCGTAATTTGGAGATTTGCCTAGAAATAAAAAAAAAAATCTCTGTGCAGAAATCGTGTGATAATCTACGTGAACAATTGATGGACTGATAAGCCTCTCTTCTTATTAATTTCTGAAGCATTGTGCTACCCTCCAAACAAATCGAAGGTCGATAGTGGATGAATTGGCATGAAATGTTACAAACAATCAAAGATTGCGTCCTTGTTTCATGAAACAGTTTAATTCTCTATGAATTTAAATCAAATGGAACAGGTTTAAAGTGCCAAAAATTGACAATGCCGTAACTAGTGAGGATGCAGATTGAAATTGAGGTGGATCGAAGCTTTGTTCAAGGTTGTGGCGTAGAGGTAAGTCAAAAGTTTTTGCGTAGAATTTAAATTGCCACAAAATTTAAAGCTCTTTGCAGAGTCCTGCGTGGTAATACGTTTTGCGTATTCTCTTCTGCAATGTTGGAGCAACGATTCTCTGTGTAGCTACCTGAAAATAAATCGTTGAAGGGGATCAATGAGAAAGGGAATCACTTCACCGTGAACAAAGTTTTGAGTGGACTCGATGTGAGGATCGAGCTCCACATCTCACTGAAATAATTAAATTTGCTCTACGATTGGCGAGATTTCAAATCTAATGTAAATGAGAATTCTGGTAAGTGTCGTGATTACAGAAACACGATCTACAGGTACCGTTAGACAAGAAGAGAAGTGATAAGAACCATCGATCGTTTGAAGCGGGAGTTCTGTTCCTGATCTAGATACAAAGGTTCTTGTTCCCACAGTTTAGTTTCTGTTCCTGAACCAGCGGTTCGGTTCCTGTCTCAGAAGTTTAATTCCTGTTCCCATTCTAGCAGTTGGTTCCGGTTCTCAACTCCAACATTCTCATACATCAAGGTAATTTGAAGGTAAATGAGCACATGGGTTTTGAAGAACATAAGGTTGACATGCTCATGTGTTCACTCTATCACACTCAGGTATTGCAGATTATGAAAACTTTGAAAACTAATCGTTCCATGTTTATGTATAACTGATCTGAGCACGGTAATAATGAAATTACTAGAGATGGAAGGGTTGAGGTCTCTTTCTTGAGACTTGTAGTGTAGCCTATGTTTTAAAGCTACATATTATGGAGTTGTAGACCTGGTAGGTTATCAGTCAGTTAGAGTGGAAGAGGCAATCTTCCAAGAGGATGTCATGGGTTGAGATTGTTAAGATGCTCAGAAACAAAAGGTCTCTAGGAGCAATATGCCTTCTTTGAGGTGACCATGTTAAACAACAAAAGGACTTGCTTGCTTGACAAAGGGAGCATAAACAACAAAAGTACTTTTTTGCATGACAAAGGGAGCAATAGTGGTAGGAGGATTTGCTTCCATGACATAGGGAGCAACCAGGACTACTAGAGGAAGACTTGCTTCAGTGTCAGAGGGAGTTGACCTTGGAGATTGAGATGAAGGATTCTGGCCAGATATATTATTTCTTGGGATTGGAGATTTCGATTTGGTGGATTTCACATTATATAGGCAATTGATAGATACTTAATGTACTTGGTTATCAATATGCTCGATATTTGCTTTGGAGTGAATGCCCTGAGCTAGTATATGGTTGAGCCGAGGCAGATACATTGGGTTGTAGCAAAACATGGTTGAGGTACCTGCGTGGGACAATAGATATGGTTTAAGATATGTCTTAGGTGGTGAAGTGAGGCTGCATGGATATACAAATTTAGATTGGGCTGAGTGTGCAAAGGACATAAAGAGTACATCAGGGTTCTACTTTAGCTTGGGATTGACTATGATATCTTGGTTCAGTAGGAAGTTGACTATTGTCGCACTTAGTACAACAAAGATGGAGTATATTGCATCCTGTGTCGCAAGTCATGAAGCAATATGAATTTAGAAGCTTCTTGCAAGACTATTTGATTAGGTCACTTCATCCAAGACATGGTGGAAAAAGGAGCATTGGAGCTCCAATCCACATACACAAATGAGCAGATTGCACACATTCTCACCAAGCCTCTGTTTAGAGTGAAGTCTTTATACTTTAGAGACAAGCTTGGCGTGATGTAGAATGTCATCAGGGAAGAGGTTTCTTCAGGGAAGAGGAAGCCAAGATGGCTTCAACAGATTTTGAAAGAACCCCAACAATCTATGGGGAGTCCTAGGAGGGCTGTTAGGGAGAGTAAGGCAACAAAGAGGTTTTGCAACTATATGGATTTTGTGAGAAACATCATTGAGTTCGAGCCTTCTACTTTTAAGGAGGTAGCAGACCAACATGTATGGAGTGATGCCATGGTGGAAGAGTACAATTCCATCATGAAGAATGATGTTTAGGAGATTGTACTGAGACTTGAGGGGAATTTATTGGTGATATCCAGGTGGCTCTACAAAATCAAGTATGTTACATATGGAAGCATTGAGAAGTACAAAGCATGGTTTGTGGCACGAGGGTTCTCACACATGGAGGGAGTGGACTATATGGATACCATCACACTTGTTGCGAGATACACTTAAATCATGGCAATCATTTCCGTTCTAGTAGAAATGGGCTAAAGGATACATTAGATAGATGTAGAGACAACTTTTCTAAATGGAATTATAGAGGAGGATGTGTACATCGAGCAACCACAAGGCTTTGAGGTGCATGGGAGAGTCTCATGTGTGTAGGTTGAAAAGGGCCTTATATGGATTGAAGCAAGCTCCCAAAGCTTGGTACTTGAGGATTGATAGCTACTTGCGGCAGATGGGTTTTGAGAAGTGAGGCAGTTTTGGTGGAGATCCTCTTATTCTAGTTCTATATGTGGATGATCTCTTTATTACAAGGTCAGAGAGGCTCATAGCTAGTTAGGGTCAAAGAGGCTCATAGCTAGTTGCAAGCGAGATCTTGCTTCATAATTCGAAATGAAAGATATTGGGTTGATGCATTGTTTTTTGGGATTGGATTTTTGGCAGGAATCGAGACATTTTTTTAGGACAGGGGAAGTATGCAGTTGACATCTTGAAGAGATTTCAGATGGAGGATAGTAGGCCTATGTCAACACCAGTGATAACCAACTGGAAGAAGCTAAATGCTTTTGAGGGTGAGTTTGTGGATCCCACCTTGTATCATCAGCTAATAGGATCATTGAAGTATCTGGTCAATATCAAGCCAAATATGTGTTTTGTTGTTAACATTCTCATTTAGTATATGGTTGGGCCGAGGAGAGTGCACTGGGTGGTGACAAAACATTTGTTTAGGTACCTACAAGGTACAATGGATTTTTGATTGGATTTTG
Source organism: Pinus albicaulis (assembly GCA_034641835.2). Lineage (NCBI taxonomy): Eukaryota > Viridiplantae > Streptophyta > Pinopsida > Pinales > Pinaceae > Pinus > Pinus albicaulis. The sequence continues at coordinate 1,586,908,214 of CM076578.1, forward strand.
TGAGAGGGGATGGAGTGAGTTTGATTGGTTACACAGACTCAAACTGGGCATACAATATAGTGGACAGGATAAGTTTGAGAAGAGTGAGGCAGTTTTGGTGGAGATCCTCTTATTCTAGTTCTATATGTGGATGATCTCTTTATTACAGGGTTAGAGAGGCTCATAGCTAGTTAGGGTCAAAGAGGCTCATAGCTAGTTGCAAGCGAGATCTTGATTCATAGTTCAAAATGAAAGATATTGGGTTGATGCATTGTTTTTTGGGATTGGATGTTTGGCAGGAATCGATACATTTTTTTAGGACAGGGGAAGTATGCAGTTGACATCTTGAAGAGATTTCAGATGAAGGATAGTAGGCCTATGTCAACACCAATGATAACCAACTAGAAGAAGCTGGATGCTTCTGAGGGTGAGTTTGTGGATCCCACCTTGTATCATCAGCTAATAGGATCATTGTGGTATTTGGTCAATATTAAGCCAAATTTGTGTTTTGCTGTCAACATTCTCATTCAGTATATGGTTGGGCCGAGGAGAGTGCATTGGGTGGTGGGAAAACATTTGTTCAGGTACCTACGAGGTACAATGGATTTTTGATTGGATTATGTGAGAGGGGATGGAGTGAGTTTGATTGGTTACACAGAATCAGACTGGGCAGAAAATGTAGTGGACAAAACACTTTAGGGTGCTGTTTCAGTTTGGGCTGAACATGAAATAACAGTCAGTGGCACTAAGCTCTGTAGAGGTAGAGTATATGGCAACTAGTTAGGTGAGTTCTGAGGCTATATGGCTTTGCAACTTACTAGTTTGTTCATTTGGTTAGCAGTTGCATCCAGTAGTGATTTACTGTGACAATTAGAGTCACATTAAACTCTCGAAAAATACGTATTGTAGAAATTTCTGAATCTTAATTCTTATGCAGAAATTGTTACTCTTAATCTGGTTAAGCTTCTCCTACTTATACAAGTTATTAATTGAATAAATTCAAGTTAACGTCAGAGCAAAACATATAATAGATCTCTAGAATAAGCATATGCACACATAGACACTGTGACACAGTTATTTCTGGACAAATTGTCCCCAGAAAAAACCCAATGTGGGAAAACCGGTCTCTGGCTATTGGAGGGTTCTATTATTAAGAATATTTTTGAATACACAACTCTGGTTTCCAGATCTGGAAAAACCTACAGAGAAAACTCTAGATCTGTAGCTCCTGGCTAATCTAAGACCAAAAATACTGACTAATCCACACCCTCAAATGGGATTTATAGAACTTAGCCAGATTTAGGCCTAGAAACCCCAGCGCTGCCCCTGAAAGACACTGCTGTTGCTATTGCTTCCGCTGTTGCCTTTCTCTGCGCTGTCTTTGCTGATATCTTCTGTGCTTCTTGTGTATTCTAGACCCCGAGATCATATCATCCCCTTGATCTAAATCCCCTCTCTGCAACTGAAACACTTCTGAGAATTCTTAGCAACCCCGCCTTAGAATCTTAGCTTAGCTTCAGTGCTCTGCCTCCATGTGTGTTTTACAAATGACCCCAAGCCTTTCCTTTATACTTTTCTCATTGACAAATCAACGACTAAGATTAAATCTTTAATCAATGGCTAAGATTAAAAGAAAGCTTGATCCGTGTGACTTAAGATAATTTCATCACATGTTTAATTAAATTCACTTTAATTATTTTATTTTCCTAAGCTTTAACTTTTTTTTTCCACAGAAAAAATCGAACCTTCTATTGATATAAGAGGGTTACATAGCATATGCAGTGCATTGTCCTTTCCCCTTTCAGAGAAATCCATAAGCGGCTGTTTGTGTGAAAACTTCAGAATTCCACCCTACAACCCTGTCAAAAAAAGATCTATGGGATAAACAAAAAACTGTGATGTATCCTACCCCGGCTTCCATATAGGAAAAACACCGAAACGGAGTAGGCTGAAAACCACAACAGTCCAAAAACCAGCGAGTAGACACTATGCTGGCAGTGAATTTTAATGTCAATAAAACGAAACAGGTGCTCAGGCCTCCAATATGTGGAAAACAACGCTGAGTCCCATGCAGTTTGAACATATACATAAAAGTTTTTTACAACAAAATATACAAGAAGAAGAAAAAAACTAAGGACTAGAGAGTAAAGAAGAGCTGTTGGTAGCTCCCGAGTTATGCAAAAACAGGAGAGGCAAGTCCCCTTGCCACCCCATCAACCACTTCTTCTACTGACCATGTGCCCAAAACCTGCTCAGTGCCTTTTTTAGAAAGGCTGTATGCTTCTGTGTTTCTTTCCCTGTAAATGTGACAAATTTTCAGCTCAGAAAAACAACTTTTAAGACGAATAATTTCAGCAAGCAAAGGAGTTAAGAGAAAATTCCTGCAAAGATGCGTTCCATTGGCCCACTTGATTGTATTCAGAGAGTCCCCAAAAATCTGATCCTCCCGCTCGTTGCGCAAAGAGAGCCAACAAAGAAGCAAATGTAAAGCTTTGAGCTCAGCAAAATTATTTGTTCCAGTACCAAGTCCAATGGAGGCTTTGAGAAAATTTCCGGAGGGAAAGTGAATGACCAGACCAACACCACAATTCTTGTTTATATCTGAGGCTCCATCGAAATAAGCCCACGGGATAGAGCCCTTTATTTCTTCTGCCTGGACAGGTCTGATGCTCTGAGAATTGGATGGGAGTGGTATGCTTTCATATATGGCCACTCCTTCAGCTGCTAATCTGGCAATGGGGAAGAAAGTGTCTTTGAAGATTCGGTGATTTCTGGCTAGCCAAATTCCCCAGACAACCAACAGGGGCAGCGATCTGACTTTGTCATTGGGAGCCTGCTGCCACCAATTATTCCAAGCCTCAGGTATCTCCTCCCCCTCCCAACAAACAGGGACCTTAGTCTGTCTTAACATTTCATTCCAGAGGCTTTTAGAGAAAGGACAGGCAAGGAAGATATGCTGGAGAGTTTCCTCGCTCTCCTTGCACAAGGAACACCACCCAGGGCCCATCTTCCCCCTTTTTTGGAGAAAATCCCAAGTAGGTACTTTCTTTTGAAGGACACACCAGAAAAACAACCGAGTCTTTGCTGGCCCTTTCAGTTTCCACAATGGCTTGGCCCACCAGTTTGGCTCCTCCCACCCCTTTTGAGACATAAGCCAATCATATCCCATCTTTGGAGAGTAGAAGCCTGATTGAGAGTGCACCCATCTCAGCTCGTCCGACTCATTTGAGATACGAATATGAGAGTTCAACAAACTTGCGCGAAAAGTCCCCCATTCATCATGCCATCTTTCTTCTAGAGCAAGAGTATCCCCTGAAAACCACTCCTGCCGCCAGATCGATGAGTTTGCATTATCAGCAATTTGACTGAGAGAGAAGAGGCCTCTGTTATTTAGGTGCTCGAGCAGATCTCTTGAGAGGGAAAAAGAGTCCGAACAGCCCACCCACGGGTCCCTGCCTAACCTTACTGATCTACCGTCACCCACTTTCCATGCCAAGCCTTTGTCAATAATCTGTACAGCTGCCACCAAAGCTTTCCATACCACAGAGGAGTTCTTTGATGATTTGTAAGGCTGTCTGATCCATTCCAGAGGCGAGACTGGGTCAATATACTTCCTTCTAGTCACGGCAGTCCAAAGATTGTCTGAAACAATCAGCCTCCAAGCTAGTTTAGCAGCTAAAGACTGAGAGAAGGGAAACAAGTCCTTAATCCCCCATCCACCCCATCTTTTAGGTCTGACAATTTTATCCCAAGCAACCCAAGGAGAGACATGATCCTTCTTCTGGCCAGCCCATAAGAATCTGCTACAAATTTTGTTTATTTTCAGCAGAATGCATTTTGGCACCCAAATGAGACTGGCCCAGTAAACTGGAATAGCCAACACCACAGATTTAATCAACACTAGCCGGCCTGCTCTTGACAACCATTTAAAACTCCAATGTTTCATTCTGTCCTCAATTTTCGCCAGGAGCCAAGTCCAATCTTGAGCCCTGTAGGAGTCAGGTTTCAGCATAAAACCGAGATATTTGAACAGATCCTGGAGGGACTTTACTTCAAACAAGAGTAACTCTTTTACTCTGTTTACTTCGAGAGTTGAGAGTCCTGCTGTAGTGACGGAAGATTTCTGTTCATTTATGACCAGACCCGTGGCTTTTAAGAAAAGGTCTAAAAGCCTTTTAAGGCAGCAGCAATCCTCCCGACTCCCATCACTAAAAATTAGAATATCGTCAACAAAAAGGAGGTGGGTCACCCAGAGATTAAGCCCAACTTCAATCCCTTTCAAATCACCCTGTCTCTTCGCCGCTTTGATCAATAAACTTAAACCTTCTGTTGCTAGCAGGAACAGCAGGGGAGAGAGAGGGCATCCCTGGCGTAGGCCCCTTTGCGGGTTGAAGAAGTCCGAAACCTAAGCTTTAACTTAGGAAATACATTAAAATAATTAATTAATTTAATATCTCCTAAACCAGATGAAATTTCCCAAATCTATTTCTGGGTCTTGTAGATCTAGTGTACTCTAGTCCCTCCACAAAGTTTGGGAGCTAGATCACAACTGATGCTACCCCAAATACACAAAATCTCAACACGTATTTCATGATAGGTCAAAACATATTGAGATTAGATACCATTTCATCTAGGATTATGTCTAGAGAGGGGTAGTTGAGCTTTGATTTATATCCATAAATGAGCTAGTTGTGGTCATTCTCACAAAGTCAGTGATGAGTGTTTTTCAGAGACAAGTTGGGGGTGGTGAAGAACACGTTCCTCGCTAAGAGGGGGTGTTGAAGTTTTTAGCTCGGACAAGTGTCTTCCACGTTGGCTCGGTGTCTAGCATTTGGGAGAATGTCCAAAAGTGGTCCCTTGGACATTAACTTTATTTTATATAGTTAAGGTGACTATTGTGCATTATTGTTGAATAAAGTGCTTTTAAAATGATTTAAGTTTTGATAATGAGAGACTATATCATAACCATAGGTCTCATTGGCCAAGGATTTAATCTGAGCCATTAGACCTTAGGGTTAGGTAAAATTCATTATGATGAGACATAAAAGGAGTTTCCAAGGAAGACACAATTATTGAACACATTTTTGAACGAGACAGAGGAGAAGAGGTGACCAAAGAGGAGAGGAGCAGGAAGGAGCATGCAAACCTAGGAGAACGCACAGCATTTATTGCAGTCATTGCGAATATTCGAGGCAGAGAAATAGAGGGATCTTGGACATAGTTTGAGGAAGTATTCTCCACAAAAATTTATGGCTTTGATGCAGATTTCAGGGCAATATTTTCTGCACAGAAATCAAGGTTTTGACACATTTCGAGGCAGACTCTTCTGTACAGAAATTGAGTCTTGGCACAGTTTTGAGGTGGTGAAGTGGCTCAGAAGTTGAGATAAGTACAATCAATTGTTGCTGGAATTTTTTTCTGCTGTAAGCTCATTTTATTTTTCTGTGGGCTCATAATAAAAATTCTGTCTACTAGTTTTCCCTTTGGGGTTTTTTCCAGGGGCATTATCCGGAAATTTCTGTGTCATTTATTGTGCTTGTTTTCCCTAGTTTCCTCTCAGCATTTGCAGTAATTGATTCAATGTGTATTCTTTCATAAGTTCAGTTTTTGAATGCGCTTGTATATGAGCATTAAACCCTAACAGCAAGAAACTGAGAAACTTATTGAGATTGAAAATTGTGATTGCGTCGATTTAAAATTTACAAATTGCTTGTTCAGATACTTGAGCCGCTCTAGAAATTCTTCCACTGTTTTTGTATCCTTATGTGTTGCTTGGAATCAACCCCAATGCAAAAGACATCAGACTCAAACAAGTTTTGTATTAGATCTTATGCTTATGTATCCCAAAAGGATGTCAAGTTGGAAAATAGATGATTACATGCCTTGATGCAATTCTAATGCGTTGACTACAATTGGTAATTTGACAAGATCCTAACTTAAGAGTGGATTTGCCATATTGCTAGTAAGCCTTCTTACAATTTATAAAATTTATGAAGTTTACAATTCACTTATTTATATAGTTTAAAAGACATTATTTTCTTATCCTGTTGGAAAATTCAACTATTGAATTTGAGCATATGTGCTCCAGAGCTGTAGTGGAGAATACAACGAGAGGAGGTTCATTCATTTTAAATAGGCCATTTTTATTTTTTTTAACACCTTACTCGAGAGGTGCAGTAGGATTTTATTATCCCAAGAGAGTTTGAGCAGGTGACGTGCTCTTCCACATTTGTGTTTGAGGGACAGAATCAAAAGTTCAACATTAAACAATAAATTCAAATATCATTCAATTGTTGTATAATGCCTTTTGTTCTAGATACATTTCTGGTATCTGTAGATCAAATTTTTAAGTTTAAATAATAGGTGGTCTTCAGTGTCAGCTGGATCATACAATGCATGGTCCAATAGTGGTTTATTTTGACATATCTTTTCTGTTAAATAAAGGAGGGCCTTTAATGTAAACATTGTGGAAAATCTTTGCATTTCTATTTGTACATTCTGTTCTATTGAATAGTTGAGTTTAGAATATGAACACCATGTGGCCCAGTTATCTGGTATTCATCACCATGCTTGCACTAGTAACCTTGCTATCCTAAACACAAACTATGCTGGTTTTTTTGATGATATGTTTACTTTTGCAGTTATTCTAGATATAATTCTTAGCTGGAAAGCAAGGAAAGCCATGAAGCCATCAGAAATTTTAAGATATGTTTTGAAAGTTGTCGTTGCTGCTGCATGGGTAATCATCCTCCCAGTCTGTTATGCTCATACATGGGATAACCCAACTGGTCTTGGCAAAATTTTCAAGAACTGGCTTGGTGACAAGTGGGAAAGCCCTTCATTATACATTTCCGCAGTTGTGTTCTATCTGGTTCCTAATGTACTTGGGGCAATATTGTTTTTATTGCCGATCGTAAAGCGATTTATTGAAAGCTCGAACTGGCTCATTGTGGGTATCCTGATGTGGTGGGCACAGGTGAGAACAAAGAAAGTTGCATATTTTTGCCGAGAAATGAAAACACATAATCTACCATTCTTTTTTTCCTTTCTGGTTTTGTTGCATGAATTGAGAAATATAAGGAATCAGCAAAAGAGGAATGTGTACTTACTGCTGAATCTAACCTTGGAAATATGAGCTAGATAGTGGGTTGAATTTTGATGCCTTTATCTTATTTTGTTGACAAGTTTCCAGTTTTTGATACAATCTGTCTATTTGGATTAGAAATTTAAATAGAATCATTCTTGATAAAGCCTAATATTAATTTATTGCAGCCTCGACTTTATGTTGGTCGGGGAATGCACGAGAATAACTTTTCTCTCTTCAAGTAAGTATAGTATTATCCTACCGTTTCTTTTATATCAGAGTTTGAAACACAGTATAGTGTCAGAATTGGCATTTAAGAGATGTAGATTCTTCTAAGGGTGAGGACAAAGCAGATGTGTTTTCTTTCCTTTGCTTATATAAGGAGAGGAAATCTGTCCAACCAGCAAAATATTTAGGTTAATGATATTTCTCTCTAGATGCTGTTCTTGTTTTGTCGGTATTTCCTATGAACTCCATCTGGTAAAAATTGTCAGGTACACAATGTTCTGGATCCTACTTCTTGTAACCAAACTGGCATTCAGCTACTATGTTGAGGTACTGGGTTTACTTCTAATTGTAATATTTAAACGAAGAATACACTGTTACAACATAGATAAAAGGTTGCTAACATTACGACAGAAGTTTGATCTTGAGTGTGAGAGATTTCAATGCTGAAGTTTAAATATATTTCTTTGAAATAACTCATATATCATAGAAAAAAATTTACTCTGTTATATTTACTCATCTATGCTCATTTTAACAAGGAACTTGTGTCCTTCACCGAGTACATTTTACTCTGAAATGAAATGGTTATAGTAAATTGGATTGGTCTATCATAATACTTCTTGCTACTTTAATCACAGATTCATCCATTGGTTGGGCCTACAAAGGCTATCATGAGAATGCATATTAGTGCATTCGAATGGCATGAATTTTTTCCAAAAGGTAAGCTTATACATCTCAAAGTTGTTTTCATAATACTGCAAAGTATCAGTAGCTCTTCCTAATATATGTATTGTTTACACTGCAGCAAGAAACAACATTGGTGTGGTGATTGCCCTCTGGGGTCCAATAGTACTTGTGAGTTCATTGTTTCACTTTTCTCAGCTTTATGACAACGAACAATTTTTTCTTAAAAGTTTTCTTTGGCTTTAATCATACAGAATTACATCTGGTATCTATCAACAGGTATATTTCATGGACATACAAATTTGGTATGCCATCTACTCCACTATCTTTGGAGGTATCTATGGTGCCTTTCGCCGACTTGGTGAGGTGTGTACATATCCATATCGTGTAACGTGTTTATTATATTTTTTCTGGCAGATTTATGAAACGGAAATTCACTTTTCTGCTTATTAACTATATCTAGTTTTGTTAGCAATCTGTTTGTTGTTTCTGATTTCAGATACGAACATTGGGGATGCTGAGGTCAAGATTCCGATCTTTGCCTCTAGCTTTCTATACACAATTAATACCACCTACAGAAAAACAAGAGAATCCGAAAAGGAGTCTGAAAACGTTATTGTCAAGAAAGTTTAATGAGGTGTTATTTTGCTGCACCAATTATAAAGAGGATTGTTTTTTGTTTTTAGGAAAATAAAATGGCAGTGGCAAGATGATATCTGATTTTGATTTTCATTGCCCTAAAATATGCTTTTTTGCAGGTTACGCCAAATGAAACAAAAGCATTTGCAAAATTTGCTCAATTATGGAATCAAGTTATTACTAGTTTCCGTGCTGAGGATTTGATAAACAACAGGTAGCAACTCTTGCAGTTATCCCTTGGAGAGAAGCTGGCAGTCTTTTAATTTGTAGATGTTGAGCTACTTTTTTTCAATTTTTAGTTATGATACAGATGTTGAGCCGGGGTCTTGTGCCTCTTGGGGCTTCTCTCCTTTGGCTTACCTAGATCCTGCAACTCTCTCTTTTATTGCAACTTGTGTCTCTTCCCTTTTGTTTTTATTTTAGCATCTAGGAGTGTTCCAGACAATCCCATTGTCTATTGACCACAAGTTATATTCTCGAGTCCTATTGACCATTTCCTGGTCATTTGTGGACATCAATAAAATATTATTTTTATCTGTGGAATATGAAGTGTCTTTTTTGATGGTACGCAGAGAGACGGATCTATTGCTCGTACCGTATTCTTCAAATCCCGATTCAGATCTTATCCAGTGGCCACCATTCTTACTTGCTAGCAAGGTATTATTTGTTATGTTGTCATATCTTGTATTAACTAAATTTTTATCTTTATCATCCATTTCAGTGATATCTTCACATGATTCAGATACCTATAGCATTAGACATGGCAAAAAACTCTGTTGAAGGGAAAGGAGATGATCTTCTCAAAAGAATTAAGGCTGATCCATACATGTACTGTGCGGTTAAAGAATGCTATGCATCAGTTAAACACGTTCTTAGCACAATTGTTGAAGGTGACCAAGAGAAAAGGTAAAACCATTAATGGTCCAGTGGATAGTGATGTTGCCTTTTTTGTTGCTAAATTTTTAACTGCTCTTGTCAGAAGCTAAGAATATAAAATGTACAACAGAAACAAGTTTATAATTGACTCTTAACATTGCACTGCATCTTCTATTTGCAAAGTTAGTGATACCAAAAACATAAACTTCTGTATGGTATTTTTTATCGTGCTGTGGTTGGTATTGCTCATATATTTTATTTCTTCTTTGTATCTTTCAGCGTTATTGATGAGATCTTTGACAAAGTGGAAACAATGACATTCAAGATGAGCGAGCTTCCCATACTGTACAAAATGATTGTGGATCTAGTGTTTTTGGTAATGTCTGAAGAATTTTCATATTCAGCAGTAGCCTTAGTTGTCATTCTTAAAAAACTTATCCATGTATATTAGTTCCTTTAGGATATCACAATTGAACATGTGTGTGCAGTTGAAAAATGATAAAGAGATTGCTTCTCGAGAAAGAGTTGTTTTGCTTCTCCAGGACATGCTGGAGGTGGTTACTCGAGATATGATTGAGGATGGCTCCAGGCAAGGTTCCTTTTCAAGTATTTATTTTGTCTTTTATACACATTTTTCTTATTGTTAATCTTTAATAATGTTAACATGCAGGATTTTAGATCCAAGTCATGGTACATATTCGAGGAAGACTGATAAAAAAAACCAGCTGTTTGGAAAAGTGGTTGATCCTTTCCCTACAAATGATGCCTGGATGGAGCAGGTAGCTTAAGTCATTGACTGTATCTAAAATTGTTGTTTCCAGATTATTTCTGCATATAACAATGGGTAGATTATTGACCATTATGATATGATGTGAGTTCAATGGGTAGATTATTGACCATTATGATATGATCTGAGTTCAATGGGGCTGTTTGTTTAAATTATGCCAGCTCAGCAGATGATAAAAAATACAATAACTATTATGTTTGACATCGATGAGAAATGCTTTTGGTTTCCAGATCAAGAGGCTTCATTTACTGCTGACTGTCAAGGAATCAGCTATGGATGTCCCTGTGAACTTGGAAGCACGGCGTCGTATTGCATTTTTTACAAATTCCTTATTTATGGATATGCCCAGTGCCCCCAAAGTTCGTAATATGCTGTCATTCAGGTAAGCATCTGTTGCTTGCATTTTATGTGCATGATATATCTTGATTAAAGTTAAATTAATTCTCAATATAGTTTATAAAGTTTAGAACTAAAATCGTTGGCAGTTGGTTGATTCCCTTGATATGGTATTTTGAACCCTAAACAAAATGTTAACAGAAACCAGAACAATTTCCAACCATCAGTGTATTGAAATACCTGGAAATAAACTAGCAGCAAAAACAATTGTTCACAAGAAATATTCAAGGATCTCAAGAAAATCTATGTATGGGAGGGGTAGTAGGGGACAATGTTTCTTGTGTAAGGTTTTGATAGGAATTTAGCCCTGATTATCTTTTTAGGTTTGTGTTTGTTGTTCACACCTAAGTTGCACAAAATGGGGAAATGGAAATGAGTTTCCGAAATGGGCACAAGTACGAAACACGACCCCCCCAAATTTTGGAAATGGGGAAACGCGATATATATATATTAGACTTTAGGACATTTAAGAAATGTTATGTGCAATCATAAAGCATACTAGATAAATTATAATTTATTACATTTAAAGTTTAAGCATTATGATTAAATTGTCCAATGTCAAAGCATAAAATATAAGTCTCTAAATTTACATCACATTTACTCATGAATGATCACAAACACATAATGAAAATAGCAATATCGGAATATCCAAAACCAGTCTTTATTATATATCCAAATCTCAAAATCAGCTTTTATTATACATATGAGGCTGCAATTACAATAAAGACTATGAGGCTGCAAGTACTATAAAGACAAAAGACTAATACTCATCATCAGAACCCTCATAAAAAATAGCAGTAGAAGCATGCTCAATAGTGGATGGTGTCGCTGAAGAAGATGATTGGCCAATTCCACTTCTATACTCCTGGTCTTCAATATTCATGGCAGCAAGAGAGAGCTCCAAATCAAGACTTTCCAGATCCACATCCCATTCTTTAGAAGGACCATTGTCATATTATGGACCCCTACGAGATCCAACACGAAGGTTGGAGTGCACGTAAACAAGATCCTCTGCCTTTTGTGAGCCCAACTTGTTGCGCTTCACAGAATGAATAAAACCATAGGTGCTCGAATTCCTTTCTGCTGATGAAGAGCTTGCCACTTGTGAAAGGATGCGAATGGCAAGGTTTTGTAAATGTACAACATTTGCTCGATGAAAAATCCACCACCTAACTAGATCCATGGTGCTTATCTCCTCCAATGATGATATATCTCAATAATCATCTATTCCTGCGGTAAAACTGGCAATTCTTCCTTCACCTCCCTGTGTAGATGAGCTGGAAAAATTCTCGTAAGGGCCTTTTTCACCCCATTAGCCACCTTTCTATCCTTATGGGGTGCCTTCCTCTTCCCATTGCTTTGAGCAATAAGCTCCTCATCATAAAATTTGGGGTTCAAGGCATGTACTAAAGTGTGCAATGGAGTGTTGAAATTGTTCTACTTATCAGCAATGATTTTCTTGACTAATTCAACAAAATGATCATCTACAAACAAAAGCTCTGGAGACTCTTGTGAAATGATTTCCATAGTTTTCTCAAACATGGAATTCATGCCATCATATACCTCTCCTAAGAAATGTTGGTCAATGTCAGCATTTCGAAGAAGCTCAAATGCAGGGGTTGTGAACATTAGCAAGAAATCTATCTTGCTCCACCAATCCTCATCAAGGCACAATCTACACAACGTTTATCCTTGCTCTGAATTTGCTTGTCTCCACTCGGCCCAAACTTGACTCGTCACCGTAGAAACTATAGCTTGCTTAACCTTAACAAGGCGGCACAACATTACGAAGTTTGAGGCATATCTTGTTTGAACGACTTTTAAGAACTCCAATTTGGAGTACTCTCGAAATATTGCTTGAGATTGGTGGTGGTTGATGATGAATTTAACAATCTTCCTTGCTTCCCCTGTGATTTCCTTTATCCACGGGACTTTATTGTCGATCTCCTCTAAGATCAGATTCAGATTAAGGACAATGCAGGGTGTCCAAAAGATGTGGTCATACCTCCCCTCGATAATTAAACCTGCAACTTTGCAAATTGGTGCATTATCCGTGATAACTTGCACCACCCTGTTAGGACCTATTTGTTCAATAAATTTTATAATAACATCAACAATGAATTGTGCATCTTTTACCTTTCCTGAGCAGTCTTTTGCCTTTAAAAACATTGCTCCATTTGATGAAGTGGCAATGATATTTATCGATGGTCTGTGCCTTGTATTTGTCCATCCATTTGAGACTATGGTAACCCTACAGCTACTCCAGGAAGAACGAATTGGTGATAAGATATCCTCTCGAAGATCCTTCTCATTTTTGAGAAGCTGAGTTCTAACTTTCTCATAGTTGGGCCCCTTGTACCCTTGAGGAGCCTTGTTAACTGCCCTTATCATATCTTGCCAGTATGGAGAGCGTACAACATTGAATAGGATACCACATGCATAGATGCACCTAGCCACTCTGGAATCGACTTCTTCTCTTGCATGCACATTCACCAATTTAGCAATTCTGCTATCTTGAACTGTACCAGATGCCCCTTTGGATGGTGGTTGTTTTGGTTGTTGAGTGGCTCTCCTCTTCCTTGATTTAACTACAATCCTTGGCTCAATGTTTGCTGGAGCTTTAGGAGTAGCTTGACTAAGTTCATCATGCCTTCTTTTAATTCCATCCGCCTGATCTTTCTCTCTTTGATATTCCATCCTCACCAAAGGTCATGTTGTTTTTGTGCAACCTGCAATCCCCTCTCCTCCTCCATGCAAAAGATGTGCCTTCACTTTTGGGTAAGAGCCCTTGTACGAATTACTGCAAAGATTACATCGCCATTCCCATGAGCCACCATGTCCACATTTATGAAGCTTCTGAACATGCTTCCAAAGAGGATAATATTCAGCCCTTGGGTTGGACTTGGGGCTTGAACTTGAACCTTGGATGGAAGCCATTGCTGCAAAAAAAGTTAAAAAAACAAATCTGTAAAGAAAAAACGTTTTTCATATTTTTGGTAGCATAAACCCTTGAAAAATAGAAGAAACAATGGGAAAAAACCAAGAAAATGAATGCTTCTTTCCCAAATTAATTTTGTGTAGCTGAAGCTAACCCAAAAGACCACAAAAGACTAGAGAAATATGGTTGTAGCTGAGCCAAAAACCAAGAATGTTGTAGCTGGAAACTTCACACTCCAAATCTGCTTTTGAAATCTCTTTTTCTTGTTGCTGAAATCTCGTTTGCTCACTGGTGAAAATGCCCTAGCTGAAGCACTACTGTCTTCCTTTTTTCTCCTTGCTAAAATCGCTCTTCTCCAAGTGAAAAGGCTTGCTCAATTCGTGTGATGAGGGAATGAGGCGAGATTCTTTTTATAAGTTGAGAGAGCGATCTAGAAGCATCCAAAAGATACTGTAAATTTATGTAGATGTTCTATGCTTGATGCAACTTTACCTTTTATTACAACAATCACATAAACAGTCAAGTAAAATGTTGATAGAACATACCAGTGGATCTATAGAAGACAAACTAGAAACAGAGGAATGTGTTGGTGCGTTATGGCGGTCAGCAGGATGCTTCAACCAGCAAAGTCTTTTTGGTCGGCCAACCTAGCTTGTGTCACAACAGCCCTCAAATTAGACACCCAGTCAACTCAAAGTCAACCTCAGAAAAGTCAACGCTGTCCAGAAAAGTCAACTCAGGGCAGCAGCAATAAAGTCAATGCAACTCAGTCTTCGGTCAACCTTTTGACCTCGATTTTTGTGCCAATGAGTACGGCCTTCCAAAATCGAACTCTCCACCAAATTTTAGCCCTTTTGGACCATGCGTTGACCAAAGTCAACGATGGTCAAACTAGCGTGGAAACCCTAGCTGCAGTAAATCGTCCTCTTTCCCACGTGTGAACCGAATTTGCCTCCAAGGAGCTCGTACTAAATCAGAAGAGAAGATGTGTGTGATGAGAGAGTGAGTGAAATGGTCTCCAACGTTGACTGTATATATATCCATCATTAAGGTGTGTGACACATCTGCTGGGGGTGTAAAACCTTAAGGCCGACCTGCACATATTTGAAATTATTAAAAATAAAAATAAATGTTGTGCTCATCAGATTAAGATCAATTTGTATCGATCTTACACCTCTCCGAAAGAGGAACCCAATACAAATATTGGTATCTTCATTTGAGCATCACAACATGGAGTTTGGACCTAGTTGTCCAATTTTAACACCCCCTCAACTAGGGAGAACTCCATCAACCTGTGCAATCAAACATCGTTCGTCATCTCGCCGTAACTTGCTTTGCTGGCCTCTTTATTTCAGAACAGAAGTGGGTTAGTCACAAAGACATCATCCCCCGGCTGACAGATTCAGCCCAGAGGTCCGAAACCTCTATCAGACTCACAAAGAGTCTCATACCAACCCGAAGTTGGTTTACCTGACCCGAAGTCAGTTGGAAGTTCGAAACCTCACTATACTTGATCCCAGATCAAGTGGTTGGACCGTGCCATCCTAGATAGAGAGTACGACAATCTCTGATGCGTCCATCAGTCTTTGCTACTAGTCTCTAGCGTTTCCCACCTCATTGGCCAAATGAAAGGTACTTCCCATGAGCGTTGAACTCGATGGGTAGGATGCATATGGGGCGTAGATAATGAGAGGTGAACCAACTCAAACATCATCACGGTGGGGCAGAAGCACCACAAGGTTTGGCAAGCCTAACCTCATGAGTGCTTATAGCTCCGAGAAGCTATCTCCAAAGCCCCCCAGAGCTCCCAGAGCTCATCGTCCAACAGGACCCACATCATAGGGTTGTTCCACGATACCAAGACTCTCATGGAAGGTTAGGAGCTTGACCTTCCCCACGGGCTTTGTGAGAATATCTGCGACCTGCTCATCAGTTCCTATATGATCGAGCCTTACGGCGTCTCGCTGTACCATATATCGGATATAGTGGTACCTAATATCAATATGCTTGGATTGATCGTGGAACACGGGATTCTCGGACAAGCGAATCCCACTTTGGTTATCACAGAGTATCACGGTGGTATCTAGCACATGTCCGAACAGCTCACTAAAGAGATTTCGCAACCAAACTGCTTCACAACAGGCCATACTTGCTGCAATGTATTCGGCCTCTGCGGTGCTCAAAGCCACCGACTTTTTCTTCCTGCTCATCCATGAGATCGAAGCAGAACCAAGATTGAAGCAACATCTCGATGTGCTCTTAAGATCCACCACACTGCCAGCCCAATCGGCATCAGTATATCCAAGGAGTGTCACGCTCCCGGCAGTGTATCTTAGCCCATGGTTTATCGTGCCCCGAAGTTATCTCAGAAGATTCCTGGCACCAACCCAGTGAAAGTGATGAGGCTCAACCATCTGTTAACTCGAAGTGTTCACTGCAAAACATATATCTGGACGGGTGTTCACTAAGAACATCAGGGCCCCTACGAGTTGATGATACTCAGTAGGATTTGATAATACGGGCTCAACAGCGCTGCCACTCATTTTCTTGAAGTTGAGCTCCATTGGTGTTGACACGGACTTGCAGTCCACCATACCAAATCTTTCCAGAAGCTTCACAATGTATTTTCCTTGAGAAAGGAAAATCTTGCTAGGTCTCTGCCAGACCTCCAGGCCTAGGAAGTAGTGCATCAGTCCTAGGTCCTTCATCTCGAACTCAACAGCAAGCTCCCTCTTGCACTGATGAATGAGAGGGTCAACACCTGTCAGGAATAGGTCATCCACATACAACACCAGGATGAGAGGTTTTCCCTTGACAACCTTGAAGTAAAGGTTCAGATCAGCATTACTTCGAGTGAAGCCCAACTTCATCAAGTAGCTAGCTATCCTCTCGTACCAAGCTTTGGGTGCTTGCTTCAGCCCATAGAGGGCCTTCTTCAACCTGTAGACATGGGTGTCTCGATCTTGGACTTCGAACCCCAGAGGTTGCTCCACATATACCTCTTCCTTTATCGCACCATGCAGAAATGCGGTCTTCCCATCCATGTGATGAAGACTCCATCCTTGCGTAGCAGCAAGGGCTATAATAGATCGAATGGTGGTGTATTGAGCCACAGGTGCAAATATGTCATCATAATCTATGCCTTCCTTTTGAGAGAAGCCACAGGCAATGAACCTTGCCTTGAATTTTTCAGCACTTCCATCAGATCCATGCTTGATCTTGTAGAGCCCTTTCGAGGTGACAATTGCTTTGCCCTTTGGTCTTGGAACCACATCCCAGACATCATTCTTCATAATGGACTCATACTCTTCGTGCATAGCATCCTTCCAGACTTGATGCTTTACGGCTTCCTCAAAGGATCTAGGCTCGGATCGTACAATAGTACTCATGGCTGCTAGATACCCTTGGTATCTACTAGGCTTCTTGCTTTCACGGAATGTCCCCCTTGGGGCAACATGTCCCTCAGCATCCTCGAGAGTGTCCCTGAGCCATGATGGTCTCTTTCCTAGTGAAGGAGGTGGATCAATCGGTCGTTCAACATCAGGCATTGTTTCATCCTTCGGTTCCTCTTGATTTCCAGGCCTTGCTTCATTATCTTCCTCAGATCTCGGAAGATTGACTACTTTCCTCAAGGAAGTATCTTCGTCAAAGGTGACATCGTGGGATATCTCCACTTCCTTTTGACCACGCACATAGACTCTGTAGACCTTCGAAGTTTCACTATAGCCCACAAACATTCCTTTCTTCCCAGAAGCATCCAACTTGCTCCTCTTTTCTTTCGGCACATGAAAGTAGACGGTAGATCCAAAAACTCTAAAATGTGAGACATCAAGTTTCTTACTAGAGAAAACCTCTTTGGGAGTTTTGGATTCTAGAGCGGAATGCGAGCATCGGTTTTGTATGTATGCGGCAGTGTTTGCAGCTTCTCCCCATAGAAACTTCGACAGACCTTGGTCACATAGCATGGCACGGGCAGCTTCCACAATGGTCCGGTTCTTTCGTTCACCAACACCATTTTGCTCGAGAGTATAGATAGTTGTGGTCTCCCTCTTAATGCCAGCTTCTCTGCAAAAATCCTTGAACTCATTTGTCTCATATTCAGTGCCATTATCAGTTCTCAAAATCTTGATGTTTTTCCCTATCATATTTTCCACCAAGGCTTTGAATGTACGGAACCACATGAAAGCCTCATCCTTCTTCTTTAAGAAGTATATCCAGGTTTTGCGAGAGAAGTCATCTATGAATGTCATATAATATGAACATCCTCCCAAGGATGTCACGGGCAGCATACCAGATAGATCAGAATGGATCAATTCCAAGACATCAGATGTCTTTGTGACACTAGAGGGGAAGGTCCCCTTGTATGCTTTCCTTCGGCACAACCCTTATATACACCTTCATGATTGTTTGGAAACTCGGGCATCCCTGTCACCACCTTCCTTGCTTCGAGAAGGGCTTTGTAGTGAAGGTGTCCAAACCTTTGGTGCCATAGTTTAGTTTGTCGAATAGTATCACATGTCATTGCTCCCAGCGGACTTCCTCCAACTTGGTAGAGTGTATCGACTCTAAACCCTATCGAGATAGCTTCCTTGAAGCTCTTCTTCCACATGAGCACCTTTCCATCAGTGAATGCCACAATGAAACCTTTGTCTTCCATGGCCGATATAGACACAAGGTTCTTCTTCTAATTTGGTACATAGAGTACATCCTGCAAGTGAAGGACTTGACCTTGAGACAAGTGGAGGGTCACAGTCCCCGTCCCTTTCACGGGATATGTGGCATTATCTCCAAGGATAATTTCCAGATTAGTATCCTTTTTAATCATATCAGAAAGTGCTTCCTTGAACCCAGTGATATGCCTTGAGGCACCACTATCTATCAACCAGACATATATAGTGTCGGGTGGGGATGTAACGGAGAGGGCAGATACAAGAATGTATTCATTTCTTTTATCAACAACATGTGATTCCTCATACCTGGAGTTTCTTGACCTCTTGAATGGTTGATCATTTCCGCCGGAGGAAGCCTTCCTTTTTCCCTTGAACCTGTTGTTCCTTTGATTGCCATTGTTCCAGTTGTTATTGTTGTCATCACCATCGGGAGAATCCTTCTTGAAAGGACATTCTCTAGCATAGTGACCAGGCCTATGACAGGTGAAACACTTGCCCTTCTTTCCTTGGGCCCCTGCTTTTCCCTTATTCTTCGGACCACCAGAGTTCTTTTTTCTAGAATGAGCAGCGTATGCAGCATTTCCTCCATTTCCATACTCCTTCATTCTTGATTCTTCTTGAACGCATCTTGACAGTACTTCGTCAAAGTCAGGTATCACATTATTATTTAGAATGGTAGTGTTGAACACATGCCATTCAGATGAGAGCCCTCCAAGTGCGGTGAGTACTATCTCTCGATCAACTATTGTCTCCCCAATGGCTAGTAGATTGTTCTTGATTTCAGTCAGCTTCAGAAAGTATGATTGGATAGACTCATCCCTACCTTTCTTCAGATTCTTCAATTGATTCTTGAAGAATAGTACTTGATTTGCATTGTTGGCCTTGAACATGAGGATCAATTTATCATACATCTCTTTGGATGTGCCCAACTCAGAGATGTAGGCCACCAGGCTTTTATGAATGGATTCCCTGTTCATCAACTTTGCTTTGATCTCCCCCTTCTTGTACTTTGTTTTAGCAGCAGCAGTAGCAGTGGATGGAGGTTCTTGGATTTTACCCTACACATAGTCCATGACATCTTGGTCTTCCAATTTGAGATCCAATATCATTTTCCAAGCATGGAAGTCATCCTTCCCAGTGAATTTGTCATCCTGCTTGATGCTATAGCTTGTGGAACCCATTATCCTCTCTGGTGATTGCTACAAATAGGGCTTGTCTTCACCTCACCTCTGATACCATGTAAATTTATGTAGATGTTCTATGCTTGATGCAACTTTACCTTTTATTACAACAATCACATAAACAATCAAGTAAAATGCTGATAGAACATACTAATGGATCTATAGAAGACAAACCAGAAACAGAAGAATGTGTTGGTGCGTTACGGCGGTCAGCAGGATGCTTCAACCAACAAAGTCTTCTTGGTCGGCCAATCCAGCTTGTGTCACAACATCCCTCAAATCACACCCAGTCAACTCAAAGTCAACCCTAGAAAAGTCAACGCTGTCCATAAAAGTCAACGCAGGGCAGCAGCAATAAAGTCAACGCAGCTCAGTCTTCGTTTAACCTTTTGACCTCGATTTTTGTGCCAATGAGTACTGCCTTCCAAAATCGAACTATCCACCAAATTTCAGCCCTTTTGGACCATGCGTTGACCAAAGTCAACATTGGTCAAACTAGCGTGGAAACCCTAGCTGCGTTGAGCTGCAATAAATTTCGGTCAACCCTTGCTGCAGTAAATCGTCCTCTTACCCACGTGTGAATTGAATTTGCCTCCAAGGAGCTCGTACTAAATCAGAAGAGAAGATGTGTGTGATGAGAGAGTGACTGAAATGATCTCCGACGTTGACTGTATATATATCCATCATTGAAGTGTGTGACACATCTGCTGGGGGTGTAAAACCTTAAGGCTGACTTGCAAATATTTGAAATTATTAAAAATAAAAATAAATATTCCGCTCATTAGATTTAGATCTAGATCAATTTTATGTCGATCTTACACCTCTCCGAAAGAGGAACCCAATACAAATATTGGTATCTTCATCTGAGCATCACAACATGGGGTTTGGACCTAGTTGTCCAATTTTAACAGATACTTTCCACGATTAAGAAAATAATAAAAAACACAAACCGAAAAAAAAAAAAAAAAAAAAAAAATTTCAAATGCCAGAAATGCGCCTGTACAGCCTAGAAATGCATTTCCGTCTGTACTGGGCACGTTTCCCCAATGCAAAATGGCCCTGTATGGACGGAAACACGTTTCTAGGCCATACAGTACGGTGAAACACGATTCCGTTTCGTTTCCAGGGGGAAATGACCCTTTGGGCAACGCTTCTTGCAACTTAGGTTCACACTGTTTGATGTCAAAACTTTTGACAAAGGTTCAGAAAACTACTATTCCTGGAAATTATATTTTTCGAATTTTGAAACTACAAAGAGATGAATCATTTTTGGATTGCTATAGAAACATTTCATCACTGCTTCCATTTTTGTAATATCCCAGAAATATGCAACTCCCAAGGTGCCATTTCTTAGTGTAATTAGGAAATCATAATGCATATTCAAAATTATAACGTATTAAGCGTTCATGTGCTTGGTGTTTCAGTGACCTTGTCTGGTATGACATGTAACACTTTTTCCCTGTAATACTCATGAATCTACCAAATAGGAATGCCACTTCTCTCTCACGTAGATTTTGTCATTTTCTGTCTAGGTGGAAATTTGACTCCCAGCTATTCATTATTTATATGACCTTTATTCTGTTTTGTATATTTTGGATGGTAACTCCCTAGAGATGGGAGGAGTAGTTACAGGGAGTTACATATGGGGATGGATGTCTTCCATAAAGGTTTTCCTGGTTGAATTGTAACATAAAGTTTCTAGTGCTGGAAATCTTCTCTTATAAATTTGATGTCCTACCTATTTTGTGCGAAACGACAAAACATTTTAGAGTTTCCTATAAGACCCATAGATGACAATCTAGAAGGAAAAACAAGCCTATATTAACTCTCAGAGATTATTACATGATGCAAAATTAGCCTTTATAGACAAGGCTATACATCCGAGATTCCAAAACCAACCTTTATACATGAGGTAAAGACAAATAAAATTGCATATCTCTAATCATCATAATTCTCATCCTCATCATAAAAAATAGAACAAGATGCTTGTTCAACAGAACCAATCGGTGGATTGGAAGAATAGGCGATTCCACTTCCAGTGGCAGTGGAGCAGCAAGAGAGGTCTCTAAGTCTGGGCATTCTGCATCCACGTCCCACTCTTTATGTGGTCCACTTGTATGTTCTTCACCCTTGCGAGACACAAGTCGTAGGTTTGAATGCATATATACAAGGTCCTCTTCCTTCTGCAATCCCAACCTATTGCACTGCACATTATGAATGAAACTGTTGGTGCTCCAATTCTGTTCTACTGATGAAGAACTTGTCGCTTGTGATAGAATACAAGTGGCAAGACTTTACAAATAAACACCATTTTCCACATGACAAGTCCACCATTTAACGGGGTTCATGGTCCTTCTCTCTTCCAATGCCGACATGTCTAATCCAGTAGCAAAATAGTCAAATTCCTCCCTATCAGTTTGTAAAGAAGATGAGAACAACCTCTGAAAGACTTTCTTCACTCCAACGACCACCTCCTTGTCCTTATGTGGGGACTTCCTCTTTCTATTTTTTTGAGCAATGAATTCTTCATCATAAAATTTTAGATTTAGAGCATGTGCCAAAGTGTGCAATGGAGTGTTTAAGCCATTCCACCTCGAAGCAATGATGAACCTTACTTGCTCTGCAAAATCAAGACCAACAAAATGAAGAGTGGGAACCTCTTGTGAAATAATTTCCATGGTTTTCTCAACCGTGGTATCCATGCCATCATAAACCTCTCCCAAGAAATGATTGTCTATGTTTGCATCTCGAAGAAGATCAAATGCATGTTTTGTGAACTTGAGAAAGAAATAAATCTTGATCCACCAATCTTCATCAATCAACACCCACTTCACCATACTTCCCCTCTCTGAATCTGATTCTCCACTCGGCCCAAGTTGCACACACTCCCATACTCATTAATGCAGGTTTGACTTCAAAAAGTCAATGCAACATGATGAAGTTAGAGGCAAATCTTTTCTCAACAACATTGAGCAACTCTAGTTTGGAGTATTCTCGATAGATTGCTTGTGACTAGTGGTGATTGGTGATGAACTTTATAATCCCCCCTTTCCTGCCCTGTGACCTCCTTAATCCATTCTGTCTTAGCCTCAATATCTTCTAAAATCAGATTCAGATTGTGTACAATGCAAGGAGTCCAAAATATATGATTGTATCTGCTTTCAACAATCAAGCCTGCAACTTTGCAGACAAGTAAATTATTTGTGATAACTTGCACCACTTTTTCCGGCCCCACTTGTTCAAAAGCAAAAACTAAAATTTCTTCAATGAATTTGCTGTATTTTACCTCACCTGTACAATCCTGTGCTTTTATGAAGATGGCTCCTTTTGGTGATTATGCAATGACATTAACCAGTGTCCTACACCTTATATCAGTCCAACCATCTGAGATAATCGAAACCCCTGTGCAACCCCATGAGTTATGGATGGGTTTCAATGCATCATCAAGAAGTTGTCTTTCTTTTCTGAGCATGAATGTTCTGAGTTTTTCATAGTTTGACCCCCTTGAAACCTTGGGGGGCAGTGTTAATGGTGCCCACCATATCTTGCCAATATGGGGACGAAACCTCATTAAAGGGTATCCCATAAGCAAAGATGGCACTTGCCACTCTTGTCTGAGCTTCTTCTCTCCCTTGATTATCAAGCATTTTCAACAATCTATTATCTTTAGCTGGGTTTGATGGCTTGGATATCTCTTCTTCTATTACCATCTCCCTCCTCTTTCTTGGTTCATGAACAATCATTGGCTCATTGCTAGCACCCAATTTAAGAAGAATTTTTTTTATCATTGGAAGTAGTTATCAGATTGAAAATTGTTCTAGTCTATCTTGTTTCTAGAAAATCACCATGGTATCAGAGCTATGGTTGAAAGAGCAGCCCTGATAAAAAAGTCTCCATGTAGGATTCAATCAGTCAACAAGCTCTAGATGTACTAGATAAAACAACAAAGGACAAGTCTTGCCATCCTAAGCCACATTTGACAAATCATCTAAGAGCCTGTACCAGAGGTTTGAAAATCTCAGTCAAACCCAAGGTTACTTGGGAGCGGGAGCGACATTTTCAGAAGCTCCCGGTTTGGGAGCGAATCGGGGAGCAATTTTTTATGTAATATATATATTTTTATATTTTGATGCATATATGTCAACAAAAGCATGTAGAATGATGAATTAGATATTAAAAAGCATAAAAACTTGGATTGAACCATATAACATCAATCATCTAGAAGTTATAATCTTCATCAACCGTGTCCAATACAACATATTGAGTCTCATGATTCATCAATCTCAAAGTTTCAAGCTTTCAAAATTCAATAAATAACATTTATGATCATTGATCACCAAAGTTGTACTTATAAGCTAAGTTCAACCATTACAACAAAGTTATCTAATATGAAATGAAATGTTATAAAATGAAATGAAATGAAACAACTTTCAACTTTCACGAAGCATTGTATTCATAATTCATTATCAATAAGTTATAATTGCCAACTTCAAACTTCAGACTTAAATTGTCATATATTGTTTACAAAAAATATCATAATAAATATGAAAGAGTCAACAGTTATAAAAATTACTAGAAACTAGAAAAGACAAGTAAATCTATTATCTATAGCTAATGTTTGGGCCTCTTGCTGCCATGAGAAATGTTTAAATTTTGAGCCTTGTTGGAAAATCATGATCTTTGTCATTAATATCACCCTCTAAGCATTAATATCCAGAGGTATTTTTATCATTACATCTGGATCTGTATAGGGATCTTTGTCATTAATATCACCCTCTAAGAGTGGTTTCGACCTCATTGGATTTCATATGGAGAAACTAGAATTTTAGATTTCACTCAAAATTCAGCAGAATTAATGGTCTTCAGGGTTTCATGGTATGGGGATTTGCATTGTTTCCATTTGATTCTATTATGTGTAAGGGTATGAGATTGGCATTTGATCAAGAGTATGAAGTCCTTTAAGAACCTTGATGTTGGTGGCATTGATTGTTGAACTTTGTTGATGTTGGTGGTATTGATTGTTGAACTCCCTTACCGTGGCCTTAACAAGAATGTACCCTTCACTCAAAGGAAAACAGCTGGTTAGGCATGTTAATCTTTTTCTACCGCATTTTAAGGTTGAGGAGATGAACCCTTCACTCAAACCAAAATCATTGGTTAGGCATGTTAAACTTTTTCAATTTCTATCATGTTATAAGGCTGAGCAATCCAAGTCTGAAGACTTTGAGCTAGATGATGTTTATGTATCTCTTGTTGATGATCCCATTTCTAGTAGCGATGAATCAATGATGAGTTTCATGAGGAGGAGGAGGAGGAGCAACAACAGGAGGAGGAGGTGACACCACCTACCTCTGCTACTGGTAGAGGACGTGGTCTGCCTCCTTTAGCTCTTGGTGCTTCAGGATCTGGAGCACAACAGAGTCCATTGCTAGCCCCGCCAGCTTCTTCGTCTAGAGGGAAAGCTGTTACATTTTCTCGCAAGAGGGGCAGAGGAAATCAGTAGTATAGGTTATTTGGTGCATTCCTTTGTATATAACATTATGACTCATGATATGAGATACATTATTATATTTTTTGTTGATATTTTGAGGTTGAGTTGAGACTTAGGACTTAGTATTCAGGACATGATTCACTATTATGTGTGATGTAGCACTAGACATGATATTACACGTCTTATATATTAGTTTTTTTTTCACATTTATGTGTCAATGCATTTATTTTATGTTGTGGGTGCTTTAGATATTAAAAAAATTGAAAAAATGAATATTTTTGTATTTGCCGATTTTTTCCCGATTTTTACGATTTTTTTCCGATTTTTATGATTTTTTCCGATTTTTTCCCCTTGCCGATTTAATTCCGATCGCGATTTTCAAAACATTGGTCTTAATCTTGTTAAAGAGACCGAAGTCTGTTATAATCTTAGGCCATTTTTTGCAGGACAAAGCGTATCCATCTCAGGAGAAATACTTCAATGAAGCCAAGTATTTTCAGAAAAATTGAATTATCTCAGTCTACAATTCATTTGTTGAAGCATACCTTGTTTACAAGGACCAAAACCTCAGAATTGAAAGCAAGTCCATTTGAAGAGGACAAGTTACCTTGAAAGATCCTGGGAGGCTCTTTACATAAAGCCTAAAGGAAGGTGATAAATCCAACAAGCCAAATCCTAAATGCATCATATGGTGTTGAGCTAAGGAAGCAGCCTAAAGTAACTTAAAGATCTCCGTCTAACGAGCACATTAAAATCAAATTCAAGTATGAAGTCTGAGAAGTTTATCATAAAATCTGGAAAATCATTTTTTGTTGAAAGTAACATCTTCGTAACATCTAATGATTGAGACAGGAGTTTATAACCTCTAGTGTTATGAATCTGTTGGTACCAGCACTTGTATGACAGAATTGCAAAGTAAAGTTATCACTGGTTGATACTCCTCTCTAAGTCAGAGGGAGTTAAAAGGAGTATTGAAGGTGGCAAGCAGTACTGTAGCCAGCCCCTTTTTTTTGAGAAGCTTAATTGAAGAAGATCAAGTCTGTGATCATGATATATAGTCTGTCAATCAAGAAACTCTAAAAACTGTTTGCAATAAAGACCTATACGAAGATCAGCAAAGCTATAACTGGGATGTATTATAGTTGAATTTATGTAAAATGATTTTAAAGTTCTTGTAGACTACTGTCAAAAGAAATGATCCCTTGTATGCTTAAAAGTGTTTGTATCAAAGATTGAAAAAGACAATGATCCACTTCTTAGTCAGATCGCAAGATTGTCTAGTCTATTACAATAGGATCCCTGGAGAAATCACAAATGACAGTTATGATGAATCCTTGAAAAAAAAAATCAACAGTGACAAAGGAATCTCCTCATGCATTGATGAGTGCTACAAATAATCTTCTATCATGTTCTTGGGAATATTGTTAACACGTGGCATAAGAGTTATGATGATGTGGCAAGAAGAAACGTTAACATCTCAATTCAGATTGTAGCTCCAAATAAGTCTTAGACACATTAACCTTACTGAAAGAATGAAGTGTAAACTTGGCATTGCAAATGATTGATGAAAAAGGATGGCATGACAACCATCATGGTGTATTTGATCATAAACTGTACTGAAAGTACTAATGTGTAGCCATCCCAAATTGGATTATTGATCAAAACAGAATGCTTGAAGATGTTGCATAAATTGCAAAGCCGCCTTTTGCTGACATGAACCTAATGCTATTGCACATACCTTGTTGAAATGAGTTAGGTAGTCATGACAAGACTTATTGAAAAAGAGGCCAAGTTCCTCTTCAAGGTTGAAGGCTGAGGTCCTCTTAAGAAAAATAAGTCATGTGCTGAACTTGATAAAGTATAAAATACTCGGGTTAAGGAGATCAGACCATGTTTAAGTCAAGATTACATGATTGATAAAGCTGTTTCTAATGAGTCTGTCATATGACTCTCTTGGTGAAGAGATCTCATTGGAAGATCTCTGATCATGACATGTTTATTTGCTGAAGGATTGAGATTCTATAATATTTCAGCATTTGTATAAGAAAATAAAATCTTGCAGATGTCAAGGTATACTGGACTTGCAAAGTAAAATTATTAAGGTATACTGGACTTGCTATGTAGTATTTTAGGGTCTTAACATTTGAATATGAAAGTGAAAATCTAGGGTTTGAAATCCCAAGCAAGATAAATGGTCTTGGATATGGACAAAACCCTAGGATTGGTCATATCCGCTGAAAGAAGATACCGTAGCTCCTACAACAAAGGAATGACATCATGATGATGATATGGATGAAGTTGATTTGCATGTTGGATGCATGAAGGCTAAGATCAAGAGGGAGCTGACATGTTCTCAAAAGATAAGCATTTTATATCTCTTTTTCTTGATTGTTATCATTGTTGTTATTTTTACTATTAGGCTCTTGTCTTTGTATATCTTTCTTGGTTGTATTTGTTCTTCGTTGGCTTTCTGGTGAGGATTGTAGGTACATTACGGAGGTTGCCAAGGATGTGGCAGTAGATGAAAAGAATGGAAGAACAAAGTAAAGCGGGTAACAAGAAGACTCATGCTAAGAGATATTGTATTGGATGTGCCATGGACTCGAGGGAGTAGACAGATCGACCAGGTTGATGCTTGTTTTGATCTATGTTGTAAAGAAGTCAGTTGTGACTTCCAAGATGAAGATTGTTAGAAATATAAAGCAAAGGATTACCTTAGTAAGAGGGAGAAGAATACAAAGTTAGACACCTCATGCATGGTACTCCCTAATTAATGGCTATTTGGTTCTACAAAGAGTGATGCTGATCCGTTGTTGAAGATGAACTTGTGTTTTTATTGATCTATTTTTGACTAGGGTTGAGGATCTTTGTGTCTAGTGTAAGAGGGAGATGATTTTTGAATTTGAAATGAAGCATCTGGGTCTAATGCTTTATGAGAAGCTTGATGGAGTCTTTGACATGATGGACTGCAAGTCCTTGGACATTCACACGGTGACAAAATCGAAGAAGTCGTGAGACTGTGATTCTGATCTGGTTGACCTCTATGAATCGTAAAATGATTGGCTCATTGAACTATCTGAGACCTGATATTTGCTATGCTTGAGCCAATTCTTGGTTGAGCCTCAACATGTGCATTGGATTGCATTGAAACATATATCGAGATATCTATGTGCCACCATTGAATATGGTTTGAGATATTTTTCTAATGGAGAATTGCAGCTGTATGTCTTTACATATTTTGTTTGAGCTGGATGCAATAAAGATAGAAAAAGCTCTTTTGGTTTATGTTTTAGCTCTTAGATGGGTGAGGTGATGAGATGTATCCACCTTTGATGAGGAACTAAGAGATATAGAGGTAGAGCAGGAGGAAATTCCTTCTGTATGTTAGGATGATGACTCTTCTTTGGATGAGTCCATGGGGTCATATGAGGATGATTCTGGGGAGCCAAAGCAACTTATGGTACAACTAGAGGGCACATTGGAGCATCAGAGCAGTCCCATTCAGGGATACATAGATGAGGCTAGCAGCACGATTGGGTCACCTTTGGCCATTGGAGAGAGAGAGACAGAGCTACCTAGTCATATCTCATGCGTTGACTTGGATAGCAGGATGAGACGACCTGAGTTGCACAGGGTGCAACATCTGCAAGTCAGGGTTGCTCTAGGTGCAGGAGTTCACCCATTCGATCCCTTTCTTGGGGTTGGATGGCGAGAGATTTTGAGTTAGTACTCGGTGGAGTGGGTTATGGAGATGGTGATATATCAAGGTGTAGCACAACAGGAGCTTCCAAGCACTGAGGTTACCACAATCTCGGATTGGCATTGGGATCCAGGTGGGACTACCCATCACTTCCCAGGTATGTCGGTTGACTACATCCTGGAGGGTATAGTTGACCTAGCAGTTGAGCGTACACATTCACTAGGGGAGTTTCAGCTAGCACTAGTGTCCAACTAGTTTAGGTATAAACTTCTTGAGATGTCTTGGTACAAGGATTGTACACAGGACCACGGGATGATCAACATATTCTGGTAGGAGTTTGACAGAGGAGGGGGCATTGGTAGGCCACCAGACAGTGCCTTGTATGGAGTTGGGGATTCTTCGCATTTGTGTGGGGCACAGAGGACACAAAGGAGCAAAGCAGGATTGGCATTGCTACTGGTACCTAGGGAGATTCACTTCTGGGGTCCCTCAGGGAGGATTTGGAAGGGAGATCCATTCATTGGAGAGTATGGTTATGCGACAATGGAGGTGATGGTACTGATTTAATATGTGTCGACGCATATGGATACAACCTTAGGCCATCACACCCTTGGAAGTGTAGGAGCATCCATCATTGGGCAGTGGTCTGTAGATGGGCATGGAGATGCATGGGGGTGTGATGTAGTATGTCGGAATTGAGTACATGCGGGGAGTGACAGGTGCGGCGACATAGGATGGACACGTGATGATATAGGATGGTATAATTGTTGCCGGGGGTATCCATTGGTGTACAGGAGTAGGTTGCGACATACAGTGGTAGGTCGAGGAGTGCGGTGATACTTGGTGGTATGCAGTGACACATGATGTGGAGCAGTGGGCTCTTGGAGCGTTGCCTCCAAAGAGACATATGGACAGGAGCAGTAGGTGTACCATGGGATGCAACTCACCTAGGATCGATGAGGATCTTGTTGAGCATCTGGAGATGCCACATTTAGTGGAGACAGGGCTACGAGGGTGTTATCAGCATATCCGGGTAGAGAGAGTGTCATCTGGAGGACTACTCTTGATCATTCAGGTAGACGCTTGGTCACACCCTTTGGGACATACCTACCCATCATCCTCCAGTGTTGCTTATAGTCACAGAGTGTTTGGTTGGTGCCCCTTGACACTCTCCATTCAGGCAACAGGGCATGGGAGGCTCACCCTAGACAGTTGGATGAGATACCGCGTGTCATGAGCCATGAAGAGACTCTCTAATTGAGACACTTGGTAGGTGCACGAGTTGACGGGTACAGGCTTAGGGATGGCATGGTTGATTGCCAAGGTAGCATATGTTCCACCCCTGGGCTCACATTTGAGGGATGGTAGATAGTAGATTTCGTTTACAGGAGGGTACCTAGACTCCGAGTAGTATCCAGGTGTATCAACAGGAGTTGGGATAGCGGGTATCACGACGTGGTCTGACAGGAGAAGGGTAGGTACGCATGCGTGGGACAAACTATTGATACTTGGGGTCCACCTAGGGGATACATACATGGGTCAGAGATGAGGGCCAGATGGGTTCTAGCAGGTAGCAGCGCTACGCAGTGGCATCCCGCGGGGAGTGGGAGTTGTGAGCTCCTTGTATGGTTGGGGGATCCAGGGGTCTGTTGGGCAGGTGGATCACTCCATTTTGTGATGAGCAAAGACAAAGCAGACGATGATCTAGTCCACCTTAGGTTCGACACGTGGGGGAGCACTGAGACCTCCATTGCATGGCGAGGCAGTCTTATCATGTTGTTACTCAGGGTCATGATTGACTGTGGAGGGGTAGATATCAGCATCATGGAGATGCCCAGGCAGGATGAGCTTTGCCTTCACACATTTTTCGCCACAAGGCCCTAGGAGAGAGGGATACAGTCTGTGCATGATGGGGGTAATCTCATAGTCAGAGTGGCACAACGACAACATGGTGGCACCTCTATGAGATTAGCAGGGGACTCGAGCATTACAGCTCTACACAACTCGATAACCTCTAGGGGTAAGCTGTATACTACATGGGGAGCTCATGTAGATCTTCCATTGGGCTTTAGCGTGTCACTGATGGAGTGGGGGCTTCATTAGCATGGCAGGATGGTGACTAGAGTAGGTGGAGCTTCATGTTGGACATAATGGCTTGGGATCCTGGCATTGAAAGATCCCTTCATATCAGGGCGATGCAGAGGACATGGAAGATTCAGTGGTACATCTGGGACCCAGGCACATTTTGCAGTGACAGTGGGGAGCGTCAGCTAGAGAGGAGGCTTGTTCAAGCCTTGCTTGAGGACAAACAATTTTTGGCGGGGAGGATTGTAATATCCCCAAATTAGCAGTCAACTAATTGGGATATTAATTTTGATTAATTTTGGCAAATCCTAATGTTGGGCGGAAATAAAGTGGGTAGGGGACCCACAATTAGTAATTAGGCCAAATAAAGTCTTTTCCTAAAGTCCCAAAGGGAAAATTGCAGCTCTATTGGTGGGGTTGAGTTGGCCTTAGGTGGCAGCGTAGAAGAGGCACGAAAAGGACAACGTGGGATTGGCTAGAGGACGAGAGCACATGATTGGCCAATGAAAGGCAACACAGGCCAAGGTGGGATACAAGGCATACGTTGGGCCTCAATGGATAAAAGGAAGAAGGGAAGGTTCATTTGGGCATTCATTCATTCAGTTATTTTCTTCTTATCATTTTGACAGAGCATGCTTGAGCTATAGAGCCAAGTTTGTAGTGCTGTTTAACACACAAGATCTTGAAGTTGAGATCTCAACCTCTACCTTGGGGGAGTTCGAGTGCTCGCTCAGGAGAGGAGTTCCACACGTTGTGAGGAGAATTTCCATGAGAAGCATTAGGAGGAAGCGTAGCCAGTTCTGCACTGCGCAAAGGAGGAGGAGACTGCGCCGGGGAGGATGCAGTGCAAAGAGGATTTGGTTTTTCTGGAAGGTGAGAAGAGAGGGAGTTGCAGTTGCGATTTGGTGGGGAGGCTTGGAGCTTCGTAATAGGGATTTTTGTGGCATTTTGGAGACTTCCAGCAGCAGGATTTACAGGAGGATCAATTTACCCAGTAGTGCAGTGAGCCAAGCTCAAGAGGGCCAATTTTGGGGGTCAAGCTTTGGGCGAACCGTTTTTGGGTTTTTTCTGGGTTTATTGATGAGAAGCTAAGATTAATTTGGTTGAATTTTCCGGGTAGATTTGAGGTGTCAAACAAAGATCTTAACTCAGCTAGCAGCTAGGGGAAATTGGGCCTAAATTCTGAGGTTAACATTAGGCCAATTCCTTCGTCGGATTTTGTGGGTTTTTTGAGTAGAGTCCGGGGTTAAAGTCCCAGAATTTTCTGAGCAGTGTAGCAGGCCCTAGCAGCAACAACATTTCTGACAGATTGCAACGCAAAGCTATAGCCATACAACGTAACATCAGTGGGGGATTTCAGCATTGATTTAGAGGGCTTCTCTAGCTTGCCTTGAGCAAGCCCATGTGCCTTGTTAGGTCCCTATATTACTAGTATAGTCCCTTATTGTTGTTAGTGTAACCCCCTTATTGTTATTATTGTACCCTTGTAACCCCCATATTGTTATTATTATGCCCTTAAATTATTATTGTTAGGTCGGCTAGGATTACATTGTGGCCCCACTAGGATTACATTGTGACCCCATGGACTCCTATATATAGAAAGGAGGTTTTGTAATTTATATCATCCAAGAATTGTTCATTCATGTAATGTATTGGAGTTCCACACGTTGTGAGGAGA
This sequence comes from Pinus albicaulis, assembly GCA_034641835.2. NCBI lineage: Eukaryota > Viridiplantae > Streptophyta > Pinopsida > Pinales > Pinaceae > Pinus > Pinus albicaulis. The sequence goes on from CM076578.1 coordinate 1,586,940,627, forward strand.
ATTTCCATGAGAAGCATCAGGAGGAAGCGTAGCCAGTTCTGCACTACGTAAAGGAGGAGGAGACTGCGTCGGGGAGGATCCAGTGCAAAGAGGATTTGGTTTTTCTGGAAGGTGAGAAGAGAGGGAGTTGCAGCTGCGATTTGGTGGGGAGGCTTGGAGCTTCGTAATAGGGATTTTTGTGGCATTTTGGAGACTTCCAGCAGCAGGATTTACAGGAGGATCAATTTACCCAGCAATGCAGTGAGCCAAGCTCAAGAGGGCCAATTTTGGGAGTCAAGCTTTGGGCGAACCGTTTTTGGGTTTTTTCTGGGTTTATTGATGAGAAGCTAAGATTAATTTGGCAGAATTTTTCGGGTAGATTTGAGGTGTCAAACAGAGATCTTAACTCAGTTAGCAGCTAGGGGAAATTGGGCCTAAATTCCAAGGTTAACATTAGGCCAATTCCTTCGTCGGATTTTGTGGGTTTTTTGAGTAGAGTCTAGGGTTAAAGTCCCAGAATTTTATGAGCAGTGTAGCAGGCCCTAGCAGCATTACTTCGAGAGTAGCAACAACATTTCTGACAGATTGCAACGCAAAGCTATAGCCATACAACGTACCATCAGTGGGGGATTTCAGCATTGATTTAGAGGGCTTCTCTAGCTTGCCTTGAGCAAGCCCAGGTGCCTTGTTAGGTCCCTATACTAGTCCCTTATTGTTGTTAGTGTAACCCCCTTATTGTTATTATTGTACCCTTGTAACCCCCATATTGTTATTATTATGTCCTTAAATTATTATTGTTAGGTCGGCTAGGATTACATTGTGGCCCCACTAGGATTACATTGTGAACCCATGGACTCCTATATATAGAAAGGAGGTTTTGTAATTTATATCATCCAAGAATTGTTCATTCATGTAATGTATTGGAGGTTGCCCCCACAAAGTGGCTTATTTCTAAGGCATTTGATATCTCTTTTCTTCTATTTTTGGAGCTGGTTTCACAACATTTGGTATCAGAGCTTTGGATTCTAGGGTTTTTGCTGCTCCAAACAGGTCAGCGTGGCATTTTCGCTATAACTTGTTTTCTACGAAGGTTCAAAAGCTATAATTTTTAGAGCGCGAAGCCGAAATCCTGAGGAACATCGTCGCAAAATTTCAGAGCTTGGTTCGCAATATTTTCGGAGATATGATCTGTGGAATTTAGGGCTTTTTGCAGGCTCCTGAATTTAACCTAAACAGGTCATCGTGGCATTTGCGCTATAACTTTTTTTCTACGAAGTTTCAGAAGCTGAAATTTTTAGAGAGCGAATCCGAAATCCTGCGGAACATCGTCGCAAAATTTCAGAGCTTTGTTCGCAATGTTTTCGGAGATATGATCTGTGGAAGTTAGGTCTCTTTCAGGCTCCCGAATTTCATCTCAAAGAAGTTATCGTGGGAAAATCTTCATAACTCTCTCTCTGAGCATCGGATTGGAATGTTGTAAAAAGTGGCTACAAGTACACAGACTGTAGTTTCTTGTCTATCAATTTTAGAGCCAAAGGAGGAAACAATGACACGTGGCAAGTTTTACAAGTTCGCTATACTAAACCAGTCCATAATTGGGTCATTGTGGCAGATTGGACATAACTTTGCCTTGAAGAATCCAAATCAGGTCAAACCTATGGCATTCGAAAGAAGATTTAGAGGGTTACTTCAGGGCCAAATTTTAGATATTGAAGATCCGAAATCATAGAGATAATTCAGTTTTCATATCGAGCTCCTCAAAAAAAAAAAAAAAAGTGTGTATTTTTTTCTTCAAATTGCATAAGTCTTGTTTGAAAAATCAATTCTAGTTGATTCCAAAGGCCTATTGAGCATAGCTATCAGTATTGGGTTCTAAAATGCCTCCTAAAAAGAATTCAACACCCATTAAGCCTTCAGAAGGCTCTACTATGACTCATGAAGACGAAGAAATGCAACATGAGATATCAAAAGTCCATGAGCAAGCACACCAAATTTCGCTATTGCAAAGAGCAACAAAAAATGAAATGGAAACTAAGATGGATGGTTTGAAGAAAGGCGTGGAAGCTAAGATGAATGGTTTGGAAGCTAAGATGGATGGCATGGAAGTTGGCATGGAAGCTAAGATGGATGCCATCGATGAAAAAATGGAAAACATGAAGAATGATCTAAAAGCATACATGGAAGGTTTGAAAAAGTTGATACAACAAATGTTTCCTAATGGTGAAAAGATAGTAGAGGAAACTCATGATGAGAACAAAATAAATGCTAATAATGATTTCATAAATGCTAATGTTTGTGGGAAGAACCACCATATTCCAAATATGGATATGAGGAAGTTTGATGGCAAGGATCCCGTAACATGGATACTACAGATGGAGCAATATTTTGATCTCAATAATGTGCAAAACACACAAAAGGTACGCATTGCAACTTTACATCTAGAATAAAATACATTTGTATGGTATCGATGGCTTTGCTCCCGTAAAAAAATTGTCACTTGGTCAATTTTTACGGAGGAAATGATAGCACATTATGAGGATACAAAGAGCAACACCTTCTTTAGCCAATTGATAAATCTTAAACAAAAGGGTTTAGTGGGGCATCACATTGAGGACTTCCAAAAATTGAATAAAAGGGTAACTGATATTCCAGAGGAACACAAGATTGACCTCTTCATAGGAACTTTAAAGGATAACATCCAACATGAAGTTCGCGTTTTGGAACCTGATTCATTGGAGAAGGCATTCAGGTTGGCAAGAAAAGTTGAATGTAAAATTATGGCGACAAGGAAGCCTACCACTCAATTATATAAAGAAGGAAGTGTTGCTACGCCTAGATTTCCACAACCTAAAAGGTTGACACCACAACAATTGGAAGAAAAAAGAGAAAAAGGGCTTTGCTACAGTTGTGATAGCAAATACACTAAAGGTCATAAGTGTGCTGAAAAGAAATTATTTTACATAGATTGTGAAGAAGAAGAAGAAAATGAAAAAGAAGAGGATATACACCAGGAACTAGCCATAGAAGAGGAAGAAATGAATCCGACCATATCATGTAATGCACTGGCCAGAATTACCACTCCTCAAACTCTCAAGATAGTAGGATAGATCAAGAAGAAAAGGGTAATAGTGTTGATTGATTCAGGTAGCACCCATAATTTTATTCATTGTAAGGTAGCCAAGGAATTAAATTGTTTTCTATACCTAGCACCAGAATGTCAAGTGATGGTTGCAAATGGAGGAACTATAAATTGCTCTGGAAAATGCCATAATATCAAGCTAACCATGGGGGAATATGTATTGACTAGTCCAATGCTTTCCATTCCTATGGGAGGTGCTGATGTTGTACTAGGAGTAAAATGGTTACAATCCTTGGGGACGGTAGCTTTTAATTTTCAAGAACTTTTCTTGAAATTTTTTTCAGAAGGAAAGGAAGTCGAATTACGGGGTATTGCGGGGAAGCCAGGAAGGATAATAAGCTCTAATGTCATGATAAAGCTTCTAAAGAAAGAACAGCGAGGCGTAATTGCACAATTATGCTCACTAGAAGTTCCAACATCAAAATCATCTATTTCTGCAGATCTCCAACAAGTCTTGGACAATCATTCCAAGGTGTTTGAAACTCCCAAAGGACTCCCACCTATTCGTGATCATGATCATGCTATTCACTTGATTCCAGGAAGTGTTCCTCCAAACATCAGGCCTTATAGATATCCTTATTTCCAAAAGAGCGAAATTGAACGTATGATTGCAGAAATGTTAGAGGCGGGTATAATTCAACCTAGTCAAAGTTCTTTCTCTGCTCTTGTAGTATTGGTACACAAGAAGGATGGATCATGGCGCATGTGTCCCAATTATAGGGAGCTCAATAAGCTCACCATTAAAGATAAATTTCCCATTCCTATGATTGATGAATTATTGGATGAATTACATGGAGAGATTTATTTTACCAAGTTGGATCTTCGTTTAGGTTATCATCAAATTAGAATGAAGACTGAATATATTCCAAAAATAGCATTTCGAACTCATGAGGGTCATTATGAATTTTTGGTCATGCCTTTTGGCCTTACCAATGCACCTTCTACATTTCAAGGGTTGATGAATTCCATTTTCAAACCCTTCCTTAGAAAATTTGTGCTAGTATTTTTTGATGATATACTAATCTACAGCAGGTCTTGGAAGGATCATGTTGAACATGTTGACGGGGTGCTCAAACTATTGCAGGAGAAACAATTATATGCAAAAACATCCAAATGTTTCTTTGGAGTACAAGAGGTGGAATATCTGGGTCATATTGTATCTCACGAGGGTGTTAGAGTAGACCCTAACAAAATTAAAGCCATTAAGGAATGGAAAGTCCCCACAACCATAAAGCAGTTGCGAGGATTTCTCGGGTTAACAGGGTATTATCGCAAGTTTGTTAAGAATTATGGGAGAATAGCAGCACCTCTAACAACATTATTGAAGAAAGATGCATTTTCATGGACTCCTGAAGCAACTAAGGTCTTTGAACATCTTAAAGAGGCAATGTGCCTAGCACCGGTCTTAGCTACGCCAGACTTCACAAAAACCTTTATTGTGGAATGTGATACCTCAGGAAATGGAATTGGTGCAGTTTTAATGCAGGAAGGAAGACCCATTGCTTTTGAAAGTCGTCCAATCAAAGGAAAGTATTTACAGAAACCTATTTATGAGAAGGAAATGTTAGCAATACTGCATGCACTAAAGAGATGGAGAACTTACCTAATGGGAAGACACTTCAAGGTAAAAAATGATCATGATAGTCTTAAACACTTTTTGGAACAAAGACTATCTTCAGAAGAGCAGCAAAAATGGGTCACAAAGATGTTGGGTTATGACTTTGAAATAATCTGCAAAAAAGGAAAGCTTAATGTTGTTGCAGATGCACTCTCAAGAAAGAATGAAGAGGTGGAAGCATTGCTTTGTGCCATTTCTATTATCCAACCAGATTGGATAACCGAAGCAAGAGATGAATGGAAGAAGGACAAAGATGTATGGACACTCATTCAAAAGTTGCGGCAAGATCCTAGTACATCTGATACATTTAGTTGGAAAAATGATTCCTTATGGTACAAAGATCGCTTATATCTTTGTAAGAATTCCCAACTAAAACAAATGATTCTTTTGGAATTGCACACTTCTCCTTTAGGAGGACACTCAGGATTTTTAAAAACTTACCACAGGGTGAAGAAAGAATTTTTTTGGGATGGCCTTAAATCTGATATTCAAAAGTTTGTGAAGGAATGTTTGGTTTGCCAGCAGAATAAAGTTGAGACAATTAAGACCCCGAGACTTCTACAACCTTTATCCATTCCAAGTCAACGTTGGGAGGAGATTTCAATGGATTTTATCACAGGTTTACCTAAGTACGAAGGAAAGAGTGTCATCATGGTGGTAGTTGATAGACTTACCAAGTATGCACACTTTTGTGCATTATCTCATCCATTTAAAGCAAATACAGTTGCTACTACATTTATGGACACAATTCAAAAGCTACATGGAAGCCCAAGGGTTATTGTGAGCGACAGAGATCCCATTTTTACTGGAAATTTTTGGACGGAGTTATTTTCTTGTTTGGGTACTCAATTAGCTCATAGCTCATCTTATCATCCTCATCTGATGGTCAAACTGAGATAGTAAATAAATGTTTGGAAGGATATCTTCATTGTTTTGTATCTGATAAACAAACACAATGGGTCAAGTGGTTACCTCTCGCTGAATGGTGGTATAACACTTCCTTCCATACTGCAGCAAAAATGACCCCATTTATGGCATTTTATGGATATCATCCACCATCCATCACATCATATTTAAGAGACAATTTGAAGGTTCAAGTAGTGGAAGATCACATCGAGCATCAACAAGAAGTTCTCCAACTCTTAAAGGATAACCTGAATTTGGCACAAAATCGAATGAAACAACAGGCAGATCAACATCGCAGCGAGAGAAGTTTTGATGTCGGAGATTGGGTATTTTTACGGCTACAACCATATAAACAAATGTCCCTCAAGCAAGCTAAGAAGGATAATAAATTATCACCAAAGTACTATGGTCCTTACAAGGTGTTGCAAAAGATTGGTACTATGGCATACAAATTGGAGCTTCCTGCTTCTTCACGAGTGCATTCAATTTTCCATGTTTCATGCTTAAAGAAGGTTATAGGTGAAAATCTTCCAGTTCAAACAATATTGCTAGAACTTGATGAGGAAAGAAAAATCATATTGGAACCTGAAGCGGTCATGGAAACCAGAACTTGATAGCTATGGAATCGATCAATTTGAAAGTATCTCATCAAGTGGAAGAACTTACCCATTGAAGATTCTACATGGGAGGATGAGAATTTTCTACAGAAGCACCCAGAGCTACTCAAGCGTTTAGGACAACACTTTTTTGAAGGAGAGGGGCATGTTAGGTCCCTATATTACTAGTATAGTCCCTTATTGTTGTTAGTGTAACCCCCTTATTGTTATTATTGTACCCTTGTAACCCCCATATTGTTATTGTTATGCCCTTAAATTATTATTGTTAGGTTGGCTAGGATTACATTGTGGCCCCATGGACTCTTATATAGAGAAAGGAGGTTTTGTAATGTATATCATCCAAGAATTGTTCATTCATGTAATGTATTGGAGGTTGGCCTCTCGAAGTGGCTTATTTCTAAGGCGTTGATATCTCTTTTCTTCTATTTTTGGAGCTAGTTTCACAACATGCCTTCATTCCAACACCTCCATTGTACTCATTTCTAGCAAATTAATAAAATGGCTCAGTAGTATTTTATGGCTTCGTTGGTGTTTTGATATCAGTTTTTTTGTTGTCTCCTTAATATCTTTTATCTTTTTATTACTGTTATTTTCCCATTTGGGATATTACATTCAGCTTGTTGCGAAGTAGTTTGGCTTCAAAAGTTGTTTGTTGATTTGTTTGATTAGGTGTTGAAATCGATCTTGATATATTGTGATAATCAAAGTTGTGTGAATCTTTCTGAGAATCTTCTTTTTCATAGTAGGTCGAAGCACATTGATATCGTCACTATATCTAGGATGGTGTCCAAAGAAGACTTGTGAGGCTCAAATACATTTCAACTAATGAGTAGGTTGTTGATAAAGCCACTATCTTGGATGAAGTTTGCTTGCCTCTGTGAGAAGTTTGGAGTGGTTGAGAATTCCTCTTGGAGAGAGAGAGCGTTAATTGTATAACATCATGAATCTTCCTTGGGATTTGTTGAGAAACCATGGTTTATGGTGGGGAAGATTGTTCTGGTTACTCCCTTAGGTCATTGGGTTTAACCGAGAAACCTTATGGTTGGGGAAGTTGCTTCTAAACCTTGGAGTGCTCCCTTAGGTCATTGTGTATGATTGAGAGACCTATAAGCCTGGTTGGGGACACTGATTTTGAGTACTTTTCCCTGGGTCATTGTATTTGAATGAGAGATCATACGGTTGGGGAGATTGGCTCTTTTGACATTGAGATTTAGATTCCTCCATTGGGTCGTGGACTAAGAGATTATATAATTGGGGTGTTTGATGTCGAGATATAGATTCCTCCCTTGGGTTGAGTATCAAGAGACCTTCTTTATGGTTGTGGAAATGGACCCTGTGCACTCTCTTAGGTCATTGAATTTGACTAGGAGACCATTGGTATGGTTAGAGAGTTTGATCTTGATTACAAATTTTAGTCATTGTGTTTGATTGAGAGACTAATGGGATCGTCAGAGAGATTGACTTTGATTACTCTTTTGGGTCATTGTGCTTGACTGAGAAACCATTTCATATGGTGGGAGAGTTTGGCCTTGTTACCCACCACCTGTGGGTGATATCCATAAGATAATTTTTTTTCTCCTAGATGGTCCTCAATCAATAGCCAACAACCCCTGATAGCTCAATGTGCCATTATCTCCGTCACTTGAGCCAACCATATGCTTCCTCGCACATCTGTCATGATCGTATTTTTGAAGGTGGGCCTTCCAACCCTGAAGGTATGGATTTTTCATTGTGTAGTTGGTTATTTTTGTTTACTTATCATGGACACTTTTGGGCATGGATTAGTGGGGGGATTCAGTGGAAAGTCTTGGTGGTTAGTCTTGTACCCTAGTCACGTGGGATCTCCTTTATGGGCTACTAGATTTAGGAGTGGCACTACATGGGAAACCATGATTTTGGTTGCGTTGTCGTGCTTCCCAATATCATATATCTCACTTCCCTTTGCTCATTATAACCCCTTTTCATACTTTTCCCATCCGGGCCCACATTGGTCCATTGGGTCTTGTTACCCACCACCCGTGGGTAGTGTATATAGGATATTTTTTTTCTCCTAGATGGTCCTTAGTTGGCAGCCAACAACCCCTTGTAACCACTAGATAGCTCAATGTGCCATTATCTCTACCACCTGAGCCATCCATGTGGTCCCTCGACTACTTGTCATGAATGTATATTTGAAGGTGTGCCTTCCGACCCCAAAGATATGGCTTTTCATTGGTATAGTTGAGTAATTTTTGTTACTTGTCATGAGCACTTTTGGGGATGGATTCGTGGGGGGATTCAACGGAAAGAGTGGGTTTAGGTATGTATTGTTGCGTCCATTGCCCGATTTTGTGGTTACCCTTGTATCCTAGTCCTTTGGGATCTCCTTTTCTAGCCATTAACTTTAAGGTTGGCACTACATGGGAAATCTTGATTTTGGTTGCGTGGTCCCACTTCTCGACACCACCTATATCATCCCCCTTCCACTCATTTTAGCTCCATTCATCTCTTTTCCCATTCGGGTCCACATGTGTCTACTGGGTCCGCATAGGGTTAGCCTCCCCCTCCCCTTGTCCACACCTTGGGTCGGGCATGGAACGATGCCCCGAAGGTTGATGCAACTAAAAAGAAAAGAAAAAAACATAATGTGGCCACTCTCAACAGGAAATGTACCACCAACTGCAAAAGATCGTCAGGACATGCAAATTTAACATGTGTGAAAAAACCAAACATGAGCTCTACCCGTTATCCATGGCCATCACCCTGGTTCCTATGGGCCCTAGATGAGCCCCCTCCATCATTAAGGAACCCATGATTGTCCCAACCCTGGGGGTATCCATTGCTACATATTACACATCATGCTCTCATCCCATCGAGCCCTGAGCAGTTATGAAGAAAAATCAATCAAAGGAAAAAGGCGTATGAAGAAGGGTGGAAAAATAAAGGCCGGGGTAACTCGTGTACCACGTTTTTCTCCCTCCTACACTCACGTACCCAGGTGTGGGCTTCCCTTATTATAGCTACCCTTGTACCATGGCATGTGGTCTGGATGATTCCCTTGATCCCCACTCCATTCCATTACTTTATCATTTGCCACCTACCACTTGAGGGATGTACCTACTGAAAAGTTTAACTAGGTTTGGTCTTCATAATGACATGTAATTATGAGTTTATGTGAAGGAGACAAAGGAAAATAAAATGCATTTATTGTATTACTTGCATCATGGGTTTCATGAGCATGAATTTTATTTATAGGTCGAATACTTCTTCTTGATGTCTTTAGGACTTTTTCATCTTGTCATAAAGATAATTAGAGTCATGTAACACTTAGAAGTTGATGAAGAAGAATCTGGATTTTCCACAGTGTCAGAGAATATTTGTCGACATTTCGAATCTTTAGGAGATCCATTTTTGGCATACCTCTGTGGTTCTCGATTGTCAAGGCAACAAGGAGTTCAGACACCACAATGATCACAGTGCGGACTGGTTTGCGGTGACATTACGATTATATCTTCCTCACTATCTCAGCGTATGTTCTTTGTGATGAAGATAGATCACACACAATTGGATGGCGTATATATATTCTCTGTAGTGCAGATATATCACAATGGTGTAAGGTCTTGGTGATGTGACTAGGTGCAGTGCTCGGTGGTGCAGTTATAATCACTAATGCTCGGTGCTACATGATGCATCTCAGTGTAGCATGATGATATGATGTTAAAGCACAGTTCGGGGAGACCACAATTCAATGATGTGTCTTTAGGTTTGGATGATGCTTTCAAGTAGTCATGTTTTGGTGTCAAGGCAACAGATCTCGGTGTCAAGACAACAATGAAGATCTCGGTGGAAGAAGAAGACTGTCAAAGAGAATGTGTGTCTTGGTCTTCGAGTGGCTCATAGGTCAAGGGTCATGGTCTCGGTATTCGTCAATTAGAATCTCTATAAGAAGTATTGATGCGGGTTTTCCTCTCAAAGAGTGAGAGGTTTTGGCCCTCGCTTGCAAGCCTAACTATTGCGTCTCTTGTGTATTTGATAATTGACTTGATGAAGAACATCATAATCTAATGAAGATAAGGTCTTAGAGAAAGAAGCATGAAGTAAATCACAAGTAATTATCAAGAAGAGAAATTTTAATAAAAGCCCTAATTTCTCAAAAGTACCATGGACATGTCACCCCTTATAAAGGTTGAAACCACCTAATAGGGTTCTTAGTTAGCCCCCTTAATGAGCTTGGAGACACTTGTACATGCCAAAGCCCACTATGGAAGGGCATGCACCTTGAAATGCCCCATTGGTTCCATGACTTGTTACTTGATTATTCTGATGATTTGTTGTATTGGGGGGCAAGGGGACGCATTGGATCTTATGCAGGATTATAGGTGGGTTTTCATTTGGGGTTTGGTCTCCCTATATAAGGTCCTAGCCCTCCAGAGGGCCACATTGGCACTTGTAGGGTGAGCGTTGAGAGCCATGGCCCCCCACCATAACAGAGAGTACTTCATGGATCCCCAATACCAGTCGTTGATTGCTCGTGTTCCACCTTTTGGATGAGGATGATGCACTTGGTTCACCATGCCTAGTTGGCTCCACCAATGCACCATACACTTGGAAGATGTTCCAGGTCTAGAGAACGTGCCCTGCTGCAGAGGGAGGGCTTATATTATCATCCTAGCCCTTACAGATGGTCTACAGGCATTTTCGATCCACTTGGAGACCCATGAAGTTGTCCTTGTGCCCCCGCACACACTTGGTGTTGATTTGGGGTAGCATCGGATGTGCTCTAAATCTCAAATTTTGTAGAGAGGCTTAGACACATTTATTCCAGATAACCTATAACTTGTTTAGTGAAATTCCACCCGGATTGTATTCTATTAAAATAATTAATTATTTTTAATGGGACCCTAAGTCTAAACTTAGGAAAATAAAATAATTAAAGGGAATTAATAGAATATGGGTGTGAATGTTCTAGAAAAGGCGGATTAAGTCAAAAGTTAATCTTAGCCATTGATTAGAGATCTAATCTGGGTCGTTGAAGTTTCAACGAGAAGACTATAAGAATGGCTTGAAGGATCATTTGGAAAACACATCGAGATGGAGAAAGAATCCAGAGATCAAAATTCTTTAGTGAGCAGTGCTCAGGGAGAAGATCGATCGAGAGGATTCTCACAGAGAGGGGCAGAGATAATTTTCAAAAGAAAGAATTCCAGATTTGGAGAGTGCATAGAGAGAAAACGACATCAACCACAGGCAGCTGCGTAGAGCCAATGACGCAGAGATTACATTGGCACTGTGAAGAGCTGCAGAGGGAGTTTCGTTTTCTGTGGAGGAGACAATAGAGGGTCATTGCCAGTTCCTGGAGGACATATTCGAAGGGCAGAAGATTCCAGTTTCTAGCCAGCAGTGAGTGCCAGTGCAGAGACAGAGAGTAGCTACAATTGTGATGTAGAGGCTGCATGGGTGACACAGTCACTGTGTAGAGGCAGCACAAAGCTACTTGAGTCGGGTGCAGGTCAGTGTTGGAATTTTGAGGCGGAGTGAGATTTGTCTCACAAGACTTTATTTTTCAGATTTCTCTATATGATTTGTCAAGATCGACAATCATAAATTTGTACTCAGATAAATTACTGCATAATATTACAACCCTCAGTTGCTGCACTGGTTTTCCCACATTGGGTTCTTCCTGGGACAATTGTCCAAGAATAATGGTGTCCATGTGTATACTTGTGCTAGTATTTTTTCTTGTACTTGTTTATTGTGAAGACTGCAGTGTATTTCATTTCGATATTTATCACAACCTATGTTAAATAATTTGCTTCAGTTAGGCAATAGAAGAAATTTAATCAGTTGCTGCAGTAGGATTCCGAGTAATGAAATTCTCACATGGTATCAGAGCTGACAAATCCAGAAGAGGCAGTACTGAGCAGAAGAGGGAGGAGACTGCGTAGACAGTGAAGGGACTGCACAATAGGCTTAACATTAAGCTTCAGAAGGGACGCAATTTGTTTTGTAGAAGGAAAAAAAGGATAGATAAATATGGAAGAATTAGATATCTTATCTTCTAGATTAGATGAAGATTGTGCATGTTTGTCAGGTTCAACATTTGCAAGTATTTGGTACATTGATAGCGGGGCTTCAACTCATATGACTGGAGTACGAGAATATTTCTCGAGTTATCAAGAAGAGCAGATGGACTTCCAGATCACTATGGGGAACAAAACAAAATGCACTCTAGCAGGGAGAGGCACCATAATGTTTCAGACAGAAGCAGGAACCAACATCAGAGCCACAAATTTGCTGCATGTGCCAGGGCTTGGGATGAATCTAATTTCAGTGTCTCAGTTACAGGACATGGGATATGATGTATACTTCATTGGGAAGAAGGCATATGTCAAGCATCCAAGCTGGAAGAAGAAGAAGCAAATTGGAACTCAAAGCAATATATTATACAGATTGCAGCTCGAGTCTCCAATGGCACTGATAGGCAATAATCTTGATGGTGAGAGAGACTTGAACGAACTATGGCACAGGAGAATGGGACATCTGCACCATGGAGCACTGAGGATGCTCAAAGAGATTGTTACTGGTGTACCAGTCCTTAGTGCGGAGCATGATGACGTATGCAGGGGGCGCGTACTAGGGAAGTACGCTAAAGCAACCTTTCCCAGAAGTGAGAACCGAGCAATAGGCACATTAGGATTGATACACTCTGACATTAGTGGCCCGATGTCCACTAATGCTCTTAGTGGTGGCAAATATTTTGTCACCTTCATCGATGAATACTCCAAGAAGACTTGGATTTACTTCCTAAAGACCAAAGAGGAGGTCTTTGCTCGGAGAGAGTTTAAAGCTCTCGTAGAGAACATGACAGGGAAGAAAATAAAGATATAGCACTCAGATAACAGTGGAGAATACACAGATGGCGACTTCACAAATTTCTACACAAAGGAGGGCATCAAGAGAGAGTGGACAACTCCATACAATCCACAACAAAATGGTGTAGCGGAGCGGAAGAACAAGACTATTGTAGGGGCTGCAAAAGTGATGTTATATGACCTAGAACTGCCTAGATTTTTATGGGCAAAGGCATGTAACACAACTGTATACATCCAGAATAGAACTCCTCACAGAGCATTGGGGAAGAAAACGCCCGAAGGAGTTTTCAGAGGGAAGAAACACGAAGGACACCTCCGGATATTTGGAAATCTGGCATATTGCCACTTGCTAGATGAGAAGAGAAGTAACCTTGATCAGACTGCAAAAAAGTGGTATCTCGTAGGATACAGGGAGACCTCAAAAGCATACAGAATCTACATTCCTAGCAGTAGGAAAGTTGTAGTGAGGCGAGATGTTAAATTCATGGAAGATAGAGCCTTCCAGAAATCTTGTGAGATGCTATTAGAGGATCAGGCATTAGAGTTTCCTTTAGTCCAACAACAACAGGGGCAACAGGAAGGACAAGCAGGAGTACAAACACCAGGATCTAGTACAATAACCAATACTAGCATTTCTACATGAGAGGAAGAGTTTGGTGTTTCTCAGCAGATGGAACAACAAGAACAAGAGGAGGAATTGAGAGAGCCTCCTACCACCAGTGGTCGAACCAGTAGGGAGGCACGACAAATATTGAGGGACGCAGAGGAGTTCATTGGAGCTCCTAGAACTGAGAAGAGGCAACGTAGACAATTTGACAGGTACCAGGCATTGGTTGCACTGGTAGAGGAGACCTCAAGTTTTTAGGAAGTCGTTCAACACCAAGTATGGGTGGATGCCATGGTAGAAGGGTACACTTCTATCATGACGAATGATGTCTGGGAAGTTGTGCTTAGACCAGAGAACAAATTGGTTGTAGGATCAAGATGGATCTACAAGATCAAGTACGATGCAGATGGTAGCATGGAGAAGTACAAGGAAAGGTTTGTGGCAAAGGGGTATGTACAAAAAGAAGGAATTGACTATGAAGAGACCTTCATCCCGGTTGCCAGATACACCTCCATCAGATCTGTTGTATCCTTGGCAACTCAGATGGGATGGGAGATTCACCAAATGGATGTCAAGTCAACATTCTTGAATGTGGTGATAGAAGAGGAGGTGTACATAGAACAACTCGAGGGCTTCGAAACTCATGAGAAGAAATCTCATGTGTCCAGACTGAAGAAAGCCCTATATGGGCTCAAGCAGGCACCCAGAGCGTGGTATGGTCGAATAGATAGCTATTTGCAGCAGTTGGGATTTGTCAAGAGTGATGCAGATCCCAATATTTATTATTTATTGACAGAGAATGAGCCTCTAGTTCTGGTACTGTATGTAGATGACTTGTTCCTTACAAGATCATCTAGGCTCATAAAGGACTGCAAGAGGAATCTGGAAGCCGAATTTGACATGAAGGACTTGGGGTTGATGCATTATTTTCTAGGATTGGAGTTATGGCAGAAAAATGGAGAAATCTTCCTAGGGTACGAGTGATATGCCATGGAAATTCGGAAGAGGTTCAAAATGCAGGATTGCCGATCCATGGCGACACCCATGATCACCAAATGGAAGAAGATAGACGCATCAGGAGACAAGGAAGTGGACCCCACCTTGTACAGACAACTCACTGGGTCACCCATTTATCTGGTCAATACTAGGCCAACCATTTGTTTTGCTGTCAACACTCTTAGTCAATTCATGCTGGAACCGAAAATGGTACATTGGGCAGCAACAAGGCACATTCTCAGATATGTGTGGGGAACTGTTGGATATGGGTTGAAATACACCCGAGTGGATGATATCAAGTTAAGCGGGTTCACAGATGCAGATTGGGTGGGAACTTCATTTGACCAAGAAGTACCTCTGGGTACTGTTTCAACGTTGGATTAGGAATGATCTCCTGGTGCAGTGGGAAACATAAGTCGATGGCATTGAGCTCGGCCGAAGCAGAATATATGGTAGCCAACACAGCAACGTGCGAAACCATATGGCTTAGAAAGCTTCTTGTGAGCTTGTTTATGAAAACGATGGAGCCAACTAGTGTTTACTGTGACAATCAGAGTTGTATCAAGCTCTCTGAGAATCCAGTATTTCATGATAGGTCCAAACACATAGATATCAGATGCCATTTTATTAGAGACTGTGTTTAGTGTGGGGCAGTATAATTGCAGTACGTTCCCACAGGAGATCAAGTAGCAGATGTTCTCACAAAGGCTCTAGGAAGAACGAAGTTCGTTCAGTTCAGGGAGCAGATGGGTATGGTTGAGAACCCGTTTCAGTAGCAGATGGGTTTTCAATAGCAGCAGTTTAGAGGGAGTTGTAGTAAAATATGCAATGTCAGCAGCAGTACAGATGCAACATTTACGCAGAGTTGATCGACAATAGTACAGATGCAACATTAACGCAGAGTTGATCGACAACAGTACAGATGCAACATTTACATAGAGTTGATGGGCAACAGGGTCACATTAGTAGTGCAGAGGGAGATGCTTCAGGGTCAGAGTAGTGTGTAGTAGGGCATATTGTTAGAGCACATTCCTCACTAAGAGGGAGTGTTGATTTGGGGTAGCATCGAATGTGCTCTAATTCTCAGATGTTGTGGAGAGGCTTAGACACATGTATTCCAGATAACCAAGAAATTGTTTAGTGAAATTCCACCCTGATTGTGTTCTATTAAAATAATTAACTATTTTTAATGGGACCCTATGTCTAAACTTAGGAAAATAAAATAATTAAAGGGATTAATAAAATATGGGTATGAATGTTCCAGAAAAGGTGGATCAAGTCAAAAGTTAATCTTAGCCATTGATTAGAGATCTAATCTGGGCCGTTGAAGTCTCAATGAGAAGACTATAAGAATGGATTGAGGGGTCATTTGGAAAACACATCAAGACGGAGAAAGAATCCAAAGATCGAAATTTTTTAGTGAGCAGTGCTCAAGGAGAAGATTGATTAAGAGGATTCTCATAGAGAGGGGCAAAGATAATTTTCAGAAGGAAGAATTCCAGATCTAGAGAGTGCATAGAGAGAAGACAAGAGGAGCCATAGGCAGCTGCGCAGAGCCAATGATGCAGAGATTACGCTGGGATTGCGCAGAGCTGCAAAGGGAGTATCATTTTCTGTGGAGGACACAGCAGAGGGTCAGTGCCAATTCTCGAAGGACATTTTCGTAGGGCATAAGATTCCAGTGTCCATTCAACAGTGAGTGCCAATGCAGAGACAAAGAGAAACTACAGTTGTGATGTAGAGGCTGTGTGGGTGACGCAGTCACTGCGCAGAGGCAGCGCAGAGCAACTTGTGTCAAGTGAAGGTCAGTGTCAAAATTTCGAGGTAGAGTGAGATTTGTCTCACAAGACTTTATTTTTCAGATTTCTCTATATGATTTGTCAGGATCGACAACATAAAATTGTACTCGTATAAATTACTGCATAATATTAAAACCCTCAACTGCTGCATTTGTTTTCCCACATTGGGTTTTTTCGGGGACAATTGTCCAAAAATCACTGTGTCCATGTGTGTATACTTGTGCTAGTATTTTTTCTTGTACTTGTTTATTGTGAAGACTGCAGTGTATTTCATTTTGATATTTATCAAAGCATATGCTAAATAATTTTCTTCAATTAGGCAATAAAAGAAATTTAATCAACTGCTGCAGTAGGATTTTGAGTAGCGGAATTCTCACACTTGGGAGCACCACAATTTCTCGCTTGGAAAACAAGGGGCCAACCCCTTGTCCACTATGTTTGGAGTCCATTTCTACATCATGGCATGCCTTGGACTTCATTAGGCCTCCTCAAAGGCCCAATGACTCTTTATTGATCATTCAACCCTCTTGAGAGGCTTATTCTTACGTTATTAAGCTATTTGGTGGGCTTTTCACCGAAAGTATTGTTACTATGCAGATTATTTTATTCTAGGGGCATTTTTAGTCCAAATTAGGCCATTCGAATCCCTTAGAGGATTGTATAGATAGAAGAGAGGCATTCTCTCTCATTCATCGTCACTTGGATTGGGTTATCAGCTCTTGTGAGATTTTTTCTATACCTTTTAGGGGACAAGCTTGGATATGGATAAATTTTGATGTTTGGATATCTCTCTCTTGTGTTGGAGCTTCTCTATTGGCATAATTTGATGATTGGATATAATCTTTTATACATTTAAGTGTTATTTTCATGCTTATTCTTGTTATTTACTTTTGTCACATGAATGTTGCTGGGATTTTCACTATACAAGTCTGAAATTTACTGCTTTTCTATACGAATTAGTGGAAATTGTGATCTTTTATAGCGTTGCATCATGTCATGGGCCATGTATGGATGGGTGAATGTTCCTAGAGATATTTTATGTTAAATGCATCTCGACAAGTCATCATTTATTGCAAATTGAAGTATAAAGACCTTGAAGCAGCTGCTCTCATGCCCTAATGCCATGCGAAGTTGTTTGAAGGCCTCCTTGATTGGGTGAACTCTTTCCAAACCATAAATTCTCCTTGACTCCATCTCTCCCAAAGGACAAGGCACTAATCCTCCATAGGTGATCACTTTTAAAGCTTATTTCTCTCAACTTCCCCTCTTTTTCTAGGCCTAGCCTCCATAGATCACCTAGGGCATCACTTTTCTCATGATTTAGCCATCAAAAGAATTCGATCTCTTGCCCACAACTGTGCTAGTGTGTCCTCTAGAATCCTTCGCACTTTCACGAAATTTCGAATGTGGGATCTTGAGATATTTCAAGCCCTAGGTTGAAGATCGATTCTTGCCCTTGGTTTCCCATTGGCTAGTGACCTCATTGGGATCATAACATTAAATTATCAAAAGAAGATTCTTTCTTTGATCCTCTTCGCTTTCTTAATTAGGTCAAGTACATTCTTGGTTGATCAACTTCATAACCTTGACCTAATTTTGGGTCCACTTCGCCTTTTGTGGTCCCGTAACTTGCTGATTCCAATTTCACAAAGATCACATAAAACTCAAGTCTCCATAAAGACCTCTAGGTCTAGGAACCATCTTGACAAAGCATACTCTCAAAACTTAGCCCTAAGGGTCCTCTTGGCCCTTCTTAGAGAGCCCATCACCTTGCTTCCAAAGTAAGCAACCCATCTAATTGAGTCTCTCTTGTGAGTAGGCCTAGGAATCACTTCTCATCGTCTTATTGACCTATTCATCTTGTGATTCCCCCTTTATACCGGGTCTCCTCCCATCAGTGAAAGTCCGTAAAGAATAAGGAGCCTTAGCTGAGGTGACAATGGGCTATCGCTCCATTGTTTCCCTTGACCTAGTAGGTGCCCTATAGGATCCTCTCCTATAACCCCTGGTAGTTTGAGCGGTAACACATCCACAAGTTGCTAGCCTCCCCATCCCCTTGTCCACACTTTGGGTCGGGCCTGGAATGATGCCCAAAGGTTGATGCAACTAAAAGCATAATTTGGCCACTTCCAAGAAGAAATGTATCAAAAAATGCAAAAGATCGTTGGGACATAAAAATTTAGCACGTGGGAAAAGGCCAATCACTATGGCCATCACCCTGGTTCCTAGGGCTCCTATGAGTGCCCCTTGCATTATTTAGGAACCCATAATTGTCCCAACCCTTGGTAGGCGATGAACTGCCCAATCTTAAGGGAGTAATCTCTGCTACATCATACACCAGGTTCTCATCCCTGGAGTCCCGAGCAGTAAAGAAACAAAAATCATTAAAAGGAAAAAGACGTATGAAGAAGGGTGGAAAAACAAAGACTGTGGTAACTCATGTAACATGATTGCTCCCTCCGACATCCATACACCCAATGTGCAGGCTTCCTTCATGATAGCTACACTTGTACCATAGCATGTGGCTTGGAGCCTTCCCTTTTGCCCCCACTCGGTTCCATCATTATTTCATATTACACTTGCTATTTGATGGATGTACCATGGACCTGTCACTCTCTTAGAGGATGAAACCACCTAATAGGGTCATTTATTAACATCTCTTGTCGAGCAAGGTAACACCCGTACATTCTAAAGCCCATTTCGAAAGGCATGCCACTATGGAGTGTGCACTTTTGCCCCTGATTAGCAAGCTTATTTACTCAGTTGCACTAATGGATTTTTGTACTGGAAGGTGAGGAGACACATTGGATCTTATACAGAATTGCAGGTGGGTCTCCATCTTGGACTTGGCCTCCCTATATGGGATCCAAGCCCTCTAGAGGGTCATAATGGTTCTTGTAGGGTGAGCGTTGAGAGCCATGGGCCTCTACCATTACAGAGGATTGATTTCCACGCCATGGGCTTCTTTAGCACCATACATTGCTTGTTCATGCGCCAACCATACAAAAATGATGATGCAATTAGACCATGTTGCCCAACCAACCACACATTTGCACTTGACACTTGGTAACTGATCTCGGGCCCATATAAGGTTTTGTCTCATTCAAAGAGACATGGGAGGGCACATATCATCTTCTAGCCCTCATTGATGGAGCATCAACTTGTTATTGAGCCACTGGAGACCCATGAGACCATTGAGTGTGCCCCATAGTCATTTGGGAGCACCACATGACGTTTTGCTTGGAAATCAAAAGGCCACCCCCTTGATCATCATTAATGGAGCCCTCCTCTTCATCTTGGCACAAAGAGGACTCATCTTGGCCTTCTAATGGTACTTCTTACTCCATTTTGCACTATTTCAATCGTCTTGGGATGGCTTATCATTCACTTTAATAGCTATTTGGCGGGCTTGTCACCAAAGACATGTTATTTTCACATTAAAATATTATTAGGGGCTTAATTAGACTAATTCAAATTGGTAAAGGCTCATATAATAAATGAGAGTCTCATTTGTACTGATCATCATCACTTGGATTTCGATCTCTCTTGTAAAAAGAATTCAAACCTGCAATTGTTGGACGAAATTCGATGTTTGGATGCATTTTGATGTATGGAAAATTTCACTATCTTGTCTTGGAGCTCCTCTTTGCAATGTTGATGGATGGATATATTCTCATTATCTTTAAAATGCCTTTTGATGTTATATTTTACATTGTTAAATATCTAATGTGTTGAATATCTATATGGAATGTCTTGTCATGATCTTGAATGCGCCATAATTTGATGTGAATATCTGAGAACTCTAGGATTATTGGATATATTGCATGCATTGCTCATAGATAATGGTGAATGATGTTCCTAGAGGCTTATTTTGCATATTGCATCCTTGAAACTCCACCAATCATTGTCAACGAAGTGTAAATATCTATAGTAGTTGTGATGTTGCCTCCTTTAGGACTAGCGAAGTTGCATAGGTCTCCTTGACAAAGTGAAATTCTTGACTCCATTTCTCCCAATTGATAGGAATTGGGTCTTGGATCCTTGGTGATCGCATTATCATCTAAAGATTATTTACTGTCACCCGTCTTTCCTCCTTATTCTTCGTCCCTTTAGGTATATGTAGGCTCTTTGGGCTGTCGTGCGAAATCCATTTGGAGTGAGCTCTTGCAAAACCAATTGGACAAGCTTCTACATTGGTCTTCCCTTTAGCTCTCCAAATTTGAGGCAATTCTCACTGTCGGATCTCAAGATAATTGATGCCCTAGCCTTCACAACGAAACCCTTGAAGGTGCTTTTGACTTGAGGATTTCTTGAAGGTTTGAGACTTTGTAGCATATCATTCAAGACCTTTTCTCTTGACTATATTGACCTTGGATGAGCTCATATCTCGTCAAATACCTCAAACCTAGGTCTAGTATAGTCTTTCTCTCAAGGGTTTTTTCGTGCAAGGCTATCCTAGCTTCTCCTAAAGCTGACACCTCAATTGAGTCTTTCCATTGAATGAGCCATCCTTGCCTCATTTTGAACCCTAGTATAAACACATTCAATCACAAGTGAGGGTCACTGAGACTCGTTCCGTCGGTGAAAATCCGAGAAGAGAAGGGGCACAAGCTGTGGTGACAGTGGGCCTTTGTCCCAAATTGTTGTTGTGCCCGCTAGCTTTAGCCTACAAATTGGGCCTGGTAGTTTGTGCAACAACAAGACTTTCCCAAGAGGGGGATCAAATTAAAAAGTCGAGGAATCTCCACAAATCAAGCGAGAAAAATCCCAAGAAAATTTTGTTGATCCTCTTCAACAACTAATGGCCAAGAAAAAACCTATTTTTTAAGGAATGGTCCATGGAGGTTATTTTGAATGAGGGATTTTCGAGGAGAAAATTGAGAAAAATATTTTTGTGGTCCGGGATCAAACCTTTGGTCAATCCAGCTCATTCCTCAAGGCAAATTGAACTCCATCTTAGAGATCTACGCAGACAATCAAGGGATACAATTTTCTTGGAATGAACTAGCCATTTTTCTTGTGGGATTAGGTCAAAGATGTGCAACTCTTAGGACCTAGCCGTTTTTACTTGGAGAGGGATCTACATCTCTCATTTTTTCTATTTAAGGGAGCTCTAAGCTGCTCATATGATGATTGTAATCAAGCTACTGGCTCAGTAAAGCTTTGTACTCTATATTCTTTTGAATGATAAAGGAAGTCTTGGGGTAAATTCATGGCGGTGTTCCTCTTCTATCTTCTATGGTAAAAAAATTCTGAATTTTGTTCTTAATGCTCTGCTAGTTTTAAATCAAATATTTATTATTTCACTTGCCATTTGTGGATCTACTATTTGTAAAGGTATCTTGCATTAATATTTGAGTCTAGAGAAACACTTTAGAAGTAGCGACTCTAGTGGGTTTTTGGTTGAACCCCTAGGCCTCTATTTCATTGTGCTAACTGGCTCCTTGTTATCTAACAAATTTCATCTTCAATGTGTAGAGATTTTTTCTATTTTTCAGATCTTGATCGTTAGGGGACGTTTTTGGTTGAATCAACCAACTCCCAAGAAATAGAAGTCAAAGAGCCTACTTTGATTACTGCTAAAGGCATATCTAACGACATTTTGCCACTGTTTATTGGTTATAACTTGTAAAAATTATTTATTTAAATCTCTATCTCATTTAAATGCGCTATCACTAAATAATTTGCTATTTTAATGATCCAAGTGGATATTGGTGGCCACCCTCCTATTCCACTTGGGGCCCCACCATTGTTTCTTTCAGTTTTTCAGTTTCCTTAATTGTAGTACAATTTACTATTTTTAGCAGTTTTTTTGGGTCATGAACTTCCGAAGCTGTTTTGAGGCGCTGAACGACGTTTTTTGGAAAAACGAGGAGCAACATGGGTCTTCGATCGATGTTGCTCATGTCAGAAGTTGTAATCCTTGGATAGGTCTTTCTAACGAGGTATTGTGCGCGTAAAATGAAGATCGTATGCCAAAGTTACATACCCGGGAAGTTGATATACCAATTTACCCAAACGGGGCCCATAGTTTTGGTGCTTCATCTCCTACGACTAGGTTTTTGGATGTTTAGAGTTTTCCATTGTTTCTCAATAATAAATAGGCCTACAACCCTCATTGTAACACAATTCAGAGGCTTGTAGCCGCCACATCTCGTCTAAGAGATAAGCTACCAACACCCTAGCTAGTTTATTTCCATTCTGTTTGTAAGCATATTTAAGTTATGTGATATTAATGAAATTAAGTCTTGTTTCTGCTGCATCTCTGCGTTTATGTGTATTTCTGTATTTTATTGCATTCCTGCATAAGTCCAGATCAGTGGTATCAGAGCGGTTTGCTCTTTCTCGATCCTTCTTTGCATGTCCCCAACGAGGTTTGGGTATAAGGAGTTAGGGCTTGATCTGGTTGAACCTTTGCAAGGTTAGCTTCGCAAACCCCGATGACCGCCCATGGGGGACGAAAAGAAAGACGAGGGAGCGGGAGATCCTATCAAAATATTGCTCGAGGAAGCCCTCGAGAAAGAAAGGAACACGATGATGTATAACTTTGCCCAGATCATTCAACGACTTCCCACCGTCGGCGCATCCGCATCCAACAACCACTCTGGAGGCGCAAATCCTTTTAGGGTACAAGTAAACTTTGAAAATATCATATTTGAGGGCCAAATAGATGAAGACTTTGAGATAGATGTTTGAATCTATTAGAAGGGTATTTCTCAGTTCGTGACTTTTCCAACTGGGAAAAGATTACTTTTGCACTCCTCAAAGTCGTACCCCATGTCAAGGACTGGTGGGAAACCTACTGTGAGTAAAAGGACGAGAGGGAACCCTCTCTGTTTTTGGCTGCACCCACTTGGAATTCTTTACAAGACGCCATCATGGAACAATATTATCTTGTGGGGAGCTATGAGGACAAGTACATACAATGGACTACGCTGCGTCAACAAAGGGATTAAGATGTGCATGAGTTGACGAATTTGTTCCATATCCTGCGCACAAAATTGGGTATCAAAGATTCAGAGAAACATTTGGTGCTGAAGTACCGCAGTTGTCTGCACGGATACATTAAGGAGGAAATGTAGTTCCTCGACATCTCCTTGCTTGGCGTAGCATATCGGTATGATGCCAAGATTGAACAGAAATTCAAACAGAAGAAGCAAGACTTTGGATCTGCGAATCAGAAGCAAGGGAAAGGTGCCCCCAAACTACAGAACAAAGGATAAAATCAAGGCGGGGTGACCCAGGATAACCTGCCAAATCCGCAAGCAAAGAACAACACTATGAAGTCAAGGAAGGACATAAGAAAGTGGTGTGAGTTCCATAAGAGCTCCACTCACAACACAAGTGAGTGTTGGGCCAAGCAGTCACTGGTGGCCGAGCTGAAGGCTTCTGAATCAGATGCATGCTCCGACTTTGCATCAGAATTCGATAAGGGGAATGATCAAGGGAAGTAGATTATTGATGCAGAGCCCAACGCCACTATTGCCACCATGAAGATCCAGAAGGAGGAACTGGAAGATCCAAAGGATGGGGAGTGCCTCTTCCATTCCCAGATGTGGGTAAAGGGTTCCCTGATGCAGTTCATTGTCGATAGCGGGAGCTAAAATAACGTCATTTTAGTAGAGGTCGTGAAGCGGTTGGGCTTGGACAACACACCCACAACCGTACACCATCGGGTGGCTTCACCAAGGACGGGATCTCCGCTTCAGTCAACAGTGCTGCCTCCCCTTAAGCATCAAGCCCTTCACAGATGAGGTATTATGTGACATTGCCCCTCTTGATGTTTCTGATGTATTATTAGGCCAACCATACTTGTGGAAGCGACATGCTCTATATGAGTCCCAACCTCGCGTTGTTATTGTTACTTTGGGCAATAAGTTGTACAGGATTCCAGAGGTAGCGCTGCCTGCTGCCATCTCTTTGGTTACTGCAAAACAATGCAGTAAGTTCATTTCCAACACTGAGAAATTTGTTTTCCTGATAATCCGCCCTCAAGGGAAGAAGAAGACTGTGGCCACTGTTAGTCATCAATAAATTTTGCTGTGGTGATGACTAAATGATTACCCCAAGATTTCTAGAAACAAAGTTTAGAGAACATTGTGAGTTCTAGAAATCTCACTGCCTTCATTATCATCAAGGTAGAATTTCCAATATGTTGTTATCCTATCTAGTCATGACTGGCCCACTACTCCTGGAAGATCCATCAGGGGCTCAAGCCATTCATTTTTTAAACCTAACTTGTCTGCTTGGCTCAAAAACTCTGTTTTTGCTTACTACACAATTCCCCACCACCTCCTAAACTTGCCAAACAGAGCAGCTTTGTTATGCCTCCTTTAGCAACTCTCAAAAACTAGGTGTCTCCGCAGAGCCTTTAGATAGTCAAGTATGTGTGTTGCATCTTAGGCCCACAAACACACAAAGCTTGGCATGGATCCTGTCTTACACTTGTAAACCCTAAGTCTAGATCCCAGCCCAAAAAAAACCAAGTCCAAAAATGGCCTCCACTAGATCATCTAGGGTTTTCACAAAGTCATAGGATGGATTTGGTGCCCTACAGATTCTGCTTCTTCTTCTATATAAAGGGAATACATTCAAAAAAAGGGGACAAGTCACTGGTCCTATATACACCAAAGAGATCAGTCAAGGAACTTTTTATGCCTAAAGACATGACTCTTGCAAGGAGACAGTTGCTCTTTGCTCACATCTCTGCAAGAGTAGTCAAAAGGACATCAGGTTAGCAACAAGGCAAGGTAATGGAATAAAGGGTCTCCTTCATAAACAACAGAGGGGATGTCAAAGGGACCTCCAAAAGCAGCCTCTTGCTTCAGCACCTAAACATACAAAGGATAAACTATCACCTCCAAACCTTTCTGCAAAAATACCTGGAAGAGTACTCTGAAGCAGAGATGGAAAAGAAAGGATGTACATTTGAAAGAGTTCTTAAAGCCATTTTTTTGATAAGAAGACACAACAAACTTAAGTCAAACATAAACACCATGAGTTTATGGTAAATCAGTGAAAATACTGATCATCAAAGGGCCTGTGTTCAAGGACAAAAGGGATGTTTTTGTTAGTCACAAAACAATGGTGACAAATAAATCACCACAAACACCACAAAGGCAGAAGTCACCTCCCCAAGGTTACTTCCAAGGATAAGCATTAGGTCATCTGCACTGAAGGAAAGTGATAAAGAGTATTAGTATGCAGAGTCTCATCTCACCAAAGAGGCAAAAAAAACAGAGTTTTTCCTTAGAATCAAAATGGGACATAATTCATCTAACAGAAATGGCTTAAGAGACATTTTTTCCCGTGATTTACATCTCGGCTGAAGACCCCAACAAGGGCATCCTTGTCAAGGGATTATCCTGCAAAAAAATGATAAAAGCGTAAGTAAACATTTCACAAAAACCGTGCCAAAAAGTATTCCACACAGTGAAATATCAGTAAAAAGACACATACAAGGATAGAGGGAAACTTGAACTTTACAAAAGTGGGTTTGCTCTTTTAATTTATTTTCAAAAAGACTATAAAGGGCCCCTCCTAAATCCCCCCCCGCACCATTTGCCACTTTACAAGGAAAGGAAACCATTGGAGGAGAGTGCAGTGTTTTTTTTCGGGCAAACTGTGAAAATTGACAGGCGCTACGCGTAGAGCACGGCGCTACGCCCCTAGCCTCCGACGCTATGCATAGAGACAAGCCGGGCAGTGTAAAATTACACTGCGCTATGCGCTCGCAGCACGACACTATGCACAGGCCCATAAACTACCATCGGCGCCCGAGAGACTGCCTATTTCCGCCCAGCGCTACGCTCGAACAGCCCGACCGGCCAGGCGCTGCACGCAGGCGCAATGCATCGGCGCTGCGCTCTTGGCAGCACTATGCAGATTTTGCCAAAGACTTTCAAGAATCGAATTTTTTGCCTCTAAAGTTTCTGCAAGCTAATACAAGGTTGGTAAAACCTTTTTCCTCCTCCCAAGCATTATTTTGCCTAAAATCAAAGAGGTCATCCATAGTCAAAATTTGATCAAACCCTAGACTATGCAAAAATCAATTGTTATGTCTTTGAACTAGGGCTTGTAAGAAAATTTTGTTTTTAGTGCAAAGAGGGGACTGAGTGGCTATAAGGCTGACCTCCACCACCAAGTACAAGCTTTGAAAGCTGTCTTCATCTTAGCAGTCCTTTTGCAAAGAGTTGACCTACACCACTTGTTTTACTCCAAAAAACCCTCAAGAAAAGCCCAAGGTTTCTTCTGATGTTTTTGGACCAGCCATCATGTCAGAGAGAGACAGTCACACCAGTGCTGATGAGAGTCACACTCCCACCAAGCCAAAACATCATGGAGGAAAAGCTAAAAGGTTTGAACCTCTAGACACCACTCCAATCACTTCCTCTCCTATGATCCTTTAATACTTCCAGGATGTAGGGTGCTACAATTTTTGTGAGAGGGTCAAGCAAGTCAACAATCATCCAGACTTGACTAGATTATTTGCCTGTAGCCTACAAAACCACAAAGTTAATCTAGCAGGGGTCCAATTTGAGCTTTCATCTGAAATCATTTCCAAGGCAACCAACATACCAGACATTGGTGAACTTTGGTTCAAAAAAAGGAAGTTGGATTTGGGTTATTATGGGCCTTATTTGAAACCCACCTATCAGCAAAATTGCAAGGCTATTTTCCCTTTTTCTTATTTGCTAGAGAGGTATGCAGCATTAATGAGGCAAATTATCAGTTTTTTCACATGTGAGGGAAGATACTCCCGGCTCTATTCATATCATATCAGGTTGTTGATGCATTTTACCAAAGTCAAGATGATGAACCTACCTTATTACCTTTTCTGGAGTATTGATAAAATGGCCTCTGCTGTCAAGAGGAAAAGTTATGACCACCAAATGCCTAGCCTCTTTCATCACTCCCTGATCAAGATGATTGTCCTATACCAGCTAGAGAAACAAGGTATATCTTCGGAGACCTTCATCTCACATGATGTGTTTGCAGACCCCTGGGCCTTCATCTAGCAGAACTTGCCTTCCACTTCACAACCATCTACCTCCACACATCCATCATCTCCCCATGTGCCTTCTTCACAAATAATTTCACCTCTTACGTCCTCCCCTAAATTACCAAGTGAAGGGGTTGACAGTAGCCCTAGTGAAGAGAAAATAGGAGACAACAGTCAGGAAGAAGATGAGACAGATAATGATGGACAAGGAGAGAGCAGTGAAGGAGAAGATGATGAAGAAGAAGAAGAGGATGAAAATGAAGAAAATGATGAAGAGGAGGAAAATAGCCATGAAGAAAGCAGTGGTAGCCATGAAGAAAGCAGCCATGATCATGAAGAAAGCAATGATGATCATGAGGAAAGCATTGAAAAAGAAGATGATGTAGATGAAGAAGAAAATGAAGGAGAGGAAGGTGGCCAAGAAGAAAGCAGCAATGGCCAAGAGCAGGAAGATAATGAAGGAGAAAACAAAGATGAAACTAGTAATGGCAGCCACAAAGATAACATTAGTGAAAGCAGCCACAAGGATGAAAATAATGAACATGATGATGAGGAGGAAGATAACAATGATGAGGAAGAGGAAAACAGTGAAGAAGAAGACAGTGAAAAAGGAGAACAATCAGATGAGGAAGGCAGTTATCTAAGTGCCCAAGATAGTCCAAGAAAGAGTCATGACAGTGATGACAGCTATCATGACTGTCTTGACAAAAATCAGTCCATAGAAGACAAAGAGAATCAGAGTGAGGAAGGCATAGAAAAAGCAGAGTAGAGTGAAGGACAAAATGATGACAACATTGCCTTTGAGACTCCCATTATTGTCCCTCTCTCATGCACTTATCACAGAGGGAAAAGAGATGTGTTTATTGCCTCTAAATGGCAAAGGGCCATCTCCTCACAAAATACCAAAGCATCAGACAAAGGCAAAGAAAAAATGAAGAGTGTTGAGCAAAAGGCACCAGTCAGGAGGAGCAAAAGGATCAAAATGGCTTCTCAAGGCCCTCTCTTTGTTGATCTAGACAGTGATAATGAGGACCAAGGGATGAATACAAAATTGCTCCTCCTAGAAAAAGATGCCCAGCTTCAAGAATGGGAAAAGGATTTTCAAAGGGCACAAAGGGTCATCTACTATTATAAACAGGAGCACAAGCATTTCAAAGAGGTGAAGAGGTGCTTTGCCTTGCAGAAAAAATGGTCAAACACTATGCAAGGAAGAGCATGCTTACTAATGCCAAATTAAATCAAGCCCTCCTAGAGCTAGAAGAGCTAAAAAGGCCCAAAGTGCATGACAGCCTCGGGACCTTGGCTGATGCTTCTTAGCAGCTGTCTAAAACCCCTTGAGGGGTCTACACTCCAATTTTGAAGAAAATTCGGAAATTTTTTGTTTTTTCAAAATTTTGGCCCCGAGGAGCGTAAAACCCTAGGCGCTACGCTCTTTTTTTGGGGCATCCTCAGCTGCTAAAGTTTACATTTTTGGGTTTGTCATGTCACCAGCAGTCTACCCATAAAATTTCAAGTCAATTGGAGCATTTTTGCCCCCTCAAAAGGTAAAAAAAACACTTCAAAAATGACTTTTTTTGCCTCCTTTTTAGGCCTGGCACTGCGCACTGAGTAGTCATGGGAGATTGGATTTTTGAGCAGGTAAATGACATCCATTCAGCACAACTCAAGTATTTATGGAAAGTAGACTCTTCAAGCTTTCCAACGAGCCATCACGTGGCCAAATCCGATGCCGGGAAGGGGTCCAAAACTCAGTTACAACAGACCCCATTTTCTACTGATATGGAGCTACGTAAAGAGACAACTTTTTGCCAAAAAGTCAACAAAAGACACTAATTAATGGAAAATTGGTTTTTTAATATTTTCTTGGACAAAACACTCCTGATTTGATTGGGGAGTTATGTTTTGGGGTTTTTCATTTATTTTCTTATGTCTTATGTGTCTTGGGCCTTGCATGGTCATTAAGCACATTTATGACATTTATGGCTAAATTAGGGTTTCTGGAAGCCTCTTAGGGTTTCCACTTGCTCATTTGCTCCATAAATAGAGCAGGAGGGTCTTGTATATTTTGTTGGATGTTGATGACTTATGCTGAAGTAATACATAGTCCCTTGAAGCCTTTGATGAGAAATTGATGTCTTGGAGCTTATGCATGATTTGATTTGCTTTTTGATGGAAAAGGACTGTTTGTAGGATCCATAGGCATGGTTGATGGTGAAGTTTTCTCTAGTTAATGTTTTCTAAGTTTCTCATATGTTTTCCACCCATCTATGCTGTAGTAGGACAAAAAATTTAGACTAAGATATGTTTGTTGATGACACCTTAGATCTGTTTGTTTCCTTCACTGCCTTAATGTTTTCTTCTGCTAAGATATGTTAGGGAATTCATCTCTTGCTCTTTAATAAGTTTTTGGCTTGTCTATTTTCTTGAATGATTTAGATCAGTTAGTATCAATTATGATTTATGGCTAGCCCTGTATATTGTTACCTTTGAAATACTTTGTTCTTGAAATCATCTTTTGAAGTAGCTTTGCCTATAGTTTGTCAAAGAGTTCTGTCTTAACCATGCTCTTTGCCTTTACTTAGCTAAAATTGTTTCAAGGAACTTTCATAGCTGTAACTATGGATGTTAGGGTTTTCTCTCCTTCTATGGTTATAGTTACTTGTGCATCTTAAATGTTTTTCTGCTCTTGATGATAAAATCCATGAAAGATTAAATAATTTTTTTGCCTTTCTATGGTTTATCTGAATGTTGTCTTGGTTGATTATTTGTTTTCAGTCTGAAATCAAATAGATTAGGTTTTGCTTAAGCCTTTGACTCTCTTGCTATACTTATAAATCTTCTAACTCCCTCAGTTTACAAGTATATAAAGGATTCTGTTTCTGCCCTTTATTAGCTTGTTGTTCTCAAGTTTAATGTCCACCTCATGATCCTTTCACAACCTTAAGGACCTACCAACCAAGTTAGAATTGCCCTGAAAATGCTCTTGAAACCATTGATGAACTCATCATTTCCTTGTTAGACTCCATTGCCCAATGACTTAACAGTCTTCCATGTTTTCTATCTAAATCTATTTGAGCATCATACCCAACCAAAAACAATCAAAATACCTTGCACTAAACATCTAGCCTAAAATCAACCCTAATCAGCAAACAAGTTCACATCTTTGCACCTACTAGAGAGATCCCTCTTCGAATCCAGGAAGGCTAGGTCCTAGGATTCCAAAGCTTGGTTTGATGTTACCCTGTACCTTTGTATCTCAATCAATCTAGCAAATTACGGGGACCTAACAGCCACAACCTCCAAACAGAGCTCCTTCCCACGAGAACAACAGATGGACAAGGTCATGGAGGAGTATGTGGACATCTTCACTTTACCCGCAGGGGTGCCTCTACACTATCAGGTCAAGCACCCCATCGATCTGACCCTAGGTGTGCCGCTTCCCAATGGACTAATCTATTGGCGCTCTGTTTTAGATTTTGGAGAATGACGAAATTAAGAGGCAGATTCAGGAGTTGCTGTAGAAAGGTCACATCCGACCAAGTTCATCGCCCCGTGGGAGCCCAATCGTGTTGGTGCAGGAGAAGGATGGGACTTGGAGACTCTGTATTGACTATCAGGCGCTGAACAAGACCACTGTCCGGAATAGGTACCCGATCCCACAGATTGATGACCTTTTGGACCAACTCAAGGGGGCAAAATATTTCAGCAATATCGACTTCAAGTCCCGGTATCACCAGGTACCAATCGAATCCTCTGATGTGTGGAAAACTGCCCTCAAAGCTAAGGAGGGCCTTTTCAAATGGTTGGTCATGCCTTTCAGGTTGACGAATGCTCCCGCAACCTTCATGAGGCTAATGGACAACATCTTGCGACCATTCACCAACTCATTTGTAGTAGTGTACTTGGATGACATCCTGATCTTCAGCCAGACTTGGGAAGAGCACCTCCACCACATCCGAGAGGTCCTCCAAAATCTACAACAACACAAGTTGTGTGCCAATTTGGAGAAGTACACTTTTGGTATGACCCAGGTTCAATGTCTGGGATACATTATTGATGAGCGGGGGGTGCATGTGGATCCAGCCAAGATCAAAGTAATTTGGGATTGGCCAACCCCAACCACTCTATAGAGCTTCGCAACTTTTCGAGTCTTGCCAATTTCTTTCGCAGGTTCGTGTTGGGATTCTCTCATATCACTTGGCCCTTGAGCCAAGTCAGTAAGGGGTTTGCGAAAGTAAAATTCTTTTGGTCTGAATGTCAACGGAAGGCGTTTGTCGAGTTGAAACATCGCCTCTGCTCTGCGCCAGTGATGACATTACCAGACTTGCAACAACCATTTGAGATCGAGACAGATGCCTCAGACTATGCTATTGGGGCAGTTCTTACTCAACAGGGGCATCCAGTGCATATCACAGTGAGACACTGTCTGAGACAGTCTGGAAATATCCCACTTATGACAAGGAGATGTATTCCATTGTGCAGGCTTGCCGACAATGGAATCATTACATTTTGGGGAAGGAAACGGTCATCCACACAAATCACTGGCCTCTACAGTTCATACGGACACAAGTGAAGTTGCAGAACGATCGCCATCAAAAGTGGTCCACATATTTGCAACAATTTCATTTGAACATCAAGTACAAGAAGGGAAGCACCAATAATGTTGCAGGTTGCCTCAGCCGACTGTCGATCATGGCGCTCACCACCATGCTCAAATCTTGTGGGCACGAAAATTTTGATTGGTCGCTTCTCTACAAGAGTGATCCAGAATTCGACCACACATACAACTTGGAGGGTAAGCAAGTTCCAAATTTTCACCTCCAGGATGCACTGCTATGTCACCTTGGACACCTTTGTGTTCCTTCAAGCGAGTGTGCCATGATGATTTGGGAAGCCCACTACAGGCGAGTCGTTGGGCATTTCGAGGTCGAAAAAATAGTGGCAGTACTGCAAAAGTATTTCTATTGGCCGAATCCTCGACTGGATGTCAGGAAGTACATCAGATCCTACACTGCCTGCGCCATTGCCAAACCGACCATCAAGAAGCAAGGCCTCTATACTTCGATGCCTACCCCCAGTCGACCTTGGGAATCCATCTCCATGGATTACATGTCGGGCCTTCCTTCTACTAAGCATGGAAATGACTCTGTTTTTGTGGTTGTTGACAGATTCTCGAAGATGGCCATTATGGCGGCTTGCAAGAAGAATATCACAACAAAAACCACTACTAAACTCTTCTTTGAACGAGTGTGGGTACACTTTGGGATCCCACAGTCTATCATATCAGATCGGGACAACATGTTCCTCAATACATTTTGGTCTAGCCTATGGTCAACGCTAGACACCAAGCTCACCAAGTCCACAACTTTCCATCCCCAAACTGATGGCCAGACAGAGGTTGTCAATAGCATTGTTTTAAAAACCGGAACCGGTGACCGGACCGGTGGCCTAATGAACCGGGTTTCTAACCGGAACCGGTCTAACCGGGAGCGGTCAGATGCCAATGAACCGGTTTAAAAAAAATACATTAAATAATTATTTTTTTAATAAAAAAAACTATTTTTAAGATTTGCAACTATGATTCCAAGCCAATAGAGACAAAATATGCAAAGTTTGCTCATTTATATACCATGCAAAGGTGAATATATCAAAATGGCACCGAGTGCAATACATATCATCGAAAAATACATAAACAATGAGGCTCCAAATGGCCCATAAAGTCCAAAAACAATGCTACAAGCTATGAGGCCATTGGCCTAATACAAGACTACATATTAGTGATCAACAACATGATCACTCCTCATTATGATCAAAATCATCACCACTACTAGACAAGGGATCATCAACATGAGCTACATAAATAATATGGCTCAAAGTTTGAGGACTCCTAAAACTCCTCTACAATTTTAGTAGTAGTAGTAGTAGCAAAAATAGACATCAAAATACAAATCACTAAGCAACATGGTCTCTCATGAAACTCATCATTGATTCATCGCTACTAGAAATGGGATCATCAACAAGAGATACATAAACATCATCTAGCTCAAAGTCTTCAGACTTGGATTGCTCAACCTTGTAACATGATAGAAATTGAAAAAGTTTAACATGCCTAATCAATGATTTTGGTTTGAGTGAAGGGTTCATTTCCTCAACCTTAAAATGCGATAGAAAAAGATTAGCATGTCTAACTAGTTGTTTTCCTTTGATTGAAGGGTACATCAAGGTTCTTAAAGGACTTCATGCTCTTGATCAAATGCCATTATCATACCCTTACACATGATAGAATCAAATGGGAACATTGCAAATTCCGAAACCATGAAACCTTGAAAACCATTAAGTCTGTTGAATTTTGAGTGAAACCTAAAATTCTAGTTTCTCCATATGAAATCCAATGAGGTCGAAACCACTCTTAAACATCCTGAGTCATTTCATGGTAATGTTAAAAATTTAAGTAAAAGTAGGATGAAAATGAAAAATAAAGGAAATGTCACTTTTACTTTAAGAATTTAACATTACCATGAAATGTCAATGCTTCCCTTACCTCCACATCAGCCCTAAAACTCATTTCTGGCCGTGCGTGGGTCCACATAGGGAAAGAGTAGCTAAATGAACCCTCCCATTGGCTCCAAATCAGCTCTAAAACATAACTGTCGCCGAAAATGTGGGTCTGCGGATGAGTTAGCACCTAACCGGCCGGTTAGGTTCGGTTTTTTCAAAAAACAGGCGAAATGCCCTAGTAGCCGGGTTGCCTGGCCGGTTTCGACCGGTGGGCTATCTAACCGGCCGGTTTGGCCGGTTTCCGGTTCAAACCGGCCGGTTTTTAAAACACTGACTCAATAGGATGATCGTACACATTCTGCGCATGTACAACTCCAAGCATCCACACACATGGGATGAGAGCCTCCCCTATGTACAACACAACTATAACCAGGCTCTCCATAGCTCAACTGGCCACAACCCCTTTCAGGTGTGCTTGGCTTTCTAGCCACTATGTTCCATTAACGTAGCCATACCATTTGCGACTACTCAGGTCAATTCGGCTCATGTCCAGTCTGAAGCTGACAAGGCGAACAACTTCATTGAGTGCATTCAACACATTTGCCAATAGGTTCATGACATATTGGACAGAGCTAATGCCAAGTACAAGCAACGACATGATCAACATTGGGTGCCACACAACTTCCAGGTGGGCGACAAAGTGTGGCTACATTTCCAGAAGGAGCACCTCGCTGGACTCCACCGTAAGGTTCGCCCGCTACGATATGGGCCATATGGCCCATACACCATCACCAAGGCTGTAGGGGACAATGCCTTCAAGCTCAGTATTCGACCATTCCTTGGTCTGTACCCAACGTTCAATGTGGACCGCCTTCGACCCTACTTCCCACCTCTATTGGACACCGCCAACATTGCAGAACAACTCACACCATCAGAGTTAAACCCATATTGCATGGAACAAGCCACCACAGGTTGTATCATGGACATGCAAATCAATAACACTTGCCAACAGAAGATCCAAATGTATCTGGTTGTCAAAGCTGGCCAACTCCTGCACCAAGGAAATTGGCTCACCAGGGACCAAGTTCAGTAGAAGTTTCCTCATCTCATGGAGGAACTCAACGCAATGGGGACCATTGCTTCCTAAGGGGGGAGGATGTTGAGATTTTGTGTATTTGGGTAGCATCAGTTGCTCTCTAGGTCCCAAATTTTGAGGAAGGACTAGAGTTCACCTGATCTACAAGACCCAGAAATGGATTTGGGAAATTTCATCTGGTTTAGGAGATATTAAATTAATTAATTATTTTAATGTATTTCCTAAGTTAAATTTACGAAAATAAAATAATTAAAGTGAATTTAATTAAACATGTGACGAAATTGTCTTAAGTCACACGGATCAAGCTTTCTTTTAATCTTAGCCATTGATTAAAGATTTAATCTTGGCCGTTGATTTGTGAACGAGAAAAGTATAAAGAAAAGGCTTGGGGTCATTTGTAAGACACACAAAGGCAGAGCACTGAAGCTTAAGCTGAGATTCTAGGGTGGGGTTGCTATGAATACTCAAGTGTTTCAATTGCAGAGAGGGGAATTTAAACCAAGGGGATGATCTGATCCCGGGGTCTAGAATACACAAGAAGCAGAGAAGAGATCAGGAAAGACAGCGCAGAGGAAGGCAACAGCAGCAGTAGCAGATGGCAGCAGTAGACGACAGTAGCATTTGCAGCAGTAGCAATAGGAAGGACAACATGATTTTTCAGGAAACCCTTTAGGGGTTACGCAGAGACCCTTAGGGGCAGCGTAATGACTGCGTCTCCTAGTCTAGGGTAACACTGTCCCTTCCAATGACAGCGTTGAGCATTAGGAGGCCTTCAGAGGCTAACGCAGTGTCTTTCAAGGGCAGATCTGGGATTTCTAGGCCTAGATATGGATGAGATCTGTAAATCCCGTTTGAGGGTGTGGATTAGTTAGTATTGTGGTCTTAGATCAGCCAGGTGCTACAGATCTAGAGTTTTTTCTGTAGGGTTTTCCAAATCTGGAACCCAGAGTTGTATATTCAGAAATATTCTTAATAATAGAACCCTCCAGCAACCAGAGACCTGTTTTCCCACATTGGGTTTTTTCCGGAGACAGTTTGTCCAGAAATAACTGTGTCACTTTGTCTGTGTGTGCATGTGTTTATTCTAGATCTGAATTGGTAGAGATCTATTATGTGTTTTGCTTTGAGGTTAACTTGAATTTATTCAGTTGATAACTTGTATAAGTAGGAGAAGCTTAACCAGATTAACAGAAATAATTTTTGGATAAGAAATTAAGATTCAAAAATTTCTACACTATGTATTCTTGCAAGGTAAGAATCTAGCTATGAAGCTATTGAGTTAGAAGATATCCTTAAACAACATCACAAATTGCCCAGTGAACCCTAAGAACATCAGTCCACCAATTATTAGACATTATAGGTACCCTTGCCAATAGAAGTAGGAATTGAGAATTTGAGATGTTGGTTCATTATGCAATCATAGAATAATGCCCTTGTTAAGCATCTATTATATTGGTCTTGAAATACAATTATATCCCAGTGATTCGTTGAAGGAGAACAGAGTAATGAATGAATTCTTAACAACTCTTAGCAAACATTGCCAAAATATGTGCATCGCCATCTCTAAGGGTTTCTGCATTGTTCACTGTGTGGAAGATCTGGTGTATGTTTGTTTTTGAGAGCGAAGTTAGCTCTCTGTGAGCCTTTGGTGCCATGTAGTGTGATGAGGTACATCATCAGTTTTTGGCCAGAAGAGCCTTGTTGATCAAAGATGCTCAAGCTTTAGACTTTGTAGCTTATTTTGACTCCAGTAGCTTTTCAGAACTGGATGTTATGGCCATTGTATATACCCTTGTTACTTTTTGTTTTGCTGTTTGAATATTTTTCTATATATATTAAAAGACATCTTTTCAAAAAGGAAAAAGAGTACAATTTTCCATCTAGCTCCAGAGTTGAAGAAGTTCCAAATTAATTTCAGTTAACAATGGAGTTTCTGTGTATTCTGAAGGATAACTTGTACATGATGAAACAACAAGAAGAGGGTCAATTGCACATAGAGGTAGAATACATCTTCAAATCCTCAAGTAAAGAACTATCTGATGCAGACCTCTCTTTCAAACAATAAAAGCATTTGGAAAATTAGAGTATTAACATTTGCAATGGAGGCCGAAGTGGCACCATTTATAAATTTTGAGGTTTATTTTTAGGGTTAGGGTTAGTTTGCTTTCAGTTTATTTTTATTTTTATTTTTATACCTTTTTCATGTTTTTAGTTTTTTCTTAAGTGGGATATGTTGCTCGCGTTGTGCAAACTTTGCCAGAAAGGCGGAAACGTTTCATGTTTAAAACGTTTTAGTTGCATTTTGGTTGTGTTTCCCTGTATTTCAGCATCTAAAATGGGGAATGGCTCTTTAAGGGACTTTAAAGGCTTTTCTGATAACCAAAGTACATATTTCACTATACTGTAAAATTCATAAAGTCTACTATTATTTTTGATGAGTTCCAGTAACATTTGAAATGCATTATAATCTGATTGAATGCAAATATGTACTTGTTAGATGTGCCTATGGATTGCCCCTTTTTCCTGTGATTGAAAATCATATATTCCTGCATTTTTCATTTAAAAAGATTTCCATTGGGAACCTTTTTTCATATTACATTAATACATACAATTGAGAAATAGATTTTTGTTTGTAATACATACTGTCATTTTTGCTTGAGCAAAATAATATAAATTGAGTTTTTATGACAGTGTTCTGACGCCATACTACAAGGAGGATGTTCTTTTTTCATTGAAAGAACTTCAGCTGGAAAATGAAGATGGTGTCTCCATTCTTTTCTATTTGCAAAAAATTTACCCAGGTGAAAATCTGCGAACAAACAGTGGAGGTTGAAAAGTTCAACTTTGTGCAAATATTCTTTTCATGTTTAACTGTATATGATGTTTATGGATTCTGCATTATTTATAGATGAATGGAAGAATTTCCTAGAACGAGTGAGTTGTGAGACAGAGGGTGACGTCTTAGAACAGAAAGAGAAAGTGGAAGAGCTTCGGCGTTGGGCATCTTATAGAGGGCAGACTCTGAGCAGGACAGGTATGAGAGGAATGTGATTACTTATTCATTGACTTTTGAGTGCCATATACAGTATTTGCTCAAAGTATATAAAGTGTAATCCTGCAATTCGTCCATCACATTTCAATTGTTTGTCTACACTGTTATCTTTGCAGTCAGAGGCATGATGTACTACCGGGAAGCCTTAGAGCTCCAATCGTTTTTGGATATGGCAAAAGATGAAGGTTTGAGACTATTACAGAGATCGCTTAATGTCATAAAGTTTGGAGAAACTATGGAGGACATAGTCATGGTTCCCTTAATGTTGTAATGTTTGGAGGAACCATGGTCGAAACTAAACATGGTTGAATGCTTTCTTAATAAGTTTGATTTATTTGGGATTATTTTTCTTGTGCCAAAAAAAAATTACTTGGGAGACATAGTAACTGAACTCATTTTGCTCTTTCTTATACAGAGATTTTTGAAGGCTACAAGGTACAAGTACAACAGTCTATTCAGGATGAGCATAAAACTAGCCAGAGGTCATTATGGGCACAATTGCAGGCAGTGGCAGACCTTAAATTCACATATGTTGTATCATGCCAAATGTACGGTATACAGAAGAGATCTGGTGATGATCATGCGAAAAACATTTTGGACCTTATGTTATCGTAAGTTAAAGATTGCCATGCCGACTATATCGGAGGCTATAAATGTTTTGAAATTGTGACTTTATTTTGAATTCCTTTTAATCAGAGTTTCATGCTGTACAGATACCCATCTCTACGGGTTGCTTACATTGATGAAGTAGAAGAGAGAGAGAAAGACAAGTCCGAAAAGGTTTATTACTCAGTCCTTGTGAAGGCTGTGGATCAGCTGGATCAGGTATTCTTTTTCTTCCCTCCCTTAGATGACTTTCCAATCCTTAATAAGTTAATACACTTTGGCTTTTGGCTGAAATTTGCATTTTATCAATTTTGTTGCCTAGAATATTGCACTAAAATGTTAATGCTTAAAGAATGTCAAGGGGAGTGTGTGGCAAGCTGTAAACTGTAGATGTCAATTAGTTCAACATGGAGAAGACAACATTATTGTTATTTATTATTCTATGAGTTTCATCTTTTCGCACTGTTAAATAATGGAGAAAGAGGCTCTGAGGCTTATTACTGAAGCTCTCTATTAATCTGCATGCACAAATTGTGCCTACTAGAGTATCTGGTCCATGAAGTTCTTATTATACAAATAGAGTTTCCTTTGGTTTGGTGTTATGATTTCTCATATTGCAAATACCTTTGCCAGCACTTTTTTCAACGTGTATTCCTTAAAAATTTCATATCTGATGCTTTACAATGGGCTTGAATTTCTTTTCCTTGTTAATGAAAGAACATTTGACTTCCATTAACTAGTTGTCTTTTAATATCTATATTGAATTAAAAATATATTGCTGAGGTGTATGGAATAAACATGTTGATGGATTAGATTGAATGGCTGATTGTCAGAGTTTTTGCCCAAACATTTTGTTGTGATTATTGTAACTGAGATTGCATAATTTATAGATAATATATCGCATCAAACTTCCTGGACGTGCTATCCTTGGTGAAGGGAAACCAGAAAATCAAAACCATGCTATTATTTTCACTCGTGGTGAAGGTCTGCAAACAATTGATATGAATCAGGTGTGCTTAGCTTCTCTGAATTGTATAGCTTTATTTATCTATTTATTTTTTTAATAGTTATGTCTAATGTATAGAAATTACTTTGTGCTACTGCAGGACAACTATCTTGAAGAAGCGTTTAAAATGAGAAATCTGTTGCAGGAATTTTTTGAAGACCATGGGGTGCGCCCCCCAACAATTCTTGGTCTGAGAGAGCACATCTTTACGGGCAGGTACATTATAATAATTTTGTGGTTGACAATGAGGGTTGGTAGTATTGTATGTAAATAATTGGAAAACAAATGTGTTTTAGGTATTCAGACTCTCTCATTTAATTTGGATTCATGTCATAAGTAAGAATTTCTATATATGTTGTCCGATAAGGTTCTTTCATTTCAAATAAAGGATTGTACTGTGTTGTTTGTGGTTGGTGCAGTGTATCATCACTGGCTTGGTTTATGTCAAATCAAGAGACTAGTTTTGTTACCATTGGACAGCGGCTGTTAGCAAACCCACTCAAGTAAGATATTTTCAATATCATGTTTAATTCCTTGCAATATATATTAATGGTTAAACATTTTATAATTAGTGGTCCTGGAGTGAGACCTAAAACTACTTCTGGTTGGCCAAGAGCTCTTCTTCATCGTAAGGGAACAGGTTAATGGTTTAAGGGCTAGAGGGATCTGGCAGGAGTAGAAGTCTGCCCCCTTATGACCCACCAGTGGGTCATTTCAGGTTCTTTGGTTTTCCTCACTGCTGGTAGACAACTGAGTTACACAACTGAGTTACGATAAGTTTTGCAACCTTTGGAGGAGAAACATCTTGTAATTATTGACAAACATTTGAGAGTGACTTTGACAAGGCATATAATGAAATGGACTTGGCTGAATAAATCACTAGACTTTAGTTAGGAATGAAGCTGCATTAAAGTTAGGAGTGCTTGTCACATGCATCTTATTTGGCATTGTTTTAAACTTTAAACGTGAAAGATAGAGCTCTTTAGTTTGTAAGGGTAGTCTGATGGAAAATTAGGTCGGATTAATATAGTTCTTGTCTAATTTGAAAGCTGTAATGGCACAATCTTTAAATAACCTCTAGGCTATTTCTCTTAAATTCAATGTGTTTAAGTGCAGTTCTGGATTTTTACATTATCTTGGAAGAAAAAGTATGCTATATTGAAATAAAGGCATATAAGTTATAACACAACTAACCTCTTATATATCAATTCGTTATTTCCTCCTATGCATTGTTTCTTAATGATTTATCCACAGTATAAACGACCAAATAGATTGTATAGTTTGAACATATCATGGCATTATTGTGTTCTTCGTGTATCATTTGTTATGCTTGTTTTGTCTTGTGCTAGCATATCTTTGATTTTTGTACATGTTATTTGAAATGATCTGAATATTATTGGGCATGTCGAGAAATGTAACTAGTATTGGTCTTCATAATTGTATTTGAGTCATGATGTAATGTATTTGTCAAAAATAAAGAAAAAGGAAATTTATTATAAAAGAAAAATTATTTAAGCATGGGTATTGTTGAAAACTCCGTCTCAACGACCCTATAGCAGTACACCCCATTTTTTCAAAAGGGATTTCATCATTCATCCAGGGTTCATCAACAATATTCATTTTGTTAAAGATGTAAACTCATTCTGCATGTTTATAATGTAAATGACCTTAGTAAGACCATCATGTATGTAACAACCTAGGTAAACCTATTGTTTTAGTGACTATTTCTATCCTAGGAGGTTTTTCGTCTCACTGATTCATCTGTGTCTCTAGACACAAATGATCAACAAAGTTTTTCCCTCTAGCCTCAACCCAAAGCTAGGGTGGATTTTGTTGTCAAGATATTTGGTGAGTTCTAGTGTTTATATCGATTCTTTGTAAAAGTAATTTGAGAATAATCCTCGCTAATTAGCTAGATTATTTTATTACAAATTACTTGGTCTAATAAATCATATTTTGAGTCGTAGAATTGGGTAGATATTTGAGGGTCAAAAATGAATGGGTGTTCCTC
The DNA here is from genome assembly GCA_034641835.2 of Pinus albicaulis. Taxonomy (NCBI): domain Eukaryota; kingdom Viridiplantae; phylum Streptophyta; class Pinopsida; order Pinales; family Pinaceae; genus Pinus; species Pinus albicaulis. The sequence goes on from CM076578.1 coordinate 1,586,982,410, forward strand.
CTTCATGGGTTAAATGTATTTATCTTATGTAAATAATATTTTAGCCATGGTGCTGAAATATTAGAGGGTTGGAAAAAATTATTAATCCCCTCATGTGTCAGTTAAATAAATTTTCTGGCAAAAATAAACTGAAAATATTAAGCCAGAAATTTAGTTAATTTAAGTCTAAGTTAAGTCTTAGGAAAAATAAATTCTCCAAATTAAAAAATTCGTGGGTTCGAAAAATAATTAATTTTTGGAGGTCCTCCACTATGGGAATATTGAAGAAATCAAGAAATTTTGGGCCCTTGGGCCTTGGTGGTTAAGTGAAAGTGATTTTTTTGAGGAAATTAACTCAAAATAATTAATTTTGAGTTAATTAAAAACCAATTAAATGAAAAATTCGATTTTCCTCAAAAAATAAATAATTTCGACGGTACTGATTAAAAGATAATTAAATCTTTAATAAACGGTCGAGATTGATTTGACGGGGATAAAGCCAATTAGTCGTTGGAGAATTTATGTATAAATTAGGAGTCATTTGTCAATCAAAAAATCTGATCATTGAATCGTGTATTCGCTCTTGAAGCTCTCTTGTACTATTTTCTAGAATAATACAAACACAAGTCTTTGGGGTTTTACTTGATGGTGGTGTTTCTCTTCTGCATTTTATGGTAATCTTGTTCTTAATATTCTGCTGGTTATTATTTTAATGAATTGTTGATTAATAGTTCTTGTAGAGTAATCAATTGCACAAGTATCTTGCATAGGTTGTTCGATTTAGGATAAGAATTTTAATTGGATTTAATTAGCAGATATCTTTAATTCTTGAAGATTTTATTTTTTTCTTATTTTTCTATTGATTTAACAGTTTAAATTTTAGTGTGCAGAAATCTTTCAGATTTAGAATTGGGCGTTTGGGGAAGTCCTCTGCTGGACTAACTAATTCCCAAGGAAATAAGATTTGAAGAGCCTTCCATTTTTAATTCCCCATGCTTATTTTACGATTTCCTCTAGTAGGGTTTTCTGGGGTTTGTGCCTAAATTTAAATTACCTATCTTTTTATAAATTTGCGCTAAATAGATAGATCTGGCTAGGAAGAGCATAAATCTTCAGATCTAGGAGCAGTGTTGGAATCATACTCCTCTGATCTGATAGATCTGTAATTTAAGTGTATATATTTGAATTTTTTTTTTTTTTTAAATTTTCGAACTTGGGATTTGGTTTGGATTTCTATTATATGTATATATGCGGGATTTGGGGTTTCATTTTTGTTTTTTGCAGGAGCAAGTCTGAAGCATTTTAAGGAAAATTTTCAAGATCTGAAACAGATCTAGGCCCCAGAGGGCAAGATCTTGTCTTAGTAATAATTTGTTTGTAGGAAAGCATTCTAGATCCAGGGTTCTTCATAAAAAATCTCTGAGATCATTAAAATAAAATTCTGGGAAAATATTTTTTTTTGATTTTTTTTTTTAAAATCCAAGGGCTTGAGCCCTATCGGTTTTTTTCCCTGCTGCTTGAAACCCTCCATAACCTCTGCGTTTTTCCTTCCATCTCCTCTTCCTACTGTGTTATTCCCTAAGCCCACGACCCTAATTCCTATCCTTCTCTCGACTTTCCCTCTCGCCTGTACGACCTTTACTCTCATCCGCAACCCTTCTCTATTGTGTCTCCTTTCCTTGCTTGGTCATCCTCGTCCCTTCTCCCTCGCTTTTGCTCGTTCCCTGCGCGTTAACTCCCTGTGCCCCTTTGCTTCGTAGCCCATTCTTCTCTTCCTTCCTCTTGTTCTTCCCTCTGTCTGCGTGCTCCCTATTCCTGCAACCTTTTTCCTTGCAGATCTACCCTACTCCTCTCCACCTCGTTTCTCTCGCATCCACCCGTAACTCCATCTTCCTTCCACGTCTCATCTCCTTGCGTCCCTTGAATCCTTCCTTACTTGCCCACTTCTTCTACTCCCTCGACCTCACACTCCCTTCCAAACGACTCTCAACCCTCCAACAAAACAAAAAACTCGCTTTTTAAATTTTTTTGTTATGAAGTGGGCTTTGCCCCTTGTAATTTTTTTTTAATCTTTTTTGATAAACAAACATTCGCCTTTTTTTAAATTTTTTGTGAAGTGGGCTTTGACCTTTGTAAAAAATTTTAATAATTTTTTTTATCTAACAATTCATTATTATTATTTTTTGTTTAAGTGGCCTTTTGGCCCTTAAAAATTAAATTTTCCCTTAAAAAAGAAATTTTATTTCTTCTCTTCTAAAGCATTCATCACATCAAATTTTTTTATTTATTTTGAACCCTTTACAAACAAAACTAAATTTTTTTTTAACAAACATTATCACATTTAAGTTGGAAATTTTTTATTTTTTGTGACATGAAATTCGAAAGATAAATTTTTTGAGTCTTCTTTTGTGCAATGTTACCAGACTCGAAATCGACAATAAATCGACGAGGCAAAAGAGCGAAGAGTTTGAATCGGATCGGGAAAAAATCGGCAAATTCAATAAATAAAGATATACACATATATTGAATTAAAACAAATATTTTTCATTGATATTCAATAAAGCCATGTCCAAACACTGCATAATATCAATAGATGTCCAAAATATCATGAATGAATAAGTATTTCATATATGTTATGAGTCCAAACATGATCTGAAGTACTGAGTCCTAACCAGTGACTACATAGAACCAGAAGCATATGCTTCTAAAAATTTACAAAATTGAAAATACTGCTAAGAAAATCAGTAAAAAATCAATAATTGAGAGTCTAAGACTCTAAGAGTGAGAACTAGAAGCGATTCGTCCCACTCCTTCACTTGCTTGACTCTCTAAGTTCTCCAAGTCATGTAGACTTAAAAGAGGAGGCTCCTCCTCTATTTGGACTCAATCTGATGCATTTGTAGTTTGCAGATCTATCTCCTCAAGGTCGATTGTTGAATGATCCAAACCTGTCATTATCATGAGACATTGAAATGTAAATTAAAGTTTGAACTTTAAAGTTTAAATTTTCAAGTGCAAATCAAATTATGAAAACTTCAAATTCAGGCTCTCACCTAGTATTTTCTTGTTGCGAAGTCGTAGATTGTAATGGACAAATACAAGGTCATTTAAGCGCTTTTGTGTCAATCGATTGCGCTTCCTAGAATGTATTTTCTCAAACATGCTCCAGTTGCCCTCACAACCTGAAGCACTACATGATTGGTTTAAGATTCGAATGGCGAATCTCTTCAAATCTGGGTTATCACTACCAAAATTTTTCCACCAAAGACCTAGCAAATGCCAAGGGTTTGTGAGTAGTAAGTACTAAATAGTAAAAACTTAAAAGAAAACAAAATTTAATAAAACATTTAACATACAAAATAAATTTTAAACAAATTTAATGAATTGATGAAGCCTTCAGGGTACCTGGCAGCATCTTAGTCCTTTCTCGTATAGCACTGGTATAGGAAAATAATTTGGCTGGCGTCCTATAATCCTGTAGTTGGGAAAAGACACGGCTTTGAATTTCTAGATCAGTGGAGCACCTTTTAATGCATGTCATAAGTCCTCTGCCAACCTCCCCATCTTCATTAAATTTGCTCTTATCATAAAAATACTATGGGTTTAAGAAGTGCCCAATAGCATGTAAGGGGGAATGCAATTGCCTATCCCAACGTGCATCAATAATATCCCAGAGAGGCAATACTTTGCGTCCTCATCCCCATATCTTCTTTTGATGGCCTAATTTGCGAGATCCATCGCCTCATCAATGTAACCCATAGCGGGTTTGTTACCATCAACCATCCTGAAAGTTAGCTTTCAAAATTAATGAAATATGAAACTTTGAAAACAAAAAGAAGCTTGAAATGAAATTTTAAAAATGAAAAAAGTTAAAAGACTTGAAGTACTTGAGAACTCTGACAAGGGACTCTGTCACAACAATAATCTCTTCGGCATCTTTCCAAAAACCGTCATTAAACACAAGTGCAACAATTTCAATGCCTTAAAGGGCCTTGGAATGTTTAGATGCCATCCACTCAGGTCCCAAGAACATCCTCTTCAGATTTATCTTTTGCTCAACCACAGATTGCAAAGATATGAAATTTGTTACAAATCTAGTCACTGTAGGTCAAACAATTTCTTTACCTTCAGTGTATTTTCTCATGGTGTTTAGGACAATAGTGTGGTTGTACAGGTATTTGGTTATGGATTTTGCCTTCTCCACAACCTCATGTATCCAATGAAGCTTACCAATGTCCTCAAGCATTAAATCTATGCAATGGGCAACACAAGAGGTCCAAAAAATAGTGGGGTGCCTAATCTCAAAAAGTCTACCAGCAGCCATATAATTAGCTGCATTGTCGGTGACAATTTGTACAACATGTTCTTCTCCCACTTCTTGAATGACTTCCTCCATCATTTCACAAATAAGTTGGGCAGTCTTAACCTTTTCTGAGGCGTCCACTGATTTGAGAAACATTGTGCCTGTTGGACAAGATACAAGGAAATTTATTAAAGTTCTATTCCTCTGATCAGTCCATCCATCACTCATGATGGTGCACTTGTCTCTACCCATGATAAACAAAACTCAGCTAGCACAAGCATGACATCTTCAACACTCTCTAACAACAAATCTGTCCTAAGGCTCTCTGATGTAGGGGCTTTGAATCCTGGACCTCCAACATCGACTGCATCAATCATAGCTTGCCAGTAAGGACTTCTGGCACAATGGAAAGGTATGTCAAAATAGAACCAAAAGTTAGCAATGGCCTTCCTTGCTTGTCTATGGATATCTTTTTTCCAACCGGTGCCATCCAAGGTAGGTTGGGAACTAGGTTTTGTGTGGGGAGGAAAAAAAGTGTTTATGTTTCCACCTCCAGTGTTGAATTCAGGTCGATTCATCTGGGCTTGAGTTTGACTTGGACTTGGAAGCATGTGTGAGAAACTTGGGAATGGCATTGAGGACTCAATAGAAGGAGATGAAAAGGGGGTATTAGAAGAAGAAATGTCAGCTCCAAGAGTTCCTATTTCTTGTTTTTGCTTTGCTCTCTTAGCATTATGCTGACTCAACATGTCAAGGGCCAAGGTTGCTTGGTGTTTGACATTATCGTCAACCTTGCCGCAGAGACCTATATCATGCTCGGGTATTTGTGCAAGGTGGTACTTGAATCTATAGATGCCTCCACTACATTCATTTTTGCAAAATTTACAAAGGAGCTTGGCGCTTCTGGGAATCTTGTCACAATAAGCCCAAGCAAAATCCTTCTCCCTCGGCATTGTTGTGGTACCTAACTTCTTGCGAAATAAGAAGGCAAAAAAAATAAAAATTAAAAAAGGAGATATTTATTTTCTGGAATCTGAATCTCTGATATAAATTAAAAGTTTATCTAGACTGGGCTGAGTTTATCTAGCATCATTTTGAGATTATTCTTACAGCTTAATAAGGCATAAAATATTTGGAAGGATATACTCCCCATAAAGAAGATTGCTGGAATGATGTATAGGGCAGCTCTACTTAATTGAAATTTGACCTTCTCAACAGGTATTTGACTCCACTAAACTCACTGGAAGGTTTTGTCACTGAAGGTAAAGAAATTGTAAAGACTGATTACCCAATCAACCTTTGTACATGGAAAAGTGAAACAACGAATGTTCTTCACATAATCATACTATGAAAAAACAAGTTTCCCTTCTATGTTCCCAGCGGATTTTAATACTTAAATTACCATTAAAACAGTTGGACTTAGAGTGAGAAATGGTGCAGATCAAGACAGAAATACACTGAATTCAATTTATATTTAAATTTATAGAATTTAGATATTAGTTTATTGTTTATAGTATTATAATTTATTAGATTTTTTAATTACAATAGATTTTAGTTTATTAAAAAAACTTTAAAAAAAATATTTATTATTGGATATCTGATAAACTAAAAAAATTAAAAAAAAAAATTATTGTTAAACTCGACAGTGGACACTTACAGTTTAAACTTTACTGGACTCCCAAACTCTTGATGGCAATGTGTGAACTTGTGAAGTTTGAGCTTTGAACGGCGACGGCGGGCACAACAGTTAGGAGTTTGAAGTTTGTGACATTGTGTGCAGTGTGTGGCTCCAACAGCTGTAACTCCACAGTGAGCGGCCGACACAGTAGCGGTAACTCCACAGCGAGCGACTCCCCAGTTGCGATCGCAGCTCCACAGTTGCGATGGCGGCTCCCCAGTTGCAGCGTGTAAATAAATTATAAAATAGCGGTGTTTATAAAACAACGGTGTCTTAATAAAACAGAAAAAACCCTTTGCGCGTGCAAAACCTACTGGCCGAGTAGTCGGGTTAATCGCCTCCACGCGAGTCAAACTCGCGTTGACCACGAGTCAAACTCGGTCAACGCAAGTTTGACTCGTCCAGTTTTGAGTCGGCTCATTTAGCCACCGAGCAGAGTGCTAATCTTGATTAATCGGCAAACTCGCCGATTCCTGTTTCACTGCGTTTGTGATAAAGTTTTTGGGCAATTTACTTCTTAAATTTGTTTTCCTTTTTTATTGAGTTTGAAGAAAATTTTTATTTGAGGGAAATAAATTTGAAAGATTTTTATAGTCAAGGTAACTTAAATTTTTATCTCTAAGTTTGACTATAGGAGAAAAAATATAATTTTATGGGTTTGGGTTATTTAAGAAAATCATTTAATTTCATAATTAGTTGAAGAAGTGTTTATTTGATTAGCATCATAATTTCACATGTTTTTCCTGGTAATTAATTATTGAAATTTAAGTGCTTAGGCCTTCACTATTTGCATGCTTCAACTAAGTTTCATGATCATAGGCATTGGTTTTTTTTTTTTTTTTAATGCTTGATATCTATAGAGACCACCCATTATTTGAAAGGAAAATTAACTCCAACTGTGGATTTATTTACTTGAATTATTGGACATTTTTTGGGTAATTAGTTTTTAGGAAATTTTCAAGTAATTGCGATCTGCCTTTTTTGAGTACTTTATCGTGGACTTGTGGAAAATTGTATATCATTCATTTCCCGAAGTTGAGCATTTTGAGTATCTGCATAATTGGTTTTTTCATTAAATTTTCGTTTAAAGTACTTAGCGACCAATTCAGAATAAATCGTAATCTAAGTGCTTAAATCATTAATTATTTTTCCTTCCTTGCATCTGCTTTTAAGTCAGTAGTGCATTTTAAAAATTCACCTCCAAGCTTGGTTGATAGATCTTTATGACAAACTTTGTCGTCTAACTTGAGCGGCCTCGACATTTCTTCGGTAGTTAATACGATGACTTTGCAGTTGTTAGAGCCACAGTCTCTGTAGCGTCGGAGGCACCGAGTGATATGAGCACAATGGGAGGTATCATTCATCAGGCCCTAGCCTGCTTCCTGTTGGCCTCCTTCCCACAACTTACCTTGGAGCCCAACTTCAAAATAGTTAAGGGAAATCCCAAATTTAGAATAGGCATTTTAATAAAATTAACCAAGACTTCTGCATCTAAAACATATTTCATTAAAATTGGAAATTTTTTATTACAAGGACTTACTAGAATTGAAATTATTTGGTTATTTTGAAATTCTAGATCCACTATTTAATTCCAATTTTAATGAAATATTTGTTAGGTTCTCACTTAGTTGTTAAATTTTCATTTCATATAAGTTAGTCAATCATCCATTAAAACAACGTTTGTCATCTTGTTACTTGGTGAATCATTTATCTTGTAAGTCTTTTCTTTCTGAGCACTGTAGTTAAAAACACTTGTCTCATAACTTTAAATTTGGTTTGTCTAAATCTAATTGAATATCTTGAACATTGCTCAATTAATATCACTTGCATTTAATTTAAATCAAGTTAATAAGATAACTCTCATTGCATCTCCTAGAACTTGTTGGTTTCCAACAAGTTTTCCTGCATCATCCATCTTTTTAGGGACTACCCTCCTTAGCTCACCTAGGAGATAGCTAGAACAAAGTGGATGAAGTTTTGAGTGACAACCTTTGTCTTGAGCATTGTGGCCATTAGTGTACAATTTGGGCGACAACATTTTTTTTGCGCTGTTGTCGGTGAACCATTTACTAGACCTTGGCTTTGCGACATTCGTTTGAATCATCTTCGTCTTCTCAAATTTTCATCATTTAAGCACCACATTTTTTGGTGCTATTATATCTCACTAATCCTTTCATTTTCTCTTTTTGCACCTTTAGCCCTTGGAAATTTTGGTTGGTTTCTTGGTTGGGTGGCGACTCCACTTATTGATCCATTATCTCTTAGACAAGAAGCCCTCCCTGATATCCATTTGCTTCCCCCAACTATTTTTTTGCTTTCCTCCCTTTTGGATCTTGGAGCTAGATTCATGTTCAAGTGGTGACAACAGTTCTTTCATTTCTTACAAGAATTTCTGCTAAGAAGGTCGCTTCTTGTGGATCTCTTGATTTTTCTTGAACAAGGATCTCTCTTTGACATCCATCGGCTCCTTTACCCTTTAAGCAAGTCATCATGGATGACTTGCTTGCCCTGTGTCATTTTACTAACAATCTTCATGATATCTCAGAAAATGCCATTGATAAATTGCCTTTGTTCACAGGCAATGATGCAATCACTACTGCAAAACATATCTTAAAGTTTACTCGTTGTATGCTAATATATTGTAGACCTTCACGATATAATCATGAAGATGTCAAGATGCGACTCTTTATCCTTTCCTAGGAAGGTGATGCTAGAAATTGGTTTTGCAATTGTCTTGATAATTATTTCGATTCTTTACAAGACATCATCGATGCTTTTAAAGGTAGATATGGAGATAAAAATGGCTCATCTTGTGCCCCTAACACTATACAAAAGAATGAAAGTGATCCTATAAAGGACCCAATCATGATAGAAAGATTTCAAGAAAATGCGCCACATCAAAATGTGCCTTATTGCAGATCTTGTGACCATTATCATGATGAATCCACTTGTGCCGTTGCAAGACGAATCTGCTACAGTGGAAAAGTAGGGGCAAGTTGTCAAATCAGGGTTGACCATGAAAGGGAAAATGATAAGCATCTTATCAAGGAATTAAAGCAAATGTTTAGAGACATGCAATTAAGTGAAATGCAGTTGATGAAAAACATGGAACTTAATCAAGCAAAATTAATAGCAGATCACGCCAAGGATATGAGGACCTTGTACACCAAATTAGAAAAACGTGATGAGGAGCTAGAAACCATGAAGGTCAATTACTTCAATCAAGTGACTGTCATGCAAAATCAATTGATCACTATGGAAGTAAGTCATAAAGAAGAAATGAGTGCTATTAAAGTAAATCATAACACAGTGATAAAGGACATGGAAACTGGTTAGATATCACTTCAGAACAGGTTGTTAGCTATAAAAGAAAAACATGCTAAGGAAATGGAAACGATGATGACTACCATGCAAAATCATTTGATCATCACAGAGGGAAATCATGTCAAAGAAATGAACTCTATGCACAATTGCTTGATGGCTATGAAAGTTAATAATGATAAAGTGATAAAAACTATGGCAGAAAATTATGAGAGGAAAATCAATGCTACAAAGGTAAAGCATTCTAATCAAATGAATGTTATTCAGGATAAGTTGGACAAAATAGAAAGATCACATATCTTCCAACCCAAGTAAGATAATAAAGAGTCGTTAACAGTTCATAAGCCTCCCAGTTTGCTGAAGCAAGCTCCATCTTATTATGAGGAGGTCATTTGTTCCATTGAAAAGTGGCTAAATGAAAGGCAACCCAAATAAAAGGGAAACTGAAGGAGATCAGGTTAATACATGTAAAGTTAATCCATCACATGTTCTACGTCATTAACATTACAGTCCAACACAAAGAAAAGTATGAAGAAGAAGAGAAAAATAAAGAAGCCTGATAAATTTGATGTCCATATACAACACAACATTGAGATGAGAGAAAGTCCTACAATATGCAGGATTGGACATGGCACATCTAAGAAGCAACCCACAGATCTGCCTAAAAGTCGGCAGATGCATAGTATACACTATGTTGAATACATTTAAAGTAGTTTTCATTTCAACATTTCATTCATGTTTTTAGATCGGATTTACTAGTTACAAAACTTCTATTTCATGTACTTAATGTTATTTAATGATTTCTGGATGGACGATACTTATACGATTTTGTGTGTTGCCTGGGTGCAAATTATGGATTCTCAGTAAAGCAATGTGTCCTCAAGTAGAGCCAGATGTCAACGACTCTATAGCAGTACACCCATATTTTCGCGAAAGGGATTTCATCAAATCATCCAGGATTCATCAGGAATCTTCAGTTTGTTAAAGATGTAAACCCATTTTCTATGTTTATAATGTAAATGATCTTAGTAAGGCCATTATGTATGTAACAACCTAGGTAAACCTATTGTTTTGGTGACGATTTCTATGCTAGGAGGTTTTTGGTCTCACTAATTCATCTGTATCTCTAGACACAAATGATCGACAAAGTTTTTCTTTCCAGCCTCACCTCAAAGTTAAGTTGGATTTTGTTGTCAAGATATTAAGTGAGTCCTAGTGTTTTTATCGAGTCTTTGTAAAATTAATTTGGGAATAATCATAGTTAAATTGGGTAGATATTTGAGGATCTATAACGAATGAGTGTTCCCCCTTCATGTGTTAAATATATTTATCTTATGTAAATAATATTTTAGCCATGATGCTAAAATATTAGGGGGTCGGAAAAACTTATTAATCCCCTCATGTGTCAATTAATTAAATTTTCAGGCAAAAATAAACTAAAAATCCTAAGCCAAAAATTTAATTAATTTAAGTCTAAGTTAAGTTTTAAGAAAAATAAATTCTCCAAATTAAAAAATTCGTGGGTTCTAGAAGAATTAATTTTTAGAGGTCCTCCACTAAGGGAATATTGAAGAAATCAAGAAATTTTGGACCCTTGGGACTTGGTGGTTAAGTCAAAGTCAATTTTTTGATGAAATTAACACAAAATAATTAATTTTGAGTTAATTAAAAGTCAATTAAATGGAAAATTCGATTTTTCCTCAAAAATAAACAATTTCGATGGTAATGATTAAAAGATAATTAAATTTCTAATAAAAGTTCGAGATTAATTTGACGGGGATCAAGTGAGTTAGCCATTGGAGAATTTATCTATAAATTAGGAGTCATTTGTCAATCAAAGGATTTGATCATTGGATCATGTATTCACTCTTGAAGCTCTCTTGTACAATTTTCTGGAATAATACAAACGTAAGTCTTTGGGGTTTTACTTGATGGTGGTGTTCATTTTCTGCATTTTATGGTAATCTTGTTCTTAATATTTTGCTAGTTATTATTTTAATGAATTGTTGATTAATAACTCTTGTAGACTAATCTATTGCACATGTATCTTGCATAGGTTGCTCGATTTAGCATAAAATTTTTAATTGGATTGAATTAGCTGGTATCTCTAATTCTTGAAAATTTTATTTTTATCTTCTTTCTCTATTGATTTAACAACTTAACTTTAAGGATGCAGAAATCTTTCAGATTTAGAATTGGGTGTTTGAGGAAGTCTTCAGCTGGACCAACTGACTCCCAAGGAAATAATATTTGAAGAGCCTTCGACATTCAATTCCCCATGATTATTTTATGATTTCTTTTAGCAGGGTTTTCTGGGGCATGTGCCCAAATTTAAATTAATTATCTAAGTACATAGATATGGCTAGGAAGAGCAAAAGCCTTCAGATATCAGAGCGAAGTTGGACTCGTACTCCTCAGATCTGATAGATCTGTAATTTAAGTGTATAGATCTGAAAAATTAAATTTTTATTTTTATTTTCTAACCTAGGATTTGGGTTTGAATTTCTATTTTTTGTATTTATGCAGGATCTGGGGTTTCATTTTTGTTTTAGGTAGGAGCGGATCTGCAGTTTTTTAAGGAGATTTTTCAAGATCTGAGACAGATCTAGGCCTTAGAGGGCAAGATCTTGTCTCAAAAATAATTTGTTTGCATGAAAAAATTCTAGATCCGGGTTTCTTCGTAAAAAATTCTCTGAGATTGTTAAAATAAAATTTTGGGCAAAGATTTTTTTTCATTTTTTTTTTTAAAGCCAAGGGCTTGAACCCTCTCGGTTTTGTCCTTGCTGCTTGAAACCCTCCATACCCTCTGCTTTTTCCTTCCATCTCCTTTTCCTGCTGCGTTATTCACTAAGCCCGTGACCCTAATTCCTATCCTTCTCTAAACTTTCCCTCTCCCGCGCGACCTTAACTCTCATCCACAACCCATCTCTACTGTGCCTTCTTTCCCCGCTCAGTCATCCTCGTCCCTTCTCCCTCGCTTTTCCTCATTCCCTGCGCCTTAACTCCCCGCGTCCCTCCTCTGCTCCGCAACCCATTCTTCTCTTCATTCCTCTCGCGCTTCCCTTTGACTGCATGCTCCCTCTTCCTGCGGCCTTTTTCCTTGCGGATCTGCCCTCCTCCTCTCCTCGCATCCACCCTTTCCTCCATCTCCCTTACACGTCTCATCTCGTTGCGTCCCTTTCCTCCTTCCTTCCCTGCCCGCTTCTCCTACTCCCTCGACCTTACGCTCCCTTCCAAACCATTGACTCTCGGCCTTCCAACAAAACAAAAAATTCGCTTATAATTTTTTTTTCTTATGAAGCGGCCTTTGACCCTTGTGAAGAAATTTAATAATGTTTTTTTTATCTAACAATTCATTTTTTTTAAAGTGCCTTTTTGGCCCTTTACTTCAAAATTAAATTTTCCCTTTAAAAAAGAAATTTTAATTTTTCTTTTCTAAAACATTCATCACATTAAAAATCTGTTTTTATGTATTTTGAGCCCTTTACTAAAAAAAGGTGAATTTTTGTTATACAAACATTATCACATTTAAGTTCGAAAAATTTAATTTTTTGTGACATGAAATTCTAAAGATACTTTTTTTGAGTTTTCTTTTTTGATAAAGGTTTTGGGCCATATATTTCTTAAATTTATTTTCCTTTTTTTTTGAGTTTGAAGAAGTATTTGAGGGAAATACATTTGAAAGATTCTTATAGTCAAAGTAACTTAATTTTTATCTCTAAGTTCGACTATAGGAAAAAAAAATATATAATTTTATGGGTTTGGGTTATTTAAGAAAATCTTTCCAGAATTACTTGAAGAAGTGTTTATTTGATTAGCATCTAAATTTCACATGTTTTTCCTGGTAATTAATTATTGAAATTTAAGTGGTTAGGCCTTCACTATTTGCATGCTTCAACTAAGTTTCATGATCATTAGCATTGGGTTTAAATTTTTTTTTTAATGCTTGATATCTATAGAGATCGCTCATTGTTTAAAAGGAAAATTAACTAAGTGTGGATTTATTTACTTGAATTATTGGACATTTTTTGAGTAATTAGTTTTGAGGATTTTTTCAAGTAATTGTTATCTGCCTTTTTTGAGTACTATATCATGGACTTGTGGAAAATTGTATATCTTTTGTTTCACGAAGTTGAGTATTTTGAGTGTCTGCATAATTGAGTTTTTTCATTAAATTTTTGTTTAAAGTACTAAGCGTTTAACTCAGAATAAATCGTAATCGAAGTGCTTCAATCATTAATTATATTTCCTTCCTTGCATCTGCATTTTAAGTTAGTCGTGCATTTTAAAAATTAACCTCCAAGCTTGGTTGATAGATCTTTAGGGCACTTTCTCGTTTAGCTTGAGGGGCCTCAACAACTCTTTGGTAGTTAACACAATGACCTTGCAGTCGTCAGAGCCACATTCTCTGTAGCGCTGGAGGCACTGGGTGATAGGGGCACAAAGGAAGGTATCATTAATTAGGCCCTAGCCTGCTTCCTGTTGGCCTCCTACCCACAACTTACCTTGGAGCCCAACTTCAAAACAATTAAGGGAAAGCCCAAATTTAGAATAGGCATTTTAATAAAATTAACGAAGACTTCTGCATTTCACTTAGTTGTTAGATTTGCATTTCATATAAGTTAGTCGATCACCCATTAAAGCAACATTTGTCATCTTGTTACTTTGTGAATCATTTATCTTGCAAGTCTTTTCTTTCTGAGCATTGTATTTAAAGGCACTCTTCTCATAACTTTAAATCTGGTTTGTCTAAATCTAATTGAATATCTTGAACATAGCTTAGTTAATATTGCTTGCGTTTAATTTAAATCAAGTTAATAAGATAACTCTCATTGCATCTTGTAGAACTTGTTTTCAACAAGTTCTCCATCATCATCCATCTTTCACCTTTTAGGGACTACCCCCCTTAGCTTGACTAGGAGATAGCTAGAACAGAGTGGACAAAGTTTAGAGTGGCAACCTTTGTCCTAAGTGTTGTGGCCCTTGGTGTACACTTTGGGCGACAACAGGTTTCATGCTTTATTTTTAGGTCAAAGTCTCTATTGAAGGCTTGTAGGGCTTGTGTCACGAGTCATTGTCCACGTCATCTTGTTATAGACCCTTATTGGGCATTTTGTATCAAAGAAATAAAATTATTTTGATGAAATTTTGTCATCTACTTCTCCACCATCAAGTCGGCCTACTCACTCTACAAATCGGCCTCAAGATCCCTCATGCCTGCCTCAAAGAGAAGCTTCGAGCCACTATTTATAACAAAGCATTCAACCTAGTTTGAAGATGAGACAAAAAAATATTTGATCTACAGTTGGAAAGTCAAGAAAAGAGTGTGAAAAGCTTATTAGAGGAAGGACTAATCATTGCATAAATGAAGGAGATGAAACGAAGAAGAAGGACCAAATTTTTGTTCTTACTCTGTGACACGTGCAAAAAGAAGTCTCTAAAGGAATAGGGAAGTTGCAGGGTCAAAGTTACAATATGAGCTTTAGAATGACGGAGTAGAGACCTTGTTGACTCGTTTTTTAGGAGTATACTTGTGTTGACTTATGAAGGAATGTGCTAGTGTTTGATTGATCAACTTGGGATGCTGACTTGGTGGATGGAGGAAAGTCTTGGTCTTGGTCAAAGGGTCTTGGTTGTTTCATTTTATTTGGTTCTTGAAGAAGAGAAGAGATTTTTGGGTTTTCCCCTCAAGGAGGGGTTTTTCCCTGGCCGAGAGCTTGCATCTTGTGTCCTTGATCTTCATGTTTAGATTTTGGTAGTTTCTTGATGATAAAGGAAAGCTTAAAGAAGTTAATAAGAGGATAAAGAAATCACAAGTAATTATCAAGATGAGAAAATCTTTCTGCCTTTATGATTTTCTAACATGGAATCAGAGCTAAGGCAAAGGAATAAAAGGAAAAAGGAAGCTAGAAGATTAATGTTTGTAAGACAATTGAAAGGCGAGTTCCCTAGAAGGATAGACGAATTATAAGAGCAACTTTTTGGAAGTTCATACCTCTGCAATTGGGCCGCAGACCTAAGCTTATAAGAGGAGCCAAGTAGCATCAATTGGAAATTCGAAAGACTAGATATTAAGCCTCAACAAGGTCGAGTCCCTTGTGATAAAGAGCGAAGTTTTGTGCTCAAAGTTTAAGGGCTCAAAATTGTCTTTAAAGACCTGAACCTACAACATTTTGTGCAAGTCACCTCCAAGATCCGAATTCTATTCATATGTAACCAAGTCATATAATTTGTAGACTAAAATTAGCTCTCATGGCTTGCGAAAAGAATTGACCTAGTTTGAGTTTGAATAAATGCATTGAAGGCCTAGTTGAAAGACCTGTGGTAAAGCTATAGTTATCTTAAAAGAATTTGAGAATCCTGTGTAGAAAGAAGAAGAAGTCTAGTTCCGTAGGTATATATTTGACTCCTTGCACAATAATACATTCAACTTTTCCTAATAGTGAAGAAATTGACCTTGACATAACTACTAAGTAGTGACATTCGACCTACACAATACTGTTTGCATATTTGGCAGTTGATAGATAGATATGACCTCATAGACAATCTTGGAAGCTACCCTAACATAAATATGACAATCACCTTTTGTTAAATTTCGATGATGCGTTCTTTGCTTAGGAAAATTACTTCAATGTTTCATATTAGCCCATTTACAATTCTAATTAATCACATAATCTATTATCACATTGATAGTAACTGAAGAAAGAACGTAGACAATAAATGCATGAGACAAGTCAAGACAAGAGATCATACATATTGGCTCAAGCCAGGGAAAAACCCCAAGATGGGGAAAACCCTTAATCGATCTTCTTTATTATAAATATCAAATGTTCAAAGAAGGGGAGAGAGAGAGAGTATAATCATAGTCAAAATAGACTTTCCAATACCACTGTCCAGATACTGAGAAGATTGCCGAGTCAAACACTGTCCAAACATTAAGGAGATAGCCCAGTCAAATTCAGTCTTCAGTCTTCAGCCTTAACCAAAGATCAATGATGGTCAAGGGAACTACAAAATTGACTTGATTCAAGATCAATAGATGCACCTTTTGCACTAAAGATAAGACACCCAAAACAGGTTGAATCTAGGAAGACATACAATTCTGGTTAGAGCCCATATCAACCCTAACTTACAACAACAACCCTGTGAAATCACCCTCAAAGTACTTCACTCGTCCTCGCTGTAGGTGCGATCTAGGCTAGGCTAAAATATAGGCATCATATCCTTCATTTAACATATGTTGAATCCCTGTAATATTCATAGAGGGACTGCGACCTGCAGAATAACCCTTAAAGACACAATCCAGAGTAACCCTTAAACACAAATTACGTAATTCCATACTTCCTCTAAGCAACCTCGGCCTCCTACTTGAAGAACTCAACTCATGAAGAAGACCAAACGAATCCCAAACTTGCCCTTGATACTTTCGTTCGAAATCTTCCTCTTCTATGGCCATTTCAGAGAAAATAGAGAGAAGTGGATGTGCCAAAATGAGGGTGGAGGCACCTCTATTTATACAATTTGGTGTGGTTGAAGAGACATGAATTTTGGGTTTATTGAGCTGACATAAAGGAGGGGTCGACCCTGAAATTTTGCATAAATTCAAAAATCCATTTTTCCTTCTCCAAATTTGACAATCTTTGGGTTGATTTTGGTCCTCTTGAAAAGAGGAATTCAATGTCGAAGTTATCTTCTTCAAAGGCGCAGTCCAAAGTGGAATTTGACCCTAGTTGCCAATTTTTACATCTTGGAAGTAACATAACAGTCTTTGCTTTATGGTGTCAATACTTGATACAACATTTGAAGTTTATTTTGCAAAAATATAACAATACAACATGACAATATGATTCCAATTAGAAAACAGTACTAGACACCTTAGACTAGATGATGACTCAACAGTGATCCTAAAGTCTTGAGATGATTAAGAAATTGTAACTACAATGAGCTTTACCTGAAAGGAATTGAAATTGCATTCATATTCAAATGGAAGGAAGAATGTTTGAAGAAATTCTTGAAGTAGTCCTTGAACTCGATACCTTTGGAAGAAGACGACCTTGACCTCAACATTTTTAGAATGTTCATGGCATTTTGAAGAAATCATTGCAGCAAACTTATTTTGATCATATAGGACTAAGGTACATAAGAGGCTTTGTTGCAAAGGGAGTCCTTCTACAAGAAATCCTACAATGTTTGTTTCAAGAGAAACCACTAAAATGACAAGATTTGTAGCAGATAAGAACGTATGATCTTTTTGAAATTTTCTTTATATTAATAATTTTGATGTTTACTGTTGCGCTATAAAGATCCTTGTATTGTTGAGGATGATTGATCTTTAGATCAAATCAATCCTTGTCGTACAATCTATGGTTAACTTTGGTAAAACCCTAATCTTTAGGGTTCACTATAAAACCCTAGTCTACTTAGGGTTTGTTGATAAAGTCTAAGAACATATGATGCAATCCTAGTCTCTTGATGTTTAGGGTTTTGTAATGTTATGATAAGACCCTAGCCTTTTAGGGTTTGTTGTTGATGTCTAGGATATATGATGAAACCTCAAATTTTTAGGGTTTGATGATATAAGGTTTATGACAACCCCTGTAATAATGAAAGATCCTAGGAATGAAACCCTGGGTGTATGTGCTTCAATTAATCAAAACTTTATCAAGATCAACAAGAAGATAGACAATAGATCCTTAGAATCAATCTTACAACCACCTATTGTCATTTGGGTTACAATATATCAGAAATCATAGAATATAGAGTGCACCACCATGTGTATATGACTGACATGCATTACTCAAGAGTACTTGCATGGATAAATACCTTGAGTCTTTAAAATACTAGACATACCTTATAATATTCAGATACCTTTAGAAATTTGCAACACTTGATTGCCATTGGCAGTTGTAGCACTTGCATGCTGTAGTTGCTTTGTCAACTTGCATATTTGTTCCAACTTTATTCCAGTACTACCTGTGCTAGCTCCCTTTTCCTACACCATTCAACATCCAGATGATCCTTAAGAAGGATCTGCTTATCATATCTTCATCAAGAAGTTAGAAGTATTCAAATATTTATGCAAGAAGGATAAACAACAATCAATACAATAAATTTAAACAAGAGTGGTGCCATGAAGACACAACATAAATCTAGAAGGTACTTATCTTTAACGGGAGGTGATCAAATCCCTTTGGAACTAGTCTTCAAGAATCATTACTATCCATCATCCATATGTCAATGTTGCCTTCAATATATTCAACCGTCTTCATTAGCAGCTAGGCCCAACGTAGAGTAACCAATCTAGGGTTACATTGAATCTTCAAGAGACTATCTAACAGAATCAACCAAGCAATATCCAAGAAATTAACCCAATGAACAGATTTGATCTAAAACATAATTCCTTATCGTACAATCAATGGTCAAAGTTATTGGTCATCTATCAACAAAACCCTAGGTCATAGCAACATTGAGCTAGTGCCAATGCGAGTAGCTGTAGCTCTCCGACCACACAGAGGACCCTTCATGCGTGTGGCTATGGCCGAGAATTCTGTGTTCCTTCCCTGTGCTAGACAATCCAGAGAAGAGTAAGGAAGATGCTTGATGATAATATCCAAGCCCCTAATCTTATGTTATTAATCAAACCCAAGTTCCTCCTTACATATCAGGACCACACCTAGTGCTTTTTTTCTTCCAAACCCTAGCTTTGACTTGTAAGAACATAAACTTTTCACTGATCATGTCATATCACAGAAAGTTCACTGTAGGGTTTCAATTTTACCAACCCTAACCTCATGATTTTTTCCAAACCCTAGCTCTTCCTACTGGAACTAGGTTTCCTAGGGTTTCCTTCAAACCCTAGTATTCTTTTAGGTCTTCGCCATCTTTACTTGCATCCATTATCAATGTCTTCACAAGGGTGTTCTCAATGAATTTTCCTCCAACCCACCTCTGATACCATGTTAAATTTTCTCTTAGGGCTATATTGTTCTTTGATTGGATAATTGCGTTTATATATTCATCATTTACATATTCATTCACCCCATAACATCATCATATAATATGCAATTATGTATAAAGAACAACATCATCAACAACGCAACATAAATAAAAGGAACACGAAAAGAGAAGCATTCACACATAAAGACACCAGGGTTGGTCAGAGACTAGGGAAAAACCCCTCAAGGGGGTGTTGAACACTGGAGTGGCATTGGATGATAATGAGAAGACTCCATGCCCAAGGATGAACCAGAGGACACATGTACCATCAGATATCATCAGTTCAATAGAGTTTTTAAGCTCTACTTCTACTTCTAATCATCTTTCTCTTGTACCCTGATTCCACGCCCTATGGGGAATTGTAATAAGTGATGCTAGTAATGATGAGTTTTAAGTCAGTATTGAGTCTGTAACAGACCTAGGTAGCCTTGGACCTTGCCAACAAGTGAGCATTACTCCGGGAGGTTTTTTTTTACTTGGTTAATTATCATCTCTCTACCAGGAATTAATTTAATTGAGTTTTTTCCTCAAATTTTACCCCAAAGCCGGAGTACGATTTGATGATGAGGCTTTGGGTGAGTCCTAATGTCTAGAGTCAATGTATATTACAATACTAGATCACACAAAAAAAATCGTGGGATTTGGTTAGGTCTAGGTAGTGATTTTTTAATTTTTTAGATTTCCCGCAAGTCGAAAATTGCAATAAAAGTTGTAATTGAATTGTAATAAGTGTTGCCTAGAGAAGTTGTATGGGGTATGAGTAATCAAAATTACACCTCTCACCTTCAACTTTCTACAATGACACACTTTGAGGGGTTAAAACTGTGTTTTGAACCCTCAAAACCCACTTTTCCTAAGTTTAGTGGGAAATCTGGCAATTAATTAAGCCAAAAATCAAATAAATGGAGAAAAATAAATATCCACACATGCTAAATGAGGTGGAAATGAGGTGGAAAATTATGGAGGAGTTAAAGTGAAGTCCCAAAGTGACGTGGACTCTTAAAATCAAGGAAAAGACATGGAATTTCTGGCATAAAATGAGAGCTACTTACTTGAAAATTCGAATTTGTGAAGTTAGTGCATATTTGGGAGGATTTGGGAGAATATTTGGTGGATATTTTTGTGGAAAATTGTCCCCACATGGGTTACCACCCATATACACTTGTTATTCCATCATAAAATTCAAATTTGGCACATAAGGGAAGAAGAAAATGATGTCCACATGTCAGAATTCGATTTTTACACTTCGCAATGGAGCTCCACATATCAAATTCGAATTTGCCTTGAGATCTCCTCCCTCTCACCACTTGGCATATGGTTGTTAATTGGGATTTGCTCCCAACTTTCTATATAATGGAGCCATGGGCTCTCATATTGTATCATTGGATACAAGCTATTGTGCTTGCAGAAGTGCTACTACTTCGTACGTTTTTCAAGAATATCAATAAAAAGACTTTGGGAGTTCATTCATGGGTGTTCTTCCTTTGGAGCATGGTGCATTGAGAGCTATTGGTATAATATTTTCTATGCTTTGAGTTATTTCATTTTCTATGTATTCTTGTGAATTTGCTAGTGCACAACTACCTTGTATTAGGATTTGATTTGAAAGTAGGCTCTAGAGGTTGAAAGTTCTAGTTTATTTTCTATTAAATTTCTAGAAGTTTCAATTCATTGTTTGTTTATGTAAATCTACATGGGCTAATCTGTGACTTGAGTATTGTAGAAGAATTCTTTTTGGATCAAGCGTGAGGGGAAGTCTTTGGGAGACCAACTCCCTCTTGAAGCACCTTCAAAGGAACTCTCATTTGTTATTTGGATTTTCATTGTTTATCTTACGAAAAAATGTCTTGCAGGTATTCGTTGGTTTGTATGCATGCAATCATTTAAAAATGTTTTACTTTTCATTGTGCGTTAGTGGATCATATTTTGCTATTTAAAGAGATTAAGCATGACTAGACAAAGATGAGAGTTTACTCATCCTCTTTGACTTAGCCCTTTGTAGAATATTGTGCAATATTTTGTGATTTTTTTTGTCTAACACTTGGTTGGTGTTTTGTAGCTTTTTTTTTCTAACTTGTTTTCTTGTAGCAACTTGTGGGATTCACCTTCAAGAAACTATTAACAAATTGTTGCAGGACCTTTGAGCTCTAATGTCAAACAAGGAGGACTCTCTCTTTTTCCTTTGGTCGTGGGCAGTTAAGGAGCTTCCTTGAGGAAGACTGAGTTCCTTTTGTGGCTTCTTCTCTCTCTCTTGGCCGTGAGCATTGTGGAGGCTTAGCCTGTCTTGTTTACTAGTAAAAATTTGATTTCTATTGAGCTTTTATATTGTAGAAATTTCTCATCAAGGATAAGTCTAAGACCTCAAGTTTCATTTGTAGAGGTTTTCCTGAGCTTGTAGGAGGCTTCATAGTCTCTTACTTCTAAGTTCTAACAACCAATAAAATTTTCAATTTTGGGAGCGTGGGTTTTACCCATTGGCATCTCAATCTCTCCATTTTTTGAGAGGACTTGTGGTGTGATTTGTTGATCTCTTTAAATTGCATGCATCTCATTTAATTGGTCAATTAACACAATCATGCATTTCATTCATTTCACTAACTATTCACTTTGATTTGCTACAAGTTTTAAGAGCATTTACTTTCATAGCAAATTCAGATTTTTTTTATTTTATATGCAAACATCTTTATTTGAGTTTATTTAGCTTGAAATCATACTTCAAATTTGCTTATGCTCCACTGTTGAGCACACTCTACAATCTTAAGTTTGATGCATCAAGTAAAATTATATTTTATTTCACGACAAACAAATGTATTTCAAGTTGAAGTTGAATTTTCATTTTCATGTTAATTTACTTCTAGATCTTACATGCCCTAAGCATTACTAAAATTTACCTCCAACTTAAGTTGGTTGAATAGACGTTTTAGGGACCCTCTACCTCTGTGGACTCCTCACTATGAGATCCAAATATTTGGGCGAGGGTGAGGTCTGAGGACTAGAGTTCAATTGTAACCTTGCTTGCAAGATCTAAAATTTTGCTTTCTTGATAGTTTAGAGTCTCACATGCAACATCATTTCCTATTTTCAAGAAGCATTTCCTTTCATGCAAGTATTGTAATCTCTTTTGCAATAAGTTTAATTTAATTTTCTTGTACTTTGAACATTGTCTACTTTAGCAAGCTCCATTTCATGTTTAATGATCATCACGTTCATGTTGTTATCTTGGTCTAACAATTGAGTTTTCTCTAGTATTTCATTTGCATTTTCATAAGTAGATCACTATTTGTTTCCTTTTGAGCAAGATAGCTTCTCATGCTTTGATTCATAAATCTATTTATCTTGAAAGCAGTTACAATATTTTGTGCTATCATTTTCTTGTTTCACTTTTCAAGATTACTTT
Organism: Pinus albicaulis; assembly: GCA_034641835.2. Taxonomy (NCBI): domain Eukaryota; kingdom Viridiplantae; phylum Streptophyta; class Pinopsida; order Pinales; family Pinaceae; genus Pinus; species Pinus albicaulis. Next base: position 1,587,005,084 of record CM076578.1, read on the forward strand.
TGCTTTCTATTTGAAAACATTTTACTTCATTTAAGCAAATACATTTTCATTTTAAAGAGCAATACTTTGAAGGCACTGGTTTTCATATGCTTTATGCTTATTTAAATTATGTATTGATGGTTATTTATCATATCACTTTTTGCTTATAAATCTTAAGAAGTAATCTATTTAACTCTGACAACTCTCTTAGAAACTCACATATTTTAACTTAGTTTTCCATTTAGGGACCACCCCCCATAGCTAACCTAGGAGATAGCTTAAACGGAGAGGGTTGGGATTACTGTGACAACCCCTTCTCTGAGTTCTTTGCCACTAACCACACCTTGTAGGGTTAAAGACTTTTCCTACTAAGTGTAGGTAGGTGTAGGCGACAAGAAATTAACAGCGGGAAAACCTGGAATTCAATTCTTCTTCTTCTATTAAATTCAATCTATTGTCCAGCTGAGATACAAAGTACATTATTATGAGACATCATAAACCATATCAGGCCATATAGAGCCAATCAAAGGGGTTAACAACTACGTTTCTGAACAATACGAGACACATCCAAGAGGGCTGCCAACATAAGAAAAATTCATCATCGGGAGCACTGTCATGAATGCCAAGTTCTCTGCAAAGAAATCTATGTCATATGCATTTAGGAGTCAGGACATAACTATCATTGGTATCGAAGTAATATTATGAATCAGAGTATATGTTGATGAGATAGACTGCCATAATGAAATCACTGTCAAATTATTATTGCACTCATGATGCCACTGTGGCCATACTAACCAGAACACACCATACTAATACTGTGCAAAGACACCATATGCCGAGGAACCATGCCATCGAGGATCCAAACATAATATGTGGAGAGTGCTATACATAATGCACTGCTATATGAAGATTCTTGCCTATCCTTGTATACTTAGACACAATCAATCACGACCAACAATTAAGTTATAAACTGATCTGTCATACTGTGATATCCTGTCCCACCTGACATAAAGGCATAGTCACATCATATATGCTGACATGAACGAATCAAGCAATGCCATTGTAAGTGATGCTTCTGCATTATATATATATATATATAATGCCCCTGCCAATACATATACGAAGGTACTGCCAACACACACACACACACATATATCTCCCATGCCATAGTTGGTATATAAACGATGTTGTTGTACTGGAGTAAAGCTACAGGACGTAGGAGCGAAGTCATAATCATAATTGAGCCACTGTATTATATCTTACCACAGAGTGAGTGAAAAGAAGGAGCGAGGCAAGCTACAGCCACAGAGAGATGCCACTGTATAACATAACGCCATAGCTACAGATCGATATCACTGTGCTGTGCAGGAGTGAGTTCTGAAGCTTTTGCGAGAGAAGAATTTGAGATCTGTAGCCATGCGAGTCCTATATTAGAATGCGATGCTCCTCGGAACTTTTGAGCCATACAAACCTCAGAACCTTTGCCATACAAATGTCTCTGATCTGAAGGAAGAATGCGAAATTCCTTCAGATCAATCGAATCTCAGAACATCGAATTACCTTGAGGAGATTGACTTAACGATATATTATAGTTGACTATCATTGAAACCGACTTTGAAGGATGGGAGGGAAAAACAAAAAATTTGAATTTCAAATTTTGTTCCAAATAAATACCTCCTCCTTTTAATAAATACTTATCCAATTAATTAATTTTAATCAATATAATTTTCATGGGCACAAGTGTTTGCTTGAGGGTTTTCTGTAGGGAAATTTGTCCCAGAGCTGCGTATTTTTTAACAGTTAGAACCATTATGCAATGATAAAAGAACACTCAATTGCATGTGTAATTTTTCCATTCACTTCATTCTGTATAAAAATATATCCTTGCAAAGTAAAATTTATTTTGCAGTACTCGCATATGCTACTAAATGTTGATTTGTTCCAAATTAGTTTTTCACTATGTCGCAGGGTATGTCACAGGGTTTGGCGAATTTGAACCTTGTGGTTTGAAATTTGGCAAACCTCAAAAAATTGTTCCAATTCGTTTTGGTTTGCGCATACCAAGTAGCCATGTTAGCCAGATTTCATTCTTGATGTTTGAAATGCTATACATTTAAAAAAGAGCCACTTAAATTCATTAAACTTCAACCTGTAAATTCACCAACTTACCTAGCCACAATTTAGTAATTGACTTTTGATCCATGTTGTAGTTGTCATTGAACGAAATGCTGAGGAATATGTAAAAGGGGTTAGTATGGTCGATGTACCCTCTGTGGTGCGCAGAGTCAACGGACTTGTGTTTTAGTGGGTTTGTTTCTTGCCATGTCAATGAAATGCTCTCCATTTCCATGTAGCATGTGTGCTGTTGCCATTTGCTTGCATATATAGCTGTTGAATACTCCACCCATGATATCATGGTATGTGCTGTAGGTACTGCCTGTTTGCATATATTGGGGTTGAAGTTTTGAACTTTGAAGTCTGCTGTCTGTTTGCATATATCAGGGTGGAAGTCTGCCATTTGTTTACATGTATCGGTGTTGAAGTGTCCCAGCGCATAGTAGTTTTGTGTATCTTTATACACTCACTAAACTTTTCAAGTTGGCTAATTAAATAGATATATATGGTCTATTATATAAGTTATATATTGTAATATAAATTTAAATATTATATTTTAAAATGAATATAATATTTAATATATGTAAATATTTGTATAATTAAAAATATTTCAATTAGAGAATTAATTAATTTATATAAGGGAATATATATATATATATAGTGAGTATAAACGAACTTAATGTCAAACTTGAAAATTCAAATTCGAATTTTACTTTAAGTCTTAATCTTTATCAAACTAGAATTCCTACTCGAACCATGTGACATAGGTTTTCTAAAAACATGGCTTGGAATTCATCTTAATGTTTTGTGCATTCCTTCATTTCACAATCAATTATAGAGAGGTATATGGCGCTAGATAGTGGATACTGCTAATGGATTCATTTTAATCTTCTGTCAGTTGTAAATTTTGAAATGTAACAGAAACATATTTCTGAAGTGTTCGATGACTAAGGGATTTAATCCTTTTTTTGCTTATTATTTGATGTTTTCTTGTATGTGGGGAGTCCAGGGTGCGGTTTCACTATGGCCATCCAGATGTCTTTGATCGCTTATTTCACATCACAAGAGGAGGGATAAGCAAAGCATCGAAAGTGATCAATTTGAGTGAGGATATTTTTGCTGGTAAGTATTTTGGTTTTCCCATGAATGTCGGTGATGTTACATTGCAAACATATCCATATCTTTATGGTACTTTGTTTATGTTAGTGTAATATGTTGGTTTTAACTTTTAAGTGATAATGATTGAGACACTATGATTTGACTCAGGTTTTAATTCAACCCTACGCGAAGGAAATGTAACTCATCATGAATACATCCAAGTTGGTAAAGGTCGTGATGTGGGACTCAATCAAATTTCTCTATTTGAGGCAAAGATAGCCAATGGAAATGGTGAACAGACACTTAGTCGGGATATATATCGCCTTGGACATCGCTTTGACTTTTTCCGAATGATGTCGTGCTACTTTACTACTGTTGGGTTTTACTTTAGTACTCTGGTACTGTGGCTTGAAAGTCAGTTCCATTGTTACAATCTATTTTTAATTAATAGATTTACCAGGGATGTGATAGAACATCTTCTAGATGTCTTGGCCTATGTATTGCTGGAAATGTAAGAATATTTATTTTATGCTTCTATTTTGAAGGAAACTAATTCATATGTTTGATATGATTTGTAGGTAACTGTGGTTACAGTGTATGTGTTCCTATATGGTCGTTTATATCTGGTTCTCAGTGGACTTGAAAAACAAGTGGTCAGACAAGCAGGCATACTACATAATACGGCTCTGGAAGCAGCCCTTGCTTCACAGTCCTTTGTGCAGCTTGGAATGTTAATGGCTTTGCCTATGGTAATGGAGATTGGCTTAGAACGGGGATTCCGCAATGCCTTAAGTGATTTTGTAGTCATGCAGCTACAGCTGGCTCCTGTATTCTTTACTTTCTCTCTTGGGACAAAGACACATTACTATGGCAGGACTCTTCTTCATGGTGGTGCAGAATATAGAGCTACTGGTCGTGGGTTTGTTGTTTTTCATGCAAAGTTTGCAGATAATTATCGCTTCTACTCACGTAGTCACTTTGTCAAAGGAATAGAGTTGTTGGTGCTCCTTATCGTGTATAATGTGTTTGGTGAGACGTATCATAACACTGTTTCTTATCTCTTGATCACTGTCTCCATGTGGTTTATGGTTGGGACCTGGCTCTTTGCTCCTTTCCTGTTTAATCCTTCAGGGTTTGAGTGGCAGAAAATTGTCGATGATTGGACAGATTGGAACAAGTGGATTAACAATCGTGGAGGGATTGGAGTACCAGTGGAGAAAAGTTGGGAATCTTGGTGGGAAAAGGAGCATGAACACCTTAAGTATACAGGTTTACGTGGACAACTTTGTGAAATTCTTTTATCTCTTAGATTCTTCCTTTACCAATATGGATTGGTTTATCATCTGAATATCACGGGGACACATAAAAGTGTGCTGGTAAGTTCTGTTGAACTTCATTAATTCTGAGTTGGGAGGAGTTTCTTGTGTGTGTGAGAGAGATTTATGTGATGTTACAGATATATATATGCCTATGTTGCATGTGGATGTGTTTATGTCCCTACATATGTATATAGTAATATAGACATACATGCTTATTGTTCATCTTTTTTATATTCTGTATGTATGTGTAAATATCATATGCATACATGCATCCACATGTGCTTCCATACTCACAGACATGTTTCTAGGCATTCATGCACGCACATCCATATGCATGGATATCTGTTTTATGTATGTTTGCACATGTATACTAATCCATATAGATATAAATGTCTGTGTCTATGTACATACATACATTATACATATGCATGGACATACACATATTTACAGATACATGCTTGTTACAAGAAATGCAGGTGTCCAAGTTATAACTTATGACCAAGTGCAACTGTTATCAATTTTAAGAAATTTAGCGGTCAGGGATATCTGACAACAATACTCTTTCCTGAGATAACATGAACATACATATGTACATAGTAGAACAAAGATCAAAAGTCAGATGACTAGTAATTAAAACATTAACACCATATAATGAGGATAACATGACCTATTGGCTATAAAATACTAAATCACATTAAGACAATGCAACCTTGCACATGTAATGTCCCCATTTTCAGTGTCCTTAATAATACAGCTAGGATAGATTTGCAAGGTACGTGACAGCTTGGACATGGGAATGAGATTTCATTACCAGTGGGCATGGAGGGTTTTGGAGGAGTTTTATGGGGTCCAACAGGGATCACTCACAACATTTCATCATCCGCACAATTTATTTTTGGTTCCACTGCATTCCAACAATTCCCGTAAAACAGAGTTATTACGGAGCATATCTTTAGTAAATATGCTTAAAGGTGTCATTTTGGGAGGAATATTTGATGAAACACTTTAGTGTAATAACTTGTTGGAACCAAAATGAGGAGATTGTAGTGGCGGATTTACCATTTTCCTATATTAAAAGTGACTTTAATTAGTCACTTGCTTAAATAAAAAGGGGAAACACTTAATTGAGGGAAAATGCCAAGTGTTTAAAATAAAATAAAATAAAATAAAAGTCATTTAAGGATAAGAGGAGAAGCTTCTATAGAGGGAAATAAAATAATAAAAAAAGTGCTTCTAGAAAGTGGGAGAAGGATCCATCAAACCTTTAAAAGGAAGAGAAGCAAGACATTTGGGGACATCTTGGATTTGAGTATTTTCTTATTGGAGAGGTTTGGGAACAAGGTTCTCAGCTTTCAACAAGCTCCAGGATGAAAACTCTTGGGTTTCCTATTGTGAGTTGAACGAAAACCCATCCCACTATTGAGGAGATTTCACCCACAAATCTTGCGGAGCGTAAGTGGTATTACTCGAGATTTGATTTGCAGCAAATTTGAAGATTGAAGTGAGGATCATTTAGATTCTCAATTTGGGCTTCATTGATGTAATAGCTATAGTCAGCCATTTGCTGGGGTTTATTTAATACAATAATAAGGCTGAATTTTGCCGTGCTTTCTCATGTTAATTTTGAGTTTGAAACATTTCATTTAATTTCTGGGTTCTATTGCAATTGTGTTCAATTTATTGGAAATATCTATTGTGTGAAATTTTGCAAATTTAATGGTGCAATTTTCTTTGAGTTATTTTTAGCTAAATATTTCGGAAGGAATATTACAACACACTTGAAGTGTATTCATTCATTAAGGAGAAACTCCAACAACATTTTCACAATGCGACATATAAAACTAGTGTATGCCCTATTATCAATCGAATCTGCACATCTTGAAATAAATTCTTAAAGTTCAATTGTGGCCTTGGTGAAACTAAGAGGGAGGCCACTATCACCTCACCAACCCTCTTCTACACTTTAGGCTGGCTCTTCTCGCATCAAGTTGGGCTTCCCTTTGGTAGGATTGCTAGTTTTTAGAGCAATGAATTCCAAGGTGATTTTGAAGAGTAAATTGACCAAAACAATTTTAAAAGGGCTAAAAGTATGAAATTGATGGAAGGACTAGAGACTAGTGTCTTTCTAATGCACATAAGTGTTGATGTTTTGGTTAGCATCGAGAGTATTCTCACGTGTGGGCCAAGGGGATTGAGAATGCTTGTGGATAGCTGAGAGGGTAGTACGGGCCGAGAAGGCCGAAAGGATCGAAAGATCTTGTGGAAGGTGGCTCAACAAGAGAGAATCTTGTGGAGGAGAAGGTCGAGTCCTTAGACCCCTTGAGGGTCGAGAGGGCTTGTGGAAGATAGTTGGCAAGATAGAATTTTGTGGAGGAGAAGGTCAAGTAGCCTTTAGACCTTTTAGGGACGAGACAACCAGTGGAAGTTGGCTTGGAAAGAGAGTTGAGACAGCCTTTGAAGGGCCAAAAGGGCCAAGAGGGTTGAGCAAGCCAACAAGGGTAGAGGATCAACAACAAGAGGCTCCTAAGGTTGAGTATGGAACAACAACAGTGGCACAACTTGTAGATTTGGAGGAGCAAGATGTTCCTTCAAGATATACCAAGAGAAGGTTGAGTAGGCCTCTGATCTGTGGAAGGGCCAAGTAGGCCTCTGATTTGTGGAAGGGCTAAGTAGGCCTCAGATTAGTGGTCAACAAGAGATTCGTCTTATGGCTTGGCAGGGTTGGGAGGGCCGAGTAGGGGTGAGAGGGTCAAGTGGGGAAGAGAGGGTCGATAGCGCTGAGAGTGCAGAGAGGGCTGAGCAAGGCTGAGAACATTGGAATGGCCAAGAGGGCCGAGTAGAGCACAAAAATTTGTAGCGACACGCGCCATTGAGAGAGAGATTCTCACAAGTAAGGAAGAGATTTGCATGAGAAATATTGCAAGTTTGTTGTGAATGAGATACTCAATTGTGTTGAGTTCAAGGAAAGAGCACAGAGCAACAAAGAATATCCAAATTAGCTAGATCGAGGATGGATCTAGAGCTTGATTGACTGGATTAGACCTAGGGTAATTGTTGTTTATGTAATTTCCTCAAGGGCCATTATCCTAGTGAGGGAGCTCAAGTAGTTTATGAAAATAATTTAATGAACTGTTAATTGGGAAAAACTTGTGTGTAATGTGTTGTTGTGCATGATCTACTTGCTAGTTTTAAATTTTTCGCTGTGTAAGGGTTGGACACATCAGTGTGTTTTAGCTAAATAGCTGGGTTAAAGTTAATTTGAGACTGTTACTAGATCTGGTGTGTGTGTATGCATTGATTTTAGTGCCCAGAAATCTAACAATACGGGGTCAACTAAGGCTCCTCTTTTGGATTATTACAGTTAAAACCTCAATGTATCCACTACATACGCTAAATGGTCACTCTAGTTAAATTGTAAATTGCAGGAAGACCAAGGGGAAATTTCTCCTCTAAAATTCTTCCAATGTCTTATTGAGGTATCTATCAAAGAAGGTAGAAGAGATAGCACTACCATCACTTGATAAGATGAGATAATTTTATTTATATCCAATAAATGACCACAAAAGTAGGTCAATATGACTGAGGAGGAGTACAATCGTAATGGACCTAATGTGGGCGTGCAAGCAAGTGTTTGAACCTCCTGCTCATGAAAATATTAAAACAAATAGGAGGTTCCCATCAATGTGCATTTGAACCCGTACGTTGATGAAATGTGCTGGTCATTGACCTTCCATATTTGCAAGGGGAAAGTTTAGGGGTTAACAACTTGGTGATCTTTGTAAACTGTGTCAATGAATGACATCTTGTGACCATAAATCCTATAGACTAGAAGTTGTGCTTATATACTTGAGAATATGATATGAAGAATGATCCCAATCAAATGTGGCTATTCGGTGGGCAATGGCACCAACAAGTATGGAGCCTTGATTGATCGACTGAAGGTGGGTTTCATTAGTAAACATGATCATCGAAAATTACGGATTGTTGAAAATCAGAACCTTTTACCATATAACTTATATGTTGCTCCTAGTGGATGATGTGTTTTAGTTGACACTTGGGAGGCAACCACCTCGTCAGATGCCAATGAGGAAAGCACCTATCAAGCATGAAGGAATCCATTATTGCCTCAAAATATAATAGGCATTGTGAGTGGATTCAGAAGGCAAGGCTCAAACCTTGTTTCAACAATGAGGTAGAATCCCACCATCACCTCAACAATCTTCCTCTTGCTCTTCGGTGGAATTTCACCACAAGGGAGTCTTCCCAATGATCATCTAAGAGGATATTTTATCTTATATGGTTCAAGGTGATAAAATCGTAGGCTATGTGGACATAATGATCAATGATGGCTCAAAACTCTTAATTAGGAATAACATATCATGCACCTAGTCTAGTAAGGGCACTTATAACACAGGGTTTATTGATATGCAACAACAATTGAGCACCTGGTCAATATGAGTCAAATAAAGGGTTTATTGAAAGATAATATTGACGAAGTAGTAAAGCAAAACCTCCAATTAAGCCTCAAGTTGAAGCCCTACTAGGGTTAGGTTTTCTGGGGCTCAAAAAATATCTAGCGAAGGATGTCGCCAACCCTCCAAGGAGAAGTTTTACCATGCAGAAGGCTAGATTTTGAGTTAAAAGGATCACCAAGAGAAAACTTCTATCCACAAAGCCCTAAATTATTTTGCAATATCTAAATTCATTAGCAACTTGTCTTGAAAGGCTTAGAAAAAAGAAGAGAGAAAAAAATATTTAGTTTTTCAAAGTTTTTGATCAAAACAAAGGTTTCCATTGCCTAGTCTTATTTGGGTGAAGGAGTCTTTAAGGCAATGTGAAAAGATAAAGGACAAATGCTTCAAGCAACAGGGGAAAAATCAATTTTCCACATCATAAACCCTAACCATCTTTTTTGTGAGGGGAGAAATTAAATAGGATATGCACACTAGGGGTTATCTACAATGAACAAAGTTCATACTTACACAAGTTAAATACTCCAAAACACTTGAAATATGAAGATGTCCATTGAGGATACAATTATATATATAAAAGAATGTGTGGTTGAAGAATATGCTTTGGTTACAACTGGGGGGTCTTGTATATATACCTAGGCGGGTTCCCCTTCACGAATGCTCATGTCCTTAGTGGCATGTCTCTTTCAATATATTAATCATTATTAGTGTTAATTATTGAATATTTATATTCATAACATTACCTTCCCCTTTAGAAAAGCTTTGTCGTTAAATCTTATTGATGGCAATGTTTGATATCTTTTCTTGTCTCGTAATATCTTCTCGTCTTTTTGAATTTTCAAAACTAACATCTTCAATGATATAAGACGATATGAACTTCTCAGTGTGGTACATAATTGTCATACTGTGAAATGATCTAACCATTCCAAATTAATCTTCTAGGGAATGGTGCAATTTCTGGAAACTAAGGATGAATTGTTATCATAAGACTGGATTATGGTGACATCTATATTCTTTGGAACATGAGTGACTTGTTTCTAGTATGACTGATGTCGATATGCAGTGTGGTTGAGATGTTTGGTTACATGATTTTGCAGTTGATAAGAAGTTTTTGTGATTTGATTTCCCCTTAACCTATTTGTGGTGATTTCTTGATTTACTTTTATACTGATGTTGATGAGTTAATTGTTGCATTTCCTCTTGGAATTTCTGTCGTTTGAACTACAACATCTGAGTATGTCTTTATTTCAATTGAATTTAGATTTGTTTGAATTGTGAGATTAATGGAATATGTGTTTGTTCCCTTTTCATCAACTTGGACTGCTACGTCTGAAGATTTTGATGATTCTTTTGCGAAAATTCTTAGAATTTTTTCTTCAAATATTTCTTATCATCTTTAGGTTTCTTAATTTGAGTAAACAGATTTTGATTATGATTTTTTAAACATGAAAATTCTTCAACTTCTGATTCAACTTCTTTTTGATGCTTAAGCTTCTCATTTTTTTAATTGTTGATTTGTTCTAATAACTTTTGATTAAGGTTTTTTAAGCACAAATTCTCTTCCTTCGATAAATTCTTGTTGAATTTCTTCTCAAGACATTCCTTTTCTTGTTTTAATTTTTGCTTTGTAGCTTTAGATTTCTTGACTTGTGCAAGTAGTTTCTGACAGTGATCTTTTAAGCAAGAAATTTCTTCATTTTTATCAGTTAGAAGCTTCATTAAATTCTTGTTGCATTTTGGATATTGATTGTTGATTGTCTTGATTGATTAGCTTTGATATATCGTTCAGGGCCTTGGATGAAGGTATTTTCGAATTGGAATTTATTGTAATGTCCTTAAGTGTCACCTCCTTTTTATAAAAAAAAGTTAAAAACTATTTTTAATGTTTAATATTAAAGTACCTAGCTCGTCAAGCCAGGGTAAATCAAGAATTATGTCGATTTCTTTTTCATACATAGTTATGACTTTGAATCGAGATATACACTCATAATGATCAACTATCACTTGTAAATCATTGATTTTAGTCTTTCTTGCCAAAAATGTCTTCTTATTTACCTATATTTGGTTCTAGAATTGATAGCTAATTCACCAAGTTAATATTGATGTAATTTTCCTTCTTTTTATCTTATCTTTCCAAAACCTTGGGAAAATACCAAGGGTTTTGAAGCCACAAGCTCTAATACCAGATATTACATAATAATGTATATGCAAAATAATATATATGATTAAATACTATGATACCAATATAACAAACAAGGTTCGTAGACACAACATAATATTTAGAATATATGGAATATGTAAATATCCATTATAGGACAAGCAGTATATTAATAAGAATGTCGAATGTACAAGAGAAATGATATGATATGTTTAGTTACAAATGAGGGTCCTACTTATATGCTAGGCAAGGTGCCCCTTCACGGATAGCCATGTCCTTTACGACATGTCTCTACAATATAATTATCATTTAATTAGTCATTATCATGATTATTATTATTATTATTTTTATATATTATATTCTTAACAGTATCATGAGTAGCCATCAATAGTAATAGAGGATAAGGAGCAGGAGGCTTTGACATTAGAGGAACATGCAGTGGCTTCTACTTTAGGGAGTAAAACTTCTAGTGGGGAGGAGTTAGTAGCACCTTCCAGTTCTCTTAGGAGACCTAGGTGGTTTGAGCAAACATTGAGGGATTTTTAGGAGCATGTGGAGGCTCTTAAGAGCACATTCAGGGAGAGTAGGTCTCCCAAGAATGTTTTAATCTATATGGCATTGAGGAGTAGAGTCTTTGAGGAGGCAATCTATGTGGAGGCTTGGAGGAGAGCCATGGTGAGTGATGGTGCATGGGACATTCTGCTATTTCTAGAGGGACTACCAGTTCTAGGGGGTTGTTTAGGATGTACCTTCCTCACTAAGCAGGAACGTTGATATTTGCCTCTTGGAAGGCACTTTTGCACAAGTCTAAGTCTCTAGGCATGTGGAAATCACCTAATAGACCCTTAATCTTAGCAATTACTTTAATTATTAAAGTAATTCCTTTTTATAAGATAAAGTGATTTAATATAATGAAATGCAAAGGTTATTTGCATTAGTAAGTTAGATGAATCTCAACCGTTGATCTCAAGTGAGGTGAGATCTAATCTCAAACATCAATCACTTTGGAGATTAGGGCTATGGATTCAATCAATAAATGAAAATTATAAAAGGAAGGCTAGGGTAAGTGAGAAGACACACAACACATGGTGAGCACAAGGCTTTGAGAGAAGGAGATCTTAGTGAGTGGGTGGAGAAGGACTTCCATTTAAGTGTGTTGAGCTTGAGGAAGGTACAAGGGGCAACAAAGGAGATCCAAATCAGCTAGTGGATCGAAGCAAATGATCATGGGCTTGGTAAGATGGATAAGTTTTAGATTCTTGTTGTATGTATTTTTGTCACTAGGCCATTATCCCTGAAAGGGAGCCTTTGAAAGTTTTAAATTTATTGAATGAATAATTGATTTGAAGAGCAAAACTCTTTATGTGCATGTGATTGTGATATTGGTGTTTAATATTGCTTCTGTTGTTTGTTTATTTGTGTTAACATCTTATCCATGTTATTATTCAGTAGATCTGATCTGCTAGGAAGTAATTAACCAGGTGTTGGTGTAAGATAATTAAAATTATTATAATCCCTTATTAGATCCCTATTTTACTTTTCATTTATGACTATGAGTTATGGAATTATTTTTATAATCCTTGTATCTATTAATTTTCTAGCCCTAAGAAATGACAAATTATTTCCTAACAAATTTCCTTGCTATTTTTTAAATTTTTTTTTCGTCTTGCTGAACAAAATGTACTACTGTGATTTTATTTGGTAAATTTATTTTTTAGTGGAAGAAAAATAAATAGTAAATACTAAGCACCTATGTTGCTAGGAAACGTGGGTTCAGGGACGGGTGTGTCACTTTCTGAAACATGATACATGGGTTCGTCGGGGGTATATTATAATTTATATAATTTATATATTTTATAAATTATAATATTTATGAATTTTGAAATCTTCCAACTTACATGTTAACAATTGTTTAAGTTGAAACCTAACAATTTGATGCTCATCTATGACACTGGCTGGTAGACTAAAATCCTTTTAAAATACACATACGTTTCATTATTAAGTTGAAACACAATGTTGTTAAGGTCTATAATAAAGTTAATAACATGGACGACATAGTCATGCTAGAAAAGATGATTTGATTCCTATAAGTCAAAGAATACCTAGAGATGAAGTCGACCTCTATGAAATTCATTATTATCAGTCCCTCAAAGAATGTTTCTAGATAACATAATGCCATCCTTCAACTGTGCCTTTCATGAACAATAGATTAGCTTATATATTTAGTGGACCTACCAACTACATCCCATAAAACTATGAAGGATGAGAACAGGGTTTGCACTGAAAATAACATAACAACCCTTCCAGTATGATTCTATCATATTCAGATAAATGTACGGTACATCGATCTCGCTGCATTAACCGGACAATCTTTAAAACCCAACTTCAATTGTAAAAATGTGATATAGTAAATTGTTTAATTAAGGATGTATTAAACTGATTAAGTTATTTGTAAGCTACTCTTGGGGCAGGAGGACATTATCTTTCATCTGATATATCGTATGGATATCCAATACCCAAATCATTTCTCTATCATTTGTTTAATACTGGAATTTTGAACTTCCATGAACTTATTTAAGACAACGACAAGCCATTACGTGGAATGTGAGAAGCAAAGGATTTTGGGGGTCTTGTAAACCTGTTTACACAAAAGAACCCAACTCGAAGATACTAAGTATTAGGTTCTTCTGGGAAGTATCGGGTTCATTTGGGTTCGTCTGGGAAGAACCCTTTCCAACAACTAATTTGTGGGGATGAAAACCTAGGACAGGTTCGTGAAGCCCACCCCCTTTGCAAACCTATGGAACACAATTAAGCACAAATCAACAAAAAAATTGCCCTTTGACATCCAACTTTTCATTTAAATAACTTCCAAACTTACAATTGTTGAAAAGTGTAACTAGGTTCAGTCTTCATAATGACTTGTAATTATGAATTTATGTAATGAAGAAGACAAAGATAATAAAATGTATTTTGTAAAGCTTGCCTCATGGGTTTCATAAGCAAGGAGTTTTTACTATAGGTCAAAGACTTCTTCTTGATGTCTTTAGGGTTTGTCATCTTGTCATAAATATATAAGTTAGAGCCATGTATATGAAGTGTTGTTACATTTGTAAAAGGACATATTATTGGTCCCTACCTAAAGGGCCAACAGGGACTCTTGTAATCGAAATGCCTTCAAATCTGAGCCCGTATATAAAAATTGTATGATTAAACCTAAAGTTTGGCCTGCATGCAATAATTCACTTTTTTCCTCATCCTATTAAACACTGACAAAGTTTCTTGATAGCGAATCAGACATTTTGTGGTCTTATTTGGTCTCTTCTCGAGGCCAAGAGCTTCATAACTTTGGGTTAAAATGCATAAATTCTCACATGATTGAGTAATGCTAGAGTTTGCTCTAGCATTATTTTACTTAAAATTAAATGTTTGCTCCCGACATCCTGTGTATTGCCACGATATGATGTTGCTGATGAGTCTTGCCATGGTTTCGCCACCACGACACCATGATTTGTTGGACCTTTGCTACACGTCCTTTTGCTTTTTGCCACCTGTCCCTTTGCTTGCTACATGGCGCTGCCTGTCCCTTTGCTTGCTACACAGGGCTGCAACCGATTTCTTCTTTGCAATAGTCTCAGCAGCAACAACAACATATTTCTTCTCTGCAATAACAGATTTTTTCTCTGCAATTCTTAGAATTCTTGGCCTTCCCCTTTTTCCTCCTGCAGATTTTGCCTCTACCAAGTATATCTACATGCTACCGATCACAGTTTTGGTGGGATTTTTCCTCCTGGATATTTTGCCTCTATAGGTAGTTTTATAATTTTGCATGCTACTGATCACAGTTGTGGTGGGATGGCGTTTTATTCTGGATCAAAGCCATGCATGGTAGCGGCTCAACAAAAGAAGCCCTACAAAGACCACAACGAAATCCAAATTCGAATAGATGAGAAAATTATGAAACCTAACAACCTTATGCTAGACACTTTATAGAATCATGTTGACAAGAATTGGTACGAGGTAAGGAATTATTTAGACTCTTCCCCTTCAGCCGAATTTTCTGTTTTCATAAAGCCGAGATCTTTGGAACGCTGAGAAGAAATCTGACATCCGACGGGAGAATGCAGGCCAAGCGGGGAGGTAGGACGGTCCGGAGAGGAAGGACGCGAGATCCGGCGGGGGAGGACTCGGTCTGAATAGTGAGGACGGCGATCCAGCTGACCAAGGCAGAGAGGACGCAGATCTGAAGAGATATTGGCAGATCCAGTCTTGGAGGACGCAGATCTGGAGAACTAGCAGCAGATCCAGCCTTGGAGGACGCAGATCTGAGGAGATATTGGCAGATCTAGCCTTGGAGGGTGTAGATCTGGAGAGATAGCATCAGATCCAGCCTTGGAGGATGCAGATCTGAGGAGATATTGGCAGATCCAGCCTAGATCTGAAGAGATAGCAGCAGGTCTAGCCTTGGAGGACGCAGATCTGGAGTGATAGGACGCAGATCTGGATAGGAGGACTCAGATCCAGCAGATCTGGGCATAGAGGACGCAGATCCAGTCAGGGAGGACGCTGATCTGATGAGCAGGGTCTTGTGTGTGGGGTTTGGCAGCGTTTTTCAGTGCTTCCAGCCTTGAGGAGCTGATCATCTCATCTGGAGGATTTGTGGCCAGCGTTTCATCGGTCTTCTGCGCTGTCACTAGCAGAGACAGCGTTTTCATTGGTGAGGGTTTGATTGGTGGTGGAGCTTCAGTTTCACATTCTCTGGGGGTTGTTTGGAGGATTGAGATCAGCCATCTGTCTAGTCTTCAGCTCATAGTTCCAGTGCATTCCAGCAGCAGCGCTTCATAGCAGATCTTCAGCCAGCCAGGACGCTGTCCCTATCTGCAGCCATTAGTTGTTCTGAGAGGGTCTCCACTTGCCTAGAGCAAGGATAGGTGCACTCATTCTGATTGTCTTGTACCCCTATCTATGTATTCTCAGATTAATAAAATGGCTTAGTGTTCTGGCATTCCATGTGTACTTGTTCCATTATCTGGTTCCAGCGTTTTGTTTTATATATCTGTCTGGCATATTTCTGTGTATTACTGGTTATTTCCCTTTGGGGATATTACACAGAAGGACCTCATATTTTTTATAAAATATTATTAATATGTTTGTTATTTAAATATTTATTGTTGTCTACATAGGGATGAACACGATTTAGTTGTTTGGAGCACTTTGTCCTCATTGTTTTGGCAAACCAACCACAAAGTTTCCAAATGCCTCTTTCAACCTGCAAATGCCAATCCATGACTATTTACTCATTGTTTTGATTATGTATCTGTTCTATTATTTGACCTTAGTTGGTATTTTCATTAAATGCTTGGTTTTTAATGATTAAATTTTGTCTTTCATTAAAGATTTGGCTTTGTAGCGCGCAACAGTAAAGACAAAGGACTATATGCAATTTTTTTTTGAAGAAATTATGGGCACTTGTATGGACTATATGACTGAAATTTTCTGGAGTGAGCCTTGATTTTGCAAATCTACAGATGCACCTCTACAACCATGCACGCACGACCCACAAGGAGTTGTTCTATGCCCTCTCCTACGTGTGACCCACATGTGTGATTTGTATCATGTATAGGTTGCATTGATGTCTTGCACCCTCCTAAGCTCACATGTGTGACTCGACCTCTGCAAATTTGCTGTATAAATCTACTTCTGCTACCTGTTAGGAATGATCTCTTGTTGCATAAAACTCTCTTGTTGTTTTCTATGATACTAGGATGAAATTCCTTCATTCAATCAGTAAGATTTCCTTCTCTCACAATGTGTCTTCTGCCTTAGCCCAACCTTCTTTTTATAAGTTTAAGTTATGACTAAATCAAGAATCCTAATTCCCAAATTGATTGACAGTTGAGATTAATTATCAATTTCACTTGAGATTAACGATTGCGATTTATCTAATTCACTGTTACAAATAACCTTTCATTTCATTAGATCAAGTCACTTTTATGATAAAAGGAAATTACATTATTAAATAGAGTAATTGCTAAGGTTGAGTGTCAATTAGGCGACTTCCATATGCCTTGACACTTATGTTTTGTGCAGGAGTATGTTCCTGAACTACAAACACCAACACTCACTAGTTAGGAATTTATTCAATACCACTCCTACCCTATCCCCATAAAACAAAGACTTCCCTTGCACCAAAGGTTTGGTGAGAATGTCTGCAATATACTTATTTGTGAAAATATACTAAAGCTTTAATGCACCTTTCTGGATCCTGTCTTTGATGAAGTGATATTTGATCTCAATATGTTTGGAAATGTCATGGAACACTGGATTCTCAGATAGTTTGATGCAACTATGATTATCACAGTGCATCATTGTAGGTTCCACTTGTTGACCAAATAGTGTTGCAACTAACTTGCGAAACCAAATGGCTTGACAACTCACCATACTTGCAGCAATATACTTTCCCTTTGTAGAATTGAGGGCCATGGAAGTTTGTGATTAGAGCAAATGCCTCCTTGTAGTTCACTCCCTCTTTCTAGGAGAATCCTCTCATCACAAACCTCACCTTGTAGTTCTCCATGCTACCGTTTGTAACATACTTGATCTTGGAGACCCACCTAGTACTCATGATTGACTTGCCCTTGGCACTATATCCCATCCATCGTTCCTCATAATGGAGTTATAATCCTCAGTCATGACATCCCTCCAAACCTATGGGTCTATTGCCTCCTAAAAACTTGAAGGCTCAGAATCAATAATTGCTCGTAAATGACATGTTGTTTAAAAATTTCTTTGGAGGTCTACTCACCATGAATGTTCCCTTAGGAGCTTCCACATGCTCCTGAGCATCCCTTAATGTTTGCTCAAACCATTGAGGTCTCCTAACAAAACTAGTGGGAGTAGCTGATGAACACTTCTCATCCTCCTGAGCCTCTTGCTCCTTGCCCTGTGTAATTAGAAGTGGAAGTCAAAATTTGCAGAAGGTGCTAAAAGCAAGGTTTGAATTAGTCTTGGAGGTTCTTGGTCAAGAGTCAAAGGTCTTGGAAATTTTCAATTAAAGGTCTATAAGAAGAGAAAGAATTCTGGTGGGTTTTCCTCTCAAGTTGGAGAGGTTTTGGCCCTAATTGGTCACCTACTTCTTGTGTCCTATTGTCTCATTGTTCTTTATGTTTTTGGTCGCTATTTGATGATAGAGAACACTAATTATAATAAAGGAAATAAGAAGTAAATCAACAAGTATAAATACATCACAAGCAATTATCAAAGTAAGAGAAATCATTTTGTGTTGCTGCCCCTAGATTTCTCAACATGGTATCAGAGCTAAGGTGACAAATCAAGGAAGGGAAACTTGAAGGACACTCAAGGACCAAAGCACTTGAAGATCATCAAGAGCATCAATCATCAAAAGGGACCTCCCATCTCAAAGACACTACAAGGACAAAGACTACATCATCATCTTGAAGGAAGTTACTAAATAAGACCTCAAAAACCCTACCTCCACTAAAAGAAGGACGCTGAAGCATCTTAAAGTTTACACATCCAAGAGAAGAAGGAGAAGGTGTTGCCATCAACGTCAAAGAACCAAGGTGATCTCCCTCTCCTTGAAGGATCACTTTTGAAGGAAGGCACCTTCATCAAGAAGACATCTTCTATCATTATCATCATCAAAATTAAGAAGGAAACAAGTTAAAGATATTGTCACCGAGGAGTATCTTCACAAGTAAGTATCTTTATGTCCACATCTGAATCTATCAAAATGACTTCATTTTGCAAGGAAAGCAACAAAATGGTCGGGTCGTCAAACTTTTTTGCATGCAAGAAGAGGATTGATTTGATCCTCATAGAAAATGAAGTCGTTGATCATGTTAAGGGTTCAATTACTAGACCTCCAAAAGAAGAAGCTCAAGCTCATGCAAGATATATGAAAGGGGAATTAAGGGCCCAAAGGATCCTCATACAATCCATCAAAGATCCCCTCATTCCATATGTATCAAAGTTGGAGACATCAAAAGAGATATATGAGAAGTTGGTAGAATTATTCTCCGTAAGTACTGCTAGAGAAGTGATATCGTTAAGACAAGAACTCTACAAGATGAAGATATCAAAGGAAGATGGAATAGCCTCATACTTCATGAGGATATCTGAAATAAGATATCAATAACAAGAACTGGGAGAAATAATGTCTGATAAAGAGATGACCAATATAGTACTCAATGCACTACCGGAGGAATGGGGAAACTTTACATCAAGAATCTATGGAAAGAAGGAAGCTACCACATTCAATGACCTTTGGGGGTTCAAAGGATCCTCATAGAATCTATCAAAGATCCCCTCATTCCATATGTATCAAAGTTGGAGACATCAAAAGAGATATATGAGAAGTTAGTAGAATTGTTCTCCATAAGTACTGCTAGAGAAGTGATATCGTTAAGACAGGAACTCTACAAGATGAAGATATCAAAGGAAGATGGAATAGCCTGATACTTTATGAGGATATCCGAAATAAGATATCAATTACAAGAACTGGGAGAAATAATGTCTGATAAAGAGATGACCACTGTAGTACTCAATGCACTACCAGAAGAATGGGGCAACTTTACATCAAGCATCTATGGAAAGAAGGAAGCTACCGCATTCAATGACCATTGGTCATTATCAAAAATTGAAGAAAACCAGGAAAAAGGCAAAAAGTGATGTAGGATCAAATGAGCAAGCACACACATTTGCTACCATGGCTAAAAGGAAAGGGAAGTTTGGGAAGTTTGTTCTTAGAAAAAGAAGAAGAGCATGGCAAAAGTTCAATGCTATGGCTGTCAAGAATATGGGCACTACAAGAGAGATTCTCCTAAACTCAAAAGGGACAACAAAAGAGGAAGGGAAGAAGCCCATATCATTGAAGAAGTGAAAGAAGTTGAAAAGAAGAAATCAAAGAAGGAGGAAGTAACATATCTCTACTATGATTGAGATAATATTCTCCACCAAGTTCTTTTCAGTTTTTGTAAAGTATAGATATCATGATAGGAAACATTAGAAGCATGATAGGATGCATCATTGTTAAAATTGGACAACTAGGTCCAAACTCCATGTTGTGATGCTCAGATGAAGACACCAATATTGTTATTGGGTTCCTCTTTCGAAGAGGTGCAACATCGATCTAAAGATCATCTTGATCCGATGAGTAGAACATTTATTTTGAATTTATTTTTAATACTTTCAAAATATGTGCAGGTCGGCCTTAAGGTTTTACGCCCCCAGTAAATGTGTCGCACACTCTTAGTGATTGATATATAAATAGAGTCAACATTGGAGGACATTTCAATCATCTCACCACACACATCCTCATGATCTAAATCTGGATGCCGTAAATATGGATGATGCCGTAAATCTGGATGATGTCGGAAATGGATGTCGTAAATCTGGATGATGCCGGAAATGGATGTCGTAAATCTGGATGTCGTAAATATGGATGACGCCATAAATCTGGATGATGTCGGAAATGGATGCCGTAAATCTGGATGCTGTAAATATGGATTATGCCGGAAATCTAGATGCCGTAAATATGGATGATGCCGTAAATCTGGATAATGCTGGAAATGGATGCCGTAAATATGGATGATGTCGAAAATATGGATGTGGGATTCCTTTGTTGAATTATGTTGATGAGTTGTCTTTAAGGGCAGTGTGTGTGACACTTCTGGTTGGCTGACCGTATTGAGACTTTGCTTGTTGAAGCATCCTGTTGACCGCCATAACGCACCAATACACTTATATTTTTCTGGCTCGTCTTCTGTCGATCTACTGGTATGTTCTATCAACACTTTACTTTCTTGTTTATGTGATTGCTCACTGACATTGGGGATAAAAGTAAAGTTGCATCAAGCATAGAACATCTTCAAAAAATTACATGGTATCGGAGCTGAGGTGAAGACAAAGCCCTAGTTTGTAGCAATCACCGAACAAGAGGATGGGTTCCTCAAACTACAATGGCTTTAAGGCTGATGAAAAATTGAGTGGGAAGGATGACTTCCATGCTTGGAAGATGACATTGGATCTTAATTTGGAAGGCCAAGATGTCATGGACTATGTGCAGGGTAAAATCCAAGAGCCTCCATCCACTGCAACTGCTGCTGCCAAATCAAAGTACAAGAAGGGGGAAATCAAAGCAAAGCTGATGATCAGGGACTCAATTCATAAGAGTTTGGTTGCCTACATCTCTGAGCTAGGTCACTATGCTAGAGAATTCCCTTTCAAGAAGGTCAAGAAAAGGAAGGCTCCCTCTGGCAGAAATGGGCAACCTTTCAAAAGGTCAAGAAATTCCAGGTATGAGGAATCAAATGTTTTTGATGGTAAAAGAAATGAATTCATTCTTGTATCTGCCCTCTCTGCTACATCTCCACCCGACACTATGGATGTCTAGTTGATAGATAGTGGTGCCTCAGGGCACATCATTGGGTTCAAGGAAGCACTTACTGATATGGTTGCAAAGGATACTAATCTACAAATTATCCTTGGAGATAATGCCACATATTCTCGTGAAAGGGACAGGGACTGTGGCCCTCCACTTGTCTCAAGGTCAAGTCATCCGCCTGCAAGATGTACTATATGTACCTAATTTGAAGAAGAACCTTGTGTCTGTTTCGACCATGGAAGACAAAGGTTTAAATGTGGCATTCATTGATGGAAGGTGCGCATGTGGAAGAAGAGTTTCAAGGAAGCTATCCCGATTGTGTTTAGAGTTGGTACACTCTACCAGGTTGGAGGAAGTCCATTGGGAGCGATGACATGTGATACTATCCGATAGACTGAACTATGGCACCGGAGGTTTGAACAACTTCACTACAAGGCCCTTCCCAAATCAAGGAATGTGGTGACGGGGATGCCTGAGTTCTCAAATAATCATGAAGGTGTATGTCAGGGTTGTGCCGAAGGAAAGCAAACAAGGGGACCTTTCCCCTTGAGTGTCACAAAGACATCTGATGTCTTGTAATTAGTACATTCTGATTTGTCTGGTATGCTGCCCATGACATCCTTGGGAGGATGTTCTTATTATATGAGACGAACGAGATCAAGAACTTTTGCAGAGGAGCTAGCATCAAGAGGGAGACCACAGTGTCTGTGGGCTACAACGAAACTTCGAAGGCTTATAAAGTATATGTGCCTGGTCAAAGGGAAGTGGAGATATGCCATGATGTTACCTTTGACAAAGATGCTTCCCTGAGGAAAGTAGTCAATCTTCCGAGATCTGAGGAAGATCATGAAGCAAGGCTTGGAATTCAAGAAGAACCGAAGGATGAGACGATGCCCGATGCTTAAGGACTAATGGACCCGATTGATCCACCTCCTTCAATAGGGAAGAGACCATCATGGCTCAGGGACACTCTCGAGGATGCCGAGGGACATATGGCCCCAAAGGGGGACATTCGTGAAAGCAAGAAGCTAAGTAGATACCAAGGGTATCTAGCAGCCATGAGTACTATTGTACAATCCGAGCCTGGATCTTTTGAGGAATCCGTAAAGCATCAAGTCTGGAAGGATGCTATGCACGAAGAGTATGAGTCCATAATGAAGAATGATGTCTGGGATGTGGTTCCAAGACCGGAGGACAAAGCAGTTGTCACCTCGAAATGGCTCTACAAGATCAAGCATGGATCTGATGGAAGTGTTGAAAAGTTCAAGGCAAGATTTGTTGCCCGTGGCTTCTCTCAAAAGGAAGGCATAGACTATGATGACATATTTGCACCTGTGGCCTGATATACCACCATCCGATCTATCATAGCCCTTGTTGCTACGCAAGGATGGAATCTTCATCAGATGGATGTGAAGACCGCATTTTTGCATGGTGCGATAAAGGAAGAGGTGTATGTGGAGCAACCTCTGGGGTTCGAAGTCCAGGATCGGGACACCCATGTTTGCAGGTTGAAGAAAGCCCTCTATGGGTTGAAGCAAGCACCCAGAGCATGGTACGAGAGGATAGATAGCTACCTGATGAAGCCAGGCTTCACTCATAGTAATGCTGATCCGAACCTTTATTTCAAGGTTGATAGAGAGAAGCCTCTCATTCTGGTGCTGTATGTGGACGACCTCTTCCTGAAAGGTGCTGTCCCTCTCATTCATCAGTGCAAGAGAGAGCTCGCTGCTGTGTTCGAGATGAAGGACCTAGGACTGATGCACTACTTCCTAGGCCTGGAGGTCTGGTAGAGACTTGGCGAGATTTTCCTTTCTCAAGGAAAATACATTGTGAAGCTTCTGGAAAGATTTAGTATGATGGACTGTAAGTCCGTGTTGACACCAATGGAGCTCAACTTTAAGAAGTTGAGTGGCAGCGCTGCTGGGCCTGTGCTAGCAAATCCTACTGAGTATCTTCAACTCGTAGGGGCCCTGATGTTCTTAGTGAACACCCGTCCGGACGTATGTTGTGCAGTGAACACTTTGAGTCAACACATGGTTGATCATAACATTCACTGGGTTGGTGCCAAGAAACTCTTGAGATATCTCTGAGGCATGATAGACCATGGGCTGAGATACACTGCCGGGAGTATGACACTCCATGGATATATTGATGCCGATTGGGCTGGCAGTGTGGTGGATCGTAAGAGCACATCTGGATGCTACTTCACACGTAGATCTGCTTCAGGCAAGAAACTGAAGTCGGTAGCCTTGATCACCGCTGAGGCCGAATACATTGTAACATGTATGCCCTGTTGTGAAGTCACTTGGTTGCGAAAGCTCTTCAGTGAGTTGTTCGAGCATGTGCTAGATGCTACCGTTATCCTTTGCGATAACTAGAGGGGGATTCGTTTGTCATAGAATCCCGTGTTCCACGAACGATCCAAGCATGTTGATGGCTGGTACCACTTTATCTGGGATATGGTACAGCGAGGCGCCGTAAGGCTCGATCATATAGGAACTGATGAGCAGGTCGCAGATATTCTCACAATGCCCTTGGGGAAGGTCATGTTCCTAACCTTCCGTGAGAATATTGGTAGCGTGGAACGACCCTATTCTGAGGGTCCTATTGGACGATGAGTTCTGGGAGCTATGGGGGGCTTTGGGGATAGCTTCTCGGAGCTATAAGCAACCATAGGGCTAGGCTTGCCGAACCTTGTTGGTGTGCTTGGGCCCCACTGTTATGATGATTGAGTTCCGGACTCATGGGAAGTACCTCTCATTTGGCCAATGACGTGGGAAAAGCTAGAGACTAGTAGCAAAGACTGATGGACGCATCAGAGATTGCTGTACTCTCTATCTAGGATGACACGTGTCCAACCACTTCATCTGGGATCAAGTCTAGTCAGGTTTCAGACCTCCTACTGACTTCGTGTCAGATAAACCAACTTCGGGTTGGTATGTGACTCTTTGAGTCCATGTGAGGTTTCGGACCTCCAACTGACTTCAGGTTAGTGAGACTAACTTCGGGTTAGTATATATATGACTCTCTTGAGTCCAAGTGAGGTTTCGGACCTCTTACTGACTTCGAGTCAGATAAACCGACTCTGGGTTGGTATGAGACTCTTTGTGAGTCCTATAGAGGTTTCGAACCTCTGGGCTGAATCTATCAGCCGGGAATGATGTCTATGTCATTGATCCACTTCTGTTCTGAAATAAAGAGTCCAGCAAAGCAAGTTACAGTGGGATGACACACGATGTTTGATTGCACAGGTGGATGGAGTTCTCCCTAGTTGAGAGGGAGTGTTAAAATTGGACAACTAGGTCCAAACTCCATGTTGTGATGCTCAGATGAAGACACCAATATTTTTATTGGGTTCCTCTTTCGAAGAGGTGCAACATCGATCTAAAGATCATCTTGATCCGATGAGCAGAACATTTATTTTGAATTTATTTTTATTACTTTCAAAATATGTGCAGGTCGGCCTTAAGGTTTTACACCCCCAGTAAATGTGTCGCACACCCTCAGTGATTGATATATAAATAGAGTCAACGTTGGAGGACATTTCAATCATCTCATCACCTACATTCTCATGATCTAAATCTGGATGCCGTAAATATGGATGATGCCGTAAATCTGGATGATGTCGTAAATATGGATGATGCCGGAAATCTGGATGCCGTAAATATGGATGATGCCGAAAATGGATGCCGTAAATCTGGATGATGCTGGAAATGGATGTCGTAAATATGGATGATGCCGGAAATGGATGCCCTAAATCTAGATGCCGTAAATATGGATGATGCCGTAAATCTGGATGATGCCGGAAATGGATGCCGTAAATTTGGATGATGCCAAAAATGGATGCCGTAAATATGGATGATGCTGGAAATGGATGCCGTAAATATGGATGATGTCGTAAATCTGGATGATGCCGAAAATCTGGATGTGGGATTCCTTTGTTGAATTATGTTGATGAGCTGTCTTTAAGGGCTGTGTGTGTGACACCTCTGGTTGGCTGACCGTATTGAGACTTTGTTGGTTGAAGCATCCTGTTGATCGCCATAACGCACCAACACACTTATATTTTTCTGGCTTGTCTTCTGTCGATCTACTGGTATGTTCTATCAACACTTTACTTTCTTGTTTATGCGATTGCTGACTGACATTGGGGATAAAAGTAAAATTGCATCAAGCATAGAACATCTTCAAAAATTTACAATCATTTTAGGAGATGGCATCATACTAGCATACGATTAAAGCAAGAGCTCATGATATCATCAAAAGAAGCTTGAAAGATAGCTGAAGTAGAAGTCTATGGCAGTCATTATTAGAAGGAAGTAGTTCTTGGAAACCTCATTGAAAGCATAAGTAGTACTTATGGATAGAAGAAAGTCATCTAGTGTAGAACTCATCATACATCATTGGAAAGGAGCATTTGTAGGATGAGGATAATCAAGATCCTCCATTGGAATATTCATTCGAAGGTTCATCTCTTGGAAGAACCAAGTGTCTCGCTAAGAATTCCACCTTGGTTGGGATTCATTGTTTGGAAGAATGATGGTATGATAACAAAGGAATGCAACATGCCAAGTTGGTTGAAGTACTCTCAAAGGAAGCTGTTGAAGGAAGTTTAGATGACCAAAAGGAGAAAAGAGGTATATGCATATGGTTGATAGATTATTTCATGTCATCATATAGTTGCAGATAGCATGGGAGAATACTCTACCTCATGAGTATGATCGAAGGAAAGGGATCTCTTTCGTTAAAAGGTTGCATGAAGGCATGGTTCACATATTGACTAGATGAAATTAACATAATATGTCCTCATGTGGAATATAAGATGGTTGACAAAAATGAAGGAATTATGAATGGTTGTTTCGAGGAAGCAATATGTGAGGAAGGAAGGAAGAGATCATAAAATATGCAACTTTGGTCACATAGAAAAGGAAATCAACATTTGGTAACTAGAAGACCTTGATATCTCCATAGGAAAGGTATGAAGACCTTGGTAAAGTCTAAAAAGAAAGAAGACCCTTGACATTGAGTAGCTTGGAGATGTGTCAATATGTATGCAGGATGTTGATGTTGTAACAAGTAGATGTCATGATGAAGGGCCATCACAAAAGGTATTTTTGATTTGATGTTCAGTTTTTTTTATCAATATCTGGATGGGCTATGTTGTCGCCCAAAATGTATAGGCACCGCGACAATGACTCAGGTATGGGGCTGTCACCTAATCCCCAAACTCTCCGTTTAAGCTGTCTCCCAACAACAAACTATGGGGGGTAGACCCTACGGAAATGGAATGAAGAAGGACAAGTTGGGAACCAACTAGTCCAGGAGACACAATTGAGTGGCCAAATGCTTGTTTAGATTTGGGAAGATGGATTCAAGTAGATTTATATAATTTGAAAGGAGTGCCTAATGGAGTCAACACTCTTGCTTTACAAATTTTAAGATCAAGTATCGGATGTACAACTGTTGCTTTGATTAGAAACTATCCTATATGAAATGCAATTCCCAAGATTTACGTGAAATGAAAATATCTTGGTTAGTTTTAGTTAAATGCCTATTCTAAATATGACCCTTGATCCTTACTGTATTGACCCTAAACTTTATAGTAAGTGGAAGAGAGAAGTCAAGGTGAAGCACACAAGAGTGTGATTAATGATACCTCTCTTTGAAATTTAACTCACCCAGTGCCTCCGGCGCTGTAGAGATTGTGGCTCTGACGACTGCAAGGTCACCATTTTAAATACTAGTAAAGAAAGGCTTCTCAAGCAAAAATGAATGGGTGTACCTATCTCTCTATCAACCAAGTTTATGGTTGGAGGTCAGTTATTAAATGCAAAACTAATTCTAGAATGCAATGTGAGATGAGTGATTCTTGGGTTGATATTGCTTATGTTAAGTACTTCAATTAAGATTACTCTTTAATTACGACGATAAGTGCTCATTAATGGAAATTAAAGGACAATCATTAACCACAAGAGAATGTCAACAAGTTCCAAAATGAACGAGAGATGCCAGTGGTACAATTAGTCAAGATAAATGATTCTCCAATATACTTGAAATAACAACAACCATAATCCAATAGTAACAATTAGAACACTTAGCCAATGATTTTCAATGCCCTTACAATTAGAAAGCCTTTCATGATAATGCCAATGACAATTATATTCTTCGATGCCAATGTGCTAACAATAGATATCACAAAATGTAATGAAGATGGAAGTTACATAGTTAATCTCTAAGAGATATGAACCAAGAAAACCTAGATGGATCTAATGCTCTTCCAATTGAGTACTAAGCAAGAATCATAAGGCCATGAACATTCAAAACAATTGCCTATTTGGATATTCAACGAATGAGATTATTACAAATCAACAATTTGAACTTACTAATCTCCAAGATAAAATTTAGATAACAAACGTTGGTTATTACTTAGCCAAGGTCCCCAATGTGTTTTAACTAGATGGAAAATAAGAGAACTAGAGCATTTAGCAATTACTCCATCAAGAATTATATGCTAATGACAATTATTTCATAGGGAGCAACAAGTTATGTAAATGCTCTTTGAATATTTTAACACAAGATGCCAATGTTAATGATATCTTCAATGCAACAACTATATATTTCCAGGTCCCAGGATGTAACAATATAATCAATGATGCAAGTAAAAGAGCCTAAGCCTACTTGTTCACTCAATTAGATTTCTTTAGAGTCTAAACGCCAATGAGAGATTATGTACGAGGAACAAGATGGCAATTGTATCAAGTTTGCAACAACAAGGTTGTTATCTAATGCCAACAACCTTAGAGCCAACAATGCAATTCAGATTTTTAAATGGCACTAATGAGTGACTTTAGGATATAAGCAAAGCTAGTTATGCTTAAGTGAAAAAGGATCAGAAAATGATTTATGAGAGCAGAGAGTTATTTCAATTTTAAATATATGCCTAACAGTGAATTACTTTTATGCTGAATGCATTGGTGCAACTAGCTGATCCATTAATCAAAGGATTTGTGAACACGCAACTGACATAAAACATGGAAGGTCCTGATCCTCTGCCTTAGCAGAGCATGCTGAGAAGACGAACCATCACATCTGCATCGAAGAGGCTAAGGTCATTGTTAGGATTGACCAGTTTCATCACCGTAAGTTAAGGGAGGCTTTAGAAATTGAGAAAAGACCGATTAATCTTAATAGAGACGATGGTTGGAGTATTAGCAGATGTTGGATCCTTGCCCTATACTCCTAGATGGTGCTTCATTTAAGCGCCCTACCATCTTTCATTCTGCATAATGTGTTTAATTATAATTATAATTATTATTCCTTAATAATTATATTGTTTTAATTAATTAATTGAAAAAAACCTTTCATTAAAAAGATAGATTTAATAAATTTATTATTAATATTATAAACAAAGATAAATAACAAACAATCCATTTTATTTATTATTTCCTCTTACTTTATTATTCATTTCTTTTGACCATTGACTATATATCATTCTCGAATAAGAATGGTTATTTATTTAATAATTTTTAAAAATAATAATAAAATATAATAAGATTAAATTATATAATACTAAAATAAAATAAATTAGATAATATTATAGAAATTAATACAAATTATTATTTTTCCCTTTTAAGTCAAACTAGCTGTTAAAGTACAACGGCTAGCTAGCCCTTCTTATCATCTATTTAAATCTGTCACCATGATCTGATCTCTCATCTTGTCCTGAAGATGAACTGCACTGTTTGGTTCGAAACAATGTGGAAAAATTCGAAGTCGGGATTAAATTGGCAAGGGTCCAAAAGTTGAAAAACTCGATAAAATCGAGACTTTTTTGAAAAAGTCGGCAAAATTTAAAAAATACAAAAATATTCATTTTTGGAAAAAATATAAAAAGTCATTAAAGGAACTACCTCACTCACGATTTTTTGGAAAAACTCCCGATTTAATCTCGACTTTTTCGATTTAATCCTGACATTTTCAACTAGGAAAAAATCGCCAAAAAGTCGGCCGATTAAATCGGCTAGTCCAAAAAATTTGATTTTGCCAATTTAATCGCGACTTTTTGGCAACTTTTTCCACACTGGTTCGAAACACGACGATAAATTCTTTTCAGATGTGATTATCACCAAAAGATCTCTCTATATATATTATGGATCACTGAAGCCAAATTTCAAAAAAAGTCCCAAAGTTGCTTAACTTTTCAGGAGTAGAAGATAAAATGCTACTGTTATGAATCAATTGCCCAAGACCCTATATATACAAAAAAAATTGAAAAATGAAACCTCAAACCCAAAAATTAGATATTTTAAAATTTGTGTAAGATCTATACAATTAAAATATTGGTCTACCAGATCTGAGGAGTATGAGTCTAATTCCACTCCCAGATCTGTAGATATAAGCTCTTCCTATCCAAATCTATCTAATGAGCACAATTTATAAAGATAAATAATTTTAAAATGAGGCACTAGCCCAGAAACCCTGTAAGAAAAATTCGTAAGATAAGTCTGGGATTTAAATCAGGAAGGCTCTTTAGATCTTATGCCTTGGGAGTCGGCTGATCCAACTGAGGACTTCCCCAAATGCCCAATTTTTTAAATACAAGTGAGTTCTGCACACTTAAGGTTAAACTATCACATTAATAGAGACATAAAATAACAATGTAATTTTTCGAGAATTAGAGATACATGCTAACTCTATTAAATTAAAATGCTATTTTAAACGCAATAACCTATGCAAGATACCTCTATGATAGATTATTCCACGAAGGCTATTAACCAACAACTTATAAAAATAATATTCAACAGAACATTAAAAACAATATTACCATAAAATGGAGGAGAGGAACACCACCATCAATGTAAACCCCAAAGGCTTTGTGTTATTATTATTCCAGAAAAGATTACAAGAGAGCTTCAAGAGCAAGTACACGACTCAAAGATCAGATGCTTTGTGTGACAAATGACCTCTAATTTATAGATAAATTCTCTAAACGACTAGTTGGCTTGATCCCCTTCAAAGTAATCTGAACCGTTGATAAAGATTTAATTATCTTTTAATCATCACCGTCAAAATATTTAATTTTTGAGAAATTTTCGATTTTTTCTTTTAATTCCTTTATAATTAACTCAAAATTAATTATTTTGTGTTAATTTCCTCAAAAAATTGACTTTGACTTAACCACCAAGGCCCAAGGGTCCAAACTTTCTTGAAATTTTCAATATTCCCTTGGCAGGGGACCTCCAAAAATTAATTTCTAGAACCCACAAATTTTTTAATTTGGAGAATTTATTTTTCCTAAGACTTAATGTTGAATCTAATTAATTAAATTTCTGGTTTAGGATTTTCAATTTATTTTTGCAAATGTGGGGATTAATAATTTTTTCCAACCCTCTAATATTTTAGCACCATGGTAAAATATTATTTACACAAGATAATTACATTTAACCCATGAAGGGGGAACACCCGTTCGTTATAGACCCTTAATTATTTACCCAAATCCGCTACTCTAAATATGATCTAGTAGACCAAGTGATTTATAATTAAATAATCTAGCCAATTTAACTAGGATTATTCACAAATCACTTTTACAAAGACTCGATAAAAAACACTAGGACTCACGTAATACATTGACGACAAAATCCACCCTAGCTTTGGGGTGAGGCTGGAGGGAAAAACTCCGCTGATCATTCGTGTCTAGAAACGCAAATGAATCAGTGAGATGAAAAACCTCCGAGGATGAAAATCGTCGTTAAAATAATAGACGTACCTAGGTTGTTACATACATAATGGTCTTACTAAGATCATTCACATTATAAACATGCAGAGTGGGTTTACAACTTTAATAAACTGAAGACTGATGATGAATCCTAGATGATCTGAATAATGAAATCCCTTTTGTGAAAAAAGGGGTGTACTGCCATCGGGTCGTTGACACAGAGTGGTCAACATGTTGATACAGGGCTACCGAAAGAGAGTTGTGGAATTCACCCACAACTAGTACTCATGTGGTGGTATGGAGGATCTTGAAGGAAACATGATGTGGAAAATGTAGTTGTATGAAGAAAAGCCAGATATGGTGTAGTAGATCACTCTCTGATTGAAGGAACCATGACATGACTAACATGGTTTGAGAAGGAAAGTGATGGATGGCCAATGCCCTGTGAAGAAGTCCCAAAAGATGAAGGCTCCATAATATTAATGATGAAATTCATGACATCGAATGGAAGAGCTCTGCAAGCAGCAAAAGATCCCATGATCTCCACCAAAAGCAGAAAGGTGATGTTGAAAGCAAGTCCCTGGTTAAGAGGGAGCTTGGGTACATTCCTTTTATATCCTCCCTAGTTGAGAGGGAGAGATAAACACATCATCCTTGTCTTCACTTTGGAAGAAAGAATGGAGTATTGGGTAAGCATCTGGCTTCTGATACTCTTTGAGGATGTGGTAGTGCATCCAAGACAATAGTAGTCGAGGAGGACTGATATGAGGACTGAGAATCCAAGATAAGAATAGTCCTAGAAGGACATAGCCTGTGAACACTCGGGTGGGGCATGTGCCTTGAGAGACAATGATGATGGTGTCTATAAGTCATTGGTCTCGCCAGCATTGTGCTCTGATCTTGTGGAGAGATAGAGCTGTTAGTCAAGGCGTTTCTATGTAACAATGTTGGTTGATATGATGCTAAACAAATGAGTTACCAATCCAACTCTTCTTATGAGAATTCTTCAGATTGAGAATGTCCAAATACCTTGTATGGATTATGCATACCTCCCTAGTTAAGATGGAGTGTTGAAATATGTAACTAGGTTTGGTCTTCATAATGACATATGTAATCATGCTTATATGAATTTAATGTAATGAGGAAAATAAATTTGTTATTGTTTTCTCGAGGCATGGGTTTCATGCTCAAGAGGAATTTAGTTTATAGGTCAAGCTCCCATTAAGAGCTTCTAGGGCTTATGAGTCATTGTCATATATGAGAGACCCATTTGGGCATGTTACATATTGTAAAAAGAATTTAATTTAGTAAAAGTCAAGTCAAAGAACCCTCCAAGACCAAGTCATAATGCAATATTCAAGTCGGCCTACACTCATGATCAAGTCGGCCTAAAAGGAGCAATTCGACCCAATGAAAAGCCTATATAAAGGAGACCTCGACTTCACTTGGAAGAAACACTTCACTCACTCAAGTTCGATCACAAGGGAAAGAAGAAGTCGAAAAAAGAGAAAGACGAAGGAGGGAGGAAAAATAGAGTTATCTTGGATTTATTTTTGGGCTACTTCTCTCCACACGTGTGAAGGAATCAGGGTTCATGTTGCTGCAATAAAACCAGGTTACATAAGTGAAGTTAGTGTTGGAAAGTGTAAGTAGGTTAGGTCTTCATAAATGATTATGTAATCATGAACTTTTGTAATGGAGAAGAGAAAGATAATAAAATGTATTTTAGTAGTGCTTGTCTCATGGGTTTCATGGAAAAGAAGTTTTTATTATAGGTCAAAGACTTCTTCTTCATGTCTTTAGGGGTTTTCATCTTGTCATAAATGTATAAATTAGAGTCATGCATATGAAGAATTGTTACAATTGTAAAGACAAATTATTGATGTATTTGTATGCTCCAAGACCTTGTCAAATATGCTCCATAAAGCCGGCTTAGAATATTCTAGAAGTCTCCTTGATCATGTTGGCCTACTATCAGATTGATATGTTGGCCTAGAGATAAGGGAAACAATCCCTATATATAAGAGTCCTTAGCGGTTTCATTTAGAGAGAACAATTCAGACAAGTCTGCAATCTAAAGTATGTAATACAGTGCATAAGGGAGGCGAGATCAATGAAGAAAGGAGTCTACAAAAGGTGCAAAGCAGTCAGCTAGAAGGTCACTACAGTTCAATCTTAGGTCTGCAACTATACCTCACATATTTCAGAAAGGCCGAGGGTGACTGTAGTGTGAAAGAGGGTTGTGACATTGTTAAGGTAAACTTGATCTATGGGCTTGAGAGACACCTAAACAGTGCGGGAAGAAGGGCCGAGAAGGGGATTCTAGGAAGATGTGGCCGGGATCAAAGGAAGACAAAAGAAGCACATTGGTTAGGGCTACTGGAATAGAGACTGAGCTTCTCTAAGGTGCAGTGCAGGATAGTGTAGAAAAAGAGGACATAAGTAAGGAATCCGAGAAGAGCAGTGAGAGATAGTGTCAAGGGTCTTGGCAACATACAAGAGTCAAGGGTCTGTGTCATG
The DNA here is from genome assembly GCA_034641835.2 of Pinus albicaulis. NCBI lineage: Eukaryota > Viridiplantae > Streptophyta > Pinopsida > Pinales > Pinaceae > Pinus > Pinus albicaulis. Next base: position 1,587,038,865 of record CM076578.1, read on the forward strand.
GTCATGGTACTAGTCAACTGAAAATCTATAAGAAGAATTACTTGCGGGTTTTCCCCTGCAAGAGGGAGAGGTTTCGGCCCTAGCTTGAAGAGCGAAAATCTTGTGTCTTTCGTGTTTTGATAATTATCAAGTAGAGAATTGAATTAAACTACGCCCTATCAAATTCTCAACATGGTTTCAGAGCTAAGGTGCTAGAAAGGGCTATTTGGCAAGAAGACAGACAAGGATCAAGAGATCAAGGATCAATTTTCAAAAGAAGGATCTACTTTGTAAAAGTCTAGATCTAAGAAGATCTTCATTCATTCTTGAAGAAGCAAATTGCAGAAATTGAAAAGGCATCTCAAGGAGATCAAGGACTCCATCACCATCAATAACTTTTAGTGTTGAAATCAACTCAACATTGTTGGAGTCGCCATCAAGCCATCATCATCAAGGATTGAAGGTAATTTTAGCTCTCTTGAAGAAGCCAATCAAGGAGGGACCTCCTTCTATCTTCTACATCATCATCAACAAGGAAGCTGATAGAAGAAGAAAGCATATACTCAAGTAAGTACCTTAATGTCCCCATCTGACTCTGTCAAAATGACTTTGCAAAGAAAACAACAAATTGTCTGGGACTACAAACTTTCTTGCATGGAAGAAAATGACAGATTTAAATTTGATTGAAAATGAAGTTATGGATTACATTAAAGGGTTAGTGACTAAACCCTCAAAGGAAGACATAAGAGCCCAAAGGATTCTTATAGATTCCATAAAAGACTCTCTTATTCCCTATGTATCCAAATTGGAATCATCAAAAGAAATGTATGAGAAATTGGTGGAGCTATTCTCTGTAAGTACTGCAGGAGAAGTAATATCTCTAAGACAAGAACTATACAAGTTAAAGATGTCAAGAGAGGAAGGAATAACTTCATATTTTATGAAGATTTTCGAAATGCGAGATCAACTGCAGGAAATGGGAGAAATAATGTATGACAAAGAAATGACTACAGTGGTGCTGAATGCTCTACCGAAGGGATGGGGAAACTTCACCTCTAGTATCTATGGGAAGAAAGAAGCAATGCCATTCCAAGTTATATGGTCTCTATGTAAGATAGAAGAGACTAGACTAAAAGCCAAAATTGATACTGGAACAAATGAGTCTTGTCCCCCAAGATCTTGTGAGGACTCTTATTCTAAACATAATGTGTCATGTTGCATGCCTTTTCAAAAAGAAACATAGGCAGATCATGGTCATGAATCATTCTTTTGGTAGCTTCTATAATGGATTGGTTCTCTCTCTGCAACCTTGTTCTCTTGAGGGTTGTATGAGTCTGTCAACTCCCTCTTGATTCTTGCCTCGTTGTAGACATCCTTGAAGTCATTGGATTTGTACTCTCACCCATTATTTGACCTCATGACCTTGATCCTCCTCTTTGTTTTCTTCTCCACTTGGGCCTTGAACTAGTTGAATTGATTGAAGACCTCATCCTTGGTCTCCGTGAAGAAGATCCAAGTTTTCTTGGAATAGTCGTCAATGAATGGACATAGCAAAGTGATCCCTGTATTGATGGAAATGACATTGGTCCACATACATGTGAATGAACAATATCGAAGTCCGCTTTGGACTTGCTCTCATTACTTGGAAAAGCATACTTGGCATTCTTGCCAAGTGCACACCCTCTGCACATGCCCTGCTACTCAATGCTATAATCTAAAAGAGCAATGGCAATCTCCCTCAGAATAAGAAAATGCCTTGTAGTGGAAGTGTTCCATTCTCTTGTGCCATAACTCACACATGGTATTAGTGTTATGCACAAAGTCTTGCAGTATCTTTTTACCTTCAACCTACAATGACTACTCTTTGTAATCCCAATGACTCCTACCTTGTCAGGACTAGCTCCCTTTGGACATATGAGTACTTTTTTATACTGAAACATTACAACAAATTCTTTGTCCCACATAGCTGATATTGAGAGCAATTTCGTTGACACACTTGGCACATATAGCACCTCCTTAGTCTCTATTGACCCTCTAGACTTGAGTTTCAACATGATTGTCCCGACACCTCTCATTACATACCTTGCATCATTACCAAGCTCCACATGTAAATCGAGTCCTCTGTCAAAATGTTGAAGAACTCTTGTGCTGCTATCATGGGTGTGATGCAAACCACTATTTTGGTATCAAGCACTCTTGGTGGTGGTGCTAGTAGATAGATAGGAGATCAACAAGAAGTCCTCAAAATTTGATGGAAACTCATCAACCTATTTGATGTTGTTGTCTGTTATTGTGATGCATAGTGCACATTCTTGTGCAAGATGAAGCACTTGATTTTACTCAAGTCCTTGTTCTTACTTGACTTTGATGTTGACCCCTCACCTTTGACCATTTTGACAGAACCCTTTCCTTTTCCTTTCTTGGCTTGATTGACCAAGGCCAAGCTCTCATCTCCACCTCCTTGCGTGCTTGCCTTAATTGTTCTTGAGCCTCTTCTTGGATGCAATTATCCCAAAGCCTTTTCCAATTGGAAAGGTGCTCTTGAGCGTAGATCCCCTTGAAAAATGGTTCCCAAGAATTGGTGAACCCATTTAGTGCCACATTTACTAGTCCTGCCTCTTGAACCTTTTCTCCAATTTGCTACACGCTGCACCTTTTCTCCAATTGCAAAGGAAATGCCTTTCAATGGATACTCGACAGAAAGGGAACAAGGCTTTGCTATAAACACCTATGGTCAAGGTTACTAATGGAATTTTATGGCTGAAACTAATGCATAAACAACAATTAAGGATGACATCAACCATGCAACAATGTTAGATTTTGCTTTTGTATGATTTATTGATGCCATTCCTAATTTATGAACCATAAATATGCAACATAAATTCACTTTTATGCAATTTTCTACCCTAAAACCCTAGTCTCTAACCCTAGACATCTAGGAAAAAGATTAAGGAAAGGAAATTTTGTTGATCTAGAGAGTGATCAACACAACTTATGATTAGTGCCTTAAATGGGCTTAATGTAGTCTTCTAGGGTAAAGTTCAATGAGAGCAATCTTGATGGAGTAAGGGGGGATGACTAGGGCATCTTCTTTTAAAACCCTAACTATTTTCCTTATGAAGGGAGAAATGAAGTATAAGGAATGCACAATCAAAGTTTCCTTATATTTTTCAAAGAGAACAATTTTGCATGCTATAATGGAGTAAGATTTCATCATAGATTTAGCATTTATTGATGGCACAAAATAGAAACCCTACTACACAAATACAATATGCAAAATATAAAAGATAAAGCATGAAAAGCACAAGAAGTATTATGGTTTCCAAAGCCCCCTTTTTCCTCTCTCACAAGAGCTACAAGAACCCTGCTTCTTTACCTTCTAGAGTTTCTCACATACCCTAAGTTCCTTGTGTCTTCAGGGTGAAATCCAAACCCTAGAACTATAGAATTACCCTTGAACTTTGAAAAAAATTCTAGCTCTCAAAACAAAGAGTAATAATACAATGAAGAGGGGAGAGAGAGAGAGAGTAGTGTGCTTCACACCTCAACATTAATAATGTGATGAATGAATCAACAAGATAAAGTATGAATAATTGACTCCCTCCTCCCTATACTTATATATAAGAGGTGAGTGAGGTCAACGATACAATAGTGGTCCTAATCTACTATAAGCAACTTATCTACAATAAGATAGGTCCACATGTGAATTGCTCCCTTTACAAGTGGCACTTATCAAGGGCCAAGGTGAAGGCATCCGACACACAAGGTACAACACTCCACCTCCCCAAGTTTGTAAAGCTCTATTGCCCCTATTAGGCCATGTGCATCTTTGGGTCCACCCCACTTACATGATCACCCCTTCATCTCAATCATCCTCAAGTCAAGCACAAGTCTCCATCTAGGCAACCAAGCATCCCCATGCCATCTACGACTCAACACCCTCCTTAGGGATACTCAGTGCTCCTCCAAAGCAAGTCATCCACTAAGCAAGCCAGCCACTCTCCATGTGTGGATCAAGAAGAATGCCATCATGTTGTCTACATCTCCAAGGAAGAAAGATGCACAAGAATCCACGAAAGGTCCAACAATCACTGGGCAAGCTGCGTCCCATGTCTATGTCCATCATGGAAGAACCAAGGGTCATTCATCTACCATGCACCTCACATCACATGAAGCTCCACCGACGGTGTAAACAATTTAGGAGTAACCTTGAAAACTAATAATAACTTTGTTGGAAATGCCCACCCAATCGACACATCAATACCTAAAACATTGTACATTATGGCTTAGGGCATTTTTGAGGCATTTTGATTTGAAATCCCCATGTTTCGATGTGTTTTTTAAGTTACTGGATCCCACCTGAGTGCCCATGAGGGATATGAGGTCCATAGGAAGTCTAAAAGCTCTTAATCTATAGAAAAAGGAAGGAAAATTAATCTATAATCCATTTATAATCCTTCCAATTTTTTACTTTCATTTGAAAGAAAAAATAAAGGGAGAAATCTATAGATGCAGCTTTTGGATTTTTGCACAATTTTATCATCTATGGGAGTTAATATAGACATGGATTTCTTTCTAAAATTTTATTGTGTATCATTCTTGTTTCTTGCAAGAATTTGTGTTACACACACACACACCTTGATATACCTTGATGTTTGGGAAGAAGGGTGTATAAAGTTTCCAGGTGTTCCTGTTTCCAAAATCTGTACCTGTTTCCACTTTCAATTTTCTTGCAACTTAGCATAAGCCACAAATCACAATCTACAGAGCTTTCCCCCGAGAAATGAAATATCAGGCTTATGCCGGCTCTAATACTAGGTGAAAAACATGAAAGCCATACAGAATTCTCACACTTGAAACTTTTCTAAAACTACCCAACAATAAATGCATAGCAGGTAAAGGAAGCATAGCAATAGAAACTGGAATTATAGTGAAGAAAACTCCTGGGGTGGGTGCTGGGGGGAGTGTGCAGTAAAAGACTCCACTGTCAAATATGCATCGTATTATGCTCAATCCTTATTAATACAAAGATACGAAGAGATAGTATCACTGCCAAAGAGAGGCACCATATGTGTAATGGATAACGGACATATAAGTCCCTCATCCATCTGATACTTCCACTTGTTCTGTACAAATTTGAATAACTGATATATTATTCACCGAGATTCTCCTGATCACACACTATTTTAGCTTCATGCACAATACATAATCTCTTCTACCATTGATCATCACATGCGGAAATAAAATCAATTGCATGCACACATTAAAACCACAAACAATCACACATATGAACACAGTATTTAATGGGAAAGCTTAAAACTGAAAACCCCAACTATCTGTATATTATATTTCATGGAGATCATGTAACAATCATAGTACAAAATCTCCTCACAAGCTCTCATGCACACCCTCAATTGCTACACACTATCAAGCTAGCTCTAGCAAAACACATGCTCCAATCTTTTGCCACTTGATAGCTAGCCTCTATTGCGTAATCAATGCTATGGGATGGCTTCATTAAATAGATAAACCACCTGGCTTGTACTACGCAATCCTCATGGGCTTCTCCACCTGTCATGTGTTGCAAATAGCAACGGTATAGTCTGTTGATAGTTAACACCACTTTCACCTATTTCTGTGGTCTCCTGTTGTCCATGCTTGAAGTTAAGCCGATGCATTTTTAGTTGATTAATGAGTTTATAATTAGTGAATTAATTAATAATTAATTCACACACTCTCACTAATTGTATCAATCGGTTAAACTAGATACAAATAGCTCAACTATGTTTAGATTAGTTAAGCTGAATACAACTCCACTAACTTCTCAATCAACTCCACCAAACTCTGTCACATGAGTTCTAACTGAAGTATCCATGCAATAGCTCCACTTAACCCCTAGGAATAGCGTAATTCCTTATGTCAGCTTCTGTGCCACATCTGTGCACTTAACTGAAGTGCTCCAAGAGAATAAGATAATGTTTAGAGTCTAAATATTATTAAGAGCTAATAATATTCGACATATCTATTTTTAGACGGGCAATCTAAAAATAGATTCTGCCCAGTATGTCTAAAAATAGAAGTTCATCGATTTTTTCCAACTTGACCAACCATCCACAAATAGCATCTTGCAACTCATAGAACATGATCCATATGTCTAAAAATAGACATAGTCTAAAAATAAACTTTGCGCCAAAAATAGCTTACGGGCCCACTTAATGAAGACGACTCTTTTCACTAAGCTCATCATCTTGTTGCAATCTCAACATGTCCTACAAGAAGTAGGTGTCATAGTTTCACTAACCAGAAGCTCAATGCTACTTAAGTTGATATTATATTCTATATTTATATTTTCCTTGATTACACCATTCCCCCCTTCTCTCCTTAAATGTTTGACAATATCCAATTTTCTCTATAGCATTGACCAAGTAATTTTTTCATTATCCTTTCAGCCAAACTTCATACCCCCTTCTTCCTTCTATAAATCAAGATCTGCCCCCAAAATCCAGTCTTCCAAATTCCAAAGTTGCTTGTGAGAATTCCCAGATTGTTATCTGCATCATTAAAGGTCACCCAAATGCACATATGGCATGGAAATAAACCTGACATTATTATCTTATTTTTTAGAAAAGGACAAGCAAGGATAGTGGCATTGGACTCCAATCCAGCAATTCGTATGTTTTGTGTGTGTCTGGTGTTTATTTGCGTTGAAATGTACATGTTGGTTACTAGCACTTATTGATTAAAATTCTAACATTCTAAAATCCTCAAACTGCAGGTATATGGACTATCATGGGTTGTCATAGTTGTTGTTTTAGCGATATTGAAGGTAGATTTTAACTCTTTTGAAGACCTAGTTTGCATGTCATCAAATTTTAACTATTTTGTATATCAAATTTGGGAATAGAAAATTCAAAAGTTCTGTACTGTTTCCCACCCTTCCTTTTCATAACTTGTCAATCAAATTATCTTTTCTGCATCAAGTTAACGAGGGATATGTCTTGCAAAATTATTTAAGATTCTCTCACAGCATTCCTTTTGGCTGCAGACTGCTTCTATGGGAAGGAGGAGATTTAGTGCAGATTTTCAGCTTGTGTTCCGACTTCTTAAGGGTCTTCTTTTCATTGGATTCATAGCAGTTATAATCGTTCTTTACCTTGTCTTACACATGACAGTGAGAGACTTGTTTGCATGTATTCTTGCATTCATGCCCACTGGATGGGCCATATTGCAGGTTAGAGGGTTCACAGTTATGTTACATGTGTTTAGTTTTTCTTTTTGAAACCTGATAATAATGGAAAGTTACGTTAAAATCTCCCAGCGTTGGTTTCTTATGTTGGAGTTTGATCTTGGCCTTGGTGTAGATTGCACAAACCTGCAAGCCTTTTGTACATCGCATTGGATTTTGGGGATCTGTTCGGGCTCTTGCACGGGGCTATGAATTCATAATGGGACTCTTGCTTTTTGCACCAGTTGCTGTATTGGCTTGGTTTCCCTTCGTATCGGAATTCCAAACACGTTTGCTTTTCAATCAGGCATTCAGTAGGGGTTTGCAGATTTCACGTATTCTTGCTGGTCGAAAGAAAGACTGGTCTTCCAAAAGCAAAGAGTAAATGCGTATTATGCTTCTTTCTCTATAGCTAATGAAAAAAGTTCTAAGAAACAATATGGTAAGGTGTTTGACAATATGTTGAGATCCAGTATCAATTTAGCTGGAAGATACAGCAGTGGATACACCTGCCTTTTATTAGGATGAAAGTAGTTAAACATAGCTTCTCCATTGTTAAGAAATAATGCAGTTGTATCATATTCTAAACCAAAAGAGTGTCTGGCTGATGACGATATGTGTCCTGTCCTGTAGGACAAACATTTTGAATATCCATAAATTGACACTTTTTCTTGCAATGCATTGTTTTGAAGGCATGCATTCTGATGGTAGAGCCCTTAATGACGAGCAATATAACAGTATTCTGTTTGGGAATATTTCAATTTGTTTTGTATATCAATATTTTTCTTGAAGATTCTGTAACCTAAAAATGAACATTGTATTTTAATTTTCTGGCAATGGCAGTTGAGGAAGCCAATAATTTGTATCTCCTAGAAGGAATGTTTGTGTGCCCTAGAAAGGCCTCCATGTTAAAATATGATACCTAGCAATCCCAGATAAAAGAACTTTCTACAGGGAATGTTTCAATGGTCAAATTTCTCAGGCTAATGGTTACAGTTGTCTAAAAATGGCTTGTAGAACTTGTGTTTAATAATATGTTTCTGGTTGAGTTTTATTTTAGAAGTTCAACAAATGGTATATGGTTATTGTTTCCAAAATATTTTGATGTATATTTTTGGCAACCTGATCCCTGGAAATCCGGGCGACCTCCTACCCATCCTTGAAACTTGTCTGCATCCCCCATTTCTAATAATTTAGTGCAACGTAAAAATGAGGTTTGGAAAACTTTTCAATTTTATGACTTACATGCTTTTGCTATCTCAACATTGTTTGTTACCACCCAAATTGTATGTAATAATGAAAGTCCTAATTCACCAAGTACAATCTGAGGGGCAACCTTTAGGAGGGTTACCACTATCACCTCAACAAACCATCATCAACACTTTAGGGCAGTCTCTTTTGACTCAAGGTGATCTCTCTGTCGCTGCAAAATCTAGCAGGTCTGTTGAAGTGTGTAGCTCGGGAGGTATTCCACAAAACCTTAGGAGGTGGGTTTGTATGAGTTTGGTCACAAATGGGTTTGGGGGAAAAGAACCCGAGAGAAGGGGTTTACAATTCTAAAAAGAAAAATTAAATTCCCAAGTCTAAGAGGATTAAAATTTAAAACCCCTAAGATCTAGAGGGTTCCAAAGAGGCTTAGGGAGATCTGTTTAAAGAGCCTTAGGATCAAGGCTAGATCATCGAATGAGAGGGAGTTCGTTTGATCTAAAGGAGGCCAAGATGTAGTCCAAAGGGAGGCCGCAGCTAGGAGACCGAGACAGAGCTACAAGGAAGGCCGAGTTCTCCCATCCAAGTGCATTCGCTCAGGGAGAAGGCTCAGCCAGAGGTGCCAAAAACCTAAGATCCCAATCCAAAAGCAATAGTAAGGATTAGTTGCTTGCCCTTCATGTGATCTGGTTTAGGTGTGAATAGGAGATCTGCAAGTCGCTTTTTTCTCTGAGGGTTTTCGTATAAAAATGAGTAAAAACCCAAGTGAATTAGGCCGCTAGGTTTCTATTTAGTTTGGAGGAGGTCGAGACCTCTAAATAAGTGTTTCTAGAAGACCGTAAGGCTTGTTGGGTAGACAGATCAAGGCCACACACCTCAAGGAACAACACAAAATGAGAGAGAGAGGGCTTTTACTAGTTATAGGAGGTTTGTACCACCCGTGCTAGGGCAAATTCGAAGCTGATTAGATGCCCTAATGGAGAGTCGTCAAGATCAAGAGGTAAGCCTAGATCCATGGACTTTGGGACTGCTAGAAAAGGAGTTTTGGAACGAGAAGGGACTGATCTTCAAGGTGGTGAATGCATGAAGATGGGAGGCTGTTTCAAGGGTTTGGAATAATAGAGATTCAACTCCCAAGTACTGTGAGAAGAGGTGTGTCTAATCATTGTTAAAGGAATAGTCCTAAAGGGTTTAGGACAAAGTTATGTATGCCTTAGATTAGGGCAGCTCCAATATGTGATTAGTCCAAGTTATGTGCCCTAATGTTTGTGTAAAATATCACTCTAGATCTAAGTAGAAGAGGGAAGGAGTGAAGTATTCTTGAGGTCGAGTTAGTGGGCAGTAGCAACTGCTACAGGTAGCGCTAAGCAGGTGGTCGAAACTGCAGAAAGGAAGTGCACACACTGAGTTGATATAAACTTTAAAGAAGAAGCAAAAGGGTTGGACTGTCATAAAGAGGAGTAGAAGTTGATGAAGTTTAAGGAGAGTTGTTTTAGGGTTTGGAGCAGCAGTATATTGGAGCCCAAGAACATTGATGAAGAGGCAACTTAATCACTATTAGAGGGTAGATCTACACACCATAGGTGAGGGCGATTCTGGTGTCCCTAGAGTAGTCAAGGAGATGACTGAAGATGGGAAGTTTTGAAGCATAAGTAGTACAGGGTTGGTGTCCAAATTGGAATGTTTTTTATTTTATTTTATGAATTAGATATTTCTATTAACAACAAAGGCGAATAATTACATCATGGCGAGTTGGTGCGAACGACATGCATCAACAACTAAACTTTGAAAGATTTAATCATGGCAGAACTTTGGAGTCGCTGGTAATGCAGTTGCATAAAATTTACAATTGGAGACAGAAACAAAGTTCCGCAGAGTGTTGTGTAAGTGGAATTTGACATTGGGGCAGATTGAGGTAACAAAAACGAGCTGCGTTGAAGCCTGTTGCTAGTGACCTGGCTGGCCGAGGAGGAACATAGGGCTATCGAGAGCCGAAAACATAGTAAAAGAGTAGGAGGAAGATAGAACCAAAGACGAAGCCCAAACCAAAATGCAAAACTTGATAATGTAGCTGGTTACAGTGTTTCCTCTACCAAGTTAGCTTCTAGGCTGATTTGCTGCTCCAGTGTGCTGCCTTCGATGGTGGCATCCTGGACTGGCCTACTGGTTGTTGCTCCCCCAACTTCTCCTTTCACAATGGGCGAAGTCTCAGCACTTGCCATCCTCTTTTTTAGCAACACGTAGTGAGGAGAGTCTCTGGTAACGAAATGACGATGGTGAACAACTCCCACGTAAAGTGTGAAATTCTCTGTGAGAGCATCAAGATTCTTTTCCAAAATGTTGTTGTGATCTTGGTGGGCTTGCATGGAAAGACCCAACATAGTTTTGGTCTGCCAATGCAATTTGATTGCCTTGCTAAACAAGTTCTCCCTAGCCCTTGTCAAGCCGGGATTTAGGAATCTAGTTGAAGTCTTCATCTACCTTCTCAGTAACAATGCGCTAGTGCACTAGCCTAGCTAGGTTTTCCAACTCAACGACTCTGTGATGGGTGTCTGGATTAACCACTACCTCATATTTCTTGGCTGCCTGCCGCACCGCAGACTCTGCCCTGGTGGTGGGAGTCATGCTTGGAGAAGCCCAGCGCGAAGCATGAGCCCCCCAGTCATGGCCACGACCTCTTCCCTGCTGAGCCGAGGAATTGGCACATGGAGTGGACATATTTGTGTAGGAATTGGGGTTGCAGGGCATGTAGGGACAGTGAGGGCGATGGCCGAAAGGGAGAGTGGCGGAGGGACAGAGCACAGACAGGATCTCAGGATGAACACTGAAGTTGAACGCAGAGAATGGTCTGAGGGTTAGGTATTCATAGTCATAGGTTGGAGGGGTCGGGTGAGAAGATAGAGGGTGGGGAGTAATGAGCACTCGAGAGGGGTGCAGGGAGTGGTTAATATTGCAGGTGCTCCCGAACAAGGATAGGGCATTTGGGCAGCTCGACATAATGTGCCTTGAGGTCCTTGTACTTCCTCTACCGTGATCGCGCAGAGTGGTGGTTGGGATCATGATTAGAGTCTAAAGGTGGTGTCCTGTTCACCTGAACCCTGTCAGGTTTGAAAGAGACGTCTTGTTGCATGATAATTTTTCTCTCAGCATTAAGCATCTCCTGACTGAGCTTGTCCCAGGCCTTAGAGAGGACCCTTTGGGAGCTCTCCACACTTGCGTTGGCCAGCTTGTCAGCCAGCTGGTTACTGGTATGCCTTAAAACTTGGAAGGTTATTCCCTTGGAGTGATTAATGTGAGTTTGAATCCTGGTGAGGATTTTGCTAAGCCTCCAACTGTTGGATACCTGTGTAGCTATTCTCCCATGCTGGATTTTTCTGCAAACTTGGGTAGCGACATCCAGATTGGAATGTTGGATGGCAAATTAAGAGCAGATTGGAGGACTGCATTAGTTGTCATTTTGTAGCCCTAAGTGCAGACTTGAGAAGGACCTCAAGCATGCTAGGAGAGGCAGAATTATTGAGCTCAGGTACTACAACCAAGAGAGCTAGAATGATAGACCTAGTTCACTGTGTAGAGATGGACTTCTACAGTGAGAAGAAGGGCCATCTCCGTGCCCTAGACTTGCCTTAATACAACAGAAGAGGAAGGCAAAAGTGGGCAACCCAAGAGCTGTTCACAAACAAAGTTGTGAACAACTAACAAAAGTCCCTGTGTTGACTCATTGATGGGCTAATGATCAGCTAGAGGGCAGACTTATTGGAGCCTTGTTCAATGGACAAAAGGAGCTGTCATCATTGATAGAGGCAAATTTGGATGCTGTGTTAGAAACACTGAGAGGGGGGCGAATCAATATTTCCCTGATTTTACAATACGTTAATTTAAACATTTATTTAGAGCAATAAACATGAAACACAAGAAATCACATCATATGAGAGACAGTACACAAGAAATATGTTGTCCAACCAAACTTTGTTACATGTATGATTACATACACGATTTACCAGCTGTGCTGGAAGGAAGTGCAAGACTCCCAAGTATGAAGATATGCAGACTGAGTGTTTAAGAGTCTCCAATCCCCTTTACAATCAATAAGTTAACCAAACATTGCTGCTCCACAACCGCTACCCACTGCTACACTCACTATCCTCGATATTTGTTTCTGTCCACACTGCCTCAACTGCTACACTACTACTACCCTCACTGTCCAATGTGCCTCTGCTGTCCACTACCTCCACTGCTCTCAACATGCATCACTGTCCTCTGCTGTTCACAATCTCTTTGCTTCCTTGTCGTTGTACCTTACTACTAACTTCTGCTACTGTTGTACATCACTGTTGTCACTTTTGCTGCACCTTACTGTTGTCTTTAACACCAACTGCTACACAAGTTTATAGGTCAGTGCTAGAGTTCTGTTGTCTTCAGGTCATTTGCCACACACTCTCATAAAAATGCTTTGTCATACAATCATTTTACAAGTCATTGTACTCCTATTATAGGAACAATATACAAACCCTTAGAAACCCTAGTTCCTGCTCAACACTTTTGCAACAACAATAGCTAGTGACCAAAGCAATGGCGGAGAAAGCCCTTTCTCATCAAAGACAACATGGGCCCTAACACAACAAACAATCATAATTCCAATACATTTGCTGCTACACTCTGTTCTATTCTTGGCAGTGATTAATATACTTCAATCGTGTAGATCAAATCAAGCTCACTGCACCTAGATCTGAAACCACAATATTGTTGGAGTCAAAGTTGCAAAGGTGATTGCTGATTCAAGATGTGAATACTAAGATTTTCACACAGGATCCCTTCAATAGTTGATGCAGAAATATAGACTGATTCAAACCTCAAAATAGCAATTGTTGTAAGAACAAGAAGCTATGTTGTAGGTTCTGTGCAGGGAATTTAAGTCCTTTTGCTGATTATAAAACCGAGCCTCAGAATCCCTTCTTGTACACTTTCAACTAATCATGAATTTTAAAAAGCCCCGGGACTAGGTCTGGATTGCAATGATTTGCTTTGAATAAGACCGCAGGTTCTTTGATCAAAAGCTCCTTCACTGCTTCAGGTGATAAGCTACCTATGCTCTTGTCTAAACCTCAGAGCACTCTTTCTTACTTGGATAGATGCCGCAACAACTTTGGAAACATATAAAATAGAAAATGTTGTAGGTTCTGTGCAGGGAATTTAAGTCCTTTTGCTGATTATAAAACCGAGCCTCAGAATCCCTTCTTGTACACTTTCAACTAATCATGAATTTTAAAAAGCCCCGGGACTAGGTCTGGATTGCAATGATTTGCTTTGAATAAGACCGCAGGTTCTTTGATCAAAAGCTCCTTCACTGCTTCAGGTGATAAGCTACCTATGCTCTTGTCTAAACCTCAGAGCACTCTTTCTTACTTGGATAGATGCCGCAACAACTTTAGGTGAGCTGCTATAAAATAGAAACATGAATATCTTCATGCATCTACCTATGGATCTGAAAATCCTTTATTGTGTTTTGACACAGGACTTATGGGTTCAGGTCAACGTTCTAGTCCTTCTATTTCAGAGATATTTCCTCACAAAATTAATGAGAGTCACCACAGGAATATCGAGCCAAGGTTATGTGTAGTGACAGAGTTATAATTGGGAATCCTGTAGGTGTGATGATATTGTAGTGCGATGTTGCTGTATGTCAAACATTGCCATGATGTCACTATAAATACAAGTCACTGAGATGCTACAATTTTTCTGCAGCGAAATCCCCAATAAAAAATAAACCCAATAACCCAAGCGAGTCTCAACAGAACTTGCAAGTTGTGTTATCAAAATTTAGGGTTTCCCACATATGCCATGACCCCATTGACAATATTAATACTTCAAGGCCAGATTTTGGCCTCTTCGGAATTAGGCAGTAGGGAATGCTTCTGTGATGCTCAAACTATCTTGGCGGCATAGTTATGATGGGTTATCAAAAACAATTTCAAAAACCAACAATAATGTCCTCCAATATTAAATCACTGTTATTTCTTCCACAATTTCTCTGATGTGTGTGAGTTCATACTTCTAGAAATGGTCGTAGGGGAGTCTTCTGATGGGTTAAAGGTACCTGCAAGCACACATAAACTCCAATGAATTCCAAGAGAAGGTGTAAACCAAAAACCCTTGAACCCAAACAAATTAGCCCGAAACCGTTGATTTACAAACTTCTTTCCTTAGTACCAATTGCAAGCAAATTTCAGGAGTCCTTGCTCTACTTTTGGAAAGAGAATGGGTCCATTTATATAGATTTAGAGAATATCCCCGATCGACATTATCAACCTTAGGAAGGAAAATATATTTAAAATTTAATATTGGAACAAATCCTCCAAATTTGGACCATGCGACATTTGAAATTAAATTTAATTTGGAGCTAGTCATTTTTTCAAACATTTTTTCCTTTGACTTTGAAAGTCTTGGTCAAGGTTGTCATTGATGTCAATATGACATTGTTGAAGATGACTAAACCCTAACTGGATGCCCTAATCATTTGTTGAATGAAATCCTAGACGACTTGAAACCCTATCCTTAGTACAGACTTTAGTTGGAATGACTTAATCCTAACCACGTAAAACCCTATTCCTAATATACATATTGAAAACCTAATTTGATGTCCTAGAACTACATAATGCCCTTTGCCCTTGAAATCCTAATTGAAAAACCCTTCATATAAAACCCTGGCTCTAATTATTAAAAAGCCCTAGTGAAACCCTAATTGAAATTTGCCCTAAACATCCCTAAAAACTAGTCCTAAATAATACTTATTTTGTTTCGTAAAAATTATCAAATCTAATCCTAAATATATATTAATAAAAAATGAGAAATCCTATTCCTAGTCTTTTCCCCTTAATGCAGGGTGACTCGTATCTTGTCTCCACCGAAAGTCTCGAGTAATAAACCAATTCCAAAACTATACACAAGTTAATATTTCTAATAGTTAAACTTATGCATAAGTCGATCCTTTTCCTTATGCCGGCTCTTTCTCCTAAGAAATATGACGGTTCCTCTGTATAAGTAAATGATAGAGTCGAGCTAATTTGAGGAGGACAATCTCGATCAACAATTAATAGAAGAAGTGATAAATAAAAGGTAAAAGCGAGGTTCATACTTATCGGAACCTGCGATCGGAACAACATTTCGAATTTTTGGAACAAGCATGAACCTTGGATCGAAGTCAGACAGCTTGGTGAAAATTTCGGACACGAGATTAACCTTTATTCTGATTTGACAGTCAATCATAAGAAAACTTGGACCCGTGCTGGAACAGTTAATCCGCAGGAAGGAACGAAAATACGAACCTGTGGTGCTTTGGCTCGCGTTGAGACAGTGGAGAACAAAGAACACATTCACGTTTGGGCAGAGAGAGGGTATTGCGGACCTGTCGAAGATGCCTCTCCTGATTTTGGAATGATCTCAGTGAAGAAAAGACAAAAAGGAGAAGCGTGTTCACACCTCGTGTTCACAAAAAGGAGAAGCGCGTTCATCGATGCCGAATTTCCGTGGAACGAAAAACTCGAACAAAGATTTAGAAAGAAACAAAAGCGTAATGGAGAACAAAGAGTAAGTTCAGAAGTCGAATTCTGGGCAAAGTTTCTATCGAATAATACTTCGCATCCGAGGAACCTGTACTCGCACATCTTGGCACATTTCTTGCAAACATACTCGCACCTGAAAGATATTGCGGACTTGTGAAAGCGCTGAAGCTCAAACATACTGTGACATTCTTTTGACCTGTGGAGATTGACAACTCCTCTCTCGGTTATATAAAGATTTTTGAAGACACATTACAAAGGGTTAAATGGATCTATAATAGAGCTATTTTGCGGACCTATGGAAAACCTCAATTGCAGACCCTGTAGTAGCTTGGACATATCTGCAATTCGACCTGAGAGACTATAATCTTTGGATCTAAAGCACTGTAGTTTTTACTTGAGACACTGCAGTTCGCATTTGAACCTGTGCATCTGTGATTGTGGCAAATATTTGGGCCTGTGGCATTGGAATACTCCTGTTACCTATTGTAGAACACTCGAATTAGGCCCTCAAACTTGTGATACAGTCCTTAGGCTTACACTCTGCAACAAATCAGACCTGTGAGGGACTTGTGCACTAGAGTCTCAGGATCTGTCATATTTATTAAAGCTCGGATCTGTGTGAGGAGCTACAACAATTGGTGGAGACTTCGGATTGTGTTCAATTACCGCTTCGGATTATTGACCTGTTAACTCAGTTTGAGAAGAGGTCATACCTTGAACAGTTGCTTGTCTTCAAACCTCTGGACTGAAGAACTATTGAAGAATTTAGTGGCATGAAATATCTTTGAACTGTGGAGTCATACATCAGTGAGTCAAACAATCAAACCTTGAAGCCTTGTCACATAAGCTCATCTTGAAACCAGTCACGTGTTGGACATTCAATTGAGAGCAGTTTGTGAGGCACTGTTTTAGAACTGACTTGAAGATATTTTGAAGACATCTCGTTGAGGGATGGGGCTGTTAGTCAAGGCCTTGCTCTAGGACAATGCTGGTTGATATGGTGCTATACAGATGCGATTACCAATCCGATTCTTCTTATGAGATTCTTCAGTTTGAAAGTGACCATGTACCTATATGAATACCTCCCTAGTTAAGAGGGAGTGTTGAAAAGTGTAACTAAGTCAGTCTTCATATTGACTATGTAATTATTGATTTATGTGAAGTAGAAGATAAAGATAATAAAATGTATTTTGTACTTGCTTCATGGGTTTCATGAGCAAGAAATAATTATAGGTGAATAGACTTCTTCTTGATGTCTATCTAGGATTTTGTCTTCTAAGTATAAATGTAATTAAGTGCTATATATATGAAGGATCTAGTCTCAAAGAATGCTCCAAGACCTAGTCCTAGAAACCGTGGAGAATGGCTCTATTGGCCCTCACTCAAGCGTTGGAAGATAAGATTAAATGATGTATTAGAAGTTTGCCTTATAATAGACATGTCGGCTCCCAAATAGTCACATCGGTTCACCAAGTCAAGTCAACGTATATATAGGGGCAAACAACTATATATACCCTTGTAGCATTCGCATAAAACACGGTATTTTCGGATCATCTCTGCATCTGAAGTGCGGGCTATCTTTAAGTGCAGCGCGAAGTGCAGGAAATGTAGTGCGAAGTGCAACAAGCTTCAGTGCAGAATTTTGATATGTTTCAGGTCATATTTGAAACAGTTTGCAGATTCTTGTGGTAAGGTTCAATGCGGATTTATTGGATGGGCTTTCGGTGTGAAGTTTGAAGTGTTTACATTATATACAACAATGTTGCAGTGCAGATCATCCAGAAGCTACAACACATGCCTGAAGTGCGAACCTGTCTATATGCTTGAACATGAGCATCCTAAAGTGTGGATCTGTCTAAGGGTATAAGCATGAACATGTGATCATTCTGAAGTGATGACCTGTCCAAGTATAAGAGAAGTATCCAAGTGTGGATCTATTCAAACATAACTTGCAAAATATTCTAAAGTGAAGTTGTTGATAAATTGTTATACTGGCATCGAACTCAAGTTCATTGAGACAGTGGTCTACAAACATAAGAAGCTATTGGAAAGCAGAAGAAAGGACAGTAAATATGTGATTTACTTTCCTCATTACAACTTATATATATCAATTAAAGAATTTAGTGGCATGAAATATCTTTGAACTGTGAAGGGGTCATACATTAGTGACTTGGTTGTATCTTTGTGGAGGCTCAAACAATCAAACCTTAAGCCTTGTCACATAAGCTCATCTTGAAACCAGTCATGTGTTGGACATTCAATTGAGAGCAGTTTGTGAGGCATTGTTTTAGAATAGACTTGAAGATATTTTCGAAGACATCTCTAGAAGACACTTGTAGAACTTGAAGGCATTCTTGGAAGACATTGATGCATGATTAAAGGCATCATGAGGTGACTTTGGAGATCATTGGTTGGGTATCATGAAGAGTAGTGGCGACATCTTCATGATAAGATAAGGTTGTCATTGATGAAGTGATTTGGAGCCCTAGAGGATAGGTGTCCTTAAGAAGACCAAGTTGGTGCTTGTATTAGAGATAGGGTTGGAGCCCTAGAGGTTGGAGCCTTGGAAGATAGGGTTGGTGCCCTAGAGGTTGGAGCCTCGTGAAGTCCAAGTAGGTGCTTGACAAAGTACAGGTTGGTGCTTGGAAGGATTGAAGATTGGTGTCTTCATTTAGGGTCTTATTGTATCGGATTTATTGTAAAGAAGAGATTAATAAATGTATTTATTCTTATTGTTCATTTCGTATTCTAATTATAAGTGATCTAACTGGTAAAAATAATAATTGAAAATAAATACTGATTCACCCCCCCCCCCCCCCCAATATTTCCAAATGAAAGATTATATTAAACTATTTAATTTCCTTTGGACCCCTTGAGTTGCTTGCCACATCATCACATATGTTTGTCAAGTCAATCTAATGTTGCCACAACAACCCTATGGGGTTTCTGGAAATGCATATCTCACAAACTGTAAGGGCCCATGAAATGCTCCACATACCACCATAATCAACAAGACGAGGAGAATCCATTTGCAAAGGGTTCCAAGCCAAATTCCATGATCTGCTACCCAAAAAACTTTAATAACCTTAGGATATCCTTATTATCGAAGGAACCCAAACCCTAGGATTAGGGTTTCAACCAATAGCTAGGGTTTCATCCTTCACTTGCAATATAAACAACATCCATGACCCAAGAACATCAAACTGCATCCTCATTAGCTACACAAAGGTTCCAAACCTAGTGTTAGGGTTTCATCCTGTCAATTAGGGTTTCTGCTCTGATTAGGGTTTCATGGTCAAGTTGCATCATCATATCACATCAATGGTCTCCAAATCTTGACATCAGTGATGATACATGCACATGCTCTGCTTCCTACACCAGCCTACACTATTGCACTTGTTCCCGCTTTGACATCAATGCCAACATACTCAACAATCTCCCCCTTTATCGTTGATGTCAACACTTCTAGCAAGACAAGGTATGTTGCATCTTGCATCTCTCTCTCCCTTGATTCCTCCAAGTTTCTCTCGCACTTTCACATAAATGACAAAGGGTGACTAGCGCATTCGAGTGATATGGCTCCCCTTGACAATGTGCTTGATCCTGCAGACCTATGATCTAACTCCCCTTGATAGACTCCCCCTGTCAAAGTGCTTACTTGCTGCATCTTATAACATCATCGAACCTTGTTGTTTCTCCCCTTGAACAAAATGCTTAGTTTACAAACTCCCATGTCTTTGTGCATCTACCAAACATATGATAGATTATTGAGAAACATGTTTTCTTTGCCAGATCTTGATGGTCCTGTCTTCCTTCCTGGTGAATGACATTACTTCCTAATTCTGTGAGGTACACGTTAAACCAATTATGCAAAATGACCAATGCTATGATAGATAAAATTCTACATTCCTTCCTTCTTGGTTTTGCGGGGTACACTTCAAGCTGGATTTAAAATATTGTTCAAAATGACCAAGATTATGGCATAAATAACACTCTACATCTTATCTCAATAATGGAGCAATGCTGTTGTAACTTATGTTGTCATAAGCATTAGGAATCTATCTTGTCTTCCAGAGAATATGCTTCTAGGGTGTTAATGAAACCCTCTATCAATACTTCCTGCTATATCTCTTGCAAGTTGTGTAAGTTTAAACCCTGTACAAAAATTACCTGCAAACGAATTCTTAAAGTTCAAAAAAATAAACAATGGCGAGAAGATAAAACAAATATAAACAGAATCTTTCCCCTGGATCCCAAAACCAGGACTACTATGTTTATTTTTCATTATATTTTTTTCAATGTTACAATACATATATAGACATGCTAAAGCATTCATAAACCCCAATCCATTAACAATGGATTAGAACATAACCATAGTTCCCTTGACTAGATCTACAAAATACCATGGGCTGGAAAACCATCATACCCAAAACCATGTGCAAAACCCATGCAAAAAACCATGGGTAGATCCACCCACCATCATTGGGTTTACCCCCAATCCTTGGGTCTGCCAAACTATTATTGGGTCTGCATAAAAAAATAATTCTTGGGGCGCTGCCCAGGACCTCGTGCAAGGGGGTTATCGCCCCTTTGCAAACCCCTCGACAGGAGGGGCTATGACCCCCCTTGTGACCCCTCTGTTGCGCTCGGCGTAATGTACATCACATGGGACTAATCGTGGAAAGAATATAACACACCCAACAATCTGCAACTCTGTGTCCATAGTTATAACATGTACACCAATAACCATAGAATGTGCATGTATACCAAGGTGTGTATGGTGAAGATTTGCTGAAGATGTCTAGTCCAAAGGCTTGATTGATCTCCATCTTTGAATGGTCTACTATGAGTTGGTGTTGTGAATGGATCATCTTGACTTCTTGAGGTCTTCCAAATTTCGATGTTTGTTTGTTTGTGCAGGACCTTTACTTTAGGCTTTTCTTCATTTTTGGCATGAGACTGCTTTTCTTTCTTGACACGTGGTTGCTCTTCATCTTTGGAATGTGATTTTTCTTCATATGGATGATGATTCTCTTCTTTGGCATGTGGCTCTTCATCATCCTTGGAGCTTTCATCCTTGCTGCTTGAGGGCTCTCTAACAAACCCTAGACCAATCTTGATAAGGGGTGAGCTCTAGCAATTGATAATGTCATTCAATGTTGAAAAGTGTAACTAGGTTTGCTCTTCATAATGACAAGTATTTATGAATTTATGTAATGAAGAAGACAAAGATAATAAAATGTATTTTGTAATGCTTGCCTTATGGGTTTCATGAGCAAGGATTTTTTATTTTTTTATTATAGGTCAAAGACTTCTTCTTGATGTCTTTAGGAGTTTGTCGTTTTCTCATAAACATAATTTAGAGTCATGTACATGAAGTGATGTTACACTTGTAAAAGACAAATTGTTGATGTAAAAGTACACTCAAAGACCTTGTCACTATGCTCCAAGAAGTTGGCTCAAAGTGTGTCAAAGATCCACCTTTAACAAGTCAGTCTACCTACAATTGGACATGTTAGCCTAAAGATGGGAGAACAATCCCTATATATATAGAGGGACTGTGCCTAGTTTAGAGAATAGTCATTTGGATCACATGTAATTGTTCTAGTGCAAGAAGGGGAGAGATAATATTAGTAAGGATAACTCTATATTTTTGCTAAGAAAAGGAAGTATCATCTCTAAAAAGGGTCTTGCATATCTGAGCTTTCCTTAGCCGAGAAAAGTGTTGAAAAGTGTAACTAGGTTCAGTCTTCATAATGACTTTTAATTATGATTTTATGTAATGAAGAAGACAAAAGAAAATAAAATGTAATTATTGTAATGCTTGCATCATGGGTTTCATTATTATAGGTCAAAGACTTCTTCTTGATGTCTTTAGGATTTTGTCATTTTGACATAAAGATAATTAGAGTCATGCAAATGAAGTCATGTTATATTTGTTAAAGACACATTGTCTATGTAAGAGTATTCTCCAAGACCTTGTCACTAGGTCTCTCATAAGTCGGCCTATAACATGATGAATATCCTCCTTGATGAAGTTGACTTGCCTACAAAGTTCATGTCGGCCTAGAAGCTAGAAAACAATCACTATATATAAGGTCATGCAACCTCATTCTAACAAAACGATTTTCGGTCAAGATTCCAGCGCTAAAGTGCGAAGAAGGGACTGCAATAAGGTGCAAGATAAGGAGGAACATCAACAAAGATGTGAGGGGTTATATATCTCTGTTTTGGGTCTACTACCATACCTCACATATCTCAGATATGCCGATGGTTCTCACAGCAAGAAGATAAGCTCGATCTTGAGCTTAAGAGATATATCAAGGTGCTAAAAGAAGGTCGAGGAAGGAGGTCGTAGGAAGATTGAAGGAAACTAAAAGGAAGCAATTGTTTAGGGCTACCAAAGTAGAGACCGAGTTTCTCTATTTAGCAGTGCATCGAGTGCTCAAAGGAAGATCGAATTAAAAATCCGAGAAGAGTAGTAAAGGATAATGGCAAGGGTCTTGGAGGAATACTTGTGTCAAGAGTCTTTGTCATGGTCTTAATATTCGTATATTGAAGCATCTATAAGGAGAGATTTGTCATTTTTCCCCTCTAGAGGAGGGGTTTTGGCCCTGGCTTGCAACCTACATATTATGTCATTGTTCTTATTGTTTTGGTAATTGTTTGATGTATTGCTCATCGTAATAATAAGAATCGAAGATAAAGAAGCTAAAGAATAACACAAACAGTTGTCAAGTAAGAGAATTGAATTAATCATTACCCTATTGAATTCTCAACATGGTTTTAGAGTTATGGTGCTAAAGTTAAGGAAGGGCATCTAATCAAAGAGACACTCAAGGATCAATTTTCAAGAATGGCATTTAAGCAAAGGTTGTCAAAGCAACAAGCATCAAATTTTCAGATCACTAAGTTCGATTACAATTCAAATATCTTCAAAGAGAATGTATGGTGCCATTGTCTGCTATAAATCTCAGTGCAGATTGAAACTTAGAACCTGTGCAAAGTTTTGACACCACAATGAAATATCCACACTGTTTCGACACTACAACACAGTGAAGTTTTCTCGGTATAGTTCGGACGGGTTAATACAAATTGAATTCCTTGAGATTTTCGGAGGTCAATTACAATCCTAAGATTACAATTCAAACTTTGCATTCTCGGTGATGATACAGTAAGATGTTCTTAGATCACTTACATATAACTTGGACATCATCTCAGATTCAGTGCAATTGCAATAACTTGAGTTTTGAAAGGAAGTATCTATGTCTCGATGGTATCCCCATTATTCTCGGTGATCACACAGTGATAAAGTTCGGATAAGGGTTCATACAAGCTACAGTTCTATGATATGATGAAGACCACAAATCTCGATGGGTCGTTAATATGAAAGAATATAGATCCAACCATAAAATGGAATCATGATAAGTCTAGAAGAGATTTGCAAGTTAAGGCAACTCAAAGTATAGAGAAGCATTTATGATCTACATTCATTCACTACCAAAGAAGTCAAAGTATCTTGAAGACAAGAAGGCATTATCATCTTCAAAAGCTATAAGGCAAGCTCCTATCGTTACAACAAGGATCTCACTCTTGTCCTTGAAGAAGATCATCCAAGAAAGAATCAATACATCTTCAACCACGATCAATGTAACAAAGCTGGATGGGTCATTGAAGTTTCTTGCATAGACATAATCCTCGAAGGAAGTGAAGTCATTGATCATATCTATGGAAAAGTCTCTGTAGGTCAAGCATTATCTGAATACATGTAAAGGGATCAATGGGTCAAAGGATTCTTATGAAATCAATCAAAGATCCCCTCATCATAGCAAGGAGTGGAGACATCAAAGAGATATATGATAAGTTAGAAGATATATTATCTGAAGATGCAATTAAGGTCATATAGAATCTCAATTATGAGATCTAGGAGAAATGATAAAAAGATAATCATCGATGTTCTAATATAGAAGGTAAGATGTGATCAATGGAACAAGAAAGTTACTTCATCTAACAACTTGTAGCTTCTATGCCATATAGGAGGAGACATGTTGAGGGTAATAATACTAAAAGTTAAAGGACTCATAAATTATAGGAAGAAAGCTCATATCACCATAAAGATTAAGGAAGGTGAAGAAAATAAGACCTAGGAAAGGAGTAAGAGATCTTTACTATAATTAAGAGAGTCTCCCTCACAAAAGGTCTCATAATGGCTCCTAGATATTTCATAGGATATGGCTGTAACAAATAATAAGTTGCAATATGGCATTATAAAAACATTAGAAACAAGAGCTTGTTACATCACCATTGAGAATCATGGATGATAGGAAGAACTAAATCCATGCCAATCAAATATGAAGGATATAGCTATTGGGAACCTCATTGAAAGGAAGAAGTCATCCAAATCAAGGCTCATCATACATCGAAAGGAAACATCTACCGGATGAGGAAATGCAAGATTCTCAAGATTCTATGATGGAATCCTCATCGAAGGGTTCACTAATCTAGAGTGTAAGCAAGTGTTTCATTAGAAACTCCAATTTGTGGAATTCATTAGATGATGGTATGATGACATAAATGATGAAGCAGATCAAAGGGTTGAAGATTTTCTCAATCAAGGAAGATACTGAAAGAGGCCTAGATGATCGGAGGGTAAATGAGCTACGTACACTTGTATTTAATATTATAATATCATGTCATATGGTTGTAGGTAACATGGATCACTACTTCTATCTTGAGAAGCATGATCGAAGGAAAGGAATCTCCTCTAAAAAGATTGCAGGAAGGAATAGTTCACACAAGATGAAATCAACATAATATGTCATATGAAGTATGAGGTCCTTGACTACAATTAAGGAACTATGATTGGAAGCTACTCAAAATGAAATTTGTGAAGAAAGGAAGGAAGAGATCATGAGACATGCAACCATGGTAAAGGAAATCAACCTCCACGAAGACCGAGAAGACTTGATTAGGAAGTCTCCCAGAAAGATATGGAAACTCTGATATAAGTCTGGAAAAAATAGAGACCCTTGACAATGCATATCTTTGGGAAATGTGTCAACATGTTTAAAGGATGTTGATACTTATAGGAAGATGTCATGATGAAACATCATCACTAAGGCATTTTTTATTAAGTGTTCATATTTATAATTGAATAATATTTGGATGAGCTTATTCAGGGCTGCCAAAGGGAAGTATATATCTTCCACAGTTGATAACCATATGGCAGGATGGAAGATCCTTGAGAAAAATATGGTATGAAGATAGCAGCATGACATGAAGCTATATGAGGAAACTGATGTATCACTCTCTGAAGGAATGATGAAAGTGATGGATGGTCTGTGCCCATATAAGAAGTCCTGAAAGAAGAATACTTCACAACATGACATCAAAGGAAGAAAGTTACTCCAAGCAGCTGGACGTTCTATGGAGTTGCTGCAGGTCCCTGATTAAGAGGGAGCTTGATAATTCCTAAGCCAAGGGGGAGCTTGGATACATTCCTTGTATAGGAATTAGTACATTCCTTTATGGAATGGACTGGTCATCCCTGGTTAAAGGAGTGGCAATTTTGTTTTTCTATCTCATGTGTCATGGACTAGATCAGGACTAACGACCGTAAGTATTAGTGAAGGCCATGAAGAGGAATATAGACACATGGTATATGTATCCTCCCTATGTGAGAGGTGTTGGGGATCTGTAATCAGCAAGATTGGCAAAGTCCGATCACAGAAACAACATCGTTTCAACCAACTTTGGGATTCTAGGATCTAGCCCTCCTAAATTCGGAGAGGGATCTGTCCAATAAGTGCAAAGATGGACTTGTCTTTGAAGTTTTGGGTAATGATATTAGGCTAGTTATGAAGGCCATGGGTTTT
The DNA here is from genome assembly GCA_034641835.2 of Pinus albicaulis. Taxonomy (NCBI): domain Eukaryota; kingdom Viridiplantae; phylum Streptophyta; class Pinopsida; order Pinales; family Pinaceae; genus Pinus; species Pinus albicaulis. Next base: position 1,587,064,712 of record CM076578.1, read on the forward strand.
GTTTGTTTTTGGATGGTTGAGCATGAATATTGTTTGAGGTGGAAAGTCCTAAGTGCAAAGAGTTTCAAAGGTGAGAAGTTGCAAGTGAATAGAACAGCTAGGCTAAAAAGATAGATATAACACTGGTTTTTAGTCCATTGCGCTATGGAGTCATAACAGGGCTTTAATTGAGCAACAACATCAAGAGTGATCCAAGGGGCAAGTCATCTATATCGCAAGATTATTGAGATTGAAATGACGGAATGAGAACAATATAGTGTTGGAGGGGTGGAAACTGATAATAATTTCACAAGGGATTTATAGTCAGTCCAAACAAAAAAACCTCTTAAGTAACTGTTTAAAACCAACCAAGTGCAGGGCTAACCATTGACTTCTTGGGCAAGTTTGTATTAAAGCAGCTTAATTGACAAACAATCCAGTAATCCACATAATTACCTTCAGAAAGTATGAAAACATATAAGAAAAACAAAGTGTAACTTAAGATCAGATAAAGTACTTTTAAACCTAGTCTGCTTTCAGTCAACACCAAGGGAAACTTTCAGAATCTGCCTTTGGAGAATAGAAGCTAGAAACAGGGCAAACCATCACTTTCTAGTCTAACTTTAATAAGCAAATAAGGAAAATAACTTTCAAGAACAATGTTTAAAGCAAACAGTAGGAAGAGGGAACTCCAGCATTCCTAACTGCTTAAACTGTATTGAATCATTCTTAAATAAACAATTTGGAGGAAAACATTGAGATAAAGCTTTTCAGTCAAAGAAGGTTACTGATGTACAGCAAGTCCTAACTCTATAAATGTTGTTCTTTATCAGACAATAGTGAACAATATGACATACATAAAGGAAAATAATAACAAAGAAGGGGCACTTCACCAGTGATATAGACCAGGATCCCAAGAAACAGCTTGTTTATTAATGTCAAACCAGTTATAGTACTCAGGTCCAATGTTTCAGTTCAGCAATCATCTTCACTATCCAACCTAACAAAACTAACACAAACAGAGCTCCAAGGGCCAGTGAACACTATTTACAATCAGAAGTTTAAGCTCAAATGTATTTCAAAGTTCTGCAACCAATAGTTTCTCATATTCTACAGAAGTATTTATAGAAGGATGAGGAGGTGAGATCTGATAAAAGATCTCTTAAGGCAATTAATACAGATTCGAGACTTCTTGGCCTTTTGAGGGGCTCGATGAAGAAGTTTACAGGTGGTTCTCTATATTAACTGTTTTACAATTAATATCAAAGCTCGGTGGGAGCTTTATTTGACTTCGAGGCTTTGCGTAATGTTTGGAGTAACTCTACAGATATTTCTGCATTTATTTCCTTGCAGAAGTAACTCCTTGGTTGCGCTGAGGCAAAATATCTGATTCTGCAATAAGTTCAGCCTCTATTTGAATGCTTTGAGGCAACAGGTGGCATTTATGGTAGCTGAGGAATCAATTTGCCTCAAATGTGGCGGTGGAGGGATGCGTGCCTGTTAAACACTTATGATGTTCTTTTAATGGTGTTTTAACTCTGGGAATTAGGCTTTTGATAATCATTCTTAGCCGTAATTCCCATATCTGTCTTCAATCTTCTGCTTTGTTGTGCTATGTCTTCAAAAACTGATACTCTTTTAACTGTGTTTTTAATAAAACAGTGTCTTGTCGATGTGCAGGGCCGTGCAGCTCTTTTAAAGGCATCAATGCGTATGAAGCATTGATAAAACGTTGAATCTGACCCATGGATGGCTTCTCTTTAATAAATCGAGAGCATGAGAATCGTCATTCTCAGCCCTCGGCTTTTCTTCATTTATAATGAAAAAACCATTGAAACACTTCCGAAAACACAAACTTATTAAGAAATCCTGCGTTTTTGGGTTAAACAGCTTAGAAGGTTGCGGGGAGGAGCGTGGCCGTTGGATCTGGACACGTGGACGGTCCAGATCTAATCAGGGGATCGCAATTGGCGAGAGGAGAAAAGGGGTGCAATGAAAAACTCCGATGCGATTGCGCGATCGGAAGGGCCGAGGCGATTAAGCGATGGCTGTTGATCTAAGGACGAGATCAACGGTGGAGAATGAATCGGGGGACTGGCCGATTGGGGGAGGAAATATAACGCAGTGATTTGAGAAATGCGATGCGATTGAACGTTGGTCGTTTGATCGGCTTTTGATCAACGACGGGGATTTCTTTTAGAACGAACCGGCAGAAAACCTTTATAATATTTAAAACCCAAAGTTTTTAAATAAAACAAAGGTTTTTATGGATCGGGGCGGGATATTTATATAAGGTGGATAGGCGCCCGACTGCGGGGCCTTTGGACTTTATGAAATGTTATATGCCCAGGGCGTATATAAAACAAAGGGCCTAATCGCAATCGGAACTTCGGGCCCGGTCTTTCAATCTACCCATTGAATTTTCCCTATGCGATAAGCGCCTTGGGACCTTTAACTCTCGGTCCTGGGCATAGGGTATATGAAATGGAAAAGTGGCAGGGCGGAAATATAATATAGGGACTCAATCGCATCGGAAAATTTTGATGCGGTCTTTTCGATCAACCCATTTGGATTTCTCTGATGCGATTGAGCGATCAGCTCTTTTCAATCTAACCATTTATATTTAGCACGTGATTTCGGGTTTTTAGATCAAACTTTGGAAAAGTGGGTTTTTGGGTTTTACAAAGGAAAAAGCGGATCGGGAATGGATTTTCATAAGGTTTTAAGTGCAAAGGCGGGCCCACGGTATAGTTATATAAAGGCTAATCGCATCGGAGTTTTCCAATACAAAGCCAATCTCATCAGAAACTTTGGAACATGGGAAAGACTTGTGCATTCAGAACTTTCCGATGTGATAAGCACCAGATAGGTTTAGCGCTTGGGTTCCAGGGTGTGGGCATGTGGGGGAAGTGGTTTTGAAACTCAGTCCAAGGGGGCTTAAGCCTTATGCAAAAACATGTATTTTCATGAAATTTTCAAGTTTTTCCAATGGATTTGGGGGTTTTGGTATGGTTAAAGAGTGAGTCTTTAGCCTTGTAAGAGTGATTTCATGAAGGGAAGAAGAGAAATCATGAAATCAAAGGAGTTTTATGGAGAAAAAGGGGAGCAAATGAAGGTTATTTTGGAGTGAGAGAAGGGGGGAAAAATGATGGTTTCTCAGCAGTTTTTTCTCATGAAATCAGCAGAATTTCTGAGTATAAAATGGGAACAGCAATGGAGATTTTGGACAGAGGAATGAGGCCTTCAAGAGTCTTCAAGAGCCAACACTTTTTAGTAATAAAATTTTTTCTTTGAAGGCTCAAAAAGTCTTAGCCACCTTTTGCTATAACAAATATTATAGGTGGCTAACAAGAGGGAGAGATATACACACATTCTTGTCTTCATTGGAAGAAAGAATGGAGTATTTTGGGATTTGGAAACCATCTGGCATTCGACACTCTTTGAGAATGTGGTAGAGCATTCTGATAAGAGTAGTCGAGGGCCGATATTCTTTGAGGATTATCTATCCCTATAAGAATAGTTCTATGAGGTAATACTCGGTGAACACCTAGGTGGAGTATGTACCTTGGAGACAATGATGATGGTGTCTATAGTCATTGGTCTCACCAACATTGTAGCTCATGATGAGATGGAGTTGTTGGTCAAGGCCTTGCTATGTAACAATGTTGGATTGATATGATGCTAGGGTTACAAATCCAACTCTTCTTATGAGATCTCTTCAGATTAAGAATGACCAAGTACCATTATGAACACCTCCCTAGTTAAGAGGGAGTGTTGAAAAATGTAACTAGGTTCGATCTTCATAATGACTTGTAATTATGATTTAATGTAATGAAGAAGACAAATGAAAATAAAATGTAATTATTGTAATGCTTGCATCATGGGTTTCATGAGAAAGAAGATTTTATTATAGGTCAAAGAATTCGTTTTGAAGTCTTTAGAATTTTGTCATTTTGACATAAACATAATTAGAGTCATGTAAATGAAGTCATATTACATTTTTTAAAGACACATTGTCTATGTAAGAGTATTCTCCAAGACCTTGTCACTAAGCCTCTCATAAGTCAGCGTATAACATGATGAATATCCTCCTTGATGAAGTTGGATTGCCTACAAAGTTCATGTTGGCCTAGAAGCTATATATAAGGTGATGTGGCCTCATTCTAACAAAAATATTTCGGTCAAGATTCCAGAGCTAAAGGGCGAAGAAGGGACTGCAATAAGGTGCGATATAAGGAGGCACATCAACGAAGAAGTGAGGGGTTATATATCTCTGTTTTGGGTATGCTCCCATACCTCACATATCTCAGATAGGTCGAGGTTCTCACAGTAAGAAGATAAGATATGTCTTGAGCTTAAGAGATATATCAAGGTGTTAAAAGGAGGCTGAGGAAGGAGATCGAAGGAAGCTGAAAGGAAGCATTTTTTTAGAGCTACCGAAGTAGAGACTGAGTTTCTCTAGTTAGCAGTACAATGCAGTGCTAAAAGGAAGATCGAATTAAAAATCAAAGAAGAGCAGTAAAGGATAGTGACAAGGGTCTTGGAGGAATACTTGTGTCAAGAGTCTTTTTCATGGTCTTGGTAGTCGTCTATTGAAGCATCTATACAAAGATATTTGCAGGTTTTCCCCTTAAGAGGAGGGGTTTTGGCCTTGGCTTGCAGCCTACATATTGTGTCACTGTTATTGTTTTGGTAATTGTTTGATGTATTGTTCATCGTAATAATAAGAATCGAAGATAAAGAAGCTAAATAATAACACAAGAAGTTATGAAGTAAGAGAATTGAATTAATCATTTCCCTATTGAATTCTCAACAAAAAGGTATGTATTTTGGTGCAGAGAAGAAGACAGTTCAACGAGGGAGAAGGTCTACTTGTTTGGCAGTGCAGCAAAGAAGAAAGACTATGTTTTTGGGTCAAAGTCTGTATCATATATCCGAACTGCAGTAAGAAGAAGTGCCATTCATACAGTGCGAAGAAGAGGAGGGGATGCTGCTATACAGTGCGTGAGAATGCTACTATCAGTGCATGGGAAAGGATGTAAAGCTTCAGTCTTGGGTCATCCTGTTTGGAAATAAACCAAGGATATATATATAGCAAAGAGGATAAAAGACTAGGGACCGAGTCTCCCTAGTGTTAGTGCAGAATGGTGTGGAAAAGAATATCAACATAAGGAGCCAAGAAATAGCAGTGACAAGGTCTTGGAGGCATACTAGTGTTAAGGGTTTGTGTCATGGTCATGGTACTTGTCAATGGAAGATCTATAAGAAGAATTGTTTTGGGTTTTCCTCTCAAAGAGGGAGTGGTTTTGGCCTTGGCTTGAAAAGCCTAAACTTTGTGTCTCTTGTGTTTTGATAAATGACTTGATGAAGGACATAATAAGTTAACTAAGATAAGATCTAAGTAAAGAAGCATAAAAAGTATACCAAAAACAATTATCACGTAAGATAATTGAATTAAACTCTGGCCTAACAAATTCTCAACATGGTTTCAGAGCTAAGGTGTTGAAGACAAGAAAGGGCTATTTTGCAAGAAGACACTCAAATACCAAGACATCAAGAATCGGTTTTCTATAAAGCAAAAGTCAGATAACCACATTGAAGAGTCAATCTTCAGTTCTAAAGAGGTAGTTTTTGGAAAGCCATCTCAAGAAGATCAAGGACCTATACATAAAAAATGACACCATGTAGAAGCCATCACTTTCAACAACTATGTGGTGTTGAAGTCAAATCAACATTATTGGAGACATCATCAAGCCGCCTTGTTGAAGTCAACATCCTTGATCATCATCATCATCATCATGGATCGAAGGTGATCTACCGCTTTACACCACCCTTAAAAGACTCAATCTCAGAGGGAGCTTCTATCTACATCATCATCAACAAGGAAGATGATAGAAGAAGAAACACATCTACTCAAGTAAGTATCTTTCTGACTTCATGTGAATCTATCAAAATGTCTTTTTGCAAAGAAAGCATCAAACTAGTTAGGGTTTCAAACTTTCTTGCATGAAATAAAAGGACAATGAAGTCATGCCAAATACATGAAGGGTGACATAAGAGTCCAAAGGATTCTTATAGAATCTATAAAGGACTCTCTCATCCTTTATGTATCAAAATATAATCTTCAAAAGAAATATATGACAAATTGGTGGAGCTTTTCTCGGAGAGTACTGCAAGGGAAGTAATATATTTAAGAAAAGAACTATACACATTGGAGATGTCTAGAGAGGAGGAAATAACTTCATACTTTATGAAGATTTCTGAAATACAAGATCAATTGCAGGAATTGAGAGAATAAATGTTTGATATAGAAATAACTATAGTGGTGGTGAATCCTTTATTAGAGGGATGAGAAAACTTCACTTCAAGCATTATGGAAATATAGAAGCAACACCATTCTAGGATCTATGGTCTCTATGAGAATTAAAAGAGACAAGGTTAAAGCTAAAGTTGATATAGGATCAAATAAAGAGAATCAAGCCTATGCTGCCATATCAAGGACAAAGGGAAGATTCAATAAGTTTGGTGCTCAAGAAGAAAATATGAAACATGGATAAGATATGATGCTATGTGTGTAATGAAATATTTTCCCAAAACTAATAAGGACAAGAGGAAAAAGGAATAAGCCCATATTGTTGAAAAAATGGAAGAACCAAATTCAAGAAGCCTAAGAAAGATGAAGTGAAAGATCTCTATTATAATTGAGATCATCTTCCTCTTTAAGAGGTATATATCAGGTTGTAAAATAATATGATAGGAAGCATGGTATATTATATAAATGCATCACTCCATGATTGGCATCATGATGGAAGCATTGGAGGAGCACTCATTGTAGGAGGATGTCTGTAATACGTGTGACCTCTATGCTATAAGAGGCTCTTGGGAACCTCACTGAAAACAACATTTATAGAAGGAAGTCATCAAGATCAAAGGTCATCATTCAATAATAAATAAGGAAACAAATGTTGACATTTTCTAAAAGAGTCCTCTTTGAACTCACTGGTCAGAAAGAAAGAAATAGGTTTCCTTGGAAAAATTCTAACTTGCAAATTTCTGGGATTAGAAATGATGACATATTGATGAAGCAGGTCAAGGGAATAAAACTATTCACTCCAAGGAAATCTTTTGCAAGATGACTCAAAGAAAAGAAATGAGGTACATATATATTTATGTTGACACTGGATGCTATGTAGACAGGTAATATGGTTACAGGTAGAAGTATGATCAAAAAAAGAAGAAGCTCTTCCAATGCAGATGTTATTAATATGCATGATCTACACTAGATGAAATCAACATAATATGTCCTCATATGGAATATAGGGTTATTATACAAGGAATTGAACAATGGAAGTTATTAGGAATGAAATAAAATTGTGTGGAAAAAGAGAGAAAAAGGAAGAGAACATGAAAAATTGCACTCATGAAAAGAGGCAGTCAACATCCAAGGAAGCCAAGAAGACTTCAGTAGAAAATGTCCTAGGAAGATATGTAGACTTTGATAGGCATGTAGCTGCCACATCTCTTCTCAAAGATAAGCTACCAATGCCCTAGCTAGTTTATTTCCATTCGGTCTGTAAGCATATTTCAGTTATGTGATATTAATGAAATTAAGTCTTATTTCTGTTGCATCTCTACGTTTATGTGTATTTATGTATTTTATTGTGTTCTTGCATAAGTCTGGATCATTAGGACTGATATAACTAAAATTATATCCAGGTTCAATCAAAATAGAAACAACTTGATCATAAAGCTTACCTTTCATCTCGATAATATATGCCTGATGATCATCTTTCCTATTAGCTAATGTTGCATAAATTCGAGGAATAATCTATCCAACATACCCAAATGTCTATGCCTCTTGAGCACTATAGATCTAAGGTCTACCACCCTGATGTTGTGGATAATGTATCTTGCAATGATCCTTTCCACAAGTCCAACACTACAAAGGCTTCCTACCATCACCCTTGTTTTGCTCCTCAAACTAAAATCCATGTCCTCTGTCAACTGCATTGAATTTATTGTACGACATTGCATTGTCCTTGTTACCTACATTTTGAGGTATTCCTCGCTTCTTATCCCACTTTCCTTTAGCCTTGTCATTACCTTTCCAACCCTGCTTAGGCTCATACTTACGCTTAGAAAGCTCATAAAAATGTTTCAAATTCCCAATTACTTCCTCCAATGTCTAAGGCTCATCATACTCAATCCGATCCTTTAAATCTAATGGAAATCCACAAACGAATCTTTGAACCTTTGTCTTTTCAACCTTTAGATAAGGCACATACCTCAACAACTCCAAGAATTTAGTCATATACTCATAGATCACATATTCAACTCATAGAACTCTTTAGCCTTGTTGTCTTAGTATCTATTTCTTCCTGAAGGGTCTTTTGAATTCTTGCCAATTGATCTCCTTTGTCTTGATACCTCTGACACACTTCACGTCTTCCCACTAGATGTTTTATTTTCCTTAAGACTGAAAATAATTATCCTAGCTTTCATATTCTTTGAATAATCATGTAGCTTGAAGAGCTTCTTCATCCCAAGCATTCATGCTTTTTCCTCTTCTAGTTTCTTCAATTCTCCATCAAAGGTAGGGGGTTTGGCTTTCTTGAACTCATTCGGAAAGTAATTCTTTTCAATTCTCCTATAAGGATGATAATGGTGATGACCATGTTGTATCTATGATCCAAAACTAAAATAGAACCCATAACCACTACCTCTCATGTCAGGTGTATCCATTCATCTACCAACTCTGATTTTGGCATTTATGTCCGATCTATGCCCTCCATGGGACCTGCTACCATATGCCCCATTTGTCCTTTCCTCATGTTCATAATTTATTTGTGGTTGTCCCTATATTTGCAAATATGATAAAATATAAGGGATCACTACATTGACCTATGCATTCTTTTCCTATTCCCTGACAACTATTTCATGCAATTGAATGATTTTGTCATTATCTACCTTGAAACTTCATATTTCTTACTTTAAGCTTATCAAGGTATATGTTATGTTAGGAGAGTACTTATCTCTTTGTTTCTCATATGATTTGTAAGGAGAGTCACGTGAACTATATTCCACCATTCTTCTTGTCATCTTTGATATTCTTGCACACATACCATGTCACATAAACTAAATATAAACATGATCAAACATATCTTAATGAAGTTCGGTGGACGCTATCTTGTCTGCACAATCAATCCATATTAGCACAACATGTGTATATATAATGAAATTTACATATCAATCATCTCAACGTCAACATCATGACGCCACAAGACCACGACAATGACCATCACAATGCATGCATAGTAAACACATCAAAAACTAACATGCATAATAATCACACCTAGCCCATCCAATCCAAGTGTCTGAACCTGGAAGCTCAGATACCAATTTGTGACTTCACCCTCCCCCATTTACCCAAATTCACAAGCTCGCCAAGGTAAACATGAGATGAGTGTCTCTATGACCTGACCCGACCTCCTAGTTCTAGTTAAGGAAGTGGGACCTACAAAATTACCACATAATGACATCCTACAAGGACTACAAGTGAATTAGAGGTTGAAAAACCACCCCAGGTGACAAAACCTTGATTTGGAACCCTTTCTCTCTACCTTGGGCCCACAACTGCACCCATAACAAGGCATGCATTTGGTGTTGAGGCCATAACCACATTCATAAGCCTAGCTTCTAGTGGTTATGACCTAAAATCTTCAGCTATGAGCATTTTGTCTTGGGATCTTTGCCACCTTTCCAGGACAAGTTCCATACCACTACCCAGAATATCCTGAGACTTTCCAGAATCATAATTAACATGAAAAAAAAGCTAAACATTTGATATCAAATCAAAAACTTGACCTAGACTGCATAGAACATACTAGACATTTTTTCAAACACATGGAAAACATGTAAGCTACAGGTCATAAATACATATATGATCATTTTAGTTCGAGATTCATTTGAGAAGAACCAATAAGGCTTTATGCCCTATCCACATAGTTGTAGCAATGCTTATTAATCCATACATTCATTAACCAATCAATAAATAAACAATTCATGACAAGAGCCATAGATGGTACACATCATATAACCAGAAAATAACTAGCATAGGAATTATGGAAACTCAGCCATACTATCACCAACATAATCACTACAAATGCTCATAGATCACAATAGAAAAATGTCTCATATTAACATATGAAAATTCCAACCAAGTCAGGGACTTCCACATACCACCCGACCATAGATTGGGCTAAACCAAATCTCTCTTTCAACCAATCAACCCCGCGCCATATTCCATGAATGAATGTGGGATCTCATGGAATAAACCAAGAAAAAACCAACCAGGGCTTCCAAAGGATAAACCATATTAACTCTCAACCACATTGATTCTGCATTTACAGTCAAACATCACTAACAACAACCAGATCAATCTCTACCCAATTTGTCTAGGGTTCCAGAAACTAGTAAGTCAGCCCACAACCTTCCAGGGCTCTAGAGTGTTTTTCCAACCCGACTCCAAGGATTAGTAACTCAACCCACCAACGACTCCAGAGCATTTTTCCCAACCTAGGCTCAAGGACTAGTAACTCAACTGAAGTTTTTCCAAGTCTTCTAGAGCATTTGTTCCAACCCATAGCCATAAGGAACATGAGCACTAATAAAAAAACAATAAGTGGAAAAACCCACAACACCATGGATATCCAGGAAACGAAAAGGCAAGGTTAAAACCACTGTGAATCCGGGAAAATATCCATGCCAATGACAACACAACTAGAAAATCACATGCATATACCATGCATCGAGAAATCAATAAGGAAATCACACATGCAACATATTACCTGCAAAGAAATCCAACTGTACTTTTCAACCCAAATATTCCCTTGTGATTTCCTAGTTTCCTTTGTCTTCTTTCTCCAATCCAAGTGAATACTAGACTGCTCCAAACATAGTGCAACAATGCTCCAAGATTTCAATAAGTGTGAAAGAGTATGAGAGAATGAAATGATAGCTCCAAAACTGAACTGAAAAAGGTTGTGAACTGATCCTTAGAAGCCTTTTTATCATTGCGACCTTTATTTTCTTCATTTTCCCTTCAATTTTCGTCACATGAAAATTTGTGTCTCTTCACGTTCCTTTTCTTCCATTTTCCTTTATTTTCATAAATAAACTGACAATTATTTCCACTTTTCCTTTGTCGATTTCCATAGCCATAAATTAATCACAAGTCATACCCATCACTATCATTTTTTCCCCAACATTCAGCTTGGAATACATGTTCCATGACCTTGGTATTATTTTATTTATATGGAAAATCAACTAGGGGTTGTTACATGGTGTAACATATATATGTGTGTTGAACATGTGGTCATGAGTTCTGTACTGAAATCAATGAAGGTTTCCATTCAAGGATGAATTAAATAGTAGTGTGTTGATTAATGTTATATGTCATATGCATTGCCTTAGTTTAAATCATACGTATGGTGTGTTGAATTGGTTTATAGTGAGATGATGTCCATGCATTGAAGTTTTATATATGATTTGTATTGGAATATGTGTTAGCATTTTCACATATTATATTAAATCAAATTTTTATATAAATAGAAGTGTATCAAGAATATTGTTGAGATAATAAAAAAACAAACAATAATGCAAAGTGCAATGATTTGATTACTTTGGAAATTGAAAGCTCTTTGGAACCTTTTCCATTCACAAAAAAAATTGTCAACAAATAGTTCATCTTGAAATGCATTATCTCATCTCTAATGTTGGGGTAGTTCTCATTGGAAAAGAGAACTACCATGATTGGTCTAGAAAGATAAATCATACCCTCATTTTCAATGGACTTGGAAAGTTGTATGTGAAGGAGAGGGTGGAAATCCTCTTGAAACGCCCACATTAGACAAAGATCTTGCCATGTGGGAGAATAATAACAAAATGGCCTATGCCTTAGTTGTTGCATTAGTAAATGAAGGGGCGACTCGTCGTCACATTACACCATTCACCAATGCCTTTGATTATTTAAAGAAGTTGAAAGACTTATATGACTCACACTCGGAGCTTGAAGTAGTTCAATTAATGATCAAAATCTTCAATATATAATTGAAATAAGATGATCCCCTTGCACTAGACTTTGAAATTAGAGCTATTATGCATGATATAGAAGCTATCAGGGTTAGAATAGATGCTCCTATGTCAAATTTCATTGAGGCATTGTATACCACATATTCTCATTATCGTGAACCATTACAAGCTAGTGGAAAAGTTAAGAAGATTTACTTTGACTCTCTTGTGGAGAAGTTTTCCAAAAGAGAGAAATATTTTGGAAAGAAGACAATTGCTCAGTCTTCTTAAGAATTTTTATGCCTTGCACAGAAAGAGAAGAATCAGGCACAAAATTCTTCTAGAGGAAGAGGTGGCAGAAAGAAAATAACAAAGGCAAGACGGGAAAGCATTACCAAGGTGGAATATATGATCTTCATTGTATATGTTTAAACATAAATGGACATGATGCATCCACATGCAAGCTCTCTTGGGAAAACTTTAATAATAAAGGAATGAAGAGAACGGAAAAACACCAAATCCAAGGAAAGGTAAAACACCTGAATCCACTCATTATATTGTGGCACATTGCAATGTTGGAGTCATTGAAGACTTAGTTAATGTTTCACTTTCTTCATGGAAAGAGGCAAGGTTTCTTGATTCAAGAGAAAATTTCCACATGTCCTTTCAAAGAGATTTATTTTAAGAATTCAGTGACAATGTAGATAAAGTAGTGTACTTTGCAAACAAGTCAAAACTCAAGCCATATGGACTTGGAACCATCATACTCAAATTTTTGGGTCTCTGTGACTTTATTCTGCATGATGTTCTCTAAATCCCATATTTGTGGAGAAACTTGTTGTCCTTGGTTCACATGCGCTAGCAAGGACACTCCATTCACACGTTTGATGGAAAGTTTGATGTGAGAAAAGCATTATATAACTCACTTGTCATGACTAGGACTGAAGAAGAAAGACTCTTGAAGCTATAAGGAACCTATGCTCGTGCACAAAATTTTGCATACATTTCTCAATATGATAAAGGTACACTACCATATAGTCTCTTATGGAATGCTAAATTTGGACATCTAAACTATGACAGTCTTCATTTATTGAAGAGAAATGGTGTTTCTAGTTTTCCCACCATTCCTAGGAAACTTAAACAATGTGATGTTTGTATCTTAGGAAAACACAACAAATAGTTATTTCATGATTCTCATTCCAGAGCACATATAAATATTGAACAGATTCATTCTAACTTGTGTGGCCATATGCATGTTCCTTCTACAAATGGAAATAAATGCATGATGACTTTTATTGATGAATACACTGGAATGTGTTGGGTATATTTATTGAAGAACAAATATAATTTTTTTGAAACTTTTAAAAACTTCCATGCATGGATTGAAAACAATACACAATCTCATATTGCCTATATTTGTACTAATAATGGAAAATAATAGACTTCAAATGAATTTGAAAACTATCTTCGCTAGCATGGGATTTAACATCAAACAACCATGCCTTATAATCCTCAACAGAATGGTGTAGCTAAAATAATGAACATGACAATATTAAATATGGTAGATTCAATGTTGTTTTAAAAAAATGTAAAGCTAGTGTTTTGGGTTGATGCAGTTCTATGTGCAGTGTCTATTAAGAACGTGTGCCCATCTCATGCTCTAAAAACAAGACTCCTTATGAATTTTTGTGATCCAGATTTATGAAGGAATGAAATTAAATATAGATTTAAAAAAAACACTGAGATACCATGAAACAAAACTTCAATTAATAAATAGAAACTGTTTAAAATTGTTTACATGTAGAAAGGAAGTAAACTAGCTCATATCATGGTAGCTTATCTCCGAGAAGAGATGTGATGGCTACTTTCCATATGAACTGAGTAACAATGAGGATCTAAAGAATTTTTATCATCAAGAAATAATGGAAAACCCTAAACATCCAAAAACCTAACCTTAGGAAATGAAATGCCAAAAGCTTGTGGGCCTGTTGGGGTTACTTGGAACGTAAACTTCCTAGGAGCGTAACTTTGGCATACAATATCCATGTGGTGCGCACATATCACATTAGAAAGGTCTATTTGAGGAAAACAACTTTTGACTGCAAATGTGTAGTAGCCTCATGTTTTCCTATTTCTCCAAAAAACACTGTTTAGGGCCTAAAACAAGCTCCAAAATTTTAGGACCCGAAAATTTTCCAAAAATATAAAATTGTCGAAATAGGAAACCTGTTCTGGAACTTGGAAAAAGGAAAGAAAAAAATGTTGGGGTTCAAAGTGGAATAGGAAGGTGGCCACCAATATCCTCATGGATCAGTCCCCCCCACCTTAGGAATAAATGGTCCCTAATGTGTTGATTGCATCCATGAGATAGAGAAACTTCTGCTTAATTTGGTCCCTAGTGAGCCAATTTCCTTGTTGCAGGAGCTGGCCAACTTTGATAACCTGATATAGCTAGATCCTCAATTGGTGAGTTTTTTTAATTTGTGTATCCATGATTCGGTCATTTGTGGCATGTTCAATGCAATATGGATTGATATTTGTTGGTTTCAATTGCTTAACAATGTCTAATGTGTCCAAAAATGGTGGAAAGTATGGTTGAAGGCGGTCCACATTTAATACGTGCTAAGGAATGGAGGGATACTTAGCTTGAAAGAATTGTCACCCACGACCTTGGTGATGGTGTAATTCTTGTATCGAAATGGTTGAAGCTTTCGATGGCCTTCAACAAGGCATTCCTTCTATGGATGCAACCACACCTTGTCGTCCACTTGAAACATATGTGGCACACGATGTTGATCATGATGTTGTTTATACTTGGCATTGGATTTATCTAGGATATCATGAACTTGTTGGTGGATGTGTTGGATGCGTTCAATAAACCTAGTGGCTTTATCAATTTCGTGTTGTTGATGTGCGGAATTTTTTCTGTGTAGTTTCAAAAGGCATGGCAGCACCAATCAGGCACAATGGTTGAAATCCCAGGCCCACTTGAAATCGAGCTATGGAGAACTCTATTATAGTTTTGTTTCATATAGGGAAGAATCTCATCCCATATCCACATATTCTTGGAGTTGTACACACATAGTATGTGCACTATCATCTTGTTGACAACCTGTCTAGACATCAGTTTGGGGATGGAATGCAGTCGACTTGGTGAGCTTGGTGCCCAACAATGACTAGAGGCTCGACATAATGTGCTAAGGAACTTGTCCTAATTTGATATAATGGCCTGTGGGATTCCAAAATGCACCCACACTCATTTGAAGAAGATTTTGGCAATGCCTTCTGTTCTGACACTCTTCTTGAAAGAAACCAATATAGCCATCTTATAAAATCCATCAATGATCACAAAAACATAGTCATTACCATGATTTTTAGAAGGAAGGCCAGACATGTAATCCATGGAGATGGATTCCCAAGGCTGGCTAGGAGTAGGTAAAGGAGTATAGAGACCTTTCTCTTAATGGTTGGCTTAGCGATGGCACATACAATGCAAAATATGATATATTTTCCAACATCCTATCATATTTTTGACCAATAAAAATATTTTTGCAATATTGCCACTATTTTTTCTAGACCAAAATGTCATGTGACCCGACTGTAGTGCGCCTCCCAAATTATTTTGGCACACTCGCTTGAAGGAACATAAAGGTTCCCCAATAGCATAATAGTGTGTACTAGAGGTGGAAGTATGGTAATTTCTTTCCATCCATCAACATTTGGTATGCATTGGTGAATTTTGGATAATTTTTGTACAATTACATCCATCTAGAAGTATAGTGCCCACAAGAGTTAATAACAACGGTCAATGCCATAACCAGGGGCCAACTGAAGAAATCTACAATTTTATTGGTATTCCATTTATTGTGTTTGATATTCAAATTAAATTGTTGCAGATATGTGGACCATTTTTTATGGCTATTTTTCTGCAACTTCCCTTATGTCTGTATAAATTGAAGAGGTCAATGATCTGTGTGGATGATAATCTCCTTCCCAAAAATATAATTTTTCTACAGTCAGAATGATTGCATGATGGAATACATCTCATTATCGTAGGTGTGTTATTTTTGAATCGTATTGGATATTTTCTCATTGTGATGGGCCATAAGATTCCCTTTTTGGGTGAGAATTACACCAATAGCATAGTCAAAAGGCATATGTCTCAATTTCAAATGGATGTTGCAAGTTTGGAATTGTGAGTGCCAGCATAAAGTAAAGGTAGTGTTTCAGCTCAGTGAATGCCTTCTATTGGGACTCAGGAAAAAAAAATTGATTTCTCTCTGCCCTTGGTAACTTGAATCAAAGGCTAAGTGATATGAGATAACCCCAACACGAACCTTCGATAAAAATTGGCAAGGCCCAAAAAGCTACGAAGCTCTATTAGAGTTGTCAGGGTGAGCCAATCCCAAATGAGTTGTATCTTAGCCGGATCCACATGCACACCTTGCTCATCAATGATGTAGCTCATATATTGGACTTGGTTCATGCCAAATTGGCACATAGTTTGTGTTGTCATGGAGTTTGAAGGACATGTTGAACATGCTGCGAGTTCTCTACCCAACTGTTATTGAATATGAGGATGTAGTCTAGATATAAAACCGTGAATGAGTTGGTAAAAGGCTGCAAAATGCAATCCATCAGCCTCATAAAATTTGCAGGGGAATTTTTCAACCCAAAGGGCATGACCAACCACTCAAAAATGCTCTCCTTGGATTTAAAGGGGGTCTTCCATACATATGTCGGTCCTATTTGTTGAGAATGCAACAAGATGATGGAGCTTAGTGAAAAGAAGTCGCCTTCACTGAGTGGGCCCGCAGGCTATTTTTGGCGCAAAGTCTATTTTTAGACTATGTCTATTTTTAGACATATGGATCATGGTCTATGAGTTGCGGGATGCTATTTGTGGATGGTTGGTTAAGTCGGGAAAAATAGATGGACTTCTATTTTTAGACATACAGGGTGGAATCTATTTTTAGATTGCCAGTCTAAAAATAGATATGTCGAATATTATTAGCTCTTAATAATATTTGGACTATAAGCATTATCTTATTCTCTTGGAGCACTTCAGTTAAGTGCACAAATGTGGCATAGGAGCTGACAGAAGGAATTACGCTATTCCTAGGGGTTAAGTGGAGCTATCGCATGGAGACTTCAGTTAGAACTCATGTGACAGAGTTTGGTGGAGTTGATTGAGGAGTTAATGGAGTTGTGTTCAGTTTAACTAATCTAAACATAGTTGAACTAGTTGTATTTAGTCCAAATGATTAATACACTAGTGAAGAGTGGTGTGAATTAATTATTAATTAATTCACTAATTATAAACTCATTAATCAACTAAAGAATACATCAGTTAGCTGCCGGTGCATGGACAGTTCAGTGGAGACCAGTGTTAGAGGTGGGTGAAAGGGTGAGTCTACTATCAGTTGTGACTATAGCTGTGCATGATATTTTCACACACATTGATTGATATTGCCAATGAGAATTGCGCAGTACAAGCCAAGGGGATTTGAACTTGGATCTCACAATTAACCATCTTGGATTGCGCATTAGAGGCAGGCTAACAGGTGGATGAGATTTGAACTTGTGACTTGTTCATATCTGAGCTTGTGTAGGGTGTAACAATTGGAGATAGTGATGAGAGCTTGTGAGGAGTTTGTAATATGTATTGTTACATGTTCTCTATCATTATAATATACAGATAGCTGGGGGTTTTCAGTTGTAAGCTTTCCCCATTACATACTATGTTGATATGTGTGATTGATTAATGTTCAATGTGCCGCATGCGATTGTTTTTAATTCCGTGAATTGATGATCATATGATCAATGGTAGAGAGATTATGTATTAAGATTATGTATTATGCATGAAGCTCAAATAGTGTGTAATCAGGATAATCTCAGTGAATAACTCATCTATTATTCAAATTTCTACATGGTATCGGAGCAAAGTTAATCATCGGATCTATTACAGTGATTACATTTTATTTCTTGAGGCAGAGTCTGTAAGAGGGCCATGTAGCCTCTGGATTCATCCGTTTTGTGAAAGGTGAAAAATCCAGTAAATGCCCCTACAGTCGATCTCTGTACTAGAAATACTTTTTTCTCACAATTTCAGATCAGAAGCGGTTCAATTTTGAGCTGGTGGAATTAGAATTTGCAGCAGTGTTTTCTTGGTGTCGAAGTCAAAATGTCTTTCAACGGATTGCGATTGGAGTATGCCCTTGAGGGCAGCTCGAATTATATTGCATGGAAGGACAAGATGGAGGTGGTGTTAGATGACAATGGGTTGAAGGAGTTCATAGATGCTGAAGTCCCAAAGCCTACTGATGTTGCTCAAGTTGAGGCTTGGAAAAAGAAGATAGAAAAATGTCGAAGGATTCTGTTGGAGGGCGTGAAGGATCACATAGTGTCCAGCCTACATGGAAAATCTTCTCCATACTTGATGTGGAAAGCGTTGATAGATTTATTCCAAAGCAAGAGCGACCAAAGGAAGTTGGCACTCAAGGATAAACTCATAAACATAAAGATGGAGAAAGGCGACAGTATTCCCAAGCACCTCACAAAGTTCACCCAATGCAGGGATGAGCTGGGAAGTGTGGGGGTGACTGCAGATGATGAGGACTTGGTGAGATTGGCTCTCCTTGGGCTTCCGAAGAGTTGGCATTTCTATCAGGACTCTGTCAATGGTCGGGAGAAATTGCCAGGATGGGAGCGACTTTGGTCGGATCTTGTGCAAGAGGAGATAAGGCGAAGTACCAGGGAAGGATCTTCATCAAAGGCATCTGATGAAGGAAATTGCGCTTTGGCTGCCAAAGAAAAGAAGGGGAAGAGCAAGAAATATTCTCAATCCGGTGCGAAAGGCAAGAAGCAGGACATGTCCAAGGTGAAGTGCTTTCACTGTCACCAACACGAACATTATGCCACAAATTGTCCGCAGAAGAAGAAAAATAAGAAGGCTGCTGGATCTGCAGCGGGAGAGGCCTTAGCCTCGCAGTTTCAGCTGGATTTTTCGCAGATCGCATGCTTGGTATCAAGTGTGATGGGTTCAATTTAGTTCTTGGACAGTGGTGCATATTTTCACATGACAGGAGATCGAGATTTGTTTTCTGATCTGGATGAGAAAGATCTTGGAGTGCACATCGAAATGGGCGATGATGGTAGATACAGTGCGACTGGTATCGGTACCATTTCCTTTGAGAGGGAGTTTGGTAAACCCTTCGTATTGAAGGAAGTGATGCATGTTCCAGGATTGAAGAAGAATCTTATCTCTGTGGTGATGTTAGAAGACAAGGGATATGATGTTGTCTTCAGCAAGGGAAAGGCTTTCCTGCACAATAAGACAACTGGAGAAACCCGAAAGATAGGGGTTCGAGTCAAGAACCTTTATCAATTGCAAGTAGATGGCTGCACAGCAATGGCATGCAAGGCAGAAGGAGTGGTGAGCTGGGATGATGGCGAGCTATGGCACCGGAGATTGGGCCACCTTCACCATGGAGCTTTGAAGATACTGCAGTAGATTTCTATTGGGATTCCTAAGGGTACTCTTGCACAGTCAGATCAGTGCAAGGGATGTACCTTGGGAAAATTTGTGAAAGCCACCTTTCACGAGAAGGATAGTCGCGCCACGACGATTCTTGAGAGAATTCACACAGACATGTGTGGACCTTTCTCAGTAGCTTCGACAGCAAAGCACAGGTACTATGTGATATTTGTTGATGATTTTTCTCGGAAGTGCTTGACTTTCTGCGGTCGGAGCCCGAAAGCCCCAAAGTTCGTGAGTCCAAGGCGCCAGTTGAGAAGGAATAACAATTCCGTGCTGTGTGAAGGAATCCGCGTAATAACAATGGTGGTGAATTCATTCCTCTGCGAATTCAAGACTTTTTGCAACGTAAGGAATTCGAAGAGAGTCAGAAGACCATAAATCCATGTACAGGAATGGGTTGTCGTTTTTAAAGGCATCCATCGTGGGTGTTGTGCGGTGCGACACAAAGTGATCGTGCCTACCTATTCATCAAGTGAGTAACAATACCTAAGAAAGAGTATATATGTGCAGAACCATTGTCCTCACAAGATACTTGGCATGAGTACACCCGAGGAGGCGTTTTCGGGTAAGAGGCCTGATATTTCCCATTTGAGGATTTTTGGTTCACCTGTTTACATTCATGTGACGAAGGATGCCAGGAAGAAGCTGGAGCCAACCGCAGAGGTTGGGATATTTGTGGGGTACACTGATACGCCCCACAACTATCATGTGTATTTGCCAGACAGTCGCAAGAATGTTGTGCGACGAGATATCAAATTTCAGGAGGAGAAAGCCATGAAGTGTTCGCTTGAGAGGGAGCCACACTTGCATGCAGAGGAGGAGCTATTAGTTCCTAAGGATGAGCTTCAGGGTGTGAATTAGCCACAAGAGGAAGTTCATGGAGTGGAAGAAACCACTCATGCAGCGCCAACCATCATAGGGCGGAAGCGCACTACGGAAGCTAAGCGACTGGCTCAAGATGCAGAGAAGGTTGTAGGAGCACCTACATCACAACGCAGACAGAGACATTCACCGGACCGGTACACTGGATACGTGGCTCTTGTGAGCAAATGTGTCTTGACAGAGCCATCCTCTTTTGAGGAAGCTGTGGAGGACCCTGCATGGGTAGATGCCATGGTGGAAGAGTATGATTCGATTGTTAGAAACAGTGCATGGGAGATTGTCCCGAGGCCGGAGGGGAAATCAATGGTGGGTTCAAGATGGATTCGTTGTGCGTAAAGGTGCAGTCGACGAGGGTGTGGAGAAGCATAAAGGGCACGGTCGCCCGAGGCTTTCCCGCGGGTATAGAGGGGACGATTATGAGGATATCTTTTGCACTGCCGTGTTGGGTATTTCTTCCATACGGATGATCCCAGTCTTCCTTCTCAACAGCAGAGTGAAGGGTACATTCATCAGATGGATGTGAAGACCGTGCTTCTCAATGGGATCATTGAGAGAGGAGGTGGTACAGAGCAGCTCGGCGTTTCCAAGATCTCTTCGGGCCACGCAAGTCGCATGTGTGTGTCAAGAGAGCATTGTATGGGTTGAAACAAGCACCTCGTGCTTGGTACACACGGATAGACAGTTATTTCACCGGACTTGGATTCTCCAAGAGTGAGGCGGATCCTAACCTATACCAGATTGTGGTGGAGGGTAAGTCGCTGATCATTGTACTTTATGTAGATGATTTGATTTTGACAGGTGATGAGCTGTTGATACTCTCATGCAAGGATGATCTTGCAAAAGAGTTTGAGATGAAGGACTTGGGCCTCCTTCATTATTTCCTGGGATTGGAAATTTGGCAGCGCAGTGATGGACTGTTTGTTTCTCAAGGCAAGTATGCCCGGGAGATACCGGAGAAGTTCAACATGCATGGCCGCAGGCCTGTTGATACTCCTCTTCCTGGTGGTTGGAGGAAGGAGGATGCTACTTCAGCAGAGGTAGTGGATGCCACTATTTATCGACAGTTGGTGGGTCGCTGCGATCTCAAGTCAATACCTACCCGATAATAGTTATGTTGTTAACCAGCTCATGTTATGGTTAAGCCAACCAAGCTCTTCCGGAAGATGTACATGTATTGTATATCTTAGAGGCACACTCTGGACATGCGTGATCAGGTAGAGACAGAGGATGAGGGGTGGAAGCTGCGGTGTGGCTTCGGCTCGATGCGTATCGACAGAAGCCCAATACATGGGTAGTAAAGCATGTATATCTGTAGGACCTTCGCATCGGGTTCACAGCTTTCAAGGCGAAACAGTAGCTTTTGCATCCTGGCACTCGCCCGGCGAGAGGTCGGTGAGTATATGGCAGCAAGCTTGGCTGCATGCGAGGCCATATGGATGAGGAAGATCCTGGTCGGGTTGTTCGGGTCACACTTGGAGCCTACTGTGATTTATTGTGATAACCAGAGTTGCATTAAACTCTCGGCTAATCCAGTATTTCATGATAGATCCAAACACATCGACATCAGGTACCATCATATAAGAGATTGTGTGCAGCGGAGAATCATGTTACTTTCATATGTTCCCACGGAGGATCAGGATGCTGACATCTTGACAAAGGTGCTCACCAGGAGAAAATTTGAATTCCACAAAGGCAGGATAGGGTTTTGGTATAATCCATATCTTGTTGAGAGGGAGTGTTGAGAATGCAACAAGATGATGGAGCGAGAAAAGGTCGCCACCAAGGGGCCCGCAAAGTTATTTTTAAGCAAAGTTCATTTTTAGACATATGGATCATGGTCTATGAGCGGCAGGATGCTATTTATGATGGTTAGTCAAGTTGGTGTATTGCATGGACTTATTTTTAGACATATCGATGGAGTCTATTTTTAGACCTGCTAGTCTGGGGTGTAACAGATCGGGGCCGAATATTATTAGCTCTTAATAATATTTGGACTATAAAACATTATCTTATTTCTCAAGTACCTCAGTTCCTCGAGTCACGGATGTAGTGCACATGCAACTCGATGGGCGAATATGCTATTCCTAGGTTTAGTTGGAGCTATTGCACAGGGTTGACTCGCTAGAACTCATGTGGCAGTTTGGTGGAGTCGATGTGAGATGAAATGATGGAGTTGTGTTCAGTTTAACTTAGTTGAACTAGTTGTATTTAGTCTAACTGATAAATACACTAGTGATGAGTGGTGTGAATTAATTATTAATTAATTCATTAATTATTAACTCATAAATCAACTAAAGAATACATCAGTTAACTGCAGTGCATGGACAGTTCAGTGGAGACCAGTGTTAGAGGTGGGTGAAAGGGTGAGTCTACTATCAGTTGTGACTATAGCTGTGCATGAGATTTTCACACACATTGATTGAGATTGCCAATGAGGATTGTGCAGTACAAGCTAGTGGGATTTGAACTTGGATCTCACAATTAACCATCTTGGATTGCGCAGTAGAGGCAGGCTAACAGGTGGAGGAGATTTGAACTTGTGACTTGTTCATATCTAAGCTAGTTAGTGTGTAACAATTGGAGATAATGCTGAGAGCTTGTGAGGAGTTTGTACTATGATTGTTACATGTTCTCTATCATTATAATATACAGATAGTTGGGGGTTTTCAGCGGTAAGCTTTCCCCATTACATATTGTGTTATATGTGTGCTTTATTATGTTTTAATGTGCACATGCGACTGCTTCTAATTCCGCAAATTGATGATCAATGGTAGAAGAGATTATGTATTATGAATGAAGCTCAAATAGTGTGTAATCAGGATAATCTTAGTGAATAACTCATCTATTATTCAAATTTCTACACTATTGGAACTTGGTGATAGCTAAAATTGAAATCAATCTTGCTGAAGTACTTAGCCCATTGAGGTGGTCAAGAATGTCATCAATATATGGGATCATATACCTGTTCATGACAATGATTTTATTCAGTGTCTAATAATCAATGTAGAGTCTCTAGGTCCCATCCTTCTTTTGTACAAGTATAAGTACAGGGTGAGGAACTTGGTCGAATGTGCCATTTTTGTAGTAACTCCTAGTATGCCACTTCATTTCCTCATTTTCCATAAGAGAGTGGTTTTATATTGGCCCATTAGGTAGAGGTTTTCCAAGAGTCAGATCGATTGAATGCTTGACCTAACAGTACAAAGGTACCCCTGTGGCTGAGGAGAAGATGTACCTGTACTCTTCCACGGCCTTATCCACTTGATTCTGATGCACAGAGGAACCCTTTCTACGGACCATGGATGTGGCTATGATATTATTCTTATTTTGAGAACAAATTAGACAAAAAAAAAATCCTGGTCTAGGAGATGATCTTACTGCATTTCTTAGTAAAGATCAAATAAATGGCGGTAGGCAGGGCTACCTTCGGTATCCTATATAGTTTTCTACCCAAAGTAATAATGACAGTGTGAGGTATAAAATTATACATGACATGATGCTTCCACAAGTAAGGTTAGCCTAATTAAGCATAAAAAAATTCAAGAGGAGAAACATCGCATAGTTCCTTGTCCTTGAAGGGCTTGATGTTGTAGGGAAGAAAATGTTGTTTCTTGACACGGAGATCTAATCCTCGATGGAGCCACACGATGGTGTATGGTTGCTAGTGTGGTGTAGTCAGTAAGTCCAACTGCTTAGTGACCTCTGCTGAGATGAGGTTATTTTGGCTCTAATTGACGACAATGAACTACAACAGAGAACCCTTCACCCACATCTGTGAGTGGAAGAGACACTCCCCCTCCTATGGATATTCAAGCTCAATCTTATGGACCTTGGTGGTGGAAACAATGGCACTGGTTTCTGCATCAATAATTTTCTTCCCCTTGTCAATTTTTGGATCAAAGTCAGAAAATGCATCTAACTCTGAAGCTTTTAGCTCAGCCACTAATGATTGTTGCATGAAACTCATTTTTGTTGTGGGTGGGGCTCTTATGGAACTCACACCACTTCCATGTGTCCTTCTTCTTCGTGGTGCTATTTTTTTCTTGTGGCTTCAATGGGTTTTCTTGGGTCACTCCACCTAGTTGGGAATCATGATTTTCATTATACCAAAACTTGAAGGTGTTAGTCAACGATCACATCGCCAGAGATAAGGATCCATGAGAGGTGATTATTCCATGTCGTGAAATACATGGGGAGCATTGGTTTATCCAATTTCCAACAATATCCCCCCCCCCCCCCCCCCCCAACACAAGTTGGTTGTGTATTGAACTCGTGACCTGCACTCTGATACTACTTTTTGGGAATCACGATTGTCGTTAGATCAAAACTTGCTGGTGTTAGTCAACGATCGCATCACCAGAGATAAGGATCTATGAGAGGTGATTAGTCCATGTCGCGAAACACATAGGGAGTGTTGGTTTATCCAATGTCCAACACACCTTGCTCTATCCTTTGTTTTGCAGTTTGGAGGTTCCATTTCCCTCCTTCGGATTCATAGATCCAAAGTCTTGTTTCTTCTGTTTAAATTTTTTCTCGATCTTGATAACATATCGGTATGTTGCACCAAGCGAGGATATGTATAGGAACTACATTTTTTCCTAGATGTATTTGTGCAAATAACCAAGGTACTTGAATACTTGATACCCAACTTCGTGCGTAGAGTAGAAAAATATATGTGAACTCTGACACGTCTTGGTCAATTTCCTATCATAGTGTGGTTTATTCATATGTACTTATATTCATAGCTACCAAAAAGGTAATGTTGTTCCTTGAAGACATCTTAGCAGTAATTCCAATAGGGTGTGGCTGAAATTAGTGAGGGTTCCTCCTTGCCCTATGCTCATAGTAAATTTCCCACCAGTCCTTGACATGGGGGGGTGGCTTTGAGGAGTGTAAAAGTAATATTTTCCCTATTGAAAAAATTATGGATGAAAAAATATCCTTCCAACAAATTTAACCATCTATCTAGAGCATCTGAGTCTATATGGCCTTCAAATATAGGAATGTTAAAGTTCACTTGTACCTTAACCCACCAATCCTTGACATGGGGGGGGGGGGGGTGGATTTGAGGAGTGTAAAAGTAATATTTTCCCTATTGAAAAAATTATGGACCAAAAAATATCCTTCCAGCAAATTTAACCATCTATCTAGAGCATCTGAGTCTATATGG
Organism: Pinus albicaulis; assembly: GCA_034641835.2. Taxonomy (NCBI): domain Eukaryota; kingdom Viridiplantae; phylum Streptophyta; class Pinopsida; order Pinales; family Pinaceae; genus Pinus; species Pinus albicaulis. The sequence continues at coordinate 1,587,090,352 of CM076578.1, forward strand.
CCTTCAAATATAGGAATGTTAAAGTTAACTTGTATCTTAAAGGGGGCGTCTCCTCCAAAGTGACTGTTGGATGAATATGCTTCACCTGTTGATACCCGCCAAAGGATATGGGAAAAAATACCCATCAACTAATTCCTTTTTCGCTTAAGGGCCTCTTCGAGCAACCATTTGAAAGGATCTTCTACTCCCTCATATTTCTTTTCTTCTACCATGGAAGGTCATCATGGTCGGGGAGGTCCGTCTTGCAAGGGTTCAACTAGTTCAAGTCCCAACTCCTTATACCTTGACCTCGTTGGGGACATGTGATCTGAATAGGAATATTAGCGTGTGTTGTGCTAAGATACAACTCAAAATATAAACAAAGAGCTTGAGGATTATGAGGTAAATTGCAAGTTAAACATGAATTTTTATGTGTTTTTATGTGAATTTATTGAGAAAATTAACATAAAAAAAACACTAAACAACAACATCTAACAGACGTGAACATCACCATAAATAGTAACACAAAAATAGATGATGAAGGAGTTCACCCCACCTAGGCTACATCTCCTTGGTCCAACTTCCAATGGCTTGGACCTCTTCTATTATGCTCAAAAGTGCGATTACATATGTTTACAATGCTCAAACAACTCTAAACCTTGTTCCATCAGCTCTAGAATGCCCAAAAATGTCTGTGTAGCCTCTTTCTACCTCGAATTTGGTAAAAAAATCATCAAGTTATGATCTCCCCTAATTCCTCCACTATTCATTCTACTAAACCCTAAAAATCTGGCACTGAATCCAAAATTTCGCCCCCAAAAGCACTAACGGAGCGCCAATCCACCAAAAACTGGGCGAAATTGTTAGGGCATTAATTTTCCCTATAACACATATAGTCTGAATTTTGTATTATAATGCATTGGTGCATTATATATATATATATATATATATATATATATATATATATATATCCAAGTGGCTTGTGCTACCTGTCATCATTTAATTTGCAAGGTGGACACATGATGACATTTAATGTAACAGTGAGTGGGGCGGCTAGCTAGCTGACAGTCTAGTTGCTCCGGCAGTTACAGTGGCAGTCTTTGGTGGGCTTTTCACATATTGTGGTGTCGACGCCATGTTAGGGCTTACAATTATTCGAGGGCGGGGAGAGGGGAGCATGGGGCTAGCCTCTCACCCATGGTCCCACCCCCAGCGGTGACTAGGGCTAGGGCTAGACCTCGACCCCCACCCCCAAGGTGCATTCCATATGACAAAAAAATCAAACGAAACTCATAGTATTATAAGAAACATAGTCATGGTGCAATGGTAAAGGCTCTCTGCTCGGTACTTGGAGGTTGTGGGTTCGACCCCCACCTGCTCCGCTCAGATGCAACCCAAAATTTTGGTGCCCCTCAGGCTGCCACGTGGTAGACCTTGGCTGGGCCATGTGGTAGCTTGTGATTGGCCACCAAAACCACCAATCATAATTCACCAATTAAAACCAACAAGAACATGCCACTTGGCACAATTCCATTCGCCGATGAAAACCATTGACCAAGTCAACCTACCAATCACCCTACCACGTAGGCATGTCCAATCATCTGTACAGACTGTTGACTGGGTTGTCCTCCATTTAAAAAAAAAATGCATGTTTGACAAAGTGGACAAAACATGTTTCTGGGAGCATACGGTGTCGGTTTTCCACGAAACAAGTTGCATCGGATTTAGAAAAACGAGATCTACACGGTCGTTTAGGTTCCACATTATTCCGACAACTTTCATTTTTGAGCACTTGATCACGCCTCCTCACTGTAAGATTTTGGACCCAAAAATATCTCTCATTATTGAACATGTGGATGAGGGTACAACCCCCTCACCCTTCCAGTCTCAATCCACTGTAATTTTCCCGAATGCAACATTTTGAGCTTTTCATGAAAACTGATATTTTTCCTTGATTCTGGAGACCCTGTCTTGCTGTTGTAGATACCATCATGATGCAATTTCCCAGAATTTGTAGAACAATAAAATTTCCTTGAAGAAACAAACTTGTTCCCACCTCGGTCATCAATCAAAGTAAACTTGAATAACTTGAAAACTTTCTCACCTCGAACACTGTCAACATGACAATTTTTAGCTTATCTTGCCTTGTACTTGTGTCAAATTTTGACCAAGTGTTTTCACCATTTCCATGTGCCATTTTGAAACCCAAAAGAAGTAATTTTTTAACCTATGCCTTCTTTTTCATTTTTCTTTGCCGCTTTTTCTTTGATTTTGGAACCATTCGGAACCGACATTTTGTTCCCATCACTGTTCAACAATGATGTGGACTACTGCAAATATTTCACTTCTTGTTTACCTATTTTCAAAGGAAACATATTAGAGCCCTGAAACATATTATTACAAACACTAGAAACTTCAATGAAATCATCCTGTTCATTAAATGATGCATCTTCTTTAAATTTCTCATTCAAAACATCATTATGCTTGAACATTAACAAAGCCAATTTTTGACTTGCATTCACTATTCTCTTCATTTCTCCTGCATGTATAATAGACAAACTCATCCTATTCTTATGCGCTCTAACTATGTACTCAATTCCATTCTTGAATAAGTGGTACTTATTCTCATGGTGATGAAATATTTTCCTCCTATCATAAATATAAGGACTTCACAAAACAATACCTGAAATCTCGAACGAAACTACATCAAGTTAAACTTCGTCAAGAAATTTTGAATTGATTGCAAACCTTAGGATGCACTTTCTTGTTACCTGCAAGTTTGCATTCTTACATATCCAACCTAAAGGATAAGGTCTTGGATGTGTACAGTTTCTAGATTTAACCTCTTAACTAAGTCTTCAAAAATAAAATTGGCTTGAGAACCACTGTCAAATAGTATGTCTATTTTGGTATGATTTGAAACAACTCTAATAGGAAAGAGGTCAATTCTTGTATCATCATCTTGAGTTACATTAGAACAAATTTAATAAATAGTGATTACTATGTTCTTACCTTTCAAAAACATTGTTGTAATCTTGGTTTCATCTCCTGAATCTAAACCTAAGTCATGGTCAGTGATTGCACCTATTTTCTCCTTTTCCTTGGTTTTAAGTTTGTTGGGCTTCAACTCTGGATTGAGTTGCCAACAATGTTCTTCATCATGGCCATTTTTATAACAATGTTTACATGTGATTTTATCTTTCTCTATTTTAATAGAACCATTTTTCTTTCCTTTTCCATTAAATTTACCCTTTCCTTACCTTCATACTCAAGGAAACTATCACTTTTCTCATCTGCACTATGTTTCCCTATTGATTCTAGATGTGTGGCTTGAACACAAACCTCATCTAAGTTTGTGGGATTGAACATGAGAGTAGTATGTCTAAGATAGCTATGCAAATCCCCAATATACTTTAACAAAGAGTCTTGAGAAGATAAATTGACACCCAAATCTAGTGCTCTTCTCATAAACCCTTGTATATAATTTTGAACACGTTGTCCCTTTAGTTGTCTAAAATTCTTCCAGTCCATTATGTATTTTTGTATATATGCTATAGGGTAAAAATTCCTTCTAATTGCAATAAGGAAATCAAACCAAGATATTTTTTATGTTACCATGGTTTTTCATCTCTTATTATGTCTTGTCTTCCCACCATACTAGTGTTGCACCCTCCAATCTCAAGGAAGCTAGTTGAATATTTGTGTCATCATCTTGAAGGTTTTGAATTCTGTAGTATATCTCCAACTCACAAACCCAATTTTAAAGCTTCTCTGCATTCATTTCACCATTATACATAGGCAGCTCAAATTTAATATCAAGTTTTAACAAGGGTTGTTTACCAATTCCTTTTGAGGTAGGTTGATGATTATGAGTAAGGGTTGTAGTAGTGGAAGAGGATTAAGATGAAGGTGAAGATGGTGGTGAGGATGATGGTGGAGTATATGGTGGCTTATCACCATTTCTATTACCTCCTCCTCCTGGATAGCCCTCTCCTCTAAGAAGCCTGGAGCTTTCACCCTACAACCTTGTGTTCCTCTCTTCATAGAGGACCTTCACCATCTTTGTCATGTCAAAGAAAGCCTTCCTAAAAGCCTTCTCATCCTCTGACATGTTGTCATTTCATCCTTCATGAGACATGCTTACTGAAGCCTCAAGTACAATAGGAGGTGAATCTTGTGGTGGAAATTGTGGAAACTGTGTCCTCCTTCTCCTTGCTCCAATTGGAGAACTTGCACCCACAATCTTGCCTTCTCCTCTCTTGAGCTTCAACCTTGTAAGAATTTAAAAAATTGCAAAACAATTAAATCCTCCTTGCACAAGTAAACCTAGTGCTCTGATACCAACTTGATCTGAATAAGAATATTAGTGTTTTCTATGCTAGGATCCAATTCAGAATATAAACAAAGTTCTTGAGGATTATGAGGTAAATTGCAAGTTAAACATGAGTTTTTATGTGAATTTATTGAGAAAATTAACATAAATAAAATGAACAACAACATCTAACAGACATGAACATCACCATAAACAGTAACACAACAACACATGATGAACAAGTTCACCTCGCCTAGGCTACATCACCTAAGTCAAGCTTCTAATGGCTTGGCTCTCTTCTATTATGCTCAAAAGTGTGATTACATATGTTTACAATGCTCAAACAAATTTGAAACCTGTTCCATTAGCTCCAGAATGCCCAAAAATGTCCATGTAACCTCTTTCTGCCTCGAATTCGATAAAAAACTCATCAAATTAGGATCTCCCCTAGTTCCTCCACTATTTGTTCTACAAAACCCTCAAAAACTGGCATCGAACCCACAATTTTGCTCCCAAAAGTGCTAATGGATCCCGAATTTTGCCAAAAATTGGGTAAAATTGTTGGGGCATTAATTTTCCCCATAATGCCTATAGTCTGAATTTTGTATTATAATGCATTGGGGCATTATATATATATATATATATAGATAGATAGATAGATAGATAGATAGATAGATAGACACACACACACACACACACACACACACACATATATATATAGTTTGTGTTACCTGTTGGTAGTTAATCTGCAAGGTGGACACATGGTGACATTTAATGTAACAGTGAGTGGGGAGACTAGTCGATCGACTGTTTGGTCACTCTGGTGGTTACTGTGACAGTCTTTAGTGGTGTGTTCACATATTGCGGTGTTGGTGACATGTTACGATTTAAGTTTAGGGGAGGGGGGGCGCGGGCTAGCCTCTCGCCCATGGTCTTGCCACCAACGGTGACCAGGGCTAGGGCTAGACCCCGACCCCCACCTTCAAGGCGCATTCCATATGACAAATAAATCAAACAAAATTCATAGTATTATAAGAAACATAGTTGTGGTGCAATGGTAAAGGCTCTCTACTCGATACTTGGAGGTCGCGGGTTTGACCCCTACCTGCTCCGTTCGGACTCAACCCAAAATTTTGGTGGCCCTTGGGCTGCCCCCTGGCTGGGCCATGTGGAAGCGTGTGATTGGCCACCCAAACCACCAATCATATTTCGTCAATTCAAACCAACAAGAACGTGCCACTTGGCACAATTTCATTTGCCGATGAAAACCATTGACCAAGTTAACCTGCAGAGTCACCTTTCCACGTAGGCATGCTCAGTCAGTTGTATAGACTGCTGACTGGGCTATCCTACATTTTTTTAAAATTTGACTATTTGACAAAGTGGACATAATACGTTTCTGGGAGCATACGGTATCGGTTTTCTAGGAAACAGGTTTTGGCAAATTCAAAACGATGAGATATATGCAGTCATTTAGGTTCCACACCATGCCAACAACTTTCATTTTTGAACATAATTTTGAGCACCTGATCAACATGCATTGAAAAACAGGGAAATCACATATTTTTTTGATACCATTGATCCATAGTAATGAAGGAACAAAATGAAATACATATTTAAACAAAAACACATATATATCGCAAAAAATAACTTCAATTAATACATAACAACTGCTGAAAATTATTTACATCCAGAAAGGAAACAAACTAGCTTAGGCGATGGTAGCTTATCTATGAGAAGAGATGTCACGACTACATACCTTTTGAACTGAGTTAAAATTAGGCTCTCAGTCATTTTTATCATCCATAAATAATGGAAAACCCTATATATCCAAAAACCTAACCCTATGAGATGAAGCATCAAAAGCTTGTGGGCCCCACTAGGGTTAGTTGGAACATCAACTTCCTAGGGTCGTGACTTTAGCATACGATCTTTGTTTAACATGCATAATGGCCCATTATAAAGGTCTATCCAAGGACACAAAATTTTGATTGTAAATGTCAGCTGCAAGGTTCACATTTTCCTGTTTCCCCAAAAAATGTCGTTTAGGGCCTCAAAATGGCTCTGGAAGTTCAGGACCCAAAAAACTGCCAAAAAAAGAAAATTGTTGAAATACGAAATTGTTGGAAATTAGGAAAATGAAAGGAAACAATGTTGGGGGTCCAAGTGGAATAGGCGGTTGGCCACCAATATCCACCTGGATCATGCGGTATGGCCACATTCCTTTAGTGAGGCATCTTAAGGTTTTTGTTTCCACTTGTTATGCCTTGATACACAAGGAACAAATAAACAAACTTGATGCAAGGAGTCAAAAGTGTATCTTCCTGGGGTACGTGAATACCTCCAAATAATTTTGTCTCTATGATGAAGTAAATAATAAATTTATACTTTCTAAAGATGTGGTTTTTCTTGAATATTCTAAGATTGACAATGTTGTTGAGTGACAACTTAATCGCTTAGAGAAATTCAGGAATGTAAAATATTTTCAAGAATTTGATAATGAGATTCCACATCTTGAAGGGGGTATCCCTGTCCTCGATCAATCTGTGGAATCTCTTTCTGAAGCACTCTCTCACCCTCACGAGCTACAACCACTAATCAAGAAGACACTTGTGATGTGATTGAAAGAATTAGAAATCTAATTCTTGATTGATACCCACGTCATTCAACATAATTTCTTGAGCCATCTCAGAAAGGTCCTCCAAAATAGCTCACTAAGACACTTGAAAATGTTCATCCCGATGAGGTTGGAAAGACAAGAACGAGAAGTTATATTAGAAAAAATGGAGGTGATGTAGACAATTTTGATTCAATTATTGATAGGGATGTTTCTTATGACTGAATAGAAAATATCTACAAATTTCAAACCAAATTCCTTCAAAGAAGATGATTTTCATGATGAATGGAAAGAAGTAATGCAAAAAGAGTATGATATTTTGATAAAGAATGGAATCTAGAAGTTGGTGGACCCTCCATTTGGAACTAAACCAATTGGATGCAAGTGGGCCTTCAAGAACAAGTATAAAGCAAATGGATCACTTGAAAAACATAAAGCAAGGCTCATGACAAAAGGTTTTTCACAGAAAGAAGGGGTCGATCATGAGGAGATTTTTTCTCACACAAAAAAATGATACCATGCAAAATATCTTTTTCTTAGCAGCTCAGAATGGATGGAAAGTCCATCCAATGGATGTAAAAATTTCTTTCTTGAATGGATATTTGAAAGAAGATATTTTTATTTCTTAAACAAAAGGATTTTTTGTGAAGGGATGAGAGCATAAAGTGTGCAAGACTATAAAATCCTTGTATAGCCTTAATAAGCATCGCAAGCCTGGTATGAGAAATTGAATGGGCATATTCTGAAACTAAATTTCAAACACTATGATCTTTATGATGTAATTTTGTTTGTCAATAAATTTGGTAAAATAGTTGTATATCTTGTGGTGTATGTAGATGATCTATTGATGACATGGAACAATGAAAATTATATTGCATCCATAAAGAAAGAATTGAGCAAAGGTTTTGAGATGACATATTTTGGATATTTTCACTACTAATTGGGTATTGAAGTAAACCAACATTAGAAGTTTATATTCCTCTCTCAAAAGAAGTACATTGGAAAATTACTGAACAAATTTTGCATGAATGAATGAAATCCTTTGTCCACTCCAATGGAACAAAATTTAAAACTTGCATCCAAAGAAGGAAATGAATTTGAGGATGCAAAAAAGTACAAACAACTCATAGGAAGTATCAAATACTTGACTACATGTGTTGTATAGGAAAATCCCCTCTGCGGACAGAGGCGATCCCTCTAGCCCTAGGGTGGGTCTAGCAACTATGGGAACATACGAACATCTACCTTCCTAGATTGTAAATGAAATTCAAAGCAAGGAAGATGACCTACCTTGTTCTGATGCTATGTTTTTGTCTTCCGTCAAAGCTTCTTGATCCGTCGCTCTTCTCAAGCTCGTTAAACGTTGCTACCAACGTTCGATTACCTGTAAATACAGTCAAGACACCATGACAAGCGTAAAATCAGGAAAAACATAAAACAATTACAACCTATCTAACTGATCAAGGAATGCTAGAAATATCATTATGAATGTAGAAAAGAGTGGAAGATAAACATCAGTTGCATTTTATTATGATAAAAACAATGGGAGTTTACAACGAAGCCTTGATGTTGAGGTTCTCCTTCTAATCTAAAAGTGAAAGTATTTTTATCTATTGTTCAAAGTATCCATTTTCAATTAACTAAGTGTGAAAAGTGTTTATCATGTCTTGCAATTTAAACAAAGTGTTTTTGATAACTGTTTCTGAGTTTATGTGTGAGGGAATGTTAATTAAAATTATTTTTTAACATCTTAAATTAAAAATACACAGCAGCATAACTTCACCGTAACAACACGAAAACATGATGAGGCAGTTCACCCCTCCTGGACTACATCTTCCGGGTCCAAGGCTCCCAATGGGCATGTCCTTGCTTTATTAAGTTGATCAAATTGGTTTTACAATGATAAATATGCCTAATCAGGTAGAAAAAGTTGTGAAATTGAATTCAGAAGATAGAAATAAGCTAAGAATGGCTTTTATTTCAACTCAAACAATGAAGTATAGCCCAATGCAGCTCCATTTCCTTCATGGCCCTGATGGCTCTCCAAGCTTCCCTGAAGCAAAAATGGCTGAAGAACACCTATGTTAGCTTTTCAACCTGTCCCAAATACTCTAGAATTCTCATAATACCCAAAATTGACCAAAATGTTGTCCAAATTGGTTCAATATTAGAGAATTTATGACCTCCACAATTTTCTGCCCAATGTCCCTTGGAAACCCCACCAAATGTGGATGAACTCTAGTTAGAGCCACCAGAATAGGCGGACATGTCAAACAGGTGGAACCGCGCTACTAATTTGGTAGAGGCATTTAATTTAACTGCCAATTCAACTGTGTGTTCACATGCAGATAATTCAGAGAGGTTAGTGCTGGCGGTTAATACCAAACCCCATGCCCTTGGTCATAGCCTTTAGGTTATATGCGATGAGGGATAGCACCCGGGGGCTTAGCTCCATTGGTTGTATGGGGCTTAGCCCTTGGTCCTAGCGTGAAGTCATGGAGCATTCCGACCTTAAGCCCTGTGGGCTTAACCTCAAGTTCTCTGCCCGTTCAACTGTCAAACGACGCCCGTAGAAACTGACCCAAAACCATTCAAGTCGGGTCAACCTCCGCCCGAGGTACGACCCGACTCGTTCACACCTGCACAAGGGCCCGACGCAAACACGTTCATCATGACTCGATTGCGTTCAGGTCGGGTCGGGTTGGCCCATCAACTTTTTTTTTTTTTTAAACATGATTTTGAACCAATGGCTTGGGGCCACGTGGCAGCCTCCAGGAAAGCCACATGGCACCCTGTAATAGGCCCAATAAAAATTTAATAAAAAATGAAATTTTCCACATAATGTTTTCTGAAAATGACAATTTTTTTTGTTCAAAAGTCCTGTTTTAAAGGTTATTGGGCAACTTCAAACTTCAATATCTTTCTCATACGACATCGGATTTGAGTCTCGTTAGCAGCGCCATAATCGTAGCGGTGAGGCCTATCTTTTCGTTTAGGTTGCAACCAATTCTAAGCAGTTCCAATTTTGAGCACTTTTTTTCCACTTGGACATGATCACCTGATCACACCTCGCCATTGGGAAGCTTTTGGACCCCAAAAGCCTTCAATTACTTGTTAAGAAGATGAGGGTATATATCCCTCACCTTTTCCACCTCCATCCATTTTTCCTTACTCGGTTTGCTGCCTTTTAGACCAACCTGAACATAATCAACATTTCCCCTCCTCGAAGTGTGTGTCCCTCTATCAAGGATAGCGTCCTCTTTTAGCTCATCCAAAAATTCTGGTGAGAAATCCTCTATGGATGGCAGTTGAATTTCACTTTCATAATCAACAATTATAGGAGGTTCATACAAACGTAAATTTTCCACATTCACAACGGAATACATTTGCATATATGAAGGAAAATCTTGTTGAAAAGCATTATTTCCAACTTGTTTAAGGATCTTGAATGGACCATAACGAATAGGCTTCAAATTTTTACCTTCTCCTTGCATTCTTTCCTTACTAATATGCAGCCATACCTCATCACCTTCTTGAAACTTATGATCAACTCTGTGTTTGTCATGCCTCTCCTTGTACTTGCCTTGACTTTTTTCAAGCTGTTCTTGAACCTGCTGATGTATAAGCTGAATTCTTTCAATGAACATGCGAGATTTTTCAATGTCACTATGCCCATCAATGGCAACATCATTCTCAAGAATGAAATATAAAGGTGACTTAGGCAAATACCCAAAACAAGATTCAAAAGGTGAAGTATGTGTAGAAGAGTGCTTGGCCCAGTTGTAAGCATGCTGAATGTAATGCAAGTGCTGAATGGGATGCATGCTGCAATAACCTATCAAAAGATGTACAATGGTTCTGTTCACTACCTCTTTTTGGCCATATGTTTGCAGATGGAAAGCAGTACTCTTCTTCAACTTGGTGTCCATCATCTTTCATAGATTGGACCAAAAATTCCCAAAAAATCTGGAATCCCTAGTCACTAACAATAGAAGTAGGCAAGCCATAATGAACCCATACATGTTGAAAATATAAATCAATAGTTTTTTCAGCAGTTATAGATTTCTTACATGGCATAAGAATACACATCTTGCTGAATCTATCAACTACTACATAAAGATAATTGTAATGTTCCCAACTAAGGAACAACTACACTATTGAGAATATCTCAAGATATTACCAATGTGGAGCTTCAAAAAATCATGAGCTTGTCAATGTAGAGTAGCTCATTAGATTTAAAATGACATCAAACCAGCAGATGTAAGGACCTTGGCAATAATATGATCTATATTCTCCTTCCCGGGTGGGAAAATACAACAATATAGAGCATAAAATAGATGTCTTCAACAAATAACGATATACAAGTTGGAAATGGTACTTGGATCCCTTATAAAACATGATATACAACTTATATGTAGAATTAGAGGTAAAACAAATCACTCTCGCTAGTATAAACAGATCTCCCCAAGTCATAATGCCTTAAACAAGCCCAAACCCCATAGTCTAGATAATGCTGGAGGTACTGAAGCAAGGACTGCATTATTCTAATGAGGGTTTCTACAATAAGTGATGGAAGAACTTTGATATGAGACTTACATTAACCATACAATAGAGAAATGGAGGTTTACCCTCTTATATAGCAAAACAAGAGACCCGACAAAGGATTCCACCAAAATGCATGAATAACAATAGCACTGCAGAAATAACACAACTACTGCATCTCTGTATTATACATGGCTGAATATGACATGAAAGAACTAAATAATACATAAATATGGCCAAGGGCCTCTCTAACAAAACTCCCGGAGGGAAATGAGCACCTCCTCTTCCAAGATTAGCACAAAATCAAAGGGTGCAACACTGCTGTTGCTGCCCCTGCATCAAGGACGCAGTTTTCTGAAGTAAAATGCATTGTAACTGAATGTGAAGGAATGGCCTCAAGAAAAATATAGAAATGAAGCTCAAATAACTCCCCTTTGATCCCTTAAGCAATCTGATGTCAAGAGAGGGTGGAATTCCCACATAGGAATTCCTTGCACTAAGCAGTGCAACAACTCCGGCTAAACAGCTGAAGTATGCAATTGGTCTCTAGACCAAAATAGCTGAATACATGAATGAATCTCCTTTTATTCTATTCCTTCCTTTTATCTTTGGTGAGCCTCCTCACCCCAGATCCCACACAAGGTTGAGGTGACTTCTTCATGAAGCTTCCTCTTTCAAAACTGCGCTGCCCTAGCTAGCTTCCCTCCTTTTGTGACAATGTTGTTGACTTGGTCAGCTATAACCAATCCACCTGCAATGCCTCTGTTCACACCAAGGGATCTTCAACCCGGTTCTCATATGTGTGTCTAGGCTGATCCTTGTTCACATTGAGCTAGTCACTTTGAGTGATTTCTTCCTTCTCAAGGATGCATGTTGACTTAATTAAACTTGACTATGTCTCCATCCAATTTGTCCTTATTCATACTTGGAGGTGTAAAAATAGCTCCTAAGATGATTTCCTTCCTTACTAAGGTGGAATTTATTCATAATTTTATTATTCATGGGCCTCCTTACCCATTTATTCCTCTTATAAGTGAAAGTAGCAAAATCTAATGTTCCAAATTGCTATGTGCAAATTTGGGAACATTACAATCCTCCCCTCCCAAATGTTGCTTGTCCTCAAGCAACTACAAGGATAGGACTGAAGAGAATCCTATTCTCCCCTGTAGCAACCTCATAAGATAAAATCCTCCAAGGATCAAGGTGCTACATCATCAATATATCTCCAAGTTGCCTCTCCTAAGTGTGTAAGCTATCTAAATAGATGACATTATGTGACAGTGTAACATCTATGGAAGCAACAATAGGTTGTTCGAAGGTTCTCTTGAAGCATGAGGGCTGATATAAATTGGGATTCATCATCCCTCTTTGAATCTCTCTCCCCCAAACTATCAACCAAGCAAAACGAGTCACCCTCCAAATTGGTAACTCATGCAAATCATCCTCCACCTGAAGCTCCGACAAAGTAGGTGGGCTGAAATTCTGGGCATGGTAGACATAGTAGCCTATCCACTTAAGATAACTATAGAGGATTTTCTGATCCTAGGCTGACATCATGTTGCCCTCAAATGGAAAGAAGGAAGCTAGACCTCCAAAGGCCCCTCTCCTAGTGCTATCCATCAAACTGGCCCAAACCATCTCATACATGATGGACAAGAAATCACCACCATATGGCATCCCATCCATATCATGGCCCTCCTCATTAAGACATAAATATTTTTCTGTAGAGGCCATTTCCTTTCCTATGCTCCCCTTAGAGCATGCAATGCAGGAATTTTGGGGATGCTCCTCCCCCAAGAACACATCCACTCCATGTGTTCCTCTCTAACCATGCTCCTCATATAGGTAGGAATAATATCAGCAAGTAGGATCATGATCAACATCATAATGAGAGAAATACTGAAGGCTTCATATGGTGCTGGAAGGTACCAATAGTATCCCAAGTGGTCACAACGTAGTCTTCCCCACTGCAGCTTCAGACAATAGCATGGCAAGTTGTCTCTTGATAGATGGCTAGTTGTGTAAGTCACCACATCTACCAGCAAGTAGTAAACGACTGAGTGCATCAACTGAGCATACAAGGAGTAACCAAACACTTGCCCCAAATAATATAGTAGATGGTTGTCTCCATCATAATGGCTGGCCAAAAATGGTCCATGGAGCCTAAAGAGAAACTTGCCCCTTTGAAGAGAAATGCACTATAAAGAAATAGTAAGAGAATGCAAATATTGTGTGGTACAATCAATAAATGCAAAAATAGAATTCTTACCATGTAATGGAAACAAGATGGTGACAAGATCCATAGATGAATCCTCCATAGTGGCATGACATACCCATATGAAGCGGAAAGAACCACATGCTGCATGAAAATCCTCTTCCTCATGCTTGGAAATCCAAGTCAAGGAGAACAAACCACAATGGCCAATGAGTCCATCCACCATTATACCAATCTCACCTCCTCTATGCTCACCAAGAGCATCAAATATGAAGTGATCCTAAGAACACCTCATCAACAAGCTCATGCTCCAAAGTGACAATGTTGTTGGCCTATACAAATAGGCTCCTTCCAACTCATAAATCCATCCTTTGACTTGTTCAATGTCAAAGGCTCCTCTCATAATGTTGCCATCTCCTCCCATTGCAACATTATGCAAAATGTGAGAGCAATGATGCCCTTGCTCCCTCTCAATCCTCCATAGCAACAAATGTCTTTGCTGCCCCATCATACCTCCATCATATAACCTATGTGGTGAAAATATCACATCATCATAACACTCCCACACTCCTTGCCATATGATGCAAGTACCTTGCCAAGTATTCTCCTCCCTCACACCCTTGGAAGAAGGACATGTCTCATGATGGCCAATCTCTCTCAAGAGTAGCCAATGCAGTTTTGCCTCTTGCTGCCCAGTGTCATAGATTTTCAAGTAGCTCTCCAGCCTCTTGCTCTCTATCCACTTATCCACCGATGGATGCCTCCTACCATCCTCCATCTTGGTACTCCTCCAAAAGAAACTACCATCCTCCCATATCATATTTTTCTCCTTGCATTTCATGGGATGCCAGAATGCAACTCCTTGGAGACCTCCTAGAGAATATCTCTCACCGATGATCATCTTGAATCCATAGGGATCCAAAGGGGCTGAAGGTAAAGCTTCCTTGTTTCTACCTTTTGACCACGCTATAACCCTCCTCTAGGGTAAAGTTGATGCCTCATACTCCATCTCAAGGTTCATGACTCTCCCCACAAGATCACACTTCAACCTCAAGGGTTGAGTGCAACTCAACAAGGGTCCAAGATGATGATGGTTCATTTGTTTCTTGAACCATTCAAGTCTGCACAGCGCAGTGAAATATTGTTGCTCTACCCCAGCAACAATGTTTTATCCTGGGCCATATGAAAACATATTTCCACAACTTTTAGAAAGATTTTCTGCAATAAGTAAAAGTGGAAATCTTCCCATACCTTGGTGAGATGTGGGAAAATTTTGTAGAGCTGCAAAGGCTCCTCCCTCTAATGTAATGGCTGCCCCAACTGCTGATGTAGAAAGCTGCTCTTCCAAGGCTGTGACATCGCTGGTACTTGTCTCTCCCCATGGTGGTGTGGACCCTCTCTCTTCTGATCTCTCTTCATCAAAAGTTCTGATCAGCTCTTGAGTGAACTCAAAAAAGGAAGTCACTCTTGTGTGGCTTAAGTGACTGCACCACCAAGCATTGGCTTCACCCTCCAGGTGCAGCACTGCAACTTCTGCTGCCTCCCTCTCTTCCACTGGATGAAGTAGGAAGAATGCCTCAAGCTTTCTTTCCCAAGCCCTTTCTATAGTTGACCCATAAAATTTAGACCATAGGAACCTATTGCCTTTGATCTCTCCTTCGTTGCAGGGTCTTCTCTCTTCTCTCAGTTGAATAAACTGAGGAAAATCTCGGGTTTCTTTGATAGCCCTAGGTTGGCACTTGTATTCTACCAAATATCCACTTAGGATTTCATGCTGTAAGTGGTCTCCTTGCTCTTCACCTCCTTTATAAGAATGGTAAGTGCATGCATCTTCTTCTGCTTCTTGAAAACTTTTATAGGTCTCACTGCAACTCTCTCCTCCTTGAAACCCTCTTGGAGTTTCAATGCATTTCTCTTATTATTTCTTCTTGGATCTGAAAATGGATGAAAGCAAGATAATCCTCTTCATAATTTTGTTCTCCCCTCCTTCTTATCTTCTGAGTGGATCTGAAATCCATAGGCTGAGCCAAGATGGCAGCTCTGATACCACTGTAATGTTCCCAACTAAGGAACAACTACACTATTGGGAATATCTCAAGATATTACCAATGTGGAGCTTCAGAAAATCATGAGCTTTTCAATGTAAAGCATCTCATTAGATTTAAAATGACATCAACCCAGCAGATGTAAGAACCTCGGCAATAATATGATCTATATTCTCCTTCCCGGGTGGGAAAATGCAGCAATATGGAGCATAAAATAGTTGTCTTCAGAAAATAACGCTATACAAGTTGGAAATGGGACTTGGATCCCTTAGAAGACATGATATAAAAATTATATGCAGAATTAGTGGTAAAAAAAATCACTCTAGTTGGTATAAACATATCTCCCCAAGTCAGAATGCCTTAAACAAGACCAAACCCCATTGTCTAGATAATGCTAGGGGTACTGAAGCAAGGACTACGTTATTATAATGAGGGTTTCTGCAATAAGTGATGGAAGAACTATGATATGAGACTTACATTAACCATACATAGAGAAATGGAGGTTTACCCTCTCATACATCAAAACAAGAGACTCGGCAAAGGCTTCTGGAAAAATGCATGAATAACAACAACACTGCAGAAATAACGCAGTTACTGCATCTATATATTATACATGGATGAATATGACATGAAAGAACTGAATAATACAGAAATATGGCCAAGGGCCTCTCTAAAAATTTCCTGGAGGGAAATGAGCACCTCCTCTTCCAAGATTAGCACAAAATCAAAGGGTGCAACATTGCTGCTGCTGCCCCTGCATCAAGGACGCAATTTTCTGAAGTAAACTGCGTTGTGGCTGAATGTGAAGGAATGGCCTCAAGAAAAATATATAAATGAATCTCAAATCACTCCCCTTTGATCCCTTAAGAAAGCTGATCTCAAGAGAGGGTGGAATTCCTGCACAGGAATTCCTTGCACTAAGCAGTACAACAACTCCGACTAAACAGCTGAAGTATGCAATTGGTCTCTAGACCAAAATAGCTAAATACATGAATGAATCTCTTGTGATGCTATGCCTTCATTTTATCTTTGGTGAGCCTCCTCACCTTGGACCCCACACAAGGTTGAGGTGAATTTTTCATGAAGCTTCCTCTTTCAAAACTGCGCGGTCGTATCTAGCTTCCCTCCTTTTGTGACAACGCTGTTGACTTGGCCATCTATAACTAATTCACCTGCAATGCCTCTGTTCACACCAAGGGATCTTCAACCCAGTTCTCATATGTGTGTCTAGGCTGATCCTTTTTTACTTTGAGCTAGTAACTTTGAGTGATTTCTTCCTCCTCAAGAATGCATGTTGACTTAATAAAACTTGACTATGTATCCATCCAATTTGTCCTTGTTCATACTTGGAGGTGTAAAACCAGCTCCTAAGATGATTTCCTTCCTTACTAAGGTGGAATTTATTCATAATTTTATTATTCATGGGCCTCCTTACCCATTTATTCCTCTTCTATGTGAAATTGGAAAAATCTAATGTTCCAAATTTCTATGTGAAAATTTGGGAACATTACAGTGCGTTCAGAATCCAAGTGCCATTTCCCATAGTTATTGCGTTATTTTCTGAAAATGATGTTTTTATGGTCCAAGAGGTTGCATTTCCTCATGCCGGGAAAGGATAGTGAGGAAAATCTCTTCTACTGATCAATCATTTTTTGGTTAAATGTTTCTTGTGCATATTATGAACTGATATACATTGATTGCTCATGATTTTTTGAAGCTCCACATTGGTAATAACTTAGATTATTCCCAATAATGTAGTTGTTCCTTAGTTGGAAACATTACAGTGGTATCAGAGCACCTTTCTTGGCTCAGCCTGTGGCCTTCAAGCCCAAGAAAGAAGAAGAAGAAGATGATGATGAAGAAGATGAGCTTGATCTCATCTATTTTCAGAACAAAGAAGAGCCTCCCCAAGGAGGAGAAGAGGAAGGTCCATGCACTTCCTATTCTCAAAAGGAAAACAAGCATAAGAGATGCTTGGATCATCAGGTTCTAGATCAATAATTGAGTGAGTATAAATCCCATTTTGCAGTATTCATGGGAGCTACAACATTCCCACAGTTTATTCAGCAGAAGGAGGAGAGAAGGCCTTGCAGTAGAAAGTAAATCAGAGGCAATAGGTTCCTATTGTCTACATTTTATGGGTATGCTTCAGCTAGAGCTTGGGTGAAAAAGATAGAAGAATTTTTCTTACTACATCCAGTGGCAGAGAAAGAAGCAGTGAGATTGCAGCGCTGCACATGGAGGATGAAGCCTTTGTTTGGTGGTTCAAACCCTTGGTCCATTCAGGGGTGAGTTATTTTGCAGAATTTTCTCAGAGGTTAATCAAAACCTTTGATGGAGAGATTATAAAGGAGGAAAGGCTCACATCACCATGGGAGGAGGATTGCACCAACACTACTACAGCTTTGGAGGAGCAACCTTCTACATCTATAGATGAGGCAGCCATTGCATTGGAGGAGACAACTACTAAAGCCACACAAGAAGATCCCAAGATCCACCAAGGTATGAGTGAAGTTCCACTTTTCATTTCAGCAAATAATTTAAAGGTATGTGGAAAATCACATGTAGAGGTCCAAGGATCTACACACTTTGCTATTCTAGAGCACCATGATTGCACTGCGCTGTGCAAAGGGTTCAAGGAGGAGATGAACCCTCATCCTCATACATTTTGGTTGAGTTGCATTCAGCCCTTGAGGTTGGAGTGTGAAATTTTGGAGGATGGAGTGAACCATGACACCCCCATGAAAAAAAATGAATCAAATTTTGAACCAGAGGATGAAACAGTTGCTACATCATTGGAGGAATTAGTAGTGCTATTAAACATGGGTGGAGAGGAGATATTACCTCCCTCTGATTTGGGTCCTCATGGATCCAACATAATCATGGGTAAGAGATATTCTCTAGGAGGTCTCCAAGGAGCTGCATTTCAACCTTCCATGAAATGCAAAGGGGAAGATATGGCTTGGGAGAATGGTAGCCCTCATGGGAGGAGTACCAAAGGAGGAAGCAGGAGAAGACATCCACAAGGAGCTGAGTGGGTGTGGATGAGAAGCAAGAGGCTGATTTTCAACTTGCAAATATATGATACCGAGCAGCAAGAAGCTTGGCTGCATTGGCTCCTCTTGAAGGAGTTTGACCATCACTTGGTGTACCCTTTTTCCAGGAGGATGGGAGTAGAGAACAGGTGGCAAGATGTTTACATCATTGAGTAGAAGAGAGTAGGGATACATGGTGTTGATATGGTATATATATCAGTCATGATACCTTCATCACATGAGTTACATGATGTGAGCATGAGGAGGCAGTAAGCACTTGGATTTCTTGAACTATCTTGGAGAGAGCACAAGTAGATTTGCTCTCATATGGTGTATGGTGTTGCAAGAGTAGATGAGGGCACTCTCATAGTGAAAACGGATTACTCCTTGGCTTGGACTGACCAGGAGGCATTTCCATCTTGGGAGAAGCTTCATATTTGCAGCAGCATCACCATAGGTGTTCTTGACAAAGAGCATGGCAAGAGACAAATATTGGCATGGATAAGAGCCTTTTTGCATGAGCTCACAGTGCTGACACTTGGGAGCAGGGTCACATACATGGATCCATCTATCATCTTACTTCCGGCTTATGGTAAGAGCCTTGTGTTTACATTTGTTGCTTTACATACTCTTACCATTATGTTGCAGTACATGGTTCCTCAAAGGGGCAGATTTTTCATGTTGCTCCATGAGAAAAGTTGGGCCAAACCATATGATGGAGGCAACCATGTTTTACATGGCCTTGGGAAAAAAATTTTCCATTCTAAAAATGTTCAACTAATTCATATGATTAGCACTGTATTTCAAAACATTTTTCCTTGTACATTTCTAAAGCAGCAGTTTGCAAAACTGCGTTATGCACCCTTGGGAGACTGTTGGTACTTTCCAGCACCATATGAAACCATCAGTAATCCCCCTATTTTATTTTTGATATTGATTCTATTTTCTGTTATGTCTCATATTCTTATTGGGAGCATGATTGGAAGATTGACACATTAGTTTGGTGTGTGCTTGAGGGAAAATGATTCCCACAATTTATGCATGGCATGTTCTAATGGGAACATGAGGGGAGACATGGCCACCATAGCCACTTATTTTCCTTCTTTTGAGGTGGGCCATGAGTTTGATGATGATATCCATCCATTGTATATATATGGGCATGTATTTGATCTTGTATTACTGATTCACTCATCTATTTACTATTCAATAGTAGAGGTGATATTTTTTGTACAGTACTTGCCATGTTATTTTCTGCAGCTGCAGTGGATGAGGATGTGTTGTAACCCTATGAGACAGTGTTTGTACCTTTTTTCACATGGTATAACCTACAAAAAACATGTCATTGGGGTATTCTATGATATTCATTTCCTACTCATCATGGATGAAATGTCTTGGGCCAGCCGAATTATCATTGATGGAGGAAAGATCCTGGGAGGATTGCTCTTCATTTTTCCCCTTGAGGGCCATAGTTTTGCAGCCCATGATCAGCACACACTCTACACTTATCACAATTGGAGAGAAAGAAATCATGGGGAAAGCTATGAGACTTTCCATATTCAGATTTTCAGCCCACCTTCATTTCCGGAGCTCAAGGTGGAGGGAGATTTTCATGAGTTGCCATGTTGGGAGGCAACTTATGTTGTATGGATGATTGCTTGGGGATGGGAGATTCATATGGGGATGATGAGTCCCATTTTATATCAGGCCTCATTCCTCAAGGAGACCCTTAGATAACCCATTTTTTCCTCCATGGATGTTTGTTTCTACATGATAGCTATTTGGGGATGTTCACCGAAAGTTAGATTGCATATGTTGGAGAGACAACTTGGACACTTGATTGATGATATGGCATCCTTTTCTTGGAGGAGTTCATCATGCATGGATGCTACAGGGAAATTAAGGTGAAATAAATCAGTCTATCCTTGCAATTTCTTGAGGACAAGCAATCTTTGAGAGGGGAGGACTTTAATGTTCCCACCTTTTGTGGAACATTAGATTTTTCCATTTTCTCATAGAGATAAAATAAAATGGGTAGGAGACCCATTCATTTCATGAATAAGGGATAAAAATCCTCTTATTATGAAATAGGATCACTTTTTGGGTTTGATTTCACACCTCCATGTGTGAAAAGGGAAATTTGCAGGATGACTAGGTCAAGTTTGACCAAGTCAAACATCGCAGTGGTATAAGGTGGAGAACACATTGTGGGATAGCGCAGAGAAAGAGGAGGGAAGATTCCTTGAGAAGGAAGATCCTAATGAGTGGGACCCATGAAGAGGGAGCTCACAATTATATAAGAGGAGGGCAAGGCAACCATTGTTTCTCATGTTATGGATTATATATTTCCATGTCTGTTTAAACTTGGAGCATCTTCTTGCTATTTAGCAGAGTTTCTGAGGGAATTCCTATTTAGGATTTCCTCTCCTTCTTGAAATAACTCTTGAGGGATTGTACTTCATTATTTTCATATCTAGGCTTGAGGCCAAATCATTTCATTTAGCTACAACGCAGTCTCCGTTGGTGGCTGGATTGTGTTGCTGGGTGTTGTAGGGGAGGGTTCCACAACACCACTCCGGAGATTGATTTTCAGAGGAGGGGATCTCCATTTCATTGGGAGTTCATTGAGGAGTTCTCTTGGGTATATTTTCAGATCTTGGCACTAGGCTAACATTTTCCAGCTCACCTACAACGCAGTATCTCTCCTAGACTGCGTTATTCTCATGGTGTATTTGTAGTGAGGGACTGCAAGATTGATTGGAGGGGAAATCTTTGGTGAAGGGATCAACCTTTCACTTTAGAGATCCATTGGAGGAGGCTATTTCATATTGTATATCATATTCAACCATCTCCTTCTATTTTGTTTATGAGTTGTTGCTGCTACCTAGCAACTCCGACATTATTGTATTTTCCCATTTTGTACATGTATTATAGCCAATCCTCCTAAGGATTGTTGTACTATTGTTTTCAGGGGTTGAGAGCTTGCTCCCCCTCATTTTTTGAGCTATCATTGATATATCATCATATTTCCATTATACATGTTGTAGTATCTTCATATAACTGCACAGTCCTAGCTTGGGCACACTTTTGTAGCAGTATTTTGAGGCAGGGTTTTTCTTGTCTTGAGTAATATTTCCCTCATGATCTTATATTCATTTGTTGCTGTTATTATTTAATGATATGGCCATGGTTTTCATTCTTATTTATATGAGATAAATGTCACCGTTGTTCTATTGGTGTGTTTGAATAACGCTGATGCTCCAAGTCTTGTGCATGCATTGTTGCAGCCCTTTCATTGGGCAAGTTCTGAAGGGAACTAGGTGTGGGAGGCTTGTCTCACCACCCTAGAAGGATTTATTTGGTCCAAACTCTTGGATTTTGGTCTTAGACATACTGGTCTATGGGATCCAGGTCTTGGTATCAAATCCTATTGCCTCCATTTCTGGAAAATTTGTTTTCCAGCCATGGATTGCTAGAGATGGATCATTCTCGGGCTAGCCAAATACAAAAATGAATCCAAATGGCTAGCGCTGCAACTTTTATGGCTTCATCCTTCGGAATTTGGTGCTGCTGAAAGAAGTTCTCTAACTCCTCAACCCAAGATTTGGCTGAACATATAGGTGAACCCTCAAAGGTATATAGATGAAATCTATCTTGCTACTCTCTTCCATTCACCTTCATCTTGCAAAACTTTGAAAAACTGAGATGATATCTGAATTTCTGAGTTTGAGACTCATACTCCTTCAGGAAATAACTAAGATTTGTCCCCCTAGCAACCTATTCTTCTCTTTCCATCTCTCTTTCGACAATCCTAGGCATGTGACTGCGCTGAGTATTAGGATGTGTAGTTGCATGCTCACACTCCTCCAATCTAGAGTTTGCTTTTGAATCAAACCCTCTAGGAGATTCTCTATACTTCCTCTGGATCTCCTCAAACTCTTCATGAATCAAATGTACAGATTTAGGGAGAAGCTTTGTAAGCTTATCCCCTTTTTCTTTTTCTTCTCCAAAAGATGGAGTCTTTCTTCTACTTATTTCTTTGTCTCGTTGATAAGAATAGGAAGTGCAGGGTTATTCCTCTTCTTTCTGCTTATCCTCCTCAGGGAGGTTCTTCATGGATTTGAAATATGATGAGATGAAACTCATCCTCTTCAATATTCTGATCTTCTTGGGCTTAGACTCATAGGTTGAGCCAAGAACATAGCTCTAATACCACTGTAATGTTCCCACTCTAGAATGGCTAGCAATCCATGGCTGGAAAACGCATTTTCCAGAAATGGAGGCAGTAGGATTTGATACTGAGACTTGTATCCCTTATACCAATGTGTCTAAGACCAAAATCCAAGAGTTGAGACCAAATAAATCCTTATAAGGTGGTTAAACAGATCTACCACACTCAGATGTCCTCGTAAAATGCTCGATGAGGGACTCCAACAATTGTAAGCACAAGTAATGGAAAGACAACATTATTCTTATAGCTATAAACACATGAAGAGAGATATATCCAACAAATATGTTATATAGAAGCAATTTTGTACAAATCCTTAAGGAAGAAGTCACTTAACCAAGGCAATATAGCCTCAATGGAATGAATACATGATACATGGAAATCACTACTACATGAAAGAGAGCCTTGGCTAAAATAACGCAGTTTATAGGAGATATTGTTGCATAAAAAATGAGAATAGAATGATATGACAATATAAGCTCCAAGAAACGAGGGGGAGAAAGCTATCGACCCCTAAAAACACTAATACAGTAATAATGCACAATCCTTAGAAGGACTGGCTACAATACATGTACAAATGGAAAATCTGCAGAAATGCCAGAGTTACTGGGCAACAGCTGCAACTCTGAAAATACTGGATATGGATGATGATGATATGAAATTTGAATTAACCTCTTCTAACAGATCTATCAAGTGCAAGGCTGATCCCGACACTGAAGATCTCCTCCTCCAAATGGTGGTGCAACCCCTCACTGCAAGTGTGCACTAAAATAATGCAGTCTTGAGGATGGACTGCGCTGTCTCTGATGGGAGATGTTGGCCTTGATGCCAAAATATGTCAATCAGCCCTGAAATCCCTTCCACTGATCCCTCGGAGGAATAGGAACTCCCTCCTCTGAAAGATGAGCCAAAGAGAAGTGTTGTGGAACACTCCATTGCAATGCCCCAGCAACACTGCATTATACTTGAGCAGAAATAACGCAGTATCTGAAGAATGGCTTTGGCCTTGAGCCAAGATGTGGAGAAGATGAAGCGAAATCCTCCAAGAGGCCTCTCAAGAAGGAGAGGAAATCCTAAATAGGAATCCCTCGTGCTAAGTATCACTGCAACTCAGCTGAACAGCTGGAGACTGCAGTTTGTCTGAATAGAAAAATAATCAAATGATCTAAGATGTCTCTCTATGGCTGCCCCTTCCTCCTTTTATACAAGTGAATGCCTCTTTGCCATGGACCCCACACATTAGGGTTTCATCCACAAGGAATCTTTCTCCCTCCAAAGCCGTGTTGTCTTCTCATGCAAGCTACACCTCTTAGGTAGCGCTATTGACTTGGTCAAACTTGACCTTGTCCTCAAGAAAATTGCCCTTTTTCGCATTGGAAGGTGAAAAATAAGCTGCTCCAATGATCATTTTCACATTATGAAGGATCTTATTCCTACTCATGGGCCTTTTACCCATTTTATTCAACTCCTATATGAAATAAGAAAAAAATAATGTTCCAATTTTCTCCATGAAAATGTGGGAACATTACAGTCCTCCCCTCTCAAAGATTGCTTGTCCTCAAGAAAGTGCAAGGATAGACTGAATTATTTTCTCCTCCTCTCTCTGTATCATCTGTGTATGATGATCTCCTCCAATGAAAGTGATTCTATCTCGTCAATCAAGCTTCCACATTGCCCCTCCTCAGCAATGTAAGTTAGATATCAAGCCATCATCATGTAAAGGTGAAATACTCAAGAGGATAGCAAAGTGATGTCTATAGGTCCCCTTGAAGAATGGGATCTGAAATAAAATGGGAGCTATATTTCCCATATGGATCCTCTATCTCCAAGCTATGATCCATGAAAAACGAGTCACCTTCTAACTAGGCAGCTCCTGTAAACTGTCATCCACCTTTGGCTCCGACAAAGAAGGTGGGATGAAAATCTGCACATGGTAAGCAATGTAGCCTACCCCACACTGTCCATCTCTCCACTTATGATAAGTGCAGAGTGTTGGCTGTCCATGGGCTACAATAAATTTTCCCTCAAGTGGCAAGATGAGGATTATACCTCCAAAGATCTCTCCCCCAACGCTGCAAATCAAGCTGGCCCAAGTATCTCCATATATGATGAGTTGGGAGTCATCATTATATGGCATCTCCTCTATCATATGGCTCACCTCATTAAGAGACAAATGTGCTATCAAGGTGACCATATCATATCCCATTTTCCCCTTAGAACATGTAGTGCAAAAAAAGTGAGGAATTTCTCCCTCAAAGGACACATCCACACAATGTGTCTCTCTCCCAAGCATGCTCCTCCTAAAGACATAAACAATAGATCCATAGGGAGCAAAAATGAGAATCATACTTGTTGCCATATGCAACAAATGAGAAGGACAATGGTCCCTCAAATGCAACCAGCCCAACTTAACCCTCAACTGCAATGGAGACTGATAAAATAAGTGGCTTCTCAACCACTTTCCTGTTGTTCCAATCTCCTCATAAGCATGGAGGAAGTGAGTGGTGTAAGGTGTACCAAGAGTTGGTCCTCCATAATATGCCTCCTCCCCAAGCCCTCCTAGGGAATGGCCATCCATCCTGCTTGTGGCTTCAACTAGACCATGAAGCTCTAAATAAAGAATGCTCCTCCTTGGAGGAACATCCTGCACATATATGGTTAAGGGACATACATCATATAAACAATCATGTAAATAATAATCACCCTTACCATATGTCCTGCTCATACAAATGGAGTGGCTCATAGATGAGTCTCTTCTCATCCTCAAAGTGGAAAGAGGTGGCTATGCTAACTCTCTCAAAGAGTCATGTCTCTCCTCCATCTCCATCTAGTCTATGCATCTGCTCATATGCTGATATATCTCCTCCTCAAAGCCCATCCAAAAATACCCCTCCATGATGGTGTGGTATGCTCTCATAGAACAAGTGGGGCTGAAAAGGAAATCCTCTCGAGCTGCATGTAGCAACCTCTCCTTAAGCTTGGAAGCTCTAGGAAAGAATATCCTACCATGATAAAAGATGACCCCATCCCTGACTGAATATGCCTCCTCATGCAACTGGCCATCCAAGATCATGCAAGTGAAAAGATCCTTGGAATACTCCACTAACGGCTGGGAGCTCCAATGTGGATCTAACCTCCATAGTGATAGCGTTGATGATCTCTCATGAAGAGTATCTGTCACATGGTCATCCTCTTCGTTGACATCTCCTATGCCAAAGATGCAATTTGGAAGGCTGCTACCCTTCCCTTGCTGCTTCTGCCACAACGCAGAATCTAAAATGGAAGTGGGTACTGATGATGTTGAGAGAATGCTCTCTCTCTCCTTGAGTCTACCCCAGACTCCCAGTGATGTATCAAGCTCTCTCCAGGTTTCCAACCTCCTAAAATCAATGATCGATGCCCCAACATGTGAAGCATCCATCCTCCTCTGCTGGTCTAGTGGTCTCCCCGGAAAAATGCCTCCATGTAATGAGACATCTTCATCAAGAGATGATTGAATATATAAATGGAGAAATCTCCCCATGCTTCCACTGCGCAATCCAATCACCTTCTTAGGTGCATCAACCTCCATAGATGAATAGGGATGTATACTCCTCATCTCAAGATGTTGGGTCTTCTCCCTACTTCCTCCTTGTGTCTCCATGGTTTCACACCTCCTCAACAATGGCACAGATATAACATGAGTTGTGCCTTGATCTCCACACATGAGATCGTGGGGACTTCCTTGCAAATATGCAAGCATCCCTCTATTTGGAGCAAGAGATTCTCCTTCCTCTGCATGAGGTGTTAGATCAACTCCAGATCTAACAATGTTGTTTCCCTCAATCTCTGCAACATGAGTGGGAAACCTCCCAATGATTGGATCCCTTTCTGCAAAAGATACTTCCATGCTTTCTTGCTGAAGGATGTGAGAAGAAAATCTTTCTCCCGGCAAAGTATGGTGCAAGTTTTCATGCAAGGGTTTTTTTTGAGTTTTCATGTTTTTCTCCACCATATGTGTTTCATGAATCCTTTCATCAAATATTTCCACTAATGCCTTAGTGAAACTAGCATAAGATGCAATGTTTATATTTCTCAAAGAAAAGGATTCAAAGATCCACTAGGCATAAGCCTTACCTTTCAAATGCAATGCTGCAACTTTGATGGCTTCATCCTCCTGCATTTGGTGTTGCTGCAAGAAGGTCTCTAACTCCTCAACCCAAGCTTTGGCTGAACATATAGGTAAACCCTCAAAGGTAGATAGCTGAAATCTATCTTGTTGCTCTCTTCCATGCACCTTCATCTTGCAAAACTCTAAAAAACTGAGATGATCTCTAAATTTCTGAGTTTGAGACTCATAATCCTTTAGGAAATCAGTAAGAGTTGTCCCCCTAGCAACCTCTTCTTCTCTTTCCATCTCTCTTCTAGAAATCATGGGCATGTGACCGCGCTGAGTATTAGGATGTGTAGCTGCATGCTCACACTCCTCCAATCTAGAGTTTGCTTTTGAATCAAACCCTCTAGGATATTCTCTATACTTCCTCTAGATCTCCTCAAACTCTTCATGAATCAAATGTACAGATTTAGGGAGAAGCTTTGTAAGCTTATCCCCTTTTTATTTTTCTTCTCCAAAATATGGAGTCTTTCTCCTGCTTATTTCTCTGTCTCCTTGATAAGAATAGGAAGTGCAAGGTTCTTCCTCTTCTTTCTACTTATCCTCCTCGGGGAGGTTCTTCATGGATTTGAAATATGATGAGATGAAACTCATCCTCTTCAATCTTCTGATCTTCTCGGGCTTAGACTCACAGGCCGAGCCAAGAACGCAGCTCTGATACCACTGTAATTTTCCCACTCTAGAATGGCTAGCAATCCATGGCTGGAAAACGCATTTTCTAGAAATGCAGGCAGCAGGATTTGATACTGAGACCTGGATCCCTTAGAAAAATGTGTCTAAGACCAAAATCCAAGAGTTGGGACCAAATAAATCCTTCTGAGGACATATAAGTGTGGTAGATCTGTTTAAGCACCTTAGAAGGATTTCTTTGGAGCCATCTCTTGGATTTCAGTCTTAGATGCATTGATATAAGGGATCCAGGTCCTGGTTTCAAATCCTATAGCTGCTATTACTGGAAAATGCATTTTCCAGTCATGCCTAGCTAGATGTCCTGAGTTACGAACATTACAGTGGTATCAAAGCTGCTTTCTTGGCTCATCCTGTGAGTCTAAGCCCAAGAAGATCAAAAGATTGAAGAGGATGAGTTTTATCTCATCATATTTCAGATCCATGAAGAACCTCCCCAAGGAGGATATGCAGAAAGAAGAGGAAGAACCCTGCACTTCCTATTCTCATCAAGGAGACAGAGAAATAAGCAAGAGAAAAACTCCATCTTTTGGAGAAGAAAAAGAAAAAGGGGACAAGCTTACCAAGCTTCTTCCTAAATCTGTATATTTGATTCATGAAGATTTTGAGGAGATCCAGAGGAAGTATTAAGAATCTCTTAGAGGGTTTGATTCAAAAGAAAACTCTATATTGGAGGAGTGTGAGCATGCAACTACACATCCTAATACTCAGTGCAGTCACATGCTCAGGATTGCCGGAAGGAAGATGGAAAGAGAATAAGAGGTTGCTAGGAGGGAAAATATTAGTGATTTCCTAAAGGAGTATGAGTTTCAAACTCAGAAATTTAGAGATCATCTCAAATTTTCAGAGTTTTTCAAGATGAAGGTGAATGGAAGAAAGCAGCAGGATAGATTCCATCTATCTACCTTTGAGGGTTCACCTGTATGTTCAGCCAAAGCTTGGGTTGAGGGGTTAGAGACCTTCTTGCAGCAACACCACATCCTTGAAGAGGAAGCCATCAAAGTTGCATCGTTGCATTTGAGAGGTAAGGCCTATGTCTGGTGGATCTTTGAATCCTTTTCTTTAAGAAATGTAAACATTTCATCTTATAGAAATTTCATTAAGGCATTAATGAAGAGATTTGATGGCAGGATTCATGAGACACACATGGTGGAGCCAAACAAGAAAACTCAAACAAAACCCTTGCATGATAACGCAATACCACATCAGGAGGCTGAGAAATTGAACCATACTTTGCCGGAGGAGAAACTTTCTTCTCATACTGTTGAGCAAGCAGGCATGGGGGTCTGTTTTTCAAAGAGGGATCCAATCATTGGAGGATTTCCCATTCATGTTGCAGAGATTGAGGGAAACATTGTTGTTAGATCTGGAGTTGATCTAGCACCTCATGCAGAGGAAGGAGGATATCTTTTTCCAAGTAGAGGGATGCTTGCATCATTGCAAGAAAGTCCCCAGGATCTCATGTGTGGAGATCAAGGCACAATTCATGTTCTATCTGTGCCATTGTTGAGGAGGTGTGAAACCATGGAGACACAAGAAGGAAGTAGGGAGAAGACCCAGCATCATGAGATGAGGAGTACACATTCCTATTCATATATGGAGGTTGATGCACCTGAGAAGGTGATTGGATTGCAAAGTGGAAGCATGGAGAGCTTTCTCCATTCATATATTCAATCATCTCTTGATGATGATGTCTCATTGCATGGAGACATTTTGCTGGGAAGACTAGTGGATCAACAAAGGAGGATATATGCTTCACATGTTGGGGCACCAATCATTGATTTTAGGAGGGTGGAAACCTGGAGAGAGATTGATACAACACTGGGAGTCTGGGGTAGACTCAAAGAGAGAGAGATCATTCTCTCAACATCATCAGTACCCACTTCCATTCCAGATTCTGTGTTGTGGCAGAAGCAGTAGGGGAAGAATAGTAGCCTTCCAACTTGCATCTTTGGCATAGGAGATGTTAGAGAGGAGGATGACCATATGAAAAATTATCTTCATGAGATATCATCAGCTCTGTCACTATGGAGGATAGATCCATATTGGAACTCCCAGCTGTTGGTGGAGTATTCCAAGGATCTTTTCACTTGCATGATTTTGGATGGCCAGTTGCATGAGGAGGTGTACTCAATCAGAGATGTGGTCATATTTTATCATGGTAGGATCTTCTTTCCTAGAGCTTCCAAGCTCAAGGAGAAGTTGCTACAAGCATCTTATGAGAATTTCCTTTTCAGCCCCACTTTTTCTATGAGAGCATACCACACCATCGTAGAGTGGTATTTTTGGATGGGCTTTGAGGAGAAGATATACAGCATATGAGCAGATGCATGGACCAGATGGAGATGGAGGAGAGACATGACTCTTTGAGAGATTTAGCACAACCAACTCTTTTATATTTGAAGATGAGAGGAGACTCACTTATGAGCCACTCCACTTGTATGAGCAGAAAATATGGTAAGGGTGATGATTATTTTCATGATTATTTATATGATGAATGTCCCTTAGCCATACATGTGCAAGATGTTGCTCCAAGGAGGAGCATTATTTCTTTAGACCTTCATGGTCTAGTTGAGGCCATAAGCATGAATGATGGGCATTCCCTAGGAGGACTTGGGGAAGAGATATGTTATGGAGGACATGATCATTATACACATTGCATCATTCAATTCCTACATACTTATGAGGAGATTGGAGCAGCAGGAAAGTGGTTGAGAAGCCACTCATTTTATTAGTCTCTATTGCAGTTGAGGGTCAAGATGTGCTGGTTACACCTGAAGGACCATTGTCCTTCTAATTTGTTGCATATGGCAGCAAGTATGATTCTCATCTTTTCTCCCTATGGCTCTATTATTTCTGTCCTTATGAGGAGCATACTTGGGAGAGAGACACATGAGGTGAATGTGTCCTTTGAGGGAGAAATTCCTTGCCCTTTTTTCACTACATGTTCTAAGGGGAACATGGGATATGATATGGTCACCTTGATAGCACATTTGTCTCTTTATGAGGTGAGACATATGATGGAGGAGATACCATATGATGATGACTTCCAACTCATCATATATGGAGATGCTTGGGCCAGCTTGATTTGCAGCGTTGGGGGAGACATCTTTGGAGGGCTAGCCCTCATTTTTCCACTTGAGGGAAAAATTATTATAGCCCATGTACATCCAAAATTCTACACTTATCATAAGTGGAGAGATGGATAGCGTGGGGTAGGCTACATTGCTTACCATGTGAAGATTTTCATCCCACGTACTTTGTCGGAGCCAAAGGTGGATGACAGTTTCCAGGAGTTACCTAGTTGGAAGGTGACTCATTTTTCATGGCTCATAGCTTGGAGATGGAGGATCCATATGGGAGAGATAGCTCCCATTTTATTTCAGATCCCATTATTCAAGGGGACCTCTAGACATCACTTTGCTATCCTCTTGAGTATTTCACCTTTACATGATGATGGCTTGATAGCTAACTTACATGCTGAGGAGGGGAAATGTGGAAGCTTGATTGATGAGATAACATCACTTTCCTTGGAGGAGATCATCATACACTGATGCTACAGGAAGAGGAGGAGAAAAGAATTCAGTCTATCCTTGCACTTGCTTGAGGACAAGCAATCTTTGAGAGGGGAGGACTGTAATGTTCCCACATTTTTATGAAGAAAATTGGAACATTAATTTTTGCTTATTTCATATAGGAGGTGAATAAAATGGGTAAAAGGCCCATGAGTAGGAATAAGATCCTTCATAATGTGAAAAAGATCATTGGAGCAACTTATTTTGCACCTTCCAGTGTGAATAGGGGCAATTTGCATGAGGACAAGGTCAAGTTTGACCAAGTCAACAATGCTGCCTAAGAGGTGTAGCTTGCATGAGAAGACAACGAAGTTTTGGAGGGAGAAAAAATCCTTGTGGATGAAACCCTAATGTGTGAGGTCCATGGAAAAGAGGCATTCACTTGTATAAAAGGAGGAAGGGGCAGCCATAGTGAGACATCTTGGATTATTTGATATTTGTCTATTCAGACAAATTGCGGTCTCCAGCTGTTCAACTGAGTTGCAGTGCTGCTCAGCACGAGGGATTCATTTGGATCATCCTCCGGCTAGAAAATTTGGATTCATTTCTGTATTTGGCTTGAGGCCATTCCTTCACATTCAGCCATAGTGTAGTTTACCCTCTTAGATTGCATTATTTTCATGGAGCACTTGTAGTGAGTGATTCCAGGTTGATTGGAGGGTGAGATCTCAAGTGTAAGGATCAACCTTCCAATTTTGAGATCCATTGGAGAAGGTCTACTTCATATTGCTCATCATATTCAGCCTTATCTATTCAGTTCCATATTTGAGTTGCTACAGCTACCCAGTAACTCTGGCATTTTTTCCATTTTGTATATTTCAGCCAATCCCTTGGAGGATTGATGTATTACTGTTGCTAAGGGTTAGAGCTTTGCTCCCCTATTGTATTTGAGCCATATATTTTCATATCCATGTATTGAAATCATTTTGTAGTAGTTATCCATAATAGATTGCGCTGTCATTTCCAAAGGTTTCATATATGCAACAATGTTCTTCTATTTTCATGTACATGTCTTGTTGAGGCTTGCATTGCCTTTCTTGAGTAGATGTTTCCTCAAGAACTTGTACTTTCTTTGCTGCTATAACATTATTTGTTGGCTATACACATTTTCATGCACTCATAGCTATATAATAATGTTGTCTTTCCATTTCTTGCTCAATAATTGTTGCAGTCCCTCATCGAGCACTTTTCGAGGACATCTAGTAGTGGGAGATTTGTTTAACAACTCTAGAAGGATTTCTTTGGAGCCTCCTCTTAGATTCAGGTCTTAGATGCATTGATATAAGGGATCCAAGTCCTGGTTTCAAATCCTGTAGCTTCCATTACTGGAAAATACGTTTTCCAGTCATGCCTTGCTAGCTGTCCCGAGTTGGGAACATTATAGTGGTATCAGAGCCAAGGTCTCGAGGTCGAGACTCACGTAGCGTGGTGGGCTGTAATGTCCTGTGTGTGGGTAGGGCCTGCAACCATGTGTCTGGTGTTTGTGTAATGAGGGGTATTTCGCAAGGGTCCCCACCCTCAAATGCTTCAGTGGGCTGACCCCCACCCTTAACACCCTGGGATGGTGCCCTCACTAATAGGCTGATATTTTGCTGTAGTGGTGTATTGCGCAAGGAATTCCTGTGCGGGAATTCAACCCTCTCTTGAGGTCATCTTGCTTAAGGGATTAAAGGGGAGTGATTTGAGCTTCATTTCTGTATTTGGCTTGAGGCCATTCCTTCACATTCAGCCATAGCGCAGTTTAATTCAGAAAATTGTGTCCTTGATGCAGGGGCAGCAGTAGTAGTGTTGCACCCTTTGATTTTTTGCTAATCTTGGAAGAGGAGGTGCTCATTTCCCTCCAGGAGTTTTTTTAGAGAGGCCCTTGGCCATATTTCTGTATTATTCAGTCCTTTCATGTCATATTTAGCCATGTATAATACAGAGATGTAGTAACTACATTAATTTTGCAGTGTTGTTTTTATTCATGCATTTTGCCGGAATCCTTTGCCGGGTCTCTTGTTTTGCTGTATAAGAGGGTAAACCTCCATTTCTCTATTGTATGGTTAATTTAAGTCTCATATCAGAGTTCTTCCATCACTTATTTCAGAAACCCTCATTAGAATAATGCAGTCCTTGCTTCAGTACCTCCGACATTATCTAGACTATGGGGTTTGGGCTTGTTTAAGGAATTCTGACTTGGGGAGATCTGTTTATACCAGCTAGAGTGATTTATTTTACCTCTAATTCTGCATATAAGTTGTATATCATGTCTTCTAAAGGATACAAGTCCCATTTCCAACTTTTATAGCGTTATTTGCTGAAAACAACTATTTTATCCTCTATATTGCTGCATTTTCCCACCCGGGAAGGAGAATATAGATCATATTATTTCCGAAGTTCTTACATCTGCTAGGTTGATGTTATTTTACATCTAATGAGATGATATACATTGAAAAGCTCATGATTTTCTAAAGCTCCACATTGGTAATATCTTGAGATATTCCCAATAGTGTAGTTGTTCCTTAGTTGGGAACATTATAGTGGTATCCGAGCAACCATATTGGCTTAGCCTGTGGATTTAAGATCCACTCAGAAGATAAGAAGGAGGGGGTTACAAAATTATGGAGAGGATGATCTTACTCTCATCCATTTTCAGATCCAAGAAGAAAGAAGAAGAGAAATGCATTGAAACTCCAAGAGGGTTTCAAGGAGGAGAGAGTTGCAGTGAAACCTCTAGGTTTCAAGAGGCAGAAGAAGATGCATGCAATTCTTGTTCTCATAGAGGAGTTGAAGAGCAAGGAGACCACTTAGAGCATGAAATCCTAAGTGGATATTTGGCAGAATACAAGTGCCAACCTATGGCTTTCAAAAAGGCCCTAGATTTTCCTCATTTTATTCAACTGAGAGAAGAGACAAGACCCTGCAGCCAAAGGGAGATTAAAGGCAATAGATTTTTATTTTCAAAATTTGATGGGTCCACTACAACAAGAGCTTGGGCAAGAAAGAGTGAGGCATTATTCATGCTTCATCTAGTGGAAGAGAGGGAGGCAGCAGAAGTTGCAGCGCTGCACCTGGAGGGTGAAGCAAATGCTTGGTGGGGCATTCACTTGAGCTACACAAGAGTGACTTATTTTTCTGAGTTTACTCAAGAACTGATCAGAACCTTTGATGGAGGGAGATTAGAGGAGATTAGACCCACACCACCATGGAAGGATTCAAGTACCAACACTGCCATGGCCTTGAAAGAGCAGCCTTCTACACCAGCAGTTGGATCAGCCAACACATTGATGAAAGGGACTCTTGCAGCCATACAAGATGTTCCAAAGGTTCATAAAGGTACGCATAAATTTCCATGTCTTAACATTTCAGAAAAATTTATGAAATTATTTGGAGATTTGTTTGCATATGGCCCAGGATCAAATAGTACTGCTGAGATAGAGCAACAGGATTACACTATGCTGTGCAAGCTTGGAGGGTTCAAGCGAGATTCGAACCATCAACCTCATGCATCCCTGATGAGTTACACAC
This sequence comes from Pinus albicaulis, assembly GCA_034641835.2. Taxonomy (NCBI): domain Eukaryota; kingdom Viridiplantae; phylum Streptophyta; class Pinopsida; order Pinales; family Pinaceae; genus Pinus; species Pinus albicaulis. The sequence continues at coordinate 1,587,125,247 of CM076578.1, forward strand.
AACCCTTGAGGTTGAAGTGTGAATTCTTGGAGGATGGAGTGAAATTTGCTCCAAGCAGAGTCATGCAGAAGAAAATGTTCATCTGGAAGTTGACACATGAGATAGCCAAGATACCCTGGAGGAGGGTTACAACATTGTCAAGTGGTAGAAGCAAGGAGGCTTTGTTTTCAGCCCCTTTGGATCCCTATGGGTACAAGATAATCACTGATGAGAGATATTTTCTTGGAGGTCTCCAAGGAGTTTCATTTCAGCATCTTGTGAAATTCAAGGAGGAAAACTTGATATGGGAGTTTGGTAGACCTCGTTGGAGGAATGCCAAGATGGACAAATCTAGGAGGCATCCACATGGAGTTGAGTGGATGTGGCTGGGAGGCAAGAGATTGGTAAGTCTCTTGCAAGTCTATGACGCCGGGCAGTAAGAGGCTATGCTGCATTGGCTACTCTTAAGAGAGTTTGGTCAACCTATGACATGTCCTTTTCCATGGGGTGAGGAGAGGAAGGAAGATTGGCAGGATACTTTCATCATGGGGCAGCAAGGAGTGTGGATGCATCATGGTGATGAGATCATTATGTTTTCACCACATAGGTTGTATGATGGAGGTATGGTGAGGCAGAAAAATCATTTGTTGCTTTGGAGGATTGGGAGAGAGCAAGATAAGATTTTCTCTCACACTTGGCATGATGTTGCAGGAGTAAGGGATGGCACTAGCATAGTGCAAAGAGTAGCCCCTCCATATTAGGAGGATCTCTACATGTACATCAGCATTTTTGGAAGAGTCTTTGACACACTCTATGTCAAATAATTGAGCTTTGAGATGACAGTAGCCCTACTCCAAAGGCTAGCAGCGCTGTCACTTAGGATCTTGGATCACTTGCTGAAGTGTTCCCAAGACCACTTCACAAGAAATGCACCATGGGAGCATGTAGAAGATGGGAATGAGAAATTAATGGATGAGAATATCCCTTACTATGTTTTGACCTTGTTGGTTTGGGTTCACAAGCACAAGGAGGAAGATCTACATGCAACATTTGTGGACTTTCCTTCCATGAATTTGTATGCATACCATCCCTCAAGGGAGGAGTTCACTTGGGAGGGTATTCAATTAAATGTATATCAGCATATGGAGAGATGCACAGCCAGGAAGATGAAGAGAAGGTTGGCACAACCACTTCCCTACTCACCTACAACAAGGGAGAATTTTCACTTGAGCCATTTCAGCTCAATGACCGAAGTACATGATGGAGGAGGTAGAATTTTGTTTTGTATTTTACACTTCCTTATCTATATGAGCAGCATATCATACCAAGAAGGGTCTTTCATTCTTTCATATTGTATTTTTATGTACTTGAGGCCACTTGCAGCGTTTATGATGGCCATTATATTTGTGGATTGTGGGGGAATGCCACATGGTTTTCGGTGTGCATCATTGGCACCAAATTATGCTTTCATGATTCCCTTTTGTAAAATGGATGTGGCAGCAAACAAGTGGTTGAAAACACACTTGTTGCACTATGTATGAGGGCAAGCAAAGGATGCCCTGCATTAGTTCCATGATTGGGACTATGTTCTACCTCCTTGTTTTCATATGTTTATGCTTCCATACTATGCTGCTAAAACATTGATTGTGGGGAGCACCATTGGAGGAGTGGCACAAGAGGTGAAGAGGCCCAATGAAAATATGATTCCTCACATGATACAAGATGCATATTTTAGAAAGAACAAGGGTCAGACCTTGATTTCCATGCTTTATATCTTGCCTTCAAGTGAGAGGACTCATTTGGGAGGTTTGAGTTATTTGAGGAGACACCTCATAGGTGTTGGATTTGATGGGGTGGCTTGGGTATTTCTTGAAGACCGTTATATCTTAGCCATATATCAGCAGCAGCCCCATATATATCATAAGTGGAGAGAGAAGCAACAATATATGCACATTTTAACTCCACACAATCAGCTATGCAGCCCACCTTCTTTGCAGGAGCTCAAGGTGGAAGAGATCCTTCATGAGTTACCATATTGGAGGGTGATTCATTGTGTTTGGTTGATAGCTTGGGGAGGGAGGAACTCAAAGGGGGAAGATGAATCCCAATTCACATCAGCTCTCATGCCTCAAGAGGACCTTCAAACAACGCATTGTTTCTTCCATAGATGTTTCACTGTCACAAATGTCAGCTATTTAAATAGCTTACACACTTGGGAGGAGCAACTTGGAGATACATTGATGATGCAACACCTTGATCATTGGGAGACTTCATATTATGAGGGTGCTACAAGGGAGGAGAGGATTCTCTTCAGTCTTATCCTTGCAGTTTCTTGAGGACAAGCAACATTTGGGAGGGGAGGACTGTAATGTTCCCAATTTGGCAACAAGCAAATTGGAACATTAGATTTTTCTACTTTCACCTAGGAGAGGAATAAATGGGTAAGGGAGCCCATGAAAAATAAAATATGAATAATTTCCACCTTAATAAGGAAGGGGATCACTTTAGGAGCTGAAATTTACACTTACAAGTGTGAACAGGGGCAAAATAGATGAGGACAGAGTCAAGTTTGACTAAGTCAGCATGCATTCTTGAGGAGGAAGAGATCACCTAAGTAAACCAGTTCAATGTGAACAAGGATCAGCCTAAGACACACATATGTAAACTATATTAAAGATTCCTAGTGTGAAAGAGGAATCAGAGGTGGATTAGTTGACCAAGTCAACAACACAGCCAAAAGAGGAGGGAAGCAAGCTAGGGCAGCACAGTTTTGAAAGAGGAAGATTCATGAAGAAGTCATATCAACATTGTGTGGGGTCCGGGGTGAGGAGGCTCACCAAAGATAAAAGGAAGGCATAGCATCAAAGTGATTCATTCATGTATTTAGCTATTTTGGTCTAGAGGCCAATTGCATACTTTATCTATTTAGCCAGAGTTACTGCACTGCTTAGTGCAAGGAATTCATGTGTGGGAATTCCACCCTCTCTTGAGATCAGCTTTCTTAAGGGATCAAAGGGGAGTGATACCACTGTAATGTTCCCACTCTAGAATGGATAGAAATCCATGGCTAGAAAACGCATTTTCCAGAAATGGAGGCAGCATGATTTGATACCGAGACCTGGATCCCTTAGACAAATGTGTCTAAGACCAAAATCCAGGAGTTGGGACCAAAGAAATCCTTATAAGGTGGTTAAAAAGATCTACCACACTTAGATGTCCTCGGAAAATGCCTGATGAGGGACTCCAACAATTGTAAGCACAAGTAATGGAAAGACAACGTTATTCTTATCATTGTAAACACATGAAGAGAGATATAGCCAACAAATATGTTATATAGCAGCAATGCTGTACAAATCCTTGAGGAATAAGTCACTCAAGCAAGGAAATATAGCCTCAATGGAATGAATACATGATACATGGAAATCAATGCTACATGAAAGAGAGCCTTGGCTAAAATAACACAGTTTATAGGAGATACTGCTGCATACAAAATGAGAATAGAATGATATGAAAATATTAGCTCCAATAAATGAGGGGGAGAAAGCTCTTGACCCCTGAAAACACTAATACAGTAATAATGCACAATCCTTAGAAGGATTGGCTACAATACATGTAGAAATGGAAAATCCGCAGAAATGTCGGAGTTGCTGGGTAGCAGCTGCAACTCTGAAAATACTGGAGATGGTTGATGATGATATGAAATCTGAATTAACCTCCTCCAACATATCTATCAAGTGCAAGGCGGATCCCGGCACTGAAGATCTCCTCCTCCAAATGGTGGTGCAACCCCTCACTGCAAGTGTGCACTAAAATAACGCAGTCTTGAGGATGGACTGCGCTGTCTCTGATGGGAGATGTTGGCCTTGATGCAAAAATATTTCAATCAGCTCTGAAATCTCTTCCATTGATCCTCTGGAGGAATAGGAACTCCCTCCTCTGAAAGATGAACCAAAGAGAAGTGTTGTGGAACCCTCCACTGCAATGCCCCAGCAACACTGCGTTATACTTGAGTAGAAATAACACAGTATTTGAAGAATGGCTTTGGCCTTGAGCCAAGATGTGGAGAAGATGAAGTGAAATCCTCCAAGAGGCATCTCAAGGAGAGGAAATCCTAAACAGGAATCCTTCGTGCTAAGCATCATTGCAACTCAACTGAACAACTGGAGACTGCAATTTGTCAGAATAGAAAAATAATCAAATGATCTAATATGTCTCTCTATGGCCGCCCCTTCCTCCTTTTATACAAGTGAATGCCTCTTTTCCATGGACCCCACACATTAGGGTTTCATCCACAAGGAATCTTTCTCCCTCCAAAATTGTGTTGTCTTCTCATTCAAGCTACACCTCTTAGGCAGCGTTGTTGACTTGGTCAAACTTGACCTTGTCCTCAAGAAAATTACCCTTTTTCACACTGGAAGGTGCACAATAAGCTGCTCCAATGATCCTTTTCACATTATGAAGGATATTATTCCTACTTATGGGCGTTTTACCCAGTTAATTCACTTCCTAGATGAAATAAAAAAAAATTAATGTTCCAATTTCTCCATGAAAATGTGGGAACATTACAATAATTATGTTGATTTCTAGATAATGGTAGACCTCTAAAAAAATCCATAGAAACACTTTCCCATGGTCTAGAAGGTACCGGAAATGGCATATATAAACCAAGCTTCCTATTTCTAGGCTTGATTGTAGCACATAATGAACAACCTCTAATGAAACGTGAAACACTATCTACCATGCGAGGCCAATAACAATACCTCTATAAATGTGCCACTGTTTTTCTTACCTCGAAATGTCCAGCAATAGGAGAATAATGAGCTTCTCTTATGATGCTTAGTCTCTCCCCATGTGGTATGCATAACTTGCCCATATGAAACAACAAATTATTATGCAAATGATAATCATTCTCCTCAACATGATTCCCTTCACTCAAGTTAGCATACACATCCTTAAAATCAACATCTGATGCATATTGTTCTTTGTAGCTCTCATGTACAATAGAATCATTCTTAAGTATAGTAGTAGCACTAATAATAGGCCTTGAAAGCATATCATCAAATTTATTGAAAATACCTTTCTTATACCTTATTACCAGGTGAAATTTTTGTAGGAAACCCATCCATCTGAAATGTCGTGACTGCTATAATTTACTTTGCGACTACAAGTACTGTAAAGGCTGATGATCGGTATGAACAACTGTTTCTTTACCCATCAAATAGTGTTTCCACTTTTTGACGCTTTGTACCAACGCATACAACTCATTATTATATGTAGGATAATTCACAACAACACCATTAAATGTCCAAAAATGAAATGTGATAGGCTTACCATGCTGTAAGGGAACTGCACCCATGGCGTAATCATTAGCATCGGTCTGAATTTCGAATGGCTGTCTCAAGTTCGGTAATGCAAGGACTGGAGCTAAACTTATCTTCTCTTTCAAAGACTCGAAAGATTTCTGTTGCTTGCCTCCCCATTGGAAAGCACGCTTCACACTTGTCACTGCATGCATAGGAGCTGCTATGGCAGAGAAGTTAGAAATAAACTTCCTTCAATACTGAGCTACACCCAAAAAACTTCTTACCTATGTAATGGATTTTGGAGTAGGCCAATTCACAATGGCTTCTACATTAGAAGGATCAATTCTCAAAGCACCTCCTCCTATTATGTGTCCCAAATAAACCAAACAAGTTTTTCCAAATTCACACTTTGACATTTTAAGAAATAATTGATTTTTCTTCAAAATATCAAGCACTTTATTAACATGCATGACATGCTCTTCTCTAGTCTTGCTGAAAATTAAGATGTCATCTAAGTAGACAATAAAAAAATCATCAAGAAAAGGATGTAAGACATCATCCATTACATACATGAAAGTTGCAGGTGCATTGCATAAACCAAACGACATAACAAGCCACTCAAAGAGTCCCTGTTTGGTTTTAAATGTTGTCTTCCAAATGTCACTTTCTGCAATTCTAACTTGATGATAATCACTACGTAAGTCTAACTTACTAAAATATTTAGCATCTTTCAACTGATCTAACAAATCATCTATCCTTGGGAGTGGGTAACGATTCTTACCGTTATTTTGTTCAATGCCCTGAAGTCCACACACATGCGCCAAGTTCCATCTTTCTTTGGAATCAACACTATCGGTGACCCACACGGAAAAGTGCTTGGTATTATGAACCCTTTGTCCAACAAGTCCTTAATTTGCCTCTTTATTTCAGCATTCTCCATGATAGACATAAGGTACATGCCTATGTTAGGAAGAGGACAATCTTGATGTAACTGGATTTCATGCTGAATCTCCATTTTAGGAGGTAAACTTGTTGGTTCCTGAAACATATCATGATGTGCATCAACTACATCATATAAATTTGATTTAAGCTTGGAATCACAATTTTCAAATGACTCATGATTCACATCAACCTTGGGCTTAACCATAAGAAGTACAAAACTTTTACTAGAATTCACTAGCCTTTATACCTGTCCCGCATTTACCATCGCTATATTTTCATTCTTGTGATGTGCTCTGAAAATGAAATCCTTGCCATATTTAAAGAGATGATACTTATTTTCATGGCGATGGAAGATCACTTTTCTGTCATAAGTAAGGACTTCCAAAAACAATTCCTGATATATCAAGCAGCACTACATCAAGTTCAACTGTGTCAATAAAGTGTGCAGTAATCGTGAAACACAATATACACTTTCTTGAGACTTGTAAGTTTGCATCCTTGCATATCCATCCAAGTGGATAAGGCTTTAGATGTGGAATGGTCTCAAGTTTAAGCTGTTTGACCAAGTCTTTTGATATGATATTTTCTTGTGACCCACTGTCAAACAGTGTGTCAATTTTTGTATGTTTTGAGACTACCCTCAAATGGAACAATTCAATTCTTTCTTCCTCATTTGGAGTTTGTACATGAAAGTTTGAAGTACTAGTGCTTGGCTTAGTTTCAGTTTCCTTCCCCTTCATACTCTTCAAACCCATGGTTGCAATTTTGGTTTCGTCACCTGAATCATCACCTAAGTCTTGTGGTGTAATTGTAGTAGCTGCAGTTTTCTTCTTTCCTTTGTTTTTGTTAAACTGAGTTCTTTTTTCATGATGTAATTTCCAACAGTTTTTCTCTTCATGGCCTTCTCTTGAACAGTGTTTACATATCACTTTCTCACCCTCTTGTTTGATATATGCATTCTTTTTTCCTTTTCCCTTAGATGTTTATCTTTGTTTTCCCCCTTAAAAGGCTTGTTTCTACCCTCATCAAAAGTCTTTTTCCCTCTAGCTTCTAAATGCGTAGCTTGTACACAAACTTCGTCTAGAATAGTAGGATTGAACATAAGGATAGTATGTCTAAGGTAGCTGTGAAAACCACCTATATATTTCAGCAAAGTATATTGACTTTGTAAGTCTACCCCTAATAAGAGTGCTCTTCTCCTAAACTCTTGGGTGTAGTTGTAATGTTCCAAAATTTTCATGAATAAATCGGAACATTAATTTTTTCTCATATGGTGAAGTAGGTGAATAAAAAGGAAGAGGAGGCCTCTTGACATGAATAAAACCCTTCCTAATGTGAAAAGGGAACATTTGAGCAGCTTGTTTTGCACCTCCTAGTGTGAAAAGGGCCAATTGTATGAGGACAAGGTCAAGTTGACCAAGTCAACTAGCGCAGCCTAAGGAGGAGTAGCTTGCCTAAGAAGATAGTGCAGTTTTGGAGGGAAGAGATTCAAATGAATATGGAAACCCTAAGAGGTGGGACCCAAGGTGAAGAATCTCACAACTTTATAAGGAGGAGAAGGGTAGCTTTGTGGGGTTAGCTTGTGAATTTCAATTTCTTGTCTGCTTAGACATTTTCTGCAAACTCCTGCTGCTTAGCAGAGTTTGGAGGGATTCCTGTTTAGGAATTCATTATCCTTCATTGAGTGATCTATTGAAGGGTTTGTGCTTCATTTTTCCCACATTTGGATTTTAGGCCAAGCATTTATCACATTTGCAACATTATTTCTGTAGCAGAGGACGTTGTGTAGCTGGGCAGTGCAGTGGGAGGGTTGATTCATCTTCTCTTATGCATTTCCTTTTAGTGGAGGAAGTTTATCTTGCATTGAGGGAGCTGTATAGGAGATTTAATAGCTCATTTAAAATCTTGGCATGTGGCCAACTCATTTTCCATCCACTATAGCACATTTAACTGGGTAAACTGCGTAAATTTTGTGAGAGCAGCAGCTGCAAGGTTTTATCCCTTGCTAGTGAGCCCCTTTCTTAGGAGAAAGGGCCATCCCTTCTTCTGGAAGGCTTTGTATTTCATTCTTCCTCTATATTTGAGAATTTTCAGATATATTCATACTCAGTGTTGCATTAGCTGCTTTTTCCAGCTCTACATTTGCAGATTTGTATTCCTATACATTGTACCTTCATGTAACCCTTGTCGGGTGATTTTCATTTTGTATAAAGAGGAAGGAATTATCATTTTTCTCACCATTGGATGCTCATGTATTTCTGATCTGATATGTCACATTATTTACTACAGAAACCCTAGTAAAAATAATGCTGTTCTTGTTTCAGTCTTTCTGCATAAGCTAGACTATGGGGTTTTGAGCTAGATTGAGGCATATTGTTTTGAAAGTTATGTTTATATGAGCTAGATTCATTTGTTTTACCTCTAATTCTGCAAGTGAGTCATATGATGGGCCATCTAAGGGATCTCAGGTCCATTTCTCACTTATACAGCGTTACTTTCTGAGGGCAGCTGTTTTATGCTTGCATGTTGTTGAAATTTCCAGCTAGTTCATTGTGGAAGATCTGAATAACCTGCTCAAGGTTATTTATTTGAGATTATATTCTGAAGGGATATTATATCAGATATATTCTTAGGCATTCCAAAACTGTATTGCCTTATTCTCATATCTGTTTCCTTATACAACGTCCCCAAGGAGCTTGCTACAACAATTTCCTGAGTAGGGAACATCACATATCTGTAGACATAGACTGCAAAAGGAAAAGTGGCCTTTATTTCTCACCCTATTTTTAGAGGTGACATAACCAGTAAATTCCTCAGAAGTCCATCTCTGGCACAGACTTGTGATATTTCTGAAAAATGGATATTACAATGGTATTAGAGCATGATCTCTCGCACTGCCTGTGAGATCAAGCTTTTAGAAAACTAAAGAGAAGAGCAAGGAGCAGCCATCTTGGATCAGCTTGTGGATTTTAGATCCACCCAGAGAATACAAAGAAGAGGAGAACAAATATGGAGAGGATGTGGTTACTCTCATCCATTTTTCAGATCAGAAAGGAGCCTCTCTAAAGGGGCTCAACCAATGGGAAATAAAGGTGCAGTGAAACTCCAAGAGCATTTCAAGATGACAAAGGCTGCAGTGAAACCTCTAGAGGGTTTCAGGATGAAGGATAAGATGAAATCACTTCCTATTATCATGGAGGAAGTGAAGAGTATGGAGGGCCATAATAGGAAGTGGATAGGTGGCAAGAGGAGGAGGAGCATTCTTCTCCACTTGAGGAGGCTTCTACCAGTGCTGTCCAATTCATAGAGGAGTATCCCACCATATCAGCAGTTGGATTAGCCAACAAATTAGAGAGAGGGACTCTTGCATCCATACAAGATGTCTCAGAGACCCATAAGGGTATGCAAAAATTTCCATGTAGTGACAATCCAGAAAATTTCATAGGAGGATTGGGAAATTTGCATTCACATGGCCCAGGATTGAAACATCATGCTGGTAAAGAGAAGAAAGGTTATAAAGTGCTGTGAAATATGGGTTTGATCCAAGGAGGGATCAGCACTCATTCCTTTTCACCCTTATTGAGTTGCATGCAGCATGAGGAGTTATGGTGCAAGGATTTGGGGAGCATCATGCATGAGGTGCCATCCCCTAATGATGTTTTTTTTCTAGCACTCTTGGGTTATGTTGGATTCAAGGGGTTAGTTGGTGAGAGGCCTCTCTTGAGAAACCTCCAATGGGTTACATCTTGACCCCCCATGAGGTGTAAGAAGGAATACTTGCTTGGGGAGATTGGTGGTCTTCATTGGGAAGATGCCAAGGGAGAGTATAATCAAGGGCAACCAAACTTGTATGAGGGAAGATGGATGGAGAGAAAGAGGCTTGTGAGCCACTTTCAGATTTATGACACAGTGCAGCAAAAAGCAAAGCTGCGCTTGCTACTTAGGAGAGAGTTTAGCCATCATGAGACATATCATGTTTCCAAGGGTATAAAGGAGGAAGGAACTTGGCAGGATACTTTCATCATGGGGCAGCAAGGATTATGGATGTATTATGATGGTAGGGTCATTTTTTTTCCACCACTCATGACGAGAGATGGAGGTATGAAGGGGCAGCAAGGATATTTGTTGTTTCAGAGGATTGGGAGAGAGCAAGGGAAAAATTGCTCTCCCACTTGGCATAGTGTTTCAAGGGGTGAAGTATGGAACTATCATGGTGCAAGAGGTGTTTTCATCATGGAGGAGACCCCTCATATATGGTAGCATTATGGAGAATACCTTTGAAAAACTACATGTCAAAGGATGGAGCTATATTTTGGCCGGAGCTTGCTTGCATGAGTCAACAACGTTGTCTCTTTGGAGCAGTGAACTATGGATGAAATGTGCCCAGCGGAAGTGTGGTGGATCCATAACCCTTAGGTCCCAGGATCATTTCATATTTCTTGCACTTGAGGGACAGAGAGGAGGTGAGATGGACAAGGTAGTCATATATTACTATGCTACATTCTTCTTGACTTGGATACCCAAGCATGAGAAGAAGGATCTTCTTGCAGCACCTAATTCATTCCTCTTCATGGGAGCATGCCAAAAAACTATGGAGGGTTCATTCATGGATCCATACATCATCTTACTCTTGGTATATGGTAAGAAATCTTTTTTTACATTGGCTGAATTGTATAATCTTACCATTATTTTGCAGTGCTTGGCTCTACAAGAGGGCAACCTATTCATTAAGCTCCATGAGCATTATTGGGCTAGACTATGTGATGGAGACAACCATCTCTCATATGGCCATGGGAAAGTGTTTATTTCCATGCATGTTCAGCTTATATATTCAGTCACCTCCTATACATTATTAGATGTGAGAGCATGCATTATTTCCCATGTACTAGAAGACAACTTGCCCTATCACTTCTTCAAGCAGCAGTTTGGAAAAATGTGATGTTACTGCTTGGGAGACTGTTGGTACACTGTTGAACACCATGAGGCCTTAAATACTTTCCCCATATTATTGCTAATTATATTCTCTTTTGTTGATGTTGCTGTTATCCTTATGGGGAGCATGATTAGGGGAGTGACACATAAGGAGGATGTGTCCTTGTTGGGAGAAAAATCCCATATCTTCTGCAATGCATGTTCTAAGGGGAACATGGAAGGAGACATGGCCTCTATAGCTACACATATGTTATTTGATGGGGAGGGCCATGAGATGGATGGGTTGTCATGTGGTAGTGATTTCCTATCCATTATGTGTGTGATGGATTGGGCCAGCTTGATGCACAGTGCTAGGAGAGAGACCTTTGGAGGTCTAACTTATTTCTTGCCAAAGGAAGGCACACATGTCGTAGCCCAAGATCAGTATACCCTCATCACTTATCTTGAGTGGGGAGGAGGGTAGCGTGGGATAGGCCTTCTTGCCTATCATGTTCAGTCATTCAGCCCACCTACACTTCAGGAGCCAAAGGTGGAGGGGATTCTTCATGAGTTACCATGCTGGAGGGTGGCTCATTTTACATGGATGATAGCTTAGGGGTGGAGGTTTCACTTTGGGGGAATAATATTTCCCATGCATCTTACACTCCATGCCTTGAGAAGACCTCTAGACCACACATGGTTGTCTCCTCGAGCACTTTCCTTCTCATGATCTTATTCATTTGGGGTGTTTCACCAAATGCTAGTCTATATTCTTGGGAGAGGCACTATGGAGTTTCATGGATGAGATGGCATCACATTATTTGGAGGATTCCATCATATGCTTATGCTACCGGAGGAGGTAAGGAGATTTACTTAGTTTTATCCTTGCAGTTGCTTGAGGACAAGCAACATTTGGGAGAGGAGGACTGTAATGTTCCAAAATTTTCATGAATAAATTGGAACATTAATTTTTGCTCATATGGTGAAGTAGGTGAACAAAAAGGAAAAGGAGGCCTCTTGACATGAATAAAAACCTTCCTAATGTGAAAAGGGAACCTTTGAGAATCTTATTTTTCACCTCCTAGTGTGAAAAGGGCCATTGTATGAGGACAAGGTCAAGTTGACCAAGTCAACCAACGCAGCCTAAGGAGGAGTAGCTTGCCTAAGAAGACACCACAGTTTTGGAGGGAAGAGATTCAAATGAAGATGGAAACCCTAAGAGGTGGGACCCAAGGTGAAGAAGCTCACAACTTTATAAGGAGGAGAAGGGAAGCTTTGTGGGGTTAGCTTGTGAATTTTGATTTCTTGTCTACTTAGACATTTTCTGCAAACTCCTTCTGCCTAGCAGAGTTTGGAGGGATTCCTGTTTAGGAATTCCTTCTCCTTCATTGAGTGATATCTTGAAGGGGTTGTGCTTCATTTTTCCCACATCTGGATTGTAGGCCAAGAATTTATCACATCTACAATGTTATTTCTGTAGCAGAGGACGTTTTATAGCTGGGCAGTGCAGTGGGAGGTTTGATTCATCTTCTCTTGTGCATTTCCTTTCAGTGGAGGAAGTTTCTCTTGCATTGAGGGAGCTGTATAGGAGATTTTAGAGCTCATTTCAGATCTTGACATGTGGCAAACTCATGTTCCATCCACTATAGTGGTGTTCACTGGGTAAAATGCGTTAATTTTGAGAGAGCAACAGCTGCAGGGCTTGATCCCTTGCTAGTGAGCCCCTTTCTTAGGAGAAAGGGCCATCCCTTCTCCTAGAAGGCTTTGTATTTCATTATTCCTCTGTATTTGAGAATTTTCAGATATATTCATACTCAGTGTTGCAGTATCTGCATTTTCCACCTCTACATTTGCAGATTTTCATTCCTATACATTGTACCTTCATGTAACCCATGTCGGGTGATCTTCATTTTGTATAAAGAGGAAGGAATTCTCATTTTTCTTACCATTGGATGCTCATGTATTTATAATCTGATATGTCACATTATTTACTATAGAAACCCTAGTAAAAATAACGTTTTTCTTGTTTCAGTCTTTCTGCATAAGCTAGACTATGGGGTTTTGAGCTAGATTGAGGCATATTGTTTTGAGAGTTCTGTTTATATGAGCTAGATTCATTTTTTTACCTCTAATTATGCAAGTGAGTCATATGTTAGGCCATATAAGGGATCTCAAGTCCATTTCTCACTTATAAAATTTTACTTTCTGAGAGCAGTTGTTTTATGCTTGCATGTTGCTGCAATTTCCAGCTTGTTCATTGTGGAAGATCTGAATAACCTACTTAAGGTTATTTCTTTGAGCTTATATTCTGCAAGGAGTTTGTATCAGATATATTATTAGGCATCCCAGCACTGGATTGCCTTATTCTCATATCTGCTTCCTTATACAGCTTCCCCAAGGATCTTGCTGCAGCAATTTCCTGAGTAGGGAACATCACATATATGTAGAAATAGACTACAAAAGGCCAGGTAGCCTCTGGTTCTCACCCTCTTTTTAGAGGTGACATAACCAGTAAATGCCTCAGCAGTCCATCTCTGGCACATAATTGTGATATTTCTGAAAAAGGGATATTACAGTAATCTTGTACATTTTGTCCCTTAAGCTATCTAAATTTTTTCCAGTTCATGATAGCCTTTTGTAAATGAGCTAATGGATATAATTGATTTTTAATTGCATTAATAAATTCAGCCCATGATAAAGTGATCTTACCATGTTTTTTAATTTCATCCTTGGTCTTGGCTTCCCACTATACCAATGCTGCTCCATCCATTCTCAAAGAGGCTAACTGTATCTTGGTGTCATCATCATGAAGGTTTTTTATCCTCAAGTAAACTTCTAGCTGTCTTATCCAATTTTCAAGTTTCTCTGCATTGACTTCACCGTTAAACATATGCAGCTCAAATTTAACATCAAGCTTTAAAAATGGACTTTTACTAGTGGTTTTAGACTTGTGAGATTGATTCACTGAAGTTGAGGATGACGATGTAGAGTAAAAGTCCTTTCTTTGACTTGTCATCACTTTTATTTCCTCCTGAAGAACCCTCTCCTTATTTCTGGTTTTTATACCCTTCTCCAACAAGCCTATCATTCCTTTCTTGGTAGAGTATCCTCACCATCTCCGTCATGTCCAAGAAAGCCTTTCGGAACAATTGTTCATCTTCTTTGGGATCCATATCTTCAGGAGCTTCTCCCTCCCTTGAAGACATGCTTGAATTTTCTTCTATGGCTCTTGGAGGTGGCTCTCTGGCCCTTCCTGGTTGAGGAATACTTTGTGCACTAACCAAGTGTCCTTCACCTCTCTTGAGTTTAAGCCTAGTAAGCATAAAAACTTGCAAACAATCAACTATATCTTTGCACAAAACAAATGCTGAGTAAAACTCTATCTCCTAAGGCTCAAATCCTTAATATGAAAATGAAACTATTTGTATATGTTGTTCAAAATATCTATTTTCAATTAATTAAGTGTGCAAAGTGTTTATCATGTCTTGCAATTTAAACACAGTGTTTTTGATAATTGTTTATGAGTTTATGTGTGAGGGAATGTTAATTAAAATTATTGTTTAACATCTTAAATCAGAAATACACAGTAGCATAACTTCACCGTAACAACAAAACAACATGATGAGGCAGTTCACCCCTCTTGGGCTACATCTACCAGGTCCAAGGCTCCCAATGAGCATGTCCTTGCTCTATTAAGTTGCTCAAATTAGTTTTACAGTGAGAAATATGCCTAAACAGGCAGAAACATCTATGAAATTGAATTCAAACGACAGAAATAAGCTAAGAATGGATTTTATTTCACCTCAAACAGTGAAGTATAGCCCAATGCAGCTCCATTTCCCGCATGGCCCTGATGGCTCTCCAAGCTTCCATAAAGAAAAAATGGCTGAAGAACACCTCTGTTAGCTCTGAAACTTGTCCCAAACACTCCAAAACGCTCAGAATACCCAAAATTGACCAACATTTCATCCAAATTGGTTCAATATTGGAGAATTTATGACCTCCACAATTTTCTAACCAATGTCCCTTGGAAACCCCACCAAATGTGGGTGAACTCTAGTTAAAGCCACCAGAATAGGTGGACATGTCAAACAGGAAAAACCACGCTACTAATTTGGCGGAGGCATTTAATTTAAATGATGATTCAACTGTGTGTTTACATGCGGATAAGTCAGAGAGGCTAGTGCTGGCGGTTAATACCAAACCCCGCGCCCTGGTCATAGCCTTTAGGTTATATGAGATGAGGGATAACACCTGGGGGCTTAGCTCCACCGGTTGTATGGGGCTTAGCCCTTGGTCCTGGTACGAAGTCACGAAGCGTTCTGACCTTAAGCCCTGAGGGCTTAACCTTAATTTCTCTGCCCGTTCAACTGTCAAACGACACCCGTAGCAACTGACCCAAAGCCGTTCTGGTCAGGTCAACCTCTGCCCAAGGTATGACCCAACCCATTCACACCTGCATGAGGGCCCGACCCAAACGCGTTCAACGTGACCCGACTGCGTTCAGGTTGGGTTGGGTCGGCCCATCAAATTTTTTTTTTTTTAAACATGATTTTGAACCAATCTTTGAACCAATGACATGGGGCCACGTGGCAGCCTCCAGGAGGGCCACGTGGCACCCTGTAATAGGCCCAATAAAAATTTAATAAAAAAATGAAATTTGCCACATAATTTTTTTTCTGAAAATGACAAATTGTTTTGTTCAAAAGTCATGTTTTGAAGGTTATTGGGCAACTTCAAACTTCAATATATTTCTTATACGACATCGGATTTGAGTCCCGTTCATGGCGCCAGAATCGCAGCGATGAGGCCTATCTAGTCGTTTAGGTTGCAACCAATTCTGAGAAATTCCAATTTTGAGCATTTTTTTCCACTTGGACATGATCACCTGATCACCTTCGGTAGGTCTGTATCCAAGCACGTTTGCAACACCCTCATACACAAAGGTTCAAGATCTCACTATGCTCCTAACACACAAAAACAATCACACTCTTCTCTATTCTCCCGAAGCTATAATTGCTTCTCCTCTCTATGATTGCTTCTTCTAACTAGCTAACTAAGGCAACAGAGGCGAAGGAGATATCCTTATATAAAAATGGAGGAGGAGGATATGGGCCCTCAAATAATGGGAAAGAAGCTTATCCTTTGGAGTAGTTAATTTTTTTGGGGAACAAGAAGCCCAAATGGGAATTCCTCGGCCATATCCTCAAAATAAACTTTCAGCTCTTTGCTTTGCGAAGCTTCTAGTCATCGAAACTTCATTTCTATTTTAAAAAAATTTCCAAAATATGATCGGCGCAGGTCAGACATTAAGACAAAGCGTAAATCAGCGCAGGTCTCAGTGCAAATATCTACTATCGATGCAGGTCAGACACTGAGACAAAGCGCCGACCTTGAAAACTAGGTTTTCATAGAGATCTTACAGAAAATTTGTAAAGGGAGATGAATTGGCAGACAAAGTGTTGTGAAACTAGCTCCAAAAAGAGAAGAAAAGAGATCTCAACGCCTTAGAAATAAGCCACTTCGAGGGGGCAACCTCCAATACATTACATGAATGGAAAATTCTTGGATGATACAAATTACAAAACCTCCTTTCTATATATAGGAGTCCATGGGGCCACAATTTAATCCTAGTGGGGCCACAATGTAATCCTAGCCGACCTAAAAATAATAATTTAAGGGCACAATAATAACAATATGGGGGTTAAAAGGGTACAATAATAACAATAAGGGGGTTACACTAACAACAATAAGGGACTATACTCATAATATAGGGACCTAACATGCCCCTCTCCTTCAAAAAACTGTTGTCCTCAATGCTTGAGTAGATCTGGGTGCTTCTGTATAAAATTCTCATCCTCCCATGTAGAATCTTCAGTGGGTAAGTTCTTCCACTTGATGAGATACTCTGAAATTGATCGATTATGTAGTTGTCGAGTTCTAGTTTCCGTGACTGCTTCAGGTATCAATATGATTTTTCCTTCCTCGTCAAGTTCTGGCAATATTGTTTGAACTGGAATATTTTCACCTATAACCTTCTTTAAGCATGAAACATGGAAAATTGGATGCACTTGTGAAGAAGCAGGAAGCTCCAATTTGTATGCCATAGTACCAATCTTTTGCAACACCTTGTAAGGACCATAGTACTTTGGCGATAATTTATTATCCTTCTTAGCTTGCTTGAGGGACATTTGTTTGTATGGTTGTAGCCGTAAAATACCCAATCTCCTACATCAAAACTTCTCTCGCTGCGATGTTGATCTGCCTGTTGTTTCATTCGATTTTGTGCCAAATTCAGGTTATCCTTTAAGAGTTGGAGAACTTCTTGCTGATGCTCGACGTGATCTTCCACTACTTGAACCTTCAAATTTTCCCTTAAAGATGATGTGATCGATGGTGGATGATATCCATAAAGTGCCATAAATGGGGTCATTTTTGCTGCAGTATGGAAGGAAGTGTTATACCACCATTCAGCGAGAGGTAACCACTTGACCCGTTGTGTTTGTTTATCAGATACAAAACAACAAAGATATCATTCCAAAAATTTATTTACTATCTCTGTTTGACCATCAGATTGAGGATGATAAGATGAGCTATGAGCTAATTGAGTACCCAAACAAGAAAATAACTCTGTCCAAAAATTTCCCGTAAAAATGGGATCTCCGTCGCTCACAATAACCCTTGGGCTTCCATGTAGCTTTTGAATTCTGTCCACAAATGTAGTAGCAACTGTACTTGCTTTAAATGGATGAGATAATGCACAAAAGTGTGCATACTTGGTAAGTCTATCAACTACCACCATGATGACACTCTTTCCTTCGGACTTAGGTAAACCTGTGATAAAATCCATTGAAATCTCCTCCAACGTTGACTTGGAATGGATAAAGGTTGTAGAAGTCCCGGGGTCTTAATTGTCTCAACTTTATTCTGCTGGCAAACCAAACATTCCGCCACAAACTTTTGAATATCAGATTTAAGGCCATCCCAAAAAATTCTTTCTTCACCCCGTGGTAAGTTTTTAAAAATCCTGAGTGTCCTCCTAAAGGAGAAGTGTGCAATTCCAGAAGAATCTTTTGTTTTAGTTGGGAATTCTTACAAAGATATAAGCGATCTTTGTACCATAAGGAATCATTTTTCCAACTAAATGTATCAGATGTACTAGGATCTTGCTGCAACTTTTGAATGAGTGTCCACGCTTCTTCATCCTTCTTCCATTCATCTCTTGCTTCGGTTATCCAATTTGGTTGGATAATATAAATGGCACAAAGTAATGCTTCCACCTCTTCATTCTTTCTTGAGAGTGCATCTGCAACAACATTTAGCTTCCCTTTTTTGTAGATTATTTCAAAGTCATAACCCAACATCTTTGTGACCCATTTTTGCTGCTCTTCTGAAGATAGTCTTTGTTCCAAAAAGTGTTTAAGACTATCATGATCAGCTTTTACCTTGAAGTGTCTTCCCATTAGGTAAGTTCACCATTTCTTTAGTGCATGCAGTATTGCTAACATTTCCTTCTCATAAATAGGTTTTTGTAAATACTTTCCTTTGATTGGACGACTTTCAAAAGCAATGGGTCTTCCTTCCTGCATTAAAACTGCACCAATTCCATTTCCTGAGGCATCACATTCCACAATAAAGGTTTTTGTGAAGTCCGGCGTAGCTAAGACCGGTGCTAGGCACATTGCCTCTTTAAGATGTTCAAAGGCCTTAGTTGCTTCAGGAGTCCATGAAAATGCATCTTTCTTCAATAATGTTGCTAGAGGTGCTGCTATTCTCCCATAATTCTTAACAAACTTGCGATAATACCCTGTTAACCCGAGAAATCCTCGCAACTGCTTTATGGTTGTGGGAACTTTCCATTCCTTAATGGCTTTAATGTTGTTAGGGTCCACTTTAACACCCTCGTGAGATACAATATGACCCAGATATTCCACCTCTTGTACTCCAAAGAAACATTTGGACTTTTTTGCATATAATTGTTTCTCCTGCAATAGTTTGAGCACCCCGTCAACATGTTCAACATGATCCTTCCAAGACCTGCTGTAGATTAGTATATCATCAAAAAATACTAGCACAAATTTTCTAAGGAAGGGTTTGAAAATGGAATTCATCAACCCTTGAAATGTAGAAGGTGCATTGGTAAGGCCAAAAGGCATGACCAAAAATTCATAATGACCCCCATGAGTTCGAAATGCTGTTTTTGGAATATCTTCAGTCTTCATTCTAATTTGATGATATCCTGAACGAAGATCCAACTTGGTAAAATAAATTGCTCAATGTAATTCATCCAATAATTCATCAATCACAGGAATGGGAAATTTATCTTTAATGGTGAGCTTATTGAGCTCCCTATATTTGGGACACATGTGCCATGATCCATCCTTCTTGTGTACCAATACTACAGGAGCAGAGAAAGAACTTTGACTATGTTGAATTATACCCGCCTCTAACATTTCTGCAATCATACGTTCAATTTCGCTATTTTGGACATAAGGATATCTATAAGGCTTGATGTTTGGAGGAACACTTATTGGAATCAAATGAATAGCATGATCATGATCACGAATAGGTGGGAGTCCTTTGGGAGTTTCAAAAATCTTGGAATGATTGTCCAAGACTTTTTGGAGATCTGCAGAAATAGATGATTTTGATGTTGGAACTTCTAGTGAGCATAATTGTGCTATTATGCCTCATTGTTCTTTCTTTAGAAGCTTTGTCATCAAATTAGAGCTTATTATCTTTCCTGGCTTCCCTGCAATACCTCGTAATTCCACTTGCTTTCCTTCCAAAAAAAAATCAAGAAAAGTTCTTGAAAATTAAAAGCTACCATCCCCAAAGATTGTAACCATTGTACTCTTAGTACAACATCAGCACCTCCCATAGGAATGGAAAGCATTGGAATATTCAATACATATTCCCCCATGGTTAGCTTGATATTATGGCATTTTCCAGAGAAATTTATAGTTCCTCCATTTGCAACCATGACTTGACATTCTGATTCTAGGTATAGGAAACAATTCAATTCCTTGGCTACCTTACAATGAATAAAATTATTGGTACTATCTGAATCAATCAACACTATTATCTTTTTCTTCTTGATATGTCCTTCTATCTTGAGAGTTTGAGGAGTGGTAATTCCTACCAATTCATTACACGATATGGTCGGACTCATTTCTTCCTCTTCTAGGGTTGGTTCCTGGTGTATATCCTCTTCTTGTTCATTTTCTTCTTCCTCTTCACAATATATGTAAAATAATTTCTTCTCAACACACTTACGACCTTTAGTGTATTTGCTGTCACAACTGTAGCAAAGCCCTTTTTTTTTTTCTTTCAATTTTTGTGGTGTCAACCTTGTAGGTTGTTGAAATCTAGGAGTAGCAACACTTCCCTCTTTATAGAAGTGAGTGGTAGGCTTCCTTGTTGCCATAATTTTACATTCAATTTTTCTTGCCAACCTGAATGCCTTCTCCAATAAATCAGGTTCCAAAACGCAAACTTCATGTTGGATGTTATCCTTTAAAGTACCTATGAAGAGATCAATCCTGTGTTCCTCTGGAATATCAGTTACCCCTATATTCAATTTTTGGAAGTCCTCAATGTGCTCCGCCACGAAACCATTTTTTTTGAGATTTATCAATTAGCTAAAGAAGGTTTTACTCTTTGTATCCTCATAATGTGCTATCATTTCCTCCATAAAAATTGACCAAGTGACAATGTTTTTACGGGAGAAAATCCATTGATACCATACAAATGTATTTTGTTCTAAATGAAAATTTGCAATGCATACCTTTTGTGTGTTTTGCACATTATTGAGATAAAAATATTGCTGCATCTATAGTATACATGTTACATGATCCTTTCCATCAAACTTCCTCATATCCATTTTTGGAATATGGTGGTTCTTCCCGCCAACATTAGAGTTTATGAAATCACGATTAGCATTTATTTTGTTCTCATCATGAGTTTCCTCTACTATCTTTTCACCATTAGGAAATATTTGTTGTATCAACTTTGTCAAACCTTCAATATCTACTTTTAGATCATTCTTCATGTTTTCCATTTTTTCATCGATCTTAGCTTCCATGTCATCTATCTTAGCTTCCATGCCATCTATCTTAGCTTCCATGACATTCTTCAAACCATCCATCTTAGATTCCATGCCTTTCTTCAAACCATCCATCTTAGTTTCCACGCCTTTCTTCAAAACTTCCATGTCATTTTTTGTTGCTCTTTGTGAGAGAGAAATTTGTTGCACTTGCTCTTATAAATTTGATATGTCATGTTGCCATTCTTTGTCTTCATGAGTCATAGTAGAGCCTTCTAAAGGCTTAATGGGTGTTGAATTCTATTTAGGGGCCATTTTAGAATCTAATACTGATATAAATTCTACAATATGCCCTTGGTATCAATTCAACTTAATTCTTCAAACAAGACTTATGCGATTCAGGAAAAAAAATATACACACCTTTTACTTGCTTTTGAGGAGCTCTATATTGAAATTGAATTATCTCTGTAATTGTGGATCCTCAATATCTGAAATTTGGCCTTGTAGTATCCCTTTGAAACTTCTTTCAAATGTCACAAGTCTGGCCTAATTTGGATTCTTCAAGGCAAAGTTATGTCCAATCTCCCACAATGACCCAATTATGGACTGGTTCAATAGAGAGAACTTGTACTACTTGCCACGTGTCACTGTTTCCTCCTTTGGCTCTGAAATTGATAGAAAAGAAACTATAGTCCGTGTACTTGCGGCCAATTTTTACAACATTCCAATCTGATGCTCAGAGAGGGAGTTATGAATATTTTCCCACGATAACCTCTTTGCGATGAAATTTGGGAGCCTGAAAAAGACCTAACTTCCACAGATCATAACTCCGAATATTACGAACCAAGCTCTAAAATTTTGCGAAGATCTTCCTCAGGCTGTTGGCTTCGCTCTCTAAAAATTTCAGATTTTGAAACTTCGTAGAAAAAAAGTTATAGCACAAATGCCGCAATGACCTGTTTAGGTTAAATTCAAGAGCCTGCAAAAATCCCTAACTTTCGCAAATCATATCTCCAAAAATATTGCGAACCAAGCTTTGAAATTTTGCGACGATGTTCCTCAGGATTTTGGCTTCACACTCTAAAAATTTCAGCTTTGAAACTTCGTAGAAAAAACGTTATAGAAAAAATGCCACGATGACTAATTTGGAGCAGCGAAAACCCTAGAAGCCAAAGCTCTAATACCAAATGTTGTGAAACCAACGCCAAAAAGAGAAGAAAAGAGATCTCAACGCCTTAGAAATAAGCCACTTCGAGGGGGAAACCTCCAATATATTACATGAATGAAAAATTCTTGGATGATACAAATTACAAAACCTCCTTTCTATATATAGGAGTCCATGGGGCCACAATGTAATCCTAGCTGACCTAGCAATGATAATTTAAGGGCACAATAATAGCAATATGGGGGTTACAAGGGTACAATAATAACAATAAGGGGGTTACACTAACAACAATAAGGGACTATACTAGTAATATAGGGACCTAACAAAAAGTGTGGTTCAGGGGTATGTATTCCATGCTTGGAAAGTACAGAAGGGTCACTATATGGGTCCTCCAGGATTAAGGAACGGGGAGTATAGGGACAGTGACAAATTGTTGTGTAACAGATTCCCCCTAAAGTATGAAGTTTGAACACGAGTGAGGGGTGAAATGCTTTATGAGTACGTGCAAGGAACCAGACGCTACTGTCGGGAGACCTGAAAATCAAGCATAGATACATATACATAACCATAATCTTTGACGAAAATACATGAATCAAGATATGGACGCAACCATGTATAAAAGATACCATGGTATGGTCGCAACCATCCATCTGAGAAGGATCACAGATAGATTCATGGTATGGTCGCAACCATCCATCTGAAAGAAACATGTATCCAATAAAGGAAAAATCATATTTCCTCATAGCCTAGACTCCAGATAATAAAATCCAGGGTCTTGCGCTCCGTCATGACCCAATCAAGTACAATTTCAAGCATGCGAATAATTGAGCTAAAGTCGAACATGTAGGAAAATCACCTGATTACCATTCAATGATATAAACTATTAACAGGCGTGAGATAAACTGCCAATGATGACAATGGTCCTCAAGGTACTGCCAGTATAATCCAAAAAATATGAATAAGGAAATGAATTCAAACACCCGTGAAATCACCTGATCGAAGGCCAATGATGTGAAACTGTCGTCGAATGCGAAGAACTTGCTATAAGGGCATGCAAGCTCTAAGGTACCAAAAAGGAGTCTCTAGATCAACTTCCCAGATAATGAGCTGAAGTCGATAGGAAGCGATCCTTTGAAAGAGGTTCATAATGAATCCCAAATCATCGAAACGAAACAGAGAATGTGATATGAGTGTTAATCAAGACTGAAACAAAGGACCAGGGAATGTACAAACTGAAGAAGGATTTTCTCTTGAACATATCAGTGACAGGACTCTAGGATTTGGCAGCATTTGATTCAAATATGATTAGAGGTCATGTTGATAAGATTGGTAATTGAATGAAAGGCAAACATATTTCCCAAACCCATGGAGGAAAAGTGACAGAGTGAAGATATCCCAACCCGACACGAACTGTAGATAAGTTTCATGTTCAAGAGTGACATACTACCGACATAACTGACGAATAAATTCCATTTTCCCCCACCATTTCTGGTGATTACCTCTTTATTTTTACAGAAGCTTGAAGAGG
The DNA here is from genome assembly GCA_034641835.2 of Pinus albicaulis. Classification (NCBI taxonomy): domain Eukaryota; kingdom Viridiplantae; phylum Streptophyta; class Pinopsida; order Pinales; family Pinaceae; genus Pinus; species Pinus albicaulis. Next base: position 1,587,149,120 of record CM076578.1, read on the forward strand.
ATAGAATATACTTGTCATATAAGTTTGTCCTTCAGACAAATCCATACTAGTACATTTTACGAGCCCTAGGAAGGAGGAACTTGGTAACGTCATGGTGATGATTTCTGATGTAATTTAGTTTTAACAAGTCTGACAAAGGGAAAACTAGGAGTCTTTTCATGTTTAGAGAGTTTGAGAAGAAGCGGAAAAGAAAACTCCAACAAGTCCATTTTCGTTGGTAGTATCACAGATTCGAAAAGGTAGAAAAAAATATATGAGAGAACCTCTTATCCATGTTCGAATAAGGTATTCCTTTTTCATAAATAATCTATCCCAACTTGAAAAAGTGGTAAACTTATACTAGGCAGATGACGTTTCGCAGCCTTTAACGATTTCAAAACGACAAGAGCTTGACAATATTTTCATGTTTTGAGAGTAAGAAAAGAGTTGAAAGTTGACTCCTCCTAGAGGAACGAGTGGAATTGAGGGTAGCAATTGGTTCCGGTGATGGTGGAACTACTTAGAAAAAGTAAAGGTCAAGAGGCTTGCTAACAAGACCACTCATCACAGCTATTCCTTAGGAAAGGGAAAAACAATGAAGTGTGGGCATATGATCAGCCGAGAAAATGGTAACGATGGAATGAGAAAACCAAGGCTCATCTAGCAAAATAGGTTGATAAAATGGAAATCACGAGAGGTAAAATAAGAATGGTTTCATTTTTACACAATATTGAAATCAAGAAACTTTGCTTGAAGTTGATTTCATTTTTACACAAGCTTGAAACGGAAACAAACTATGATTGAGATTGGTTTAATTTTTACACAAGCTTGAAAACAGAAATAAACTATGATTGAAATAAGTTTTCATGCCCCCATCATGATGACTCAATTCAAGGTACATGCCCCCCAATTTTCATGGCATTCACCGGAGTAGATTGTTGGTTACTAAGTGGTGGATGGAAGGAAGGTTCAATTAGGAGATCAGGCGAAAGACTCGACTGGGATTCTACGAGATCTAAACAAAGACTCGAATAAAAAATGGAACCTGTTTTATTTTTTAATGAGGTTGACATAGTAAAAGAACCATCCTCATGACCTAATTCATTTTTTAACGGGGTTGACATAGAAAACGAACTATCCTTAGAAGAGCTTGTTTCATTTTTTAATGAGCTTGACACAAGAAAAAAAATTATGCTCTGATGACCTTGTTTCATTTTTTAAGGAGCTTGACACAAGAAAACGAACTGTGGTTCGACAACCTTGTTTCATTTTTTAAGGAGCTTGACATAAGAAAACTAACCGTGCTCCGATGAACTTGTTTCATTTACTAAGGAGCTTGACACAAGAAAATGAACTATGCTCCAAAAGAAGCTTGTTTCATTTTTTAAGGAGCTTGACACAAGAAAACGAACTATGCTCTGATGACCTTGATCATGATGGCCTCCAAGATTTTCTCATTCGACTAGAGAAAAAAACTCTGGAAATCAGGATCTAATTCCCCCAGTACATTGTTTACTACCTCACTGACTAAATTATCAGTGGGCGCGAACATGGAATAGGTGGCCACATAATTGACTTGTGGTGGGGAAGATATCACTGGTAGGTAAGGACTAGGAAGGGATGGTGGTAGAACAAATGGCACATCAGGACCAAAGAATGAAAGCTCATCAATGGTCACGATCTGAAATTTGTGTGGAAAACAGATCACACGAAAGAGGGAAGAGACAAGCGCGCCCATGGCATAAGAATAGTCGCGCCTCAAGAGTAAATTAAAATCTAAGGGGCCTTGGACCACCATCACATCTATATAGAAAATTTTCCCTCCCAAAGTAATAGGAAACTTCGGAAGGACCCCTAATGTTTGACACATTCCTCTGTTAAAAGCAAACAGATTCTGAGTAACAAGCACAAGCTGTGGAGAACCCAAAGCTTGCCATGTAGTTGAGGACATAATACTTACCAAGGTGCCTTCATCTATAATCATGTCAGGTACGACCATATTGTAGGCCTGTACAGTGATCTAAAAGAGCATGTAGGAATGAAGAGGGTATCTCGTGAATCAACTCCAATTAAAGGAAGTGACCAAACTACATGGAGGGGGTGCCATAGGAATAAGAGGATTATCCCCTTGCATTACGGGAGCGGAAAGACCATACTCCTTGGCTCTAGGAATGAGATAAGGAGGATCACTTTCTGAAACTATGGCGACGAGAGTTGGAGGATCACCCTCCTGGATCATGGAAACATTCCATATCGCCCTCCGATCCTAGGGAATCAGAGGAAACAAAATTAACCTGACTGGGATGAGACCCACTCTCGACGGAAAAGACCTGATGAACTATAGGTGGAATCAGGTCGACCTTTTTCTCAACCAATGATGGGTCAGGAATGGACTCGAGAGACTAAATTTCATAGAGAGTGGAATTGACCAGAGATGAATCATGATCAATGACTTGATAAACTATCGGAGGACTCGAAGAAAAATTCTGGTAACTGACGGGAAGACAGGACTCAGAAGCTAAAAGGGTGTCCAATACTGTAGAAGCTTCATCCATATAAGGACAGAGGTAAATGGGATGGTTCCCTTCACACAACCTACAGGGAAATTTGATCTTACCCTGTTTCTTACGAGTCTCATTATCTCTAACTGAAGGCTCATCATTAGCATGATGTCTAGAGGTTGATGATGAAGGATGAATCGGGCCAACAGACTACACTTCTAGCACCTTGGGAATAACAGGGAAATCATGAAGAAGGTGGTCACCCTCACATAGCTTGCAAGATAATTTGACTCTACGAGACAGAGTGGGAGGTTTCTTGATATTAGCTACATGGGTAGAAATAGTTGTTGATTCCCCCCCTAGCTTATTTTCCTTTTTCTTCTTCTTCTTCTTAGCCACCCAGTTACTAGAATCTAGCTTTCACCAGGCGAAGAGGAAGAACGAGCTAAATAAATAAGTGAAGAAGGTGAGGGGTCAACCTTAGGATCAACATGGGGTTGACATGGTTCAGTGGAGGAGAAATTGGTTTAGAAACCATTTGGATGTTCAAAACCATAGGGGTCAAAAATAACCAAACCAAAATACCAATGGTTAATCTCAGGAAGGAAAAAATTGCCATATATGGGGCACCAACATTCCAGAATGAAGGAAAAGGACCAGGATTCCAATCTGAGAGGATTCCTTGGTTAGTGAACTCTGGAAACATCACCATTGGAATCAACCCTAAATAATCACTACGGAATGCAAATTTAACTAGGAATATTTCGTGGGCAGTTAATTTTATAACACTGCAACAAAACTCTACCATTTCATATTTTAAGAGTCGAGAAAAGGACAAAGTGTGACTCTAGTCACTTTCAATTTGAACGAGCTCGAAAGGAAAAGTGCTCGATGATATTTTCAAATTTTAAAGGGTCATGGAAAGATCAAAATGACTACCTGGAAATTCTAGGCAAGAGGGTTTACCAAGCTCCCGTGAACTGAAATATACACCTTGGTGATCAAATGAAAGAGAAATGACCAAGGAATTAACGTACATGTAGGCAGTTTTCCAAAATTCTATGTTCGGTGTATCACTATTATAGGGCAGCAGACTAATATTCCTATGGATAAAGAATTGAAACCTATGAGGGTCTCCCTTCATATACATGATGGTATGGGGAGCACAAGTCCGTACTAGCACTGTCTAATGCTAGATGGCGAGCGATAGCTTCTAGATTTAATGACACCAGAACACGTCACTAGCCTAAAACTCTAAGTGTGAGCGTTAAGTTTCAATGCTTCCTCAGGTTGATTGAATAAATTTTATGGTTGATCTTGAATTATGTCTTGGTTTCAAGGCCCTACCATTTTCATCAGAGAAATCCTATATGCAGCTATATGAGAGAAGAAAATTTTCAATTTGATGAATTCTATCTAGTTAAGGGAAGAGTCTCAAACAAAGATGCAACAAACAGTAATACTGCAAATGAAATTTTTCCAAGTAGATGAATTTCACTATCCCAAAGTAATCTAAAATATTCAAAGATGCGAATTATGCAATGTAATCTATGCAAAATTCTCTTTTTGAAAAAAATGCAGTTGTAATCTATGCACAATTTCCATTTTATTTTGAATGAATAAGAATGCACTCAATGCATTTTTCGATGAAATGAGAATCTACTTAATGCATGCATTTAATGAAAGAGAATGCACCAAATGTGATTTTTAGTTTTCAATCATTAAACAATGTAATCTAAGTTCAATGATAAATTGCAAACATGAATTTTCATTGCAACTTGATCTAATGCATTTTAACGAAAATAAAACTTTGAGACGAAAACTAAACGAATGAAAATTTCTTTAATGAAAAAAGGTTGCAACAAACATTAAGAATACAATCCTGTTTTGAACACTTTGTAACGAAATTACTTAAAAGGCTAAAAGACATATGAGTTCAAGCAAAAAGAGGACTTCCAAAGCATGAGTTCAAAACAAGGAATTCATTCCGTTTACATCAAGAAATCATAGAAAGAAACCTTTTCAGTTGAACAGTGAGCAATGTAATCTATGCTCACAAGCAAACAAGCAGACCAAATGAACTCGAATAGAAACTTGAGGATTGAACACTCAATCAACCAAAAAGAAAAAGACAACCAACTAGATATCACTCACTAAGCAAGGAGACTGTAATGTTCCCAAAATTGGAACATCTACACTATTGGGAATATCTCAAGGTATTACCAATGTGGAGCTTCAGCAATATGTAAAACACCCCAATGGAGCAGCAGTGAATACATTAACACATAAAATACCGAAGAATCCAAATAGCCATCATATTATATCATAGAAGCATAGAATATACAAACCCTTGAGGAAATTATCACTCAAGCAAGGCACTACAAGTCTCAAGAGAAATGTACATGAAAATATGAGGAGCACTGCTACATGAATAAATCCCTAGGCTATAACTATGCAGTTTTATATGGAACAACTGCTGAAACACATTTCAATACATAGATATGAAAATATATGGCTCATACAATCACTAGGAGAGAATATCTAAGCTCCCAATCACTACCTCAAGTCAATCCTAGAAGGATTGGCTAAAATAAGCAAAACTGCAAAATGTCAGAGTTGCTGGGTAGCAGTAGCAACTCAAGAACTTGAAATAAGTGGAGAAGGTTGAAGATGATCCAATCAATGACAATACCTTCTCCAATGGATCTCTAGAGTGAAAGGTTGCTCCTTTCACCTAAGATCTCACCCTCCAAACTATCTGCTAATCCCTCACAGCAAATGCCTTCCAAGAATAATCTTGTCTAAGAGAGGGACTGCGCTACTAATGATGGCAAGTGGTTGGTGTTGGGGTCCCATGTTTTGATAGATTGGAAAATCAAAAGACAAGGCAACATCAGAACCAATATTTAGAGTTATAGGATCTAGTTCTCCTGTTCTCAGAGGGGGATCTCTCAAATTATTTGTTTTGCAAAGGTTTATCTTGTGTGCTTTGAGTATTGGTTTTAGACTAGTTATTAAGTGCAAGTGTTTGTTTGTTTTTTTGGTTGAATTGATACAGCAGAATATGAAAGGTATAGGAAAGATATGTAGAAAGGAGAAACATCTGATTCATTGGGAAATGTAGTCAAGAAGAGGTCATAACACACTCATCAATGGATATGGGATATCAGAGGGAAAATCTAACTTGGCCGCAGGATCCTTTGGTTTTGTGAATGAGATGGACATCAATGATTTGGAAAGAGAAATTGAATTCTCAACAAAGGGAACTTGAAAACATAACTTGAACAATAAAGATACATTTGATAGACAGGGCTAACCATAAATTCTACAAACATTCTTTAAGCAAATAATGACTTCAAGACAACTTTCAAAATGAAATCGAAGATTCAGGGAACACCCTATTTCCTCAAAGATTTTATTTCAAATGACTTAGAAAACATAAACGATTCACTGATAATTGCAGTCACAGAAGAGGGAACACCTAACACATCTATGATCACAACTATAAATACATTTAAGACAACTGTTCAAGGAAGGACAAAGGGCATGATCAGAACAGACCTCCTTGGCTCACTATAAACAAAGATACTTCAAAGGGAGACTTCAATAACAGTCTTTAAGTGGCAGCATAAAAGCAGGGAGAACCATAAATCATGCTGAAACCAACTATTCGAACTATTAGAGAAATAAACAAGCATGAGGACTAAAGAGAGAGATTAAAGACTCTAAAATACCTCAGCAGAAGAAAACATAAAACAATGAAGGATAAACAGGTCTAAGGTGCTTCCAGGAGTCATTTCTTAGCCTAAAAATTTCATCCTACTGTAGCAAGAAATTATGGAACAAAATGAAAACAGTAGAAAACATTAAACAGTTCAAAATACTTCACCAACAGCCAAGCTCATGGATCCAATGATAGAGCCTTCTCAAGAACAAGCATGCAAAAACATCATCAGGGCTTCTAAGACTTCAATTTATTTTTCAACTTCAATAGACTATGTATTATTTCAGAGAGTTTCAGTATTACAACTAGTGATCAACCAACCAACCAACCCATATATCGTCTTCTTCAGAAGTATTTATAGAATAAATGAGGAGGTGGAAGAGTTTAGGATTGAAATGCAATAAATTCTACACTAAATGCAACTCCTAGCCTTGAAAACCATGCAAGGCTTAAGGCAGGAATGTATTTCATTTAAAATTCTGTTTCATTTACTCTGTTTATGCTTTTTAGGTTTAATGGGTAAAAACTTTGACTTTACGGCACTTTCTTATCTTATCAATAACTTCTACTAACAGTTTGGGATATTTGTTTTGCTTGTAATAACTATTCAATGATCTTTGGCCTTAATGTCTCGGACTGATATTTGATCTGGGTATTCCTTTGAGGCAGAGAGCTACAAGGTGGAAATGTGGTAGTTGGGGAATCAATTAGCCCCTTTAATATGGCGTTGAGGTGTTCTGGATCTGATTCTTTGTTTCCTAAACACAGTGATTAAAATTCAGATTGATGTTTAGGCTTGATTAAACCATAACCTTCATCTTTGATCTTCATGACGTCTTTAACTGTGGATTAGGCTTTTAATTTTCTGAATGTGTGCCTTAATCCTTCCAAACCATGCTAAAATATTCAAACATGGGTTTCTGCTGTGAATTTATTCTTTAACACTGATACTCTTTGTTTGATTAAATTTTTCTGCATCTTGTTGATGTGCAGGTGTTACAGGGCTTTTATAATGTTTCCAGTGTTCATGAGGCACCGGAAAACTTGGATGGAAAACCCTGTGGAACAATATCTTTGATGAATAAAGGCCTGGGGGATCGTCATCCCTGGCCTTTGATTTTATTTTAAAATAATGCACGAACCGTTAAAAACTGAACAAACAAGAAAAATTAATAAATCCTGCATATTTGGGTTTAGACTGCTTCAGAGGTTGAGGTTAGGTCATGGCCATTGGATGAAAGCATCCAACGGCGGAGATTGCTTTTCTGAGGTTAAAAGAAGAGGCGGTTGGAGGAATGGTGGGGGAAATTAAGTCCAGACCTTTGATATGCAAAGATCAACGGTTGAGATTAATTGGAAAATATAATGTAGAGGAGGCCACATTATAGTGGAAAGGGAGAAAATACAAAGGAAATGGTGAAAAACCTTAATCGGCAGCGAAAAAGGCATAAACGAAGTCTGGGGTTTCCGAAAGGATTCTGGGCCATCAGATGAGATCGGCCACAAAGATCAACAACAGAGATTGGCTTATGAATTCCCTTGGAGGATGGGTAGAGGGCGATGAACTAAGGGCGAGATTGAATTGGGACCATTGATCTGCAGGGATCAATGGTGGAGGTCACATATGAGAAAATGCAGTGTAAATGGGGAAAGTGGTTTCGGCCAAAGAAACCACTGATTTCGCGCTGCAGAAAGGCGGATAGGTGGTTTTAACTTTTCGAACACGATATGTGTTATAGACTGACACGTGGCATTTAAAAACCACCCATATCACGTAACTTTGGATCATTAACATTTGGGCTAGAAATTTTGCGAAACTGCGCGCTGACCGTTAGATCTGGGGTGTTAGATCGAACAATCGAGAGGAGAGCGCGATAACACAAGATGCGCAGGCAGAAAGAGGTAAGGTGGTTTTAATCTGGACCATCCGATATGGATACATGGACAACCCAGATGCAACCAGAAGATTTGCGATCAGAGGAGGAGAGAGGAAAGGCGCACAGAAAATCTCCGATGCGATTGAACGAGGGCCATTTATCTGAGGATCAGATCGACAGTGGGGAATGAATCGACAGAGGTCAAAGGTAGAGGGATGGGCTTTGGGAAAGAGAAATGTGAGCTGTCAGATCTGGGAATGGTGTAATAGATCGATGGTAGAGAATCCATTGGAAGGGGTCAATCAGAGGGGGAGCAATAAAACACTTAAACGCGTCCAATGGAAATATCCGATGTGAGATCCCGAAGACCATTTGATCTTTTCAGATCAACGGTTGGGAATTGTTTAAACTGTGAACCGGTGGGTTTCCTTTATAATATGAAAAATGGGGCTTTAATAAAATACAAAGGGAAAATCGCATCGGGGAGGGTTTTATATAATGTTTGGCGCCTGATTGCGGGCTCCAGGTTTTACAAAGGAAACAACGGATTGGGAGTTATAATAAAGGGGCCAATCGCATCGGAAGTTTTATGTAACAAAAAGAAATGCGCTCGTCGAAAGTTCCGATTGCGATAAGCGCTTTGGGACTTTAACTCTTGGTCCTGGGCGTGGGTATATGGTGGGGAATTGGTTTGGGGGCTTAGCCGAAGGGGGCTAAATTCTTAGCACAGAAAAGGATCATTTTTATGATTTTTCAAGGATTTTTAATGATTTTGAAAGCTTTCGATAAGGAAAAAAAGGAGTTTTAAACCTTATCAAAGGGGTTTTAATGAAGGGAAGAGGGGAAATGAGGGAAAATAGAGGAAATTCATGGGAAAAAAGGGGATAAAATGGAGGTTAATCTTGAGTGGAAGAAAGGGTAAAAATGAAGGAAAAAATGGGTTTTCAATAGTGTTTTTCTTCAGGAAAACAACAGAATTTTCAGGTTTAAAAGGGAAACAGCAGTGAAGATTAAGTAATGTATTAGTTATATTCATAAAAACTTCAAGGATGATAGGCTCTCAAAGGGGAAATATCTCTTGGAGTTTTGAAGAAAAAAATTAGCCACCTCTTGGTATAGCAAAATTTATAGGTGGCTAACAGTGGCTCCACTTGGGGAAGAATTTATAGGTGGCTAACAGTGCTTCCACTTGGAGAAGACAGCGGGTTCTTTTAGGTGTCTAGAACCTCAGCTGAAAATCTCTGTCTTTTATTAAACCAGTGTCTTAATCCATTGGGCATCATCCTTTCTTTTTAAAGATCTCTGCAGCAATTTGAAATAATAGAATTCTATTAGAACAATCATGTCTACCTACCCATTCCTGATGATCCTAACATTTTTTCTTCTTTTCGGAGTGCATTTAGACTACCAAATTCTCTTCAACAACATTCTATTCTTTTAAAAATAAAAAACTAATCTAAGTCTAATCTTATTCCTCCATGAACTCGGATTAAGCAGTTGAGTTCATAAGCTTCTCTACCTAACTACTGTCTGTCAGGATTAGATTGTCTGACAGACTTTCATTCTCTAAATTCGAAAACAGAAATTTAAAAGAAAAAAAGCTAGGATTGAACAATCTAACTTGCAGCTGATCTATGGCATAAAAACAAGCTGCACATAGATTGTTATTTTGCAAAAAATTTAAAACAAAATATGAAGGCTTAAGATCTGAAAAATTAAAACTTCCTTCACCATCTCTTCAGCTCTGATTTTGAATTTATTTGAGCTGTTTTTTCTCTCATACTGGTTCAAGTTTTGAGCTTGTTTGAACTAGTTTTCTTTCACTATCAAAGGTTTAGGTTTTGAGCATGTTTGAACCTTCTTTCTTCTAAGCTAATCTATCTTACTGATAAGCCAATATTATGTTGTTTGGCTGATCTATTCACTAACCTATCAGCAGACAATTTAAAACTAATTAGTCATGATTAGGATGTATGACTAACTAAGAGTGTGTTTTTTAGGAGTGGCATTTGAGCTTGCACACTTTCAGATTTTGTTTCTCTTTTTGGTATGGGGTTGTACCTTTATTGTTTTACAATCTGCCCTCTTTTCTCTTTTCTATTGTTTTTGGATTTTTCTTTTTCTTTCAAGACAAAAAATTAACTAACTAAATGCTCAAAGTTGAGATTTATTGACATTCCTATCTAACCTAATCTAACTTGGAATATTTTCATGTTTTATCTAATGAAATCTCTTTTCTAGTACAACCAATCTAGTAAATGATTCCATGATTGGTCTTTCTTCATCTCTTTGGGCAGGCTGGACAAACAGGGCCACTTCCATTCTTTTTGTTTCTTAGTAGAAGTGTTGAATAATATTCTTGTTTTTGGTAATACACTGCTCCTAACAACCTTTATCCCTTCTTCAAATATTTTCAAGAAATGAGCATAGGGATCTTGAAATAATACTTGGTTGTGAGTGTTTGGAAGATATGTTTCAACTGGGATCATCTCTTCTTTCTCCACCGGATTAAGGCAAAGATTCTTATGAGAAAGAAAAAATTCCTCATATTCATCATCATCTGAACTAGAAGACTCATCATATATTGCAGTGTTATCTTATTGTAGTCCTGGTATCCTCTGATTCAGTGGACTGTACTTTGTGAAGAGATCATTATATTCTTGAGCAAGGGTATCTATTATTACCTCAAATTTTCAGGAGAAGGCTCCTTATCTTCATCCTGCTCAAGAAATTTCTCTTTCTTTTTAATATCAACCTTACAACTAATAGATTGTTGATTCCCAATTATGTGAAAGCTATTTCTCATGGATTGGATTGGCTGATTGCTGCTTTCAAGCTGATGATAATGAAATTCATGACACCAATCCACTGTTGGTTGCCCTGCATGATTAGTTTATGTTTGGAGCTCATCATCATCATCAGATTGATCAGAAGTTGAAAAATCATTAGTATATACAATTTCACCAATCAAACATATTGGGTTATCAGTTTGTTCCTCTTTGAGCTTTTCTATAATTGTATTTTATGATTCAAGACAACAAGGTTCAGTAAGTAGATGAGCAGAAGTGTTTTGTTCAAATGAAGGTTTGGAGACTGGTTGTCTGTTTAATATTAGATCAATCTCTTCTTCTGTTAAGAGAGAAGGAATTTTCTTTTTGCTTAGGATAGATGTACAACGGTATTCTTTCTCTTGCGTTGGCTGATTTTGAGGCCTGATGTCTTCTTGAGCCTCTTCTAATGAATCTCCATTTGTGTTTGCAGGGGAACTTTGAGGATTCTCTTGTTTTTCCTGGTCTACCTCAGTTTTGAACAAATCCTCATGATTTTTGTGACAGTTATTTAGAATATGGGATTCGAGAGTTGTTTCTAATAGATTATCAGGATGCCATTCTTCTTTAATAATCTGAAATGAGTCATGACATAAAGGCAGAGAATCTTGTTGTGTTGTCTCTTCTCCTATTTTAATTTTTGTGGGTTCAAAATGGCTTATGTCTTCCTCAAGGCACTACTCACTATTAGTTTTTGCAATTTGGTCATGAAGTTCTCTTAATAGCATTGTACAAGATATAGATAGGTAATCAAGAATTTCCTAACAACCTTCTTCATTTATTTCTTTGTAATATTGTTCATTGCAAATATCTTGTAGTGTTTGGGTTTGTTCTTGATTTGAAAGGAGCATGGGCTGCCCTAGATCATCAATATTTAAATAAGCCTCATTCCATTCAATTCTTTTCCTAAGCATGTACACCATCTTTTCCATCATGATCAGTAATTTTTCTTTATTGTTTTCTCTATAATCTTGCTCACCTTCTTCTATAAAGTCTTGATCATCATCTATATATTTCTCATTGTCTAGGTCTTGTAATGGTTGAGTTTGTGTTTGATCTAGGAAAAACATAGGTTTCTCTAGATAATCAACATCCATATCATCCTCATGCCTTTCCAATCTTTTATCAAGTATGTACACTATTTTCCCAATTAGGTTCAATAATGTGTTTAGTTTAGCTTCTCTTTCCATACTTGGATCCATGTTTGTAATAAGAGGTCACTGTATCTTTCTAACCGGTTCAGAGTTCTTTACCAGTGGAGTCATTAGGTCTTTTGGGACTAGTGGAGTCACCAGGTGGAAGATTTTTAACTTTTCTGTCCACCAACAACACAATTTGGTTCGCTCAATGCATTCTGAAGGAGTTTGCAAAAACTGGAAGGGTAATAGGCCTACTGGAGGCCAGTGGAGTCACCAGGTGGAAATTTTTTAGCTCTTATGAAGGTAAAATGTTTTATGGATCCACCACCATGTTTATTAGGAAGCCAATATGAAATATTTTTGGGTTTTTTCTGAGTTTCTATGGTTGTTAGAAAGACTAAAGAGTCTATAAGAGCTTTCTAGGCAACTATGAACTTAGTGGTTCCACCGTGATCGCCATTATGTTGGGGTCCCGTTTTTTGATACATTGGAAAATCAAAAGACAAGGCAACATCAGAAACAATCTTTAGAGTTACAGAATCTAGTCCTCCTGTTCTCAGAGAGGGATCTCTCAAATTATTTGTTTTGAAAAGGTTTTCTTGTGTGCTTTGAGTATTGGTTTTAGACTAGTTATTAAGTGCAAGTGTTTGTTTGTTTGGTTGGTTGAATTGATACAGCAGAATATGAAAGGTCTAGGAAAGATATGTAGAAAGGAGAAACATCTGATACATTGGGAAATGGAGTCAAGAAGAGGTCATAACACACTCATCAATGGATATGGGATATCAGAGGGCAAATCTAACTTGGGCACGGGATCCTTTGGTTTTTTGAATGAGATGGACATCAATGATTTGGAAAGAGAAATTGAATTCTCAACAAAGGGAACTTGAAAACATAACTTGAACAATAAAGAGACATTTGATAGACAGGGCTAACCATAAATTCTATAAACATTCTTTAAGAAAATAATGACTTCAAAACAACTTTCAAAATGAAATATAAGATTTGGGGAACACTCTATTTCCTCAAATATTTTATTTCAAATGAATTAGAAAACATAAAAGATTCACTGATAATTGTAGTCATAGAAGAGGGAACACCTAACACATCTATGATCACAACTATAAATACCTTTAAGACAACTGTTCAAGCAAGGACACAGGGCATGATCATAACATACCTCCTTGTCTCACTATAAACAAAGATACTTCAAAGGGAGACTTCAATAATAGTCTTTAAGTGGCAGCAAACAAGCAGGGAGAACCATAAATCATGCTGAAACCAACTATTTAAACTATTAGAGAAATAAACAAGTATGAGGACTAAAGAGAGAGATTAAAGACTCTAAAATACCTCAGCAGAAGAAAACATAAAATAGTGAAGGATAAACAGGTCTAAGGTGCTTCCAGGAGTCATTTCTTAGCCTAAAAATTTCATCCTACTGTAGCAAGAAATTATGGAACAAAATGAAAACAGGAGAAAACATTAAACAATTCAGAATACTTCACCAACAACCAAGCTCATGGATCCAATGATAGAGCCTTCTCAAGAACAAGCATGCAACAACATCATCAGGGCTTCCAAGACTTCAATTTCTTCTTCAACTTCAATAGACTATGTATTATTTCAGAGAGTTTCAGTATTACAACTAGTGATCAACTAACCAACCAACTCGTATCTCATCTTCTTCAGAAGTATTTATAGAATAAATGAGGAGGTGGAAGAGTTTAGGATTGAAATGAAATAAATTCTACACTAAATGCAACTCCTAGCCTCGAAAACCATGCAAGGCTTAAGGTAGGAATGTATTTCATCTACAACTTTGTTTCATTTACTCTGTTTATGCTTTTTAGGCTTAATGGGTAAAAAATTTGACTTTAAGGCACTTTCTTATATTTTCAATAACTGCTACTGATAGTTTGGGATATTTGTTTTGCTTGTAATAACTATTCAGCGATCTTTGGCCTTAATGTCTTGGAATGAGATTTGATCTGGGTATTCCTTTGAGGCAGAGAGCTACAAGGTGGCAGTGTGGTAGTTGAAGAATCAATTAGCCCCTTTAATATGGTGCTGAGGTGTTCTAGATCTGATTCTTTGTTTCCTAAACACAGTTATTAAAATTCGGATCGGTGTTTAGGCTTGATTAAACCATAACCTTCGTCTTTGATATTCATGACGTCTTTAAAAGAAAAAATCCACTAAATGTGGAGAGTTGGAGTTAAATCCAGTTAAAAATGGCAACAAACGCCAAATTTGGCAGTGCACTCCAACTTTATCGGGCGGTTAACTTAGACATTAAATGTGTTTTTTTATTCCGGTCACATGTGCGTCTGAAATGTTGGGGCCAAATGGTTTTTGGAACCGTTTCATTAACTTATATGTAACGGTCTGCATATACGTGAATGGTCACATGTTTAAATGGTGACATTTATTATAACACATATCCACGCCAACTGACAATATACCACGGTTCCACCATAGGGTTCCATGAGAAGGGGGCTGGTCCTTCGGGGCTGGCCCCATTTCGGGCCCGCCCAAATGAATTCAAACATTAAAATATAACTTCGATGCCATGTCATAATAAGAACCACCATGTGGCCCAATGGCCAGGCCGCTCCGTTTCCATCGGCCCGACCCGGGGTCGATTCCTATCGCGACACAAACAAAATTTTTGAACGCCATTTCCATTCCACTTTGGGGCCACGTGGCGGCCTCCGGGCTGGCCACGTGGCGCCCTTTCATTGGTTGCCTAGGGAATATTCTGTGGAATATTCCACAGAATATTCTGTGGAGTATTCTTTTTTTAATAAAAATATTTTTTATAAAGTCAAATTTGGCCATCCTTTTACTGAAATTGGAAAACTTCAAAGCTGAATATATTCCTAATACTATGCCGACAAGAAGTCAAGCCATACACAAGATCAAGCCCGAGCTCTTTCCAAAGAGATCTAGTTTGGACCACCCCCGAGAAACTTCATTTCTGAGCATTTTTCTACAAGAGATTTGATTCTCCCCGATCACACCTCCTCCAAATGGGAAGCTTTTGACCCTGGGCAGGACACCAAAGAACCAGTAGTTCCAGTGCTGATATCCATCTTCTTGAAAACACAAAAAAAATTGAAACTTGCCAAGATTTTCCTTCAAAATCTAATGGCCTTCACCTCAGGCTCAAGATTGATGATTCAACTTGTCATTATTAGTTTAAAAACACATAAAATAGAATATATACAATGGAATGAATGATCATCATATTTTAAGAAGAGTAGTGCTTCAAAAAAATGCCATTGACAGGCCCTCCAACACATGGTTTTCCATCCATCTCCTTCAAAATGTAAGTGTTGTTCCCATGGAATGCAACTACTCTAAATGGACCCTTCCAAAAATTTTCAAACTTACCATGTTTCCCTTTCTCTTCAATCCTGGCCTCCCATTTCAAAACCACATCTTGGATTTGAAAATTATCTTCCTTGAACTTCTTGTCAAATGTCTTCTTGATTATGTTTTGAGATTGTTGATTACTATTATAGACTCCCTCTCTCTTCTCTTGCAAAGCTATCAACTGATTGATCCTTCTCTGAATTTCATTTGGCTCCTCCTCCAATCCTTGCAACAACTTCATGACAGGCACTCCTTGTTGGGTATGTGTTATATTCTTTCCATGACTAGCCCCACGTGCTATACGTTGTGTCGGGCACAGCAGGGGGGTCACAGGGGGGGCGACAGCCCCCCCTGTCAGGGTCCGGGGCAGCACCCCGGCGAAATTTTTTTTGGTATGCGGTCCCACTCATATGCGGACCCACCCATGTATTGTGCATGAGTTTGCACATGGTTTTGGGGTACGATGGTTTTCGGCCCCTGGTATTTTATAGATCTGGTCAAGGGAACTACGGTTATGTTCTAATCCAGGGTTAATGGATTGGGTTTTATGTATGCTTCGACATGTATATATATGTGTTGTAACACTAAAAGGAATATAATGAAAAATCAAGCTGGTCATCCCAATTTGGGATCCAAGGTAAAATCTCTGTGTTTATCTGTTTTATGTTTTATGCTCTCGCTATTGTTTATTTTCTGTTATAAGATTCATGTGTAGATAATTTATGTTCAGGGTTAAAACCTACATTTGGTATCAGAGCTGTTTCGGCTTCAAGGGGACGTCTTTGCTATTGAGGGTTTTTTGTTTGGGCCTGAGGTAGACCCTGTTCAGTGGGAGATCTGCGGGATCAACTCTTACGGTGAAAGAAGATGGCGAGCGGCGGAAAGATAGAGATCGAGAAATTTAATGGTCAGAGTTTTGAGTTGTGGAAGCTCAAGATGGAGGATCTGCTGGTGGATAAAGATCAGTGGATCGCGGTAGATCCAGGTACTAAACCAATGGCAATGTTAGATGAAGACTGGAAGAAACTGGATCGGAAGGCTAAGAGCACAATACGGTTGTGTGTCTCAGATTCAGTATTGTTGAATGTATCTGGGGAAGCTACGGCGAAGAATTTGTGGGAAAAACTTGGGACTTTATACCAATCTAAGTCTCTGGTGAATAAGTTGTTCCTGCGGAAAAAGCTGTATAACCTGAGGATGAAGGATGGAGACTCAGTGACAGAGCATCTGAATGCCTTCAATACTGTGGTAAGTCAGCTGTCATCTGTTGATATTAAAATATTAGATGAAGATAAGTGCATCAGTTTGTTGTGTTCTCTACCAGACTCGTGGGATAGTCTGGTTATTGCAATAGGTAGCAATACAACTACCTTGAATTTTGATGACATTGTCTCAGCCTTGCTGTCGGAGGAAATGAGACGGAGAAATATGGAGGGTCAAAATGGAGATGCCTTATCCGTACGAGGAAGGTCCCAGAATAGAAACAAGAATAAGGTTTCGAGTGGGAGATCTAAATCTAGAGGGAGATCTAAATCTCCTGGAAAGTTTGTAAAGGTGTGCTGGAAATGCGGAAAGGAAGGGCACTACAAAAAGGACTGCAGATCTAAAGCTCCCGAGAAAGGAAAGGGATCTGATGATGCTCCTTCTGCAGAGGCAAAAACCACCTCGGATGAAGGTGGGGATGTGTATTTGGCTTCTTCTTCAAATACACATGTGGATCATGAGTCATGGTTGATTGACTCAGGTGCATCCTTTCACTTCACTCCCCATAGGGAGTGGTTCTGCGAGTATGAGAAATATGATGGTGGTGATGTCTTCCTAGGGGATGATAGGAAGGCCAGAATCGTCGAACGTGGAAAAGTCAAGCTGAAGCTGCAAGGTGGAAGGATTAGAACACTTCCTGGTGTTCTGCATATTCTTGCATTGGCCAGAAATCTGATTTCTGTAAGCAAGATGGATGATGCAGGTGTAAAAACAGTGTTCGAGAAAGATGCCTGCAAGATGGTTCGGGGAGCACTGGTATTAATGCGAGGAGTTCGGACTGGAACTCTGTACAAGATACAAGGTAGCACTGTTATTGATGGGTGTAACAGTTCTGTGGTTCTTGAAAGAGGAGCGGAAAGCCTAGCTGTCTCTGGAGAAAATACCATGTTATGGCATCAAAGGCTTGGACATATTGGAGAGAAGGGCTTTCTGATACTGCATAGAAATGGTATGGTAGAAGGTATGTCTAATTGCTCTCTGGATTTCGATTTATGTGAACATTGTGTATATGGGAAGCAGAATCGGGTGAGTTTTCCTTCTGGTGCTAAGAGGGCGAACAAGATATTAGAGCTTGTGCACAATGATGTGTTTGGACCTGTGTCAGTTCCATCACTGGGAAAGTTTGTGTACTATGTTTCATTCATAGATGACTTCTCAAGGAATACATGGATATATTTCTTGAGGAAGAAATCTAAAGTCTTTGACAAATTTAAAGAATTTAAGGCTCTGGTGGAAAACCAGACAGAGAAGAAGATAAAAGCATTGAGGACAGATAATGGTGGGGAGTTCTGCAAGAAGGAATTTGAAGAGTTCTGTAAGAAGTGTGGTATAGCACGGCAGAAGACTACTCCATACACACCTCAGCAAAATGGAGTTGCAGAAAGAATGAACAGAACACTGATGGAAAAGGCAAGAAGCATGCTCAGTGGTACCGGGTTAGGACAAGAATTCTGGGCAAAGGCAGTGGAGACTGCATGCTATCTGGTTAACAGATCACCTTCATCAGTGTTGGAGGATAAGACTCCACATGAGGTATGGACTGGTAAGAAACCCTCTCTTTCACATCTAAGGGTATTTGTATGTGATGCATATGTACATGTTCCAAAGGAGAAAAGGACCAAGTTGGATAATAAATCTGAAAGGTGCATCTTTATTGGGTATAAGGATGGTTTAAAGGGCTACAAGCTTTGGAACCCAGAAACAAGGAAGGTTGTGTACAGCCGAGATGTGGTGTTTAGAGAAGTGAAAGATGTTGTTAAACATGAAGTCCTACCAAAGGAACCCGAGAAGATAGAGTTTGAGCTAAAGGAGGATGAATCAGACTCTACAACAGAAGAAGACTCAGAAGATGAAGAGCCACAAACTCCAGCTTTGAGAAGATCAGTTCGGGAAAGAAGGCAACCAGAAAGGTATAGTCCATTTGCTTTTTGTTCAGGTTTTTCCTTAACTATAACTGATGATGAACCCAGAACTGTCAGGGAGGCAGTAGATTCAGAGGATGGAAAACTCTGGAAGGAGGCCATGGTTGATGAAATGGCATCCTTGCACAAAAACGATGCATGGGATCTGGTGGAGTTGCCGGCTGGAAGGAAGTCCATTGGGAGCAAATGGGTGTTTAAGAAGAAGATGAATGTAGAAGGCAAGGTGGAGAAATACAAAGCTCGGTTGGTAGCGAAAGGTTATTCCCAGGTGCCGGGAATTGATTTTGGTGATATTTTTTTTCCTGTTGCCAAAGTTACTTCTATTAGATTACTTTTATCTGTTGCTGCTGCATTTGATTTTGAGATAGAACAGATGGATGTGAAGACAACATTTATTCACGGGGATTTAGAAGAGGATATCTACATGAAGCAACCCAAAGGCTTTATGGTGAAGGGTAAGAAAGAACTGGTATGCAGGTTGAAGAAGTCTCTGTATGGGTTAAAACAGTCACCAAGGATGTGGTATCAGAAATTTGATACCTATATACGGGGACTTGGCTTCACTAGAAGCAAGGAGGATCACTGTGTTTATTTAAATTAATTGGTGACAGTGTTATTTATTTGGTCTTGTATGTGGATGATATGTTGTTGATTGGTAATGACAAAGAAATTATCCAAGATTTGAAGACCCAACTGTTCTCCAAATTCGACATGAAGGATCTTGGTGCTGCAAACTATATTTTGGGCATGGAAATTAAGAGAGATCGAGCAAAGAGGAAGCTATGGTTAAACTAGAGGAAGTATGTTGAGACTATATTGCAGAGGTTCAATATGCAAGATAGTAACCGGTGAGTGTTCCTATTCCTATAGGTGCAAAGCTGTTTGCTGAACAGTGTCCCAAGACACAAGAAGAAGAGGAGGATATGTCTCGTGTTCCATATGCAAGTGTAGTGGGTATCCTGATGTATGCAATGGTCTGTACTAGACCAGACATTGCACATGCAGTGGGAGTATTGAGCAGGTTTATGTCAAACCCAGGGAAGGAGCATTGGACAGTAGTGAAGCGGGTTTTTAGATATTTACGTGGCACTAGTGATTATGGCTTGTGCTACCAAGGAAAACCAGGATTAGAAATAATGTTGGACATTCGTGGTTTTGTTGATGCAGACTGGGCTGGAGATCTGGACCAAAGAAGATCTACAAGTGGGTATGTGTTTAGCCTATTTGGAGGTGCAGTCAGTTGGATGAGTAAAAGACAGTCTGTAGTGGCGCTTTCAACTACAAAGGCAGAATACATAGCAGCCACTCATGCAAGCAAGGAATCAGTTTGGTTGCAGAGATTGTGTTCAAGTATGGGGTTGGTACAACAAGCTATAAGGATAGACCGTGATAGCCAAAGTGCAATTTACTTGGCTAAGAACCCTGCTTATCATTCAAAGACAAAGCACATTGATGTTCAATATCACTTTGTTAGAGGTATGGTTGAGGCTAAAAGGGTGTTGCTGGTAAAGGTGGACACTTTGAAGAATGTTGCAGATGCATTGACGAAGTCTGTGAGCACTCAGAAGTTCTCTTGGTGTAGAGAAACAATGGGTGTTGAAGAATTGGCCAAATGACTAAGCTCTCCTGTGGCCCCCTATGGAAAGAAAACAACAAGTGGGAGAATGTTGGGTATGTGTTATATTCTTTCCATGACTAGCCCCACGCGCCGGGCGCAGCAGGGGGGGCAACAGCCCCCCCTGTCGAGGTCCGGGGCAGCACCCCGGCGATTTTTTTTTTGTTATGCGGTCCCACTCATATGCGGACCCACCCATGTTTTGTGCATGAGTTTGCACATGGTTTTGGGGTACGATGGTTTTCGGCCCTTGGTATTTTGTAGATCTGGTCAAGGGAACTGCGGTTATGTTCTAATCCAGGGTTTATGGATTGGGGTTTATGTATGCTTCGGCATGTATATATATGTGTTGTAACACTAAAAGGAATATAATGAAAAATAAAGCTGGTCGTCCCAATTTGGGATCCAGGGGAAAATCTCTGTGTTTATCTGTTTTATGTTTTATGCTCTCGCTATTGTGTTTATTCTCCGTTATAAGATTCGTGTAGATAATTTATGTTCAGTGGTAAAAACTCACACTCCTAAGGATGTAGGAAAAATGGCTTCAACTCCATATACCAGCTCATAAGGTGAAGTTCCAATGGATCTTTTTGTGCACACTCTATCAGCCCACAGAGCATACTTCAGCTTCAAATGCCATGACTTCTTATTTTCCTGCAACACTTTCTTAATAATCCTCACAATGCTCTTGTTAGAAGATTCAGCAAGACCACTCCCTTGTGGATAATATGCAGTATAATTCCCAAGTGAAATGTGATATTGATGACAAAAAATAATTATATTCTTAGATTTAAATGCATGTGCATTATCAGTGATGATCTTCATAGGGCAGCCAAATCTAGACAATACATTATTTTCCAAAAATGAAATAATAATTGAACCATTTGCTTGCCTAGTTGGGATTGCTTCAATCCACTTGGTGAAATAGTCAGTTGCTGTCAGAATCCAACGATGTTGTCCTAAATATGATGGATGAATCTCACCAAAAAAATATAGCCCCCATTGCTGAAATGGTGCCTCAACATAAATAGGCATCAAGGGTAAAGGTACAAGCTTCTTCTTACCATAAAAAATATGGCATTCATGGCAGGCAACAATCTTTTTGTAGATATATTTAAACATTGTAGGCCAATAATACCCTGCTCTAAGGATCTTGTTTGCTGTAGCCTTCCAATAATGATGACCTCCACAATCTCCTTTGTGAAACTCCTCAATCACCTTTTCAGCCTCCTCTTCCAGCAAACAATTCAACAAAATACCACCAGTTTCCTTCCAATACAGATTTTTGTCAATGATGCAATACCTTAAAGACTTTAACTTAAAAAATATCGCCTTGGACTTTGTCAGCTCAGCAGGTGCTCTATGATGATGTGATACAAAAACTATGTCTTTGTACCAATCTGAAATGATGTAATTTTCTTCAATGGGGATCAATTCTTCTTCTTCATCTGAAATTTCTACAATTAAATTCATGCAAGATAGTCAAAGTTTGACTATGCCATCATCTTTGCTAGGCCTTGCCCTTTAACCAATTTTGTGGGCTTGATCTCTATATCATATTCCAACAAGTTAGCAATCCATTTCCCCCTCTTACCATCATGATCATCTTGAGTTAGGATGTCTTTCACAACAACATTAGGAACAAAAGCTATAATATGAGAATGCAGAATGTAAATTATGAAATATTTGATGGCCTTAACCAAGGCATAAGCTTGCTTCTCTATGATGTTTTACTCTAGCTCTGAGTTAGCTAATTTTATACTAAAAAATGAAATGGGCTGCTCAGTACCTTGCCGTCTTTTGTGAAACAAAACTCCAGCAATTGTATTTTCTGATGCAAATGTAAAAACCAGAAATTCTTTTGAGAAATCTGGGCTGATCAACACTGGTGCTTGGGTGAGTGCCTTTTTGATCTCCTCAAATGAGTGCTTTGCTTCTACTATCCACTTTGTTAGCCACCTATAAAAATTTGTCATATCAAATGGTGGCTAAAATATTTTTTATGCCTTCAAGAAAAAATTTCATGACCAAATTGTTAGTTCTTAAAGTCTTATGAAGATATTTTATCCTCTGAGTTAATCTTCAGTGCTGTTTCCCTCATTATCCAAGAGAACCTGCTATTTGCCAAGAGAAAGACTGCTTAAAAGGCCCATTTTCCATCATTTTCACTCCTCCTTTCACTCATAAAACAATTTCATTGTTCATCCTTTTTCCTCCATAAATCCCCTCCATAAACCTTCATCCAACCCTGTAATTCATTCCAAACACCCTTTAAAACCTTTTATTCCCATTTATTTGGTTTTAATTTCCCTCCTTTTACCTATCGAAACCCCCATTTTGGCTTTAAAATCACTATTTTGGGCCTAAAAACAGTCTTTTTACATTTACAAAGGCATTAAGCCCCCGAGGGCTTATTTCCTTTAGCTCCTAACCTCCATATGACCTAAAGCCCACAATCGTGTGCTTAGAACCTAAACCCACAGTTAAAACCGTTTTTTCCTTTGTTATTTCATTACCCCGCCGTTTCAATTTTAAATAATTAACGTCGATTTGTATGGGATCAAATGCCATCGGGTTTTTCATTCTATGCCCATATAGGTCCCATTGCCCTTCGATGAGTCGCGGAGGCCGCATATACCCCAGATTCTGACAGAGGAAGGCCTGCCGCATCGCGCAAATCTAAAGTTCCATCCCCTTTTCTCCTCTGATTTGCGGTCCCCGATTCAAATCTAGCTGTCCATTCATGAGATCAAATAGACGAGATTAAACCGGAGACCCATATAAACTGCCCACTACATGAAAAAATAAACATGGGCCTCGCTTATCTCTTAACCGCGCAACTCCCCTGATGCGTGTGATCCGCACCGTCGGATTTGCACCCATTCATCCAACGGTGAGCAACATGTTTCGCAAAATTTTTGCGACAGCACGTTAATACCCAAAAAAAGTCTGAAACCGGTGGTATTGAAAAGGACACGCGTCGACAAGTGTATCGTATTGCATTTTTTTGGGCAAACCGCTTACCCCCCAAAAAGTTTCCAAAAACCACTAATGGTTTTCTGCCAAACCACCTACCCTCCGCAGTGTTATTTCACACTTAATTCGTCATTTATTGTTAATACTCAAACGGATCATTACAACCCTGCCTATCCTCCTTCGCCTTTTATCACAAACACCCCACCGAACGATCTTAACCATTGATGATTTTAATCCGACAGTTCTGATTTAACTTCGCCACCAATTCGTTTGCCCTCCATATTATCTCCCAGTGACCCCACCGATTGATCTCGACCGTTGGATATTCTAATCCAATGGCTCTGATTCGCCCTCCCTCCCAAACTTCCCAAAGCAAAGGTTTGAAACTCTATTTTTAGGTTTTTTGCAACTTTTTTTTTTTTTGCAGGTTATAAAGTTTTTTCCCATAGTTTTAAAAATAACGCTAAAGCCAGGGATGATGATCCATAGGCCACTATCCAAGAAGAAAGGGAATCTACAAAGTTCAAAGTATCATTTTTCCGTGCCTCATGAGCATTGGTGATATCATGTAAACCTTCTCCGTGCCTGCAAAACAACAAAAACACAGTGAACATCAATTAAACAAAGAGTATCAGTGTCAAGGGAAAATCAGTGCATAAGTAAAGAATTAATTATTTTGAACAAAGTTTAAAGGGATTTAGGCACAAATTCAAGAATCAAAGGCCTAATCCACAGTCAGCAGTCCGAGGATGGTGAAAGATGAAGATCAAGGCCTAATTAGGCCTAAACACAGACCGACAATAGATTAAAGGTGTTTTAAGGAAAAACAAAGAGAAATATCAGTAAAAGAGGCCTCCACTACCACATCAGAGACCAATTGAATCCTCTCCAGCTACCAATGTGCCACCTGCATCTTTTAAATAAATCAGAAGAAGGCAGAGTTATTGCTAACCTGCCTAAAGAGTTTTAAAGTCAACAAATTCTGCCCAACAACTTAATACTTAATGAAAATCAATTAATATAGAGGAAATATCAGAAAACTTCTCTATTGAGCCCCTCAAAGGCCGAGAAGCATTAAATTGTATTAATTGAGCCTAGAGATCTTTTCTTTCATCCCACCTCCTCATTTCTTCTATAAATACTTCTGTAGAAGATGAGAGAAAGGTTGGTCTCTAGATATCTATTGCATGTAAATAGTTCTTCAAGCTTCAAGCCCGTTTGTAATGGAAGATTTTAGGTCTCTCAGAATTTTGCAAGATTGGCAACAATAAACCGCAAAGTCACATATGAACGAAATTGATTCTGTGATCTAGCCCTTCCATCCAGAGGGATCTCTCTATAAGTGCAAATATTGATTTATCTTTTGCCAGCTTTTGATGTATAATACTTTAGCTAGTTATTAAGAACAGGTTTTTTGTTTTGGTTGTATATGATGATGATGAAAGGTAAAGAAGTCTGAGTATGAAGGGTGAAGGTGTAAACAAGTGGGAGAAATAAGTGGGAGAATAGTTTAGCTAATAAGATAGGCAAGGAGCATCTTCAATCCATTGGGCTATGGAGTCATATGAGGATTTAATTGAAACAACAAGGTTCAAGAGTGGTCCATGGGGAAAGTCATCTATGTCAAAGGATCTCTTTAAGTTGATTTTATGGAATGGAACAATAAGAAATGGAGTGAGGAAAATCAAACAGATGAAGAACAAAGAGCAGCCTAAGATCAAGTAAGTATTTTGAAACTATCCTACTTTTGGCATGCACTTAAGAAAAAACACAAAAGTAATCTAAGATCAGGTAAGTACTTTGAAACTATCCTACTTTTGATATACTTTCAATAGAAAACATTTAAAACACTTAGAATAGCTTAAGATCAAGTAAGTACTTTGAAACTATCTTGCTTTCAACATATTCAAAAGGAAAACATTCATGATAAACAAAGAATAGCCTAAGATCAAGTAAGGACTTTGAACCTATCCTGATTTCAACATACTCTTAGGGAAACTTTCAAACAACCTTTGGAGAAAAACTAGAAGACAGGGCAAACCATAAACTTTCCTAGTCCAACTCTACTTAGCATGTAATGAAAATATCATTCAATAACAACATTTAAAGTTTAGATAGTAAGACATGGGCTCACCAACATTCCTTAACTTCTTGGACTGTATTAAATCATTCTTAAATAAACAAAGGAGGAAAACATAAAGATAAATCTTATCAGTGAGAGTAGGGTACTTGTAAGAGTAAATCCTAGCTCTATATTTGCTGTTCTTTATCAGAGAAAAGTGGACAGAATGGAAAACATAAAGAAAAATAACAATTACAGTGATAAACACATCACCGTTGACATAGACCAGGATCCCATAAATCAGCTTTTTGTATTTGATGTTCAAACCAGTTAGAACCATCAATTCCAGTAGATTTCTACAGCTTCAAACTTCTCATCTCAACTTATGTATCTTCAATTACAAACAGGGCTATATAGCTCGCAAAATCATTTACATGTCGTATATCCGTAGACTACAATCCCATAAAACTATCTTCAATGTAAGTATTTATAGAAGAAATGAAGAGGTGGGATGAAAGAAAAGATCTCTAGGCTCAATTAATACAAGTTAATTCTTTTCGGCCTTTGAGGGGCTCAATAGAGAAGTTTTTTGATATTTCCTCTGTATTAATTGATTTTCATTAAGTATTAAGCTGCTGGGCAGATTTTGTTAACTTTAAAACTCTTTAGGCAGGTTAGCAATAACTCTGACTGTCTTTAGGCAAAATATCACTGACTTAGGCAATAACTCTACCTTCTTCTGATTTATTGAAAGATGCAGGTGGCACTTTGGTAGCTGGAGAGGATTCAATTGGCCTCTGATGTGGCAGTGGAGGCCTTTCGGACTGATATATCTCTTTGTTTTTCCTTAAAACACCTTTAATTTGCTTTACTCTATGTTTTTAGGCTTAATTAGGCCTTTGATCTTAATCTTCTAGTATTTTTTCTTTAATGACTGTGAATTAGGCCTTTGATTCTCAAATTGGTGCCTTAATCCCTTTAAAATTTGTTTAAAATCATTAATATTCACTTATGCACTGATCTTCATCTTTAAGACTGATACTCTTCATTTTTTATGTTTATTGTGTTTTGCTGTGTTGCAGGCACGCAGAAGGTTTTATAACATCACCAATGCTCATGAGGCATGGGTAAAATCAAAGTTTTAAACCTTATAGATATCCTTTTTATGTGAATAATGGCCTGTGGATCATCATCCCTGGCCTTTCATTTCTTTTTAAAACTGTGGAAAAAACCTTTATAACCTGCAAAAAACACACAAAAGTTAAGAAAATCTCGTGAAAAATAGGTTAAGACAGCTTTGGGTGGTTTGGGAGTGAGATTAGATCAGAGCCGTCGATCTAGATTAATCAACGATCGAGATTGCTCGATTAATTCATTTGGGAGAATAGAATGGCTGGTAGACAAATAGGGGCGAAATTAAAAGAGAGCCATTCGATTTGAATAATGAACGCTCAAGATTGCTCGGTGAGATGTTTTGGGAGCAAAGGTGAGGGGCAATGGCTTGGGGTCGAAATGTAATTTGGGTCATTGGATTTAGAACAATTAACGACCAAGATCGTTTGATGGAGTGTTTGGGAGGAAAAACGAAGGGCAAGTGACTGGAGATGAAATTTAATGAGAGTCGTTGGATTAGAATATCGAACGGTTGGGATCAATCGGTGAAATAACACTGCGAAGGGTAGATGGTTTGGCAGAAAACTGGCAACGGTTTTCGCAAAATGTTTGGGTGGTAAGCGGTTTGGCTAAAAAAAATGCGATACTGTACGCCTGTTGACACGCGTCCCTTTAAAAACCGCCTGTTTCGCACTTTTTTTGGGCATTAAACACTGGGCGCAAAAATTTTGTGAAATGGATTGTGAGCCATCGAATCAGAGGGCCTAGATCTAACGGTGTGGATCGCATTCGACGGGAAAGTTGCACGAGCGGGGGAAAAGGTGGGGCCGATATTATTTTGTCGTGGAGTGGGTGGGTTTTTTGGGGTTTTTGAATGGTCAGGATAGATCCTGGCTGTTGGATCGAATGATCGGACGATTATGATTTGAATTGGAGATCGCAAATTGGTGGAGAAAAGGGGATGGAACATGAGACTTGCGTGATGCGACGGAGCACTGTCCGTCGGATCAGGGAGTAAGATCAACGGTCAAGACTCAATCAGAGGGGAAATGGCAAAGGGTTATGGGTAGAGTGCGACGAGATCTTAGGAGTCGGTTTTTGTGGATTTGACGGCTAAGATTAAATCGGGGAGATCGGCATCGGAGGAGGAAAAGAGAATGGTATGCAATTGGGCGGAAGGATGGGGCCTGATGGCCATTGAGCTATTTAGATCGACGGTCAAAATCTATTTCAAAATATAACGTCGGGTTTATGAAAAAGCAAAGAAAAATAAGGTTCTGGAAGCGGTTTTTAGGCCTTTAGCGCCCAATTGCGGGGCTTTGGGTCATGTGAAGTGGAGGGGCTAAAGGAAATAATCCCTCGAGGGCTTAGAACCTATATAATGTAAAATGAGTGTTTTTAGGCCAAAAAACAGGGTTTTTAAGCCAAACTGGGGGGTTCCGATAGGTTAAAGGAGGCATTTTTAAACCAAATAAAAGGGAATTAAAAGGTTTAAAAGGGGCTTTGGAATGATTTAGAAGGTTAGATAAAGTCTTATGGAGGGACTTTATGAGGGAAACAAGGATGAAGATGGGGTTTTAAGTAGTCTTTCTCCTTGTAAACAACAGGTTCTTTAGGATAAAGAGGGAAACAACAGTGAAGATTATATTAGAGGATAAGGATCATCATAAGACTTTAAGAACTAAAAATTTGGTCATGAAATTGTTTCTTGAAGGCTTAAAAAATATTTTAGCCACCATTTCATATGATAAATTTTTATAGGTGTAATAAGAGCTTAAGATAAGTATGTTTATAGTTGAAAAAAGCTTTTCTCGAGTTGTTAAGACCTTGACTTGAAGATTGTACTGGTTTGAACATCAATATACGAGTCAAATTCTATGGGATCCTGGTCTACATTAATGGTGATGTTTTTATTATTGTAAATTGTCTTCCTTCACGTTTTTCATATTGTCCATTTTCTCGGATAAAGAACAGCAAATATAGAGCTAGGATTTACTGTTAAAGGTACCCTGCTCTCACTGATAAGCTTTATCTTTATGTTTTCATCCTTTGTGTATTTGAGAATGATTTAATACAGTCCAGAACAGTTAAGGAATGTTGGTGAGCCCATGTATTACTGTCTAAAACTTTAAACATTGTTCTTGAATGAGATCTCCATTACATGCTAAGTAAAGACTGAACTAGGGAAGTTTATGGTTAGCCCTGTCCTCTAGTTTCTTCTCCAACAGTTTGTGTTGAAAGTTTCCCTTAGAGTATGCTGAAAGTAGGTCTAGATTTCAATGATATATTACTTGATCTTAAGTTACTCTTATGTTTGAATTTAATGTTTTCATCCTTTCTGAAAGTAGTCATGTGAATTACTGGATTGTTTGTCTGATAAGTTAGCTTTAATACAAGCTTGTCCAAAGAATTCTATGGTTAGCCCTGTCCTTTGGCTAGTTTCAAACAGTTACTTAAAAGGCTTTTCTTGTTTGGAAAGTTAATAAATCCTTGTTGAAATTATTGGCTTTTTCCACCTTCACAACACTTTGATGTTCCACTCCATCATTTAATATAAGAGATCCTGAGGTGTAGATGACTTGCCCCATGGTAACCTTTATAGACTTGATGTTTTAATTAAATCCTCTATGACTCCATAACCCATTGGATTGAAGCCTCTTCTTTCCTATCTTATTAGCTGAACCATTCTCTCAATTACTTACACCTTCACCCTTCATTTAAACTTCCTTCACCTTCATCATATCTTTGCCCAACAAAACCAAACAAAAACCCTTGTTCTTCATAACTAGCCTAATATCACACTAAAAGCCTTAAATATCACATCTTTAAAATCACTTATTGAGAGATCCCTCTCTAGATTCGTGAGGGGCCAGATCCTAGAATCCCAAAGTGGTTCATATTTAGGTTGGGCTATATTTTCTGAATTCTAAAAATTACAGAGACCTAACACACTTGATGTCATCTCCTTTCTTCAGCATATTTGTTATGTCCTTTACAATCTCAGCAAAATTAGGAATAAACCTCCTCACAAAATTTACCTTTCCAAGGAAATACTGAATCTCCTTTCTTCTTCTAGGAAAATCCACTTTCTGAATTGCATTAACCCTATTTGGATCAATCTTAATCCCATCTTTAAAATTAAAGTGTCTAAGTAATTTACCTGAAGTTGAAGAAAAAATTCTTTTAGTGGGATTGAGAGAAATGCCAAACCTTCTACACTTCAGCAGAATTGTTTTTAGGTGCTTAAAGTGATATTCTTCCCTCCTTGAGTAGACTGTTATGTCATCTAAATAGACAACCACCATCTTGTCCTTCTCCTCAACAAAATCAATGTCCATTTCTCTCTGAAAGGTAGCTCCTGCATTCATCAGACCAAAGGGAATTTTGGCATACATGAATGTGCCCCATAGTGTGGTAAAGGTTATTTTTTCCTGATCTTCCAGATGCATAAGTATCTGATTGTACCCTGAAAAACCATCAAGCATAGACATCCTTTGGGAACCAACAATGTTCTGCAAAATTTGGTCCATCTTTGGGAGAGGGTAGTTGTCCTTTAGAGAGGCTTTATTCAAGTTTATGAAGTCAATGCATATTCTGATTTCTCTACTCTTATTTCTAACTGGAACCAAGTTTGCAAGCCACTTTGAGAATTTGATTGGAACAATAATTTTAGCATCACTTCTCAATCAGAGGCATGAGAAGTGGATTAATCCTCCTCAACTTCTGCTTGAAGGGATTTTCATTTTCTTTAATGGGAATGGTATGCTGAATGATATTAGGATCATAATTCTTCAAATCAGTATAACTCTAAGAAAAAAAATCTATGAACCTTTTCACCATCTCAATATATTTATGTTTCATATCAATTGAAAGAAACTTTGAAAGCTTAATAATTTTTGGCATAGCTACAGTACCAATGTTACAACTCTCTACCTCTTCATCATCAACTTGAATCCTAGGATATTTTAACACATCATTCTGATCAAAAAGCTTCTCAAGGGGTATGAGGCCTTTGGGTATAGATTTATTCCTCAGGTTTAAAACTTCAGAATTTCCCTTTGATTCAACAAGCATGTTTTGTTGATCTACTTGTATATTTTCAAACTCTTCTTTCAGCTCAATAAAGTTCTTTACTTGCTAGTTATCTTCAAAGACTTGCCAATGGATAATGTTATCAGGGATAGATGGTCTATGACGAACCTCAACCTCATATTTTTCAGTGGAATGTATGGGAATGATGAAAAGACTTGCAGAGACAGCTAGGGAGTCAACAATTGAGTTTTGATCCCTAGCCTTAACAATGAATGAATGTTATTGGAAATTTTCCAACATGTTCATGAATAAATTTCTGTATGCCCTCATTCTCACATCCTTTTTTTGATACACACCTACAACTTGTTTAATAACTATTTCAAAATCTCTAAAAACAGGAATCTTTTGAGCACCCATTCTTTTCAAAACTTCTAAGCCCAAAATCAAAGATTCATACTCAGCCATGTTATTTGTGCAATCAAAATTTAGTTTGTAAGAAAATAACTTACTTTCATTATCTAGACTTATGATCCAAATTCCTTCTCCTGCCCCCTCTCTTCCTGCTGATCCATCAAAATGCAACAACCACCAACCTTCTGCCTTTTCCTCACTCATTTGCTAATCTCCTGTTTACTGATTTTCTGTCTACTGAATTATTGATTGCTGATTTTTTGCCTTCTTTTCATCCTCTTCTTCACCAGTCAACTCATTGAAAAGAAGAGAAGATCCAAGTTCAGTATAAAAAGCATAAATTGGAAAGTTTTGAGGTTTATATTTACTACTCACCATGTAAGCCATTCTTGTTTCTCTATAAAGTCTCATTTTCTCACCAAAAACAGGAATGGTGGCATAAGTTAGGTCCATCTGCAATGCACCTTTGATTTTTGCTACCCATGACCTTGATAATAGTATGCCAAACTTTGGTGGAATGTCTTCTACCACAATTTCCATGACCGATGTCTTGGCAGGGACTTGTGTAAGACCAACAACAACATATTTATTTAAACCAATGCACTGAACTCTTTTTGAATCAAAGGAAAAAAAATCCTTATATGGTCTAGTAATTTCCAACCCCATCATCTCCATGATTAATTTGGGCATAAGATTGTGAGAGGCTCCTGAATCCAACATGGAATTATGCAATGTCATGTCATCAATACTAAGGCTAACATAAAAAGGAGGCACCTCCTCATTCTTCTCATATTCTAATCTTGGACCCAGGTATATGGTTGGATGATCTTCTTGAATATTTAGGATATCAGCAGCTCCTGGTTGTGAATTCAAAATTTTCACAATCCTACTTCTATATTCATTCACCTTAAGAATTTCTCCAAAAGGTACTAGAATTTTGATCTCAGAGATCTCATTTTCCAAACTGAAAACAAAAGCATATTTTTCAGTCTCTTTGACGGGAGGAGGAGGTGGTGTTTCTTTCCTAACCTCAGCAGCCTTGGGGGCATCTTTCTTGGGCCGTGTTTTTTTTGCAGTAATTTTGCAAATTTCTGTTTCTGAGGTTGTATTGTTTCTGCATCTCAAAGATTGCATGTTGATACCCTTTAAAATAATCAGATGGTTCCTCACCCTTATTCACTTCATGGTATGACTCATCATGTTCATCCTTAGTTAAAAAAATCCCTGACATGTTCTCATCTAAGCAATGAATTGAGTCTTCTTGTATTTCAGGCTGGTATTCTTCATCAACTAAGTTTTTCTGAAAAGGAGGCCTTACTTGAGGGTCATGTGGCTGATTTCTATTTTCCCTTGGCCTTTGCTAGTTTCGAGGTATTCTAAATTGAGAATTTCTAAATTGAGGTTGATGTTGTGCAAGAGGAGCAGAGGCATTACCAAGGGAAAGCCTATCCATCAATTTTTCATTGTCTTCATCATGGAATCAAATTTGTCATAAAAAATGGAAGGCTTATCTTCTTCTTTCAACTTAGTCTTACCCATATTGGAATTTTTTGCTGCTATCATATTGACCTCCACCTTCACTGCATCATTTTTCATTTCAGCAAGTGAAGGGGATTCTCTCTCTCTCTCAATAGTATAGAAAATTCATAATCAAAGGCTTCGGCATATCTCAGCTGAGCTGCTCCTAGAGGAGGCTTGAGATGGGCAGGGATTGAGTCATACACTTTGTTAAATCTCTTTGAAATTTTTTGAATAGTTTCATCAACAACTCTCTTCAAACTATTATACTAGGTGAGAGCTTGTACAAGATTGGTTCTATTTCCCCACTTCCTCAAGAAGCTATCTTCAAATTCATTCCAATTATGTAGGCTTACAGGAGTAAGGGCTTTGAACCACTTCCTAACTTCGCCAGTAAAGCTCTGAGCAAACAATCTCATCTTGACATCCTCATGGTCAACCTCCTCCCTGTCTATAAAGTCATTAAACTAGTCTACATGCTCTTAAGCAGTAATCTCTTCATCACTTCCCCAAGTTTTGATTCTAGAAAAATATTTTCTAGGAAGGGAATTTAAGACAGTTGGAAGGGCAAGAGGAGCATACCTAGCAGGTGCAGCAGGTGGAGGAGGCACATTTCCTACCATGATGAATGGGATTGTGGTAGTTTTAGGGACAACAATAGTAGAGGAAGAGGAACTATTAGGAGGAGGGTTGTTTGGTCTTTGTTGTACATTGACAATTGAACTCCAATCAGGAAGAGGAAAACAAGTTTTACTTCTTAACATAATTTCAAAAGGGTCAAGCTCCTTCAACCTATCCAAAGACTCTCTTTCTAATAGCAACCCAAAAGTGACTGCTTCCCAAAACTCTTCTTTATCTTTTTGTGTCACTAAGGCTGATCAATAATTTCCCATGTAGGTTCAAGACAATAACAATTTCGAAGCACTTTTTTCACTTTCAGACCTAAACAAGACTTCCTAAATTTTATCATCAAATATTTTGTCTTTAGGACTTCTTAAAATTTCAGAGGACAAGGATTTCGTATGTGATGGAGTACCTGATATTGCAAAAATGCCTTGACTACCTCTAAATATTGTGTTTGGATTGTCCATAATGGTAGGTGGATCTGGGTCAGGATTACTCCTCGTGTATATCCTTATCGAAGCCACCTTTGATCATATGAATTTTGAATGGAGTCACCAAGGTAGATGCAGCCTCGAAAAACTTCCTGAGCTCCTGCTACCTTCAGAGGTTTAGCTTCAAAATTTCGGGAAAGTATAATCTTCAGGCTCCTAGCAGACGCACCAAAATGTTTTCATAAAATTTCACATGATAGGCTACTAATCATACAATCTCATGTAACTGTTTCAAACCAATCTTGTGACTGGAGCTTAGCCTCTTCAGTCTGAGAGGGCTCTCTCAAAGGGTTAATGATATTGAATAAAGATGTATTTATATGGCTAACTCTACTTGGAAGACAACTTGCTTGTGATGAGGATAGGTTGAAAATAGTATCAGTCTACAAACATTGGGCTTATGGAGTCAACACTTTCAGTGATTCAGTATTAATATCACTTGGCATGGAAGCTGAGGTAGGTAAGAGTTTTTAGCAGAAGGACACACACATGAAATAGGAAATAACACATTCAATTCATCTATAAAGGAAGTCAAAGCATTACATGAATGAATTCTAGTATTAAAGATGAAAACCACTAAAAATAGTAAACATCAAAGATATAGATAAAATAAGCACTAAAACCTCAATCAGAATCTGAGTTTGGTCAAGAAACAAGTCTTTGTATTACTGAAAAACAATCAATTTACATAAAGCTGCAATTTTGCCAAAAAATCTCCAACCCCTGACAAATTTGACTCTCTTCCCTTTAATAGACTTGTTACATCCTGATATGATCTGCCTCCTGGCTAGATTCATCGAATTTTTTCATAATGACACCTTGCATAACCATAAAAAATATATTTAATGAGAAAATGATAGTTATCCTACTTGACAGTCCTTTTCTGTAATATTCCAAAAATTTAGCCTTCATCTAAATGGAATATTATAGTTTGTTTTATCACTAGGTAGGTGAGTAAGTGGGTGGGGAGACTCATAAAACCCATTTTGAAGGAATAATAACACTCCTAATGTGAAAGGAGGAAGAATAAGTAGCTGGATTAAGCACCTTTGGGTGTGAACAAGGATTGGATCATGTTGATTCAGTCAACTTTGACCAAATCAACAGCGCTGTCATGGAGGAGTGGTCTTTATGATAAGACAGCACAATTTTAGTGGAGGAAAACTTGCATGAGCTTGGTGGCAAGTATGGATGAGACCCAATGTGAGGAGGCTCTCATGCTATATATGGATGGGATAGCAACCATTGTTATTCATGTTTTAGATTATCATTTGATATTGGTCTGTTTAGACTTTTGATTTCTCTTGTAGTTTAGCAGGGCTGTTGTGCTGTTTAGCACAAGGGTGTTCCTAATCGGAAATCCCTACCTCATCCTCAGGGAAGGAGAGGTTATTTGAGTTGAATTTCCTCATTTTGGAATTTTGGCCAAGCTACCTCCTTCAGCTACAGTGCAGTTTCTATTTAGAGCTGGGTTGTGTTGCAAGGTGCAGCAACGGAGGATCACATAGAGTTGTTTCTGGGCTTGTTTTTCAGTGGAGAGGTAGCCTATCCATTGGAGGATCAGAAAGGAAGGCTCCTAGGAATATTTTATAATATTTTGCATCAGGCCAACCATCTACCATCCCTCACATCGCAGTCACAATTCTGAACTGCATTATTTTTAGAGGCATTTGTTGGGAGGGTTCATTGAGCTCATCAGGAGGATCTATTTCTAAGTAGAGGGTTTAGAATTCTAATTAGAAATACCATTGGACGAGAACATCATTATTTCAGATTTTTCATAGCCTCATTGTATTCAGATCTATTTTTCATTGACATCTCAACCCAGGGTTATTTTTCACATCATACATTTCTCAGTATTTCTAGCAATCTTTTCCAGGTTGGCTAGAAATCATGTATTAGAGCCCACATATTCTTCTCTGGGAATTTTTTTTCTTTCTATTAGCCACATTTCATTTATGTATGTCTACAGTAGCAGCTACACTGATATAGATAGCACTGTCACTGCTCTCTGACATTCTATACAGTTGCAACAACTCATGTGTTGATTGTTCTACTCATTGGAGGCTTGTTTTATTTTCTTGAGTGGCTTGTCCCTCATGATATTATTGTATATTTCTGCTGATACCTTAATAAAATGATGGCTTCATATTGGATCTCTCCTATGTCATATTCAAATTTTTTACGTTTTACATTTTTATGAGCTATATTGCTGCTATTTCCAATTTGGAATATTACAGTGGTATCATAGCATAATCTTGGCTTAACTTGTGCATCCAAGAAATTATGTCATTTGAAGGAGAAGATTATTCTCATAGCAAAGAGAAGATCTATAGAAGAAACAAAGGCAAGAATCCATTATTTGGAGAAATATTGAAGGAAGAGAGGATCTCCCAGCTTCTTTTCCAAACTATGAAAAATATTAAGGAAGATCTCAAGGAGATGAAAAGGGAGGAGTGTAGAAAAATTCCAAGAGGTTTTGAAGGTGAAGCAAGCCCTAGTTATTGATATGATGGGTGTGAGCATTCAGCCACACATGCAAATCCACAGTGCAGTTTATGGCCCACATTCACTGTAAGAAGGATGGAGGAAGAAGATGCACCAAGGGAGGAGACCTTGAGTGACTATCTTCAAGAGTATGAGTCTCAATCATGGAGATTAAAAGAGCACTTGGACTTCCAAGGGTTTTTCCAACTCAAGGAAGAGATAATATCCAACAACCATAATAGAATCAAGAGAGGTAGAATCTTTCTATCTAAATTTGATGGATCAGCAAAGTGCAAAGCCAAAGCTTGGGTGGGGGAGCTAGATTCCTATTTCTAGCTACACCAAGTTTCAGAAAGGGAGGCCATTAGAGTAGCAGCGTTGCACCTCAAAGGTATGGCCCATGATTGGTGGTTTTATAGTTCTGCTTCATTTTATCATGCAACTGTAAGCACTTATGCAGGGTTCACTAAGAAATTAGTGAGGAGATTTGATCTTAAACATTGTAAAACATCTCTTGTTGAACCCAAAAACTCAAAACCTTTGCATGAGTTGGAAAGAATTATTTTGCCAACTCCACTCCATAATTTTGTTGAAGGGGATAGAAACATGCATGATACCTTGCCAAGGTCAAGATCCCAACTTCTTGAAGAGCCCTCTTCTATAGATGAGGACATGGAGGTTCCTCCTTCAAGGGAAGACCAAGATCAAGGGTCTCTCATTGATGATGAGGAATTCTCACATATTGATGAAGAGGATGAGAAGAGAAGAGATAATAGCACTATACCATCGGGAGGAGATCCATCACCACATGGATATGGGAAGGGAGCCATTGCTTCCATTAGAGGAGCCCTTGTGTCTTTGCAAGGAGTTCCAAATGATATAACATGTGGGAACCAAAGCACAATTTCGGAGCAGCATGCATCAGTTTTTGTGGTTTTTGAGATGGAGGAAGAGAAGGATCAACATCAAGGGATGATGAGAATTCACCCTTATCTATTTTAGGAGGTTTCTGTACAAAAAAATGAGACTGTATTGTGCAGTGAAGGGAGGGAAAAATTAGTCCACTCATATATACAGTCCACTTCAGATTTTGATGTCTCACTACATGGGGGCATTCCACCTGGGAGGCCACCAGATCTAGAGTTGGTGAGATACATCTTGCCAGTTGGTTCACCACTCTTAGATCCCGAAGGGGTGGATACTTTGGAGGGGTCTAGTATAGTGCAGAGATTTGGGGATAGACTCAAGCAGGACAGAGACATTCTCCCATTTTTAGCATTACCCACTCTCACTGCAAATACTATGCGGACAGAAGTTGCTACAGTGATGGAGGATGGAACCTTCATGGTGCAAGGGAGCTGCTCCATGGGTTTGGAGAAATAGAGGGTACTTCCTTTGAGGAAGGAATCCTCCCCACATTAGAGTAGATGGAGGCCACTCATGCTTACATTGGCCAAGATCATGAGATTATTTTTGGTTGGGAGCTTCTCATGGGAGGCCAACTTCCAAAGATCACCACTTTTATTTGAGCATGAGCAGTTGCATGATGGGCATGGCAGCATTTTGGAGGATGAATTTGGAATGAGGGATTTCAAAGGAGAATATATCAGCATGTGGGGAGCTTCACATTTCAGATCTTCAACGCTATCTCTTAGGAGGATTGATCCATATTGGAGGTATCACCTCTTGGTAGAGTACTCCAAGGATCTTGATGCTTGCATGATTCTTGATGACCTAGAGGGAGACGATAGATACATGGTGGTTGATGAGGTCAACTATTCTTATGGTAGAGTCTTCTTGACTAGAGTTTCTGAGCTCAAGGAGAAGCTGCTACATGCAGCACATGTGGAGTTTCTTTCCATGCACTTGGATGCATTTCATTCTTTAATGGAGGAGTTCACTTGGGAGGGAATCCATAAGGATATATATAAGCATATGGAGATATGCATAGCCCATGTGGTGATGGAGAGGATGTCACAACCACTTCCCTACTTATTGGGGGTAAGGGATAATTTCTAGTTGAGCCATTTCCGCTCAAGGACCAAAGTACATGGTGGAGAAGGTACAATTTTGCATTACGATTTGTACTTATTTACTTTATATGAGTAGCATGTTGTACCAAGGAGGATTACCCCTTCTAACATATTATATTATGATGTATTTGATGCCAATTGCAACATTGACGTTGGCTATTCTATTGGTGGTTTTTGGGGAAAACCACATGATTCTTGGCGTGCACCATTTACACCACATTGTATTTTCATGATTCCATCTTATGGGATGATTGTGGAAGAAAACAAGTGGCTGGAAGGGAACTTGTTATTTCTTGTTTTGAGGCAGGCAAGGGATGCACTGCGCTGGTTCCATGTGTGGAACTATGAACCACTTTCCAGTTGTCATGTGGCAGCTTGTTTTCATTGGTTTTTGCTTCCATATATTGCTGATATTATTATGTTCATGGGGAGCTTTGTTTGGAGAGTGGGACAAGAGTTGAAGGTGTCCATTGGGAGTATGATTCTCCCTACTTTACATGTTGCATGTTTCAGGAGAAACAATGGGCAAACCATGATTTCCATACTACATCTCTTTTATTCATGTGGGAGGAACCATTTGGAGAACTTGAGTTCTTGGAGGAGACACTTCATGGTTGATTTGTTTGGTGGGGTAACTTGGGCCATTCTTGGAGGCCATGTCATTTCAGCCCAAGAAAATAAGCATCCCCATACTTAACATAAATGGAGAGAGAAACAACTTGGGTGGAAAAATTTAATCTATCCATGCAGCCCCATTACATTGCAAAAACCGGGGGTTTAGGATTTCTTTGATGAGCTACCTAGGATGGCTCATTTCATTTGGATGATAGCATGGGTATGGGAGAATCTTATTGGGGATGAGATTCCCTATGTTTATCATCACTCCTACCTTGAGGAGGCCTTGGGATAACAAGAATATTTCCACTTACACCTTCCACTTTCTCATGATGTACACCATTTGGTTTTGCATACTTGGGAGGAACCATTGGAGGGCAGATTTATTGCATATTATGTTGAGCTGTGGGGGGGAATTTTGATGAGGAGGCCACAAGAAGAAGAAGGGAGGAATTTTTCTCCACCTTTACAGTTTCTTGAGGACAAGCAACATTTTTGAGGGGAGGACTGTAATATTCCAAAAATTTAGCCTTCATCTAAATGGAATATTATAGTTTGTTTTATCACTAGGTAGGTGAGTAAGTGGGTGGGGAGACTCATAAAACCCATTTTGAAGGAATAATAACACTCCTAATGTGAAAGGAGGAAGAATAAGAAGCTGGATTAAGCACCTTTGGGTGTGAACATGGATTGGATCATGTTGATTCAGTCAACTTTGACCAAATCAATAGCGTTGTCATGGAGGAGTGGTCTTTATGATAAGACAATGCAGTTTTAGTAGAGGAAAACTTGCATGAGCTTGGTGGTAAGTATGGATGGGAAAAAATGTGAGGAGGCTATCATGCTATATATAGAGGGGATATTAACCATTTTTATTCATTTTTTAGATTATAATTTGATATTGGTATGTTAGTCTTTTGCTTCCTCTTGCTGTTTAGCAGGGTTGCTATGCTGTTTAGCACAAGGGTGTTCCTGATCGAGAATCCCTACCTCATCCTCAGGGAAGGAGAGGTTATTTGAGCTGAATTTCCTCATTTCAAAATTTTTTCCAAGCTACCTCCTTCAGCTACAACACAATTTTTTTTTAGAGCTGGGCTGTGTTGCAGGGTGCAGCAATAGAGGATCACATAGAGCTGTTTATGGGCTTTTTTTCAGTGGAGAGGTAGCCTATCCATTGGATGATCAGAAAGGAAGGCTCCTGGGAATATTTTATCATATTTGGCATCAAGCCAACCATCTACGATCCCTCACAACACAGTCACAATTCTGAACTGCGTTATTTTTGGAGGCATTTGCTGGGAGGGTTCATTGAGCTCATCAGGAGGGTGTATTTCTGAGTAGAGGGATCAACATTCTAATTAGAAATACCATTGGAGGAAGACATCATTATTTCAGATTTTTCATAGCCTCATTGTATTTAGATCCAGTTTGTAATGACATCTCAAGCCCACGGTTATTTTTCACATTGTACATTTCTCGGTATTTCTAGCAATCTTTTCCGGGTTGGCTAGAAATCATATGTTAGAGCCCACATCTTCTTCTCTGGGAATTTATTTTGTTTCTATCAGTCAAATTTCATTTATGTATGTTTACAGCAGTATATACACTGATATAGACAACGCTGTCACTGCTCTCCGGCATTCTATACAGTTGCAGCAACTCATGTGTTGATTGTTCTACTCATTGGAGGCTTGTTTTATTTTCTTGAGTGGCTTGTACCTCATGATATTCTTGTATATTTATGCTGATATATTAATAAAATGATGGCTGATTATTGGATCTCTCCTATTTCATATTCATATTTGTTGTGTTTTACATTTTTATGAGCTATATTGTTGCTATTTCCAATTTCGAATATTACATTTTCCTAATAGGACTCAAACTATTCATTATTACAATAACAACATTATCTCCTAAAATAATTACATCTTTGACAAATATGACTTCACATGTTCGAATAGGGTGTGATGGGACTCATCACTACATGAACTCTTAATTGACTTCCTCTAAAACTGGAAACAAGCCCTGTTTTTTAGGCAAACTGGTCTTCATCTTCAACAAATGATTTGGCTAGTATTTTGTCTTCATTTCGTGGTATTTAAGTCTTGAATAAATGCTATCATGGTCCTTTAACAATTTTATAGTATCTAGCTATCCAAAAATTCCCAAAAACCTGCTTATAAAGCTCCAAACAATATGCTACGAAAGTAAGACAGTTTCGTAGCGTACTTTCATAGCGCTGCAAAAATGCCTTTTTCCATCATCCTTTCTGATTCTTTCTTTATGCATGATGTTCATAATGCCTTAATTCACCTTCCATTTTCATGATTTTTCATCTCTTGGGAGCTCCAAAAACTGGTTCAAAATGGAAAAAGGAAACTGCACCTAATAATACAAAATTGCACCTAATAGACTATTATCACCCAAAAAAAATGAAGCATCATTTGACAAAGTTAAATAGGTTCATGTGTCAATGGTAGGGTTATAGGATTCAATTTTTATATTCTTGGTCAAGGGAAATTTTAAATTTTTCTTGTTTAAGCTTACCCTAAGGTCTAAACCCACTCACTTTCAAATCCTCTCATGTCACATCACTCATAATTTTATGAAAGATTTCAATTCCCAAGGTTTTTGTACCAAAAATGTCATTTTAGCAAAGAAACCATAGTCTTGTAGCGAAATACGCTGAGAAATTTCACTTTTCACTATAAAACTGCTGATAATTTCGTAGCGAAAACACCCAAATTTGCATTAAACACGCTACGAAAGCGTGACTTCCTGTTTGTCTTGTCAAGTTAGCTGCTAGGTGTCAGAAAATCATTTGGAAAGGGTAATTTAGATACCATTCGAGTCATATAGGGATAAAATCAAGGTACGTGGTCAGGTCTGAAGTCATCATCACCATTTTAGGCATGTATGAGTCATCATTGTGTCATGAGAAGACATCAAACTTCAAAATATTTCTTAATTCAGTCATTTCTCATTTCTCATTCCTTCTTTGCATGATATCGAGCTCTAGAGATCTATTGCATTGAGCCAAAGATGTGGCTAGTGTTTTTAAAGGTTTATAAAGATCACAGATCAAGCAAGGCTAAAAACTATCAAGCGAGGATGTGAAGACATTAAAGAAACCATGGCAGAAAAAAGAAGGACAAATAAGGGTGGAAAATGTTTGAGATATGAACCAACATATATGAATCTGATCAATGAAGACCCAACATCAGTAGAAGTCTTCAGAAGGACAGTGTTAGGTCTCTGTAATAAGCAAGATTGGCAAAGTCCGATCACAGAGTTAACATCATTTCAACCAACTTTGGGATTCTAGGATCTAGCCCTCCTGAATCCGGAGAGGGATCTCTCCAATATGTACAAAGATGGATATTGTCTTTGAAAGCTTAGGGTAATGATATTAGGCTAGTTATGAGGTCCAAGGGTTTTTTTTGGTCTTTTCGGATGATTGAACATAATTTTTGTCTGAGGCAGAAAGATCTATATGCAAATAGGTTCAAAGGTGAGAAGTTGCAAGCAAAAGAGTAAGCTTCGATCAAGAAGAAAGATGATGGCAAGTTTTCAAGCCATTGGGCTATGGAGTCATAAGAGGATTTAATTGAAACATTCAGGTTCAAGAGTGATCTATGGGGCAAGTCATCTATGCCTAAGGATCTCTTTAAAGTTTGATTTATGGAATGGAATGATACAATAAGAAAGGGAAATGACAGATGCAGAACAAAGAGTAGCCCAGGATTTGGTAAGTACTTTCAAACTAGCCAGCCTTTGACCAAGCACTTTAAGAAAAACATAGAAGAAAACTAGGATCTGGTAAGTACTTTGAAACTATCCAGCCTTTGATACACTTCCAATAGAATACATATAAAAACAAAGGGAAACGTGAAGGCAACTTTTGGAGTAGAAACTAGCGGGCTGGGCTCACCATAATCCTCTCCTAGCTCTTCTTTACTTAGTTACTTCCAAGATGATCACGGAGATAACACAGAATGGCCTAAGATCTGATAAGTACTTCGAAACTAGTCAGCTTTTAACACATCCTAAGGGAAACAATCAAATAGTTGAGCAAACAAGAAAGGGACTCAGGGCTAACCTTGATTTCCTCAATTCATCCTCACACAACATATATTGAAAGTAACATTTAAAAATAACATTCAGCAGTGACAAAAGGATGAGGGAACGCCAACATCCATGTACTTAGACTGAATTAAATCATTTTCAAATAACAAAGTTGAAAGAAAACATTTAAATAAAGATTTCTCAGCCAGAGAAGGTTACTGATATACAGTAGGTCCTAACCCTGTTTAAACTGTTCTTTACAGTGGAAAATGAAACAAATTGAAAACAGAAACAAAATACAAGTTACAGTGAGAATAACATCACCATCAGCATAGACCAGGATCCCATAAATCAGCTTGTATTGATGCTTCAAACCGGTTACAATCTTCAGATCCAATGTTTTAATCCATCTCTCTTCACAACCTAACCTATCTGCTACAAGCAAAGCTCCAAGAGCCCATGAAACCACTTTTTACAGTCAAGAGTTTTCCGGCTCAATTACATTACAATGCTTCAGCAAATACATTGACAACCAAACAATCCAACCCCTCACTCATCTTCTATTGAAGTATTTATAGAAGGATGAGGAGGTGAGATCTGATGAAAAGATCTCAAATACAATTAATGCAGAATTAATGTTTTCCTAGCCCTTGGAGGCTCGATGAAGAAATTATACAGGTGTTCCACTGCATTAATGTGTTTGTACTTATGAAGTAAGCTCGGAGGGAGCTTTTGTTGACCTTTGAGGCTCTGCGTACTATTAGGGTTACTCTGCAAACATTCTGTCATTAAATCTGGTGCAGAAATAACTTCTTTGGCTGCTTCGAGGCAAGATATCTGATTTGTTCAATAAATTCAGCCTCTGACTGAGCATTTTGAGGCAATAGGTGGCACTGCGGTGGTTGAGGAATCAATTTGCCTCAAAGTATGGCGGTGGAGGCAATATGTCTGATGAACGCTTTTAGGTTTTCCTTTAATTTGTGTTCTGAGTCGGGGATTAGGCTTTTGATAACCGTCTTAGCCGTAATCCCTGCCAATCTGTCTGATAATCTGCTGCTCTGGTTCATTGTTGTCTTCAATATCTGATACTCTTTCTCTGCATTGATTTTTACGGTATTCTTCAAGCTTTACAGGGATGCGCGGCAATCAAGGCTCATGAAACCTTGTTGATAACATTGTTCTTCACCCTACGGTCGATCCTCTGGATGAATCGAAATAACGGGAGTCGTCACCCTTGTCTTTCAGATTTTCTTAAAACACGACGAAAGAACCTTAAAACCTGCAAAATACAAACAAAATGAGAAAATCCTGCGTTATATGGACAAATCTGCATTGGAGGGCGTGCGGGAAAACGGAGCAATCGGAGCCGCTGATCGTAT
Source organism: Pinus albicaulis (assembly GCA_034641835.2). Taxonomy (NCBI): domain Eukaryota; kingdom Viridiplantae; phylum Streptophyta; class Pinopsida; order Pinales; family Pinaceae; genus Pinus; species Pinus albicaulis. The sequence goes on from CM076578.1 coordinate 1,587,193,152, forward strand.
TGCAATCAACGATCAGGAGCGTTCTGAAAAGTCAGCGGAGAAAAAAGGGGAACTGTACAATGGAATCAGGTTGTTGCATGAGAACCGTCGATCTGCAAAGATCGACGGCAGAGATCGGTTTTCGAACACGCCGGGGGAAGTTAACGGGTAGGCAAGTACGTTAAAGACCGGGCAGAAGAGGCGATCGGCAACCGTCAGATGGGAGGGCCCAAATCCGACGGTGGAGGTAAATCCCGCAGCGGGGCTATAGTCCGAAGGATAATGCGCGGGCGATGCGAAAGGACGGTGGTTTTGAAATAGTGGCGGGGGAGACGCGTCAGCCGGTGTATGGAATCGCTAGTCGACGGGAAAAAACCGCCATCCGACGAAAGGTGGTGCGGGATGAAAACCACAGTTTTTTGGAAAAGGGCGTGGGAGAGGGGGGTCCACCAGGTGGGGCTCACTCTGCTCCATCAGATCTGGGGAGCAGATCGACGGCTGGGAAGGAATTGGGGCAATAAAACATGTGGTTTAATATTTTACGCCAAAACCTTATAACAGACGGGTTTTCGAATGTTCAGAGGAAAAAGGACGGAGAGGGGTTACATTTTGGCTTGGCACCTTAGGACTGAGCGGTCGGTCCTGGCGCTTGGGCATGTGGAGGAAGAAAAGGTAGGGGGCTTAGCCTGAGGGGCCTAAGCCTAACGCATAGAAACATGCATTTTCTATGGTTTTCCAAAGAATTTCGGAAGGAAATATAATTCCGATAAGGTTTTAAAAAAAATGGGTTTTTAACCTTGGGAAATGAGATTAATGAAGGGATAAGGAATAACACATGGTTTTTTGGGGTTTTTATGAATAAAAGGAAATTGGGAAATGAAGGCAAGATGGAAGCAAGGGAGGGGAAAGGAAAAGGGGCGCAACAGTACTTGACTAGGATTTTTATGGAATATCAGAGGCTGAGAGAAGGAAAAGTATGAAGAACCAACCAGCAGTTCATGATTTTACCAACAGACTTCAAGCACCAACAAGTTCAGGATTGAATTTATTTCTTGAAGGCTGCAAAGAATATTTAGCCACCAGCTGATATAATGGAAAAATATAGGTGGCTAATAGTGGCTCCACTTGGGGATGGTGCCTTCTTGAAGGCATCAAGAATTCAGACTTGATTTCTCTGGGATGCTGACTGGTGTCTGACCCATTGCTTGCTCCTGCTTTTCTTTGACAAATAATATCAATTATGGAAGAAAAATGAATTTCATCAATACCACTTTCTACCTACCCAATCCTACTGATCTAACATTTTTTCTTCATCAGAGTGCACTTGGATTGGAAAACTCTTTACACAACATTTTATTCTTTTGAAAACAGGAAATCTAATCTATTTCTACTCCTTATTTCTCCCTGAACTCAGATTAAACAGTTGAGCTCAGATATTTCTCTACCTAGTCTACTGTCTGTTGGGATTAAACAGTCCAACAAACTTTCATTCTCTAAATTCTACAGCAAAAATTTAAAAATAGTCAAGCCAAGATTGAGTTGTTTGACTTGCTATGATCTATGGCATAAGAACAAGCTGCACATAGATTATTATTTGCAGAAAACTTAAAATCAAAATAGAAGGCTTAAGATCTGAAAGTTTCTTATTATGGCCTTCTCTCTTCCTTTCAGTTCTGTTTTTGCTTTTCTTTGAGCTATCTTTACTTTTCCTTTGTTTCAAGTTTTGAGCTGATTAGAACCAGGTCTTCTCTTTTATGACTCGGAAAATAAAACAGTTTTGAGTCATCTTTCTGTTGGGAACTTTGGTTCAGATTTTGAGTTTGTTTGAACCTTAATTTCTATTCTAATCTATCTACTGATAAGCCAAGATTAAACAGTTTGGCGAATCAAATTTCGCTACCCTATCAGCAGAAAATTGAAAGCTAATTAGCCAAGATTAAACAGTTTGACTAATTAGAAGTGTGTCTTGAGGAGTGGCATTTGAGCTTGCACACTTTCAGATTTATTTCTCTTTTTGGCATGGGGCCTTGCCTTTCTTGTTTTCATTTCTGCCCTCTTTTCTTTCTTTCTTTGTTTTTGTATTTTCTGATTTTTCATAACTTCGAATGCAATGATGGATGAAATGTTTACAATGGAAAAAGGTAAAAAGGCTTCAAAACATAAAAAGATTTAAGAAAGGTAATGCTTAAGCATCCTGCCATTGACAGGACCCCCAAACAATTCTGTTGCATTCAGCTCTTGTAAGAAGAATGCATTGTTTCCAGCAACTGAATGAATAGAGTAAGGGCCAAGCCATAGATTGTCAAATTTACCATGCTTCCCCTTGTCTTCCCTCTTTGAGTCCCACTTTAAAACTTTGTCCCCAATCTTGAAACTGCTGGCCTTTTTTCTTCTATCAAATATCTTCTTGATATTGGCTTGCTTCTGCAATGCTTTGTTGTACACTTCCTCTCTGGTTTGCTGAAGATGAATGGTCTGATTTATTCTTCTGATTATGTCATTTTCTTCAGTCTGCAACTCTTGAATTAACTTCATAAATGGTACACCAAGGTTGTTAGGAAAAATTGCATCTGTACCATACACAAGCTGGAAGGGTGACATACCAATGGATTTCTTCAATGTTAATCTGTCAGCCCAAAGCGCATGGATCAGCTTTGTGTGCCAAGACTTCTTGTTGTCCTCCAACAGTTTCTTTATTATGTTCACTAAGCTTTTGTTGGAAGACTTTGCAAGTCCATTACCTTGAGGGTAATAGGCTGTGGAGTGTCCCAATGCTATCTGATATTTGTGACAGAATTCCACCATTTTCTTTGACCCAAATGCTGCTGCATTATCTGTGATGATCTTGGTAGGACATCCAAATCTGGAAAGGATATTGGTTTCTATGAATTTAATGATAACCGAATCATTGGCCTGCCTACAAGGAATGGCTTCTATCCACTTAGTGAAATAGTTTGTGGCGGTAAGAATCCACCTGTGTTGGGCAGAGGATGGTGGATGGATTTCTCCTATGAAGTCAAGTCCCCATTGTTGAAAAGGGGCTTCAACAGTAATTGGATGCAGAGGAAGGGGTAATAACTTTCTCTTGCCCTCAAATAATTGGCATTTATGGCAAGTAGTTGTCATTTTGTGTACATCAGGAAAAAGAGTGGGCCAATAGAAACCAGCCCTCAAAATTTTGTTGGCTGTTGACTTCCAGTACAAATGGCCTCCACACTCTCCTTCATGGAATTCCTACTTAATTTTTTCTGCATCAAACTCAGGAAAACATTTAAGAAATATACCACTCGCATTTTTCCAATAAAGACATTTATCAATAATGCAATAGTTTACAGCTTTTAACTTTAGGAATCTTTCCTTTGTTTTGGATAAACCAGGAGGTGTATTCAGATTAAGAAAAACATAAACAATATCAGTATACCAAGGAGAATTCACAAAATGATCTTCAACAATGGGAGTTGAGAATACTTCTTGGTCATCCAAAGAATCGATCATATTAATATCAAGAAGTTCACAATTTGATTCGGCCATTAATTTAGCTAGACCTTGGCCTTTGATGAGCTTGGTGGGTTTTATTTCTAAATCATATTCAAGAATAACAGCAATCCACTTACCTCTCTTACCATCTGGATCCTGTGTTAGAATGTCTTTAACAACTGAATTTGGGACAAAGGCAATGATGTGTGAGTGGAGGATGTATACTCTGAAGTCCTTTAAAGCCTTAACTAAAGCAAAAGCTTGCTTTTCCATGATGTTATACTTCAAAGGGGCATCCCTTAATGCCTTGCTAAAGAATGCAATGGGCTGTTCTTGTCCTTGTGGATTTTTCTGTAAAAGGACAGCAGCTATGGTATGTTCTGATGCAAATGAGAAGATATAAAAATCCTTTGAAAAATCAGGACTTATGAGAACCGGTGTCTTGGTTAACGCTTGTTTCACCAGTTCAAAGGATGTCTTTGCTTCTGAGGTCCATTTCACCCCTTGCTCCTTTTTAAACATGTTTGTGATATTCCTAAGGAGCTCAGCCAAGTTGGGGATGAACCTTCTCAAAAAGTTTATCTTTCCAATGAAATACTGCAACTCTTTGATGTTTCGAGGATGAGATATTTGCAATATGTCCTCAATCCTCATGGGATCAATCTTTATGCCCTCTTCTGAAATGATGTGCCCAAGAAGTTTACCTTCTTGGAGACCAAATAAAGTCTTCTTAGGGTTCAAAGATATCCCAAACTTTCTGCACTTCTCGAAAACTTTCCTCAAATGTTCTAAGTGTTCTTCATCTGTTTTTGAAAACACGGTTACATCATCAAGATAGATAATGATGAAGAAACCCAATTCTTCCGAGAATGCTATGTCCATGGCTCTCTGAAAGGTTGCTCCAGCATTCATTAGACCAAAAGGCATTTTCACATACATGAAAGTGCCCCATGGTGTAGTAAAAGTTGTCTTTAATTGATCATTAGGGTGGAATAAGACTTGATTATACCCTGAATAGCCATCTAGCAAAGAAATTCTTTTAGACCCCACCACCCTTTGTAAAATATGATCCATCTTGGGCAAAGGGTAGTTGTCTTTTAATGAAGCTTTGTTTAAATTTATAAAGTCTATACAAAGCCTGATTTCTACAGAATTTTTCCTAACAGACACCAGATTAGATACCCACTCAGAATATCTAATAGGGACAATAATACCAACATCGTGCATCTTCATGATTTCCTTCTTAACCAATGGCAACTGGACAGGGTTTATTCTGCGCAGTTTCTGTTTGAATGGTTTTTGGTTCTCTTTAAGAGGAATTTTGTGCTGTATTATTTCAGTGTCATAGGATTTAAGATCTTCATAACTCCACGCAAAAACATCAGAAAATTCTTTGAACAGCTCTAAGTATTTGAGTTTAATGTGAGCTGGTAAAGTTTTGGACAGTTTGATCATTTTCGGTTTTTTCTCACTGCCTATATTGCATTCCTCCACTTCAGTTTCTACAGGTTCCAGTTTAGGTTTGTTGGCCACATCATCAAAATCAAACAGTTCTTCTAGAGGGGCCAAACCCTTGGGCAAACTATCATCCTTAGAATGTAGAGTTTCCAATTCCTCTGTTTCAGATTTTGCACTTAATTCTGTTTGGTTTCTAGATTTGATAGTCTGAAGGTTTATATCTACCAGCTGCGGAGATGGCTCTTCTTCACCAAGAAAATTTTCTTCACTGCAGTCTGTGTCATAATCTGAATCTGAACTATGGAGTTCAAACTCATTTCTGAATTGCATGAAGTCTTCTATTTGTTTATCTCCATCAAACACCTGCCAATATTTCTTGTTATCCGGTACAGCTGGTCTGAATTTTATCTGAGAGGTGTCATCATACAGTATGGGGCAGGTTCTAGCAGCAAAGGCTAAATTGTGGGCTACAATGTTTCTTTTTCTTGGGACAAAAGACAATGTGGGCTCCTCAAATGTTTTCAAAAGATCCATGACATCATTCCTGTAGGCCCTAAGTCTGGGGTGATTTGCATTATACTCCCCATTAACTTGCCTAATGATTAATTCAGAATCCCCATATACATTGATTCTATTGGCACCTAACTTTTTCAAGAGATGCAAGCCTAAGAGAAGGGATTCATATTCTGCTATGTTGTTGGAACAATGAAAATCTAATTTACATGAAATACACTCTGTATGATTATTTTCAGTGTTAGTAATCCAGACACCTGCACCAGCATTTGTTCTGGTGCATGACCCATCAAAATACATAGTCCAGAGAGGAACATTTTCGGTTTGGTGAATGGGCTTTGTATCATTTGATTCCTCAAGTTTTTCATCGGGTTGAGGATCGTCTTCTTGACTGTCAAGTTTTAAGTTTAATGGATTGATGACTTGCAGTTCAAGAACTGTGTTTAGTTTGCTAGGATTTTTAGACATAATAGACTATTTCGGCAGTTCAGCGTTGTGTTCCTCTTCCTCCACTTCAGCCATTGATTCTGTTGAAATGATTTGTTCTATAAGTGTTTCATCATTAAACATGATAAAAGAATCAAGGCTTGTGCTTACAATGTACAAAGGAAAGTTTTGAGGTTGGTCTTGACTTGTCAATGTGTACTGCATGTGGGATTCCCTGTAAAGTCTTCTAGTCTGATTAAAAACAGGGATAGTCGCATAGGTCATGTCCATTTTCATGGTTCCCTGTAACTTAGCCCCCCAAGATCTTGATAAAAGCATTCCATACTTTGGGGGTACATCAGCCACAACAACATCCATGACTAAACATTTGGCTGGGATCTGGGCTAAGTTAACACAGAGATATTTAATCAATCCTAGACATTTAACTCTGCTGGAGTCAAAGGAGTACAAATCTTTGTAAGGTCTGCTAATTTCAAGACCCAGGCTTTCCATTACAGCTTTTGGCATTAAATTATGGGAGGCGCCTAAGTCATGCATAGCATTGTGCAGAATTTTATCATGAATGTTTAAGCTTACGTAAAAGGGAGGGACAGGACCCTCTTGAAACTTTCCTTCAATATTTGGACCAAAAATAAGCTCTGGTTGTTCATCATTAAGATTGAGTGTATCTTCATTATCTTCTAAGTTCAAATCTTTCAAAATTTTGGACCTATATACATGTTGGGCAGCTAACTCAGTCAAAGGAACAGAGATTTTGATCTTTGATATTTCCCGTTCCAGGTTGAAAAGGTTTTGATTCTTTAAAGCATTGACTTCAGCCTTGTTTACTTCCACTTTATCAGCAATAACAGCTTGCTGATTTGGTTTATCTACAGTTGAAACAGTTGTTTTACCAGGAGTACTAACCGGGATGCTAGTACTGCTAATGTTTGCACTCTGTTTTTCAATATTTTGAGTGCCTTTCTCTTTACCACTACCAGAATTAACAGCCACTGTTGTGTCCTTTTGTTTGATTGTTTTAGATTTGGTTGCAGTGCTGTTTTGAGAAGGCTTGTCAGAGGTGTTATTGTTGGGGGTTTTTTGATTATATCTACTTCTGAGTTCATATTCCTTTGAAGGCCCTATGACAGCGTTTTCCATGTTTGAATAATAATTCTCATTATCATCTCTTTTGTCATCATAAGGTGTATAAAGACCTTGTTTTTTATCATAATGAACCTCAAAGTCATCATCATCTACCCCGAATAAGTTTATATCATCTTCCTCTGTTATATGATCTGTTTGTTCAACCTCACTTAAAAAGTTTTGATGAAAGGGAGGAATGATCTGCTAATCATCTTCCCTAGGTCTGTTTGGAGGCTGATTTCTTCTAATATTCTGATTCTGGTTTTGGTTTCTGTTTTGAGGAGCGTTCTGATTTAAACCTGCTTTCACTCTCTCTAGAATGCTCATTTTCTTCATCATTTCTTCCATCATTCTTTCCATCTTCGAGCTTGAAGTAGAAGGGGTGGATTCCTCTCTAAAGGATACTCTCTTTTCAGCTTTCATCCTTGCTCTCTTCTCCATTAATTTTACTTCCACAGAAAGGGCACCTCTTTGCATATCTTCCAGGGTTGCAAAGACTCTTTCTCTGAGTGAATATGTCATGTCAGGATCAAACCCTTCAGGAAATTTGTTTAAAGCTGAGCCCTGAGGAGGTTTTAGTTCAGGGGAAAGTGCATTATACACACTGTTAAATCTGGTACAATAAGCTTGTACACTTTCCCCAGGGTTCCTGTGGAGATTGTTATAGTCGGCAAGGACTTGGAGAGGATTCTTCCTCACTTCCCATTTGTTTAAGAATGTTTGATGGAAGCCTTGGAGATCATTAATACTATGGGGGGCTAAACCTTTAAACCATTTTCTTGCTTCTCCCCCCAAACTTTGAGCAAATAGTCTAAGTTTGACAGAATCATCATCAATTTCATTTCTGTCAAAGTAGTCATTCATCTTATCCACATGTTGAGATGTTGTTATAGTATTGCTAGCATCATATAAAGGAATTTTGGACTGATAGTCTTGTGGAAGATTGACTAATGGTATAGGAAGGACTAAGGGAGCATACCATGCTACCATGATACGTGGTGGATTTACAAGAGGAGGTGTGGGTTGAAGTGGAGTGGTTTGAACAGTGGATGACGGGTGAACAGACGTGGATGGAACAGTAGTAGATTTTTGAGCTGATCTTGGATGAGAGGCACCTAAATTGTGAAGGAAATGTAAATCAGGAGGTGTTGTTTCTTTGCCACCAGGATGTTCACTTGTTTCAAGAGATGAAAGTGAAGACTCAGAGTCTAACTGGATTATATCATCAAATGACCTAGTCCTAAATGGATTCACTAAGTCAGCTTGTGATTGTTGCAGAGCTGAAAGATTGTCAGGGACTGAATTAGCTCTTAGGGGTGATCTGAAAACAGTTGAAAATTGTATCTTAGGAGACTTCCTAAGGATTCTTTCTGGGTTATCAACTATCTCAGGTGGATCAAGGTCAAGATGGGCTCTAGTGTGAATATTTTTAGGAGCCACTATGCCAATTTTTAGACCCAACTAAAATAAGAAAAGTTCAACCAGATATGACAATCTTCGAGAGGTCAACTAATTTGTTTTCTCACTTATAATCCTACAGCCTTCCAGCTAGGTTTGATGGATGTTGTAATGATGAGGGTTCTTCCCAGTGGAGTCTTAAGGTTTGTTCAGGATTGTGGAGTCGCCAGGTGGAAAGTCTGGAGTGTTTTCGAAGGAGTACACTGTCCACCACAGTGTTTGTGAAACATTCCTTTTCAAGGATATCTCAAAACACAACAAACTCTAACCAGAGATTGACTGGGAGGGCATTCACCAGATATGTCACCTCAAAAAGAGGATGAGATCCAGAGGCTACCTGGCCCTTTCCAGACTCTGTCTTAAGAGTATAGAGTAAAACACATCAAAAATGTAAACAAGATATCAAAAACTAGTGTTTTACTACCAATCTGAAATGTTTTTGGTATTTTATGAATTGTTTTTATTTGTGGTTTAAAAGAATGTCCTGACTTTGCCTCAAAGCTTAGCTACGGTTAGGAAACAAAGACAGTCTATCCTAATGGCTAAGCTAGCTGATTTCCCAAGGTTAGATAGAAAACTTAAAGAATCCTAGGGTTGACCTAGTTTGTCACTGATTCAAACAAGTCTCATCATGATTATCATTTCTTGGTAGTGCTTGAAAAAAGCTGCATTTTACTCTCAAGGTCTTATGAAGTTTCTGGGTAAGGAGTTCCCCAGCGGAGTCGCCAGAAATGTTAGGTCTCTGTAATAAGCAATATTGGCAAAGTCCGATCACAGAGTTAACATCATTTCAACCAATTTTGGGATTCTAGGATCTAGCCCTCCTGAATCCGGAGAGGGATCTCTCCAATATGTACAAAGATGGATATTGTCTTTGAAAGCTTAGGGTAATGATATTAGGCTAGTTATGAGGTCCAAGGGTTTTGTTTGGTCTTTTCGGATGATTGAACATAATTGTTGTCTGAGGCAGAAAGATCTATATGTAAATAGGTTCAACGGTGAGAAGTTGCAAGCAAAAGAGTAAGCTTTGATCAAGAAGGGGGATGATGCCAAGTTGTCAATCCATTGGGCTATGGAGTCATAAGAGGATTTAATTGAAACATTCAGGTTCAAGAATGATCTATGGGGAAATTCATCTATGCCTAAGGATCTCTTTAGAGTTTGATTTATGGAATGGAGTGATACAAATAAGAAAGGGAAAAGACAGATGCAGAACAAAGAGAAGCTCAGGATCTGGTAAGTACTTTGAAACTAGCCAACCTTTGACCAAGCACTTAAGAAAAACATAGAAGCAAACTAGGATCTGGTAAGTACTTTGAAACTATCCAGCCTTTGATACACTTCTAATAGAATACAAATAAAAACGAAGGGAAACTTGAAGGCAACCTTTGGAGTAGAAACTAGTGGGCTGGGCTCACCATGATCCTCTCCTAGCTCTTCTTTACTTAGCTACTTCCAAGACAATCACAAAGATAACAAAGAATGGTCTAAGATCTGATAAGTACTTCGAAACTAGTCAGCTTTTAACACATCCTAAGGGAAACAATCAAATAGTTGAGAAAACAAGAAAGGGACTCAGGGCTAACCTTTGATTTCCTCAATTCATTCCTTACACAACATATATGAAAGTAACATTTAAAAATAACATTCAGCAGTGACGAAAAGATGAGGGAACGCCAACATCTCTGTACTTAGACTGAATTAAATCATTCTCAAATAACACAGCAGAAAGAAAACATTTAAATAAAGATTTCTCAGCCAGAGAAGGTTACTGATATACAGTAGGTCCTCACCCTGTTTAAACTGTTCTTTACAGTGGAAAATGAAACAAATTGAAAACATAAACAAAATACAAGTTACAGTGAGAATAACATCACCATCAGCATAGACCAGGATCCCATAAATCAGCTTGTATTGATGCTTCAAACCGGTTACAATCTTCAGATCCAATGTTTTAATCCATCTCTCTTCACAACCTAACCTATCTGCTACAAGCAGAGCTCCAAGAGACGATGAAACCACTATTTACAGTCAAGAGTTTTCAGCTCAGTTACATAGAATGCTTCAGCAATTGCATTGACAACCAACTAATCCAACCCTTCACTCATCTTCTATTGAAGTATTTATAGAAGGATGAGGAGGTGAGATCTGATGAAAAAATCTCAAATACAATTAATGCAGAATTAATGCCTTCCTGGCCCTTGGAGGCTCGATGAAGAAATTATACAGGTGTTTCACTGCATTAATGTGTTTACACTTATGAAGTAAGCTCGGAGGAGCTTTTTTTGACCTTTGGGGCTCTGCGTACTATTAGGGTTACTCTGCAAACATTCTGTCATTAAATCTGGTGCAGAAATAACTTCTTTGGTTGTTTCGAGGCATAATATCTGACCTTGTTCAATAAATTCAGCCTCTGACTGAGCATTTTGAGGCAATAGGTGGCACTGCGGTGGTTGAGGAATCAATTTGCCTCAAAGTATGGTGGTGGAGGCAATGTGTCTGATGAACACTTTTAGGTTTTCCTTTAATCTATGTTCTGAGTCGGGGATTAGGCTTTTGATAACCATCTTAGTCATAATTCCCGCCAATCCATCCACTAATCTGCTGCTCTAGTTCACTGTTGTCTTCAATATCCGATACTCTTTCTCTGCGTTGATTTTGACGGTATTCTTCAAGTTTTACAGGGATGTGCGGAAACTAAGGCTCATGAAACCTCGTTGATAACATTGTTCTTCACCCTGTAGTCGATCCTCTGGATGAATCAAAATAATGGGAGTCGTCACCCTCGTCTTTCAGATTTTCTTTAAAACACGACGAAAGAACCTTAAAACCTGCAAAATACAAACAAAATGAGAAAATCCTGCGTTATATGGACAAATCTGCATTGGAGGGCGTGCGGGAAAACGGAGCAATCAGAGTCATTGATCGTATTGCAATCAACGGTCGGGAGCGTTCTGAAAAGTCAGCGGAGAAAAAGGGGAACTGTACGATGGAATCGGGATTTTGCATGAGAACCGTCGATCTGCAAAGATCGACGGCGGAGATTGGTTTTCAAACGCGCCGGGGGAAGTTAACGAGTGGGAAAGTTCGTTAAAGGTCGAGCAGATGAGGCGATCAGCAACCGTCAGATGGGAGGGCCCAAATTCGACGGTGGAGGTGGATCCCGCTGCGGGGCTATAGTACAATAGATAACGCATGGGCGATGTGATAGCACGACGATTTTGGAATAGTGGTGGGGGACACGCGTCAGCTAGCATATGGAATCGCTGGCTGACGGGAGAAAACCGCCATCGACGAAAAGTGGTGCGGGATGGAAACCACGGTTTTTTAGAAAAGGGCACGGGAGAGGGGGGTCCACCAGGTGGGGCTCGCTCCGCTCTGTCGGATCTAGGGAGCAGATCGACGGCTGGGAAGGACTTGGGGCAATAAAACACGTGGTTTAATATTTTACGCCAAAACCTTATAACAGACGGGTTTTCGAATGTTCAGAGGAAAAAGGACGGAGAGGGGTTACATTTTGGCTTGGCGCCTTAGGACTGAGCGGTCGGTCCTGGCGCTCGGGCATGTGGAGGAAGAAAAGGCATGGGGCTTAGCCTGAGGGGCCTAAGCCTAACGCATAGAAACATGCGTTTTCTATGGTTTTTCAAAGAATTTCGGAAGGAAATATAATTCCGATAAGGTTTAAAAAATGGGTTTTTAACCTTGGGAAATGAGATTAATGAAGGGATAAGGAATAACACATGGTTTTGTGGGGTTTTTATGAATAAAAGGAAATTGGGGAATGAAGGCAAGATGGAAGCAAGGGAGGGGAAAGGAAAAGGGGCGCAGCAGTACTTGACTAGGATTTTTATGGAATATCAGAGGCTGAGAGAAGGAAAAGTATGAAGAACCAACCAGCAGTTCATGATTTTACCAACAGACTTCAAGCACCAACAAGTTCAGGATTGAATTTGTTTCTTGAAGGCTGCAAAGAATATTTAGCCACTAGCTGATATAATGGAAAAATATAGGTGGCTAACAGACAGGTTGCCTACAGTTTTGTGAAATATTACAAGGCTGCCATGCATAGGTTTCCAAAGAGTTTGCTTTAAACTTCAGTGGAACAGCCACCAAAGTGGGAAGGCTTAATCTTTCCATCACACCAGAGGTTATTGCAGCAGCTACAGGGATTCCAAGAGGACAAGAAAAGTGGTTCAAAGGTTTCAAGTTCAACATGGAGCAATGAAAAGAGTTTATGAAGCCTGAAAACAGTGAAATGGATCTCACTAATGCCATTCCAAGGAGATGCATGAAGGAAAACTACTCAAAATTGCTACTCATCATCCAAAAGTATTTTACTTGTGAAGGGAGATACCATAAATTCTACTCATATCATTTCAAGCTACTCCTACACTTTAATGGTAAGATTTCCCTTGATTTTCCTTTCTATTTACATAGAAGTTTGTGAAAAATGGTAGATAAGTTCCAAGCAAAATCTGAAGGGAACGAGACTTCATTGTTTCATCATGCTTTAATGAAACTGTTGGTTTTAGGTGAACTCCAAAGGTTAGGTAGAGACTGGTCTTCATTTTTTTTTGTTAGTGGTTTTTAGTTGGATGCTCTTACTCCTTCAAGAACCCCTAAACCTAGGAGAATTCCATCACCCTTAGTAGCAAAACTGAGTGAACCATTGGTGGCAAAACCAAGTGAACCATCAAGAGTAGAACCAAGTGAACTAATCATGATGGAAATAGAGAAATTTCAGAGTTTTGATACACCAAATGTCCCACCTACAAAATAGAAATCAAAAGTGGTCAAACCTGCAAAAAAAACAAGTTGTGAGTAAACAAGGAACCATAAGGCTAAAAAGGAGCCAAATAGTGGCCTTAGAAGAGAAAACGGTGGCTGTAGAAGACAGAGCAGTAGTTAAAGGAAGTCTAGAATACATATCACATGCCATTGACATAGAATAAACTCATATAGTCTAGGCTTAGGACATAGAGGAAGGTGGACAGATGCTAAAAAAGGCCAAATCTGCAAAGAAAATATAATTTGAAGGAGAAGATGTAGGTTTTATGTTCCAAGAAAGAACGCCTATTACAAGGCATGCTATAAATATATTAGAGATTAGTAAAGAGGTTCATCCACCTACTGACACAGTCCAGCCACCATAAGACATCGTTGACCTTTCATCACCTGCAGAGAAAGATACAGTTAACAAATCAAAGAAAGGAAAAGAGAAGGTGATGGGAAAAATAGATTTTCAACTCCTTGAAGAACAATTGAAGTTGGCCAACCATGAAATTTTTGTTATGAAGAAATAAGCAAGGAAACGCAATGTATAGAAGGTTCAGTTTGAAAAGATGAATGAAATTTTGGAAGAGCAGGTTGACAGTGTTTCCAAGACTCTAGATAATACACAACAGCTTATCAAATGGACCATTCCATTGAGGAAAGAGGTCAAACATGTCAGGAAAATGAACATACATTTGAAATCCATCAAAAAAATTTGAACGATTAGGTTAAGGACCTCCAGGAGGAGCTTGAACTAATTCATGAGGAGTTGGAGAAAAAAGGCCTTAAAATAACAGTAGTTGAGAAGCCAATTGCTCAAATCATCATCAATGAGGAAGAAAACCATCAAGAATCATAGTGTGAGCTGGTTTATGGTTTTGAAAACTAATGGCATGTTAGAAACTGAGTTTTTTCACTTAGAAGGTAGTTTTTTGAAGCTACACAAAGTTCTGGAATTTTGATTGTTTTCAGCAGTTTCGTAGCGTGCCTAGGCTTGAAGAACAACAAAATTCTATGAAACTACTGTAGATTTCCTTTTTTCATTTTGAATCTTTTTTTGGAGCTCCCAAGAGATTAAAATGGTATAGAAGGTGCATTATGGCATAATTAACATCATGCAAAAAGAAAGAATCAGAAAGGATGATGGAAAAAGGCATTTTTGCAGCGTTATGAAATTGTCTTACTTTCATAGCGTACTATTTTAGAGCTTTATAAGCAGGTTTTTGAGAATTTTTGGATAGTTGGATACTATCAAAGTGTTAAAGGACCATGAAAGTAGTTATTCAAGACTTAAATACCAAGAAATGAAGACAAACTACCAACCAAATCATTCATTGAAGATGAAGACCAGTTTGCCTAAAAAATAGGGTTTGTTTCCAGTTTTAAAGGAGGTCAATTAAGAGGTCATGCAATGATGAGTCCCATCACACCCTATTCAAACATGTGAAGTCATATTTTTCAAATATTTAATTGATTTATGAGATAAGGTTGTTATTTTAAAAATGAATAATTTGAGTCTTATTAGGAAAAGGACTATCAAGTAGGATAGTTGTCATTTGACAGAATTTGGCTTTTACTGAACAATCGTGGTTTTCTAGCTGTTGCGATGTTGGGTTTAGGATTTTTATAAGTCGCAGCAATGGGGTTTGAGAAGGATTACGTGGAAATTGAGCCTGCAATGGAATATTTTCTTACTATTTGGGGTCATGAAGTCTCTACTCAAAACCTTAACCACTTTTTTCCAAGCTCGGCAATGAAAGTTTCCCTCTTCAACAAGGAAGAAGGAACTGGTCTTCTTTCCAACAGGGGTTATTTGTGTGAAGAGTTGCGCCAGAACTGGCGGGGAGGGGCTAGGAAGGTCGATAGTGCTGTGGTATTGGGCCGTGCTAGCATCCTTGGCGGCGAAGAGGGAGGTGGTTCTCTGTTTCATGATCTCAGAGCCAAAAATTCTTCTTTGAGGCCAAGTATTTCATTGTTTCCTACTCTTACTGGTGGTTTAGAAGATGTCGTAGCTAGTTCTAGGGTCTATGGTCAGAAAGGGTTTAAATTTTTGGGTGTGCCAAGTTTTAGAAGACTAGACGCCTGTGGGGCTATTGCTAGGAGCGAGGGTTTTGACATAGGAATTCCAGCTGTGAGTTAGGGCTTGATTCCAAACCTTACCCCCCCTGCTCATAATCAATCAGCGAAAGGCTTGACTCTGACTCAGGGGGGTGAAAAATATGGCCAGACTCGGGATTTTTCATTAGGGTATGGGCTCAAGAGGCCTCAGAGTATCACCCTGCCTGTTGAAGGAGAGGGTCGGACAGAGGAGGTTGAACTAGTTTTTGGACTAGATCCGAATTCTGGTCTGATTGGAAGAGAAGTTTCGGTTAGGGTTTCGAGAAACAGGGCCTCTAAAGATCCTGAAGTTAGGTGACAGGAGTTGCCTGAGGTTGGAGAAGCAGATGCCCCGCCAGCTCAAGAGTTGGAGGGGGGAGAAGGCCAGAAGGAGGTAGTGGGGGGGAAAAGAAAGAAGCAGAAACCCATTAAGAAGAAAGAGGTTCGCCCTAGCTATGTTCTCGGAGTGGACATTGGTGTAGACGAAGTTATGGAAGCATCTGAGACTATTCTGGTTGGCAGATTTCGCGGAAGAAAATACTCAGCTGCCTATATCTGGGATTGCATTCAGTCAAAATGGGGAAACACTCTTGGGAAACCGGTGAAGATTAAAATCTTGGACAAAGGTTGGTTTAGCTTGAGGTTCGAGCATAAGGATCATGTGGATTGGGTTCTCCAAAGGAACTGGTGCTTTGGCAAGCATCCTATTCTCTTCCGAAGATGGACCCCCTATTTGATGCCCAAATGGGGAAGATGGCAGAATCTCCTGTTTGGGTAAAATTTCCAGGGCTCCCCATGCAGTTCTGGAATGACTCTGTTTTCATCTCTATTGAGAATACCTTGGGGAAATTTTTGGAAGCTGATAGGTCTTTTCTTCAAAATGACGACCTTAGTGTGGCAAGGATACTTGTTAGTCTTAACCCCAGAGAAGGGTTGGCGGATGCGATGACTCTTAAATACAGGGATCTTGAATTTCTTCAATCTCTAGACTATGAAAATTTTTCATTTCGCTGTCACATATGCCATAAATATGGAAATTTGGCAAAGGAGTGTCCACTGGGGTATCGACGCAGGAGAAGCTAGTATAAGGTTGCAAGGAAACCGGTTGTCACTCCGTTTTCAGAATCAGCAAAGGGGGGTGAACAGATCCCAGTGGAGGATATTTCTGGGGCAGCCCAAGAGTATGTGGTGCCACTCGAATAGACTCAAATGGAGGACTCGGCCCCTATCTCACCTACTTTGTCGTCCTCTCTGGATCCCACAACCGTATAGATAGCAGGGGCTCCTCAGGCAGGTATGCTTTTCTCTTCCCCCCCGTCTCTTAGTTTTTCAGCTTCTATTTCTGCTTTGGTCTCTTCCAAGCCTCGTCCTTCCAGGCAGATTCAAATGGATCTTTTAAAATTAAACTTAAATCAATCTCCTGATGAAAGTTTAGTCGTATTTGTTCCCCTTTCCTTTGTATCCTCTCCCCTTGACCCTGTTGATCCTTTGGTCCCTAGCCCTCCCAAGGTGCACCCTCTCCCCCCTGAGGCTCCCCCCTATAACCTGAGACCTTTGGCTATTCGTTCTGGGAAAGGAAGTGTTTTTGGAGGATTGGAGTCGGATCCTGTTCCTATCGGACCTAGGAAACTGAGGGGTAGGAAATACGATATCTCAAAGGCTCAGCTTAAGGCGAAGCTTGATGCAGCTGATGGAAAGCAGAAGCTTTTGTATGGGGTGCTTAGAGAAACAAAGCCACCCTCTGCTGTTCTGAAATGATACTCCTTTCCTACAACTGTAGGGGGTTAGCTAGTCAGCCCAAAAAACTAGCCTTGAGGTAACTGGTAAGAGTTTACAATCCTAATATTTTAATGCTCCAGGAGACCCTTGGTAAGGGAGAGGATGTGATAGGGTCTCTGTCAAAACTATTTCCCGGTTGGATCTTCCATGCTCTAGATGCCAATGGCTGTTCTGGGGGCATGGTCACGGGGTATAAATCTGGAAATCTCAGAGAAATCTCATCTTGGGGTTTCGAAAATTCGTTGGCGGTGGAATTATATTCAAAGGATTTATGTCTCCCTCTTCTCCTCCTAAATGTGTATGGGCCCTGTCAGGAGAGGGAGATTTTCTGGACCCCTTTTTTCTGAAATCTTGTCTCTCCTATCCTAACCTTATCATAGGAGGGGATCTGAATTTTTCACTGGGGGTCTTGGAATCTTAGGGAGCCTCTGCCTGAGTTGATCCTTTGACTAATTTCTTTCTTTCTAGGATTTCCTCCTCTCACTTGGTAGATGCTTCTTTACTTAAGCCTCAACCTACTTGGAGGAATAGAAGAGTGAGGGAGGACTGGGTGGGAAAAAAATTGGATCATTTTCTCCTAAGCAAGACTTGGTGGATAAGTTGTCCATTTTCAGGCACTGGGTGGGGGAGGGAGGTATGTCTGATCATCTCCCTGTCCTGTTGGAGGAAAAAGGTGCCCTCAAAAAACCCAGGTATCCTTTTAAGTTCAACTCTTCTTGGCTAAAGGATGACTCCTTCATTGCCTTATTTCATGCTACGTGGAGAAGGGATGGGCTTGAAAATAGAGAAGGGCAAAGCAGGAGTCAGTTGTTCATGAACAATCTGAAAATATTGAAGGCTGCTACTAAGGACTGGATTACCCAAAAAGCCTTGAAGGAAGAGGAAGAGATGAGGTCCATTAATGTTGAACTAGACCTCTTGGAAGGTCCTGAAGGAGAAGGCTATGCTTCTCTCGAATCTAGGAATAGAATACGGGAACTGGA
Organism: Pinus albicaulis; assembly: GCA_034641835.2. Classification (NCBI taxonomy): domain Eukaryota; kingdom Viridiplantae; phylum Streptophyta; class Pinopsida; order Pinales; family Pinaceae; genus Pinus; species Pinus albicaulis. Next base: position 1,587,211,241 of record CM076578.1, read on the forward strand.
AGCTACAAGAAGGAAACTCCTCCAGGTAAAAGAGGAAAGTTGGCTTTTAAAAAGTAGAGCTATTTGGCTCCAAGTAGGGGAGGAAAACACAAGGTTCTTTCAGAATTACTCCAAGGGAAGGAAAAACCTAAATACAATTTGGGAAATGCTAAAAGCTAATGGGGAATTGGCACAGTCCTTCGAAGATCTAGCCTCCCTTGGAGTGGCCCATTTCAAAGCCCTTTATAGAGCCCCGGAAGAAGCTACAATTGCAGAAGTCATTCGGGTAGCTCAATTCTTCCCTCGATTCATTTATGAGGAAGGAAATGACAGCCTCATGGTCCCGATCTCAAAAGAAGAAGTGGAAGCTATTTTGAAGTCGATGCAGAAAGAAAAGAGTCCTGGGCTGGATGGTTGGATGGTTGAATTATTTCTTCACTTTTTTGATTTGCTTGGTGATGATTTGGTTGTAGTTGTTGAAGAGTCTAGGGTTTCTGGCTCTGTCTATCAGCCCTTCAACGCTACTTTCCTGGCCCTAATTCCTAAGTCGGACCGGCCTTCTTCCTTTAATGATTTTCATCCTATTTTGCTGTGTACTTTCTTATATAAGATTATTTCTAAAATCATTGCCTCCAGGTTGAAACCCTTTCTCTCAAAGAACATTTCTACTGAACAGTTTGGTTTCCTGGATGGTAGGCAGATCCATGAAGTAGTGGGGGTTGCCCAAGAAGCTCTTCACAGTCTCAAAAAAGCCAGAAAAAAGGAACTATAGTTAAAATTGATCTCTCAAAGGCTTATGATAGGATCAGTTGACTGTACCTTAGGCTCCTTTTGACACACCTTGGTTTCAACTATGATTTCGTAAGATGGGTTATGGGGTGTGTCACTTCCACATTGATTGCAGTTCTCATCAGCAGTGCAACATCTGATTTTTTCAACCTGCAAAGAGGCTTGTGTCAAGGGTGCCCCCTCTCCCCCCTTTTGTTTCTTCTGGCAGCGGAGGGCATCAGTTTAATGAGTCAAGAGGCCAAAAGACAAGGGGAAATCAAGGGGATCGAAGTAGCACTCAACCTGTGGGTAACCTATCTCCTTTTTGTCGATGACATCCTTCTTTTCAACAACAGGAGCTTGGAAGATTGTCGGTGTTTAAAGAATATTATAGACCTATTTCTGAAAGCCACTGGGCTGAGAATTAATGAACAAAAATCCTCTATAACCACTACAGGGCTCTCTAGGGGGGAAGTGGAAAGAGTTAAAGAAGTCCTTCTCTTTGAAGCTAAACCCTTACAGGACTTGTTTAAGTACCTTGGCTTCTTCCTAAAACATGATAATTATCGGATTCAGGATTGGTCCTGGCTTCTTGTAAAAATCGAAAAAAGGATGAAGCACTGGAGCTTTAAATGGTTGTCGAGGGCTGGCAGGCTAGTTTTAATCAAAGCAGTGGTGATGGAAATCCCGGTCTATTGGGCCAGCCTCATTTGGGTGCCAAAAAGTATTCATCGGAAGATCAATCAAATCTGTAGCATATTCTTATGGACGGGCTCAAAGTCGGAACATGTAATCCCCTGGGTTGCATGGGAAAAAATAGTTAGACCAAAATGCTTAGGTGGATGGGGTATAAAGGATTTGGTCCCTTTTTCTAGGTCTCTAGCTGCAAAATTAGCATGGAGACTTATTACTTCGGAAAATCTCTGGACTTCGGTAACCAAGAGGAAATATATAGACCCAATGTCAACTTTGGTCTGGCTTAGATTGCCTAAAAAATCATCTAAGAACTCATCGTTGGTGTGGAAGGCTTTAGTGGCAGCTGTCAAAATCATTGAACAAGGTTTGGCCTGGAACGTTGGAGATGGGAGGTCGGTTAGACTAGGCAGAGACCCCTGGGTGGGCTGCTCGAATACTTTTGAGTTGTCGACAGACCTGATGGAGCATCTCAACAATAGGGGGCTATTTTTCCTTAATCAAGTTGCTGATGCCGAAAGCTCCACGATCTGGAGACAAGAATGGGTATCCGGGAATGCTCTCTACCTGGAAGGAAGATGGCTTGAGGAATGGGAAATTTTATGAGCTGGCTTACAGAAATCCCACATTCGAATTACTGATAAGACGGATGAGCTGAGGTGGGTGCATTCTCAGAGTGGGTTCTACACTCCAAAATTGGGGTATGATTGGTTGATGGCCCAGAATGGATGGGAGGAACCTAGCTGGTGGTCCAAACCTTTGTGGAAGCTAAAAGGACCAGCAAAAACTAGATTGTTTTTTTGGTGTATCCTTAAAAAGAAAGTCCCCACATGGGACTTCCTTTACAAAAGAGGGAAAATTGGTCCTGGGTGGTGCATTTGTGTAAAAAAAGTGAGGAATCAGTGCAACATGTTTTTCTCTTCTGCCCTTATACAATCAGTCTTTGGAATGAAATATTGAGGCTAAAAAATACCCCCTAGAGGTGGGAAGGTTAGGCACTCTCGGAAGCCTGGAAACAATGGTGATAGGAAGCTCCAAATGACAAAGTCCGAAATCTGCCACTCTTGGTTGCTTGGGGAACTTGGATCGCCAGGAATCACTTGATTTTAAAAGATACTCCTTTCCCTATTGGCAAACTTGCAGCTGAAGGGTTAGCCATTTTCGAAAATATCCCAATCCATCCTAACACACAACAAACCAGACCAATCTAGAGGGAGGTAATCAGGGGGTCTATACCTTGGGCATATTTTGATGGGGCCTCAGATTTAAACAGAAGATGTGGAGCTAGTCTAGTGATCTTTTTTCCATCTGGGAAATTCCTTAGAGTTTCCATTGGCCTTGGCTCAGGAACAAACAACTTTGCTGAAATTAAAGCCTTTCATCTTCTTCTTTGCTCGTTGTCTTTCTGTAATGTGCGAGAGGCTCAAATTTTTGGTGATTCTTTGAATATAGTAAAGTGGATCAATGGAACACAAAAATGCAGAAACTACATATTAATACCTTTGCTTAATGAAATTACTCATATTAAAAGCTTTTTTACTGAGCTGTCTATTTGCCATATTTACAGGGAGCGAAACTCCGAGGAAGATCGCCTCTCTAAAGCTGGCATTGAACAGGCTCTGGGTGCATGGACAGTAGAAGAGGTTATGGATGGGGTGGCAAGGCCAATTTCTCCCCCAGTTTTTGCTTAATGTTTCAAGAATTTTTTGTACATATTACTTTCGTTTCTTTTTCTATATATCATTAGACTTTATACCAAAATTCTTGACGGGATTCAGTGTTGTTTTCCTTTTTAAGGAGGCCTGAGTTCTTGTCCATTTTTGAACTTTCATATGTCTCTAATATGTCAGGGAAGTGTTTACAACCTGGCATGCTTTAAATTGAAAATGTATGATGGGATTTGTCTCTTTCTTCATTCTCTGTTTCCGTTGTTTCTCTTTTAAGGGAGCCAGGAGAATGGGAAAGGACATAAAATTTTCTTTAGAGGTTCTTTTTTGATGGGACTATTTTGGTGAATTCTTGGGAAGCATTTATAAACAGTCGAATTTTTTTTCTCTGCCCACAAAGCGAGAAACATAAATGCAATGCATATGCTATGTAACCTTTCTATGATAATAGACGGTTCGATTTTTTCTGTGGAAAAAAGGATAGTTGTCATTTTCTCAATAAATAGATGTTTTATGGTTATGCAAGGTGTCATTAGTAAAAAATTTGATGAATCTAGCCAAGAGGTAGATCATCTTAGGATGTAAGAATTCTATTAAAGGGCATAGAATCGAATTTATCAGGGGTTGGATATTTTTTGGCAAAACTGCAACTTTATGTAAATTGATTGTTTTCAGTAATACAGAGGACCAACCTAAGATTCTGATTGAGTTTTTAGTGCCTATTTTATCTATATATTTGATGTGTACTATTTGTAGTGGTTTTCATCTTTAATACTTAGAATTCATTCATGTAATGCTCTGAATTTCTTTATAGATGAATTGACTATGTTATTTCCTATTTCATGTGTGTGTACTTCTGCTAAAAACTCTTACCCGCCTCAGCTTCCATGTCAAGTGAACTTACTATTGAATCACTGAAAGTGTTGACTCCATAAGCCCAATGTTTGCAGACTGATACTATTTTCAACCTATACTCATCACAAGCAAGTTGTCTTCCAAGTAGAGTTAGCCATCTAAATACATCTTTATTCAATATCATTAACCCTTTGAGAGAGCCCTCTCAGATTGAAGAGGCTAAACTTCAGTCACAAGATTGGTTTGAGATAGTTACATGAGATTGTATGATTAACAGCATATCTGGTGCAATTTTGTGATAACATTGTGTAAGACCAAGAACAACATCTTTAATTAAACCAATGCACTGAACTCTTTTTGAATCAAAGGAAAACAAATCCTTATATGGTCTAGTAATTTCCAACCCCATCCTCTCCATGATTAATTTGGGCATAATATTGTGAGAGGTTCTTGAATCCAACATGGCATTATGTAGTGTCATGACATGAATACTAAGGCTAACATAAAATGAAGGCACCTCCTCATTCTTCTTATCTTCTAATCTTGGACCCAAGTATATGGTTGGATGATCTTCTTGAATATTTATGATATCAGCAGCTCCTGGTTGTGAATTCAACATTTTCATAGTCCTACTTCTATATTCATTCACCTTAAGAATTTCTCCAAAAGGTACTGGAATTTTGATCTTAGAGATATCATTTTCCAAACTGAAAACAGAAACATATTTTTCAGTCTCTTTGACAGGAGGAGGAGGTGGTTTTTATTTCCTAACCTCAGCAGCCTTGGGGACATCTTTCTTGGGCTTTGTTTTGTTTATAGTAATTGGCGCATTTCTATTTTTGAGGTTGTATTGTTTTTGCATCTCAAATATTGCATGTTGATACCCTTTGAAATAATCAGATGGTTCCTTACCCTTATTCACTTCATGGCCTGACTCATCATGTTCCTCCTTAGTTAAAAACTTCCCTGACATGTTCTCATCTAAGCAATGAACTGAGTCTTCTTGTATTTCAGGCTGATCTTCTTCATCAACTAAGTTTTGCTGAAAAGGAGGCCTTACTTGAGGGTCAGGTGGCTAATATTTTGTGATAATTTTTGTAGCCTATCATGCTCATGATGTTTCATCTCTTGGGAGCTCCAAAAACTGGTTCAAAATGAAAAATTGAAAGCTACAATAGTTTCGTAGCATTTTGTTGTTCTTCAAGCCCATGCATGCTACGAAAATGTTGAAAACAGTCGAAATTATATAAATTTGTGTAGCTTCAAAAATCTACCTTCTAAGTGAAAAAACTTAGTTTCTTACATGGAATTAATTTTCAAAGCCATTAACCATATCACACTATGATTCTTGAGGGGTTTCTTCCTCATTGATGATGAGTTGAGCAATTGGCTCCTCAACTACTGTATTTTAAGGCCTTTTTTCTCCAACACATGAATTAGTTCAAGCTGCTCTTGGAGGTCCTTAACTTGATCTTTCAACTTTATATTGGTGGCTTTCAAATTTATGTTCATTTTCCTGACATGTTTGACCTCTTTCCTCAATGGAATGGTCCATTTGATAAGCTATTGTTTACGATCTAGATTCTTGGAAACACTGTCAACCTGCTCTTCCCAAATTTCCTTCATATTTTCAAACTGAACCTTCTCTACATTGTGTTTCCTTACTTCTTTCTTCATAACATCAATTTCATGGTTGGAAAACTTCAATTGTTCTTCAAGGAGTTGAAACTCTATTTTTTCCATCACCTTCTCTTTTCCTTTCTTTGATTTTCTAACTGTATCTTTCTCTGCAGGTGATGAAAGGTCAATGGTGTCTTTTGGTGGCTAGACTATGTTAGTAGGTGGATGAACCTCTTTACTGCTCTCTAATATATTTATAGCATGCCTTGTCATAGGATTTCTTTCTTGGAACATAAAACCTACATATTCTCCTTCAATTTCTAATTTCTTTGCAGATTTGGCCTTTTTTAGCTTATGTCCACCTTCCTCTATGTCCTCAGCCTGGACTATAGGAGTTTCTTCTATGTCAATGGCATGTAATATGTCTTCTAGATTTCCTTTAACTACTGCTATGTCTTCTACAACCACTGTTTTCTCTTCTAAGGCCACTGTTTGGCTCCTTGTCATCCTTTTGGTTCCTTGTTTACTCTCAAATTTTTTTTGTTTTGCAGGTTTGACCACTTTTGATTTCTGTTTTGCAGGTGGGACATTTGGTGTATCAAAAATCTTCAATTGCTATGTTTCCATCATGATTGGTTCACTTGGTTCTACTCTTGCTGGTTCACTTGGTTTTTCCACCAATGGTTCACTCTATCTTGCTACTAAGGGTGATGGAATTATCTTAGGTTTAGGAGTTCTTGAAGGAGTAAGAGCATCCAAGTCAAAACCACTAACAAAAAAAATGAAGCCCAGTCTCTACCTAACCTTTGGAGTTCATGTAAAACTAGCAGTTTCATTAAACCATGATGGAACAATGAAGTCTCACTCCCTTCAAATTTTGCTTGGACCTTATCTGCCATTTTTGACAAACTTCTATGTAAATAGAAAGGCAGATCAAGGGAAATCTTACCAGTAAAGAGTAGGAGTAGCTTGAAATGATATGAGTAGACTTTATTGTATCTCCCTTCACAAGTTAAATACTTTTGGATGATGAGCAACAATTTTGATTAGTTGTCCTTCATGCAGCTCCATGGAAGGGCATTAGTGAGATTTATATCACTGTTTTCAGGCTTCATAAACTCTTTGCACTACTCCATGTTGAACTTGAAACATTTGAACCACTTTTATTGTCCTCTTGGAATCCCTGTAGTTTCTACAATAACCTCTGGTGTGATGGAAAGATTAAGCATTCCCACTTTGGTGGTTGTTCCATTGAAGTTTAAAGCAAACTCTTTGGAAACCTGTGCATGGCAGCCTTGTAATATTTCACAAAACTGTAAGCAACCTGTCCTTCTGAAGAATTCTACTGTTGTTGGGTCTTCGTTGATCAGATTCATATCTGCTGGTTCATATCTCAAACATTTTCCACCCTTATTTGTCCTTTTTTCTGCCATAGTTTCTTTAATGTATTCATAGCCTCGCTTGATCAATGATCCTTGTAAACCTTTAAAAACACCAGCCACAACTTTGGCTCAATGAAATAGCTCTCTAGAGCTCGATATTAGACAAATAAGGAATGAGAAATGAGAAATGACTCAATTAGGAAATATTTTGAAGTTTGATGTCTTCTCATGACACAATGATGACTCATATATGCCTAAAATGGTGATGATGACTTTATACCTGATCATGTACCTTGATTTTATCCCTCTATGACTCGAACAGTATCTAACTTACCCTTTCCCAATGATTTTCTGACACCTAACCACTAACTTGACAAGACAAACAGGAAACAATGCTTTCATAGCGTGTTTGGTACAAATCTGGGTGTTTTCGCTACGAAATTATCAGCAGTTTTGTAGCAAAAAGTGACATTTCTCAGTGTATTTCACTACAAAACTATGGTTTCGTCGCTAAAATGACATTTTCAGTACAAAAACCTTGGGAATTGAAATCTTTCAGAAAATCATGAGCGATGTGACATGAGCGGATTTGAAAGTGAGTGGGTTTAGACCTTAGGGTCAGCTTAAACAAGAAAAAATTAAAATTTGCCTTGACGAAGAATATAAAAATTGAATCCTAGAACACTACCATTGACACATGAACCTATTTAACTTTGTCAAATGATGCTTCATTTTTTTTGGGTGATAACACCGAGGATGCCCCTTTTTTGGAGAGAGGTGATCCAAGGTACTGCTTCCTTTTTGGAAAATAGGTGTCGAAGTCGACAGAAAGGAAGCCTCAATCAAATGAGGGGTTGTCGACATGAGGGGTCGGGGACCTGGATGTGATGGGTTTAACATAGGCATGTTGGTGAGGGGTGACTGAAAACTGAGGCTAGGGATTCAGTGGCCCAAGGTCGGAGTGTACTAAGCAGCTTGGCGGCAGTCATATTTATTTTTGATAGGGAAATCCCTAGAGTCTGTAGGAATTCCAGGGTGGGTAAAGACTGGCTATGAGTGTCCTGGTGGCTTATATGTGGGGGTGTGATACTCCAACCAAGGGTATTCAGGGACTGCTTCCATGGGAGAAAATATGAATGAGAGGGTGGGGGACATAGTGCATCGTTTGCGGTCTTTGTACACTTACCAAAAGAATAAAATAATATGGTTTGTTTTGTAAAAATCACAGAGACGGGTGCCCCAAAACATGAAAGTGTTCTTTCACTGATGTTGTGAGGAAGGTGTTTTGCTGAGGGTGGGGGCCCCAATTGTTGGTGTCATGTGTGGGGTTGATGAAGCAAATGAAAAAGTATCACAGATGGGATTATGTTGGTGGAGGTATGTGGGCCAAATGCAAGGAGCGGTAGTGCGCTTTCGATCTGCTTATACAACCTGGTCGTTCGGGAAGGGGGTTTTAGTTTGTATGGTAAAACTTGACCTTTATGTATGGTGGATGGATAGGCATGAGGTGCTTCCTAGACTAAAGTGGTATGGCCATGGCGTCACTTTTGCTATGATATATGGTCTATTATGGGTGACGAGCGCCATGGAGGGGAGGATCTACCGACCAACAATGATGTTTATTATATGCGAGGTGAGGTGATGATAAAGACAGTCAGATATGTGGAACCTATGGCTGATTTCTGATGGAGAAATGATGTCAGGATATGTAGAGTTTTCTGGGACTCTATCATGTTGGGGGTAGAATGATACCTGCTTTGGAACTTTCGGTGGATGGAGTTGTGAATGTTTTGCGAGTTTTTCCTGCAAAAAAAACTACCTGAAGTGAGAATATTCTTTATCAAATATTATTGAAAGTCATGAGCTTTAAAAAATAAGATGAGAGAGGGCATACCTACCGGCACTGAAAAATTATTTTTTCGGGAGTGCGAATGTGTGGCATCGCCTTTAGGTGTTACTAGGTTCTGATCACTGTGTTGCTTTGGGTTTCGTGATTAGATACTCTAAGCTCTAGTTTTCCCTTGGGATTTGTTACTTGGATCATAGTTTTGATTTCAGTTGAGGTTGTATCCAAACTGAGATGAGGGGGGTGTTGCTGGTTACTGCCCCCTTTCTAGGATCTCTCTTTTGTTTGTTCCTCGACTTCTTTTTGCAACATTTGGAGGATTTTCATCATTCTCCTGGTTGTACGGTTGTTGATGAGCCTAGGAAGGGTTGCACATGATTGACTGACGCATCACGTTGTGCCATTGGTCCATTCTGTGCAGGGAATGGGGGATATCAGTTCCCTTGTCCCTGGTTGAGTGCTGGGGTGACTTTCATGATAGCTAGGTTGTGATACATTCTCAGTAGAATCGTATGAGTATCTAGGGTATTGATTATTGCTGCCTAGGTATCCTTGATACAAATACCCGATCAAACCGCCTGTAGAATCGACGTGCATGGTACTACTGCTACCTAGGTGATCTTGGGAAAAATACCCAATCAAACCGTTTGCAGGATCGATGCACATGGTACTACTGTTGCCTAGGTGATCTTGGGTCAAAGACCCGATCAAGCCGTCTGCAGAATCTACCTACCTGGTTGCTAATTTTACCTTAGAGATCTTGGGTCAAAGACCCGATCAAGTTGTCTACAGAATCTACCTACCTGGTAACTCTTTGAGTATCATGGGTGCTATTTTTTCCTAGATGATCTTGGGTCAAAGACCCTTATCAAAACGTCTGCAGTAGATGACACACCTAGTAACTCCCCGAATATATATTACTGCTGCCTAGGTGACCTTGGGTCAAAGAATTGATCAAAATGTTTGCAGTAATCGAAGCGCGTGATAACTCAAGAGGATGAGGCAACCAGATTCCCCTATCCCTAGTTGGTGTATGGTGGCTTGGGGGGAGCTGGGGGTTCCCTGATTGGTCATTTTTCAGCTGAAAATAATAGGATGGATCTGCTCGTCACATCTTCTTGGGTTGTGGATCTTTCTGTGGATTCTACATCCATGCAATCTTCTTGGGAGAGGCAGACTATGGCTGAGTGCAAACTAGCGAGGGCTAGCCAAAATTAGGGGATATAGTGACAATTCTCCAAAAGGTGATTGTCGGCGCACAAAGGACATGTGAATTGTGTTGCCCATAATCCAATGTAGTAAACCCATTCTATAGGGTACCATCTATGGATGAGTTCTAGGGTTGTGCATTCTTCAAAGAAGTGACCACATTCATCGCATAGTGTGCAACGAATAATAGGAGGGGGCATGACCGGGGGTCGTTCTGGTGCCCTTCGTTCTTCCTGTAGGTACAGGATGGTACAAGGTTCATTTCCAGATGCCTGGGTGGAGGGATCCTCTTGATAGGATCACTCAATGGCATGTGAGTCATCCCTATATCGTGGGATATCTAGGCAATGATGGGTATAGTGCTCATAGTTTCTGCAGAGAGCGCATGCATGATTGGTACACAATGCTTTGACTTTAACTTTGGTGGTAGGTTCCTTTTTATCGGAACGCGGCATCACGATGTGTGTCTTAGAGCCAAGGAGTGGTTTTAATTCATCCAACTCTTGGCAGATATGGGTAGGGTGTCCTATTACATCGCATATGGCGCAGACTGGTGATTCCCGTTGTATGGCAGGAGTCTCCATCTTCTTTCCTCTTTTCTGGGTTTTCTTAGCCATAACCACTAGTTTTACAATGGAAATTTCCTTTGCAGGGGTGGTTTCGACCGTTTCTTGGATGGGTGGGGGCTCCTTGGGACTGAGGGGCTTCAACCCTATGGCAATGATGTGGATGGATCCCATTCCCAGTGGGGGGATGAGATACCAAACTGGTATTGCCAATGATATTTTTGGTAACACCAATGTTGCCAAAATCTGCTGGGAGACGAAACCAGCTAGGGGGTAGAGGGAAGGGGTTTGGGAAGTAGCGTAGGCTAGAGAGGCTGTCGTGGTCGATGAATCAGTGCCATTACTTCTTGTGTCTGTGTCCTGACTAGCTTCAACACTTGATGTGGACATCATGCACACCGGAGCCCCTGTGACATTAGGTGCCGACTGAGGGATAATGGGAGGATCTCCTAGGAATGACCTTAGAACGGAGGACGGTTTGAATTGGTCGAGGCCATATTCCTGGTAATGTGAAAGCACATTCGAGGATGTATATACATAGGGTAGAATTACATTAGTTTTTGTTAGGGGTTGCTTCTTTCTATGCGTCAATTGGTCTATAGTAATGATGCGGTCCTTGTGGGGGAACATCATAATGTGGAAGAGAGAGGCGGCTATGGCTGGCATGGCATACATATAACTCCATCCAAGGAGTATATTGTAGTCCAAGTGAGCGTGCAGGACATCAATGTCTATGTGGACTGTATTTCTGGCTAAACAGAATGAGACATTTTGGTAGAGGCTGATGGGGGTTGAAGGACGACTGTCGTATGCTCTAAGTGTGATAACTGAGGGTTTTAGTTCGAGAGACCCTAACTTCTGCCAAATTTTTTTTGACATGATGCATGTAGATGCACCCTCGTTAATGACACATCGGTGAATGGTGATATTCTAGACCGACACTGGTATCTGGAAGGCAACCATGGAAGGAAGCTTAGGGGTGGCTTTGTCTAAGTCAAAAGCCATTAGGCGTGTATCGGCAAGGTCGATAGTGCCTAATGTGGAAAGTAGGGCTTTCCATTGATTTGGGCATGAATGAAATACTTCCAAAGTTGACATAGCAGTAGGAGATTGTGCTAAATCATACATGATGCTATAATTATGGGTTCCTTCACCCATCTTTGGAAATGGTTCTATAAGCATCTTTGAAATTATCAAAGGTGCAGTCGGTGCACTGGTACTTGCCCCTGACGTATTGGTGTCTGGTGGGCTGTCGTAACTGCAATTCCTTGTTTGGAAAAACATCTCTTCGCCAGTCATGTAGATTTCATGGTTTCTTTTCCTCGAGTCGTCTGGATTTTTCTACTAAGTGCTGAATGTCCCTTGATGGGGGAAAGGTTCTTGCATCACAGCTGGTTGCTGGGAAGATCCTCCTTGTCCTTGGTTACTTTGTAGCTTCTTCAGCTCAGGGAGATCGAGACAGTGATGAGTATAATGGTCGTACTCACCACATATCGAAGAAGAATGGTTTGTTCGGAGAGGTGGCCTTTTACTCCGTCATTGGGCATTGCTCAGCTCCTAGCTCTGATTCTCGTTAGAGTTGCCTCCAGCCTCGGATTGCGGTGGGAATTGCTGGTTGTTGTCCCCCATCCAAGATTCCATTTTGGCTTTTTTTTTTTTTTTTTTTTCTTCACCACATAAGAGGGTAGTTCTCCTGGTTATATTGGTGTGGTTATTTTTGGAACAGCTGCACAAAGTTCACATGTGCATTGGTTTTCATAGGCAGGTCTTGTGCTGGGGACTAAGCATAACACGGTCCCTGGTTTTCACCTGGCTATTGGAGGGGAGCTCTTCCATCAGTGTTTATCTCTATGTACTGGTTCCCCTAAGCCTAAGGGTAAGGTCCTCCATGGTGAAACGCTTACGCCCTATTGGTCAAATTTTTCTAAGGCATATGATGACCTTGAAAACTGGGTTGAGGTATGTTCTGGATAGAACTGTAGGTGTAACCGGGGTTTCGACTACTACTGCCTAGGTAACCTTGGGTCAATGACCCAACTAGTTCGTCTACAGATTTCGACGTGCCTAGAAATTCTTGACAAGTTTGCAGGTGTGGGACATTCGACAGGATATTGTAAATGTATCCTGACTGCGTATAAATCAGCTCAAGCTGTGGGGCTTTGTTGATGGCGTCCTCTTCGGATATGGGATTTTGCTGCACCACATCCTTTGAAATCTCTGTCGTAGGAGTTTTCAGGAACAAATATAAGATAACCCAATTGTCAATTTTAGCTTTACATAAACTAAGACGTCGCCTCCATTCATGGAGATGGTCTGAGATATGGATGGCAGAAGTTTGTCTAAAATGCTTCAGTAGTTCCATTTCAGAATCATGGTGAATGGGTAACTGAAAATATGTTAGGAATGTGGTAACGATGAGGCTAAAGGTTCCATGTGAAGCAGAGGGTTTCTCCATGTACCACGTCGCAGCTACTCCTGTCAGAGTGCATTGAAATAATCTCAATCGAATAGTCAAACGAAGTCTAAACAAAAAGCAAACAGAAATCCTGATTGGACTCCAGTACAAATGGCTATTTATGATGAATTGTTAAAAAGTTGTTCTGAAAATCCTCAAGCATTTTGGAGTGTAGCAAGTCCCCAGCAAGAAATAGAAATTGAGAACCCTGAGAATTGGAACCCCCCATCACTCCATGAAACGGATGTTTATAAAGTTCCTTTGTCTTATGTTTTCAAGAACAAATCCTTTCTGAAAGAAGTTGAAGTCATTATAAAAATTTCTGGTCCATCTGTCCAAATAGTGGCCTTAAATCTGTTCTCTGAAGATGAAATTAATAAATTCTGCCAATATGCTAGGGATAAAAAGTATTCATATCTTCATTTTGGTGGTATAAGAATTGGTCTAGCTCCATTATTTAGACATGTATAGCTGAAGTCTTTGATACCCGTAATAAAAATTATGATCATGCCAGAATAGGAACTATTATGGGTAATCTGTCTACAGGATGTCAATATGGGACTATATTCCCTGATTATTCAATCAGTTTGACTAATTTCCATCTCAAAGAATGCTGGAAACTTATGGTTGGAGTTCAAGGACTCCAAATGATTGAAGACAGTGATTATCTTTTTGTATTGGTTCAAACCTCTTTTCAGTCGACCAATACCGCTCATCCTAAACTTAAACAGCCTGTCTTAAAATATTGTGTTACTGTTGGTCTTTCCAATGCCCAAGTTTAAGGTGTTCTTTATGATCCTATTGAATTACCTAATAACTGGTATTTCCAATACAAGTCAATTCTTGATGACAAGAAGCCTGAAAATAAATTAAGCGAGTCTCTCTAAGTAATGGCCAAGTCAAGCTGATTCCTAAAAAACCAGAGATTCCTCGACCTATTGTCAGGCCTCGTCGCTATGTTGTTCCTGTGTCTGCAAATGAAGCATATTCTTCCAATAGAGTTGATCTCCCTCCAATTGAAGAAGTCTTTCCTTCTGACCCTATTTTGTCTCCTACTGAATTGTACATACCTGAATCTAAACCCTTTCTTGCTATAAATAAGATGCACCGTATCTCAAGTACTCCTTTTTCTCCTGTTGAAGCGTGGCAGTATGCTAACCGTCATTTTGTAAAAGGTGGGAAATGGCCTCCCAAGACTAAATTTTGCACCACCTCTACTATGTCAAAACAGCTAGCCACAAGAGCTGATTGTGCTCCTTTGATAGAGCATAATGCATTGAATACCATTGACTTAGATCAAAATTACCAAATTGGTAATTATATTACTACCTGGTGTGCACATGCTGAAGATGTTTTGGATGATCTAGGATCACAGACTGAGTTAATTCTCCAAAATCTCAAACTTCTCCAAGAAGAACAACAAGAAGAAAGACAAAGAAGAGAAGCTAAAGAGAAGAAGAAAAAATAAAGGAAAAGGAGAGAAAACAAAGATCCAAAGTTTTCCATCTCAATGGATACTCCTAAATATTGGGATATCGATGAAAAGAAAGTAGGAAGTGAAGCTGAATCTAGTGCTCAAGCCTCTGAAAATAAATCTGAAAATAAACTAGAACCAGCAAAACCGTTGAATTTCCAAAAACCAAAAAGTGAAATTGCTACTTTGGAAAATGCTGCTTCTAAATTTCCTTCCTTAATTTTGCCGTCTCTCCAAAAAGCTCACGTGTTCCGAGAAATCCCAAAATACCCAAGGGTAGAAGAATATTTTTTCACCACTAACTCTAGTGGATATGTTCTGGATTTAGATAAATCATCAAATCCAGCTAAATCTATAAGAGTTTGGATTGGTGCCCTATACCAAATGCAAGTTGTCTCTTGATTAGATAATATTTCTTTTTTTTCCCTCGCTGAAAAACGAATGGCCGAAATTGTGTATGACTGGTGGATTGGGCCATCAGACAAAGAACAGATGAATGTAGCTGTTGCAGGTATCGCTACTTTAGAATTTCTACTCAAAACACAATTTGTCCCAGAACCAGCAGATGAAAAGAAACAACTGATAACAGATTTAGCAAGGATGGAATTAAAGGATTTAAAGTTCCTAGACAAATTTGGTAATGATTATATGGAAAAAATCTATAAAACCAATCTTACCAATGATTCTACTCAGAAGATTTCATTCTTGTCTAAGCTTCCTGGTAATCTAGGAGATTTGATTATGAAAGATTTAGAAGTCCAAGGCAAAAATATTGAACAAACTTATTGGATAGATCTGCTATTTCTTTGTCAGGAAAAGGTTAAATATCTTTGTTGGCAGAATAAAGCCCAAGATTTTTCACCTGGTCTAGATGTTTGTCGATCTGTATTACCCTGGACACCATTTAAGAAAAGAAAATCTAAACAGTATGGAAAATTCAAGTCAAAAAAAGTAGTTAATCCTATAAGGCCTTTTAGAAAGTTTAAATATCTGAAAAAGCGCAGGCAACCAAAAAGAGACAATGCATGTTTTATTTGTAAGCAAGGTGGTCATTTTGCTCGAAAATGCCCCAAAAGTTTGTCCAATAAACTAAAAACCTGTATTGAAATAGATGATTTTGTAGATAACTGGTCCATGGTTGAGTCAAATGACAAAGTATCAGATGTATATATCTTGACTGATGCTTCGATGTCAGAAACTGAGTCACTTCCAAATATGTGTCAGAAAATGAACAGATGTTCAGATCCTTATGACTGTTCCGAGCTAGCTACTAAAAATGAATTACATTTCAGTGATGAATTTAGTTCTGATGAATATAATGATGAAACATCTGAATACATTTCAGATGATATTGTCTCTATTGTTCCCTCATTATCTACTCTTACAGATACTGGTAATAAGAATTCAACACCCGTTTTAAATTCCTTGCCTCCACAACCCACTCTGAATTTTTTTTGCCCTTATCCGAAGACAGTTTCTCAGTCATCATCTTTGCCAGATCCTGCATCTGTTAATACTAACGAAAGTTCCTTTCTCAAGAATATTGTTAAAACTAACAATCTTTTGTATATCCCAGTTGAATTTCAAGTCAAAGGTGACTGGATTAATGTCGATGCCTTTATTGATACTGGAGGCTCCAATAATTTGGCTCGTCCTTCTCTGTTCAAAGGTTTATGGAAACCTTTGAAAAATATTCTTGTTTCTGAGACCATTGATGGCTCTGTCAATCTCACCCACTATGTGTTGAAAATGCAACAAGATGATGGAGCTTAGTGAAATGAAGTCACCTTCACTAAGTGGGCCCGCAGGCTATTTTTGGCGCAAAGTCTATTTTTAGACATATGGATCATGGTCTATGAGTTGCAGGATGATATTTGTGGATGATTGGTCGAGTTGGTAAAAATAGATGGACCTCTATTTTTAGACATTGGGCAGTTTCTATTTTTAGACTGTCGAGCTAAAAATAGAACAGTCAAATATTATTAACCCTTAATAATATTTAGACTATAAACATTATCTTATACTCTTGGAGCACTTCAGTTTGATGCTTGGATGTGGCACATGCAGTTGACAGAAGGAAATATGCTTTTCCTAAGGGTTAGTTGAGATATTTCATGGTTGACTTCAGTTAGGACTCAAGTGGCAGAGTTTGGTGGAGTTGTGTTCGGTTTAACTTAGTTGAACTAGTTGTATTTAGTCTAAATGAAAAATACAATAGTGATGAGTGGTGTGAATTAATTAATAATTAATTCACTAATTATTAACTCATAATTCAACTAAATAACACATCAGTTAACTGCAATGCATGGACAGTTCAGTGGAGACCAGTGTTAGAGGTGGGTGAAAGGGTGAGTCTACTATCAGTTGTGACTATTGGCTGTGCATGAGATTTGCACACACATTGATGGAGATTGCCAATGAGGATTGCACAGTTTGAGCTAGTGGGATTTGAACTTGGATCTCATCATTAATCAACTTGGATTGCGCAGTAGAGGCAGGCAGACTTGTGGAGGAGATTTGAACCCAGGACTTGTTCAAATTTCAGTTAGTTTGTGTGTAACTTTTGGAGATAGTACTGAGTACTTGTGAGGAGTATTGTGCTATGTATTGTTACATGTTCTCTATCATTATAATATACAGATAGTTGGGGGTTTTCAGCTATTGCTTTCCCCATTACATCCTATGTTGATATGTGTGCTTGATTATGTTTTAATGAGCGCATGCGACTGCTTTCTATTTCCGCATATTGATGATCAATTGTAGAAGAGGTTATGTATTATGCATGAAGCTTAAATAGTGTGTAATCAGGATAATCTCGGTGAATAATTCAGCAAATTATTCAAATTTCTACATGGTATCAGAGCGAGATTGATCATCGGATCTATTACAGTGATTACAATTATTTCGGTAGACAGAGTCTGTAACGGGCCAGGTAGCCTTTGGATCCATCCTTTCTTTGAAAGGTGATATATCCATTAAATTCCCTTACAGTCGATCTATGTGCTAGAAATAATTTGTTCTCACAGATCCAGAAGCAGCTGAGTTTTGAGCTTGGAATTCAAATTTGCAGCAGAATTTGGAATTCGAAATTTGCAGCATTTTTCTTGGTGCTAGAGTTGAAATGTCTTTCAACGGATTGCGACTTGAATATGCCCTTGAGGGCAGTTCAAATTATGTTGCATGGAAGGAACGGATGGAGGCGGTATTAGATGATAACGGGCTGAAGGAGTTCATAGAAGCTAAGATCCCAAAGCCTACTGATGCTGCTCAAGTTGAGGCTTGGCAAAAGAAGATGGCAAAATGTCGAAGGATTCTGTTGGAGGGCGTGAAGGATCACATTGTATCCAACATGCATGGAAAATATTCTCCATACTTGATGTGGAAAGCATTGAAAGATTTATTCCAAAGCAAGAGTGACCAGAGGAAGTTGGCGCTCAAGGATAAACTCAGACACATAAAGATGGAGAAAGGCGATAGTATGCCGAAGTACCTCACGAAGTTCATCCAATGCAGGGATGAGATGGGAAGTGTGGGGGTGACTGTCGATGATGAGGAATCAGTGAGCTTGGCTCTCCTTGGTCTTCCAAAGAGTTGGCATGCCTATCAGAATTCTGTCAATGGTCGGGAGAAATTTCCAGGATGGGAGCGACTTTGGTTGGATCTTGTGCAAGAGGAGATAAGGCGGAATACCAGGGAAGGATCTTTATCAAAGGCATCTGATGATAAAAATTGCGCTTTGGCTTCCAAAGCAAAGAAGGGGAAGAGCAATAAAGCTTCTCATTCCAGTGCAAAAGGCAAGAATCAAGACATGTCCAAGGTGAAGTGCTTTCACTGTCACCAACACGGACATTATGCCACAAATTGTTCGCAGAAGAAGAAAAATAAGCAGGCTGCTGGATCTGTAGCGAGAGAGGCCTTAGCCTCGCAGTTTGAGCTGGATTTTTTGCTGATCGCGTGCTTGGTCTCAAGTGTGATGGGATCAGTATGGTTATTGGACAGTGGTGCGTCTTTTCACATGACTGAAGATCGAGATCTGTTTTCAGATCTGGATGAGAAAGATCTTGGAGTGCACATCGAGATGGGCGATGATGGTAGATACAGTGCGAACAATATCGGTACCATTTCCTTTAAGAGGGAGTCTGGTAAACCCTTCGTATTGAAGGATGTGATGCATGTTCCAGGATTGAAGAATAATTTGATCTCTGTGGCGATGTTAGAAGATAAAGGGTACGATGTTGTCTTCAGCGAAGGAAAAGCTTTCTTGCGCAGTAAGACAACTGGAGAAACCCGGAAGATAGGGGTTCGAGTCAAGAACCTTTATCAATTGAATGTAGATGGAGGTGCAACAATGGCATGCAAGGCTGAAGGAGTGGTGAGCCGGGATGATGGCGAGCTGTGACACCAGAGATTGGGCCACCTTCACCATGGAGCTTTGAAGATACTACAGCAGATTTCTACTGGGCTTCCTAAGGGTACTCTTGTGCAGTCAGATCAGTGCAAGGGGTGTACCTTAGGAAAATTTGTGAAAGCCACCTTTCACGAGAAGGATAGTTGTGCCACGACGATCCTTGAGAGAGTTCACACAGACGTGTGTCGACCTTTCTCAGTAGCTTCGACAGCAAAGCACAAGTACTATGTGATCTTTGTTGATGATTTCTCTCGGAAGTGCTGGATCTTCTTCATGCAGAAGAAGAGCGAGACATACTCAAAGTTCTGTGAGTTCAAGGCGCTGGTTGAGAAGGAATCTGGGAAGTAGGTGAAGGCTCTTAGGAGTGACAATGGTGGTGAATTCATCTTCTTTGAATTCAAGACTTTTGCGCGCAGAAGGGATTCGAGAGAGCTCATCGCACCCCATAACCCACAACGGAGACGGGGTTGCTGAGCGGAAGGAAACGAACGATCGTGGGTCTTTGCCACGGGCGATGTTGCATGATTAGGGCCTACCCCTTCACTTGTGGGCTGAGGCATGCAATACTGCAGTGTATGTGCAGAACTGTTGTCCTCACAAGATACTTGGCATGAGTACACCGAAGGAGGCATTTTCTAGTAAGAGACCTGATGTTTCTCATTTGAGAATTTTTGGTTCACCTGTCTACTTGCATGTGACGAAGGATGCCAGAAAGAAGCTGGATCCGACCGTAGAGGTTGGAATATTTGTGGGGTACACTGATACACCTCACAACTATCGAGTGTATTTTCCAGACGATGCATATCTTGTTGTGCGACAGGATATCAAATTCAGGAGGAGAAAGCCATCCAGTGTTCGCTTGAGAGGGAGCCACACTTGCATGCAGATGAGGAGCTATTATTTCCTAAGGATGAGCTTCCTAATGTGGATCAGCCACAAGAGGAAGTTCATGGAGTGGAAGAGACCACTCATGCAGCACCAACCATCAGAGGGCGCAAGCGCACTACAGAAGCTGAGCGACTGGCTCAAGATGCAGAGAAGATTGTAGGACCACCTACAGCATAGCGTAGACAAAGACAGTCACCGGATCGGTACACTGGATACATGGCTCTTGTGAGAAAATGTGTCATGACAGAGCCATCCTCTTTCAAGGAAGTTGTGGAGGACCCCGCATGGGTAGATTCCATGGTGGAAGAGTATGATTCTATTGTCAGAAACAGTGCATGGGAGATTGTCCCGCGACCGGAAGGGAAATCAGTGGTGGGTTCGCGATGGATCTACAAAGTGAAGCAGGCGGCTGACGAGAGTGTGGAGAAGTACGAGGCAAGATTTGTTGCCCGAGGCTTCTCACAGATAGAGGGGATCGATTATGAGGAGACCTTTGCACCTGTCGCAAGGTATTCTTCCATACGGACGATTCTTGCTCTCTCAGCGCAGATGGGGTGGCACATTCATCAGATGGATGTGAAGACTGCGTTCCTTAATGGAGTCATTGAGGAGGAGGTGTACATAGAGTAGCCTGAAGGTTTCGAGATCTTCAGCAGTGAGTCGCATGTGTGCCGACTCAAGAGAGCACTGTACGGGCTGAAGCAAGCACCTCGTGCTTGGTACACTCGCATAGACAGTTATTTCCTTTGGACTTGGATTCTCCAAGAGTGAGGCGGATGCAAACCTGTACCAGGTTGTGGTGGAGGGGAAGTTGCTGATCATTGTACTTTATGTAGATGATCTGATTTTGACGGGTGATGAGCTGTTGATACTTTCATGCAAGGAGGATCTTGCTAGAGAGTTTGAGATGAAGGACTTGGGCCTCCTTCATTATTTCTTGGGATTGGAAATTTGGCAGCGCAGTGATGGACTATTTGTTTCTCAGGGTAATTATGCCCGAGAAATATTGGAGAAGTTCAACATGCATGGGTGCAAGCCTGTTGATACTCCTCTTCCTAGAGGTTGGAGGAAGGAGGATGCTACTTCAGCGGAGGTAGTGGATGCCACTGTTTATCGACAGTTGGTGGGGTCGCTTATGTATCTGGTCAATACACGACCCGATATATGCTATGATGTTAACCAGCTTTCGCAAGCTATGGTTAAGCCTACCAAGCTCTTCTGGAAGGCAGGAAAGCATGTATTGCGTTATCTTAGAGGCACATCGGGATATGGTCTGTGGTACAGACATGAGGATGAGGTGAAGTTGTGTGGATTCACAGATGCAGATTGGGCAGGGAGCCCAACGGACAGAAAGAGCACATATGGAGGGATCTTCAGTATTGGGTCGACAGCAGTTTCCTGGTACAGCAGGAAGCAGAGATCCGTGGCACTCAGTTCAGCAGAGGTTGAGTATATGGCAGCAAGCTTGGCTGCATGCGAGGCCATATGGATGAGGAAGATTTTGGTCGGGTTGTTCGGTTCACACTTGGAGCCTACTGTGATTTATTGTGATAAACAGAGTTGCATTAAAGTCTCGGCTAATCCAGTATTTCATGATAGATCCAAACACATTGACATCAGGTACCATCATATCAGAGATTGTGTGCAGTGGAGAATCATGTTACTTTCATATATTCCCATGGAGGATCAGGATGCTGATATCTTGACGAAGGCGCTCACCAGGAGCAAATTCGAATACCACAGAGGTAGGATAGGGGTTGCAGATAATCCATATCTTGTTGAGAGGGAGTTTTGAAAATTCAACAAGATTATGGAGCTTAGTGAAATGAAGTCACCTTCACTAAGTGGGGCCGCAGGCTATTTTTGGCGCAAAGTCTATTTTTAGACTATGTCTATTTTTAGACATATGGATCATGGTCTATGAGTTGCAGGATGCTATTTATGGATGATTGGTCGAATTGGTAAAAATAGATGGACCTCTATTTCTAGACATTGGGCTGTTTCTATTTTTAGACTGTCGAGCTAAAAATAGAACAGTCAAATATTATTAACCCTTAATAATATTTAGACTATAAACATTATCTTATCCTCTTGGAGCACTTCAGTTTGATGCTTGGATGTGGAACATGCAGCTGACAGAAGGAAATACGCTTTTCCTAAGGGTTAGTTGAGCTATTGCATGGTTGACTTCAGTTAGGACTCAAGTGGCAGAGTTTTGTGGAGTTGATGAGACAGTTGGTGGGGTTGTGTTTGGTTTAACTTAGTTGAACTAGCTGTATTTAGTCTAACTGAAAAATACACTAGTGATGAGTGGTGTGAATTAATTAATAATTAATTCACTAATTATTAACTCATAATTCAACTAAAGAACACATCAGTGAACTGCAATGCATGGACAGTTCAGTGGAGACCAGTGTTAGAGGTGGGTGAAAGGGTGAGTCTACTATCAGTTGTGACTATTGGCTGTGCATGAGATTTTCACACACATTGATGGAGATTTCCAATGAGGATTGCGCAATTGGAGCTAGTGGGATTCAAACTTGGATCTCATCATTAATCAACTTGGATTGCGCAGTAGAGGCAGGCAGACTTGTGGAGGAGATTTGAGCCCAGGACTTGTTCAAATCTCAGTTAGTTTGTGTGTAACTTTTGGAGATAGTACTGAGTACTTGTGAGGAGTATTGTGCTATGTATTGTTACATGTTCTCTATCATTATAATATACAGATAGTTGGGGGTTTTCAGCTATTGCTTTCCCCATTACATCATGTGTTGATATGTGTGCTTGATTATGTTTTAATGAGCACATGTGACTGCTTTCTATTTCCGCATATTGATGATCAATTGTAGAAGAGGTTATGTATTATGCATGAAGCTTAAATAGTGTGTAATCAGGATAATCTCGGTGAATAATTCAACAAATTATTCAAATTTCTACAGTGAGAACCATATGAAAATTTTTGTGCACGACCAAAGGTTCCTTGCAGCTTTAGAAGTCTTTCTTCTTCTATCCCAGTCATGACAAGTGAGTGATCTAATGATTTTATGGCCTCAACCTTGCCATAAAATATATGAATGGATTGTCCTTGCTGGAAGATGTGGGACCAAAGACAACAAATTTCTCCTAAACTCTAGGAGGTATAGAACATCATGTAGAAGAAATTTTTGAATATTGGGCAGTGTGAGCCTAATGGTGCCAAGCCTTGATGGCTTGAGTTTTGACTTATTTGCAAAGTATACTACTCCATAAACATTATCAAAGAATTCTTCAAAGAAATATCTTTTTAAATTCATGTGGCAAGTTTCCCTTGAATAAAAAAACCAATCATATTTCCATGAAGCGAGTGAAGCATTGAATAAGTTTTCAGTTACTCCAATTTTGCAATGTGCCACAACATAATGAGTGGGATCACGTGCTTTTCCTTTCCATTTACCAGGTGTTTTACCCTTTTCTTCATTTCTATCCTACTCAATTTTTTCCCAAGGAATATTACATGTGGAATCATCATGTCCATCTCTATTGCGTCATATGCAATGAATATCATACCTTTCTCCTTGGAAATTTCTTCCCCCCTACATCTAAAATTATTCCTTCCTCTTCCTCTTACTCTTCCTCTTCGGCCACATCTTACTATAGAATAATATTTTGCATGATTCTTCTCTTCTTATGCAAGGCAAACAACTCCTTCGGAAGACTAAGGAGTTGTATTATTCCCAAAAACATTCCATCTTTCAACAAACTTCTTCTCAAGGGAGTCAGAGGAAATCTCCTTAATTTTTCCACTTGCTTGCAATGAATCAAGATAATGTGAATAGGTAGGATATATTTCCTTGAAATAGGTTGTGAGGTGAACATATATTTAAACATTGGTGGCTTTTATGTCATGCATAATGGATCTTATTTCTGATGCGAAGGCAAGAGGGTCATCAATTTTCAACTCAAGATTGAACAACTTGATCATCAACTAAACCACTTCAAGCTCAGAGTGTGAGTCATATAATTCCTTCAACTTCTTTAAGGCTTCAAATTCATTTTAAAATGGATAAATATGATGACTTATGGACACCGCAATCAAGAAATAGGCCTTGTTGTTCTTGTTTTCTTGAATGGAGAGTTCCTTGTCTGAAGAAGGTTTTGTAGGTGCATTGTATCTTTCTCCTTTACAAACTCCTTTCCACAACTCATTGAAAATAAAGTTGTGTTTTGTCTTTCGGTACCACTCATGATAATTCTGTTTTCCAGCGAGAACTACTCCCACTATGGAGATAAGTGAATGCATTCTCAAAAAAAATATCTGCTATCGAAAATAACTTCACTCTTCACTATGCATATGAAGGTTCTCCACCATATAATAGTACTTCTCAAACCATATAATATCAATATTCAAACCATATATTAAACATCACCATATATTAAATTATGTTATTCAAACCATAATGCACTTCATAATATAAACATCACCATATATTAAGTTATGTAGCATAATGCACTTCATAACATAAATATGTACTTCATAAGAGGTGAACTCAACTCACGGCTTTAACATATAAAAGAGAGGTGAAATCAACTCACGGATTTAAAAAAACTACTCCAAATACGGTCATCATGAAAAGAGATCTCATCGCACCATACCACATATACCACACAAAATCAACATATATTTGTCCTCCATATGCAATGGCAAGTCCAATTCTCCAAATGAGTTCATGTAGTTTAACAGTTAAACACCTCAGGTCACATAATTTGCAGGTCAAGTTCTTATGTGCACAGTCATTAAAATATGAACCAAATTTTATAGGAGCTCAATGCACAGTGTTTGTTCCCAACGCACATGGTCATTGTAGTAGTATTTGTCGTTAACCATTAAAACACATGGATTTCAAGATAGAGGTTTTATGAACCATGCCAACGCATTGCAAGAGTGACAAACCTACATACCAAATTTAAACGTAGGTTTTGCATGCAGCATACCATGAGTTATGCATATGGGCGGATATGTGAAGATGGGTTACACTTTTGTGAGAATCGGGGGCCGAAAATTTTTTTCGGTAATAGTTCGGTCGAACCTTTTATAAAGTTCGGCCGAACTTTCTTAGAAATTTTTTCCGAACTCGTGATTCCATTTAAATTGATGGCACATTGACGGCGTGGGAAAACAGAATTTTTGCTGGAGATGGGAAAACCGGCAACAAAAGTTCGGCCGAACTTTTAGTTTTAAAATAGTTCGGCTGAACTAGCTTCTATAAATAAATCGCCCACGAAGTTGATTTTTTTGCTGGTCTCTTTACGTTTTTTTTTCACTGCTGCTGCTAGTCTGTTTGTTTGCGTGTTTTTTCTCCTCCCATCCATGTTGTTGGTCTACTGCAGGTCTGTTTGTTCGCACGTTTTTGCTCCTCCCGTCCGCACTGTTGCTCCTCCTATCCGCGATGTTGGTCTACTGCAATCCCAGGTATGTTTTCTTGGTCGCTTTAATTGTTTTCACAATTCAAGCTCCACATAAATTGTCAACCCGAGGAAGTCTGTTTATTCCAAAGACAATCACGCACTGGATATGCTCAATTTCAAAAGAAAAAACAATGTTGTAGTAAAAAGCCACACAATTGTCAATCATACGAATCTAATTATTCACACTCTATTTAATCAAAGCTGAAGTCACTTAAGTTATAGCAGAAGTAATTCCTATATTGCAGTTTAGAATCCAAATAAAGGGAAATCAATCTGCAGGAAAGGAAACCAATCAACCATAACAGGAACAGGACCCTATTCCTTTAAATAGGAACTTCAGCACCTGCTGCCTGACACTAATCACTCTGTAGAAAAGATAACTCAAGAGAGCAGGACCCTATTCCCATGAACAGGAACCTTCAGCACCTGTCTCCTGTTTCTAATCACACTGCAGGAAAAGAAAGGTAATCAATGGAAACAGGACCCTATTCCTTTATATAGGAACCTTCAGCACCTGCTTCCCAGCATTATACATTCCAACAAATAACAGAAACAGATCTCTCGATTTCTTAAGAATGAATGTACTGAACTCATGCAGTGTTATGGAAACAGAATACTCAATAAACTACAGAACTGTGTAACTGGTGTCTCAGCAACAGAATTAAAGTAAAGTGAAAACAGCATAAAGAAATTAAACAAACTATAGGGACAGTCGGGTGAATCTTGTGAGGAAGGCGGGCCCTTTCCCTCTCACAAGATTCCCTAGGGAAAGAATTAAATTGGAGCGCTCAAAAGGAAATTTTATTCATCTGTCAAAAGAAATGATACATTACAAATGGAGTCTAGCTCCAGTCTCTCAAACACAATGTCCTCCTGTAGCTTTCAAACTCTAACTCTAATCCCCCTCTAATGATGATGTCTCCTCTTTTTAAAGAGGAGACATCTCTTACAATTACATGAGAGCAAATCTACATTTATCCCGAATCTGTTCTTCTTTCTTAAAACAGGCTATTCTGTTCTTCCATAAAAAGATATTGTTACAACAGATACCAAAAGAGTACTATCTTCAGAATAATCCGTGTAACCATGTCTTCATGTTGTTGCCATTGTTCCACAAAATGCTCTTCCAGAATCGCAAATTACGAATAGTGGCGGAATTTGCGTGCCTGCTGGCTGTTTCAGCAACGGAGTCGACTGTTTCAGCAATGGAGTCGACTGTTTCAGCAACGAAGTTTGACTGTTTCAGCAACGGCCGATTGTTCCAGCACAGCATATAACTTATCTGCGATCTTTTAGACTTATGTTAGCAACAATCTACTTCGATTAATGATAAAATATAAGAGTAATATGGAATTATATGTAAACAGATAAAACATATAATAAAGAAGAGGATTTTATATACCTTGGGATAAAGTAAATAAAAATGATGATGGAATCCTTTTTAAACATGGTTATAAAAGGTAAGGTGGTGTTAAAATATATAGTAAAAATGATACATAGTGAGGTCCTAACATGTTTCTCCTCCCGTCCGTGCGGTATGGTTTACTGCAAATGGTGATCGTTCGTGCAAGCTAGTTCGTATTGTTTTTTACCATGTGAAGTAATCGATTCTTTATGAATATAAAGACTCTATTATCGTTATATCATCTGTATTGATATTTCCGTGAAAGCAAGTTGAGATTGTGTATTTTATGCAGCGGTGTTTCCTTGAATGAGGGAAATTTTATGAATGTATTTTGTTTTTTAAATTGAGGGGGTTCCGAGAAATTAGTTTTTGGAGCTTGTATTTGAGATTCTGTAGTCGTTTTGTTTTACGATACTGTATCATTTTTCAGTTACTAGCATACTTGATTGATTAACAATGCCAGTATTGTATCAAGTTTGGGAATTTCAGGAAAAAAAATTTCTATAAGTTATTTTTTTAATTGTGATCTTCAAGGCAAGGAAGGATGGATTTCAAATTTGTGAGTTTTGTTTTTTTTTTTTTTTTGGTTTCTTCCTTCTGCTATCTCCAGTTGTTAATGTTATTTCATTTGGAACATGATATGTTGTAGGACTTCTGTCAAATGAATGTCCCAACCAACTTTTTATTTGAATTGATCTTTAGTTAATTAAAATTTTTATTAGATTGGTTTATTTTAATTGCATAGTTGTCAAACGAAATTGCAAATCTTGTTACTTTGATCTCGATGCAGGATATTCTTTAAGCTTGTTTGACCCATTTTGTTGTTTTCTTGAGGAACCTGTGATTATCCCATTCACGAATGGTGATAATGATCTTAGTTGGATTCAGTTGCATTGAGTCTTTATGCTTCAGATTGTTTTTTTAGTTGTTTATTGGTTTATTTCTAGTTTTTTTTTAGTTTAAAAATTCCACATAACCGATGCTGCTGCAATAACCAGTGCTGCTGCAATAGGCTTCATTATTTCAATAATTTCAGAAAACCTAATACAAGAAGTGTTAGTTTTTTTTTTCAAATAGAAAAAATAGTCTTTCTTATTTATTAGAAAAGAAAGTACAATTACATAGATCTTTCACAGTTTAGCTGGACTTGTCTCTACAAAATATGAGAATCAAAACAAAAGTATTACTTTGATCTCGATGCAGGATATTATTTAAGCTTGTTTGACTCGTTTTGTTGTTTGTTTTAGGAACCTGTGATTATCCCATTCACAAATGGTGATAATGATCTTAGTTGCATTCAGTTGCATTGAGTCTTTATGCTTCAAATTGTTTTTTTAGATGTTTATTGGTTTATTTCTAGTTGTTTTTTTAGTTTAAAAATTCCACATAACCAGTGTTGCTGCAATAACCGGTGTTGCTGCAATAGGCTTCATTATTTCAATAATTTCAAAAAACCTAATACAAGAAGTGTTAGTTTTTTTTTTTCAAATAGAAAAAATAGTCTTTCTTATTTATTAGAAAAGAAAGTACAATTACATAGATCTTTCACAGTTCAACTGGACTTGTCTCTATAAAATATGAGAATCAAAACAAAAGTATTACAATATAAGTCTTGTATATGCAACTGCTATCATTCACTAATTCTTAAATATGGTCAAAATATTGAAAGAAAAAAAAAACCCAAAATGGGACATAGTACATTTTAAAATATCAAATTAGATGTATAAACTAAAAAGTAAGAATAATGCCATAATTAGTCATGGATTCATATTTGTATTTAGAATAATGAATAACCTCAAGTGATAATGAAAATTCTATTTTCTAAAGTATTTAGCATAACCTAATACAAAATGGTAGGTTATTACTTAAACAAACCTGCTTTGAACTCCCAAAGTGTTAAAGGTTATTGCTTACAAACTGGACTTGAACTCCCAAAGTGTTAAAGGTTATTGCTTACAAAATGGACTTGAATGCCCAAAATAAACACATGTCTAAATGTATCTAAGAGTTATATGTATTTTTTTTAGGTTGGAGAAGTGTAGATGTTTATCAATACAAAATTTTGTTATTTAATAGTCAAGTTTTATAGTTATTATAATGAAATAGTTTCTCACAACAAATTTGATAAAATAAGTGAAATCTATATAATGAAGATTAATTTGTATTTAAGTTTTAGATCTTTTACTAACTAAATTTCTATTTAAATGAATAAAATAATCAAATGTAAGAAATATAAAACATAATGAAACACAATGTAAGAAATAGAGAACATAATGAAACACACACATACATATCTAGACAATCAACACAATTATTTTCCTAGGAAATCCTTATGGGAGACAAGCAACCCTAAAAAGTAATGATGCTCTACTCCTTTTTCCCTAGGAAATCCTTATGGGAGAAAAACAACACTAAAATTTAAACATGCTCTACTCTCTCTTTTCTAGTATGGAAAATACGTAAGTACAAAGAAAGAGGTAATCTCTCTAGAGTTAGCTAAGACTTTTGGCGTGTAAGGTTGCTATAAAAACTTAACTTCATACATTTTTCTCTCTAACTTCACACTCCTAGTTTTATTTTCAACTATGGAACAAAATACAATAACACAAAATGGAACTCTTATTCCTCCTAGTGGCCAAGTATTTAACATAGTGTGATAGCCAACTAGGTGTAAGATTTGACTCCGTCAACCATTAACGAGGTTTGTGATTTTAGACCTTTTAGAGTCTTGTTAAAATTCCACATGTAGCTAGCTTTCTATGCATGAGTAATGGGGCTAAAATGACATTCTCTCGTACCATGGTGGTGAACATGATAGGTCAACTAACTAAAGGCATAAATCTTGAATGAACTTCATTTGATGTTTTTCTTGCACCATTGGATATGTCTTTAAATGTAGAAAAATGGTCAAGGTTTCGGCACAAGGGATAATCGTTTGACCCCAAGAAATGTCATTTAATACCTCAAAATGACTCCAAAAGGTTTTAGACCCCAATTCTCCACCCACCATTAAAATGACCCTACAAGTTGATTCTTTCAGTTTTTTCACTCTATAAGCATCAAAATATTAGACAAATAATATAATTATCCAATCTAGATCATTATTTAATAATTTGTCAAAATTATGAGTAAGATATACATCATGGAATTTAAATTTAGCGTTAATTCATTGAACACCCTTGTACATTCCTTGTTGATACTTTGAAAGTAATACGTTTTGAAAAATAAAAATTGTTTATGGATTCTATTTTCCACATTCTCTCAACCATATCAAAAACCTTCTTATAATATTTGAAACCATCTATACAACTTTTCATTTGTTTCGATAGGAATTAACATATTGAAATATTAATTGTATTTATGTCTTGTGTGCTAAGGAAGGGAGGTCGTGAACCTTATGGGAAGAGATAGTATCTGTTAAGTTAGGAGGGATACTTTTTATGAGATAGAATTAATTTAAATTGCTTCCTAAGATTATGTAACTTTTGAACCATAATTACAAACTTATTTATTTTTTTACTTATCATTTAGTTGCTAAAAGTTGAAGAATTTATGTTGGTAAATAATTAATTAGGTCTATTTAAATCATTTACCACTTTTGGGTTTTTCGTGGTTTCAATCATAATTTCACTTTTTTGCATTGTCAATTTCAATTTTTCACACCACATGTGCACAGTCAAAGGACCTAAGGTCTTTCCCATACCAAAGTATGTTCTTTTAAAACATTTTTTCTTGGTGATATGGGTGATTTAGAAATGATTGGGAGAGCGAAATTCCTCATTTAATACACAATATTTTTGGTTCATGCCAATAAGCCAAGAATTTTAAATTCAATTGACTTTTAATATAACCAACTAAATCCTGCAAAAAAAGAATAAAACAATTTCTGTTAGGGTTGTGGATTTAGGCATTGAAACAACACACCATGATATTTCAAATTTAAAAATAATGGTTTGAGTCCTAAGTAGCTTAGAATCCTATCTAGAGGTTTGTTTTCAAAATAAGGATGCACTCCCATTTGATTCTCATGATTAGGTTGTAATCATGAGGCTCTCGCTCAAGAGTGGACCTTCCCAAAATCTTGTGACGTCTTGCCACAAACAAAACCATCAAACGAAAAAACACATCATGCATGAAACATAACTCACTGACATATCATTTTTCTCCTTCAAAGAAAAAAAATTCACATCATGTGAATATCTCCATGTACTCTTACATATTGGTGTACAAAACCATCAACCAAACACAAGTCGATAAAACATGCCTCTTCAAACAACTGACTCTCAAGTCAAATAATAGCTCATGTACAAATTTCCATATCTGTTGCATTTAAGTGTGTCAACATAACTCTAGTTTCAACATCTTGCTTCATGCAACATGTACCATACTTTGAATTTGCAAATAAATTCATGAAACATCAAAATACATGCAAGGCCTTAATTGGATAAGAAATCTAACCATCCCTTACCAAACCATTTCAATGGCGCTTCTTTCAGCTGCACTTCATCATCATGTGAATCATCCTAACCCTCATCGATTATGGAATTCTCTTTTCCATTCTTGTCAATATCTCTTTCCACCTTCTTCAAATGTCATGGATGACTTGTTGGATACAAAGTCCAACACTTGTCTACAAGGTGACCTTTCTTATGGCAATGAGTGCAAAACAATTGCATCTTATTTTCAACATCATTTTCCTTGTCCAATGGGCCTTTGACTTTTTGCCTCATTTATTTAGAAAGTTTCATGTGCATGGATATCTTCTTCCAACATCTATAAATATTATGATTATTCAAACCACAAAAGGAACATGCAAACTTTTCCAAATCTTATGTGAATATTTACCATGTTTATCATAATCAAAAGCAATTTGATTAAAGGCAGATTTATACCTTGAACATTCACCTTTGTCGCCTTCTTGAGGAGGTGAATTTGATGAGGTAGTGGCTCTCCTCTGAATACTAGCAATGAATTCAATGACTCTAGAGCTTTTAACATCCTCTTCTTTTACATTCTCATTAGCTGCATGATTATTAACATCTTCTTGCAAAGTGGGTGTCAAACTTTTCCATTCATCATGAACACAAACTTCACAAGCTTGAGGTAATGAACACGAAATGAAATTCCTTCTTGGAACAACTTCATGTGCCTCCTTGGCTTTGGAGCATTCTCCATCATGTTTTCCATAACCAAGACCCAAATAATTAGGCCTTTCATCAACAACATTTGGCTCAACTATGCCTTGTACATGTTTTCCTTTAACCCTTTACTTTCATAGCCCATTTTCATCAAAAATTTGGACCTTATTCCTCTAGTGTGTCTCTCAAAAGCACGTACACATTCATTTTGAGAGGAAATTGAAGACAGAAACCAATAGCTAATTCTTCTAACTAACCTTGACTAAAATGAGCTAAATTGTACTTTGATACCAACTTGATTTGAATATGGACAAACTAGTTTTGTTGTGCTATCTCCCTCATTAGTTAAATAAAAATGTGTTTAGGATCATCTAAAGTTAGCCAATTGGGAAGGGGGTTCTGTGTCAAGCTTTAAGTGTATTTTGTGAGAAATTTATGAGTTAATTAGCTTTTAAAAACTCATGTGTACAACAAATAAAATGCAAAATTTTTATTTTGGAAATTTTTTTCCCTCAATCCAGATTCCGATCATTGGACATGTAAGAGGAAGAAAGAGGGAATTCACTTTTCAAATTCTAGACCTAGTCTAAACCAAAATAAACTAGAGTTTTGGTTTTCAAATACATTCACTTGTTTGGAAAAGTTCTAGCTACCAAAAGTCCATATGCCAATCTACCTCCCAAGAAATCCATTTATTACACCACTGGTTAGTTTTTTGTCTTCCTATATTCTTTATCAACCTCTTCTAGTGATTCTTGAAATGTGGATACTTAAATCCTTCCTAAAAATTTTAGCTCTAAAACGAGAAGACATACAAGGTCATTTTAAGTCATTCCTCTACCCAATTATAAAAACCAAGTGAATATTTCTACATATTGATTTATGTCCCATACACTGTACAATATAGGTCAATTTTTCCTTTAACTTATTTAAATATTGTTAGCGCACAATTGTTCAATGGTCTGATGAAATTTCATTGATAAAGGCATGATTATGCCAATCCATGTTGCATATTTCCATTAACAATGTTTACTTACATGTAAAACAATGTTGTCTCTACTTTAATGTTATTTTGAGTTTGCTTTTAGTGTTGAAATTAAAATATATGATATTAATTTATGACTTGCAATTATAGCTGCTGAGATACTATTCTTTTTCTCTACTATATTGTTATTTCTAGTCCTCTGGGTGCTTTCTTCATATTTTTTTTTTTTTACTAATTGAAGGGATTCGTAATTCTATATTTTACCATATTGCTTGTTGGTTCCATGTAGATTTAATTGACATATAATAGGTGGTTTATGTTTTTGGGATGTCTGTAAAGTTTTTGGCACATCATATTGAATTTCTATAATGTGTAGCTCCCTAACATTCAGATAGAACCTTCATTGAAAAATGTGAGGGGGGTTTCAAATTCACATTGGATAACACCCTCCTCTGGGATAAAAAAGTTTGAAAAATACAATAACAGAGAAACAATTAGTGACGTCACCAAAAGATGTAGCCTCTTCAAGGTATCATATCTTCTCATCAAGGTCAAGAATCTATTCACCAAAAATTTCCTATGGAAATGATGGTTTAAGAAACAAAACCATACAAAAACCCTCAGTGAGAACAACAAAATCTAAAACCTCTTCAAGGTCTTCAATCTACTCGTCAAGTTAGATTGTGTCTTGATCAAGTCCAACAACAAAGAAACATTCAGTGACAACACCAAAATCTACAACTTCTTCATCGCCTTCTAAACCATCTTCAAAGTCAATATTGTGTGCATCAAATTCCTCAGCAAGGTCATCAATGGAGTCATCAAAACTACCATTTCAAAATTCAATGCCAAAAATAATTCAAAAGAATTCAATTTCTCCTCCAAAACCTTCTTCTCTGAGCAAAGCTAGCATCATGTCGTCGAGAAATTCAATAATTCCACAAGGAAATTCTATCAAAGTTAAAACAAATCCTTTTCATCCATATTTAATGCCTACTTTTTCAGGTGGAACACCTCCAAATTTAAGGACCACAATGCCATAAAACACAACTTTACCTAATAAGTGTAGACCTAGAACCCCCAACTTTGAGAGACATGTACAACTGAAGATCCTATGGTAAGCAGTGTGAGCAGAGAGTCATGGTCACTGAGTTGAGCAAGAGAAATAGTTTGGTATGACAACCTTACTTGTGATAGGTCTAGCTAGCAGACTACCAAACTACATGGTAATGGCATTCAAAATGTGAAAATTCCCATTTCACTTGGAAATAAGATGGTACAGAAAGGTATAGATGAAAGGAGATATCTATCTATGGTAAAGAAATCAAATAGTTCTATCAATTCCACCTTGCAACTCTAATAGACATTGAATTAAATTTCATCTTAATACAGGGCTTTGGGAGGACACTCTCAAAGCCAACCTTCATTATGGCTTTGAAACACATGGTAAGTATTGACTCAACAACCTTATTTGCATAATTTTTTCTAGCATGGACCTTAATGTCATAACCTTCTTTTGCCTAAAATTAATGCAAATTTCCTTGCAATTTGGCTTGCAACTTTCATAATTCATGCTCACGGAACATGATTGTGTTGCAATTGTGATAACATCTGCTGTATGCAGAAGATTTAATAAAAAATGATCGAAAATGACATTTTTGCTCTATTTTTTTCAAGATTTAAGGAAAATTACACCAAGTAGCTTCCAGCCTCATATGACCATCATGTCAAACTCATCTCAGGATATTGTCCAAGTAAGAGCCACCAAAAGCAAGCAATCTAGTATACATGACTCTCCAATTTCAATTAGCAGGAATGACAGTTCTAATTATGGTGCAAACATTGCTCCAGATCCTCAATGGGGTATGTTTGATGACAATAATTTGGGGAGTGAGAGAGGGAGATGGTAGGAGAAAAAATTCAAGGAATCCACGGGAAATTGAAAAATATATAACTAATAAGGTTTTGAATAAGATCAAACTAAAATTCCACAAGATAGGAAATAATTTGTGCCATTGAGTTGCTACCCGGATAATAGATGACATCTAGCATAATACTGTACACATTTTGTGCTTAACATCATGAATATTGTTAGTAATGGGTAGTTAGTGTGCATCAATTTCAGTGTTCAATCATCATGAGGATCATGACATCATGTCCTACCATAGCCTTTTTCCTATTCATTTCTATAGTTCTAATGCGATGGATGTTCTATGGAAGAATGTTTGAACATGATGAATCCTAGTTTCAATGTTGAAAGTTTTTTTCTAATTCATTTTCAATATAAAATGCTTCCTTTAACTATCAATAAAATATATTACATGTTAGTAATGTTACACAAAATGGTTCCCAGTTGCGAAGTCTCAACAATTGAAAAAAGTCATGTGAAAATCCCTTGTACCTATAAAAAGTTGCCCAACAACATAAAGCCTATCAAAATTGACACACGGACATAAATTTTAGAAGCAAAATTTCTTTAAATCTGCTTGAAATAAGAGGGGGAAAAACCAAAATTCTTTCCATAAAGGCACAAAAGCAGTTTTCATAGATTTCCAAACAATTCACTAACTATCATGATGAAACTTGCAATTAAAGTCCGGTACCTTATTTGTCATTAGGAATGGACCACAACCATTATTATTTCCCTAAAAAATTGTGATAATGTAAATTCAAACATCATTAACATGATAAAAATATTTGGTTGGCTTCTTATTCTTTGAAATAATGAGGAAAATTGTTAACAACTTATCAATCTAGGGTAGTGGTGGAGGACTGCATGGACTAGCTATGGTGATTCTCGCCTTTAGCAATCAACAAAATTAGATTCATGACTTGGCCTTCTACTAGAATTTTGTGATTCCATAGAGAAAGCAGCTCGGGAGTATGAGAACCAATAAATTGTTTCCTGCTCATAGTGCAAAGAGATCCCCTAAATATTCTTGCAATTGGCATAGATATTGCACATCCTACTAACTTTTGCATTTGAAAAAAAAATTGCATCTAAATAATGAAGTCTTGCATATCTAGTTTATTTTTTTTCCGAAATAAAAATTTGACCATCTTAGCCATTGTTAAAATCTAAACAAGAATTATTTCTTCTCTTACACACTTGAGAAATAGAATTCCAGCTCTAATAATCTATTTAGGTCTATGGAAGTTAATGGCCTAAGACACTTTGTAACCTAAGAGAGAAACCTGTTAGGAAATGGGTGAAGTTGGTATTACACACCCAATTGGATAACCTCGAGGAGAAAACATTTCTCCCACTTTATTTGTTGGCATAACCTAGTAAGTGTTATTCACTAGCATGTATTTTGTAAAGGCCTTGACCTAGTTCCAATTCAACTCCATCCACCAATTTGTAGAGGATTCCAAGCCTAACTTCATGAAAATTAAGTTTGAGATGATCACATTGACCTACTTGATGACATGTCTATGAAGATTAACTACCTTGAACTATTTTTCTGCGTAGGGAAAGAGACACATTCCCATGTCTGAGCATGAAAACGTTATTTGATATTGTTAATGCCTCTAGTGTTTACTTCTACAATTTCTATAGGCAGAGTCTGTAAAAGGCCAGGTAGCCTCTAGATCTCATCTTTTATGAAAGGTGACATATCTAGTAAATGCCCCTACAGTCAATCTCTGGAATGGATCTAAATAGAAGTTCTTCATTTTAATATCCATAAAACACAACAACTTTAAGGTAAACTATGTACATGTGTCATTTCTCCTACAAACTAAAGTGTATAAGTGGTAAATTTTATACCAAGTGTGCTCCCACCATGTAAAGCGCAATTTGGTGAACTTATCAGCATAGGGAAAGAGACACATTCCCATGTCTGAGCATGAAAACTTTCTTTGATATTGTTAATGCCTCTAGTGTTTACTTCTACAAGTTCTATAGGCAGAGTCTGTAAAGGGCTAGGTAGCCTCTGAATCTCATCTTTTATGAAAGGTGACATATCTAGTAAATGCCCCTACAGTCAATCTCTGGAATGGATCTAAATAAAAGTTTTTCATTTTAATATCCATAAAACACAACAACTGTAAGGTAAACTATGTACATGTGTCATTTCTCCCACAAACTAAAGTGTATAAGTGGTAAATTTTATACCAAGTGTGCTCCCACCATGTAAAGCGCAATTTGGTGAACTTATCATTTTTATAATTTCTTTTTTTCTTAAATTGAGTTTCACACATCAATTATTGCTTTGAAAGTTGTGTTCTACATAATTTTTGTACACTAAATTACAAATTGATTTTCTGAAATCTATTTTGTGTAAATGTCCACCAATAGATATATATATCATGGAGCGACGAAGATCAGTTGAATCCCATATGGAGGTTCAGGGATTGGGGGATGTTCATGATATTTAAATATAATCTTAAATCTCCATACATGTGTGTACATATGGAATTGATTTTTTATTAACTTTGTGAGTTAAATTAGTTGTTAATAAGTTTCATTTTTTAATTTTGAGGAGGTAAGAGGAGAAGGGTTTCTACTCCATCCATGGAGTGTGCCCATGGTTCAACCAGTCATGGTATGGTTCACGCAATTTAATCAATGAATATGTATATATATTTATATGTACACATGAATGTATTTTTCAATTGATTATAAATTCATATTTGTTTATGAAGCTTCTCTCTCGTCTCGAGAGGTTGGTGGTGGTTCAAATCCACCTAGAGGGCCATCAGTGAGTGATAGCAGGTTGCATGAAGGGGGTGATATTTATTCCTCTAAAGGCCAATCAACAGCTGCTGGTTCTCAACAGGGTCATTTTGGGTCTGGTTCTCAGCAAGGTCGTTTTGGGTCTGGTTCTCAGCAGGGTCATGTTGGAGAAGATGCTAACCAACAACGTCAAGGTTGCCATTAATTTAAATATTTTTTTCATTAAATTTGTACAAAAATTTTTACATGTGTTTTTTATAATATACGAAATTTTATATATATTGATGCAGAGGCCGAAAATGTTCCAAATAGTGGTCAAAATAGACGCAGGGCAGACCGCTACATTCAAGAAGAGGGTTGTCTACCCAGCAAAACTTATCCGGCCGACATTACTGATATACCATGGGAACCAACATGGCGCAATGCACCATACAAAGGTGTGAAAGAATTTATGCAAAATTGCAAAGATATCTCGTGGCTTTGTCTCTACCTGTTGAGAGTTGACAAAGCCTTGAAATAGTTACACATTCATTGGGAGAAATTGTAAATGTGTACAGAACTCTTGGGCCAAAGACTGATACATTTGTAGAAGTGATGAGAAAGAGAAAGGAAACAGTAATGGGTCCAGATAAATGGGAGGATGTAAAACAAAAAGTTACAAAAGAAGTGGCCAAGTCAATGTTTAATTTCAAGGAAGCGCCAAAAAGAAAAATGTTGAAGGTGCAATATTTCAAGCACCCAAACATAGCTCGTTATTTGTATGATAGGCACCTTACGGCCTATGGAAGGCTCCCATGGAATGACGAGGTTCCTGTTTATTTTGCACAAATGTTTTATGCAGAAATTTTTTTGGGTATGAAACCCAACTACAATGACCTTCCGTCATAATTTTTTGGCTCGGGGAAAGGTCGATTATATGACCGTAAGGGCGCTAAGCGAGATGTGGAGTTGCCTCACCCTGAACCGCCATTGGTGAGTCGACATTTTCGGGTCGAAAATCTGCGGTCAGAGATGGATGCGACTTCTCAAATAAGTCAAGAAGCAAGGGATCTTCTGATCGACAATGTTTACAGCGGATTGGGTGGAGTCGATGTTTGTTTAAATCAAAAAAGAGCATGTGAAAATGCATGTGCCAATTTTGTGTATTGTACAGATGAAAAGATTGACAACATGAATGTTGAAGATCTCTGAATATATGCAAAAAATTGTCGCAATGGTTTGCAAGACCTAATTCTTCATGAGGAAGAGGGCACTGGAACGATATGTGTTAATGACCTTAGGGTTTGAAATTATTTTTAACATACATATACAT
Source organism: Pinus albicaulis (assembly GCA_034641835.2). Lineage (NCBI taxonomy): Eukaryota > Viridiplantae > Streptophyta > Pinopsida > Pinales > Pinaceae > Pinus > Pinus albicaulis. The sequence goes on from CM076578.1 coordinate 1,587,250,014, forward strand.
GTGTACAATTTGTAAAAAATACATGTGTATGTGCATGTATACATTTATTTGTATGTACATTAATCTAACAAAAATGTATGATTATATGTTAAAACACCATTTTCAGTTATCACACATGATGCGTGATGAAAATGTTAATATCACGTTCGGGACCTCTAGTTCAAACAATGCAGATGGGTCTGACCATCAAGATATGTTGGCAAATGTTAGTGTTTTTTAAGTGATTTAAAAATAAATAATTGTGCACACATGTACATGTATGTATATATAATTTGATCAAATGTTTTAATAGATACCGATTCCGTCCGATGTTTTTGGGATGGCGGCACCTTCTTCTTCCTTGGGATATGTACCTTCTACTTCCTTGGGAGATGAGCCATAAGTATGGACAATTTTTCACAATTTTTAAATTTATGTTTAAAATATATATATATATATATATATATATATATATATATATATATATATATTCCACCTCAAAAAGTGTTGGAAATGATTGTCATTGATGGAAAAGGAGGTAGCAGATGCAAAAACAGGAACAGTTACAAGGAGACAAAGACAGTCAATGGAGGCAGCAAAGAGGAAATGAATACAAAATAACAAACATGAAGCAGAGGCAGTTGTGTAAGAAAACTAAGTTGTGTATGAAGAAGGATTGGTTTCAGTATTATATGGATATTGTTGATACAAGAATTCTATGTGAAAGAGCTATGATATATAACCATCTATGCATTAATGACTTAATTGCATATGTGTATCCTTGGTGTGTCGAATAAATAAACTCTGTGGTGAGGGTTTTGTGGAGTTCTACAGAAAAATGAAGAAAAATCCTTGAAGATCTGCTTGTATGTTCAATAATGAGAATGTGTTCCTGATGAAAGGCTTCGCCTCTATCTTTAGTAATCTGAATATAAGTCTAACTGGATGCTCCGTGCTCCAGAGTCCAAACTGTATGTGCTTGTGGGGAGGATATACAAACCCTGTGAAGAAAATTTCGTATGAATGAGACCCTGTACCAGAGTATTTATAAGAAATGCATAATAAACCTCTGCATAAGAATAAACGAAACCGTGTTATGTATGGTAGAACTCTGCATCAGAATATAAAAGAACCGTTTATAACAAAAAACCATGTTGAAATACGCAGTATGAATGAAGGCGGAACCATAATAGTAACAAATATATCTATATATATATATATATATATAATTGAAATCGTTGGAGAACGGAACCTAGAGTGGAGAACGAAACCTTGCAAGAGGAACAGTGAAGTGGTTTAGCGTGAACAGTAAAAGCCGTAAGTATATTTCATCGCACCGCCTATCGACCATAAGTGGTATTGCCCGGAGGAGCAACGATTCCATTGATTGATCAACACGTGACCTCGACCGACATACCAAAATTGTCGTTTAACGTGCGCCCTCAAGCATTAACTATCGTACCAGGACACGGAGCGAAATAGACAGGAGCCGTCGATCTGGTGGGCCGACATCTAACGGTGATCGCTTGTTGAACCCGCACGAAGGTTAATAAAGGAGTCCGGAGGTTAAGCCAGGTACAGTGGGCGCGTTTGACTGGTCTTTGACTGTATTGTGGGCCCGAGGCGGAGTCATACAAAATGAATTGGTTTATTTATGTTTTTCGATGTATTATAGTCTTAATATAAGGTTCGACGGAATATGTTAAAAGAGTTATAACCGCGTTTCCAAGGTTCGGAGATAATACATAAGTCGGAGATATTTGTAATGCATTCGGGTTATTAATATAAGGCAACAACCTTGGTTATAATGTTTGACAATAGAGTTGAAACTCGTAAATATATTACATATTACCACGGGTCTTGACATTTTATCAATTACAATATAGTTTAAATATGTGAATGACGGGTTATCCGTGTGAATGAATTGCAGATATTATATACACTGGGATAGTGAACAGGTGATTAAACACAGAGATGAAAGTTCGTGAACAAGAAAAATACAGGGATTCAAAAGAGCGGTGAACAGGTGAAATGTACAGATGATAGTAAACAAAGAAGATGTAGAACAACTTCTTAACTGCAGTAGAAAAAGAAAAAATCTAGTAAAGCCAAAGTTCAGAAGAGGATCTGAGTGATATTGAAATATGTAATTAAGAATGTGAATGTAAATGATGTAATTATTTTTATTGTTTGTGATGCAAAGGCAAGTATCCTAAAGAAAAGACAAAATCCCACTGTAGCATGGAAATTTGTACATATTGCTATAATTTTAAAATGAGTTGGATAAATGAAAAGGCAGAAGACAAAAAGTCAGGACTACTCACTTCAAATTCTCTGAGGAATGTAAAGAGTCATGTAATGAACTCTATATATAATATCACATTGATATGCACAAGGAGAGGTTAGAGAGTGAGAGAGAGCAAATATTGAGAATGCAGAATATAGAAGAATAAGGCAGAGAAGATTAAGAGAAGGAGAGCAGAAAGAGAAGCTACAGAACAGAGTTGATAGTTGAAGTAAATCAGCAAACATTCAGTTTAATAAATTGAAGGGAGTTGGTGCTTCCTTGCAAGTTGTAGCTTGCAGAATTGAGGTAGGAGCCTCTTGTAGGCTGGTGCCTGCAGAAAAACAGTGGTGAGAGGGAGTTGGAGCTTGCCTTTGCATCACAACAACAATAAGATGTGGTTTTCTCCCTTTATGGGTTTCCACTTATATCTGGTGTCTCTGGGCATGATATTTATGTATTGATCTGATATGTATCATCTAATTAATACATGTTGTTCTCCTATTAAGTCTACTGCTATATTAAACTAATACTTGCTGCTTACATTCTAAGATTACTCACACATTAAATTGGATATGAAATGAAGATGTCAATAAGTTTAATGAAAAATGTTAAAAGATCAGGAATGTATTAAACTGATTCACCCCCCCCCCTCTCAGTTTAATTAAAGGTTCAACAATTGGTATCAGAGCAGGTTCCTTGTGTATCAGTCTAACAACTGAAAGGAGATCCTAAGTCCCCTAGATGGCTAGTCAAGAAGGAAGCTCAACCAATAAAGCACCTTTCTTCACTGGTGCTAATTATGCCTTCTGGAAAATCAGGATGAGAGCATACATAATGTCTTTAGGATTAGAAGTTTGGGATGTTGTGGAATTTGGATACTCCACAAAGTCAACTGATTCAGAGAAAGAAGCTAAACAAAACTTTGTAGCTAATGCAAAAGCAATGAATTCAATCTTAAATGGACTATGTGAAGCTGATTTTATTAAATTAATGCACAGCAAGACTGCCAAAGATATGTGGGATACTCTAGAGAATATCCATGAGGGAAATAAAAAGGTAAAGACTGCCAAACTTCAAGTATATAGAGCCCAGTTTGAAAATTTTAAAATGAATGATGATGAAGAGGTTGGAAGCTTCTTCTTAAAAGTTTCAGAAATTGTTAATAATATGAAAGCTCTTGGAGAAACCATGCCAGAAAGTATAATTGTTCAAAAGATTCTAAAATCTCTTCCATCCTGATTTAATCCCAAGGTGTCTGCTATAGAAGAAACAACCGATTGGGAGACCTTGACCATGAACCAACTACTTGGAAATCTAACAGCATATGAGATGAGGCTTCCACAGAAGAAACCAAGTACGAGGGAGGCAGCTTTTAAAACAGAAAAGAAGAAAGAAGAAAAGGAAGACATATGCTCTTGCTCTAATGAAGAAGAGGCTAAATTTGTCAAGAAACTAGATAGAGGCTCAAGTAGATACAAAGGCAAACTACCCTTCAAATGCTTTAACTGTGGAAGAGTTGGACATTATGCTGCTAAGTGTCCTCACAAGAAACTAAGGAATTAGGCTCAAGAATTAGAGAAAAATACATCAAAAAACTGGCAGAAAGGAAAGAAATTCAGCAGAAAATCCTTCTATGCTCAACAAGACAGCAGTACATCTGAAGACTCAGATGAATCCTCAGGAGAAGAAGGAACCTCTGAATTTTTACTGATGGCCATAGAAGATATTGAAGGACTCTTGCTAGAAGAAGAAGAAGATGGGGAAGTCGACCTTAAGGGGGAGCTAAGAAGTGCTTTGGAGGAGATTGACAGACTCAAACTAAAATGCATAAAACAAAAAGAGATTCTCCTCAAATGTGTGAAAGAAGAACAAAATTTAGAAGTCCTCATGCAGCTGAAGGTAAAGCTTGAAGAATCCAAGAAGATTCAAGATATGTTACTTCAACAAATCAAGGATAAAACTCGAGAACAAGAGAAGCTGGAAGAAGAAATTGTATGTCTGAGTAAGAAATTAGAAAGTTCCCAACAGAAAGTGTCTATATACCCTTCTCAAATGACAAGCTCTGGTAAGTTGAATGAAATCTTGGATGCTCAAAGATCTCCTCTAATAAAAACTGGGATAGGCTATGATGGAGAATCAAGTAAAGGAAAAGAAAAAGAAAACAAAAATATAATTTTTGTGAAAGCAAAGAAGGCTGATGAAGCATCTCAAATAATTCCTACAAAAGAAGAAGCATGTAAGGAGGAAGACAGAACCCAGAAGAATCCTCGAATAACAAAGAATGAAAGAAATACTCAGACAACAGAAAAAGGTTCATATAATCCTGATTTTGTCAAATTTTCAAACCATCAAAGGAGATCCTTCCCTCCTATGAAGAATGCCACCTGCTATGTCTGCCACAAGATGGGACACATTGCTGCCTACTGTCATGCAAGGAGGAGTAATTCAAACCAGCTAAAGATGCAAACAGCAAAGAGACTGTCTCAAATAAACAACTGGAGAATACAACCTCACATCAGGTATGCAAGTTGCTTCTATGGTTACTGTTTTTATTGTAAATAATTTGGCCATAAAATCATTGAGTGTAGAAATTATGGACAAAGATTGATTTTCAACACTTCAAGGACGTTTATGAATCAAAGAAAGTCTGCTCATACTCACAATTCTGCAAAAACTATGATCAAATGCTTTATGTGCAATCAAGCTGGACATATGCCTTCCAAATGTCCTCTAAAAGGATTCAATTCATCACCTCACAAAAGATATCAAACAGAAGTATGCCTCCAGTGGAAAAAGAAGGAGAATAAGTGTGACCTGGCTCTAACTGATCAAGATCTGAAAAGCCAGTGGCTGCTCTAAACACATGACAGGAGACAAAAGTAAGTTCATTACTCTTGATGAAAAGAAATCTGGTAATGTTACTTTTGGCAATGATAAGTCAGGAAAGATCAGAGGAAAGGGTTCAGTCAGCATGGATAATGGCAGAGGAAAGGCCCAAGATGTACTATTTGTAGATGGGCTGAAAGAAAATTTATTAAGTGTCAGTCAGATGTGTGACAAAGGCTGTGAAGTTCTCTTTAGAGCACAAGATTGTGAAGTCAGATCAAGCACAACAGGAAAGACTCTGCTCAAAGGTGTTCGAACAGAGAGTAATGTTTACATAGTAAAAGAGGAGGATGAAACCTGCCATCTTAGCAAACTTGAGGAGTCATGGTTATGGCATAGGAGACTGGGACATCTTAGCTTAGACCATATCATCAGATTGAGCAATAAGAAAGCTGTCAGAGATATCCCAAAAATAAAAAGGCCTTCAAATACCATATGCAAATCTTGTCAATTGGGGAAACAGACTCGCACATCCTTTAAATCTAAAGATGAGCTATCAACAAGAAGACCACTTCAGCTTGTACACATGGATCTGTGCAGACCTGCTAGAACTAAGAAACCCAGTGGAGAATCCTACTTCATGCTGATAATAGATGATTTCTCCATAATGACATGGGTTGCTTTTCTCAAGAACAAATCAGAAGCACTGGACAAATTTAAGATATTCAAAGCATTAGCAGAAAATAAAACAGGATGCAAACTAAAATGTATCAGATCAGACAAAGGAGGAGAGTTTACAGATTATGACTTTGCTGACCTATGCAATGAGCATGGCATAAAACAACAATTAACTATTGCAGGAACACCTCAGCAGAATGGAGTAGCAGAAAGAAAAAACAAATCTGTTCAACAAATTTCCAGAGCCATGATGCAAGAGAATAATATTGCTCAAACCTTCTCGGCAGAAGCAGTGCACACAACAGTACATATCCTTAATAAAGATCACTTAAGGCCAAGCAGTGACAAGACTCCCTATGAACTATGGCATGGAAAGCCTGCTTCAATCAAACATTTCAGAATCTTTGGAAGCAAATGTTACATAAAGAATAATGATGAAAACCTTGGGAAATTTGATGCAAGAGCAGATGAAGGGATTTTTCTAGGATATTCTTCCAAAAGTAAAGGGTACAGGTGCTATAACAAGACTCTTTGGAAAATAGTTGAAAGTATTGATGTGAGATTTGATGAAGAACTTCCAAACAATACAAGAGATACAGACTGTTACATTCCATCAGAAAATCATGAAGAAGAGGACCAAGATGATGATGAAACAAGAAAAACATCAGAAGATGCTGGACTGAACTCAAAAACCTCCTCAAGATACACTCAAAAGAACCATCCAGAAGAACAAATCATAGGAGACAAGAGTGTAGGAGTGCAAACAAGAAGACAGCTAACTGAACAGACAGAAGAAGTATACATAGCAATGTTATCACAAATAGAGCCAAAGAAGTTTTAAGAAGCCAACAAGGACAAGTATTGGGTAAAATCAATGAATGAATAATTGGACCAAATTGAGAAGAACAATACCTGGGAACTAGTTCCTAGACCAATTGAGAAGAATATCATTGGTTCAAAATGAGTATTCAAAAACAAAATGAATGATCAAGGACAAGTAATCAGGAATAAAGCAAGGCTGGTCTGCAAAGGATACTCACAAATTGAAGGACTTGATTATGAAGAAACATTTGCCCCTGTAGCCAGAATGGAAGCTATCAGAATGTTTCTGGCATTTGTATGCTATAAAAACTTCAAAGTATATCAAATGGATGTAAAATCTGCATTTTTGAATGGAGACTTAGAAGAAGAAGTCTACATGGAACAACCAGAATGCTTCTCATTGACAGACAAAGAAGACTATGTGTGCAGACTGAAGAAGGCCCTATATGGACTGAAACAAGCTCCTCGTGCTTGGTACTCAAGACTGGATAAATATTTGCAAAAACAAGGCTTTAAGAGAGGTGGAGTAGATAGCAATCTATACATAAAATCCCATGAAAATGAACTCCTAATTGTTGTAGTATATGTTGATGACATCATGTTTGGAAGCAACAGAGATGAACTAGCAAAAGGGATTGTTGATGAGATGAAAACAGAGTTTGAAATGTATATGATTGGAGAGCTCAGTTTCTACTTGGGACTGCAAATTCAGCAAAAGAACATAGGTACATTCATCTCACAAGAAAAGTACTTAAAGGAAATGCTGAAAAAGTTCAAAATGGAGGACTGCAAACCTGTGTCAACTCCCATGACCACAGGTTGCAAGCTGTGTGCTAATGATGGGTCTACTGATATAGATCAAAAACTTTACAGATCCATGATAGGAAGCCTGTTGTATCTGACAGCATCAAGACCAGACATCATGATAGCAGTAGGACTAGTGGCAAGATATCAAGTAGCACCTAAACAAAACCATCTTCTGGCAGTCAAAAGAATATTCAAATATCTACAAGGAACAACACAGTATGGACTTTGGTATCCAAAAGCCAAAAAATTCATTTTATCAGCATACACAGATGCAGATTGGGCCAGCTGTGTGGATGATAGGAAAAGTACAAGTGGAGGTGCTTTCTATCTAGGAGAAAGTCTGGTGGCATGGTTAAGCAAGAAACAAACATCCATCTCTCTGTCTACAACAAAAGCAAAATATATAGCAGCAGCAGCATGTTGTACACAAGTCATGTGGATGAAGCAAACTCTTCAAGACATGAAGGTAAGCATTGATGAACCTATCTCAATCAAATGTGATAATACAAGTGCTATAAGTATATCTAAAAATCCTGTACATCACTCAAAAACTAAACATATTCCAATCAAGTATCATTTCCTCCGAGAAAAAGTGGCTCAGAAGACAGTAAAGCTGGAGTATGTACCAACGAAAGAATAGACAGCTGATATATTTACCAAACCTCTTGCTAGAGAACCATTTCAATATTTGAGAGATAAACTAGGGGTAGTATCTGCAGATGCTACTCTCTGATATAAAGAGAAAGCACAATCTCAGGGGGAGAACAAAAAACGAAAATATCATTCTCAGGGGGAGATCAACCAGCAAGGAAAGCATGAATCAGGTCCTCAGGATCAAAGGATAAAGGAAAAAGAACACCAATTTACTATCCTAGAGTTATCTACATTATTCAAGCATCAAAAGGTCAATTACAGAGCAAAAGGATCAGTATTGTGTTCTGAAACATTATATTAAGAATCTGAAACATAAAAGACAAGTAGTGATTATCATTTGAAGCCTCTCAGCATTTTTAGTTGCTGAATACAATCATACATCTCAAAGTATTCTCTCAACAAGTCTTATACATCACTATGGAGCAGCATGGTACAAAATCAACAGAAGAGGGTCTAAACATAACTCAGAGAGAGGAAATGCAGAATGCAAACTAGGAAATGAGCAACCCTTTTGCCATTGATGACAAATGGGGAGGAAAAGAAAAAAGGGGACTTCTAATAGGCAAGTAGAAGAAGCAGAGGATTATTGGTGGGAGTGTTGACATCAATTCCAAAGGGGGAGACTGTTGGAAATGATTTTCATTGATGGCAAAGGAGGTAGCAGATGCAAAAATAGGAACAGTTACAAGGAGACAAAGACAGTCAATGGAGGCAGCAAAGAGGAAATGAATACAAAATAACAAACATGAAGCAGAGGTAGTTGTGTAAGAAAAATAAGTTGTGTATGAAGAAGGATTGGTTTCAGTATTATATGGATATTGTTGATACAAGAATTATATGTGAAAGAGCTATGATATATAACCATATATGCATTAATGACTTACTTTCATATGTGTATCCTTGGTGTGTCGAATAAATAAACTCTGTGGTGAGGGTTTTGTGGAGTTCTACAGAAAAATGAAGAAAATTCCTTGAAGATCTGCTTGTATGTTCAGTAATGAGAATGTGTTCCTGATGAAAGGCTTCGCCTCTGTCTTTAGTAATCTGAATAGAAGTCTAACTGGATGCTCCGTGCTCCAGAGTCCAAACTGTATGTGCTTGTGGGGAGGATATACAAACCCTTTGACGAAAATTCCGTATGAATGAGACCCTGTACCAGAGTATTTATAAGAAATGCATAATAAACCTCTGCATAAGAATAAACGAAACCGTGTTATGTATGGTGGAACTCTGCATCAGAATATAAAAGAACCGTTTATAACAACAAACCGTGTTGAAATACGCAGTATGAATGAAGGCGGAACCATAATAGTAACAAATATATATATATAATTGAAATCGTTGGAGAACAGAACCCAGAGTAAAATTTTGGATCGGAACCTGGAGTGGAGAACGAAACCTTGCAAGAGGAACAGCGAAGTGGTTTAGCGTGAACAGTAAAAGACGTAAGTAGATTTCATCGCACCGCCTATCGACCATAAGTGGTATTTCCCGGAGGAGGAGCGATTCCATTGATTGATCAACATGTGTCCTCGACCGAAATACCAAAACCGTCGTTTAACGTGCGCCCTCGCGCATTAACTATCGTACCAGGACACAGAGTGAAATAGATAGGAGTCGTCGATCTGGTGGGCCGACATCTAACGGTGATCGCTTGTTGAACCCGCACGAAGGTTAATAAAGGAGTCCGGAGGTTAAGCCAGGTACAGTGGGCGCGTTTGACTGGTCTTTGACTGTATTGTGGGCCCGGGGTGGAGTCATACAAAATGAATTGGTTTATTTATGTTTTTCGATGTATTATAGTCTTAATATAAGGTTCGACGGAATATGTTAAAAGAGTTATAACCGCGTTTCCAAGGTTCGTAGATAATACATAAGTCAGAGATATGTGTAATGCATTCGGGTTATTAATATAAGGCGACAACCTTGGTTATAATGTTTGACAATAGAGTTGAAACTCGTAAATATATTACATATTACCACGGGTCTTGACATTTGATCAATTACAATATAGTTTAAATATGCGAATGACGAGTTATCCGTGTGAACGAATTGCAGATATTATATACACTGGGATAGTGAACAGGTGATTAAACACAGAGATGAAATTTCGTGAACAAGAAAAACACAGGAATTCAAAAGAGCAGTGAACATGTGAAATGTACAGATGACAGTAAACAAAGAAGATGCAGAACAACTTCTTAACTGCAGTAAAAAAAGACAAAATCTAGTAAAGCCAAAGTTCAGAAGAGGAGCTGAGTGATATTGAAATATGTAATTAAGAATGTGAATGTAAATGATGTAATTATTTTTTATTGTTTGTGATGCAAAGGCAAGTATCCTAAAGAAAAGACAAAATCCCACTATAGCATGGAAATTTGTACATATTAAGCACTTTAAAAATGAGTTGGATAAATGAAAAGGCGAAGGCAAAAATCAGACTACTCACTAAATTCCCCGAGGAATGTAAAGAGTCATGTAATGAACTCTATATATAATATCACATTGATATGCACAAGGAGAGGTTAGAGAGTGAGAGAGAGATAAATATTGAGAATGCAAGAATATGTATGAATAAGCAAGTAGAAGATTAAGAGAAGATGAGGAGAGCAAGTAAAGAGAAGGCATCGCAGGGCCGATATCCATAAATCAAAGAAACATTCCGCCACGATAAATTGGAAGGGAGTTGGTGCTTCTCGTGTTGTACTGCGAATTGAGGCAGGAGCCTCTCGTAGGTTGGTGCCCTCGCGTAAAAACAATGTTGGTATGGGCGGAGTTGGAGCTTGCCTTTGCATCACAACAATAATAAGATGTGGTTTTCTCCCTTTATGGGTTTCCACTTATATCTGGTCTCAGTGCATGATATTTATATATTGATCTGATATGTATCATTTGCTTAATACCTGCTGTTCTCATATTAAGTCTACTGCTATATTAAACTAATACTTGCTGCTTACATTCTAAGATTACTCACACATTAAATTGGATATGAAATGAAGATGTCAATAAGTTTAATGAAAAGTGTTAAAAGATCAGGAATGTATTAAACTAATTCACCCCCCCCCCCTCTCAGTTTAATTAAAGGTTCAAAAAAAAGTTCCATTAAAAATTGAGATATATATATAAAGAGAGAGAGAGAGAGAGATCAATATTTTGAGTTATTTAAAATTTTTTGAATTTAGGTTCCTATAGAAGATTTCTTTAATCTGCGGACTCTAGCAACGGAGATAGGAACATCCACAACATTTGAACAAGTTGTCTTTAGTTCCTTTTTTTAATATTATTGAAAATAAGTTTATATATGTACACGTGCATTTTCATTTGAAAGTTTTTAATATATATATATATATATATATATATATATATATATAACTCTAAATGTATATTGCATGTTTCTATCACTACGTATGTCTTTATGGAGCAATGCTAATATGCCATTATTATTACTGCCGCTTTGAACACTTATTCCACCCATTTCTACTATTCTTCATCATGTCATTTATTATAATTTATTATATAAATCCATTTTATGATGATTTATGCTTCTATGAATGAATATTATTTATTCTCCTTTACTTTCAATAAATCGATGATTATGCATGATTTTATCAACGATAGTTTTAATAACTCGCTTGTAACATTATTCACCATTTTTAGCCTCGGTATAATTTCCGCATTGAAGATTTGATCATTAAAAGTGCCAACTCGTAAATTCGTCGGAATAAGAAGTGACGGTTTTGCGGTTGAGATTTCGAGCAAAATGATTGAAGCAGAACTGAAAATCCGGAACATGGGTTTTGTCCGTACGGACCCAATTAAATTTATTCAAAAAACGGCTTGCCCTTTTACTGAGAGAAACGCAGGGTTCTTTGAGCACGATTTTCTGAGATTTGTTGTTGCGGCCGTCCTCCAAATCTCAGCTGCAAAGCCAAATTCGTCTTGCTCTTGTTGAAAGATGGATGGAAATATATCTTCTTGTTTATAAATTGGTTGGAAAAAATCCAATTTTGTAATAGAAATCATGTTGTAGTTATCTCTATTGTAACTGCTCTCTGATCTCTCTCTATTTAAATGAAAACAGAGATCAGAGATGGGGATGATTTGGGGATGAAAAATGATGGAAAAATGTTGAAGAATGATGGTGGATTATTCATGATAGGATAGAGATTGTTGCATGCTGTAATTCTCAAGCCTTTGCTGTTGTAATGATTCCACAATTTGCTGATTAATACATGATTTGGGAGTTGATGTTCATTCTTTTCCTTCTGAAGTAACCCAGCAGCGTCCGCTGGCGGCTAAGGGCCCAGCCTCTGGTGGAGTACGCTGCTGCTGCTGTGTATCATATGTTTACAATTATTGCTGTGTGATGGTTTGATTTATTTCCTATTCTTTTGAATTGCATTATTTTACAGTTTCATGTTTTTATAGTGTGTTGTTAGAATATTTTATGGAATTATTTTATTGCACAAGTTGAGATTGAATCGTGTGGCTGTTCTTTTCCATCATAACAGAGATTATTATCCTTTTCAACTTATATTGTTATGTTGTTCATTTCAAATGTAAAGCTTCGTTGTTCATTTCAGATTGTTGGTTATTCGATTCCACTAATTAGAGTTTGTTGTTCAGATTTATTAAATATGATTCGTTGTTTAATTCCTTTAATTATAAGTTTGTTGTCCATTTACTTCGCTGTTTAGTTTGGTTGATTAATTGCAAGAGTTTGCGTTTAAGGAGTTTTCCTAGTTTACTTTCAATGGCAGCTTTAGTTTAATTTCTATTTCCTTTTAATTGCTTTAAAGCAGGACTCTCAACTGTAGAGAACATTGGTTATTGCTTCCTCGTTCCTAGATTGATTGTCTTGTTCCGGTTTGATTTCAATTGCATCAATATCTAGAGGAATGAGTTATTGCTACTGTACCCTCGATTGATGGTTGTTTGAATGAATGTTTTAGTTTAGAACATTTCAGTTTCTTGCTGTTCCAATTAGATTTTGTTTCCATCTTTCATTTACTTTTGGATTTTAAGCACTATACTGCAAAACATTACTCTTGAGTAAATAGCCGCCTCAGACTGAGTACACTCTTGAAATAAAAATTCGTCCCTGGGTTGATAATTAATGTGAAGGTAATTAGGAGTTAAAAAGACCCTTTTTATCGCTCCACATTTTGGCGCCGTTGCCGGGGAGAGTGTAGCCATTTCTAAAGAGTAGTGTGAATCTGATGAGTGCCTGCTAGGAGAGAATTGGGTATTAAAAATGGAAGGTAAGAACCTGCGTACGGAGCATGTAACAGCCCTGCTCCCCCGCCCGCTTTCCGGCAGATTTGTTAATTTTTTGTGTAGAAATAGATGTTTGAATTTTTGTGTGAATGACTAGAAAAAATATAGAAATTTAAAAAAAAAAAACGAATCACATGATTTCACTCAAGTGGTGATGTAAGCACCACCCATTTCACTAACTAATTGACAGGAACATTTGAAGAAGGAGCCTCGAAGAAACACATGAAAAACATCTTATATTATTGTAAGAAATGGCTCACGTTTCTACTTTTGAATTTCCTATCAAAGATCTAGGAGAAGTGACACAAATGCACATAATTCCCCCATCTTTACCAAATTTTCATGGTTTAGCAAATGAAGATCCAGATACATTCTTATTTGAGTTCGAAATACTTTGTAGAGGATATGATTATTGTACTAATGATCAAAGATTGAAAGTCTTTCCTCTTACTCTAAAAGGAGCAGCTCTCCGATGGTTCATGAGCCTAGGTGGGAATTGCATCCAATCATGGGAGGACATGAAGAACATATTCTTGAAAAAGTACCAAGACTATTGCAAATCCAATGAAGATATTTTCGGTATGATACAAGGGGAAGATGAAATTTTGAAGGACTATGTAGATCGATTTCATTATAACCTTCAAAAATCAAAGCATAAGCATTTGGAAAAAGAGATCTTAAAAACACTCCTTCTTAAAGGAATCAAAGATGAATTTTTAGAACTCTTAAATCTGATAGGAAAAGGTGATGTTTTTCAGTTATCATATGATGATGTTTGTGAGTTGTGCAGAAGGTATTCAAGAGGAATCTCCAAGGCTGGTAAGAATTCTAGAGATGTTTGTTCTTTCTTTTCCAAATCTGCTACAAGAATAGGAGACATAAGAGCTGAAATCAATGATTTATTTGAAAATTTTAAATATGATTTTATTAGCTCTCTAAAGTCACAATTGAATGTTTTGCAGGTTCATAAAAATGAAGAATTTGATGAAGTTTGTTTCCCTCATGACCGAAAGGAGCAGCCCATAGATGGTTACTCTTCCTTATCTAGGATGGAAGTATCATATCAAAGAGGTGAGGAAGCTGCAACAAGGTCAAAACCATGGAAATCATGGCCTACAGGTATGGTTCAAAACACTTCTTCTCCATTCTCTTACTTGCATAATCCATTATGGAATACTCATGTTCTAGGGCAGCCATGTCAATCTCAATATAACCACCAATCTTATCTACAAGTTTGGCATGGTTCACCTTATGATTGCATGACTACTCTCCCTCATCTTGTAGCACAATCACATTCTCCATATTCTCCACCAGCTCTTTCACAACATCCTGCTTGCATATCAAATTTATCCACTCAACCCAACCAACCACATCATCACAATGCTCCATTCCATACACAATTTCCTGCTCAACTAATTCCACACCCTCACCACAATAAACCAATACAACATGCTTACAATGTTGAACTGCAAAATTTACCCATCCTTCCCACCCATTCTATCTCACATGCACCAATGGAGAAAACTTACAATGAGATTCAAAATGTTTCAAATTCAAAAATTGTAGAAGCTATGGAAGAAAATGAGGTTTCTTTTAGTATGCATCAACAAGTCATTTTAAAAGCTCAAGAACTTCATGATATGATGGCTATGGGAAATCAAGAAAGTAAAGGATATATTGAAGATTGGTTTCATTCCATCACTTGTTTGCAACATCACTCTATACTTCAACAATTTTTGACAACATCTTTTCAAGGGAAGTTGGCTTCTCATACCCTAATTTTTATCAACATGCATTTTTCAAATTTGGGTATGTACATATTTGAAGCCTTATTTCGAAAATGGTTCCATTGGAAGTACTCCTATACATAGTCATAGTCATATTTCAATCAAAGTAGGTTAGTGAAAAAATAAAATAAGAACATAAATAAATGCATTTTGTTTTTTTGTAAAAATAGTTGTTTTTTTGTTGCAACATGCTATCGAAATCAACATCGGTGATAAATATTTCAATTTATTTGTGTATGTAGATGAATCATAATAGAAATAATAAGTTCTACAAACACTCATTTTTCATTTTTATCACCAATTTGAAAAAATGCTTGAATATCATTTTTTTGGCTTGCGGGCTTGATGAACTTTCTGGAAAAACAGTCGGGACAGTCATGTTTTGAGGGACCAAAAGTAAATATTTTTAAAACCTGTTTCTAGCCTAGGTAGCCCTTGATGTCTACTTTCTAACCCAATTTGAATCAGTCAATTTGGATTTGAAACGAAAAAGTTAGAACCAAAACATTGACCGGATGTCTAGTGGGCAGCTCAGGAACAGAGTTGGGACAGTCCGTTTTTGGAGGCCTAAATGTTTGAATTTTTAAAACCTGTTATTATGGTAGATTCCCCTATGAATCTAGTGTACAATTCAATTGGAATCACTCATTTTCGATATCGTATGGGGAATTTATGATCAAAATACTGACTGTCTATCGTAAATCAACACCCTTAAAACTATGTCTTTCCGGCTGTTCCTTACAGTATTTGACCTATCAATTATTCTTGTCTTCAAAACCTGTTTCTATTGGAAATAAATAAATAAATCTAATTTCATTTCCAATTTGAATCATTCGAATCCGACATCAAACGAAAAAGTTACGCTTAAAACATTAACTGTTGATCTGAGCTGGGTAATTGAAAATGACTATGTTATGCAGGTTGTTCTAACTAAAATTGACATATCATATCATTGAATTTCTAAAACCTGTTGCTACTAGAGATAAACATTTGAATTAGCTCTCATTTGGCTTTGGAATCACTCAATTTCGATGAAAAACAAAGAAGTTGTGATTAAAACACTGCTGGATAGTATGGTCGACCACTGCTCTCCCGCAGGGGACAAATAAATTTTACTTTGTTATTTTCTCAATGGATTTGTTATATAGAGTAACTACTTGTTGTTTTTTGCATCATTCTTGGATTAGGGGAGCCCGATCACCTCTCTTTCTCCATGATTTAATGTTTTATTGCAGGTAGACACTCGTTTTTTTGCAGGTCCTGGGAAAATAAAGAAGGTCAATTTATGGATGAGTGATTCTTGAAAAAAAAATTAACGAAACAAAGGAATTTCATCTAAGTCATTACCCAACGGATTCATAATAGAAGAAATGAAGAATTGATTTCGATTTGAAGATTCATGTCTTGTCACTGCTGCCAAAACATTCTTCAAAAAGATCATTTTTTTACATAATATCATAGCTGTTGTAACTTAATTTACATATTGTTTTTAAATAAAATATTGTTTCTTTTCTAATTTCTCTTATATTTTGTGTTTCAGGTGTTGCTTCATTCAAAGTGTAACTCATCCTCAGCATCAATGCTGTGAACAGTGAATTTGTTTTTTTTGCATGTTTGCATTTTATGATTGTCCATTTTGCTGTTCCTTTCCGAATGGAACAACACTTCTGCACTTTCACGTTTTGCTGTTCCTTTTCGAATGGAACAGCACTTCTGCACTTTTCATTTTTGCTGTTCCTTTTCCAAAGGAACGACACTTGCGTTTCTGCTGTTCCTTTTCCAAAGGAACGACACTTTTAGTTTTTGTTGTTCCTTTTTCCAAAGGAACGACATTTGCATTTTCACATTTTTTTATGTGTATTTTTGCTTTTTGGTGTGCATTTCCTTTGCTGTTCCCTACATGGAACACCACTTTTTGAGTGTTTTTGCTGTTCCTTCAAAAGAGCAACCCTTTGGGAGTATTTTTGAGAGCAACCTTTTCTTCCTCTTGTGGGACTATTCCTAGTTCATCTCAACCACATTTTACTGATTCCCCTTTATGGTATGAAGTACACTATTTTTATAAGGACAAGAATTATGGATTCTATTGAAGTGAGTTAATATCATTCACGTTATGATCTTTAACAGGACAGCTCCTTGATGATAGATTATTTTCAAAAGGGACACAATTATTTATATACTACTTTACTGCATTGTTCTCTGTTGAACATGATATTGATTGATCATCTTAATACCATGCTGGTTCCACCCTTCTGGATTATAATCTTCTCTGTCTGTAATAAATGAGATTATGGGTATATTTTTCTATTGACATGTTCAACTTCTTCCACCATCCCCGCTCTTAAGGAGTACTGAGCCTCCCTTTTTTTATCATAAAATTGTGTAATAACAACAAAATTTTGTTCACAGATGGAGGATAGGGGGTCTCATTACGAGCCAGCCTACCATGTTCATAAGGTTGTAAGAAAGTGACATTCCCATTATGGCCACCACACCAGGGTTATGATCCATTCGATAGTCAAATTATCCTTGGAACAGGAGGTCTCATCACGAGCCGGCCTGATCACTTTTGCTACATCCCAGTGAATGGCAGTGTGGTTATCTGGTTACCACGCCAGCACACTGATCTCTTCTGTAGAACAGCACTGTAACTCTCCATTTATAAATGGAGGATCCTGGCTCATATGGGTTAAAAAGCAACCCTGCCGAGGCTATGGACGCCTGCTGGCAGCAGCGGCTCTGCTTATGGTATTGAAGTTATATCTTATCGTCAATTATTATTATAATACCCTTTTCTTATTTTTTTTCTTTTTATCAGAGAAGTTATTTCCTTAACTTTTTCCCTGTTTTGAACCTTTATGCATGAGAAATTGTTTTATGATCAATCGCATCATTTTCAGCTAGCATACTATCAGTAAAGCATCTTTTTGGCATATTGTTGTTCTTTTCTCTTTTTCATCACTTATCATCAATCCAAAGCGTCCTATCTTTTATTCATAACTATCTTTACACACTCTGCTCTCATTATAACCATAACTCTCGCTGTCCTATCATTGATGAGTGTACTTTGCTTTATTTATTGCAATATTGTTCATTCCCTTGCCTTGCTCTCAGCACAACACCTCTCATACGCTTTATGGTCATGGAATTCCTTTTCCAATTGGAGGGGGAATGTATGCATTATGGGATTGCATGCGATATGATTACTGCACTCTGCCATCACTTGTTGATTTGCCAAAATATTAGTATTTCATGTATACATAAGTTTTTCTGATTGAAATTTTTGCATGCATCTTATCTATTGCTTACACTATGGATTCAAGAACATTGTATGCAAAATAGTGCTTTGTTTACAGGAAAACAACAAGTATGGGCAGAATTCTATTCATAGCATGACCACACTATTGCACTTAACAGAAGAGGCTTGCGCACGTGAACAATTCTTCAGACATGATGTGCTTACCTGGATTCCACCTTTTGCATCACTTTTAGCACCAACTCTGCCTACATCAGCTTCAACACCTGCCAGTACATATATGTCATTCCACATTTTTGGAGGTAAAACTTGAGGTAAAATAGCATAATTTTCTGATTTATTACGAATTTAGGAGAATTTACTGAAATCCATTTTGAGCATTATTTATCATCCTTCAGTCCACATCTGTACCACTTCCCATTTTTTATTTTTTATTTTTTATTTTCAGCGGCATATCATCTTTCAGTTTGGAGGAGTGTCGCTTTCATTCATTTCTTTCTTATAACCATGTCATTCATATTCTTTATCATCCATTGCTATTCTTATTCATTCTCAACACCTCCCTTATTCCATGTTGTTTTACACCAAGCATAGAATTCAACAGATGGTAGCAACCACCTCTATTTGTTTTCTAGCATCGCATGAGGGCATGCTAATTTTTCAGAGAGGGGGAGGAATTGCTACGCATGATGGATGTTTTCTATTTTCTTTCTCATTTAAGGCACACAATTTCAGTGTAGAAATTGATTTCCATAGTATTTTTAAAACTATGAACTCAATTTTTGTGATTTTTGGAAAACACAGACGTATCATTAATACAAACCCAGACAATTTCAAGATAAATTGGTTCATAAAATTTCGGAAATCATGCACTCTCAGCTACAGTCATTTTGTTTATATCTCATGATCCATGCATCAAAACAGTCCGATTTTTGGATCATAAAGGCATTCATATATTATAAATTTACTTGCCAAATTTCAACAAAAGCTGGTTTGTAGTTTTTGAGAAAATGGTTAATGAAGTTTGTTGTTACTTATATCATATTTTGTTGCAACTTCATATATACATATAGTTGAATGTCAATATAAAAATTGTTATGCCTTCATCAAGATTACTAAAAGTGAATATTCATTAATTAAGGAAGAATTCATTTGTTCTATCCATTTCATGAGCCGAGATGAACATATTTTTTTTTATTGCTTGGTTAACACATGGGTTTTTGTCTTTGGGTTGCATGAGGACATGCAATATATTCAGTTTTCGTTGCATGAGGACATGCAACATATTGAGTGTGGGGGTATGTTGGGTTGTTAATATGCCATTATTATTATCACTTTTGAACACTTATTCCACCCATTTCTACTATTCTTCATCATGTCATTTATTATAATTTATTATATAAATCCATTTTATGATGATTTATGCTTCTATGAATGAATATTATTTATTCTACTTTATTTCTAATAAATTGATGATTATGCATGATTTTATCAATGATAGTTTTAATAAATCATTTGTAACATTATTCACCATTTTTAGCCTCCAAGATAATTTCCAGATTGAAGATTTGATCATTAAAAGTGCCAACTCAGAAATTCGCTGGAATAAGAAGTGACGGTTTTGCGGTTGATATTTCGAGCAAATGAAGCAGAATCTGGAAAATCCGGAACATGGGTTTTGTCCAGAACGGACCCAATTAACTTTAGTAAAGAACGGTTTGCCCAAATTCGGCTTTTACTGAGAGAAACGCAGGGTTCTTTGAGCACGATTTTCTGATATTTGTTGTTGCGGCCATCCTCCAAATCTCAGTTGCAAAGCCAAATTCGTCTTGCTCTTGTTGAAAGCTGGATGGAAATATATCTTCTTGTTTATCAATTGGTTGGAAAAAATCCAATTTTTTAATAGAAATCATGTTGTAGTTATCTCTATTGTAACTGCTCTCTGATCTCTCTCTATTTAAATGAAAACAGAGATCAGAGATGGGGATGATTTGAGGATGATGGGAGGATGATTTTTGGGGATTCGAACGAGGGAATTGAGGATGAATTAGAGATTCAGAATTGAGGATGGCAGAGAGAATGGATAATGGATGAGAGATTGAGAGACTTCTTGTTGTAATCCACTGTAACTTTGCTTTGATATTTTAATATAAATCTAGTTGCCATTCCATCTTTGATCCTGAAGTAACCCAGCAGCATCTGCTGGCGGCTAAGGGCCCAGCCTCTGGTGGAGTACGCTGCTGCTGCTGTGTATCATATATTTACAATTGTTGTTGTGTGATGGTTTGATTTATTTCCTATTCTTTTGAATTGCATTATTTTACAGTTTCATGTTTTTATAGTGTGCTGTTAGAATATTTTATGGAATTATTTTATTGCACAAGTTGAGATTGAATCGTGTGGCTGTTCTTTTCCATCATAACAGAGATTATTATCATTTTCAACTTATATTGTTATGATGTTCATTTCAAATGTAAAGCTTCGCTATTCATTTCAGATTGTTGGTTATTCGATTCCACTAATTAGAGTTTGCTGTTCAGATTTATTAAATATGATTCGTTGTTTAATTCCTTTAATTATAAATTTGCTGTCCATTTACTTCGCTGTTTAGTTTGGTTGATTAATTGCAAGAGTTTGCTTTTAAGGAGTTTTCCTAGTTTACTTTCAATGGCAGCTTTAGTTTAATTTCTATTTCCTTTTAATTGCTTTAAAGCAGGACTCTCAACTGTAGAGAACATTGGTTATTGCTTCCTCGTTCCTAGATTGATTGTCTTGTTCCGGTTTGATTTCAATTGCATCAATATCTAGATGAATGAGTTATTGCTACTGTACCCTCGATTGATGGTTGTTTGAGTGAATGATTTAGTTTAGAACATTTCAGTTTTTTGTTGTTCCAATTAGATTTTGTTTCCAGCTTTCATTTACTTTTGGATTTTAAGCACTATACTGCAAAACATTACTCTTGAGTAAATAGCCGCCTCAGACTGAGTACACTCTTGAAATAAAAAGTCGTCCCTGGGTTGATAATTAATGTGAAGGTAATTAGGAGTTAAAAAGACCCTTTTTATCGCTCCACATGGAGGCAGAACTTGTTCATCAAATGGAGAGGGAACCTCATGAGGTATTGCATGATTTTTTTGTTATATTTTGTTTTTTACATGAAGTTCTAGATATATATATTCTCACTCATTTTTAAAACATCAAATTTTAATGTTCAAGTACATGTGCATTGTGTATGTAGGTTTCCCATGATGGTTCACATGATAAGGTGCAGATTGAGACCCTGATAGGAAAGACGCTAGATCCATCTCTATTTGATGGACATGATTTGTAGATTTGATTTCAAGATTTAGATAGTTTTAAAATTTGTTAAACTTGATATAGTTTGATACTTGTGAGATCTACAATTTTTGGACATATTTTATTACATTGTTAATATAATTTGTTTTATTTAATTTTTGGATGGTTTTAGTACTTTTGACATGTGAATGTGAAGTAATGTTTTCATTTGAACTACATTTGGCATGTTATGTAATGACATGTGTTATAATTTGTTTTATTTTTTTAATTTAAGTTTTGGATGCTTGGAGTACATTTGGCATGTGAAATAATGTTGTGATCTATAATTTTTTGTTAAATTAAAATTTAAAAGTTTTGGATGGTTTCAATCTACATTTGGCACATGTGGTATATAATGTTAAATTTTTCTATTGGATCTAGTTGAACTATAATTGGTATGGCATGTGAAGTAACGTTGCACGATATATATAATCAAAAAGTTTTTAAAACTCAAGTTTTGAATGGTTTCAATCTACATTCCGCATGTGATATTTAATGTTTTAATGCTGCACGATATATTATCAAAAAATTTTAAAATTTTAAAGTTTTGGATGGTTTCAATCTACATTTGGCACATGTGGTATATAATGTTAAATGTTTCTATTGGATACTTGTTCACTATAATTGGCATGGCATGTCAAGTAATGTTGCACAAATCCCTTTTGGATGGTTGAAGTACATTTGGAATCTTAAGATTGCTTTTGATCTCTACATGTAGTCTTGTTTCAATGAAAAAATTTCCAATAGGAAGAACATAGCTTTTCAATGCAACTAACCATGTATTAATTGAGCTCTAATTGAAAAAAGAGTTTAAAGAAGTAGATATATGTACAAATTATCCCTTTAATTTTGATTGGAAATATAAGTCTAGTACATATATATGTTTGTTGAATTTGGTTCAATGTCGTTAATGCACTCAAATAGATAGCCTTGTTGATTTATTTACATTGTGGAAACTTTTTACCAGAAAATCCAACTAGTTTTTCATCAATGCACATAGAAAAACTACTTGGAACAATTAATTGCATTCTAGAACATATCTATCCAATACAAGTAACATTTTTCATCAATGCACATTGAACATATCTGACCATTGGACAAACAAATTTTGTACTAGATTTTCAATCAGGAATAGAGATGTGGGTCAAATCCCACCAAAAGTCGAAGAAGTGCTCCGAGTCTCTTGTCTGAAAGGAATCTTTGTACAAAAATATACTACGGATGATTTATTTACATTGTTTCCATACTTTTTCCAAAAAATCCAACTAGTTTTTCATCAATGCACATAGAAAAACTAGTTCTAGTTAATTGCATTCTAGAACATATATATTGAGTACGTAAATAATTTTTCATCAATGCACATAGTAAAACTACTTGAACAATTAATTTCATTCTAAAACATATATATATGTGTGTGTGTGTGTGTGTGTGTGTGTGTGTGTGTGTCCAATACATGTAACGTTTTTCATCAATGCACATGTATAGAAAAGCTACTTTCAGTTGATACTAGAGCACGTGCATGTACCAAAACAATTTGTACATGTGCAAACACTTGCACAAATAACATAAGAAGCTCAATTTTTAGTTGAGTACTGGAAGTTCTAAAACATATTTAATCCAAAGAGAATAGATTGTTGGACAATTCAATCAAAAAAATTCTAATGGAATTCCATCTTCAATAATCCATTCATGACCGGATTTTGACATTTTGCAGCTCTTAATTTTCGATTTTTTCTTTGATTGAATTTATATAAACTTTATGCGTGCTGCACACACCAAGTGACTATGTTGACAACTTATGGAATTAGGTTCATAGTCGTCAAAGTAAACAAAGTCTCCAATTTGATGAGTTTGTCTGAAAAAATAACCTTTCAGTATAATAGATCCTCTGTCATATTGAAATCCGTGATCATTATAGTTTTTTAATAATTTCATTTTTCGTTCAGTGCAACGCATCAAATAATACTTCACATTTTCATTGTTGTCAATAGGTGCAATTACAGCAAAAACATCTCCTGCACAATAAAACTAACTTCACAAAATTATACATATTTAAATTTATTTCTAGATCTTTAAATCATTAGAAAGTAATTCAAATGTTACCTTCTCTAACAAGATCATAAACTCGATCACCATCGGATGATATTGTAGTTTCCTCTAATTGCATTTCTTCAAACATTGCAACATATATTTTTCCCTTTGTATTTAGCTCTGTATGTTTCCAATTGTTCACATACATTTTGTTTTCACAAACGTCATTGGATTTTGTGTTGTCTATGCAAACATCACAAAAACAAGAATATTTTCTTTTATCCAATGCAAACACATTTCTGGACGACTTTTTTTGAATTGAATGCAATTTTCGAGTCCCTTTTATTGTTTCAACGTCACTTCCAATTGATGTATCTACGTCTTTGATCTCAATATGCCAGAAAACCTTTATATGGAAAATTAAAAGAAGAATTTGTAAATATGATATCAAAATGCAATCAAAGATAATCATTGCATGATAAATGTACAATGTTTAAAATTAGATTTCCAATATAAATTAAATTGAATGTACCTTCGCACTTCCCTTGATGGGTTAGTCTCATGGCTTAGAGCAGCGATGCACCATTGAACAACTTCTTTAGCATTCACAAGTCGACTTGCAGAGTGGTTCATTTGATATCTTCGAAGTGCTCGTTTTATGCATGCTCCTGCACCGTCATGTTCTCCTTTTCCATGGCCAGTCTCAAAAAAATTCCAACAATGTTTAATGCGGGTTTTCTTATGAAGAAAACACAACCAAAAGAATGATCATGCAGATTTGAATTGACCTGCGCATCCATCTAACCATATCGAATGTTCATTGAATGTTATTCCACGATTTTTCAAGGAATCATAAATTTTTCCAAAACAATGTTGTACAAAACATGTATCATGTGTACGATCGTCACTGATATAAAAGTGATATTCTTTAATGATATGTCGATTTTCACTCGTGCTTTCTATATGATCGAAATTTTGTTCAACATGTCTATATAGAATATGGACGAGCATGGAGACTTGGTCAGAATGATAGTATTCACTCTAAATTTATTTTTGTGGAACAAATGTGTAGTTTTCTACAAAATCAATCACTGACAAAATGGTCCCTGGTGGAAAAAATTCACGAGATTTTTTGAATTGCAAGTCTTTCCATCGAGTTCTATGGGAATGCTTGGTGTATTTGTAAATTTCTGCCTCAAACTTTCTCAAAAAGTCTATCAGAAAAATTTCTTCTTCTAGTAATTCAATTCTTTTAACACTATTTGCACCTTGAATCGATGTATCGATATATTGATATCTCTTCCATTTCACTTTAATGTTGGACAATGATTGATCATTTATATCAATACGATATTTGTTTTGAAATTTAGTCAAATTTCCACAATCATCGCATTTTTTACCACCAACACATTTCTTTTTGTAAAATAGTTCATTGCTTTCTCTTTCACATAGAATTTGAGATATGAATTCACGGATAGTGGGAGGAGGAGGTGAAGCCTTCCATAATGTTCTACCGAAATCAAGGAATGTGTCATAATATAACTCAAATTCCACATGATAACGGCAACAACAAGTGTCGCGTACGGTGATAGGTTTTACATACCATGGTTTTTGTTGAACAAAAGCACTGAGTGAAACATGAATTTGAAGATTCTCTTCTTTGAACTTGTTGAATAACTCTATCTGAGTGTTTTCCAAGAAAATTTTTTCATGTTCTTCGTATTGATTTCATGCTATTCTTCTTCACATCACATGCCTTGCAGTTGGCGAAACACGCGAATTGTTCTTCCAATATTCATATATTATTTTTTTAAAATTTTCTCCAAGTCTATCTTTGTATGGTTGCCTACAAATAGCTCTCCAACAAGCGAGTTCATCATTTACATCTATTTGTAGCCAAAATTTCTGATGTTTGTGAAAAAAAATTCGCGAGGTTCCCAGTGCTTGTGCCATAGATGTTACCAAACAATTCTCTTTAGTACTTGATGAAACCATTGCCATCTATATTTCTCTACGTACAATTGAAACATATTTCTCTCTATATCTCTTAATTGACTTTATAGCACTACTCATATTTTTTATCACATCTTCTTTCATTTTTTTATCTTTGGTTGATTTTCGAATACCCAGTAGTGTCGTAGCTTCTTTTAATTTCCTTAATAATAGGAGACCTTTCAACATTTGAGCCTGAACTGTCACCCGCTCATTTAAGAAATACTTTTCAAAAATGCAGTTAACACGATATTGTATAGCATGGTCAGGTTTTTTATCTCCATATGTGTGAGTGTCAACATTTTCTAACATCTCATCATCGACAATGATTTCATCTATACATATTCAAAAAAATAGTACATATTCAATAAATAACTAAATTAATAAATATATCTAAAATTTCAATAATACGTGCATGTGTTTAATATATATATATGTGTGTGTGTGTGTGTGCATACCTTGTGATTCAATTTCTTTATTTGGATTTCTTTCAATATTTTCAGCATCTTCAATCATTGGTTCAATATCTCTTTCACTTTCTCTTTCAAAATTTTGTATCTCATCATCAATGTTTTGAGGAATATCTCTGTATGTTTACATTAAACAAAATATTTTTCAAATTAGTTCATCAAATAAAAATTAAGCTTCACATTTTACACTAGGAAAATTTTAAATATATCAATAGATCATAATATTTACATTTACATGCCTGCTTCAATTTCTGCTTGAGGTTGATTTTCCTCTTCAATATTTGAGAGGGCTTCTAACTTCCTTTTGTGAGATTGTCTCGTCTCTTCTCTACGTTCCTGAAGGTCTCTTTTTCGATCATATTTTCTTGCACAAGTCCTTCTATTTCCCATGATAATAGGGTATGAAGTTCAAAAAATTTCCTTCAAAAAATTAGACAATAACTCAATTAGAAAAAACATCACAAAAGATTTAATTTTAAAAAAATTCATTTTAAATTTTTTGCAAAAAATACATACTCCAATCCAAAACACTTACTTTAAAAAATTCGAGAAAAAAATGTCTTATAAAAATGAAACGAAGCTCAAAATATTTACTTCAACTCAAAACACGTACTCTAAAAAAATTCCACTTCAAAAAATGCCTCCAACTTAAAAAAAAAAAAGGTCACTTTAAGAAATACTTCTAGAAAATGTCTTTTCGAAATTAAGCCCAACTCCATACTTTCAAAAAAAATAAAGCACAAAAAACATCCAAAAAAATGTATCACATACCTCCAAGAAATGTTCTTTGAATGTACGTCCAAGAAAATTCCTTAAGCCCAAAACAATTTTTTGCAAAATCAGGCCGCCTCCAAGAAATGGCCTCCAAGAAAATTCTTTAAACCCAAAAAAAATCTTTGCAAAATCAGTCTGCTTCCAAGAAATGCCCTTAAATCCAAACCTTGAAGAAATTTTTTTAAACCCAAACCAAGACCTTTGTAAAATCAGATGAAACATTACTTTAAGGATCCATTCCAACACATTGTCCTCAAAAACTCAACGTGTAGAGGTGCTTGGCATGCACAGTGATGATAGATATTTTTCAATGCGGAAACAAAATTTTTGACAATGACCAACGCATATATAGTATTTACAAATATATATGTGTCATCAACATCTCACATCACACGACATTCCAAAATCTAAATATGAATTTAACAATGTTACAACCCCCAACTTAGAATTTGCATAGCAACATCAGCCATTAACACAGAGAACGAATAATGATAGAGGAAAAAAATGATCAAAGGGATGAAATAGTAGAGAGTGACAAGAGTTACAGTCGAAAGAAACTAAATTTGGGTCTATGCTCTGATACCATGTCAGGCTAGGAATAAATCCAAATGAATTTATGTCTTTTCATTAATATAGAATATGACTATATACAAGGAGAGGGAGACTATTGGGCTTCATTTCCCAATGTCTCTTCGTCTTCCAATTTATTTTAGTTTTCTATTTACAATATTTACATATGATTCCTATCCCAAAGATTAGGTGTCAACACAAAGACTCCTCCAAGACCAAGTCAAACCTCTTCTTGATGATCTTGCTTCTCAAAAAGTCAACCCCAAGTCAATCTGCTTCAGAAATTCAGATTTCAGCCTCTTCTTTAGAAATTTGGTTGTTTCTTTAGGACTACAATTTTCAGCCTCTACTGCAGAAACCCTAGTTGGCACATGAGATAAAATTATGGTAAATTTTGCCTCCTTTCTCTTTCATTGAGATTATTTCTTCTTTCTTGTAAATTTGACTTGTACACTTGATATCTATTACACCAAAATTCAGCTTGATTAGAGGTCTAAAATTTTGGATTTATGACTGCAATATGTACCCTCATATCCTTGCATGTGTGGAATTATGTAACCCAAAACAACTTTCAAAACTTCGATTTTTTCTTCCTTCTATTCTCTTCTTCTTCACTCCTTCTAGGTCTCCCTTTTTCATCCCTGATCGAACTTGATGATGATCTCTTCAAATGACGTCGAGCTCTTATATATAGGTATTGTGGAAGTCAAGTAGCCCTTATGAGGCCAACTTGTCATAGCAAGGTCGGCTTGTCTCTTTGTATGCTGACTTGGTCTTGGAGGAGGACATTTGACTCTTTTGACTCCAAATAAATTTCTTTTACATGATATAAAGTGCCTAATGGGGTCTTTGATATATGCGAATGACTCAATTGACCTATTGACTTTGTGATAAACCCTAGAAGCACTTAATGGGTGCTTGAACTACAAATAAATTTACCTTGAGCATGAAACCCATGCTACAAAAATAATAATAACAATTTTTTTTTTTTAAATGGATCAAGAGTACATTTCATATTTATGAAGATCGAACGTAGATACATACTTCAACACTACCTCTTAATTAGGGAGGTATTCACAATACATACGAGGTACTTGGACATTCTCATACTGAAGAATTATCATAAGAAGAGTCAGATTGGTAAGCTATCTCCTAAGCTATATTTTTAGCTTATGTCGGTGCATCTCATCATATCAACCAATATGGTCACATAGCAAGGCCTTGACTAACAACTCTATCTCTCGACAAGATTATATAAAATATTGGGGAGACCAATGGTTTATAAACACCTTCATCATTGTCTCTCAAGGCACATACCCCATCCGGATGGTCATAGGGTATGCCCTTCTGGGACCATTCCCATATTGGATTTACACATCCTCATGGAATTTCCTCTTTGACTACTCTTGCCTATTCAATTCCATACCACATCCTCAAAGAGTATCATAATTTAGATGTTTACCCAATCCTCCATTCTTTCTTCATGACATAAATAAAAGAATGATGTTTCTATCTCTCCCTCTCAACTAGGGAGGATCTATTCATTCCTATAAAATGAATATACCCAAGCTTTCTCTTAACTAGCGACTTGTTACCAACTTCAATTATCTTCTCTTTGGTGAAGTTCATGGTACTATTGGCTACTTGTAGGGCTCCTCCTTTCTGCGTCATCATGTCATGGATGAAATCCAACTTCATCATGGATACATCATTTTCTATAACTTTTTTCGTAGGGAATCGACCATATTCTCCTTCACTTACCTTCAATGAAACATGTTTTTGAACCAACTGTCATGTCATTATTTTATTCGTCAGGAAATGACCTTCTAGTCCACATATGGATATCTTTCATACAAATATCATGATGTATAATGATACTAATAATAATTGTCCTCTCTTTCTGGTCATAATGATTATTAGAAAGAAACATTTGCAGGATTTTGTTAGAAGATTCACCTCTACCTAGAAGAAGCAAGTGTCACATAGGTGCTCTACATTCCACATAGTGTGGGGTCTACAGTTTAGAAGGATGATGGTATGATGAAAAAAATGTGCAGCATGTCAAGTTGGTTGAAGTACTTTCATATTCAAACAAGGAAAGTAAGCTACTAGAAGAAATTATAGATGACGACATGAAGGAAGAGGTATGTATATATTTGGTAATAGATAGATAACTTCATGTCATCATATAGTTGCATATAGAATGTTTAAAATTATCTATCTCATTAACATGATGAAAGAAGAAGAAACTCTTCCATATGAATGATGAATGAAGGCATGTAAACAATGTGCCTTGAACTGTTCTACATATTGACATGATATGACCTCGTAAAGAATATGAGGTGGTTGGAAATTATGGTTCCTATGATGAAGGAACTATGTATAAATAGGAAACAATATGTGAAGAAATATGAAATAAGAGTTCATTAAATATGTATCTATAGTCACGTAAGCCAAGATAAGTGATCAACATTTGATAACAAGAAGGATTAGCTATGACATATTCATGGAGAAGGTATGAATACCTTATATGTATGATGGAAAAGAAGAACCTTGGTAATGAATCTCTGGGAGATGGATTCATACATGTGTAAGATGTTGATGTTGCAAGTATTTTATGTCATGATGAAAGTACATCATAAAGAGGTAACTTTGATTTAATGTTCATTTTTTATTTTTGAGAAAGCATCTGGTTGGGTTGAAATAGGACTAGCGAAATAGGGTTGTAGAAGTTCATCAAAAGAGAGAGGAAATCACCCTCTCTTGTTGGTCAAAGTTAGCCCAAAACAGTCAATAAATGTATAGTCAAATTTGGTTAACCTTAAGTCAACCATGCAATTAAAGAGACCTGCGATCAATGTAGTTCAAAGTGCCCAAATCACCTCTGTTTTTGTGACAATAAATGTGGCCTGCTGAGACAAATATTCTCCCAAAAAATTGAAGTCAAAAGCTGCCCAGAAATTCAAAGTCAACATTGGTCAAACCCTGGTCAAACTACAAAAAAACCTCATACTTTCAGCCCTGTAATTTTCATCCTCCTTTCTTCCACACGTGTGAGAAAAAATAGTTTCCCAATAGTTGTATGAACCAATCAGATGAGGAGAGAGAAGGATGTGTGAGTTGATGAGGTGCCAAATGAGGTTTGAGCTCATCCTTATTTATACAAGTCATTGAGGATCAAAAGATATGTTTGTTGGGCTTCATAAGCCTACATGATGATGTAGCCAACCTTGACATTTTACATGTGTGGGCTTGACCCTAAATTTAGTGATATTTAGGTTGATTTTGGTCCTCTTGAAAAGAGGAATTCAATTCAATAATTATTTCCATAAAATGAGTTGTCCAAAGTGGAATTTAGCACTATTTGACAATTTTAACAAAGAAGGATCAAAGAAAATAGATTTCTCTTGAAATTTGAATGAAATGATCCTAATAAAGGTACTAACCCAAGGAAACCTAGGGAGAGAAACAATGTTTGAGCTAGGGCTTGCAATATCTTGAGATTCCACTGTCGGATTAAGCTCGAATTTGGAGGATCTATTAAGAAGACCCCAACACAGTTCTTGACCAATTTTCAAGGATTTTTTTGTATCTAGAAACAATTTTGTGTAATGCCCTAGGAAGCCTGCTAGGGTTAGGCCCTAGAAAAAGAGATTGGTGAGAAGAGTTTTCTTTTAATGATCACCTAGGACTAGACCGGTGCCTAACCTATTGAGAGAATGGAGTCTAATGAGATCAATGTTTACAGAGGCTTATACCCAACCAAGGAGTCTTCGAGTAACTTTGTATGGCTTTTGAAGATGCAAATATATCACTAGTATAATTTACACTTCTTGATGGTGTAACTGATGACTTATCAAGGAAAATCATGAATATTCATGTACCCCTAGGACAATAATTCACCATACTTCACAATAAGTGCATGAAAAATCTCTCACAAAGAAAATATTAACAACTTCACATTACCATTAGGGCAACTTCACCAACTTCATGAAATAAAATATATCATAGACCATTTCATGAGACAAAGTACAAAATAAAACAAGAAAGGAGTACTCTCAAGTATGGCGAATTTATTCCATTCATCAAACTGCAAGAAAATTGAAGTTCCAAGACAAGAATTTATCTCTTCCAAACATCTAAATTCATTAAGAAACCAATTCATCCATCAACCAGGGTAGTGAAACTCCCAGAAGAAACAAATGATCCAAATCCCAGTGATGATCAAATGAAATGATCGTCACATTAATATATATCCTCCCTAAGGGGTTCGATTTTCCTAATATAGCCTAATATTGCCCCAACTAATAAAATAATGTGCAAAATAACATTCCTTAGTGACAAACGCACCAATATAGCTCCATAATACAAAAATAAGCCTCCCAAGAGGGGAAAATAATAGATACAATAGGTCAAAGTTCCATTGAAAAGGCCTAGTGGAGTCCAATGTGTGCCATGATGAATGAATGAGCTTCAAACATATTAATACAGAGGTGGCCCCTTGATATCCAAGAAAATGACCTGTGGTACCCCCAAGTGGCTATGGGGGCACAAAACATCTTAATGGGTCCCCAAATGGATCAAACAAGCCTGTATCCCATATGTAAGAGCTGCAAGAACAATGCAAGCCATCCCATTATCTCTCATGGTGAGACATATCCTCATCTGGCCTCTAGATCAGCTTTGAATTGTGTGGTGCAAGAATGGAGCTAACTTGACAAGGTGGTCCAAGAGCATCATCATCACCCAATAGGTGGAACACGAACAAGGAATAAGTGGAACTAAAGGATCCCATGAAGTAGTAATTTTCTCTCTATTGTGGTGGAGACCCATGGCTCTCAATGCTCACCCTAAAAATTCCAATATGACCTTCACGTATCAAAGACCAAGCACATGGGACAACATATTTTTTTGTGGTGTCATATGATCACCTATGCTTAATATTAGGATAAAATCAATGAGAAATGAATTTTATTCTAAATTCAATTCTTAATCCAAATGCATCTAATCTAGCATGATAATATCATATGATCTTAGTTCTAATGAGAAAAATTAGCATGAAATGCATCCTATTCCAACATACATATTACATCATATAAGTACTAAGTGTAATCACACATTCAATGCAATTGGGACATCACGAGATCAATATAAAAATATTTTTCCCAATGATTACTTATGCAAAAAATACAAGAGAAAGGATAGGAACAATCATATGGAGGGTCTCCAAGGTGAGAGGTGGGAAGATAGAATGCCCACACATGGATGATCATAGGAGAAGAGGTAACAAAGGGATGTAATCTACTTAACAACGTAAACTTTGAAACGGGAACTATAAATTGAAAATGGGAACTCTAGCCAAAAAAACCCCAAAAAACATGAAAAACAACCCAAAAACAAAAAGGGTGTATTCCAAAATGAGGGTTTTTTTTTCACTGTAAATTTGCAACATTTTTAAAATATGGAAGTAAAACTGATTTTCATGTGCCAAAAAATGGAAAAAAACACACAATGGTTGGTGCTAGAATACCATTTTTATTTTCTAGGTACAATTTCAACTTATTCATATAAAAATAATGAGATTTTAAACACATTAAGATTCTAATAATTTTTATACATGTCATTTAACATATAATATCATGACACTAACAATCCCTAAAATTCTAATTGTTTTCAGCCATAATGTTAAAGATAAAATATATTTCACAATTTTTCACCCATAGAATTAAAAAATATTAACTTTTCAAAATATTTCAACCGTGATATTATGAACAAATTATATGACTAAAATAACCCAATGAAACATAAATTATTTCTCCAAGTTATTGTTTCATTGTCAATATTTTAGACAAATGAATTCATCCTAATTAAAACATATAATCCAAAAAACACAAAAATGACTCAACTTAAAATATCATTTTCATTGCTCAATGAAAACATCATTTATATCAATTGTCTTAGGCAATTAATCAAAATCACTGATATTTTCTTGCACAACATCAGAATTCACATCTTCAAATGAATGACTCAATGCAGATGAAGATGTTCCATATTCTTCTCTTTCATCAACAAGTGCCCCATCTGAGTCAACATGCATGCCCGCCACTTGACGTTTCAAAATTCTTGTAGATCTATGACTGGGTTAAGCAGGCTGGCATCTCAACACTATTTCTTGTGGTAGAAACCTGTTAAGAATCTCTATCGTCCTGGAGCGAAGAGTTCCTCTCTTTGTTAAATTGAAGTCATAAACATGTATGTCAACTTCCTCCAATTTTAAGAGGTCTATGCGGCGACGATTTATATTTGTACCCTTTCTTTTTCTCTTTCCGCCAATTTTTTTATCAACTACCATCTCTGGCTTGTACACACCATTGAATGGGTGTGTATTTATGGCATACCAATGTACTTCAACACATGTAACATCCTCATTTTCTGTAATCGCCTTTATAACCTTGGCAACCCAGAATGGATAGCCATGTGGATCTTCATGTGCTAAGAATACAATCATGCAATCCTCCTTAATATCCTGTATTGAAACTCTGTAAAGGTCTTCCATGGCTTCACGTTGTGCATGAGATCTTTTGGAACCAATATACATTTCTCTTTCCTCCACCTGTGTTGAATTAATAATACAATGTGATTGTTGTTGTTCAAGAATGTCTGTTTCCTCCTGTTCATTTGACACATTTTGTTGGTCTTGAAAGGATATCACTCTGATCATTGAAAAAAGACTCCCACCAAACTGAATAAGCAACATCAAAGTACTCATATGTATATCTAATGGTTTTTTTAATTTCTTCCAGGCATTCATAATAATATATATCTCTCTTTCTCCTTCGTGCATTATGAACTTCACCAACTGATTGTAATAACAATATATTTGACTCAAATATTGGATGATATAGAATGAACTTTAAAAATTCCAAACTTGATGATGGCGCCCATTCTGTAGTTGTTGAATACTTCTTGCCCCATATTAGTGTTTTCCCTCCAATTTTTTTTATACGAAATTGATGTTGGAAGCTAATGGCATTAAGTTGTTCAATGCATTTCTCTTGACCATGCGATCCAAGAATAAACCTTTGCATGTCAACAGTTTCTTCTAACACATGAAAAACAGGCACTGGCATATATGATTTATTAATACATTCAATTAATGATGGAAAGCTTCCAAAATTTTCCTCCTCAATGTTACTAAAAAACGACTGAACATCTAATCAATATGGTCGTGAGTGTGCTCAACAAGAAGGAAACCAACCTTTACCTTATGAAAAATTCTCAACTCAACAAGCATGTTTAGATATCCAAAAACAATCTGATTTGTGTTTTCACGACAAGTGTTGTCTAATTGTAGATACAAAATTTCAGGAAGATTACCACTCCAATGAGAAAGCACATCATAAATTATGGTTATTGTCAGATTTCCATCATTATGAATATTTGGAGCTGTGAAGTAAACTCTTGGCGATATTTTTCCATTGAATACCATACAACCGACCAAGTGAAACTAGATAAAATTTTCCTCTTGCAATTTTTTTGGGTGTGTGAACAAAATATGGTAGAAGTGTTTTCTTTTGGTCCAGACCATCAATTATCAAATCCAAATATTTATTTGGATAGTCATAACACTTCTTTTGATGCTTGTAAAACTTTTTCCTTTCACTTGTTTGTTGTTTGTGATGCTCTTGAATGGCTTTAACAATGGAATCTACACATAACATAAAATAAATGCATTTTCATAGTTGATCACTATACAATTTAAAATAATAGTGTTATGAATACTTACCTCATTCTTCTCCTTGAAATTTATCCCTTTTCTATTTTAGAGAAGCACAAGTACTACAAGCCCCCATCCTTGTCTTCTTAGGGATACAAACATTGTTGAATTCTCTCCTCCACATCTGCACTAAATATTGATATGTAATAAAATGACCATTTCCTTCAACTACTTCTGCATATTCCTTGTATAAGTTGTGGATTTCTCGTCTTGAGAAATTATCTGGAATATGTATTGTATCTCTATTTGGCATACACTCTCCATGTTTTGAAAATAAGTCTTACAGCCATGACATTGCAGTTTTTTCTAGTGGCCCAAACTCTCGTTTATGAAGAACTTCTGAATAATATGTAGGATCCTTTTCCAAATTATCTTGGATTCTTGATAGAAAAAAATTGGCAATTGAATGAATCATTTTGAAAGCCTTTCTACAAAGAAATAAAGACCCAATATGATAATCATAACCTACCAGTGTAGATTACATGCACCCCACTATATATGAATTCTACATGATTTTATTCATTGAAAAATAGTTCTTCCTTTTCTCTAAAGAAAATTTGAAATCCATATGTTTCAAGCAATCATTTTTACAACAGTCACTTGAAATCAGCTCACTGATAGAACTTCTTGTGAGATATACTACTCTACCCCTTGTATAACTAGAACATCTTGGATTGATATGAAAATGTCTACTCATACTCCTAGAAAAAATATTTGTTGGCAACATCTCTATCATTTCATCATTCTCTGAACAAGAATTTCCATGATCATTAGGAGGAATACTATTCTTACTATGATCATTTTCAATATAGGTAGGAAATTCACCACCATCATTGTTTGAAAAATATTCATTACCATCTTCGATGGCATGAAAATTTTCAATACCATCATATGTGGTTTTGAAATACTGAATTGGAGGATATTCTTCACCATCTTTATATTTCCCTTCATCATTGTTTCTCTCAATGTTCATAGGATTAGGACTATGTGGAAATTGTGACTCTTGATTTATTAGAAATTCTTCATCCCAACCTTCGTCACTGTTGCTCCCATATTCCATATGATTAGGAGTAAGTGGAAATTAAGAGTCTCAATTTATTGGATTTTTTTTATCATTGTTGCTCTCAAAGTCCATACAGTTAGGAGTAACTGTAAAATACGACGCTTTATTTATTGAATTTTTTTCATCCTGCCATTCATCACTATTGCTCTCATAATCCTTAGGATTAGGAGTAAGTGGCAAATGTGACTCTCTATCCACTAAAAAATTTTCATCTTGCCATTCATCACTATTTCTCTCATAATCCTTAGGATTATGAGTAAGTGGCAAATGTGTCTCTCTATCCATTGAAAAATTTTCATCTTGCCATTCATCACTATTGCTCTCATAATATTTAGGATTAGCTCTAAGTGGCAACTGTGACTCTCTATCCACTGAAAATTTGTCATCCAAACATTCATCACTATTTCTTTCATAATCCTTAGGATTAGGACTAAGTGGCAATTGTGGCTCTCTATCCACTGAAAATTTTTCATCCTACCAATCATCACTATTGCTCTCAAAGTCATTAGGATTAAGAGTAAGTGGAAAATGTGAGTTTCTAGTTTTTGGAAATTATTCATCTTGTCATTCGTCATTGTTGCTCTCATAGTCCATAGGATTAGGAATAAGTCGATATTTAGACTCTCTATTCATTTGAAAATCTTCACCAATCATTTTGTCACTACTTCTCTCGTTATATTCATCAATTTGAATAGAGTTGTTATGTGACCAAGATGTTGATGCTTCATAAAACGAAACTTCACTATCATAGGAATCCATAACACTCAAACAAGAAATGGTGAATGATGCAAATGATCTCTCT
The DNA here is from genome assembly GCA_034641835.2 of Pinus albicaulis. Taxonomy (NCBI): domain Eukaryota; kingdom Viridiplantae; phylum Streptophyta; class Pinopsida; order Pinales; family Pinaceae; genus Pinus; species Pinus albicaulis. The sequence goes on from CM076578.1 coordinate 1,587,287,205, forward strand.
TGCAATGATAATATATGGCTGAGACAATGAGAAATTCCCTCCAAATCTTTTGGCTGAAATGTTTTGCTTAAGTATGTCCCTCCAAATTTTATTTAAACGATTTGTTTGAAAATTAGTTATTAAAATGTTCTCATAATATGGACCTTAATTTTGAATTAAATTTCGTAGACATTTTCCCCTTAATAATTGTATTCAAACTAAAACAATTTTAATTAAATTATATAACTTTGACTACATTATAAATTTTATTTTTATAAAATCTATCAATGCTTTTTATCCCACATTCACCCTGTCGTAACCAATTTCGTTATTTCTGCTTTATAAGAAACGTCAATTTCACTATTCTACATGTAACGTCAAAATTTCTCGAGGTTTGTTTAAAATCTTGGAACGATTTTCTAGCGGAGAAACATTGTCAACGGGAGATTCTCACTTTTGAAAGGTTAGTTTTGTTTCTATTATTCTGAGATTAGTAAGCTGTTAAAATTAATTAAAGTCAAATTATTTATTTTCGTTAAAAATTTACCAGCTTTTTCCATTATTTATTTTAGGTAGAAAATTATTTTTTTTTGTATCTAAAAATTTAAAAAAAAATAATATGCCCATTATCGGAGGGCCCGCCCAGGTTAGCACATGGCTGATCTGGCCTAAGTGGGCACACCCACTAGCCCCCTGGGCATACAAAGGGGTTGATTCTGAGAATCTCCCCCCCTGCTTTCCCAGGGGGCCAGAGGGCACACCCACTTGGGCTAGGGCGCTGTGCTGCAGGTGACATCCGCCCGAGCCCAAGGGCACCCAAGGGCAGCCCTCGAGCTCAGGCGAATGCCCTGGGAATTGCCCCCCTGCCTCATAGGAGGCCGATTCCCAGAATCATCCCCCTGCCTGGTAGGAGGCCGATTCCCAGAATCGGTCCCTTGCCTAGGCTCGAGTGGACACCGCCCTGTGGGTGCATTCGTCCACAGCGCGACGCCGTGGGCACTGTGCTGCGGGCGGACGCGTCGACGGGGGTAGCGTCCGCCTGCAGCACAGGCGTCGTGGGCACCATGCTGTGAATCGGCCCTTTGGGCATATAATTTTATTTTTTTTATATGTTGAAGGGGCTAGGGCCAATTCTCAGAATAGGCCCTTAGGGCATATAAAAAAAAAAAAAATTATATGGCCAAAGCGCCTGTTACACTGAAATTTGTCACCATGACATTTAAGTACTCCCTTAGAAGTCCACAATATTAAAGTTCTTAAAATCAAGCCTTGAAATTGAGAGAAAATCTCATAAAAGTCTTAAAAACACTTGTACCGCACTTTCTCTTAACATCCCCAGTGGAGTCTCCATTTTGTTGGACGGATAAGTCGTTCTTGCGGACAAGACAAACCTCCCAAGTGTCTTACGGACAGCTAGCAACAAACATGACATATGCAAATTTCTTTCTCTAGATTATATGTAATTTAGAATATTCTATGATGAAGAAAGGACCTACCTATGACCCAATGCTAGTTGAATTCTTCCTTCCTGTTGCTCCAAGAAATGATCTCGAAAAACCTGCAAGCAAAGACATAGAAAAGAATCAAAAGCATCTGCAACATATACTAATTCACAAATCATAAATCCATCTTAATGATCAAGGAATTTAAGAAATGGGATAATTAATTAAATAACTTGATGATAAAACATTATACATAAGCTATTTAACTAAAAACTCATTGAGAAAAAAATATTCATTTGTATTATCTTGAAATAAGAAGAACCTTACAACCATGTCTGCCTTCCGAAATAAGGAGAGTTCCTTTTAATGTGTCAACCTCGTTAAAAAATGAAACATGTTGCCATGAGGAGAGCTCCTGTTACTATGTCAACCTCGTTAAAAAATGAAACATGTCTTCCATGAGGAAAGTTCCTTTTACTGTTTCAATCTTGTTAAAAAATGAATCAGTGGGCCAAGAGGAAAGTTCCTTTTACTGTGTCAACCTCGTTAAAAAATGATTCAGTGGCCCATGAGGATAGTTCTTTTACTATGTCAACCTCATTAAAAAATGAAACAGACCCACGAGGATAATTATTTTCCTATGTCAACCTCATTAAAAAATGAATTAGTAGGTTATGTAGGTAGATTGTAGCGAGTAGATATGAGGACAGTTCTTTTACTGTGTCAACGTCGTTAAAAAATGAAACAGACCCATGAGGACAGTTCTTTTCCTGTGTCAACCTCATTAAAAAATGAATCAGTAGGTTATGTAGGTAGATTAGAAATAGTAGTTTATGAGAATAGTTCCTTTTACTGTGTCAACCTCGTTAAAAAATGAAACAGGTCACCATGAGCATAGTTCTTTTCCTGTGTCAAGCTCATTAAAAAATGAAACAAATTCTCTCCTATTCAAGTCGAGTCTTTCATCTGATCTCGTAAATGAACCTTCATTCCATCCAGCTATTAGTAACTAGTAGTCTGCTTAGTTGAATGCAATGAAGCTTGGGGGCATGTGCTCTAGCAAGTTACGCTTGGGGGGCATTCAAACCACTCTCAAGCATAGTTTTCCTACGTTTCAAGCTTGTGTAAAAATGAAACCTATCTCAAGCAAAGTTTTCTCTGTTTCAAGATTGTGTAAAAATGAAACATATCTTGAGTCCATTTCGGTTATTATTTTCAAAACTCATTAAACTCATGAAAATCCCGAGATTAGTTTGCTATATTTCATTCTCATAAAACACATGAAAATGCCAAGTTCTTTCGGTCTTTTCCTACTCGTAAATTAAATTGAAAGTCGGCCATATGAGTACAATTTTTATCACTTTTTCTAACTCATTAAAACTTACGAAAAAGTGAAACTTATGAGTACATTTTTATCCATTTTTCGAACTCGTTAAAACTTACGAAAAAGTGAAAACTCGAGTTCTCTTTTAAGTCCTTTTCAGACTCTCTAAACATGAAAAGATTGCCGAGTACTTGACTATTCAAACTTGTTAAAGGAAATGAACAGTCGTCCCTTCAGTATAAGTTTACCTCTTTTCCGGACTGAAATGGACTATTTACGAAAAATGTATACATTGATTAGTCATGGTCAATAGAGTTCTCTCTTGTATTATTTTATCCTTTTTCGGGCTTGAGAGACTAAATTTACGAAAAAGTATACCCATATAGTTTTCTTAAATTTTTCTTCTGACTCTCTAAAATTGAAAAACACCGAGTTTCTCCTATACTGGACTCGTTAAAATTTAACAGTAAAGGACCTGTCGATTACAAACAGGAATGGACCACTCCTTCTTAGGGTTCAATTTTAAACTAAATTGGATTCATCCGAAGGATCAGCTTATAAACAAGCAAATGTTATCCTCCTCAAGCTTGTCAAAAATAAAGAGGTACTTTCCAGAAATTGTGGGGGAAAAGAGAGAAAACAGATTCATTTGTCACACTTTGATTTGTAAAAGCATTACACCACTCTTGAACATGACACTTTTTATCACACTTCTACCTGGGTTGGGAAATCCTTTTCCTATCAGTTAATCAAACCATATTGAAGGTCTTCAGCTGATTTCTGGGTATTAGCTTAGGGCAACTATCACCGAACCATCTGCAGTGTCATTATGTGTTCAAGAGAACAGTCAAACAAACCATTCATCTGCAAACATTTGTCTCTATTCACGTTGACCATCCCTGAGTTAGTCCTTGCAAAAAATTTCTTCAAAACTTGATCTATGGTTTCGTGTCATGAGCTTACTTACGACGAATCACTTTTTATCGACAACAGCTCATCATCTAGGAAGTTGATCTAGAATCCGTCAGTACTTTGAAATCTGCATGCCTTAATGGTAGGTTTCTTGCCTTCGACGATAGGTTGCATCATTGACCTTCGATCGAACAACTCCGTGATATGTTCGATTTCAAATCATTTATTCACATTTCATGGATTGTAGTGAGTACTTTGATAGTCATTGTTATTATTGGTGGTTTCTCTCACACTTGTTAACAGTTCACATCATTGACTGGTAATCAAGTGGTTTCTACCATGTTTGACTTCAACACATTTAATCGCATGGATAGAATCGTACTAGTTCGGGAAGCATAAATCAAGACCCTGGATCTAGTTTCCACTATCCAGGCTGCGAGGAGTTTTATTATTCATTATGCAATAGACTATTCAAGACAGATGGCTACGTCCATGCTGTGTCTACACTATTGATGTAATATTAAAATCATTTCTATATCAGAACAAATTTAGTTAGTTTTGATCTGAGTATGGGAATGCTTACCTCAATGATGATATAAATATATATGATTTGCATTGAATGTTTTTACAGGGTTTCGACTGGGGTGTCGACAATCTAATCCTTGAAATGATAAAGCACATCACTCTTTGAATGCTCTCAGACTTCGCACTTTAGGGGGCAATTTGTTACACTGAAATTTGTCACCATGACATTTTAATACTCCCTTAGAAGTCCACAATATTAAAGTTCTTAAAATCAAGCCTTGAAATTGAGAGAAAAGCTCATAAAAGTCTTAAAAACACTTGTACCGCACTTTCTCTTAACATTGCCTGCGGTGCCGCACTTTTTTACTTTAAATCATGCGGAGCTAAATGCACTTTTTATTCATTAAAGGTGCAGACCCCCGTAAAAGGTAAAACAAAGGTGGAAAGTAACATTTAGAAGCCCAGCAGTCAAATATGGAAGCTTCTAGAAGCAGTTATCCGGTCGAAGGTTCGCTTCTATCATGTATGTTCATTCCTCCATTATGGGAGCCTACCCCTTGATTTATGGAGCCCAATCCCTTCAAAAGAGCATTATATTCCTTCTTATGTAGAACCATAACCTCCTCTCTTTTCCTATAAATTGAAGCCATAGTGCAGCTTCAAGGAGTTAGTTAAAGTTGAGGTTATAGAGAATAGCGAATTAGTGAGTTAGACTTTGAGGGGAAATGCTGTAAGAGACTCATACTCTCATAAGCTGATCATTATATGGGAATGATTACACACACATGTGCTTTTAGCTGAGAGAGTGCAAGGCTTCTCAGAGTAAAGGAAACTCCTGTTCTGAATCCCAGGAAGGCCTGTACAACATCAAGGCAGACACGGTTGTAAGGTTCTTCTTATTTCAAGATAATACAAATGAATATTGTTTTCTCATTGAGTTTTTAGTTAAATAGCTTATTTATAATGTTTTATCATCAAGTTATTTAATTAATTATCCCATTTCTTAAATTCCTTGATCATTAAGATGGATTTGTGATTTGTGAATTAGTATATGTTGCAGATGCTTTTGATTCTTTTCTATGTCTTTGCTTGTAGGTTTTTCGAGATGATTTCTTGCAGCAACAGGAAAAAAGAATTCAACTAGCATTGCATCACAGGTAGGTCCTTTCTTCATCATAGAATATTCTAAATTACATATAATCTAGAGAAAGCAATTTGCATCTGTCCTGTTTGTTACTAGCTATCTGTAGGACACTTAGGAGGTTTGTCTTGTCTGCAAGAATGACTTATCCATCCAACAGCGCCGATTCTCAAAATCAGCCCTTTGGGCATATATATATATATATATATATATATATATATATATATATATATATATATATATATATTCCTAAAGGGTCGATTCTGAGAATCGCCCCTTTGGGCATATAAATTTTTTTTTAAAAAATTACTGGGGTTGAGCAGATAATTTTTAAAAAATAACATTTTTTTAAAAGAACTTGTTTTAAATTATAATTTTTTTTTTTTTTAATGGGGATTGGGTAGATAACATGTAAAAAAAAAAAAAATTGTTTTAGAGTTTTTGTCAGGGAAAAAATGTATAAAAACATCAATTTTTTTTTTTTTAAACAAGTTTTTTATTTTTTTTACGTAAGACATTTGTTTTTTGTGATTTAGTAATTTATTTGTATATATATGTTTGCAGGAAAATGACATCAAAGAAGATTTATGTCAATCTTTCTAGACCCAAGTCAACATTTGCATCATCTAAAGCTACAGGTGGGCCATCAAAAAACATTGTTGGACGAACTACACCTTTGTTAATTACTGAAAATGTGGGAGATGCATCCAAAAAAGAAAAGAAGTTGGTTTTATATTGGAAGAAATCAACACAAGTGAATCGTTCAAAATATGCATGGTTTCTAAAAGATATAGAAGACGAATCTCTGCAATTATATATATATATTCCAATAAGAATTTTGATGCTGAAAGTTATGATCTGGTGGAAAAAGTATTAGACCTATATATTCTTCCAAATACTTAAAGTGTTTATATACTATCAAAACTGCCCAAGTCACATGATAAACATAGATATCATTTTACATTATCAATGTATAATACGAGGGAAGATTCTTCAAAGATATGCAAACCAATTGTACAAAATATTGCATAGAAGATTGTAAGTATTTTTATTTACACTTATTTGTTTTGTGTTATTCAAATTGTGTCATTATTTTTTTAATAACTTGGTTAATATTGGCATATTATATTTTGTTTTACAGGATTTTGTTGAGGGCATTTCAATTATGTTGGGGGGAATCTATTATATAGAGTGAGATATTATGAATTTAGTCTCCATTTTCCATGAACATGAAGTAGAAGATATGGGAAAGAAGCAAAAAAAAATACTTCATGATGCTACAAGATTGTATCAAAGGAATCAATCTAGTAAAGGTAGACATGTTACTTTTCAAAATGAGGAATTTGAAGTTGAAGCTGAAGATGAAGAATGTGTTTCCATATATGGAGATCATATTAGAACTAATGCTAGAAAGGAGAAGAGCCATAAAAAAACAAAAATAAGAATACCTAAGAATGTCTCCCTTACAATTGATTATGAGGAGATTGTTTCGGTTCAAAAAAACATCATAAGCAATAGGAGGAAGAGACAAAAAATTGTTCATTCTAAAAAAATCATGGACAACGTGAAGGGCCTAGTGAAAACTCCAAAGCAAGCAGTGAAATCATTACGTTAGGAGCTGATTTAGAGGATGGAGTTATGAAAACAAAGAAAAATGCCATTCAACATCATTTGGCGAAGACAAATTTAATTGAGGGTGTTCGTTCATTCCAAATTAATGTCATTCAAGTCTACAAGCGAGATGAAGGACAATTCAAATATCAAATTAGAAAGCCACACCACTTGCATGTTCAAAATTTGAAAACATTCATGAGGTATAACCTTTTTGCACATGTGGTTGATTATGTTCTTCTTGTTGATCCAAGTCAGGTTCCTAACAAAGAATCATTTGACAAGTCAAAATGTTCTGAATACAAATATTATGTACTTGGGGAAACCATTTTGTAGAAGCTCAAAGGCAATTAATGGAGGAATATCCCAATAACCCACGTTTTGAAACAATGAAATGTATCATTTATGTTGGTTTAACAGATACAGAAGCAAATATATTGGCACAGGATCATAATTCAAATAATGAGTATATGATGTCTATGACTTTCATCCAAATCATCAGATTTATTCTTAGTGAATTTGAAGAAAAATGTGGTGGTGATAAGCTAAAGGTTGATCATGCATTCCAAAAGGAATTTTGTATGGAAATCAGTTATCAAATCGAATAAAAAATAAGTTCAAAAGGTGGCAGAGTAAATTATGAAATATTCAGAGGTATGGATAGCATTTTCGAGTGGGCATTTAGAACCGGAGAGATATGGGAATTGATTGATCAGATTTTTGAGTTGTGAGAGAACGTTGGCATCAAAAGTCAGAAGGTCAAAAAGTCTAAACCATTGATATGTACCAATAGTAAATTAGGTCCTTAAATGAAGCTCCTTCGAGAAGATATGACTATCACACCTTGGAGATCAATACAAGGAGTGAAGGATTAAAAGCTTGTCAAAACAATATTATTTCGTGTAAAGTCAGGAGAATTATCAATGGATGAAATGTCTGAGAAATTTCTAAAGTAAGTTTGTTATTTTTACTTTTTATTGATTTATTATAACTTTTTATTAAATATAATATATTGTTGTTGGTATTATTTGTTATACATAACACTATATTAACATTGTTTACTTCATTTATTCAATCACAAGGTTTATATGAGAATACAGGGACAAATGGTTAAATTGTTGAATGAAGATAATTGGAATGATGTTGTATGCAACTATCCAGATTCCAGTTCTACATCAGTGCTAAAATATTTTTATCTTTCATTTAAAAAGGTATGTTCATTCATACATTCATTTCTATTCATATGTATAATATTTTTAATTTATAACTTAGACATTGATTTTGTTTATTTTATTAAAGATGAAGAAGGATGCAAATGGAGCACTGAATAGTTTCAGAAGCTTTATTGAAAAAATAAAAATGGAAAGGATAAGAACAACGTCTTAGTGATGTTGAACTTGATCCCAATCTTAATAATTTCATTTGGAATGGGCTCCACACTATCCAATATCAAATAATATCAGGTGATTGTGAAGACGTTGCAAAACTCATACCTAAAAGGGATTATTCCTTAGTTATTGCAGATATTCCTCATGGTGTCAATATCTCAAACATTGAATATGATAGTGACCCTTATACTTATCTAGCATTTAGTAAAGTGGTTGCAGGATTTCTAGAAGTCACAACATCACCATTTTGGATATTTGTGACATTTCATTCAGACACACAATTGGGGTTGTTATTATCGAGCTTCAAGGGAAAAGCAAAGTCAAGGATGTTACTTACATGGTAAGACGTTGAAATTGTATATTTGATTAATGTTAAAAAATTAATTTTTGTACAAGTTAATTAAACTTTTACTATTTCATGTTACAGGCAAAAGCCAAATCTTATTTGTGACGGAAATCAACCAATTATTAGTAATTGTGAGTTCATTCATGTTGAAACTTGGACAAAGGATGATAGCTACAAGACTATTCTTTTCAATCAAGTAGATGGAAAGAATCATAGCCAAGTACTGGTCCATGATGTTGTTGTAACAAAACTAACATATGAAGATAAAGAAGCAAAAGGAGAGAGAGTTAACATATATCAAAAACCATAGTCATTGATTAACTATCTTTTAGATTTATATTCAAATGAAAGAGATTGGGTTTTGGATTTATTTTCAGGCTCAAGTAAGTTTTGTTATATAAGAATGAATTTTATTGTTATCTTTTTTAAATTTTTTGTGTTTATACTAAATTACTAAAAAAATTCTTTTGTACTTGATGATAAGGTACAACACTAGCATGTTGCTTACAAAAAGGAAGAAATTGCATTTCCATTTAAAAAGACCCAGTACAATGCAAATTTATTCATCAAAGAATCAATGCTCTTCAATTTCTTCCAGATGAAAATGCAAGAAGTTGGTTTGAGAAAAAAGGATTTTAATGAATCTTGTGTGGCAAAAAAAGCAAAAAAACCTCAACCACCATTAGATGGAATGATTGGAAATGCATGCTTTGGGACGTTTGCAGACATCAAAGATCCATCATAAGAGGAAAATGAGGAAACTGAAGCCAATGATGAAAATATTGTGGAAGAGGACAATAATCATACTCTTGAAGATGAAGATTTTGGGTTACATGATATTATTGATTAAAGATTAAGTTAAGCTTCTAAATGAAGCTCATTTTTTGTAACTATTCATAAGTTATACTTGTATTTTTTTTACTCTAACATTTTATGAGAAAAAATAAATATTCAATTGTTGTTATTGTATGCTTAATATTTGTATAATGTGATCTTCACTTTATTTTTGTGTGAATCATTTAAGTTTTGAAAAAAAACTGTAATTATTATTAAATTTTCACATAAAATTAACAAAAATTGTTAATTTTTATACTTTTATTGTTACTTTTTTCCTATAAAAATGGTTTATTTGACATGTCAGTTTTAGCTAAAAAAGACGCAAAATGTGTATATTTTCAGTTATTTCTATATTCAAAATGTGTTTTTTTAATGTAAATTGTTAAAAATTCTTGCTTTTTTAAGTGGTAATTATTTCATGTGCAATGAAAAATTATTTAACAATATATAATTAGATAGAAGATTGACACTTTTAAATTTTGACTTTTTCATTTTTTTGACAATGCAAAAAATCAAATATCTCACTATAAAAAAAAAAACAAAAAAAACAAATACCTGAAAAACACTTAAACAAAATATGTAAGTGAAAATAATTATTAGCATTTAATAAATTAGAAAAAATTAAGTAAAAAATAAGTCTTCAACAAATTTCAAAATCAACATAAAAACACTAACATTTTAAAAGTAATGTCTAGACTTGGTACATAAGAAAATTTAATGTGTAAAAAACATGCTAAAAAAATTAAAAGTATTTTGAATCAACACTTTTCAAAATTATACCATTTTTTGCTACTTGAAAAAAGTAGGTACTCGTTTCCGTCCCTATTTCAAAGTTTACATTGTTACTTCACGAGATCCTTTTTTCTAACCAAAAGATAGAGATGTAAACAGTATGGCTCATAAACTTTTGATGGATGGAAACCTCAGGGTATATCACCTCCATCATGGTCCTTATCATTTATGTCATGCTTTATGGCCACTGTAGGGTGATGATTAGTAGGAAAAGGAGACTGGTGAGATGGATAAACAAAAGAAAGTTTCCCACGACGATCACACTTCAGAGAGATGGGGGATTCCTCATTATTAGTGATAATGTACGAAGTAATGAGTAAAGGGGCTACATGGAGCTCAACTACAACCCCAAGATTGTGAGGAAACACAAGGATCCTATCGATATTGTCGTCATCGATGTCATAGATAGGGTCCTTGTCGAAACAATTCTCACATACTCCCCATTTTTCTTCTTTAGTATGTAAGTAATCATTGATATCAATGTTTGAAGGGGCAATGTGATCACCTTTTCCAATGTACTCAAAGGGTGGATCATTTGATATAATATCCTTGGAAAAGTTAGGTTTAACCTTAACTTCACTCTTTAAATACTCACCCTCCCTATCACATGTGCTTCCAGAATTATCATCATCCTTTTTTTCATCATGTGTACCCAGGGATGACCCTCCTTCCTACTCATCATCTAGATTCCCAAGGTCATGATGATGCTCAATGAATGCTTCCTCTTGAATGTTTAATGCCAAGCATACTTGAAAGTTCCTAAGAAAGCCATCAAAGAACTCATTAATAGATGAGATGCTCCAAGGTTTGTGATTATGTAACCATGAGTTATGACCATGGAGAGAGTGCATAAACAACTGTATAAGGACATCTTGGTGGACCACTTTGTACTTTGAAGCATGCACAATAAATCTTTCTACATTATCAATTGTGGAGAGTGGATCACCATCAAACATAGGGTGATACCATTGCGTAGCAAGGTCCATCGAAATTATGCAACATGGATACTCCTTGGATGAAGAATTAAATTTCGCATCCAAAAAGTACTCTGACTTGAAATTTGAGTAAAACCACAAGGAAATAAGTTGAATGTATGAGTTCAAAATTAAGTTTTTTTTTTCCTCTAAAATTTGATGATGTAATCTAATCTTATTTTATTGTTTCCACTATTATTTTATAATATACTTAGGAGACCCGTTTTAGACCTCAAAATATCTTTAATAATAAAATCCAAATCACAACAATGCTTAAAAACCAAGAAATAAAACTTAAACATCCTATTATTTTATATTCATAAAATAATGGGGTTATTATTTTAAATACAACATTGTACAATGCGGTTCTTGTTTTAAAGACTTAGAATGAAAAGATGATCTTTATTCAACACTTTTACAATATAGATATATGCACTTCTATTAGTAAGTCCCCTTTTTTAAACAACTTTGGGTATTTGTAGCCTTCACCCTTCAATGTTGTGTATGGACACCAAAGTGGAGTGAGGGAAGACATCATAAGAGAAATGTTGAAAAAAAGAAAAGTTTGTTGAAAATATTAGGCAATCTCATTTGCAAGTACACGAGATGTTGAAAAAGGCACAAGAAAAGTATAAGGTCAGACATGATCAACATAGGACATAAGTCATTCAAAGTGGGAGAGGGTATGGTTATAGCTAAAAATTGAAAGACTATAGGGTTCTAATAAAGAAGATCAAGGATCTATGATCTAGTCCTTTAGAGGTATCAGAGAAGGTGTGAGATAGCTCCCATAGGGTCATCCTACCTCCATACATGTTCATTGACTCAATAATGAATGTGGAAAATTTGAAACTTTACGACTTTTCCATGTTGGATTAAGGAGAAGATAAAATGCCTACAATATAATATCGAGCACTAAATGCTCGAGCAAAGTTAGCAAAAGATATTGTTTTGCAGAAAAAGTTTAAACAAAATACAAGTAGTGTGACTTTTGCTAGATTGAGTTGAAAAAACAACTTATAAAAACAAAATAATACTCGAAAGAAAAGATGGAAGAGAATTTTCTTCATCTCACTCAGTAAAGCTTTTGAGGACCAAAAGGCTCCCTAAAGGGAGAGCTATGATCTAGATTGAATCATCATACCATTTTTCATTTATCTAGCTACTTTATGGGTGGAAAAAATTACAGGATTTAGTTGCTTGTGTCATTTTAGTGATAAATCCTAGTTTATAAAATTAGAGTTAAAAGTCCTCTGAAACCTTCTAGAGTCATTTTAATGCATGAAACAACATTTTTTTTCAAAACATTGTTTGATAGAAAGTACAATATTCTACACATTGAGACATTTCTAATTATGCAAGAATCACCTCAATTGGAGATCATATGCAAAAGTTATGCTTCCCTCAAATTGACCTACCTTGTTAATCACTATGGTTCAAGTGGATGCCATGTCAACCTCCATTATTCACACATGTGGACTTTCAAAAAGATTCTAGAAGTCCAAAACCTCATACTAATTGAACGTTGAAAAAGTCAAATCCCTAATCCTAAAAGGCTATGAGGCAATGATAATTACTACAAAGCATTAGGAGGAGAAGGGATTCCTATCTTTAACATTATACCTAGGTTTTTTCAGAGCATAATAAAAGTGGAATTTTGTCGCAATCATTCATACCACAATGTCAAAAGGAAACTCCATAGTGAATGTCCATTCTTTTGTCTATGCATTTTAGAAGTGGAATTTTGTCACGATCATTCATACCACAATGTCAAAAGGCAACTCCATAGTGAATATTCATTCTTTTATATATGCATTATGATAATTGAAACAGAAGAGCAGAAAATCAATCTCACTTCTAGCTAGATTTCTTCCGTCATTTGGTTTCTCAAGATAACTCTAGTTGTTTATTTACATGGATGGCGTGTATTTTGTGCCTATTCTTTTATTTTCATATTTTAATTATTTTTTAAATTCTATCCAAAATGTAAAGATAACAAATCTGAGATCTAGTAAAATAAACCTAGAATAAATTCATATTTCAGAATATAATAAAATCGACTGTGAAAAACTGTTTCAATAAAATACCAACATCAATAACAAAATGTTCAAATAATTCATCTCACCTTTATTTCGTAGACAATTATTTTTAATAAAATACCAACAACAATAACAAAATGTTCAAATAATTCATCTTACATTTATTTCCTAGACCATTATTTTTAATGAGCAATGTCCCCAAAAATTATATGTTTTTACTTACCAAGTCATTATTTTAAAATAACAATGCCACTTGCAATGATATCTATTGCAATCTATAGGTATGAATTGAAATAACTCCCTTCCTTGGGAAGTTAAAAATATAAACCTTTCGTTTAGAGCTTCCAAAATCTACTTTGATTTCTGTGGATTCCTCCCAAAGCAATTGAGAGTTGATTTCAGAATACCTCCAAATACTTTTGAAATAAATCTAAATTCGTTCAAACCAGGGGCCTGTTGGATCCCAATATGAAGACTTGGAGGGCCTGTTGGATCCCAATATGAAGACTTGGAGGAGCGGTTGATTTTGTAAAACATAATTAGCATAAATTATCTCGTATGGGTTTAAACAATAACATGTTTTTTTCTAAAACAGTAATGACCAAGATTCATTTCAGATAGAGTAACCTGTTTTGACTTGCTGTCTGTTTTTCTTATATTTTTCAAATAGATAAGTCCAACTTTTCTTTATGAATGGCTCTTTCTTTATGAATGGCTGATCCCTAGAGGAGGTTTCAATGGATACTTCGTCTGTTAACCAACTTCCAGGTCTTATTTTAAAGCGTCTCTGGAATTGTGATTCTGATTCTGGATAGTGGAATTGTAATTGTGATTCTGGATTGTTGTGTCCTGTGTAAAAGGTAGTGTTCTTATCTCCTGTAAAAGGTAGTGTTCTTATCTCCTCCTTTAAGCCATTGCACCTTGGATATTTTTCCAGCTTCGATCCTCGACTTCTGCTCTTCAAATTTCCTGAGTTAATTTCCTTCCACTGGCGGGCAACCGAGCAAGTATTCTTGTCGAATTTCCTTCTGCAATCTCTAGAGCTTGTTCTCTAGTTCTTCCTTCTCCTCAAAAATATTTTTAACAATTTCTAAGGTTCTAGCCTTTGAATTGTCTTGAAAAATCTTTGAGCTTTATACAGCGAAAGCATATTTGTTCGATTTTTAGGATCCCCCTCTCTCTGTCAATGTTCAATCTCTCTTTCAATTGTGGATATTTCAGCCGCATTTGTGGAGGGTTTTGTCGGCCTTCCTTAAGTTGTGGGGTAATTGGCTACTGGTTTCTGGTGGCGGCCCATGGAGTTGTAGTGACATACATACCAATGGGTCATCCTACTACAAACTAGTCCAATCTTTCTTGTACAGAAAGATTTGGAACACTAACTCTGTTGCTCAAAATAAACCAGCTTTCGAATTATGATCACTAGGTTCTGTAATTTCATGAAATTTGTCGACTCTCTAGTCTCCATTGGCTACATCTAAGATCTCTCTGCCCTCCTTTCTTCTATCTCAGATTAAAAGAGTCTACATTGGTTATATGTAAGCTCTCTCTGCCCTCCTTTCTTTTACCTCAGTTTAAAAATGGAGTTGATATGCCTCACTATATCGAATGACATGGAGGCCAACAGTGCTTATGGAATTGATATGCCTCACTATATCGAATGACACGGAGGCCAACAGTGCTTGAATTTGAAGGGAAAACATTTATAGTAACCCACCCAAGAAAACAAACCTGTCAAACACTTTAGGTTGCACTGCTAAAAACATCATACGAATGAAATGTTTTTCATATTCCAACCCTGAAGACCATTCTAGTTTTCAAGCAATTTCCAAAGAAAGTTTCCCATTTTTAATGGGTAAAATGTTTTTCAAATTCTGACCCTGAAGACCATCTATTCCTGAGTTTCCAAGCGATTTCCAAAGAGTTTCCGATTGTTTTCTGCAGGTCCATATACATTTGTTAAGAAGTGAATCAAAGAAAAGATATAACTTGCCTTAATTGCGAGGTAACCCTTACCTCCTCCATTCATCCTCACTTTAGATGGGTCAGATAAGATGGCCAACCTACCCTACCTGATTGCTCCACAAAACAGTTTGCAAGGTGCAACAGATACATAACAGAATACCATTCTACAGAACAAGCATACTGATAATAGGCCAGAATCGTGGTCTCATTTAAAATTTTCTTCTGTATATTTCAGGGAGGGGATGATAGTAATAGAAGACATATCAAGTACTTCAAATAACAGAAAAGGACTATGTTGTACCTAGCTTTCAAGGAGCTCGTTCTTGGTTGTATGCGCTTATCAATTTTACAGCTATCAACAAACTAGATACCAAGGTCAAAAATTTTTACAGCTATTAACAAACTAGATACCAAGGTCAAAAGATAAGAACGACGATCATGACACTAAAAGGATTGATTTCTAAAACATCACATCCAATATTCGGGCGCTTATAGGAAAAATTCAAATCCAGACAGAACATTTCTTGGCGTCCAGCTTCTCTGATCATGCCATCCTACAAAGTGTGCGCAAAATTAATTTAGATTCATTGTCATAGAATTCGTTTCCTGAGAGTCCTAGAAGCTCCTTGGTATGTGCGCATTAACAGACCCACCCCAAGACACATCCCGAGACTAATTCCAATTCCAAACCTCAACCCTGAATTGATCCACGAATCATCCTGCTCCTCTACTTCCACCCAATCACAGTCACAGTCAGAGTCACTGGTCGATTCAAGGAAACTGCATTCAGAATCATCAGACTCCAGCTCTGTATCACTTAATTCAGTGCAGGTTGCTGCAGTCTCATTTCCCTCCGGAATAACATCCAAAGTGCAATGTCGGAAGCGTTTTCTTCTGGGAAGGAGCTGCAGAGTCTGAGATAGAAATATCGGAAAACCCGAGAAACGACCGGTGACGTATACGTCCACAGTAGGGATGGCCATTGCATCGAAGGGCCATTTAGACGAATACTCCAGCCGGCTGCTACACTCCACGGTCCATATAGTTTCTGGCATGAGATCTTTCCTTATTTCCTTTTCCTGCCTTTTCTGCAGCGTTCCAAAGATAAGAGGCTCGTCCTTCAAGTAGACTTCAAAACAGAGGTCGCCACTTATACGAATGGTGTCCGTGCAGATATATATGATTTCACCTTCTGATTTTTCTTTGACTCGATTCCGTTGCAGGGTGAGAAATGCGCTTGAAGACGGATGGAATCGACGCTCGTTGACCTCCAGAGCCGTCCGATTGCTGCGAGGTAAGAAATGAAGAGTTAAAGATTCGGGAACCTGTACGCTTTTGCTGAATCTGAAAGCATTCAATCTGATGCAGAATACTTTCATGTCGAGCCATTGTTTCTCTGTTTTAGCGTGGACTGGACCGTCTGGGAACGGCCGGGAGCGTATGTGGCACATTTTAACACACAATTATCTCACAGCTTCAAAAACCCTAAAATTAACTCGCCAAGTTTCGACCTCGAGACCTGAGAAATTGAACTTCAGAGCATCTCTGAGCTTCAGGTAGTCAGAACCTCTGAATCGCTCAAGACTTTTGTCCTAAGCAAACAATCACAAGCCCCTTAAATTGATCTTTAAATGAGCCTTCAACTCCAGACCTCTGCACTATTTATATCCTCTGGAACATCCCAAGCTTTGAACGTCTCTAAAGATTTATCTGTATCCTATAAATCTTACTTCTGAAAGTTTCTTTAATACCAAAATACACTCATTTCCCTCTGCAGTTTATGAAGATTACTCTGCAAACACACGCAGAACACTATCCATAAGAGCGGACTCTTCAATAACAAGAACCGAGGAGATCACTGAATACTCAAATGCTGCATTTACATCCGAGTACACGACTAAGCACTGCGTTTGTATAAGAATGAAGAAACTTCTGTTAATTTAAAACAGGGCGAGGTTCATTTATTTTCCGCCACGAAACCAGAAAGACGATACCGTGACTCGTCCATAGAAAAGTCCAAAATACGAAGCATGTGGCTACTTTTGTGGCGTCCAGTAGTGGATTAAGGGCAAGGATCATCATCATCAGCGGTGTCGAGGGATGAGAGAACCGAGACCCGGATTCCGATGATAGATGGAACCTGCAACTGTGGGCTATTAAATAGCTGTATGCGAGAGAACGCTGCCGTTTTGAATGGTGGTAAGCAGTTTCGAAGGCGGGCACTGCAAATATCGATTGGCCTTTATGTTTTCATATGATTAAAATTTGTTTTTTAATTCATTTTGTTTTGGCGTCCAAGTGGGTGGATCACTATGAGGCATGCGTGGGTTCATTGTACCGCACGAGAAAGCGTAAGGACACGTCAATATGTAGAGAAGAGGCCACCTTCTCGATAATGCACATCATCTTTACTTAACGGATGTACCACACAGCTGGACTTTTGCAACTTGATGATAAATTAAATTGTATCAGTTTTTCGGTTTATGTATTATAAAGTTTATTTCTCTATTAAATAATTTAAATTTAATTTTTTTTAAATCCGTGTGGATTTTGGTATAATAAAAAAATTATAAAAAAACCATTTTATATATACCAAATTAAAATGAATCATAATTGAATATGTACAAACATATTTTTTGGTATACAAAGATATCTTTTAGTTTTAAGTATTTAGGGAGTTGGGAGTGTATTATATTAGATCTCATTTTTTGGATTCAACTATCTTAAGGAAGTGATATAACTATGATCATTTCTCATGATTTTTGAATAGTCCATTTAACACTCATTACATCGGGTAATAATTATATAACAAAGAATTTGGTCCACCTGTTTAGAACTAACTAGTATAATTCATCTTCAAGATAAGTGACTAATTTCTCATGATTTTTGAATAGTCCACTTAGCACTCATTGCATCGCGTAATAATTATATAGCAAAGAATTTGGTCCACTTGTTTCGAACTAACTAGTGTAATTCATCTTCAAGATCTATGAGAACTCAGATCATGGCATTCCACTATAAATAGATGAGGAGAAGGTTTAATTAGCATGGCTAATTAACCCTTCTCCTCATCTACATCTATTTATAGTGAAATGTCATGATCTGATTTCTCATCCGTCTTGAAGATGAACCACACTAGTTAGTTAGTGTCGATCAAATTTTTTGCTATGCAATTATTATCCAAAAATGTCTTTATACATATTAAGTTGTTAAATATTATTTTTATTATCCATAAATATTATGTTTATTCAAATTTTTGGGTCCTTTTATTTAGGAAAATTAACTCTTTCAGAGTCATTTTGAATTTTATTTTAAATTAAAAAATGATTTGAATATAAAAAAATTTACCTCATGTTTATTGTGATTGTGTTTATTTTCAATAAAATTAAATGTGTTTTAATATATTAATGCCAAAAAATTAGAGAATGTATTTAAAATATATATATGATTACTTGTTTAAGACAAGAATAGCTGCAGAGCAACAAGTCCCTACCAAGACGTAGTGGACGTTTTGAATTTCCACTTGCAACCAACTCTATTAATTGAATGGATCACACCAGAATCTCTTTAAAGGGGAATTACAAGTAAGATGTTAGAGGAGAAATCTGAAGGAATAGAAAATGTGTTTTAGTTTTCCTTTATGCAGCATTTATATCCTATGAAATGTGTTTCACTAATATCTCTACCTTCGTTTTACTAATATATCAGACCATATGCCCAATTGATTTATGTTTTTGGTCAGTTTGTGAAGAATGTGATATATGATTTCGATAATAAAACCCAGAATTTAAAAAGGCACAGAATCTAGCCCAATTTGTGGCAAAGTTATTCATGAAACTCAGTTATCATTAAAATTGCATTTTCTCATGCATTTGCAGATATCACCTTAACCCATGGTCAGTCTAAAAAGTGAATCTTAATTTCTATGATGTACAGAGATTGTGTGTCACTAATCTAGAGCAACTGCTTTTATTTCATGTTGAAAATGTCGATCAATTCCAAGGCATTCCATTGTGTCAACAATCTGCAGACGTTTGATTAAATCATAATTGGCATCTTTCATTTCGCTCGAAAGTAAATGCTTGATCTCACCAATAAGCTTTCCAACGCATTCATAATATGCAGGCACCTGCTTCTAGTGCAGTGCAATTAAAATATAAAATATATAAATGAAGAAAATAGAGATAGGGGCAACAAACAGAAAACTAAAGGGAAAGAATCAGCAGATGACAAAGCTACAGATAGTCGGCATGAGAGGCACTGAAAGTATACCCCATAGAACTCATCGTCACACATGTTTCCGTGATGATTGACAGTGTGTCGAGGGATGGAAATTTCATCGCTGAATTTGGTGCAAATAGATTCAGAAATCTCAGCCATAACACTACACTCTGCTATGCAATTTTAACACTACACTTTGCTATGTCGTGAATGGATGATATGGGTTCGATGTCTACTGTGTTCCATACAGCTCCAATCCTGAAAACACATGGTAGCAGAGTCCATAATTAAAAGCACTTTGAAGACTAGTCACGAGCTATCATTATAAATACAATTGAAAGACTGTGATTCCTGATTGCATCAAACTAAACAATGGATCTTTGACAAAAAAAAAATAATTAAAAAAAATGAAACATTAATATAATAATTAAAATAAAGTTAAAAATAAAAAAAATAAAACTTGCGTGTGAGCACCAGAGGTTGCATGCCGCCCATGTATCCTCTCCACACTAAATATCTGGTCTTTTGAATTACTTCAATGCATAGTCTTGTGTGCACCAAACATGGGATGGTGTTCACTGAATACCAATCTGACGATTGAAGTTTGCAAACAAGCTAAAAATGAAACAAATGGCAACAATGCAGAGTTTAAAAAGCATTAGTCATCATGGCATTGAAGGTAAATAGTAAAATAAATTCACTGTGTTCAATTCAATACAGTTTTCATATCAGAATCCACAATCGAGGGATACGATCTCTATTTGTATGCACAATGACCGAAGGCCCTAACACCTGGATGGGCTCATACGCTTCCCTTCAAGCACAAAGAATTCTTGGAGGCGGAAAAAATGCACAGAGACATCGAAAGAAATCGTAAAGCAGGTGGTCACATGGCAGCGAGAGGTGGTTAAACGAGCATTCGAGCTTCAGCATTTAGTCACCTCCACGCTTGCATTTTATTCTGAGGAATTTAGCTCCGGCCTTGGGGTTTTGTGTCGACTAACTTCAAGGGAACCCATGCATAGCCTGTGTAATGTTCCCAATTTTAGCCTCAAGCTAAAATGGAACATTATAGTGGCATATTTTTATTTTGATTAATAAAATGGGTAAGGAGACCCCTTAACCCCTTGATGATAGAGAAATAATACTCCTTATGAGGAAGGAGGATAAATAATCAGCTGAAATAGACACCTAATGGTGTGAACATAATGAGGATCACCTTGAGTTGGCCATCTTTGACCAAGTCAATAGCGCTGCCTTAGAGGGGTGGCTTGCTTTAGAAGACAATGCAGTTTTTGGAGGGAAAGCATTCAAAAGTGAATGGAAACCCTAATTGTGGGACCTATGGTGAGAGAGAGTTCATTTTCTTTATAAGAAAGAAGATAGCAGCTCATTTGGTTATGCTTTGATTCAGAAATTTCGTAGTGAGGCCAAGGACTTGCATATCCAGGCTGTTTAGCAGGATTGCAGTGCTCTTGAGCATTGGGGGTGTTCCCGGGAGGGGATCCCCCACCTCTTCCTCATGGGAGGAGAGGATTTGAGCTACATTTCCTCATTCCGACATTTGGCCAAGCTCACTCCTTCAGTTTCAGCATTATTTCTGTAGCATAATGGTGTTGTGTTACTGGGGTAGTAGCAGAGGAACTCATTGAGTCTTTCCTTACTTGCTTTTTTAGTGGAGGAGTGATCTCTTCATTGGAGGAGCTGTAGAGAGGGCTCTTGGAACATATTTTAGATCTGTGGCATCAGGCCACTCATTCACCATCTCCTATTGCGCAGTCATTTGGAGAAACTGCGTTATTCCATGAGGGCAGTGTTGAGGGAGATTCTTGAGCTCATCGGGTGAAGTGTTTTTGAGTGAAGGGGATCAGCCCCCCTTTCCTTGAGGACATTATCAGAGGAGGGCATCATCATTTCAGATCAGCCATAGCCTCATGTTCATTAGTTTCAGTTGCAGTGACATTTTGTTTGTCACTTTGTATTTTATCCGACATTTCTAGCAATCTCCCTGAGATTGGCTAGAAATCACATGTTCAGCCCATTTTCCCATTTGTGGGCATTTATTTGTATTCCTTCAGCTACATTATCATTTTTCATGTATTCAACAGCTGCATCTCTCATAGAGACTGCACAGTCACTACTCTCTGGCATTTTGTGCAGCAACAGCATCTCATGTATTACACTGCTTATTCATTGGAGGTTGGTTCTAAGAGCTTGAGGGCCTTGTTCCTCATGATATTTCTATACAATATTGCGGATATATTAATATAATGTTGGCTGTAGCATTTACCCTCTCATGATACATTCATATTTGTAGAGTTTCAGATTGATGTTTTGCATATTGTTGTAGCTCACTCTTTGAGCTGATTTATGATGTACCTAAGGTGGGAGATATGTTTAACTCACCTAGATCTATTTGTTTCAGCTCTCTTTCTGCATTTAGACTCCATATTGTATGTATAAGAGGATCCCAGCACTATACAGTGTTTTATTTTCAAATACTTCCTTATACAGCGTTCCCATGGGAGGCATTGCAGAAATTCCTTGAAGGGAATTATTAGCTTTTGACAAGTTCTATTGGCAGAGTAGTGGGCCAGGTAGCCTCTGGATCTCATCCTTCCTTGTGAAGATGACATATCTAGTAAATTCCCCTAACATTCAATCTCTGAAATCGCTCAGTGTTGATTGTTAATACTCCTGGAGTTGGAAAATGGAATATCTCAAGATATTCCCGATGGAGCAGCATGTTCTTGAAAAAGGAATATTACATTGGTATCAGAGCATGATCTTGGCTCAGCCTGTGCCCAAGATCTAAGGCTATCAGAAAGAGGAGCTTCTCTCCAAGGAGAGGAGATTTTCAAAGGAGACAAGGAAAGAGGAATGATGGAAGAGGAGGTTTCCCTTCTTCTTTTCCAGACCATTGTGGACACCATTGCAAATCTTGATGAAAGGGAACAGTGGGAAGATTTTCTGAAAAGGGTTGTGGATGGAGAAAACCCTAGTTTTTTCATGTTGGGTGTGAGCATTCAGCCACACATGCAGATCCATAGCGCAGTCCTTTGTCCATTTGCAAAGGGGATAGAAGAAGGAGATGAGGCCATTGGAGGAGCAACGCTGCAACTCAAAGGTATGGCTCATGTTTGTTGGTTTGAAAGTCCCATTTTACATTGCCATGCAAATGCAAGAACACATGGAGCATTCACTAAGGGTTTGATGGAAGAACTTGGTGAAACTCATTGTGACATAAATATAATCCCTTTGCATGCACTGGAAGGAACCAAAAGTGCTATCACATTGGGAGGACATCCATCATCACATGGAGGTGAGAAGGGAGCTATTGCTTCCACTAGAGGAGCCCTTGTATCTTTGCAGGGAGTTCCAAAGATTTTTACATGTGGGAACCAAGGCACAATTCCGGAGCCCTATGTAGCATTTGCTGGGGATTGTGAGATGGATAGGAAAGAAAAGGATCAGCATGGAAGGATGATGGGCATTCACCCATATCCATTTCAGAAACTTTCTACACAAGGGAAAGAGACTTCACTGCACAAAGAAGAAAGGGAAAAATCAGTCCACTCATACATGCAGTCTATTTCAGATCTTGATGTCTCACTTTTTGGAGGCTTTCCACTTGGGAGGCCACTTGATCTGGAGATGATGAGAGGCATCATGCTTTTTTGGTTCACCACTCTTGGATTCCGGAGAGGTGGATACATTAGAGGGATCCAACACATCACAAAGAGTTCGGGATAAGCTCAAGGAGGAGGGATACACCCTCTCATTTTCAGTCTCACCCATTCTCATCAGCTATATTGCGTTGATAGAGTTGCTGCATGGATGGAGGATAGCATCTTCATGATGCAGGATGGCTGCTCCATGGATTTGGTGAGAGAGAGATTACTTCCTTTGGGGAAGAACTCTTTCATGCTTTGGAGTAGATGGAGGCCACTCATGCTTACATTGCCTAGGATCGGGAGATTCTTTGGAGGTGATAGTCTCTCATGGGAGGCTCATTTTCAAAGGTCCTTATTTCTATTTGAGCATGAGCAGCTGCATGATGGCATGGAAGCAACTTGGAGGATGAATTTGGCATGAGGGGATGTCAAGGTAGTAGGCAGCAGCGTGATGGAGCACCATATTGCAGAATACCAGCGCTGTCTATGTGGAAGATTGATCCAGGATGGAGGGCTCAGCTTGGGTTGAGTATTCCCCAGGATCCTGATGCATGCATGATTCTTGATGACTAGGAGGGAGATGACTGATAAGAGTTTATGATATGGTCATCTAACACTATGGCAGATTCTTCTTGGCTAGAGCTTCTAGTCTCAAGAAGAAATTATTGCATGCAACATATGAGGGCTTCCTAGCTATGCACTTGGATGCATACATTGATTGGCTAGAGGAGTTCACTTGGGAGGGAATTCATCATGGCAACTATCAACATAGGGAGAGATGCATAGCCCGATTGATTATGGTGGAGAGAACCTCACAACCACTTCCCTACTCATTGGAGGTAGAGGGAAATTCTCAGTTGGGCCATTTCAGCTCAAGAGCTCAAGTACAAATTGGAGAAGGTATAATCTCACGTTTTGTATTGTACTTTCCTTCCTTGTTTGAGCTGCATGATGAGTCAAGAAGAGTTGTTCCTTATTTCATAATGTACAAAGATGTATTTGTAGACTTTTGTAGCAGAAGAATGGATCATTCTTATGGTGGTTTGTGGAGGGAGCCACATGCTCCTTGGTGTGCACCATTGGCACCAATTTATATTTTCATGTTCCTATCTTTTGAGAGGTGTGTGGCAGCAAACAAGTGGTTGGGAAAGCACTTGTTATGTATATTTTTGATGAAGGCAAGAGGCTCATTGCGATGGCCCCATGAGAGGAGCAGTGACCCACTCTCTAGCTGTCTTGTGACAACTTGTTTTCATTGTATTATGCTACCTTGTATTGCTGATGCATATTTATTCACAGGGAGCGCTATTTGAAGAGTGACTTATATGTTGGGACAGCCCATTGGGAGCACTATTCTCGCCATTACCCATGTTCTATATTGTAGGAGATACCATGGGAAAACCATGATTTCCATACTATTACTTTCCTCTTCTTGTGGGGCAAACCACTTGGAGAATTTGAAGAGGCATTTCATGGCTGAATATTTTGATGGGGTAGCTTGGGCCACTCTTGGAGGCCATACCATTTCAGCCCAAGGAAAAAATTAGCCCCATATGTACTACAAGGGAGAGAAGAGCTTATTGGGATGAAGCAACAAAACTCTCCGTTCAGCCCCATTACATTGCACAAGAACCAGGGGCAAGATTTCCATTTGGATGATAGCATGGATGAGGGGATCATCTGCAGGATTATATTTTCCATGCATGTCATCACTCCTACCTTGAGGAGGCCATAGTTCAGTAGGGAGATTTACACCTACACCTTCTATCTTTTTGTAAGGTGCACCATTCTGGTTTGCATACTTGGGAAGAGGCATTGGAGGACAGTTTAATTGCAGCATATCTTGAGCAGCGGTGGAGATTGTCGATAAGGAGGCCACAAGATGAGAAGGGGGAGAAATTTTTGTTCTTTCTATGCAGTTTCTTGAGGACAAGCAACATGTGGGAGGGGAGGACTGTAATGTTCCCAATTTTAGCCTCAAACTAAAATGGAACATTATAGTGGCATATTTTTATTCTGATTAATAAAATAGGGAAGGAGACCCCTTAACCCCTTGATGATAGAGAAATAATACTCCTTATGAGGGAGGAGGATAAATAAGCAGCTGGAATAAACACCTAATGGTGTGAACATGATGAGGATCACCTTGAGTTGGCCATCTTTGACCAAGTCAATAGCGCTGCCTTAGAGGGGTGGCTTGCTTTAGAAGACAACGCAGTTTTTGGAGGGAAAGCATTCAAAATTGAATGGAAACCCTAATTGTGGGACCTATGGTGAGAGAGAGTTCATTTTCTTTATAAGAAAGAAGATAGCAGCTCATTTGGTTATGCTTTGATTCAGAAATTTCGTAGTGAGGCCAAGGACTTGCATATCCGGGCTGTTTAGCAGGATTGTAGTGCTCTTGAGCACTGGGGGTGTTCCTGGGAGGGGATCCCCCACCTCTTCCTCATGGGAGGAGAGGATTTGAGCTGAATTTCCTCATTCCGGAATTTGGCCAAGCTCACTCCTTTAGTTGCAGCATTATTTATGTAGTAGAATGGTGCTATGTTGTTGGGGTAGCAGCAGAGGAACTCATTGAGTCTTTCCTTACTTGATTTTTCAGTGGAGGAGTGATATCTTCATTGGAGGAGCTGTAGAGAGGGATCTTGGACCATATTTTAGATCTGTGGCATCAAGCCACTCATTCACCATCTCCTACTGCGCAGTCACTTGGAGAAACTGCGTTTTTCCATGAGGGCAGTGTTGAGGGAGATTCTTGAGCTTATCAGGTGGAGTGTTTTTGAGCAAAGGGGATCAACCCCCTTTTCCTTGAGGACATTATCAGAGGATGGCATCATCATTTCAGATTAGCCATAGCCTCATGTTCATTGGTTTCAGTTGCAGTGACATTTTGTTTGTCACTTTGTATTTTATCTGACATTTCTAGCAATCTCCCTGAGATTGGCTAGAAATCACTTATTCAGCCCATTTTCCCATTTGTGGGAATTTATTTGTATTCCTTCAGCTACATTATCATTTTGTATGTATTTAGCAGCTACATCTCTCATAGAGACTACGCAGTCACTGCTCTCCAGCATTTTTTGCAGCAGCAACATCTCATGTATTACACCACTTATTCATTGGACGTTGGTTCTAAGAGCTTGAGGGCCTTGTTCCTCATTATATTTCTATACAATCTTGCTGATATATTAATATAATGTTGGCTGTAGCATTTACCCTCTCATGATACATTCATATTTTTAGAGTTTCAGATTGATGTTTTGCATATTGTTGTAGCTCACTCTTTGAGTTGATTTGTGATGTACCTAGGGTGGGAGATATGTTTAAGTCACCTAGATCTATTTGTTTCAGCTCTCTTTCTGCATTTAGACTCCATATTATATGTATAAGAGGATCCCAACACTATACAATGTTTTATTTGCAAATGATTCCTTATACATCGTTCCCATGGGAGGCATTGCAGAAATTCCTTGAAGGGAATTATTAGCTTTTGACAAGTTCTATTGGCAAAGTCTGCTAGTGGGCCAGGTAGCCTCTAGATCTCATCCTTCCTTGTGAAGATGAAATATCCAGTAAATTCCCCTAACAGTCAATCTCGGAAATAGTTCAGTGTTGATTGTTAATACTCCTGGAGTTGGAAAATGGAATATCTCAAGATATTCCCAATGGAGCAGCATGTTCCTAAAAAAGGAATATTACAGCTTGAGCAGGGGGAATTTTCGTGTCCTTTGAGCTAAATTTTCCTTTGGAAGGAAAGAGTCGTGAGATTCTGGAAAAATGAGGACTCGAGGCACTTTTTACCTGGCCGCAGTCACTAGTAGGAGCAAAGGCACCCATGACCGCAAGGACAGGGCCGAGGGAAGGATACCGAAACCCAAATATATCACAGATTTGGATGAATCCGATTCCGAGAAAAGAATTAGCAAGAAGCGAAGTAGAGAAGAGGAAAAGAAGAAATAGAATGGCTGCAAAGAAACTATAACTGTAAATGTAACTGTAAATGGAAATTTAAATGCAAATGGAAGAGGAATATATTCTCAAGCGAAGGGCTTCATTCGAAAAAGAGGAAGCTAAGCGTCTAGCAAGTGGAAGATGCAGCTCGCAGCGGAATTAGGTCTCCAGCCGAGACAGGTAGCGGTGTGGTTCCAGAACCGTCGGGCGCGCTAGAACATGAAGCAACTCGAACGAGACTACGATGATCTTAGAAATAAGGTATGCAAGGGAAAAACTAGAAAGCGTGAAGCTGAAATTCTTTATAAATATCCCCTCAGTCTAGAAATTCTATTTATAAACTAGCTTTAACTTACCTTCTCATCACAGAAGGAGGTTCTGCGACCCTCACTGAGATTTTATGAGGCTATAAACTTAAGTCCCTGTTCAATTGAATTTGGTGTTTAAATTAATTTCAACTATTATTTTGTGACAAATATTGAAGCACAGAGGAACTTAGACCAGTAAAATAGCATGATAGTATCACAAAACCTGTAATGTAAAACACTGCCTGCAAAACTGGAATATTACCTAACAACAAGTTTACCAATTCTCCTAATTAAAAAAAAAAGAAAAACCCCAATATATACCAAAGCCAAAGAATGTGGCATTTAATGACCAAAAGAATGCTTTACATTTCTGTGCTTAATATGGTTTATGTTGGATATGAGTAGGAAGGATGGTTCACCTTATATAAAGAACACTGGTTGTGTTTCATTGCTGCTAGAAATTAACATCTATTGAAGGATTTGATTCATCACCGTGTGAAGTGTGACACCCGCTAGCAGGTCACCTTTTGACCAGAGTCGGATCACCCGTCCTCGTCATCTTCATCATACCTGAGTTGCGTATCTAAAATCATGCCTTCTGAGCTTGTAGACATCGTCATGGACTTCAGCGATTTGCGCATGGACAATGCCAGCTTAATGAATGATGCCATATACGAATGACGACCGAACAGCAAAAGGGGCGGCGTAGTGCACGACTGCGTTGAAAGCCAACCTTGAAAGCCGAAAGAAAGAGAAGTACCCACAATATGATTAGGGTTTTCTCCCACGGCTAGACGAGGTGCTTCTACGAGCCACCAGCTATTGAGATGCCAAGGCAAGGAGCAATGGAGACAGAGAAACTAAAACAAAGAAGATGATGCCGAAGGAAAAAAAAGAGGCTAAAAGACCCCATTAAGGTAAACTGTAGAAGCGAAAGGGTAAATTATGGGGAAACCAGCCAGCAAATCTGAAGACTGAGGAAGCTAGGTAATGGCCTTTGTCTTTAGAGAAGTATAGACTCTACATTTGGCAAGGAATGGACTCTGTGTTTGGCGAGGAACCTACAAGTGTCTGGGAACTTACAAGTGTCTGCACCATAGTGCACATCAGCCTCTTTGCATGACAACCACCAGTAGCCTCTTTGCATGACAAACGAAAACATATTGACAAAAACACGAAAAAATTTAATGCTAGTGGATTAATGCTAGCATTAGTCCACCGTGAATTTCTTTTTAGTCCTTATTTATTTTTAACCTAAGAAATTTAACATCTATTCGGCTCTCAGCCTCGAGAAGAGGCCAAATAAGATCATCAAAAATCTTATTGGTCCTCGCCGTCATTAAGTGAATTTTGATAGGCTAAACGAATACATGAGCGATAATATTTCATGAAAATGAAAGCTAAACTTTAGGTTAGTTCACAAACCAATTAATGACTAAAAAGTTTTCGATTGCTATAGTCCCTGCCATGCCGTAGGTGGCAGGGACTAATAAAGAGGAGACCCAATTTAATCATTTAAGGTTTTACAATTGAATTTCCAATATGTTATGAAATGCTCTTTGCCACAAGTGGATTGGTTCCTCAATCATAATCCCACGACTCTTTCCTTTATTCACAAAAGTCCATTGATGTTAAGGAGGTAATTTTTTTTGTTCTCAATTAAGGTTGGCATTGGAAATCCAATCTACTTATTTTATTTAATAATTTAATAAAAGATAGGAAAAAGTTATGCTTGTGTTTTAGATAGAAATTTCTTCCTTGTTAACAATTTACTCAATAAATTTTATCCTTTATTTCAATAATTTTTTTTAATAAAAAAATAGATTTTAAGAAAATAAAATTAATATAATAAACTAAAATATTAAATCTATTATAATTTTTTACAAATTTTATTTTAAAAATAATTATTACAAGTACATTAATAAATGTGGTTAATATATATATGAACTTAGATAATGTAGAAGTGAGTGGAAAATGGCTCTGCAGTTTTTGTGGTTTTGTTTCACACGTTTTCACATACTGCAGGATAGCGAGTGAGGTTAGGGTTTTTCCCTGCTGTTTGAAGTGGGGAAGGGTCGGGGGCACAGCATAGACCAACAATTTCGTTATTCATATTTTGTTTCTGTCATTACAGTGTGGCCTCATGAGAAGGTTGTATCGGATTCTGGTTACAACATCTATAAGGGTATCAGAGTTATCCTGTCGGAGATTCGAAGGGTCACATCATGGAGGTCGACGATGTTGACTATTCTGAAGACCCTTTCGAGGGAATCCTGATTTGGGCCACTTCTCCACCTTAACAGTCTGAGTTGGTCACCCCTATCACAGTTGGCACTTAGGTGATAAGGGTTTCCCCTTCTATTACCAACCATGTGGGCCTATCACATTTCTGTCAAAGATTGAAAACTAAGGCGACTATTATCCAAAACCAGGTGGCGTTAGGGTTTTCAGGTGCGCTGTCGAAAGGCAGAGAATGGAAGCCAACAATGGGTTCAGATATTTCTGCAGCAGGAATTTCGCTTGAGGGCCTAAATTTTGACAAAATATATTTTCACAGCCAAATAGTGAAGGGTATCTTGGGGGAGAGCTTTAGCTCTGCACCCTGTATTACCATTGGTGCACAGTTCTCTTGTGGTGTTGGAAATTTGGGTCTTCATGCACAAGGGTGTGGGTCTTCGGGAGTGGTCGGGGACACACCTTCAGATCAACCAGCATCGGGGTACCAAGTAGAGGCCCAGTCAACGTCGATATATTTGCAAGGATCATATAACATACCACTCCCCTCAGGCCTACCTGAGTAACC
Organism: Pinus albicaulis; assembly: GCA_034641835.2. Lineage (NCBI taxonomy): Eukaryota > Viridiplantae > Streptophyta > Pinopsida > Pinales > Pinaceae > Pinus > Pinus albicaulis. The sequence goes on from CM076578.1 coordinate 1,587,317,437, forward strand.
GGCCAACCAGGGTAAATATGAGATGAGAGGTTATTAAGACAGATTCAACCTCCTTGGTGACCTTAAGGAAGCATAATCGAAGACGAAAGCATAACACAAACCTTTAACAACTGCTACAGGACCCCCAGAGGCTATCCCAGTCATCTACCTCACCTGTCACTAGATCCCACTGAGATTTCATATATAAAACCCCTTGGATGCATGCACATGCTTGCATCCATGTGTCTCGAAGGCTTTGGATGCACGCATGAGCCTGCATGCCAACATCGAGGGACTAACTTGCCCATAATTGTGCTTGCGTCCACAGGATTTAAGGCACTTTTTAAGCCAAAAATCCTGGACACTTCCCAAAACTCCCTATAACTTCTAGGAATCATTAAATACATAGTGACAACACTAGTAAACCAAAACTTGACTCCAGGACTAAGCCTGACCATCCCCAACTAGGATTGACATTATGTCAAACACTTGGCATGAATGTAATATACATGTATAGGATACAAGACATAGCATAAATGATTGAAAGCACTTATGAAACATTCCAAGAAGGATCACCACCTTCTTCCTTAACCAGATATAACATCAATTAGGTCTTTCATCCATCATCTTAATAATTACAAGTGAATACGTGAATGAACTATGACATGAACCAATCATTTAAATATGCTTATAACCAACATAAAACCATGGAAATAATAGTGAGAATACAACCATTGAATCCACATAATAATAGGTACAAAATCAAGAAAACTTAGCTTCGATTAAACATAGGAAAATACCGACTAGGTTCGAGACTTCCACGTTCCACCCAATCATAGACATGGTTGATCCAAATCTCTCTTCAGCAAGTCACCCCTATGCCATATTCCAAGCATGAATGTGGGATCTCATGGATAAACTCATCCAAACACACAACCAAGGGAATTAAGAGGTTAAACCATCTCCACCCTCACCATACTGTGATCACACCCAACCAATGCTCCAATCACAAAACTGAGCAAAACATGGAAATGCCATCTGGAATCCATCACTATCGTTGAGTAATTTTCCATCTCCCTATCTCTTAGGATTTATCACAATCCAATCCTGGATCACTAGGCCCTAAATCGAGACACCTCCCTCAGGCTTTACTGGGTATCCCACCAAAACTGGTGAAGGGATTCCTAGGCCTTTGGGAATGAAGCTTAATACCACCTCTGCCCTAGATTCTAAATCCATCGAAAAAATCCATAGCTCAAAGCCAAGATCAAAATCCCAACACACCATAACATCTAGAAAAGGCAAGGCAAGGCTGAAAAACAATTTCATAACCTGAAAAAACCATGCCACTGACAACAAAATAACCAAATACCAACATGCATAAGCCATGCATGTCCAAACCAACTAGGAAATCACACATGCAATATTTTACCTGCAAGTATTCCTACTGAAGCTGCTAGATCCTACTTTTCCTTGCTTCATCTTTGCTTTTATTTCCTTTCTTGTCCTTCCTTTGCATGCTTCCTTCTCCTTGGCACAATTTTGAATTTCTCTAAGAAAACCTAAGCGTGAGAGAGAGAGAGAATAATGAGAGAGCTCCAAAAACTGAGCTGACCAAATCTTGCATTGAAGAAAGGTACCAACCGATCCTCGGAAGTATTTTTATTAATGAGGCCTCTATTTTCTTCATTTTCCTCCTCACATGAAACATGTGACCTTTTACCTTCGTTTTCTCCTATTTTCCTTTATTTTCATAAATAAATGTGCCAAAAATACCTTTTGCCTCTTTAAGGCCTTTACTTTTGCCTTTGCCATTTTCCTTCGCCATAATTGCATATCCATTGGTGCCCACTAGGACATTTTTCCCAACATTCAACTTGGAATAAGTGTCCCTTGAACTGTGGTCTTATTTATTTCTTTATTAAATTTTTATTACATGAACCTTTTCTCGGTTATGTTACAAAACCCTCCCCATTGGGGAACACCTTCCTCGGTGTTAAACCACACCTACACCTCAACAAAAACACTGAAAACAAACTTACTGCTTATGGAGCCTTATAACTTAGCTCGATGTAGTATTTACAATGAGTGACTTGCTCAAAAGAAAAATCATGATAACATGACCATATAACATCCATATTGCTTATTGGAGCTTTATAACTTGGCTCATGGCAGTATTTATATCCATATACATAAATACATATACCAAAACATCATCAAAACACATGCCAAACAAATACCAAACACCAAACCAAACTACTTTGGCTCAACTAGCAAACAATGAAGGATACATTGTCTGCATATGATCTGCCATCTCCCATGTAGCTTCATCGGGCCCGAAGTGCTTCCATTGCACTTTAACTTGCTCAATGGCTCTGTTTCTGAGCATGAGCTGCTTTCACTGCAATATGCACTTAGGTTCCAGCTGTAATTCTCCTTCTTTATCCACCTACAATACGTACCAATCAATAATATGATCAACATCCTTTATATACCTTTTAAGTAATGAAACATGAAACACATCATGGACTTTCACTGTTGGAGGCAGTGTAAGTTGATAGGCCACTGGTCTTGTTGTAACTCGTTTTAACTTTTGGTATGTTGTATAAGTTTCAATTTCATTTAAAAAAAGGGGGGGGGGGGGAATCAAATATGTATATACAAAAGGAGAAAGATAGGTATTGTTGTTAAAATTTTGAATATTTCAAATATATATATATATATATATATATATATATATATATGCACTAAACACTTGTCAGAGAAATAAATGTAGTGGAGGTGGGACCATCCTACAGCCAAAGTAGAGTTAATGAACGCGCGACTCATCGGATCAGGATTGTTGCAAAGGCGAGGCCCACATGATGTTGCAAAATCGACACCACAAACAACACGCTAGTTATCACGAGGAGTAACTCTACAAAAATTTTGACTCACACCCATTGACTGGAGATGTCTGGTTTAGATTCACTACAGGGGCACACCTATGAAGGCCTTCTCGTACAATGGAGCCCCCCCACAGTGATGTCAGAATGAGAGCCAACGACGTTAGCAAGCGAGCTTACTTCATCATACTTTTACGTCACGTCATCTCCCACCTGTCATTTCACTCGCCTTGTCATTCATTTATTTTCCCACGATGCATTAATTACGAATTTTTCCCCTTGTTTCCTCCCCTTCCTCTAAAAAATCCATTCCCCATTTCTTTTTTTGTAAGTCCTCCTTTGGAGATGTTAAAGTTTCCAAAGAATTCACAGGCGTCTAGTCACCATCTTCATCAACACCAGGTATTTATACTCCAATTGTACTTGATATTGATAAAATGTTGAAGATAAATGTATTAGCCAGGTCATCTACACATATTCCTCTCATGGATACGTAACACAATATCGCTCACACTATCTATACAGTTAACCACCTCCAATTTTATCAGCAGGTCATGTTAAACTAGTCCAATTATCCAGTTTATTCTACCTTATTCAAGTCAGGAGTTTTGTCAGCTTTTGTTCCTCAAACCTATATGTTCCCATAATTTATTCGTTGGCTAGTTATGGAAATGTACCCCCAGAAGTGTTTTGTAATGAAATAATTGGGAGAAAATATTTTTCGGGTTTCTTCCCTTTTAATTCGACAATCCGTCTTCTATCCTCCTACAAGTTCATATGTTAGTTTTTCTGATGAGTCTTTGTCCACATACTTTCAAGACTTTCCTGGACCTAAATTTTCCTAATTTTTAATTTATCTGATGCTTGAAAAAGCACAATTTTCTCTTGATTCAAGTCAAGTCTCTTTAGATCTCTTTGTTGAATACATGAAACCGGTCCTTCAAATTTTAGCTAATATTCTTGGCAAAGAAGATACTATAATGGTGGATAAATCAGTTATGGGAATGTTTTCTAGGCTTATGATGAAGCCTGGAGTGGTTCTTGACATACCTACTTATTGGGAGGATTTTATTAACACTCAATTCATGAACTAATCCTTTACTGGTTTTTTTAGGCTTCCTTCTCTTATCACTTATTTGTTCTTGTACAGTCATGTTGAAAATTTCATGCAGTTAGGGTTGAATGTCATGGACTCAAATAAAAACAAGTAGTCAACTATTTTATGGATAGATGTAGTAAGGAAGGATGTTGGGAATGAAGGCATTTTTATTTACTTCCTCTTTTTTCCCTATTGTATATTAAATTATGAATGGTTCACTTGCACCATGTCTGTTGCCTAAAGCTCAGTCAGTCCTACAATTGATCACTCCTACAATTGAGCAAATATGTGAAGTTTGGAGATTGGTTTGCCTTTCAAGATCACGCAGAAATAAGGTTATATGGAGTTGATGTTGAGCCTTTTAGATGACCTACCTTTGTTCCAATGAGGATGTTCGCTTTGGAATTCATAAGGCAAAGTCTAGATGTAGATCAAATTCATTTTTTTCCTATTAAAAAGGGTCATTTGTTCAAGTTGCCCAGGATTGTGGGCCCATTTATTGTGAATACTAGGCAAGCAGTTAAAGAGGCCCATAAAATGTTGGAGGGAATGAATTTATTGTTAGGAGAAAAATGGGATTATGAACCATGTCATATAATTTCAAACATAAGGTCGGGGAATGGATATGCTCCTTTTATTCATGAATCTAGACTAGAAGTGGAGAAATTGGCAAATGGATGGTAGTCTTCTATATTTGGTCAAATGGAGGTTGAAACTCCACATCCCACTGAAAATAATTTTAAGAGGGGAAGAGAAAAAAGAATTGATTTGGATGGTGATAGAGAGGAAGAAGCTAAGAGGAAAAAAACAAATGATGAGACCAACTCATCAAGAGTACCAGGGTATTCTTTGTAGTTGGGGGAAACCTCATGTACTCCCTCATCCCTTGTTCCAGGGGATACATATCATGACTGTATTCCAATGATTAAAAATACATTTTCACATATTTAAGAGAAGAATAGGAAGATAAGGGAAAGTATAGAATCTCAATCAGAAGCTCAAATGTCTCATGAGCAAACTAGATTATTATTAGTAATGGATTTGGAGAAAGATCAACTAAGGTTAGTTTTTTATCATCCTTCAGCTATGACTATATCATATTAATTTGGTTTCAAGACTGTTAATTTAACAATTTACACAAATAAATTTCTCTTCCAGATAAAATTAATCTTCATATGCAGACTGGCCAACTGATTGTCAATGATTTAAATACATCTTCCTCAGTTGTTGTTGAAGCTGAGAATATGTCGGGAAAGGTGGTAAAACAATTGAAATTGGAGAAAGAAAATTCAATAGCTTTAACTACACAGTGTGAAGAACTAAATAAAATCATTATAAAAGTTGGGGTTGATCCTGAGGATAGGACAACAATTCAAAATTTGTTGCATGGCGCTAAAGCTAAGATTCAAGTTTTGAAGAAAAAGCTTAAACTTCCCGCTGGTGAACACCCAATGGATGTAGAGGTGGCCCAGGTAGAAGTTGAAAAGGAACAGCTACTGCAGGACCTTTTATAGAGGAATGAATAATTTTCCAAGATAAAGGAAATGAATGTTATGTTGTAGAATAAAATTGATTCCCATGTATGTATAATCGAAGTAGCATATGACTCTAAAGATCTTGCTACTAAGTTAACTCGGGTCATGATTAAGTTGAAGATGAAAAAAATTGATTTGAAAAAGAGCCAAAGAGATTTGGAAAATGCATTGAAGGTGATTAAAACCACAGAACATGAAGTATTGATGACCAAAGATAATGCTGAAAAAATACAGGAGAGATTATCAAACCGCTAACTAAGAGATTAAGGAACCGAAGGAAAAAGTAAAAGGGAATATGTCCCTTTATATAGGGCAGGGAGATAATATGGAATGTTATCATTGATACTGCAAAAAATTTGTGGGAGTTACTTATTATTATTGGAGAGGAGAACAATATTTTTAGATACTTGTAGGGGATTATCTTGGCTAACAAGAAAAAGTCACATAATAGAGCCGTGTATGCTAAAAAGATAATTGATTTTATAGTTTCTAAATCTACATAGGAGCTCAAATAATTTCGAATTGAAGATAGAACTAAATGTGTTTTGGAGATAAACATGATGATTGTGAAAAATTCATACAGGAAAATAGCAGAGAAGAAGCTGGATGTAGTAAAGGGAGTTGTGACGAAGTTTAACATTATGTTTGATAAAAGAAACATGGTTGGTTTAGAATCTTGTTGGGACCAGAAAGGAAATTTCTCCCTTGGGAAATATATGAAACACTTCTGGTGAAATCAAAGAGTAAAATTGGGTCTACTCATGAGAAGACTGCAATTTTGAAAGGAGCTACCATTTTCAACTACTTACATAAAGACTTCCAACTACTGTGGATGATGAAGACATTGTTTGCTGAAAAACCTATGTAATCTAGAATTACTAATTTCGAGATGACACACGTGAAGCTTGCTAATTTCCCCAGTACAAATGTAGACTTATGGAGGAAGTGAAAAGAATGGACTTCTCCATAGTTAAAGGAAGCATAAGCAAAAACTACCTCCATTCCAAAGTCTCAGGCTGCCAAATGACATAGTGTTCTATGTTGATGTTTTATTTTATTTTTATTTCCTAAAGGGACATGTACCTTTCATTTAAAATGTAATAATTAGATAAAATTAGTTTAGGAAGTTGATAGTTTTATAACTATCCATTTTGGAATTTTTTATATAAGACTTTTCAGAAGAAGAATGAGGGTTCCAGATTTTGGACCTCAAAAGCACCACAAATTTTGTACTTGATCTTTGTGATGATGAATAAAGTTTGTTAGAAGAAGTTCCAGAAATTGTTGGGTACAATTAGCCTTTCTTGTTAAATATTTTGTTAGTGTTCTTCTTTCAGAATTGAGTAATGAAGATGTTGGTCTCTAATATTACAATTTTGTGAGTTAGAGTTAAAATCCTTAATGAAACAATCATCTATTCTGTATTTCATTTCTTGCTAGTCATTTTTCTTCTAAAGTTAAAGATAGCATATTATGTGAAACACAACCTATTATTTGAGACTTTCCACTATCATCTCTTTCTTTTATTTCTTTTCATTTATATTCACCATTTGAAGGAATTGTGAGAAGCTTTGTTCTTTTATAAAGATTAAAGGGTGTTAAATATCACATTATGGGGTTTCAAAATGAAGGGGAAACAAATGTTTTCATTTTTTAAGTTATAGCAAATGTCTTAGGCACTAATCTCATTACAGCCTGAGATTGTCTCCCAAGGTACAATATTTTTTGGTGTCGTTTCCAGGGAACAAAGACACGAATTTATTTTTCCATGGGTTTTTATCGAAAATAATTTATTTTATTGATGAACAAATAAAGTGGTTAGGCTATGTTTTTCATCACAATCACAGACCTAGCTTCCAGAAGACCACAAACGAGGTCGGATACCTCATTGCAGAAAGTTCCAGACCTTTCCAATCTAGAAAAGCTAGTGTTTAGAAGAGTTTGGAAAGCCAAATCACTAGTAACTCCAAGCCCTACCATACCTATTCCTCGTAGTATTTCTAATGAACAAATCCCTATTTTTCATTCAGAAGAAGTGATCAGAACTTTTCAGTTTTTTGAAGAAGGTCCTGCATCTTCTTGGGCAGTTTTTCCCTAGCCGTCTTTGGAGGAAGGATTGTTTGAGTCAATTTCTTTTTCTTTCCCATAAATTCAAGAAGTTAAAACAATTCATTTCTTAGCTTCACACTAGTTTTTTCTCGTTCAAATCAACTACTTCCAATATCTATGTTACCCCTTCCACCTTTCGTTTTTCAAGAAAGCGCCTCATCTACAATTAATCAGAATACAAATATGACAATCCCTACTTTTCTTTTGAACAGGTATGCTCCACTAAACCTTCCTCAACCAATTAATGTGATGCCACAGTACTACCTTAAGTTGTTGCATCTTTTCATAGGGGAGGATGAAATCACAGCAGAAAAAACATATTGCTACATTTTGTACCTTCACTAAAAATTTAAATGTTGAATATATTAATGTGGTTTTGAGGTTATTTTTTTAGTATTTAGATGGAGAAGCTAGAACGTGGTTTAAAACACTTTCAAATAATTCAATTAATACATGGGAAAAGTTGGAATTTCTTTTTACTAGGGTGAGAAAAAGGATCATGGGTACTTTTTGATGGAATTTAATGTTATAAAAAGGAAACAAGAAGAAAATGTTGTTGATTTTATCAAGATATTTAATAAGCTATATAATGGTCTTCCAGCAGAAACAAAACCTCCACATGCTAGAGAAATTTTTTTTTTTGCAGGAGCCTTTAAATCTAATTTTAGTTTTACCTTGAGGGAAAGAAGATCTCCCACTTTGGATCAAATCCAAACAAATGCATTAGAAATTGAAGCAAAATTGATTGTAGCTGGGAAGTCTAAAGGAAAACAACAAGCACAAGATAAAAGAAAAGGAAAAGAAGAAGTTTTACATGATCGAATATTGGAAGATATGACTAAAGTTATTAAAAATTTATCAAATAAGCTGGTGAAATTAGAACTTGAAAGTAAAAATCTTCCTAGACAAATTCAGCAGGGTCAAAATCAAAATTTTAACCCATAGTTCAAAAGACATCCTCTTCAAATTATGCAGAGAGAAAAGAAAGATCAGGATTAGATCCAACCCCATTTGTATATAGAGGATAGATCTGAATCTGTAGTGGAAGAAAGTGCGAAGGAACAAGAGAACCAAATATCCACATTATATGCAGATGAAAGAGAAGATGTTGTAAATACAGAGTTTAATGTTGAAACAAAAGTGTCTCTTGATGAGAAAGAAATTGATGAATATTGCAAAAAATTTAATGATCTTATGCAAGTTGAATTACACAAGAAATATGTAAGATCAAGGAAAATATCAAGGCTGCAGAGTAGTGAAGAGGTGAAAAAATATCAGGCACCTCAACAGATGGTGACTCCACAACAACCCTCGAAGCAACTTGATAAAGGGAAGCAACAAGTTAATTCGGTGGTGTTATAGGTCAATTTGGGAATCATCCACCAATACCTGGTCAAATTGGGAATCGTCCCCCAGGACCAATGAATAGGGTCTATAATCCCCTTATATTTCAGTTGCTATATGCCCTAAGTGAAGAAATTTCATTCATGGCTTCAATTGTGAGGTTTCCAAGGTTTGAAGTATATATTATATGATCCACTAACTCACCAAAGCTCATATGCAAGGGACTAACTGCATTGCAGTTCCAATACCTCCATGCAAGGGTGCATTGTAGTGCACTTCCCGACACTTAAGGGTGTGTTGGTCACCTGGGAGCGGAATTGTCATTATTCTGGGAATCTCCACATGGACAACGCCTTCTATAAGAGTCCATAGGTGTCATACTTCGAATCCAAGTGTCCATCCACCACCTCTAAAATTGAAAACATGTCTTGCCTATTATTATAAATCCATTCAATGAGAAACTACCATTAGTTTACCTATAAATTGAGCACCCCTCTAAGTGCTAGGGAGGAAGAATTTTGTGCAAAGTTATGCTGTTGGATTCTCATTTGATAAGAGAGTGGAAGTACTGATATGCTGCTGAGATGATGTTGGATGTGATGAGGCTGGAATGAAGTTGGAGCAGGTTCATGACAAATCGATCCATTGGTTGTAATATTCTCCTCCTACTCTTTAATAAAGACATATGTTCATTTTTCCATACATATTTCTATATCTTGTGAAATGTATTCTTGATGATGTATGTATTTGAGATCTAATCGTTTTGATTTGATTAAGATAATTAGATACTTGTATATTGTATGTTGTTTGTTTTTCTCTGTTTTTGTTTACAGGATTCGATCTAGTGACTTGAGTTGGAATGAGAGAGACAAAAACATCGATAGAAGGAGAAGGAGAGCGAAAGAATCACAAGTAGGATCTTTCTCATTTCTGCATATCTACTTGTTTTAGAGAAAATAACTTAGTTGTCTTTCTTCTATTGTTCTTAGTGAAGGAAAAATACACTCAGGGAATTTAGTTTATCCGTAGATTAAAATTTCGTATAACAGGTTGGCGACCATACTGGGGAGTATCCCATCATTCCTGGTGTTTCTGCATATTTTTATCTTCATGAGTACCATCTACTTTTTGCTATCAGTCATTTGAATGAACAAATTGCATTAGAAGTGTGTTTAGCTTCTTGTTTCACAAACTTAGCTGCGCCCAACACATTGTTGGTTAGGGTACAATGCACTACAGTGCACTGTGTTCCATTTAGGGGTGCTCTGCAATGCACTGTCTCCCCTTAGAGTCAGCGTTTCCCCCTTAGCCAACCAAATTCCATCAAAATTTGTCATTGCTTTCAGTTTCAACCACTTTTTTGTTGTATTCTCAGATGTCTGATTACTCTTAGAGACTAGTAAACTTTCCCATTCTTCCTCCTTTGAAAAGTAATTTGTTTAATGTTTCATTAGATGTTTTCTTTATCATTGGAAAATAAAATTCAAAGTAGTTAATTTTTGCATTAGATCAATTATGATTTCGAAAAGGAAATTTTTGTTTCATTCCTCGTTTCCTATAGGAAAATTGTAGTTCCATTCCTCATTTTCCTAAGAGAAATTGTTGTTTCATTCCTTGTTTCTCAAAAGAAAACACTTGTTTGATTGATTTGTGCATTTAGTTTCCTTTATTTCATTCACATTAAAGGGAGCTGAAAATAAAAACACTCATCTGCATCTAGAGAATTGTGTGTGTTGCATAGGAACAAGTTAGGAAAACTGCATTTAGTTTGTGCTCTTTGTTGTATGCTCAAAAACTGATTTCTCGTTTCCTTTACTAGCTAGGATTTTCATTGAAAAATATAAACTGAAAAGTTTTCTTACCATTTAATTTTTATTTTTAGGAATTTCCATGACATCATGCGATGAACCTCAAAGAAAAACTTTTAAACGACATCAACATAAAATTTACATCAATAAACCTAAGAAATCATTGTAACATTAACGATAACATTTAGAAGGTCTAGACTAGAGATGTGTTTCGGTGTCGTTAAACATATCAGATGTCACTAATTTTTCTGCGATACATTCTGAGTGTGATACCTCACTCCACGTATGTAAGTATATCAGAGCTCTTCCATGTACCTTCAGGTATATCGGGCGGTGTTCTAGTACGAAAGTATAAGAGGGGCTCTCATTGTGCGGTTTCGCATTAGACACGCTAATACAGACTAGGCCTCCGTACCTTCGGGTATATTTGGGAGGAAAAATTTAGGTTGCTATACATCCATAGGTAATAGAAATCGGCACCTTGTAACTGTGATACACAAACACAACATTTTGAGGAGATTTTAACTTCTATAAAATTGCTTCTTGGTTTTCCGCCAAAAGGTATTCTATAGTTCAAAATTACTTAGTAAACCTTTTTTCCTAAATTACCCTTTTATTTTGTTTATTATTTTTTGGAATAAAATCAATCAATCATCGTGGAATAAGAAAATACCTTTCCCCGTCATTTGTATAGAATAAAACTTAAACCACGTTTACCACCAGAAAAGACATTTTTGGTCAGCGAAAATGACATCGTTCCACCGAAACCAGTATTATCATTACCTCTGGTGCGACATCATCATCACATATACCAAAGTCGTCTCGAGTCATTTCTACACATCCTAGTTCATCTAGTATCATCAAAACAGAGTCCTCACAACTACTTGTGGTTACGATCCATCCAATTAGTGAGAACATACCTCCCGAACCCGACATTGTTCAACTGGAAATTGATCTGAATCCCATCGTTATTTTACCAGAACATCTAGGTCCCAAATTTGAACAACCGAAAGTTGTTCCTATATCAGTCACTCCATAGTTGATTGTAGCCATTGAGTCTCCCATATCATGCAGTCAACCACCTGAAATATATCTCAGGCTTGACGATAAAATCCTTCCACATGGTTTGATTTCGATTGAAGAAATACCACAAGATGAAACAACTTCAACTCCAACTCATTTTGGGGAGGATATTTATCTTTACGAGTCTTTTCCTATATCAACTTACACTTCTCTCTTTCATCCTCTTTCAATTCAACTTCTCATAGATCCTATAAGGTATACATTGGGTCATATGACCGTGGCTGAGTCAACATCTCCGGCTGTACCATCTATTACAGTTGCGACATCATATACTGTTGCTACCCCATCGATGTTCCCCACATCACTAGAGTCACATCTATATAGTGGTCCTTCCATCCCACTTGGTTACCAATATTTTCTGCAACCTTCTCTGGTGAATCCTCAAACCCATGGAATTCACCCATGTCATCATTTGGTTTCTATCTGGTACATCTCTAATGAGTACTGAATGACTTGATCCTTTATATACATCTTCAGCGCAATATCGAGCTGGTCTATCTGGGTATATTCCATCCAATACAATCTCAACTGGACTCACAACATTTGGAGAACAATATATTACATATTATTACACTCCTCATGTTGGGGGGAAACCTATGGTCACCCATTTTGACAGTACTCTGTCCTTTTATGGTCAACCTAATGTTGGAATGACTGTTACACAGTGACAACCTATCCTGCCTGTTCAACCACAAACGGTTGTGCATTCATATCACTAGTTCAACCTGTTGCACCCACATGTGCTCCACTTGTTAATAATTCATTACCCTTGTTACAGGCTCAAAGTGTTGTACCTCAACTGTCTCAGGTGGGTCCTTCCACCCAATACCCTCAAGTATTGGGATCTCAGACTCCAACTCCTTCGGTTGGTTTACAACAACCACCTGAATTTTTCATTCACAAGATGGATTACCCTATTATGGGATGCCACAGGCACAACTGGGTCTTACCTATTCACAACTGGGTCCAAGCTATTATAATTTGGGCTATAATATTGGTGGGAAGACACCTTGGAAACCACAACCACAAATGCCACAAAAATCATTCAAACAACAAGTAGATTACCCAGGATTTGGTCAACAGAATCCTCAAGCATTTGCTTATCAAAAAACCCCTATTTGGGTTACCATCAAAAAATTCCTTATGCTGGTGCTCAAAGGCCTATTTCCCAAGCAATTCCATCATATCCTGGCTATGCTCAACCTGACTTAAATCGACAGTTTCCCTTTGTCAAAAATTTAGAATTACCTGATTTAAATCAGCTTACCAATGACCCCATTAGCTATGCTCCTTGGTGGTCGATAATACCACATAAATTACCCTCGGATATTCCTAAGTTTAATGGAAACCCTGGAGAAGACCCATCGACGCATGCTATGACTTATTATTTATGGTGTTCATCCAAATATTTAAATGATGCCTCCGTTCGACTATGTATTTTCCAACGTATGCTCACTGGTCCGGTTGTGAAGTGGTACATTGAGTTACCACGAGCTTCATTTGATAATTTCACTGCCTTAGCTACTACCTTTCTGACCCACTTCCAGTTACCCATACGATATGGAATTGGAATGAAACCATTGACCAATTTTAAACAAAATAATTCTACTCACATTTCAGATCATATTCATGAGTGGCATCGTCATCGTAGAATGGTCAAAACATTTGTTCCTGATCAACTCTTTGCTGATTGGTTCATTAAGTCCTTGCTGCCATCTATCACTAAGGATGTGGCTATGGGTGGTGTCGTCACTGAAGTAGGTAATTTCCGATACTTGTGCTTGATTTGATTTTATACTCGGTTTGGCATGCTCTACGAGTTTGGCACGCTCTATGATAAAATTCCCAATGCGTCGCGATCTAATTTTATTGTTCCTCCATCTAAGGACTCATGCGGAAATAGTATGATTGAAATGCTGAGAACACATCACTCTACGCATTTGATCTTGCACCTTCTTACGAAATTCATGTCATCTTGTCGACAAAGAAAGCCAAAAGTGATGTGACACGGAAGTAAGAAAAGGGGGGAAGAGAAGAAAAAGAAAAATTCAACCCCATATGAATGATCATCTAATAAATGTGACATAAATTCAGTGAACCTCGTTGCCATAATATGATGGATGAGAAAATTTGTTCGATCTTTTGTCTCCCACTACGCCGAAGTCTCAAAATTTCTTAAGACCTCAAATGCATCTACTGTGTTGACAGATCCTTTTCCGAATCCAGACACAAATATGGTTGCTACAGATCCAACTTCTAGTTCCCAAGTGCTTATGCTATCTATCACAAAGCCAAAAACTGATGTTTTGGTGTCAACATGAAATAAATATTATGGTAGTCAGGCTACTGATCAAACTACTACCTCGACCATGAATCTGTCCACATAATCTATTCTGACAATTGCTATTCTTGAGTTAACAATAAAGCCACTGAAGGGAGTATTCCATAAATCGACGTTCAATCCTCGAGCCTGAGCTGCTCAAAATTATAATATAGTTGAATATTTGGCTCGGTCCTTCATACATGTCGATGCTTGAGGTACCCCCTCAAAATTGGCAATAAGATTGAGTGCAGCCCGATTATCTTGTTTATTTTGTATCACGGCGTTAGACCCCTGTACCTTAATGGGTGGCAACGTCGCTTGTAATTAAACGCTACCTAGGGGGTCCAAGGGGGGTGGCTACGACTTTATGGAGCCCTCCCATGGTGGGGGATTTCTGGGGCAGCGCCCCCAAAGCTAAAAACAAATGTAAAATTGCCTTGTAAAAGTATAGTAATTTCTAGTCAATCTGGGCCATTCATTAGGCAGATGATCTAACGGTAGAAGCTATGTTTAGTTTAGGGTTTTTTTGCCCTAGAAGGCAACCCCTTGCTTTTATGGGGGCATTGTGTTGTGGTGTGTATTGCATGTGTATTCTGAGCGAGAAACGGATAGGGAGACTGAGAAGAATAGAGGATATTACGGCGGATGCTTTAGGTTGTGTCTTTTCATTTCTTTGGATAATAGAAAGGACTAAGTTTGTTGGGAATTGGGCAGTAGCCAAATTGGAGTGAATCACGTATATACGTGTCTCTATGGTTTTATGCATTTTGTGTGCTTGTGTTTTTACATATTTTATGTATTTGCATTGCTCTGTAATATATAGTTTTCTAACAAAAAATGTCCTCTGACGAGCTTTGTTTTTCGTAAATTCTTTGGAATTTGACACAGAAATATTCCAATCTTGTAGTATTTAATTATACAGGATATGTGCCACAATTACCCACAAAATTGGCATTATCCATCCAAGTAAAATTTCTCAATCACCTCGTTAATCGTACTATTATTGATGAGGGAGCATCTACTTGCATTATGTCTCTAAACTACTGAAAGTCACTTGGCTCACTGCACCTATCTCAATCACCTACGACGTTGAAAGCTTTTAACGGTCGTACATATAAGCTTTGCAGTATCATAAATAACCTGCATGTCGAACTAGGGGGAAAAATTGTAACTGTATAATTTGAGGTCGTTGACGAACCCCTTGACTATAACATTTTACTCGAAAGGCCATGGGTTTATGCTATGACTGCGATCATCTCTACTTATTTTAGAATGGTTTCCTTTCCTCATAAAGGTGTTATTACAGTCATAAATAAACTCTCCTTCTTTGCCTCCAGTTCCCAGGTAACTGGATGTGTTACGTTAGTTCACGCACCCCAACTAGCACTTCAAAACATTGGTGTAGGACTCTTAAAGGATTCTTCCCTAATGGCCACCTTTGCATTACCGCCGCCTGCGACGTCGACAAAAAATGTAGGAATAGAGACTTGCTGCATGATATCTTCCATTCCATCTAGCTTAAGGAAGATTACAAATGATTCTGAAATTGTTACGTTGGATAAATTCCTGTCGCCCAGCCCAATTGAGCTGGCATAGAAATCAATCTACATGGCTTGGCGGTGAATCTGAAATCATCGTCGCCGATCGTTTGGGTCAATTGTTCATTATATTTTGGTACTCCATCTGATCCTTTTTCATCCACTTTCTTGAATAATGAAAGAATTGTGGAATCCATGATGCCAGAAGGAGAACCATGGGAAGATCATCATCATCATTCCAATCTTCAGGATTACGAAGAAGATAATCTTATTGAACTATATCACCCATCGATCAAAACTTTATTTTTGAATTATTTTCCCATTAATGCAATCGAATTTGAGAAAAACTTATCAAATATTGAAGAAACAATTTCTATCGATATTTCGACCAAACCCGGCGTTGTAGAAAACATTCATGTCGGCGTGTCTTGTTCTCCATTAGAACTCAAAACTTATTGCTCTCTCTTTCGTGAATTCTGAGATATATTTGTTTGGTCTTATGATGAAATTCCAAGCATAGATACTAGTATCATTGAACATACCATTAAAATGTACCCTAATGTCAGACCAGTATGTGAAAGCCTTCATCTTGTTCATTCGAAGAAGGTTGCTGCCATTAAAGAAAAAGTCAAAAAACTTTTGCGTGCTGGTTTCATTTACCTTATTCCGCTTACTAATTAGGTTTCCAATATTGTTCTTGTCATGAAGAAGCAAGGGAAAATCAGAGTGTGCGTCGATTATCGGGATGTCAATCTTGCTTATCCAAAATACAACTATCCTACTCCCTTTATCGACTAGATTATTAACGATTGTGCCGGATATGAAATCTTTTTGTTCATGGATGGATTCTTTGGTTACAATCAAATCAATATCCACCCATAGGAACAATATAATACAACATTCATATGTCCCTAGGGCACATTCGCTTATCGTAAACTCCCATTCGGTTTAAAGAATGCTAGGGAAACATTTCATAGAGAAATGGATTATGATTTCAATGACATCAAGCACATTGTTCAACCTTATCTAGACGATTTACCCGTGCATTCACGAAATCAGACTCATCACCTGAGTCATTTGAGAGCTATCGTTTTACGCTACCAATACTACAAAATACGCCTCAATCCACACAAATGTGTGTTTTGTGTTGGTTCTGGTCATTTTATAGGATTCATCATCTCAAAGGAAGGAATTCAAATCAACCCACTAAAGGTCCAGGCCATTCTTGATTTTCCAGCGCCATAAAATTTACTTTAGTTACTGAAACTTCAAGGAAAGGCTAACTTCGTAAGGAGGTTCATACCCAACTATGCTGAAATGGCTAAAGGATTTACTCATCTATTGAAAAATGGGATTCCCTTCCATTGGGATAAGGTTGCACAAGATTCTTTTGATGTTGTCAAGGATACACTTGTCCGAGCGTCATTAATGTATCCCCTTAATTATCAGAGTGATTATTTCTTATATATCGCCGCGGTAGATACAACCATTGCTATGGTATTGGTCCAAGAAGAAGATGGAATAGAACATCCGATATATTATTTGAGTCAAAATCTCAATGATAGGGAAGTGAAGTATTCATACGTAGAAAAGCTCACCTTGGCGGCCGTTAAAGTTGTCCAAATATTTCACCATTATATCTTGTTCTGGAAGACCATTGTCATTTTAGATTGCAACCCCATGAAATACATTCTATCACATCAATTGGTGGGGGGGAATATTCAAAAAATCCCATTGTCATTTTAAGGAATTTTATTTGGAATTCATAAAATCCAAGTTAAAGAAGTCTTTAGTTTTGGGTGAGCTTCTCTGCAACCTTCCCTCTGATAGTACTGATGCTACATCGGAACCATCAATTCCTGATGAGTCTCTGTTTCTGATCGGATTATATGATCCTTGGTATGGCGATTTTATCATTTATATCCAAACCTAGACTTTCCGACCCAATAAATCTCGCTCTCAACAACGATGTATTTGATACGAAGCCAAAGATTTTTTGATCGTCAGCAACATAATTTATCATTGTGGTGTTGATAATATTTTAAGGAGGTGCCTTACTCATGAGGAGGTCGAGAAGGTTCTAAATGATTTTCATGCTAGGGCTTGTGGTGGACACTTTTATGGATACACTAATGCGTAGAAGATTCTCCACGATGGTTACTTTTGGCCTACCATATTTCACGACTACATCCTCGCGGCAGAAGTTGTCATGCATGCCAGATATTTGATCGTAAAATCCACAAAACGTGAGCGCCAATGCATTCTGTTATCATTGTGGTACCATTTGAAAAATGGGGCATTGACTTCATGACTTGCAACCCTCGTTCATCTAGGGGGCATGGTTACATTATTTTCTCAATAGACTACTTTACCAAGTGGGCCGAAGTGATGCCTACATTCAATAACACAAGCGAAACAACTGCATTATTATTTTTCAATCATGTCATCTCACGGTTTGGTGTTCCACAGGCTATAGTCACATATCATGGTAAGCATTTTCGCAATCACACGATGAATGAGTTGACTGCAAAATTAGGATTGTCGCATGATAGTTCTACTCATTATCTACAATCCAATGGACAATTTGAAGCTATTAACAAGATTCTTAAGTGAATGCTTCAACAAATGATAGGAGTTCATAATCGAAATTGGCATTTAATCCTGTACTCGGCTTTTTGGGCATATGGAACCTCGGTGATAAATGCAACCAGATTTACCCCCTTTCAATTGGTGTATGGTCTGGAAGCTATCTTGCCTATCCAATGTGAAATACCATTGTTAAAACTCATTGTTGAATTGTTACCTGACACCTATACTAAAGAAGCACGTCTTTTGAACCTCACCCATCTTGATGGAATGCTTCATGAAGCAGCATTGGCCAACGAAGCGCATAAGAGATGAATTAAGGCGCAATATGACCAACATGTCCAGCCTCGCATCTTCTTAGAGGGTGACCTGGTCTTAATTTATGATCAGGAAGATGATGTAATAGGTACAGGAAAATTTGAGCCATTATGGCATGGCCCCTACATTGTCAAAAGGGTTATTACTAAGGGTTCCTATGAGTTAGTAGATTATGATGGAATTTTATTGGCGCAGCCTCGAAATGGGTTGTATCTTAAAAATTAATATGCTTAGTTAAGCATAGTAAAATTTTGTATTATATTGTATATATGCTTTTGATTTGCATTTACTATCTTAGTTTGATTTTCTAGAGTCTTCTTGAAGTTAGTGATCTGCTTAAAATTTCATCGCAGATGTCTGAATCTTTGTAACCATTTGTTGGGTATACTGATCGTGCTAGTCATAGTAAGCAGAATCTATGCTCTACAGCATGGGCCATTTTCGCTTCGAGAGGCGATTTAATGAGTTTTCAAGGGATTTGTATCGGTCTATATACAAAAAATATTGCTGAGTATAGCACATTGCTCGAACTTCTCTCTGATACCATTTCATTTGGTATCAACCGCATCATCATTAGGTTAGACTCACAACTTGTTGTACTGCAACTTACTAGCGTTTATACTATTCGAAATCCAACACTGCATCGTATGTTCTTAAGAGTATGAATTTTGGAAAGACATTTTGATTATATTCAATATCAACACATTTCCAGAAATTTGAACACATTAATTGATTCCTTAGCGAATTGTGTTTTAAACAGACATTTGCAACCCATGTAAAGACATATTTTCAGTTCACATCACATAATTGAATAGGATTGCACAATAAACATAGGAAAAAAATGAAAACAAATAGATAGATAGTTATAGGTTTTTACAAAATTTGTGCCCAAGACACATTGGTCATATGACCTCAAAATGTATGCAAAATGTCAAAGTAAATTAGTGATGCTCATGATAACAAGCTACAAATCTAGCTATCCCACACAACAACCGCATCCAACGATTAGGAACACCAATAGTGTGGCGCTGCAGTCTCATAGGTAACTCTTTGATCCAGAAATCCAGAATCCCAAGATTAAATCCCTCCACGTGTTGTTGTGACTCAACAAGAGTCTCAGTCATATCTAAATCTCGAAGGAATTCTCTCCCGACAGCCCTCTCTGATGGCTCAACTGCTTCTTTCTCTCGCTGACCCACTAGTCGAACTCGACCCACATCTGTATACATAAAAATTTTAGTTTAGTCTTGGGAAACATAAAATAAAAAAACATGTAGAAACCTTAGAAAAATAAAAAAAAACAAGGTCAAAACATTCTTACCTATTGCACCCCATTGAGCACCGTCTAGTAGAATCAAGTCTGGATCTCCTCCGAAATCTACGCCTGTGTATGCATACTGATCTATGGTGATCATCTGTCGTCTGAACCAGGTGAAGAATGTAGTAGAGAATACGATGGTCGATTGACCAGAAAGTCTAGAAATCAATTCAACCCATCTCTGCATACATGGATCTCTAGGGCCAAATATGCCCAATGTATCATGATGTGGCTGCATCAATGGAATCCTCTCTAAGGCGAAGGAAATTAGGATCGAGCCATAGTTGAAATTATTCTTCCTTCCTCCCTTTTCTTTGCTCAGTCATTATTTAATTTAAAAGAGAACAACTTCAACCCACTTAAATATTGTTGGTTTTAAACAATCCAGTACATATTGCATGTATGATCTGTTTGCCACATGTAGTGTAGTAGAACTAGCGAGATTTGTGATAATAAATAGGATGGTCCTCAAAAGTAGATCACACACATCACGGATATTTATTTTCCTGTCTTTACTTGGCTCAGTCCCTGGGTGGTAGTGCTGTAGTATATAATATCTCACTGTCTCTCCTCCAAGAGCAGATCCCGAGAGGGAAATGGGAGAACCTCGCCTTGATAATCTAGTGATAAAATAAATGTCCTCTACCAATATTGGGAGCAATTTGTCCCCAATGTGAAAATCTTGTAATACAAAATCCCATGAATGAACTAGGAACTCCAATAGTTCCATTTGATGCCTCGTCCCTGATAATCTAAAGTATTTAAGCAACCCGCAATCTCTTAGGGCTCTTACTGTACTCGGATCATTTAGGGAAATCATATTTTGTTCTTCATGTTCTCTTTCTCGCCACGTAATTGTCATTTTGATCCGATGAATACCTGAAACACAATCATAAGCTTCATTAGGATCAATTTAATGCAAAAAAATTGGGAAATTTTGGGCATACAACAAGAAACAAAAACGAGAATTGCACCCAACGCACCCCAGGTCAAGGGACAAAGCGTTGTAGTGCATCTGGCCTTCAATTTCAGTGCACCGCAATGCACCTTTCGACATTCAAGGGTGTGTTGCTCTCTGAGTGTAGTAGAATTACCATAAGGGGCTAAACCCTAAAAATTGATCATGGAATGAAATGAAAATGATACTAAAAGAAAGAGAAGGTTCATAGCTCCAACCTAGATCAAATGACAAGAGAAGTCTTCCAAAAAAACTGTTGCAATCGACCACTGAAGTCCGGGGAAAAACTGGTTCAAGAGCTCCTAATTTTCAAAAGGTAACTTTGGAATGGTAAAAATGAAGTATTAACTCTTTTAATTAGTCAATTTAAATCATATTTAATGTTGTGACTATGGTTTTTATTCATTTTTGCTACGAAACAAGTATTTTTAATCCATTTGATGGTTTTATGAACATTTTTTACAACGGATATAGTAATATTAGTCATTCACACTTATTCAAGAATGATTTGACCACAAAGCATACTTTTATCCTTGTTTTCGAGCTTTGATAAAAATGAAAAGAGATTTAAAGCACACTTTTATATCTTTTCGAGGAGCTTCGATAATAATGAGAAAAGGAATCCCTAGACTCTTCTTTTAACTCTTTCGATTTCGATAATGTAAATATTAACGAGCACTTGTCTTTTGAGCTCGTAAAAGTAAATGAAAGCAGAAATCTACTCGGTATAAGTTTAACCCTTTTCGTATTGACATAGATTATTTACGAAAAAGGAAAACCTTCGTCAGAAACATGGCTAAGAGGTTTTCTCGAGTATCATTTTATACTTTTAGGATCGATTGACAAATTTATGAAAAAGAACTCCATTGAGTTTTATTATGTCCGCTTTTTACTAACTCTCTAAACATGAAAAAGGATTAGGTTATCGCTTGTCATTAAGCTCGTTAAAACATTAAATAGTGACGAAATTGTCGATCATGGAAAGATCGAGTTTCATATCTCTAGACTTGTTACATTATTAAATAGCGATGGATTCTCTCGAAGGGTCAAATTATATATAAATAATATGTTACCCTCCTCAAGCTTGTTACAAAATAAAGAAGTCTTGGTCGAAAAATGGCCAGCGGAAAATTTAGGAAAAAGAACATAACACTTTATGGTGGCAGGTTCGTTCTTGAACATGACACTTTCACTCAATCATCGTGACTTTTGGGTTGGGTAATATTCTTGATGGCTCATCATACCTATAGCTCATCATATCATCACCTGGGCTTTGGGTTAGTGTTTTGTAACTCATCTCTGTGTCACCAATATGTTTAAGAGAAGTCATCTAGTGAATCCTCATCCTTACGTAATACATATAAATAGTCATTTCCATGACAGGTCATCCATGAACATTGCTATATCAAGTCACATTTTTTCTCTAAAATCGATAACTCCTATTTCACGATAAAGTTGCTTCATGTCAACATTAACTCATCATCCGGGAAGGTTACTTAGAAACATATTCTAGTACCTTGAGGCTTGTTACATCATCGAGAATTTTCTCGCTTCAGGACCTTTGACCGAAATATTTTTTTTAGAGTTCGACATCAAATCATCTATTCTTGCCTTGCAAATTGTATTGCAATACCTTGAGAGCTATAAACACCAATGGTGGTTTTCTCGTGTCTATTAACAACTCACATCACCAAGCGTGACAAAGATAATGTCTTCCCATGTTGGACTACAAATCATATTCACATGGTTATAATTGCTTTGAACGATAGAGTGAATGAGATAGGAAGACCCTAGATGTAGTTTCATCCATTTGGGCTATGATTTCAAGATACTCCACATAATATGTCTGGCTTTATACAGATTGTATCTAATCATGGTCCTATATCACAAACATATCCCCATAATGAAACATTCAATGCTGGGGACTTTTTTGAATATATTTGTAACAACCTTACTTAGTGTATGTATTTGTATAGATGCCTCTCATCATTCGTGACCAAAATAAAATATATGCTTGATGCCAAATACATGTCAATATTGATGCATGTCACCGTACGCGGATCCTAATCATCACATCATAAAGAATCTCATCGAAATACTACTATTAACTTGACTTCATGCTTTGGGGGGCAACTATTATGGGTACGATTTGGGCATCATCCCCCAAGACTTGGTGAAATTGGACATCATCCCCGGGAACAATGTATAGGGTCTATCATCTCCTTAATATCGAGTTTCTATATGCCCTAAGTTAAGACATTTCATTTATGGCTTCAATTGTGAGATTTCCAAGGTTTGAAGTATATATTATATCACCAACGACTCACCAACGCTCATGCAGAGACTAATTGTGTTGCGGTGCCAATTCCTCCATGCATGGGTGCCTTTGTAGTGCACTTCTTGATACTCAAGGGTTCATTGGTCACTTGGGAGCATGATTCTCATTTTTCTAGGAATCTCCACATGCCCATTCCCTTCTACAACATTTCATAGGTGTCATACTTCGAATCCAAGTATCCATATAACACCTTTGAACTTGGAAACATGTCTTTCCTACTATTATAATGTCATTCATTGAGAAACTACCATCGGTTTCCCTATAAATTGAGCACTCATCTAAGTGTTAGGGTGGAAAGAACTTTATACCAAAGTTATGTTGTTGGATTCTCATTTGGTAAGAGAGTGAACGTACCTAATATTATACTCGGATGATCTTGGATGTGATGAGGCTAGAATGAAGTTGAAGTAGGTTGATGAAAAAATGAAATCCATTAGTTTGTAATATTCTCCTCCTACTCTTTAATAAAGATATATGTTCATTTTACCATACATATTTTTATTTCTTGTGCAATTTATTCTTGAATGATGTATGCATTTCAAATCTAATCGATTTGACTTGATTAAGATAAGTAGATATTTCTATATTGTATGTTGTTTTTTGTTCTCTATTTGTGTTTGCGAGAATTGATATAGCGACTTGAGTTGGATTGAGAGCAATGACAACAATGACAAAAGGAGAAGGAGAGTGAAATAATGACAAGTAGGATCTTTCTAATTTCATTTGTCTTCTTGTTTTAGAGAAAATCCTCAGGGGGGAATTTAGTTTATCTAGTAGATTAAAATTCCATATAACAATTGGATAATTTTTTAACTTGACCTCCCCAAATTTACCCACATTTACAAGATCTTTGGGTAAATATGAAGCGAGGGAATGCTACTATGACATGACCCGACCTCCAATGTTCTAGTTAAGGAAGTGGGGTTGACAAACCAATAGATTTCTTTTGACATCCCTCATATACCACAAACTGACTCGGAAAGTATGGAATACACCCCGAGGTGATCAATCCATGATATGAAACCCATTTCATTGACCTACACACCTAATCACACATATAGGCATGCTTCCATGTGATTATGACCTAATTTCCCCGATTTAGTGCGTGTGGGCTGAGGACACGAGCCACTTTCTAGGCTAGAATCTAGACCACTTCCCATAAATTCCTATAACTTTACAAAATCATATTTAACATGATGGAAATATTAAAAATTCAAATTTGAATCGAAACATAACCTAAAATGCCTATAACACAGAAATTTTGTCAAACATATGTGAAACATATAAGATACGAGGTCATAAATACATATCTAATCATAAATTGATGGTCTTCATCTGAGAATCACCAAGAAGATCTAAGCCCTCCATTAAAGCTGTAATAACATTTCAGTCCATGCATTCCTAAACCATTCGGTAACTTATCAAAACATGATAAGAGCCATAGATAGAATACATCATATAACCATAAAAAACCATCAAATAATTGCATAGGAAACCATGGAAAATAAACCATAACATCACCATCATAATAAATACAAATTCTCAAAGATCACAATAGGAAAATGTTGGGTGTGGAGCATCATCCCCCTAAAGATCGCAATAGGAAAATGTTAGGTGTGGAGGACAAGTCTTGAGGAAAAATCAAAGAAATGTACCTTTATTGGATATGGTGTTAATGATTTTGGTTATCGCTTATGTGATTATGAAAACCACAAAATCATTAGGAGTAGAGATTGTAATATTCAATGAAAAAGGTCATGTATAAGAATCATTTGCGGAAAAAGAAATAGGAAAAAAGAAAACAAATAATACACGAGTTCTTGATGAGATCACAAAAAAGTAAAAGGTGCTGAAAATAATAATAATCAATAGCCACAACAACGAAACCACCACAACAACAACAAGCACCTCAAACACCTGAAAGTGGTGTCGGAAGATCTACCGAGTTAAGTGAACCCCTTGAACGATACTCTCCTTCATTATATTATTTATTTTTAATGATTCGGTGAACCGAATGTTATGAAGTAGTAATGCGAGGTTGAAATCAAGTGGGGGAGCTAGCCATGAAAGAAGAGATGGAATTCTTAATCCATAACCAGACTTGGGACTTAGTCGGGTGAGTCCGGTGGATATTGGTGGCCACTCACCTATTCACTTGGGCCCCCACCATTGTCTCTTTCGAGTTTTTTCGGTTTTCGGCATAACTTACTATTTTTCGCCAGTTTTTCGGGTCATGAACTCCTACGGAGCCATTTTGAGGCCTAAACGAAGTTTTTTGGGCATCGCGCCTACAACGAATATCATTTTGTTCCAAAATGACATTCATGGAGAAAGTTTAGTCCTCGGATAGAGCTTTCTAATGATGTATCATGTGCGTCAAAATGAGATAGTATGCCAAAGTTATGTCCACAGGAAGTTGAAACACCAATTTACTCAAACGGGGCCCATAGTTTGGCCTTCATCTCCTAGGGTTAGGTTTTTGGATGCTTAGGGTTCTCCATTGTTTCTCAATAATAAATAGGCCCTCGAGCCTCATTGTAACTCGGTTCGAGCTGTAGCTACCACATCATTTCTCGAGATAACTACCGGCGCCTAGCTAGTTTTATTTCCATTATTTGTCTATAAGCAAGTTTCAATTCTTTGATATTAATGAAATGAAGTTTTATTTCATTTGCATCTGTATTTATGGTTATATGTTTATTCTATTGCGTTCCTGGCATAAATGCGGATCGATGGCATCGGAAGTGGTCTGCACTGTGATCCTTCTTTGCATGTCCCCAACGAGGTCGGGGTATAAGGAGCTAGGGCTTGATACGGTGGAACCTTTGCAAGGTCGGCCTTGCAAACCTCGACGGACGCCCATGGGGTACGAAAATAAAGATGAGAAAGCGAGGAGGTCTATCAAATATTGCTTGAGAGGCCCTCGAAAAACGAAGGAATGCGATGATGGATAACTTTGCTCGGATCCTTCAACGACGCCGCGGCGGCGCATACGCATCTAGCGGCCACTGCGGGAGGTGCGACTCCTTTTAAGGTACAAGTAAATTTTGACATTCCCATATTTGAGGGTCAAATAGATGCAGTTACGTAGATAGGTGGTTGAATCTATTAGAACGATATTTCTCTGTTCATGACTTTTCGGTAGGAGAAGATTATTTTTGCACTCTCGAAAGCTACCCCCATGTTGGGGGCGGTGGAAACCTGCGACGAGAATAAGGACCGAGACGAACCCTCTCTGTTCTCGGCCATACCAACTTGGAATTCTTTTCTAGATGTCGTCAAGGAACGATGCTATCCGTGGGGAGCTATGAGGACAAGTACATACAATGGACCACGTTGCGACAACAAAGGGATCAATATGTGCATGAGCTAACGACTGCGGTTCAATGCCACATGAGGAAAAAGTTGGGTATCGAAGATTCGAGAGAAACATTTGGTGCTAAAGTATCATAGGCTGGTACGCAGATAAATTCGGGGAGAAATGGAGTTCCTTGACATCTCCTCGCTTGGTACGTATCTTAGGTATCACCGCAAGATTAATGAGAAATTCAAACGAGAAGAAGCGAGACTTTGGATGCCATAAAATCGAAAGCAAGGGAAAGGTGCTTCCAAACTATAGAACAAAGAGGACGGATCCAAGGCATGGTAGCTAAATACAACCGCAGAAATCGAAAGCCCACGAAAAGAACAACACCGCAAAGCCAAAGAAGGACACGGGAAAGTGGTGTGAGTTCCATAAGAGCTCCACTCACAAGACAAGTGAGTGTCGAGGACGACGATCGCTAGTGGCCAAGATGAGGGCTTCTAATTCGGATGCATGCTCCAACTCTGCGGGTCAGACACCGAAGGGAATGAAAAAGGAAACGGATTATTGATGTGGAGCCCAGTACCCGCTGTGCCACTACAAAGATCCGGAGAAGGAGGAACCGGAAGATCTAGAGGAGGAGGAACGTCTGCTTCCACATCGGATGTGGGTAAAGGGCTTCCCCTATATAGTTCATTGTATGGGCAATGGAGCCAAAGAACCTCATTTCGGTAGATGCCATGAAATGGATTTAGGCTTTCGACCATAGCTCACCCACATCCATGCACCATCGGGTGGCTTCACCAAGGATGAGATCTGCGTCGACGAGCGGTGCGCCTTCCCTATAGCATCAAGCCCTTCACGGATGAGGTATTATGTGACGTTGCTCCTATTGATGTTTCTATTGTATTATTAGGACAACCATACTTGTGGAAGCATCATCGTGTATGGGTCTCGAACTCGTCTTGTTATTGTTACTTTGGAAAATAAGTTGTACAAGATGCAGTGCCACCTCTTGTGGCTATACGATGTTGATTCTTATAATCACCGATAGCTCATTTCCCAAGCCAAGAAATTCGTTTTCACGATGATGCGCTGACAAGAAGAGAGCTGACGGCCACAGCCTCCGAGCCAGGACTCCCTCTTGCATGACAGCAACAAATGGATAAGGTTGTGGAGGAGTATGAGGACATATTCACCTGCACGAAGGTTCCTGCACGCGTCGGGGTCAAGCACCCGATTGATCGACCCCGGTGCGCCGCTTCCCAATGGACTGATCTATTGGTGCTCTATTCGAAGAATGATGAAATCGGGAGGCGATTCGAGTTTGTTGCGAAGAAAGGTCACATCGGACCAAGGTCATCGCCATTTGTGGGGGCCGATCGTGTTGGTATAGAAGAAGTATGGGACGTGGAGCCTCTTGTATTGACTAC
Source organism: Pinus albicaulis (assembly GCA_034641835.2). NCBI lineage: Eukaryota > Viridiplantae > Streptophyta > Pinopsida > Pinales > Pinaceae > Pinus > Pinus albicaulis. The sequence goes on from CM076578.1 coordinate 1,587,345,395, forward strand.
CGGAGTGATGAACAAAGTCACTGTCTGGAATAGGTACCCAATCACCAGTTGATGACCTTGGACCAGCTCAAGGTGCAAAATATTTCAGCAAAGATCGACACCGAGTACGGGTATCACCGAGTACCAGATGTAGACCCTCGATGTGTGGAGAAGAGCGCCTTGAAAGCCAAGGAAGTTATTTTTGAATGGTTTTTCATGCCTTTCGAGGTTGACGAATGCTCCCGCAACCTTCATGAGGATGATGGCCGACATCTTATGACCATTCACCAACTCATTTGTAGTGGTGTACTTGGATGACATTCGGATCTTTAGCAAGACTTGGGAAGAGCACCTTCACCACATCCGTGAGTCACTCCAAACCTTTGTGGAAACACAATTTGTGTGCCAATTTGGAGGAGTGCACGTTTTGCATGACCCAGGGTTCAATATGCGGGATACATTATTGATGAAGGGGGTGCATGTGGATCCGGCCAAGATCCAAGTCATTCGGGATTGTGACCCCAACCACTATAACGGAAGCTTTGCGACTTTACGGGTCTTGCTAATTTCTACCATAGATTCATGTTGGGATTCTCTCATATCACTTGGCCCTTTAGTCAAGTCACCAAGGGAGGAGCGAGAGCAAAATTCTTTTGGTCGGAACCTCCAACGAAGGCATTCACGGAAATTGAAAAATCGCCTGCAGTACCTTTGATGTACGTACCCGGTTTATGACCATTTGAAATCGAGACGGATGCCTCGACTATTCTATTGGGCGATTCTTGCTCAACGGGGACATCCGGTGGAATATCACAATGAGACATTGTGCGAGACGGTTCGCAGTATCCCACCTATGACAAAGAAATGTATTCCATTGTGTAAGCTTTGTCAACAATGGAAGAATTACATTTTGGGGAAGGAAACAATCATCCACACGGACCACCGGCCCTACGGTTTATACGGACACGAGGGAAGTTGCGAGAATGACTAGCCATCGAAGTGGTCCACATATCTGCAATAGTTTCATTTGAACATCAAGTACAAAGAAGGAGTGACGCCAATAATAATGAGGCCCACCCTCGGCCCGACCACCCATCATGGCGCTCACCACCATGCTCAACTCTTGTGGGCATGAGACTTCGATTGGTCGCTTCTGCATGAGAGTGACCCGGAAATTCATCCACACTTATGAGCACTCTTGGGGGTACGCAAGTTCCAAATTTTTCACCTCCAAGATGCCTTTTATGTACGCGGCACCTTTGTGTTCCTTCAAGCGAGCGTGCCAAGATGATATGGGAAGCACACTACGGTTGATTCGGCACCCACGGGCATTTCAGGGTCGAAAATAATAGCAATACTACATAAGTATTTCTGCGGCAAGACCTTCGAAAGGATGTCGAAGCACATCGAGATCACACTTGCTTGCTTGTGCCATTTCCAAATCGACCATCAAGAAGCAAGGCCTATACTCCACTACCTACCCCTAGTTGACCTTCAGAATCCATCTCCATGGATTATGCTCGAACTGCCCTTCACCAAGAATGGAAATGATTGTGTTTTCGTAGTCGTTGACGATTCTCGAAGATGGCCATTATGGCGGCTGTAAGAAGAATATCCATGATGAAGCCACTTCCAAACTCTTCTTTCGAACGAGCGTGGGTGCACTTTCGGATCCCACAATATATCATATCGAGATTGAGATAAACGGGTTGCTCGGCCACATTTCGGGTCGACCTGCGGTCAATGTTGGACACCAAGCTCACCCGAGTCCACAACTTTCCATCCCCAAACGAGATGGCGAGACGGAGGTCGTCAACGGAATGATTGTACACATTCTACGCATGTACCATTCAAAGCATCCACACACATGGGACGAGAGCCTCCCCTATGTACAAAATAGTTATGTCAGGCTCTCAGTTCAATTGGCCATAGCCCTTTCGGAGTGGGCTTGGGATTCCGGCCACTATGTCCATTGACGTAGCCATGCCATTTGCGGTTTGCTCGGTGATTCAGCTCATGTCCGGTCACAGAAGTTGACAAAGCAAGTAGCTTCATCGAGCGCATTCAACACATCTGCCAACGAGGTTCATGATATATTGGACGGAGACGATGCGTGCAAACAGCACCATGATACGACAACTTGGTACCGCCCTGCCACTGACTTCCGGGTGGGCGACAAAGTATGGCTACATTTGCGAAGGAGCGCCTCTGCCTGGACCCCCCGCAAGCTTCGCCCGCTCCCGATATGGGCCTTACCTTTGTCTGAGCTATATGGAACAATGCCTTTGAGCTTATTATTCCACCATTCCTTGAGTACTGCACCTAGTATTCAATGTGGATCGCCTTTGTCCTTACTTCCCACCTCTCTTGGACACCTCGGACATTGCGAACAACTCACACCAACGAGTTAAACCCGAGACTACATGGAACGAGCCACCATGATTGTATCATGGACATGCAAATCAAGAACACTCGCCAACAAAAAGATCCGTATGTTGGTACATCCAAGGCGCTTGACTCTGCACCAAGGAAAGTGGTTCACTAGGGACCCAGTTCGGCGAAATTTCCTCATCTCATGGAGGAACTTAACGCAATGGGACCATTGCTTCCTAATGGGGAGGAATGATCCGGTGGATATTGGTGGCCACCCACCTATTCACTTGGGCCCCCACCATTGTCTCTTTCATTTTTCGGTTTCGGCATAACTTACTATTTTTAGCGATTTTTCGGGTCACGAACTTAGAACCATTTTGAGGCCCTAAACGACGTTTTTTGGGCATCACACCTCAGTGAATATCATTCTATTTCGGAATGATATTCATGGCAAAAGTTGTATTCCTTGGATAGAGCTTTCTAATGATGTATCATGTGCGTCAAACGGAGATAGTATGCCAAACTTAAATCACACAGGAAGTTGAAACACCAATTTACCCAAACGGGGCCCATAGTTTTGAGCGCTTCATCTCCTAGGGTTAGGTTTTGGATGTTTAGGGTTCTCCATTGTTTCTCAATAATAAATAGGCTCTCGAGCCTCATTTGTAACATAGTTCGAGCCACCGCCAACATACATCTCTTCTTATAGATAGCTACCGGTGCCTAGCTAGTTTTATTTCCATTACATGCATGCTTAATTTCGGTTCTTTGATATTAATGAAATGAAGTGTTATTTCTGTGCATCTCTTGTATTTATTGTTATATGTTGTTAACATTTGCATTCCTGCATAAATCCGGATCATCGAGGTTGCTTGCAAATGAAACAACATTGCAGAATAAATGGGTTTATAGGAAGGTGAAGGAAGAAGATGGAGGAAAACAAGGTAAAGCTAGACTTGTGGTGAAGTGGTTTGCATAGATGAAAGGTATTGATTTTGATGAAATATTTTTCTCTGTTGTTAAAATGACTTCAATCGAACTATCTTAAGTCTTGTAGTAGCAAAAGATTTAAATCTTGAACGGTTAGATGTAAAAACAACATTTCTCCATGAAGATTTGGAGGAAGAGATCTATATGGAGCAACTAAAGATATGAGGACAAAGGGAAAAGAAAAATTAGTGTGCGGAGTTAAAGAAGAGCTTGTATGGCTTAAAGGCTCAAGACGGTGAGTATTTAAATTTGATAGGTTTATGTACGAACAAGGTTATACTAGATGTCGATCTAATCATTATGTTTATCGAAAAAGAAAAATGATAAGCGAGTTATATTATATTTTTATTGTATGTAGATAGCATGCTTGATACCGGAGCTAACATGCGGGGGAAATTAATGTGCTCAAAAGAAAATTGGCAAATTCCTTTGCAATGAAGGATTTGAGAGCTACAAAACAAATCCTTAGTATGAGAATAACTAGAGACAAGAAAAATCACAAATTAACAATGTCTCGGAATGAGTACATACAAAAGGTGTTGAGAAAATATTTAATATAGATTTGTAGAAATTCTTTCGGTAGTAATCACATGCAAAAGAACGAGGTGACCTCGTTCTTTTGCATGTATTCTACCGAAAATTTCTACAAATCTATATTATGAATCACGAAGCTTAGATTCCAAAAATATTTAATATGCAGAATGCAAAACCGGTTAATTACACCTTTTACGACCATTTCAAACTTATTAAGGAGATGTACTTTGAGAGACCCGAAGAAATGGATTATATTTCTAAAGTTCCATATGCATCAACGAGTTGGAAGCTTAATGTATGCAATGGTTTGCACAAGGCCTCTATTGCGCCATTGGGGTGTAAGTAGGTACATGAACAATCCGGGGAAAAGAAAATTGGATGGCGATTGAAATGGATTTTCATATATTTGAGAGGAACCACAAATCAAACATTATGCTTTGGTGGTTCAAAAATTTCTCTACGGGGATATGTTGATGTAGATGGCGAGGTTACGAGATAACGGGAGGAGCACTACGGGGTATGTATTTAATGTAGGTGGAACAAGCATGCATTTGGGTTCAAAAATCCAAAGTGTTTTTGCACTTTCAAAAATAGAAAGTAGAGTATGTTCTTGCTATGAGGTTAGTAAAGAAATGATTTGGTTACAATGGTTTATGTAGTGGGTAAGAAGCATGATATGGGCACGTTATACATCTATGGCAAGTTTCATTCATCTTGTAAAGAACTCAACATTTCATTCTAGGAGTAAACACATACATCTCAAGTACCATTTCATATCGTTAGTATTGGAAAGATGGTCGGTTGAAGCGGAAATGATACACACTAGGTAGAATCTTACGGATATGCTAACAAAAGTTGTAACGAGGCCGAGAATATGGAAGTTTCAATTGGTCTTCAGAATGACGATGAATGAGAAACATCCCGAGGTCCAAAATGGAGTCATTTACGGCAAATGAAGCGGCGATGGAGTTGCTACAATCAATCTCAGTGGGAGAAGTTTGGGTGTGGAGCACGATTATCTTGTTTATTTTGTATCGAGCATTGGACCCTTGTACCTTAATGGGGCAGCAATGCCACTGTAATTAAACGCTACCTAGGGGGTCTAGGGGGGAGAATGTGGCTTTATGGGCCCCTCCCTAGCGAGGGGGGGTTTCGAAGCGGCGCCCCCCGAAATCTAAAAATAGATGTAAAATTTCCTTGTAAAATTATAGTAATTTCTAGTCAATACAGGCCGTTCATTAGGATGATATGATGGTAGAAGTTATGTTTAGTTTATGGTTTTTTGCCCTAGAAGGAAACCCCCTCGCTTTGTATGAGGGTATTGCATTGCTCACTGTGCATTGTATGTGTATTCTCGGAAGCGAGAAACGGAGATGAGGCTTGTTACAAAGAATAGAAGGAAATATTACGACGGATACGTAGGTTGTGTCTCTTCATTTCTTTGGATAATAGAAAGGAAGGACTAGTTGTTCAAGGTGGATGTGGCCAAACTAGGTGAACCCGTATATCCGTGTCTCTCTTTGTTTTTATGTGTTTTGTGCTTGTGTTTTTACGCATATTTTATGTGTTGCATTGCTCTGTAATATATAATTTTCTAACATAAAATTTATTATATTAACATATGAAAATTACAACCAAGTCGGGGACACCCACGTACCACGACCATAGATTTGGATGAACCAAATCTCTCTTTGACAAATCATCCCCATGCCATATTCTAAGCATGAATGTGGGGGATATCATGGGATAAACAAAAACAAACCAACAGGACTTAAACGACAAGCCACCTAAACCCTCAACCATAGTGATTCCACCTCTATAGTCTCGAAATCACCTAACATCAATTAGATCGGTCTCTACCCAAGTTCTCAAGGAGCTCAGGGAACTAGTAAATCAACCCATAGAATTAAGGTTCCGGATCGTTTTGTTTTAATCACAACTCCGGGGACTAGTAACTAAAACCACCAGGACTCCATAGTGTTTGTCCCGAACAATGGCTCCAGAACTAGTAACTCAACCCAAGTTATTATGGGGCTTCCGGAAGTATTTTCCAACCCCTGACATAAGGGAACCTTAGCACCAATAAAAACGAGGGATGTGGAAAAGCCCACAACACCATGGTTATCTGGAAATGGAAAGGCAATGCTAAAACAATATCAATCCTAGGAAATCACCATTCGTGTGAAAACACATAACTAAATAATCACATGCATATTCCATGCATCTAGAAATCAACAAGGAAATAACACATGTAACCTATTACTGCAAAATAAATCCGGCTTTAGTGATGGCTTTGTTCCCTTTAAATTTCCTTGATCCATAAACTATCATGGATGTTTAACTGGACATTTCATTACAACGGATCTCATAGTAATATGTTAAAATTATGAACTTTTACCATTAAAATTTTATTAAACTTCTATATCTCTAAATTCAAATGTAATTGGTGCATGCATGTGAATGGAAATTATGCGAGAAAAATAGAGATGAAAAAAATAAGCTCTCACACACACATAGAGAAGACACAAGATATGATACGGAAGCCCTTTCGAGAAAACCTGGCCTAGTGAGTGAGGCCACTTCCCCCTATTTCTTTGTCTCAAAATAATAGACGCATGTGCAAAGAAGTAATTTTTATGGCACAGTAGACTGTATATAGTGCAAAAATACTCTTTGTGTGCTCTACCTCCCTGCTCTTTTCAAATACCTTTGCTCAATTATGGAACAAAATATTGAATTTCCATGATCTTGGGTCTAGGTTAAAGTCTTAGAATCAGAAGCACTACTAAACTAAGAATATCAACTTTGCATAGTGGAAAATATAAAGCGAGTAAATCACACATGCACAAATACACACATTTGTTAACAAAATTATACTAGGTAATATACGGTCTCAATATTCGTTATATTAAACCAAATATAAGTAATACAACGGTCTATGGTATAAAAGATACGGTAGCAAATCTTGTTGCATCTTATTGATTTAATATCTTGTCCTATCAATAATTCTCTACATCACTTCTCACTAGCTTCATAGTCCTTCAAGCCTGTACCACATCGAGATTCTGGGAGGGCTTCCATCTATATGCTTTCTTGCTACGAGTCACTTCTACTTGGTGTACATGTGATCGGTTATGCGAAACGCAACGAGAATAAACGAGATAAACATAAAGACGAGAGATGCGGCGGAAATAACACTTCATTTCATTAATATCAAAGAACTGAAATTTGCTTACGGACGAGAATGGAAATAAAACTAGCTAGGCGTGGTAGCTATCTCTGAGAAGAGATGTGGCGGCTACGGGCCTGCGAGCTGTGTTACAATGAGGCTCGAGGGCCTATTTATCATTTAGAAACATTGGGGAAATCCTAAACGGCCAAAACCCTAACCCTAGGAGATGAAGCGCCAAAACTATGGGCCCGTTTGGGTAAATTGGTGTTTCAACTTCCCGAGGGCGTAACTTTGGCATACGATCTCCGTTTGACGCGTACCATACCTCGTTAGAAAGATCTATCCCAGGGACTAAAAATTTGGAATGGGCAACATTAGTCCATGGACCCATGTTGCCCTCCGTTTTCCCAAAAAACGTCGTTTAGGGCCTCAAAACGGCTCCGGAAGTTTGGGACCCGAAAAAGCGCAAAAATAGTAAGCGTACGGCGAAAAAGCTGAAATAGGCAAATGGTGGAGCCCCAGAGTGGAATAGGCGGGTAATGCCAATATCCACACAGATCATTCCTCCCCCTTAGGAAGCAATGGTCCCCATTGCGTTCAAGTTCCCCTTCCATGAGATGAGGAAATTCTGTGAACTTGGTCCACTGGTGAACCACTTTCCTTGGTGCGGGAGTTGGTCGGCTTTGACAACTTGGAAGTATAGTTGGATCTTCTGTGGCGAGTGTTCTTGATTTGCATGTCCGCAGTGCAATCTGTGGTAGCTTTGTTCATGCGGTCTGGATTTAACTCGGTTGGTGTGATTGTTCGCAATGTCCGAGGTGTCCGGTAGAGGTGGGAAGTAAGGGCAGAAGGCGATCCACATTGAAGGCTGAGTGCGAGACCAAGGAATGGTGGAATGCGAGCTCGAATGCATTGTTCCCTACGGCCTTGGTGATGGTGTACGCTTGCGTATCGGAGCGGAGCTAAGCTTGCGGTGGGGTCCGATGAGCGCTCCTTACGCAAATGTAGCCATACTTTGTCACCCACCTGGAAGTGTTGTGGCACCGGTGTTGATCATGGCGTTGCTTGTACTTGGCATTGGCTCTGTCCAATATCATGAACTTATTGGCGGATGTGTTGAATGCGCTCGATGAAGCTACGCTTTGTCAACTTCGGATACCGGACATGGTGAATTAGCTGTGTTGCAAATGGCATGGCTACGTCGATCGGGCATAGTGGGTAGAATCCCAAGCCACACGAAAGGGGCTATGGCGATTGAACTATGGAGAAACTCGATTATAACTATGTTGGACATAAGGAGGCTCTCGTCCCATGTGCGAGGATGCTTTGAATTGTACATGCGCGGAATCTGTCTGATCATTACGGTGACGACCTACTGTGCGGCCATGTTTGGGGATGAAAGGCATTTGTGGACTTGGTGAGCTTGGTATCCAACATCGACCGGAGGCTAGACCAAAATATTTGAGGAACTGCTATCTAGATCGATGCTGTTGGAAGTACATGGGATCCCAAGTGCACCCTCGTTCAAAGAGTTTAGCGGTGGCTTCTTTGTGATATTCTTCTTGGGGCCGCCATAATGGCCATCTTCGAGAATGTTGTCGACGACCACAAAAACACGATCGTTTCCATGCTTAGTAGAAGGCGGGCCCGACATGTCAATCCATGGAGATGGATTCCCAAGGTCGACTAGGGGTAGGTAGAGGAGTATATAGGCCTTGCTTCTTGATGGTCGGTTTGGCAATGACACAAGCGGTCACCGAGGATGCGATGTGCTTCTCGACATCCTTTTGAAGGTTCGACGATAGAAATAGCACGAGTTGCTACTATTTCTCGACCTAGAAATGCCCGGCGACTCGGCCTTAGTGTGCTTCCCATATCATCTTAGCACGCTCTCTTGAAGGAACACAAAGGTGTCCCATGTGACATAAAAGTGCATCTTGGAGGTGAAAATTTGGAACTTGCGTACCCCCAAGAGTGCCTTGTAAGTTTGGCCGAGTGCAGGTCCTCTCATAGAGAAGCGACGATCGGAAGTCTCGTGCCCACGGGGATTGAGCACGGTGGTGGTATCACGATCGGTGGTCGGTGAGGCGATGCGCAACATGATTGGTGCTACCCTTCTTATACTTTATGTTCAAATGAAGCCCCATTGCGGATATGTAGACCCGCCGATGGCGATCGTGCACGGCTTCCCCTGTGTCTGTATGAAGCTGAAGGGGCACAGTGCATTGTGGATGATTGTTTCCTTCCCCAAAATGTAATGCTTCCATTGTCGACAAGCTTGCACAATGGAGTACATTTCTTTGTCATATGTGGGGTACTTGCGAAGCTGTGTCGGACAATGTCTCCTTGTGAAATGCCCTTTGGATGTCCCTGTTGAGTAGAGCGCGATAGCATAGTCGAGGAGGCTCTGTCTCGATTTCAAATGGGCGGTTGCAAGTGCGGTAAAGTGAGAAGCTGAGGCGAACGAGAGGCGGTTTTCGATTACGCGAACGCCTTATGTTGAGTTGACCAAAAAAATTTTGCTCGCTCCTCCCTTGGTGACTTGACTCAAGGGCCAAGTGATATGAGAGAATCCCAACACGAATTCCGTTAGAAATTAGCAAGACCCGAGCTGTGGCTCTGACATAGTGGTTAGGGCTGGCAATCCCGGAAATGACTTGGATCTTGTTTGGATCACACCACCCCCACTTTCATCGATAATGTATCCCCGAGATATTGAACTTTGGGTCATGCCAAAAGTGCTTCCGAATTGGCACACAACTTGTGTTGCCGGTGTTTGGAGACTTGTCGGATGTGGTGAAGGTGCTCTTCCCAAGTCACAATTTGAAGATCGAGAATATCATCAAGTACCACCTGATGAGTTGGTGAATGGCCGCAGATGTCATCCATCATCCTCATGAAGGTGGCGGGAGCATTCGTCGTCAAAGGCATGACCGGCCATTCGAAAAGGCCTTCCTTGGCTTTGAAGCGGTCTTCCACACATCGGAGGGTTCAATTGGTGCACAGTCGATACCCGGACTTGGTCGATCTTCTTTGAAATATTTTGCACCTTCGGTTGGTCCGGAGGTCATCGATCCTTGGGGGATTGGGTACCTGTTACGGAGCGGTGATCTTGTTCGGCGCGATAGTCAATACGAGTCTCCCGCGTCCCATCCTTCTTACGTACCAAAACGATCGGGCTCCCACGGGCGTGGGGGTGGTCGTGTGACCTTTACGCAGCAGCTCCTGAATCTGTCTCTTGATTTCATCATTCTCCGAACGGAGCGCCGATAGATCGGTCCATTGATGGCGAGCGCACGGTCGGTCAATCGGGTGCTTGACAACCGGTGCGAGAGGAACCCCTTGTGGGTGAGGTGAATATGTCCACAAGTACTCCCTCACAACCTTATCCATTTGTTGTTGTTGTGCGGAAGGCCATGCAGAGGTCGTGACCACGGTCTTCTTTCCTGGGGGCGGATCATCGGAAAACGGGTTTTCCTGGTTTGGGAAATGAGCTTACTACATTGTTTTGCGGTAACCAAAGAGATAGCGGCGGGGAGGTGGTACCTGCGGTATCTGTACAACTTATTCCCAAAGTAACAATAACGGCACGAGGCCGAGACTCATACACGGCATGACGCTTCCGGGGGGGGTATGGTTGTCCTAATAATACATCATAAACATCAATAGGAGCAACGTCACATAATACCTCATCAAGTGAAGGGCTTGATGCTATAGGGAAGGCGACCTTTAACGAGGCCCGCGCGGAGGAATCTGCGTCCTTGGTGAAGCCACCCGATGGTGTATGGATGTGGGTGAGGCATGGTCGGCAAGCCCAACCGCTTCCACGGCGTACGCTGAAATGAGGTTCTTTTGGCTCCCATTGTCGACAATGAGCGCTCTTGGGGAGCCCTTTACCCACATCACAGGAGTGGAAGAGACGTTCCTCCTCCTCACGGATCTTCCGGTTCCTCCTTTTGGATCTTTGCGGTGGCAACGGTGGCGTTGGGATCGCATCAATAATCGTTTCCCTTTTTCATTCGCCTTTCGAGTTACGATTCGAGTCGGAGCATGCATCGACTCGAAGCCCTCATCTTGGCCACTAGCGTGTTGCTTGGCTCGACACTGCTGTGTTGTGAGTGGAGCTCTTATGGAACTCACACCACTTTCCCGTGTCCTTCTTTGGCTTTGTGGTCTTGTTCTTTTCTTGTGGCTTCGATGAGTTGTCTTTAGCCACCATGCCTTGGCTCGGTCCTTTGATACCAGGTTTGGAAGCACCTTTCCCTTGTTTTTGATTCACGGATCCAAAGTCTCGCTTCTTACGCCGAATTTACTTGCTCAATCTTGGCGACATACCGGTATCTTGAAGTACCAAGCAAGGAGATGTCAAGGAACTCCATTTCCTCTGAATGTATTTGTCTGGAACATTGCGATACTTTAGCACCAGATGTTTCTGCGAATATTTGATACCCAACTTTGTGCGCGGGGTATGGAACGGATTCGTCGGCTCATGCACATCTTGTCCCTTTGTTGTGTATCGTGGTCCATTGTATACTTGTCCTCATAACTCCCACGGGATAATCTTGTTCCTTGACGGCGTCTCGGAAAGAATTCCAAGTTGGTACGGCCGAGAGCAGAGAGGGTTCTGTCGGTCCTTGTTCTCTGATGAGTTTCCCACCGATCCTTAACATGCGGGGTAGCTTTGAGGTAAAATAATCTTTTCCGGTCTAAAAAGTCATGAGCAGAAATATCCTTCTAACGATTCAACCATCTATCTACGGCATACGCGTCTATTTGACCCTCAAATATGGTAATGTCAAAAATTTACTTGTACCTTAAAAGGAGTCGCGCCTCCCGAGTGGTACCTTTCGGATGCGGATGCGCCACTTAGGTGGGTAGCCGTTGAAGGATACGAGCAAAGTTATCCATCATCACGTTCCTTTTGTCTTTCGAGGGCCTCCTCGGGCAATATTTTGATAGGATCTCCTGCTCCCTCATCTTTCTTTTCGTCCGCCATGGGCGTCCGCCCGAGGTTTGCGAGGCCGGTCTTGCAAAGGGTTCCACGAGATCGAGCCCTAGCTCCTTATACAGAGCCTCGTTGGGGACATGCGAAAAGGATCGAGGAAAACGGAACCCGCCTACCGATCTCGCAGTCGGTTGCTGCGGGGAACGCAACGAATAAACATATAAACATAAGGGAAGACGAGAGATGCGGCGGAAATAACACTTCATTTCACGTATCAAAAGAGCGGGGGCCTTACAGACGGAGACAAATAAGGCAGCTGGGGCCCTTTGGTAGCTATCTACGAGAAGAGATGTGGCGGCTACGGAGCCTGCGAGCTGTGTTACAATGAGGCTCGAGGCCTGTTATCATTTACAGAAACAATGGGAAATCCTAAAAAGAGCCAAAACCTAACCCTAGGAGATGAAGCACCAAAACTATGGGCCGTTTGGGTAAATTGGTGTTTCGACTTCCCGAGGGCGTAGCACAGCATACGATCTCCGTTTGACGCGTACCATACCTCGTTAGAAAGATCTGTCAAGGGACACAAATTTTGAATGGGCAACATCGGTCCATGGACCCATGTTGCCATCCGTTTTCCCAAAAAACGTCGTTGGGAGCCTCGAAACGGCTCACGGAAGTTGGGACCCGAAAAGCTGCTAAAAATAGTAAAGCGTACCGGGCAGCATTAAAATGGGCTTAATGGTGGAGCCCAGAGTGGAATAGGTGGGTGACCACCAATATCCCTGGATCAACATGGGGTGATCCAAATCTTCTCTCTAGGTTGGCCACTTCCCGAGATCAAAAAATTTCCAAGCTAACACTCACCTTTTCTATCAAGGTGATGCACTTTGTATAATATTCACCCAGCCTTAAACTCCTATTCATCACTTCAAGATAGTTCATATACGGCTACTTGAGCTACGATATTCTCAATACTACACTTCAAGATCTACACGATGAAGGCTTACAATTACCCAATCAAGCCTTCAAATTGGCTCCCATAGGTTTCTCAATAATCTAATCCAAATCTCACCCAAAAACATGGATCAACACACATTAACACTATTTATTTCCAAGTATGCTTTTTTGTTTCCTCACTATGACTCGTTAGGGCACCCACGTGCTACGAAAACCCTCAAATACTATGACCTCATCAAGGAAGGGTCTTGTTCATCCATTTTGTTTTTTTTGTAATTTTTAGTCCGAACCCTCCATGCTATCCCTTTGTTTAGGTTGGCAAGACCTACGGAATACCACAAGGACTTGTTGTCACCTACATCCAACTATAAGAGTTTTCATTAACTTGAAGATGCCCACACGGACTGTGTTCAACTCACTTAAGGCCTAAGACTTCCATCGAGAACCCTTGGCCTCCTTCCCGTGCTTGGTACTTGATTTGTCCCTTAAAACAATTTTGTATGCCTCACGGCCCTAGCCTCTCCTTGTTTCGGTCATCACGGAAGGGAAATTCATTTACTCCAATGTGCTCCTTTTTGGCTATGTGTGTTGTAGAATGGATGAGGATTAGTGCTCCACTTCACAGTATATATAGACATAAAGGGCTCAAAAACGCCATCCCTAGGGGTTTTCTAAGCTTGTCACATCTCATTTTTACACCAGAAATCCTTAAAACTTCATATGCAACCCCATTAAATAATTTAAAAATTCATATCTCCATTTATAAAACTCGCAATCGGATGATTATCGTTGCATTAGATTCATCTCCTTGAGGCTAGCTATCATCCTCATCCATCACATGTAGAAATATGCATAGAGAAATTCCCAAAAAAATAATTGGTACAAAACCCCATGCTTATGTTTCAATCTCACAAATGACTCTTGTGGCACTTTGACCTCAAAACCCTCAACCATAAGGCTTGGAGTACCTCCCAAGCTACTAAAAAATAAATACTCCCTCTTAGTGAGGAAGGTACTTTGAAGACTGAGTAACTCATAATCATCATCATTACTGTAACACGCTGACTCTTGGCACTCAAAATCGCAACAATCCTACTTAGTGAACTATAACTCTCTCATAGGTGTCACTCTCATTGTTGGAAGGACCCTTCTTCTTCTTATTCTCCTTTATCACTTTCTAGTCCATCCATGATTCCTTCTTGGTATATGGCAGAAGCACCCTTGCTCCCCACTTGTTGCCCTTGATTTTCTTGGGCTAAAAGTTCTCATTCTGAATCTATAACCTCTCGCTATAACTCGAATTCCTATGAGTATATGGAACCTAGAACTTCTTCTTGGGAACTTGTATGTGCTCCTCTGAAGCCCACATACTGCTGCTTCTCTTGAACCTACACTGCTCCCTTGTTTTCATTATCTATGGGCTTTTCATTCAACACATCCCAGAAAATGCTCTCTAACTCTAGGCATACTACTAACGAGCTAGAGCCTCTAGGTCCAATTATTTTCTTCCCATCCTAGAACATGACCTCAAACCCATTCTTCTCGTTCATCAAGACAAAAATCATGCTATATCTTAGTCATGTTACAAACAATACATCATGTACCGACATCACAAGTATTGTCTCTATCCCTAAATGGCACAACACACAGTCATCGGATCACCAACTAAATCTTGTCACCTAATACCATACGCAGAATTTGAGTCCCATTAAGCTGAAGTCTGAAAAACCTCTGACCATGTCATATGCTTTGTTGCACCATTTCCATGTACAATACAACCTCTTTGATAATACCTGGCGATATTTTAATGTCTAATGGTCTAGGGATGAAAGTGTCTTTTCTTATTTATATTCATTTTTTGGGTTTGTATGTCATTTTAGCCTATGAATCATTGTTATCTAGTATAAGGGAGGGTCATTATCTAAAGGCTACTGCAACTTTTTCATGTCGGAGAGGGGTCCTTAAATACAAGATTAAATTTAGTATAAATTCCATGTGAGGGTCATAAGTTCATATTTCCAAATATGCCACTCATGTATATAAAAGGAGTCATGAGGTTCAAGGGATTATTTCAATCGGTGTAATTAGTTAAAAATTCTTATAGGTGTGCTAGTGGAATATTTTATCCATGTCACCTTACTCCTTCCACTAAAATTCACCATCGTTTGCTTGAAATGGACATGTGAATGACACTTGAAAACTCAAATGTATCAAAGCCATTCTCTTTTCTCCCTTCATTAAAAAGTGAAATTAGGGCTACGAAGTTGCAAACATATTCGATGGAAGGTTTGCATAGAGTCATTTTGCAACTGCGCAAAGTGGTTGTTTTTAGTCATCATTTTCAAAACCTTTTTGTTTCCGACCAAATGGAGCTAAATTTTGGAAAACATATATATTTTTTTTTTTGTAGAGAATGGGACAAATAAAAAAATCCTCTCTCATTTTTTGCATAAGTGTCACGGTTTGGTAATTATAGGTGTCACTTAGAGACTCATTTTCACAACTTCTCGTTGTGAGAATTAAAGAAAATTTTGAAATTCGATTTAATAATTCGAAGGTTTTTATAGTTTTGATGCATGATGGGAGCTATAGGGTGTTTTTATGAATTGTTGGAAATTGAAATGTTTTGGAGCGAGGAAATGACAAACCAAATCGGAATTTAAGTTTTCTTGTGCAAGTGGTGACTAGGAATTTCGGGGTACGTACGCATGGAAATAATCATCCAATGTGTCCTACTATGACAAAACATAATTTTCATTGTACCTATAAGATTGGGTTTATTTGGTATGTCATGTCACCACAATGAGTGGAAGTCTACTACACATTGTTGCACAACTCATCACTTAGGTTATTTTTGTATTTCATTTATTTTTGGAACTTTATGTAGTTATGATAATGATCAAGATAAATCTCAACGATACGAATAGGGATTGACATATGGAAAAGCACATTTTACAGAATTTGATTTTTTCCAAGTTTTTTTGTCAAGCTTTTGATATGATGTTTCCATGATTGAGTTTGTCCTAATCTTATTCGGCCGACATGAGATAAATTTTATCTATTTTCTTATTGTTCATGCAAGAAAACCTTCCCAATTGTATTTAAAAAAAAAATGATATGAAAAAAAGGGTTTGATTTGGGGAGAAAAGGGGCACAATGTGTATATGATTTTATTTTCTACAATAAAATTTTAGTGCAAAGTATTCGACACTTCACAAAAAAGCAGATTCTTGAGGTATGATTTGCAATTTCTATGTTTCCCTTCTTATGTGCATGTTAGTTTCTCTATCTTTGTAACTTAAATTTTTAATTCGTCTCTTCTAAATGGTATATAAATAGTTTGAGAATTCATCTTTGTTGGGCTTCCGTCTAAGGCTTTTATTTCATTTTACTCTAACTATGTTGGAATTCACCCTTGGTTAGGTGCTCCTTTATGGTAATTTGTTCTTCTCGATATTTGATCGAGGATAATATGTTTCAGAATTCATTTCATGCTCTATTTTGTATTTATGAATATCTTTTTTTGTAGTCGCAAGTTATGTTCAAAACTCATGCACAATTTGGTGCTTTGAATGTAATGAAAGGCTCTTTATACCACTACACTATGGAAAATGTAATAATTGGAAGTCACACCTACCTTGCCTTTTTTTCCATGAGTGCTTCATAAATATCTAATAACTTTGTGTAAAGATTTGAATCATGATTCCATGCCCAATTTTCTCCCTCTTATGGTTTTCTAAACACCATGATTGTGTCATAATTTTACTTTATAGAGATGGCCTCTTAATTTATGTCCTTAATCCTTATTGTGTTTACATTTGACATTATTTCAAGCCATGGAGGCCCCCTTCGGTTGGAAAAGGGAAGTTTCTAGCCAAAATAAGGTTTGTGGTTACCCTCTTATCCTTTATGCATCCTAGAGGTTAATTACGGGGTGCTAACATTATGTTGTCGTTTCCGGGCGGCGAAAGGTTCCATATTCCCTAGTAAAAATCATCAATTTTTATATATGATTTCTGATGGTGGACAACGACCAAACATTAAAAGGCTAAACCATTCACCTGGTGACTTTAAAAGCATCAAATCATATTTAGAGAGGACAAGCCTTGTCGTGAGAAGGATGGAAGGACAATATGTGAAATTCAATTACTTAAACTTGAATTTTATTTAGGATATGGTATTATTACTATAATTTCCTCATGTGCTTTCCTTTAAAAATGTCAAAAGGATTTTCTTGTATCCTCTTAGAATCCGAATTTAGACTACAAATTTACACATGAGTCCCTTTTAGAATTATATATCATTCTATTGAATCTTGTAAATGCATATAATTTCTCTATTGGTTGTCTTGAACAAGATCCAAATAATAATCATAGTACGATTGGTACAACTTCATCTTAGACATCGGTCATGTTTGTTGCACAGTATGCCCCATTAAATCTGCCAACCCATTTGCACGAGTTACCACAAAAATATGGTGAGAGGATACCTCAATTTGATGTACGAGGTAAAATCACAACAAGGAATAATTTAGACAAAATCATTAACTACATTGTAGGGAAGTAGATCATGAAGATGTAAAATTGAGGTCGTTTGTACAAAGCCTTTCGGGGAGAAGTTAGGAAGTGGTATAGAATTTTTATAGTTGGAATCATTCCTAATTTCCAACGGTTTGAAAACATTTCACTTGGCATATGGGAGGTTAAAAAGAACTTAATTTTTAGATTATGGTTGAGTATTAGAATATAAAAGAGCGGCCTGTTGAGACAATCCAATATTTCTCAACTAGATTCAATAGTGTTTATGATTCCATACCTACTAATGTAAAACTGCCCACTGAATTTTGAAATGCTTCATTATCTAGATATTTTTTATGTTTCGCTTTCCTATCATCTCGGAGATAGGAATCCTGCCACTTTGAAGGATATGCATAAAAGGTTTTTTTTATGTGGAAGAGAATTTGTTGATCGAATGGACCAAAATGGAAGTTGAAAGAAGGGAAGTAGTTGGGAGGAGATTTCTCCAATGTCGGATCATAAGCTTGACACATTGATGAAAACCATGGAAAGGTTAGTGGAAAGAAATTCACTATGCAAAAAAAATTGTTGTTCGAGGGCGACAAAGTACCTCCTCTCAAGAAGATTTGGAAAAATAAGGAAGTTCTTGATTTATGTCACCATGGTAGAAAGCTGGTTGTTTTTATTTATTCATTTGAAAGGAAATCCTGAAGAGCAACCCGGCGACATGTTTCTTAGCAGAGGATGTTCAATTTCAGAAATTTAAGGAAAGAGTCAACCTACATGTGTCACTTATGACAATAATGAAGAATATGTTAGAGAAATCTTTTGAATTATGTGAGAAATATTATAATTCTAACATTGAAAATAAAGAAAATAATGAATTTGTTGATGGTAACTCTCTACCTTTATGTTATGCTACATTTTAATTATTTAAAGAAAATTTTAAGACCACTAAGGAAGTAGGAAAGTAATTTCCAACTAGCATAAGTGGAAACAACGTTCTTATATATTTGATGACCATATTACTTGTTGCATGTAAGAATCCTTTAGTAGAAAATCACATCCATTGTGTAAGCATGAAATTGAAGATCATATAGTCTCATCAAAAACAATACGAGAATAAATTTCGGTATCCTTCTTGAATTTCCAATGATCAATAGCCAATTATTTGGATGGCTTCTATAGTCAAAGTTCTCCTCCTTTAGCCGGTTGTGAGTACGAACATGTGGGTAGTGGAGACTTAGTTGAGCTAGCATAATTTTCTTTTTCAACAATAGTTTCATCACAAAGGCCACATGAATATTTTTACATTTTTGTCATAATAGCTATAAGTTGAAATTGCATGAAATCAAGGATGAAAATAAAGGTTTGTATTCATGGTATGTAGACCACCTACAACAAAATTGCAACCCATCAAATGAGCTGAAATTTATTGTTCATTTGTTTGAGGATACTTTTGCAACATTCTTGAAATCAACAAGTGGGCTTAAGTTCTTCGAATTACTGATAACGTTGATTTTGTTTGCAATTTTTTATTGGAGTTTCCATTTAGTGTGTTATCACCCAAAATTTTTCAAAAGACATCATTGTGCTATGTTTTTTTGGTCATGGATCAAATTAGGTTTAAATTAAATTTAAGGAGTTTTGGTTAAGGGTAGGTTATATTTTTATAATTTCAATACCCATCCTTAAGTTCAAATAAATAATTTTAAGGTCCATTCATTGTCAAATATCTATAACTTCCATTTGTGAGTCATTTACTAAAGTATCATACTTAAAAATGGTAAATTATATAAGAAACCTTACTTTCGTAGCGTCGCTATTTCAAAAAATTTGATTTGCACTACGAAGCTGGCAGGGGATTATGAAGCGAAAACTCTATTTTTTGGTTTTGAGTAGACAAATTCCAAGGAGGTTTCTTAGCAGCGAAAATGAATTTGGGAAAATTGAAAAGGGTTTTATTTCTAACGACCTAAATAAAAAAATGTGTCTCGGTTTTCTTTAAATTCATTAGAGGTAGGAGATATTGATAAATTAAAATGCGGCCCCATGAAGCTAACATTTAAAAAAGCGCATCACCCAATACATGATTGTTTAGCAGTCAACTTTAAGTTCCGTTTACGGCCAAATGAGAAATTAGTTTGGAATTATGAAATAGGTTTTTCTCCATCACGGCCCTAGATAAAATAACCTATCTCATTTTTCTCACAAGTCTCATCAGTTGGGAGATACAAGGATTTTTGAAACCCCATTTTCGAAAATAGAGTTTTCTTGTTTTACACATGTTTTGTCAAAGACGAGTTTATGGGCCGACATGAGATGTATTTAAAAAAAAAAAAGTTTTTATTAAATACACTGTGTCCTACAAAACCTCCTTAATTTTCTCAAATGAAATGATGGATTAGGAGATATATAAGCTACGTCTCAAGACCTATTTTCGGATAAAAACGGGGAGAAATCTGCAAGAAGTTAAGAAGTTATAAAAGTGTTTGGAATGAATGTGTTTTCAGTTCATATGGCTTTTGATATGATGAAATCAGTTTCATTTTGAGTTTTTGCACATTTTCAAATTTTAATTTTAGAAAATTTTGGACAAAAATTCTCCTCGGCAATTACGTAGCACGGACGATTATGAGTGAAAAGCACCACAACATTGCTTAGCGGCTTTTTCACTCTTTCTCATAAATGTTTCAAGGGAAAAAGTTTGAATTATGATTTGGAAATTGCTAAAGGAGGGTTTGTATTTAAAGATAATGAAGACAATCCTGGAGGAAATAAATCAAAATTTTGAAGAAACAAGGGTTAAAAAGCGGCGCTATGAAAGGCGCTACAAAACTATGTTGTTTCGTAGCACAATATATTGACTCATTTGGCTAGTCTAATGATGGTTTTTGGACACCTAGAGCTTAGAGAGGATTTTTTTTTTGCAGGTGTTATTTCAGTTTCCAACGGCAAGGGAACTCAAAATAATGATTTTATGGGGGTTATAATGTTTCGAGATGTGCGAGGGATTCTATGTCTAGAAAACAAAGAGATTGTTCTATTTTGGTGGAGGTCGGCATCTTGGTCACCTTGAAGGGATTGATCTATCCTATGGATTTGACCATGTGTTAGTACACTTGGCAGCGTGTAACTTAATTAAGATAAGGTGGTTATAGATAATTTTTAAGAGTTTTAATCCTACATGTAATAGAATTTGTTTTATTAGACTAGCCATCTTTTTGTAATAAATACCATGTCATATGGTTAGAAAAATTGTCAAGAGTCGGGAGTTCACGATATCTAGCATAGGATAATGCTATCTCATGTTGTAAATGGTCTATTGAAGGCCAAGAGGTCAGGTAGTAAGGGGTTGGAGACTTTTTGGGAAAACCTCTTGTTTTCTGTGTTTGTTGTGATCGATGTGGAGAGAGGTTTTCTTCTTGACGGACTTGAGATTCTTATATGGTTTAAATGTTTCATTGATCTACCTATTATTTTTAACTACTTGTAAGTAAAGCTCATTTCTATTCCTCATAATTCATAACTTTATGCTGCGATTTCCTTTAGTAATGATATATTTGTGTTTTTACGTGTTTTATGAGCGAATTGCCTTTGAAGCACTAGCAATATATTTCATTTCTATTACTCGGAATTCATAACTCTATGCTACGCTTCCTTTAGTAATTAAATGACTATGTTGACCTATGTTCTTGAGTGAATTGTCTTTGTTTAATACCCCTATTTTCCTCGACTTCCATGTCGAAATCTTGCAGTGAACTTATTGATTTGTTGACTCCATAAGTCGATGTTAGTATTAGCCTTCATGTTATAACTTTATAAATATAAAAAATCAATACTTAATTCATAGAGTTAGCCATCTATCTATATATTTATTCCATATCATTAACCCGCAGAGAGCCCTCTCGGTAAAGAAATAAAGCCTCAATCAAAAAGATTAGTTTGAAATAGTTATACTAAAGTTTTATGATCAACAACCGTCATGTACAATTTTGGTGATAACATTTTGGTGTGTTTTCCGAGTACGAAGATTATAATTTCCCGAGATTTTGAAGAAATTTAGAAATTACGAAGGTAGCAGGAACCCGATTAAGATTTTAGAAGTGACATCTGTGGTGACTCAGGACATCAAATAATCAATTGTAAGGTAACTCCACTACTTGAAGATCCAATAGCTTGATGAAGTTTGAGAATGAGTTCCATTGAAAGAATAAATGCCAAGTATAGCCCTATGAATCGGTCTCACATCCTTGGTTTCCCAAATCCTATGCCAAAAGGTTGAATGGTTAACTAATCTTCCTATATTCAAAGATGAAAAGAAAGACAATGTTGCTCTTCATTTGGTTAGATTCCATATGCATGTACATAGTCTTAAGGTTCGATTCCCTAAGGATTATCTCATGAAGATGTTTATGGCCACTTTAGAAGGAAAAACATGGTCTTGGTATGAAAGCTCTCCAAATGGTTCATTATATTGTCTTGCTGATTTCAATGTTGCATTTTATTAGATGTATAAGAGTGTCATCCCTCCTTATTGTTGGTCGGGAATATTGTAAACACTGCAGCAGGTTTATCAAATATTTGGAGAATTTTTATGAAAGATGATGAGTTCATGGATGAGGAAATTTTAGAGGCCCTTCATGACGATACCTTTCATCACCAAGAAGAAATGATATCCTCTCTCTCTTGGATGAAAATGAAGCCAACAAAAGTCTATTTATGATAATCATGTTACATCCTGCGAGTTTAATGAAAAGTTGTAGCAGGACTTGTCGGTATTTTGATCATCGGGAGTATGAGAATCATTTCAAATAGAAAGAAGAAAGTTTGGAAAATACTTGCTACAATCCTCAAGTACAAGAAAAGTTGATTCTTCATGTCATTTCTTGCATCAACACACATCCAAATGATGATCCTGCTAATGAAAAAGTAGGTGAAAATTTTTCTTTATCCTTGTCCTCTAATCTAAAATCATTTGAGTGCAAGTCATAAGTTAAGATTCAATTTGTGGATGAAGTTGCTAAGAACCATGAAAAATATATTGAAGTTTTAGAAGATAAAATTCAATCTCTTAATATTCATGATCAAGATTAATTCTTTTCAAATGATTTTATGCTAGAAAACAAAGAGGTCACCACCTTTCTCCTTTGGGTTTGAGGAAAAAGTCTGTTATTTTTGAAAATCGGTTTGAAAAGCGAGTTTGAGAGCACACAATTGAAGTCTTATGTGGTTGATAAAAGCATGTATGAGTGGTCCAAAGTTGTAGAATGTCATGAGAAGCTTCAAACATATTATGTCTTCTATTATTCTATAAGTGAATACATGGAAAAGATTTACGGTTCATATTTCCATTTATATTTTCATTTTTGAAGATTAGTTACATCTCATGCTACCTTGGTGATTTCGGTATCATGTTTACTTTTGGTTCAAGCACGGTCGAGAGATTCCAGTGTCGGATCGGATCAATGAGCGGCTTCATTGGAATTTTCATGTTCCTTGAGTTACAAATGGAGATTACGGTGATAGGGTAGGTAAGTGTGCTAATAAGCTCAAAGTTATTTGAGCATATTTTTTATCGGGTATAGATTTGGTTCTTCTGTGAGAAGTCATCAAGCTTGAGCTCGAGGTGAAAGCTATAAGATTTGAATAAGACTTGGTAAAAATTCAAAGTTTTTATTTTAGGAATATGGACGGTAACTACTTCAGAACTCTTGGTTCTTAGTGTACACAACGACACGCTTTCCCAAGTGGAGCCACCGTTATCACCAAAAAAATTTTCAAAAGACATCTTTGTGTTGTATGTTTGGTTTTTTTCATGGATAAAATTAGGTTTATAAGTAAATTTAGGGTTTGGTTAAGGGTAGGTTTAGATTTTTATAAGTTCAAAGCCCATCCTTAAGTTCAAATAAAGTCTTTTAAAGTCCATTCATTGTCAAATATCCATAATTTCCATTTTTGATTCATTTTCCTAAAGTCTCATGTCAAAACTGGTCAATTGGCTAAACACTTTCTTAGTGTTTCTAGTTCAAAAACATTGATTTGCACTACAAAGCTACTTCCGAAAGTTATGAAGCAAAAACTATGTTTTACGGTTTTTATTTTGAGTAGTCAACGTCCAAGGAGGTTTTTGAGCAGGCGAAAATGGTTGGGAAAAATGAAAGAGGTTTTTTATTCCTAACGAGACCTAATTAAACAAAACTCTATGAATTTCTTCAAATTCATTAGGAGGTGGGATAAATTGATAAATTAAAATTCCTACGAAAGCTGTTATTCTGGTATCATACCTTGTTGTTTAGCGATCAACTTCAAGTTTAGTTTCTAGCCAAATGCAAAAAAATTAGAATTATGAAAGACTTTTATATTCATCACAGCCCCAAATACAATAATATCTCACTTTCTCACAAGTGTTATCATTATGGAGATACAAGGCTTTCTTTGAAACCTATTTTCGGAAAACATAGTTTTCTTGTTTTACACATGTATTTCAAAGGCGAGGTTTTGGACGAGAAGGAGATGTATTTCAAAAACCCAAAAGATTTTTTTTTTATTAAAGAAATAATAGCTGCAAAAACTTCCTTCATTTTCTTAAACTACACCATGGATTAGGATATATAAGCTATGTCTCAAGACCTATTGCTCGGATAAAAACGAGGAGAAATCTACAAGAAGTTAAGAAGTTATAAAGGTACACGGAATAGTGTGTTTCGGTTCATCGGCTTTTGATATGATGAAATCGATTTCAATTTGAGTTTTTTCACATTTTCAAATTTTAATTTTGAAAGAATTTGGACAAGTTTGCTCCTCCAACGAGTTTCGTAGCGCGGACGATTAGCAAAGAGTGAAAAATGCTACGAAATTGTTATAACAACTTTTTTCATTCTTTCTCATCAAATTTTGAAGGAAAAGGTTTGAATTGCGATCTTAAATTGCTAAGGAGGATGTATTTAAATATAATCAAGACAATCCGGAGGAAATAAATCAAAATTTTGGAGAAACAAGGGTTAAAAAGCGATGCTATGAAAGGTGCTACGAAGCGTATTTGTTTCGTAGTCACCGATTTATTTTAGCTCATTTGAATAGTATAATGAAGGTTTTTGGACACACAGGCCAGGTAGGATTCTTTAAGGTGTTATTTAGTTTCCAACATCAAAGGAACTTGAAATAATGATTTCTATGCATATAAAACAAGTATTTCCTATTTTGGTGGAGGTCGGCATCATGGTCATGAAGAGTTGAATTCTATCCTACTGGATTCGACCATGTTTTAGTACACTTGGAAAATGATGCAACTTAATTAAGATAAGGTGGTTATAGATAGTGTTTAAGAGTTTTAATCCTATTTGTATAGGACTATTAGATTAATTTGTCTTTTTGTAATAAATACCATGTCACATGGTTAGACATGGTGTCGAAGTCAGAGTTATAGGTATCTAGCATGGGATAAGGTTATCTAATGTTGTAAATGGTGTATTAAGACGAAGGTCAAATTATCAGGGAGTTGAAATTTTTTGCAAAGCTGGCGCTTTATGTAATTGTTGTGATCGGTAATAGAAGAAGGTTTTCTTCTGACGGACCTGAGATTCTCATGGGGTTTGTTTTATTGATACCTATTATGGTTAACTTATTTGCGGTAGTTCTCATTGATATTACTTAGAATTCATAACCCTATGCTTTGATTTCCTTTAGTAATGAGATGACTTTGTTTTTGTGTTTTATGAGTGAATTGCCTTTGAACCACTAGCCGGTAGAATTTATTGCTATTACTCGATTAATAACTCTGTGCTATGACTTCCTTTAGTATTGAAATCCTTGTGTTGACCTATGTTCTTGAGTGAATTGTCTTTTTTGAACCTCTATTTGCCTCGGCTTCCATGTCAAGGAAACCTTGCCCGAACCTCTTGATTTGTTGACTCCATCGCCCAATGGTAGTATTAGTCTTCATCTTTTCAACTTGAAAATATACAAAATAAATACATAATTCATAGAGTTAGCCATCATATATATCTTTATTCCATATCAATAATCCTTGATAGAGACACTACTAGAATTTGAGGAGGCTAAGCCTCGGTCAAAAATATTGGTTTGAAATAGTTACCTTGAAGTTGTTAGATCGTGACCAATCGGGTATGATTTTCGTGATAACATAGTGTGTTTTCTATTTTCTCGTGAACAAGTGCATGGCAAGATCTCGAAGTAGTGGATAAGGTGATTGTGTGGTTATAACGGATTTATTTTTAATTTTAGATCAAGGAACTTGTGGATCGGTTAGAGTGAGTAGGTGTGTGAATATAGGGCCTCTAAGCATCTTTTTCAACAAAGTTATAATTTCCTACTTTTGATTTTCCTTGGTATTTTTGGTATTATTTTTAGTACTACTGGTGTGGGTGGCCATAATAATAATTTGAAGCCTAAGGAGAAGGCCTTAAGGGTACGGTGATACGATTCCATATGTAAGGTCAAATTCAATTCATTCGATCAGTTAAGTTTCAACTTTTATGTTTGACTCCATTTCCTAATGGTTAGGCTACTAGTCTCATCATCATCGACACCTCACTAGGAGGATACCATCCCCATTGGAGCACGATGTGTGGGTGCTAAGGTCTGGGGATCAATGTATGTTTTCCCCTTTCTATTAATTTTGGAATTTTGTGTGTCGGTTGCTTCTCAATCCTTTGTTGTCATAGTCTAAAGAGGTTACTTTGTCTAAGGTCTTCACCAAGTTTTTTATGTCATAAAGGGTATTTAAATACAAAATTAGATTTTAGAGAGAATAAATTCAATGATAGGGTCATGGGTCATATTCCCAAATTTTTACTCATGTAAGAAAAGGAGCCATTGAGGGTTCAAGGGATTATGTCAATCAAGTGTAGTTAGTTAAAAATGGTTATGGGTTCTAATTGAGTAGTTTATCCATGTCACCTTACTCCTTCAGCTAAAATCCACCATCATTTTCTTGAAAGGGACATGTGAATGACATGAAAATTAAATTCCTTAAAAACATTCTCTTTTCTCATTCATTTGACAAGACTTGAGCCTGCGAAGTTGCAAAAAAATTTGAGGAAGGTTTCCACGAAATCGTTGCACAATTTTTCTAAATAAAGTGATTGTTTTAGTCATTATTTTCAAAATTTGTTTCCAACCAAATGGATAAATATTTTGGAAACAAAAATAGGTTTTTGTAGAGAATGGGCCAAAAGAACAAAATCCTCTCTCTTTTTGTGCACAAGTGTCATAGGTTTTGGAATTACAAAGTGTCATAAATACTCATTTCCATGATTTCTTGGCAGTGACATAATTATGAAATTTTTGAAACTCGATTTATAAAATTCAAGGTTTTTGTAGTTTTGATGCATGATGGGATTTATATTATGTTTTTAATGAATTTCTATAAATTACAAATTTTTTGGAGCGAAATGACAAACAAACAAATAATTTGAATTTTCTACGCAAGTGGTAGATAAGAATTTAAGAGGCCTACACCGTGGAAAAAAGCATCCTTGGGTCCCAATCGACACAACATCATTTCATTGTACTCATAAACTTGGTTTCATCCAATACAACGTGTGACCATGCGGGGGCTGGGAGTCTGCGAACATTGTTGCACAACTTCTACGCAACTCATCACTTAGGTTGTTTTGCTTATTTTGGTTATTTTTGGACCTTTCTATAGTAATGATAGTGATGATGATAGATGTGAGTGATATGGATAGGGATGGACATAATAATAAGCTTTATTTTATTAATATTTATGTTTCCAAGTTTTTTAAGCTTTTGATATGATGTTTCCAAAATTGAGTTTCTCTGAAATCTCCTTGGAGTAGGAGATACATTCGGTACAAGGAAAAAGGACATTGGGGAGCATGGAAAATTTTAGGGGCTAATATTCGCGAATTGGTCTAATTTTCTATGGTTTTTCCAAAAAAAAGATTCACCAATTTCCATTTTTTTATAAAGTGATTCGCCCAAATTTTACAATATAAAATTATTTACCTTAAAAATGCATGCATCATTATATAGGTGATATATATAATATCATTATAAATTTGAATAAATTTACAAATACATCAATAAGATTTTATATTTTCACATTAGGGACTGAAATTGAGATTCGCCAATTTTTTAACTTCAAAATAATTTCCCATCCTTAAAATTTTCCTTTGTTGGGAAGGGGAAAAAAATGTCACCATAATTTGATTGGTGATAGTCAAAACAAACTTCGTCACCAAAACTTAACATCACCAAAGGTGGTGTTCTTCCAATATGGGTGTTGTGGTGACATTCAAGATCGTCACCAATAATGATTTATAATGAGGAATAGTGACCATCACCATTTCATATAAGTAATGGTGACGAACAATAGCCTCGTCACCAAAAAAAACTAAACATCACCAAATGTGGTGTTGCCAAATTTATGTGTTGTGGTGACATTCAAGGTCCATCATGAATAGTGATAGCCAATGATGGATAGTGAGTGCCATCATTTAATATGAAAAAAATGATTTTATTGTGATAGATATTTCTTTGTCATCACTATTACTGGTGCATATATGAGAAATGTTCATTGTCTTTGTCACCATTTCATATTTGGTGAGTGTCAAATGTCATAATAAGCTCATTGGTGACTTCAAGGTCTATCACGAATAATGAATATAATGACAAACATTGACCCTCACCATTTCATATCAACAAAAAATGATTTGTAAGTGACGGTCCTTTCATGGTAATCACTATTGATGTGTATATATGGTGGCATTCATTGATCGTCACCATTTCATACTTTGGTTAGGGTCAAAAAATGTCACCACAAGCTCCTAGGTGATTGTTAAAAGAGCCTGCGAAATGTAAAAAATTGATCGTGCCATTCCATATGAATATTAAGGCACGATGGGATTGAACTACCAACCTCCTACTTGTAAGGCGAGGTGCTCTTCCATTGAGCTAGCACCCTTTAAAGAATTATACTTCCAAAAATTATATCTCGAGACTTCATAGATTGTAAAATTCTACAAATTTAAATAAGTTAAAGTCACAAGAAAATCTTTCTGTCAGGGAAAAACATCATCGAGCTACGGGTCCTACCTAATGTTTGTAAGAGTTATGAAAAAGTGGGTGGAGGAAAAATAGTTACATATAAGAGACTCAACATGTTAAGTTGAATAATCAATTAGAATTGAAACTACGAAGACATTTGTAGCCTCCAAATGACCTATAACTCACATATGCACCAAACATTGCCATGAAAATGTCATAAGTGGATAACATATGGAAGAAGAACGTGATGAAGATAAATGCAATATGTTACGGAGTTGAATGAAAGAAAAAATACCAATGTTGTTGCTATTGGTTGAATTATATAATTGGGACCTTTGAATTGCCTTTATCATGTAAATATTCAAGTTAGAAATTAGAAAATTTATATATCTAAATGATATCTAAACGTTTGTGAAAATGTAACATGAATCTCCTCGGAACCAAAGGGAAAAATAAAAAATTATATACATGTATATGTATATGTATATCAATTCCACATAAAGAGACATGTGATTTGGAATTTCACAAGTTGCACTCAAAATATGACATCAAACAACAAACGAAAAAAATTTGAAACTTATTACGGTAAAGTATCTCTCTTGAGCGGTGAACACCAAACAATAACACGGTAATAAGTTCACTTAAATGCGAAAAAAGCTGGAAAAAAATAATGTGTTCAATTATGCGCGGTATGAAATGGGCTTAATTCTAATGAAGCAAAAGAGTTGATACTAAATCATAAATAAAAATTACGAACTAAAATGTAATTCTTTTTCCAATAAACACACTCCATCACTACCTTCCATGTAAGAATGTCCATATTTTGCAGTATTTAAAAACTCTTTTTGTAGGAAAACCAGTGAATATATTTCATAAGTTTGAACTAGAAAATACATAAAACATGGAGTTGATGAATTTGAAATATGGAGGGAAAACTAACCTTTGACCCATTTTGATCTCTGCATATGTGCATAGAGGGGATAGTGCCTTTCTCATTGTCTTGGAGAAGAAAAAGATGACAAATCTAATTTGTTGTTTAGTCTTGCTTCATTTTTCTTGCATGAATATTGGGGTGTTTTTTAATTTTTAGTTCAAAGGCATATGGATTAACATACGAGGTAGACAATTTAATTTTCTCCTTAAGTGTGTATGAACTAGAATGCTCAAAGCTTGAGCTAACATATGTGTCATATTTGGATTTAGGAGCACCTTTTTCCTTTGTTGTGAGGGGTCTTAATCCCCATAACCTATTTTTTCCACTTACCCACAACATGCTCCTTGCTTGGTGAATTCATTTTCTTTCTATTGTGTGGAGTGCTTTCTTTCAACGGAGTTTTGGAAACTATTTTGATCGGGTTGAACATGCTACATAAGGCATGCATAATGACGATTGCTAGGCATATTACTCGATACTTTATTAATAGAACTACAGCGTACCTTATGAACATATCATATTTGAATTTAGCGAGAATGAGAGAATCACTTTTCCTTGTATTTCTTTTATCCCCCAATGTTTTAGCTCCTTTGAAGACTTTGGAATGTCCTCATATCCCTCATTTACCAATTTCTCTAAGTGTGTTGGTGTTACATAATATGTACGTGTTTTGAAAATACCTAAGTATGATTCTGTCGATGCCATTTTCGTACACACGCAAGAATGCTTGCGATATTTTTCCAACTAATGATAAAATTGAAGAGAAAAGCGCGGTTTTACAACACTACACTTTTTATTTGAAAATAGGGAGACATGAGAATACTATGCATATCCTATTGTAGGAGAGGATAAATTTCTAGAATTAAACACCTTATCTGCGAAGTGTTACAGTGACTTCACTTGGACGGAAAAGAAATAACTTCACCTTATTGATTGCTTTTTGTTTATTTTAATTTGATTTGTGACATTATTTGTGTCTAACAAGGAATCAAAATCATCGGCGGTATTAAATTGATCCAATATGGAATTTGGAATCCCACTAACATGTGTGTTTTTGCCATACTTGAAAACCATGGAGACCCCTATCAATAATACAATAATATGCATGCATGTTGCTCGAACGCATTCCTTATTAACTATTATTACCTAAAAAAAACCAAAGAGACAACACAACATCAACGTACACAAATTCCCTACCGAAATATAATAATAAATTAGCTAAGAAGTCTAAACGTTCTTAATTAATAAACTTTGTATTTGGAAGTCATGTTTCTTCAAATTTAAAGAATACTATGTTGTACAACATTTTTGTCTATTTATACAGGAAATTATATCATAGCATATGTCACATAGTAGAAATATACAATACCTAAAGTAAAAAAGACAAATTTTCTCAAGGAAATAGATTTAGAAAAAGAGCTTTGAAAAATACATGTTTTTGATCGAAGCTTTAATTATTTTAACAAAATGCATTTGGAGTTTGAAAATAAAAATCATTCATGAAAAGAACACAACAATGGCGAGTCACCATTTATACAATACAAGAGCTGATCTTGTTTCCATTGCAAATAACTAAAATTTGAGCGATGGTCTAATAGTTATAGGTGATTAGTAGGGAAGACTCGTCGATACCATCATTTGTTTCCATGGTTTGTCGTAATATCTGGATCTAGATCAGACGATTCCCTATTCTTAGGTTCCACCTTTAAAGTATTGATTTAAAGCTCACCCTTTAAAACATAATTCCACCACTCAATTTGATCTTTTTTGTCAAGATAATTGACATTACCTTCCCATCCTCTTTTACATCGAGTTAATAAACATCCATCGATGATATAAATAATATCATATACATAGCAAAGGAAAAATATGCACTTCATACATACCTATGTTCCAGGACTCATCTAACCTTCTTGGTGCAAAGAGCTCACCCTAAAAAAATAGCATCCATGTGGGATTTACAGAACCTTTTTAAATCAATCTCCCGATGTAAACCAATAAAAATATGGTCATTCCTTTAATCGATATAATCTACGACCAAATAAAATTGGCACAGAATTGAATGTTATATCAACCAATGCAACTAATTGAAATCGGGTGAGAAATGCAAGCCATGCATATTAGATTAGTGAAATAATTTATTTGATAAAGATAAAAATCAAACATATGACTTATAGCTAAGAAAAAAAAATGACTTACGACTAAGACATGAGCCGGTTACCCTACCTGTATCATTAAATGCTAACTCATCTTTATGTCACGAGCATTAAAAAAATTTTGGTACTAGGTGGAAGTGGTATTGTAACATTAACCAACGATTGATCTGTTTTTCAACGACTACTTCTTAAGATAAGCTCCATTACGAACATTTGGGGCTAGATACGATACATGAAAAAACCATCAACACTAAAATGAAATCTAAATCCTTGTAAAAGAGGAGAAAAAAAAATCCACAAATTGAAACAAGTTGTGGGGATAACTCATTCACATAACACAATTATCTTGTCACGAACAATAAAAAAATCAGTTGAACGTAATTTTTACCACATTTTGACAATCATTTCCTTTTGCATAATACGCCAGGCAATTGATGAAAAATTTAGCTAAATATTTTCAACATCAAGATTATATTAAAACATAAAGGAACCGCTCAAACACAAATATAATCACAAACACAAGTATCTATACATATTATTATTTATTGAGGACATTGTATTTTGTGAAAATTTGGAAGTAAAATATTTGAAATAATGCAATTTACGTTACCATTGCCTTACGCGTATATCACAGGAGCATTTACGAAGTCAATTCGAAATTTCTTCAAAGTTCAAAGTTCAAAAAATTAACATGTATCCTAAAATAGCTCATATTTGAAAAGGAGATAACCCAAACATGTAGAGTATATCTCACAATTATATATCTGATTTCCGAGACATTGAAATGACACTTTTTAGCATACTACCTGTGAATTCAACCCAAATGATAAAAGGAAGAGAAAATATTGATGGTTATTTTACATAATATAAGTTTATACATGCATTTATTTAAACCAATAGCTTGTTATTTAATACCCCGTCTCTTGTTAAGTGAAAGTAGTTTTTAGTAACATGCATTCCATATCTCACGAGAATCAAAATTGTGATTTTCAAATTTATGTTCTCTTCTTAGAACATTATTGATCTTTTTATATTGTTATATTTTCACTTCCAATCCCATTAGAGAACTCAGCCTAAAGTGCCCATGAAATTTTCATGTAATTTCTATTTGGTAAGTGTTATATTCTTTCCCGACTAGTCACGCGCGGGGGGTCACAAGAGGGGATTACGAGTCACATTGTGTCGTTGCAGGTGCGACGGAGGGGTCACGGGGGGGGGTGGCATCACCCCTTGTTGGGGAGTCAAGGCGGCGGGGAAAACTTTGGACCCTATTTTTCGATGGGCGAGACCCGCCCTTGGTTTTGTGCATGGGTTTACACATGGTTTTGGGGCATGATGTTTTTCTACCCACAGTGTTGTATATACGGTCGAGGGAACTACGGTTTGTTCTAATCGAGGGGTAATGGATTGGGGTTTTTGTATGCTTCACCATGTATATATATATGTGTTGTAACACTAAAAGATATAATGAAAAATCAAGCTAGTCGTCCGTTTGGGATCCGGGGAAAATATCTGTGTATATACATTTTTATGTTTTATGCTCTCACTATTTTTTTTTTCTATTTTTAAGATTCATTTGTAGATAATTTACGTACGGGGCTAAAAAATAAAATTTCCATGTCATAATATGTAAACCAATGAAAATGATTTTAAATTAAAAAGTGGTATATATAAATATTTTGGAGAAGAAAAACTACTTTTTTAAATTGTATTTTGGCTTATCCTCATATATATCTACTCAAATTTCAAGTTTAGATGGTCGTTAGATGCGCAATTAAATTCCACATCCAACGAGTACACATTATGCATATTTTTTTAGAAGACTAGCTTTGATAAAATTTGCGGATACATTAAAAAATGTATTTTAACACGATTTTAAGTATCTACAATTTTATCAATGTAGTTCTCTTAATGTATGCACAAACTAGGTACTTGTTGGATATGGAATTTAATTCCACATCTAATGGGTGTCTAAATTGAAATTTAGTAAACCTATAAGGGGATAAATAAAAATACAATTAGAAAAAGTATTTTTTTTGTTTTCGCTCCAAAATTCATAACTCTTATTTTGTTATTTTAACTATTATTTTATTAATTTTCCTTAGGAGGCCAATTTTAGGCTGAAATTTCCTCTACTAAAGAAGCCACTATTGTGAAAAAATATTGTGAAACTACCAAATTCCACTGACATTGAAAATTAGGCTAGAGAATGCCTTAGAAATTTATATTCTAGAACATAGAGCACACATGGTGAAATATAAAGGTTGATAGCTAGAATATCTTATGGTCTACAAGCCTACACAATAAAATTCCAAAGAACAATCTCCAAATTTTAGTTACTAAGCATCAACCATATCATTTTTTTTGGTTTGGCACTTTTCTCCAACTCTAGAAACACATATAGGCTTGAAATAATTTGCAAATCTTATTCTCGCTATAAATCCAAATGCAATTCTTGAAGTCTATGGGCTACTCAGGAAACCAAACACAAATAAAATAGGAAGCTTTACATGGAATCAAAGATGTAGAAATTAATTAACTTGTTTGAAACCATGGCATTACCTGCGAAAGAAAAGAAATGAGATCTTGTCATTGTAAGCTTCCATGACTCCCTTTAAAATCATAAGCTACAAGCCTCAAATTATGTTATCTATTTCAAGGAATATCCTCCAATCCTCCAAAAATCATCTACAATATTGGTGAAAACCAATAGAAGATAGGAGTGATTTCTCTTGAAGAATATGTATGAAAATAACCACGGTTGAAATTGTAGATCCATGGTTTCTGAGCTTTAGAGAGGGCTATTAAAAACCAAAATAAAAGTGCATTATTTCAAAGCATTCGACCAAGTAAAAGGTTAAATTTAGAAAGTGAATTCTCTCTAAATATTTATGGTCGGAGAAGGCTACCACACAACAAAAAAAATTATGTTATTCTTTGTTTTCCTCTAGATGAAGGTGTTATTATATTTTGTTCTTTTCTTTGAGATGTATTTATTTCTCTTGAAGTAGGAACGATTTTTGGGACGTCCTCAAACCACCAAATTGGTTATGGTCATCATTAAGGTAGAAGAATGGAGTATCTCATACAACCCTCATCATGGCATCAATTACAAAAGACCGATGTTTTACAGCCAAAGTCAAGGCATACTTCTATTATTCATGGGCATCTATTTTACCCAAGGTGAAGAATGAATTTGGTGACCTACATCTATATATTTTAATGTGAGAATACACACGAGTCTGAGGATAATTACGAAACCAAGTTTCATATTCTATATGTTCAATGCCCGAGACTATATATGACATCACTCTTGTGCGATTGTGGCAATTCTTCTATATTTTATGGGTAGAAAAGAGTTCGGGGCACAAATTTTGAAAAGAGATTGAAGTCTCAGAATGTGCTTTGAAAGACATTCGAAAGAACAATTTTCATTTTAGAATTTCTAATTAAGAAGCAACATGGAAATTGGTATCCACCTATTGAAAAGTGAGAGACTTGTTGAAGTCATTATCTTGAAATTTGAATAAAAAATTCATAAAAGAAAAGTTATAGTGCACTTTTAGTAGAAGACAAAATTGAAAGCTCATCAAAATGTCTATGTGTATCACGATACGACTTAAGGAATAGTGTGCAATATTACTAGTGATATGGATTCTTAAATATTTGGTGCGTTACTACAACAAATTGACATTGTTTCACCAATAGTATGGAAAGATCCAATTCACCATGGCCCTACAAAAATCAATTTGACACATCACCATTGTAATAATAACCTTTTGTATGATAGTTATCATAAAGCTTTTCGTGATAGTCCACGTAGGCTAAGCTGAAGAACACGTGGTAAGGAAGTGCGAAGATCACTCAATTTTTCTAAGCACATATATATTCTATATTTTTCTATTGAATGAATACATGAAGGGATCCTAAAAGCATCGAACAACGTAATCCTTGTGATAGAAATATGCTTGATGTGTAATTATCATTAACACATACGGAACGGAGTATAGTAGGAAAGTTGTTTTGGTGTGTTTGATGCATATATGATTCTGGAGCCAGAGCCTTTAAGTACGGGAGATGCTATAATTATCAATAGGAAATTATATTTGGATTTAATACAAGAACTTGATGGGTTAAGCTACCAAAAATAAATTCTAATCGAGGAGGTACGGGAGGAATGAAGAATCATCGTATTCATTTGAAGCAATAACGAGGTAGTATTTGATATAGTGAATTTTAAATAGTAAATGAAGGAGAAATGATGGTGTGTGGAAGAAAACATTTACCTCTTTATCTAGCAGAGCAATGGAAGTTTATGTAACACCTCTACCTTGGTCTTGCCACTAGGAGAAAAAGTATATGGAACTCTTTGGAGCTATTCCATATATCATCCCTTATCAACACAAAATGAAATGTACCTTGAAGAAAGTTCATATAAAATCCTATGCTTTGACAAGCACTATAACAAAAAGGCTATTAAGGACCCTAATCTTGATTGTGTCATTGGGCTCCTTGGTCACATTAACCAAGATACTATGAAATAAAATATTATGAATATTGATGACTAGATATCATGTATTGGATAATTTAATTCATTGATCAATGTAATCTAGAAAAGGAGGATAATGCGGTTATTTCTTCATTCTAGTTGAAGAACTACCACGGTAATTCTATTTAATTTTCTTTCTGTTTTGAGGCAAGATTTATTGAAGGTTGCGCTAGAAGTGCACTTGTGGACACCTTTTGGACGATCTATCACATAAGAAGTTCATCGAAGCTATACTTCAAGGAATCCATAAAATCCACTAGCGATGTCTTGACGATTCTTTCTAGCGATGTTTGTTGACACGATCCCTTAGTCATGGCGGCATATTATGGTTGATGACTTTGCTACATGGACCTAAGGAAAAAGGTCGAGGTTTCGAGATGGCTTGATGATTATGCTTTGGAATAGTTAGCTTCCCCATATTCGAGAAGGAGTTGTGAACAAGCCATGATACAATTCTTCTTGACTTCGACCGTATTTTTTATCAATATAAGAAGGAGACGACATTTTAAGACAAGATAAAAGACCTAGCAATGTTGCACTATTTCTTGCACTTAAAGATCTGATGAAATGGATAAGACTCCGACTATATGAAATGGGCCCCTCAAATATCTCATAACCGCTCTCAAAAAATGATACATGAACTACAACCCCACATGGATCCCCAAAGATGTACCCGGTGAGAAAATATCTTGAATCGAGATTCGATGGAAAATAAGAGTGGATGAAGTACGCAAAGCCTCAACAAGATGGGAAATCTACCACCTCAATTCAAGGAGAAGAAAAGGTCGTCACAAAATTCCTTCACAACACTTTGAAATGGATCTAAGGGTAAAAGGTATACTTAATATCTACTTATGAATATTTATTATATAAAAGAACTCAAATAGAAGAAAATTCATAATTATAATTGATTATCTCGTGCATTGCAATCACTAATTAGAGGCCAAAAAAATAAAATAAGCTAAGAATATAGTATCCTAAAAAAAGTGTGAAATAAAGAGACAAAGAGAATATTTTTTAGAACGAGTAATACAAAACAAAGAAAAAGAGAATATGTTATGGAACAATAATACAAGACATCAACATTTTGAAATATTTGACTTGTCTTGGTGAACATGCATCCTTAGCAAATAGAATGTAGAAATGCCTTCCACACAAAAAGAAGGAGCATGTCAGAATTGTATGTTTGACATTGACAATCATAAATATTCCACAATAGCTACTCCATTCAACACAACTTAGATTTTGATGGAAAAGTATGGGATAGAAACAAATATCCTAGATGTTGGTTGTCTCACGACAATTAATTCGGATTTTAAATATTCGTATGATGTTGTGGTGAAGTTCCAGGTTCTAACCAAAAGAAAAAGTAATATATGAACATGACATAAACTACCAACATGTAACCTATCCAATCCCTTCATCATATGCCTCATTCTAGGAATTGGATTTTTCATACTAGGTAGTGGTAGTTAGTTTCTAAATTTAAACCCGATTATTTCGGATAGCATATGAGTAGCGAGTAGAGAAGTCCTATAATAGAAATTTCATCACATTATAGTGATTTTGTTGTAGCATTTGTTTAAATTTTAGGGAACATGTTTCAAGCAGGTTTTTAAAATGGTTTTAAGTTTCCAAAACAATCAAGGGAAGGTCTCCCCTATTGCGAGTATTTGGTAGTAGCCTCCATGAATAGTTTGACATCGGTAATGCGAGGTCATAATATGACAATTTTAGTACGTGTTTCCATACTCCACGGTATCCAAACAAGAAAATATATCACCATCCAAGCATAAATATAACTCAACATATAAGATCAACTTTTGTTGGGAGGATGCGAGGAATCACGTAACATACTCTTGTAGGTTTATGAGGCAATATGAATATGATATATATAATAAAATGACCACGATTCGATGGCAACATGTGAAGAGCCCTAAACAAAAGATACAACGGTAGATATATGCTTTTATTGGTGGTTCTTTGGAACCCAATAGTGTTGGTCTTTCGATACTTGATACCTCCAACTATGGTAAATGTTCACCAACGAATAGAACTAGGGTTAATGGTAGCACAATTATCGTTGTGATACCGATGTTTGGGTAGATAGGGCCACATGAAAAAAGTATAAAAATGAAGGTAGGAAAAAAAAATGTTTCCAACAATGATGTGGGGTTTTGGGAAGCTTGTTATCGGATAATTTGAGGATTTCGGACCACATTTCGGCCTTGTGAACAACAATAATTTTCATTACTTGTTTGTGACTACATGGCAAGGTCATTCCAAGCAAATTATAACCATAAAAAAACTCTAAATGCCCATCAATCGGAAAAAATTTTCATATTTCATTCACCTTACAACAAGTTTGTGTCTTCACCTTATAAGTTTGTGGCAGAAATGGTGGTGCTAAAAATTATCATAAGGGATGTTAATATCTAGTGAAATATTTTTAGATACCCTTGGAAACCTACAACGAGCCCTTGAACAAAGGCACTAGAACATTTGTGAAATCATTAAGTAGCATTTGAATTGGACATCTATATGTCATTATAAACATTGGAGTGCTTTGGTACTTTAAGAGGCCCTTTCAAGTGCAGTTCATATATTACTTGGAGTGGTTTGTGGATATACCTCTCTTTGTTGGGTGTTCCTTTAGACTAAATCCTAGCAATCTAAAGAATGTATTAGATCCTAGTAATTTATTAGGTGTTCCTAGTAACTTGTTGGGTGTATGAGATCCTAGACTATCGCGGTGTTCCTCCTTGGCAACATGCATTCCTTAATTCATAAATAATAACATGTGGAAAAGGAGACTGGCAGACCACATGTATATGAATATTTAATATGTTTGACCATTAGCTTGAGTATTTTTTACCTCAACCTAAAATAGCTCAACCTTCTCCCATCTTAACTATTATCTAGGCTTTACTCAAGCAGTGCCCTTGATAAATGGGTTCCAACTTACCAACATTTTACACCTAAAACCGCAATTTTGAACCCATTTCGGGCCCTTTGTGTAGCAATCATGAAATTGGATCTTATAATCATCCAAAGATTTATATATTTTAAAATTATATTAACCCCATAGCGAATAAAAACCAATTCTTTGAGTGCGGGAAGCTCTTGCGTTTATAAAAAGGCAAGTTATGCAAGTGATATAGAAAATTGCTTGGTTACATAGGTGATAGAATATTCCAATCCCGAGAAAAGGTGAGAAAGGAATTTGTGGCAAGACTTTAGAAATGGCATCAACAAACCATGATCCATTATTTTAGGTCCTTCAATGTACAAACAAAAAATGTCTTGCTCTAGGGTTCTTCATGGTGTTGAATCATATATGCATTCAAATTCCATTTTAAATAACAAAATTAATATTTTTCTAAAAAAAATTGGGATATTAAGACAAAAACTCCACAATGTAACATTTTTAGATTCCAAGATTAAATTTTCTAGTAGCCATAATGCCATGATTGTTTTTTAGTTGCACATAGTCCATGTTATTTCTTACACCACATGACCTTATCTGAGCATTCGGACACCTAGTCTAGAATTGAGTATGTGAGTCTCCTTCTCTCTCTCTCTCTCTCTCTCTCTCTCTCTCTCTCTCTCTCTCTCTCTCTCTCTGTATATATATATATATATATATATATATATATATATATATATATCATTGAATGTTTTGCTTTATCTTATCCATCTGTCACTTGATCATTAAATCAATCAATAATAGTAGTCAAGGAGCATAAATGGAATTGAATCCAATAAATTTGGATGGTAGAAATATCGGTTACACATGGGTCAGCTCCTACAAAGGATCAATGCCCAAAGTTTCCTTGACTTCGCGAGGGACGATATGCATATAAATATCACTAATTTGGGAGCTACCCTCGTCTCTACGCTCTCCATTATGCGAAAGGTAATCATCCCTAAAACCTACCCTTCAACTAATTTGCCATCATGAAATAATTAGAGGGAGCTAGCTCATCAAAGTATTCATATTTATGCATTCATTCCATCTAGCGAATGCTACTTGGCTATGACAATATTTCTTCATACATGGTATGCATTTTTTCATTTCCCTTTGGAAATTAGTACTAGCATCATATGCTAGGATTTTAAGATAAATTTACGAGTTTCTACTCACATATTCGAATGGATCTCGGATGTATGTGTTACCATGGGGAACATGATGGAATATTTTGTGATGATATGATATTGTTTATTAATTCGAACATGAGATCCGGTAGACCTTGCTTTTTTGGTGCCTTGGTGGGTCGTGTAGCCAACGGTATCAAGGATGGAGAATTCACACTAAATGGAAAAACATATATCGGCTTCCTAAGAATGATGGAGAAAAAACGAGTCTATGAGTGAATTCCTACCTTTTCTATTATGCATGAAATTTTTTTATCCGGATAACTTTAAGAGCCTATAATGAACACTACTCGGGAATAAAATCTCTCTTTATGCATATGTATGTTTGTTTTTGGAGGGTTTAGAGCACTACTATTTTAGGTAACATATGTGTAGTTTGGTAATGCGAATGAATGCATGAGGGTTGAGAGGCTTTAAAAATGTCCCGTGGGAAGTGAAGGAGTAGATAAATGGAAGAAGCCCTCTATTAAGTTCACCTACCATAGCTTTGATGGAGAAAAAGTTAAATGCCATTATATCACTACCATAGTATTACTCATAATGTATTTTTGAGTTAAAGCTTTTGTGATTAATAATATTCTTGCTTGATTAATGATTAATCATGAAGAATTTCATACAAACTAATAATGTAGTCAATTGTAGATTCGTATAAGTTTATCAAAATAATCTTGTTTTGATTCTCAACACATTTCGGATGGCTCTTTATCCTACCACACACTCTTTCTAGATTTAGTATCATGTGGTGGATTCTTGTTAATGTTGCATAAATATATAGAGGGATAGATGATATTTCAACCATATCTATAAAGTTTATATTTTGTTCTCTTGGGAGTTTAATAGATTTGGGTTAGTATCAATCTACCACCAGTGCATCTATTTCCACGATCACTATAGTGTGGAGAGGAGTATTTCAACCATTGGAGGCACACAACCTCTATATAGTTGGTAGAGGGTTGTGGATTTGTGCACCCGAGTTGAAACACCCTTTGTGCCCACATTCTATGTACAATCTAG
The DNA here is from genome assembly GCA_034641835.2 of Pinus albicaulis. Classification (NCBI taxonomy): domain Eukaryota; kingdom Viridiplantae; phylum Streptophyta; class Pinopsida; order Pinales; family Pinaceae; genus Pinus; species Pinus albicaulis. The sequence continues at coordinate 1,587,386,704 of CM076578.1, forward strand.
TTGTGCGACAAATAACTTCTTTGTCTTTGCACTAGTTTTTCCAATGCATAATAAGTGTAAGATTTGATTAATGATTATGGACGGAGTCCTTTTAGGAATAGGTTTTCTAGTGACCTTGATGTCTGACTTATACAATAAGTGGAGGCACATGGATCTTATACTTGGTATGGAATTCTATAAATGAGAATGGGACTAGTTCTAATTCTTGATTTTGTACATTATAACATGGATCCTTGGAGAATATATGTACTTAAGAAACATCCTATCAATAAAATAAAACAAATATCAAAAAATATATGCATAACACTTCATGAGGCCACAATATATCGATTCAATATTAACATTAAATTGACTTCGTGATTTCCTTGGGTTACGCAAGCGATTATGGGATATGGTAACCAAAGCAAGCTTAGCCCAGGAACATGTTTTGCATTATCATATATTGTCTTATTGGGGATATGTCAAGGTATATTTATAGTGAAATTCATAATAGGAAATCGACATTAAACAACTCTTTGTGTTAAGGACTTAGTGAATCAAATTACAACAATGAATTGAGCATTAAGGCCATCCCTTCTAATTTTCTTTTGCTTTTGTAAGGATCAATGATAATAATGTTTAATGAATTTTTGTGAACCTTTTTTTTAAATTACGGGAAGTATTTCATGTTAATTTATTCACATATATATTTCGTTAATCCTCACATGAATATCTAATCACGGAGAAAAGAGAATGAAAGATAGAGACACACATACATAGAAATATGGAGCAATAAAGAAAAAGCACACAATTTCCTTCCAATAATTTCTTTCGGAGAAGTAGCCGACCATTTTTGAAAATTCCCAGCACTAGCATATACAATAGGATAATCTGGTTTGGTTGCATGTTTGATACAACAAATTTAGGCCAACTTGGACAATGCTTCCTTTAAGTCCTTTGAAACCAACGAATAGATGTTTCACTCCCATGATCGAGATCCATTAGATGTCCTCATTTAGCTTCTTGATACCATTTAATTTTGACCTCATACTTCCTCATCTAATTTCCTTACACCCCACACCTTGAGGTTTCCCTATTCCTACATATTTTTTCACAATTAGTCCCATGTTTCTTCCCTTTCTACCATGAAAGATTTAGATAAGATTTGTCATGAGCCTAAAGACTAGACATTTGTGTTTTCTCCTTTTTCATTCTCATTACGATTTGGACCAATGCCACAACCACTTCTTGTCTATTCCCCAACTTCATTTTGGTAGACTTGGTGTCCTCCATAAGATATCTCGATTTTTCTCCTATACCTAAAGGAAACTCTTCCATCGGTAAAGCATAATTTGCTAACTCACTTCGATGGCATTTACGGAATCAATGTTTGTTAATGTCATCCATTTACCAACCGATCCCCTCAATATTCCGGTTACTTGAACAATGTCCATGTTCAGGCTTCAATTATTCTCCTCATTTGCTTCATCTCTCTTACATTGCAGAAGGAGATCTATCATATAGAAACTTTTTAATGTTTGATGTCACCTTAGAAGCATAAGATGAAGTAGAAGTGCCTATTGGGTTGAATACATCAAGTGAACCTCGAGAATCTCAAGAAAGTATATAAGGCTTATAAGGGGACTTCCCTAAACTATAAAAAATTGGTATTGTAGCACTTGAATTCGGTGTCTTTGATGAATCCATAGAAAAGAGAGTCTAGATATATTTTTACTACAATCAAATTATCAGAATCATATGTTAAACTACAACATATTTCATAATTTCAAATATCATCGCTTTGAATGTAGAAGGAGAAAGTAACTACTTCACGGAATATATTTTTACGAATGCATCTATGTGCATTGTTTTCAATAAAAAACCAATATTTATTTCATTAATAGCCTAAGAGTAAATTTAACACCAAAAATTTCTTAAATGAAATTTCTAGTTAAATCACATTAGAACAATGGTGCTTGTATATATTGTTTTTGATGATAGAAAATTATTCAACATAGAAGAAGACGTTTCGTAGAAAACAATGATGATAAGATCGATAATGTTGATCTATTCTATCATTGGAAAAATGTACTCTACGAGAAGAAAAGGCTCAAACATCGGTGGACCTTGGCTAAACGTAGCTCCCTTTTTAGAATATGTTCTCCATTTCGTTTAAGGTAATGGATGTTCTCTTCTTAGAGGATATGATGTGGGGCTGTGAATATTTCTCTTGACTTGCTATGGGGGAGCCTGGTCATGCTTGTTTTTCTCATATTCAGTTCAAAGAGAATTTCCACGATGGAGAAATTAGCGAGCGAAATTTGTAGTGGCGATGGCTATCCATGATTTCATGACATTATTTTTAAATAAAGAGAGGAAAATTAAGTTGAGATAAATTTCTTTTACAAAAATTTGAATTGATTTCAAGCCCTTTTTGAAGTTGTTGTCAACAATAACCCTTCCTTCTTCTCCATAATTCGGTATACAATTTTAAATCCTTTGAAATTTTAAAAATAAAAATAATAGAAATGAGACCGGAAAAATATGATTCAAATGTATCCATACACACTCTCCCTTTCAAAAGTTCTCACAAGGGTGAAAATTTGTCTCCATATGCAAACGTCATTTTTACGCTCAGGTGTAGTGAAAGTTCCCAAATCGGGATAATAATTTTTTAAATAAATCTCGAAAAGAGAAAACTCGGATATGATATAATAAGTTTGCGTTAAAAATATAGCCAAGTCTATTGCACTAAAAATTGTGATCTTGACATTCTGTTTATTTGTATGAGTTCATTGTCACTCATACTTACCTCCCCTACCGTCTTACAACCTCTGCTCCTCATGTCAAGCCTAAATAGGAGAAAAACCCTAAAAAATCCAAAACCACCACAGGTATGCGGGTAATGTGAAGCTTACGCATTCTTTCCCTAGGGTACACGGGTAATGTGAAGCTTACGCATTCAAAAACGTATTTTCTCTGTGTAATGCTGCGTACCCACAGCCCGAAGTCAAAGAGGTTAGAAAGTAACGTGAAAAAGATGATTTTTGGTCGATTCCTAGCGACTTCTTGGATGAAATTTTTTGTGGGTGAGTATGCTTTTGTAAGGTTCACGCATCCCACACCTTAAGGAGATAACCCCTTGATGTGAGGAGCCTATCCCTTTAAGGAGGGATTCTATCCCTTCATAGGTGGAACCCTAACCTCCTCATCTGCACTATAAAAGAGGCATTGGGTAGCCTCGAAAGGGAGTTCAAGCTTTAGTGTGTGATTGAGGTGAAGTGTTGTTGAGATTTAGACTCCTTTCTACTAAGATTTTGTGAGGAAATGTCACATACCTCTATGTGCTCTTAGAGGAAGTGTGCAAGGCTTATCAAAGTAGAGGAAACTCCTGGCAATTCCCGGAAGGCACACGGTGTTCAATATCAAGGCTAAGTTTGCTTAAGGTTCTTTGTTATTTCAAAGTTAATACAATCAAGTTTGTTTTTCTCAATAAATTGTTGTTCGATTGTTTGTTTCAATAAGTTGTCGTTTGATCGTTTATTTCATAAGATTCCTTGATCACTATGATAAGGGTATGTTTTATAATTATTTTTGATACAAGTGCTATTTAATATTTGCTTGTTTGTGATTGTAGGTCTTTAAAGATGACACTTTTGTGACGAAAACGACACTTTGTTGTGATGAAAGAAGACACTTTGTTGCTACGGAAGAACTATTGTTGCGACGGAGAAGAACTATTATTGCAATGGAAGAAATATTGTTGCGATGGAAGAACTAATGATGTGATGGAGAACTACGGTTGCAAATAAGCGTTTGGATCTAAGGTAGGATCGACACCTTTGTAGCATTTACTTGTAAAATGAATATATTTAGAGAAAGATAAACTTATTTATTCGTTTGTTGCTATATTGTCTTACGACTCTAGGGAGATCGATCTTGTCTGCCAAAGAGATCGATTTATCACGACAACAAATTGGTGACTCCATTGGGGAAAGAACTTGTTTTGATTTTCCTTTGATTTGATTTGAGAAAATGTTTTTTTTTATTGATTTGTACGGGCTTGGGTAACTTAGATTTACTTTGCTTTGCAAATTTTTTGAAGTCTTTTTGTTTTTCTTGAACTTGCGGGGACCGCACATTGTTGCGGTCTTTGTTAAAAGTCTTGAAAAACTTAGATTTCTCCTTCCGGTTTGATTTTAGATTTAATTTAGGATTCTTAGCATCTACAGAATCTGTATTTTCGTCAAAAATCCTTGTTTATGAGTTTCTTTGACAAATTTTTCATCTCATCAATCTCAGTTAAGTTAATTGGGTGTTTTGAGTCTCTTGTTTGGAGAATTTCTTAATTTGATTTCCTTTGGTCATTACTTGGAGGTTTGTCTTAGTATTTTCATTACTTGGAGGTCATTACTAAATTGTGTATGAGTGTTAATCGCCTTTGTGATATTTTTATTTTAGATCTTTGGAACTCTCCCCCAGTTTCTTTACTTACACTTGATTGTTTCTTAGATTACGTTAGAATCATCTTGTGTTTGAGAATTCTCTTTCATAGATGACATTTGCATAAGTGGGAATTCTCGTTTTCATAATATGAGTGAAAAATGTGCATAGATTACATTTGCATACTTTTTCAAGTGAATTGTTCATAGATTACAATTGCATAGTTCACATTACGAAAAATCAATCGTAGATTTAGATTAGTTTCTTTAATTCGAATTTATATGTTTTTATGCTTATTTTAAAAACACAAAAATAAAAAAAACTATTTTAGAATTGATTTGCATTATATTTTCTTGATGAAATCGATTGCCTTAGAAATTTGTTATATTTTCTCTTAGTGATCAATTTTTTGCATTGTTGAAGTGAATGAAACTCACTCCTTACTTGGTCAAGTTCAACGAATTGAAAAATATTACATTATCATATTCGATTGCATTCAATTTTGGGTTGGGTCATAACACCATTGGTTTCATATTCCTTTATCCTTTTGAGTAATAATAGCCCCTCTCGTACTTATAAGCGCTTAATTAAAATTCATCTAGAAAATTTTACATTTTTAGAGGCTCTTTCCACCAATCTAGCTCGAGTTAGTGCTTTGGAATAGGTTGTAGTCATCTTTCCAAAGCAACTAAAACAAACAAGTAGATAAATCTTGTGAGGAAGCTTCTCCTAAAGGAGTTAATCACGAGATCATGTCCAAACCTTTGAGACAATCGAGTCTGTTTCAGCCGGGGAGGATAGAAGATTTGCGCGCATTATAAATGGTAAACCTTGGATTAACCATTGTCGAGGGGCTGAGGTCACTTGTTGGTAAACCTCGATTGACCATGTCGAGGAGCCTTCAAGGGGATTGAGCTTTGTTACTCTTCCCTTGCGGGTAAAATCGGATCGTGAAATACATTTCACCTAGTTGTATTTTTGTTGTTGGTAACCTTAGTGTCCATAAACTTAGATTATTTCCTAAGGTGATGGTAGAAGGAGATATCTCAGCATGCACAGGTAGACATCAACTATACTCACTTCGACTCCTGGGGGTTCTCTTCACTCGAGATGGTTTTGTGAAGAAACTTGTGCCCGATTTGTTTCATTAGCGGTATCCGAAGTGCTTGTTCCAACAGCCATTTTCTGCATTAAAATTCTACGATGTTTGGATTTCATCACCAACTAGTCTGTTTTTAGTGTCAGAAGTCTACTATTTGTGTGTCGTTTATTTGCTAGATTTGATAGCACGTGTTAATTTGTTTGTTTTTACTTTTAGAGACCATAGGTGTGGTGTGAATTGTTAATTTTAGTTTTAAGTTGTTAATAAAATTCACCAAAGTTGAATATAATGGCGGTTGTTCTAGGAATTTACCAACCAAGGAACCCCTCTTAACGAAAATCCTGGTCTTTTCCTTGCTTTGGAAATGTTGGTCCTCCTTATATGGCTACTTTGTCATTTACCTGGATTTACAATAGGTTTACGAGATATGGTTATTTTCAACTTCGTTGTACCGAATACTCCAATTGTTCCACCTCAACGGATACTTCTGTCCCAGTAGAGTTCACCATCTCAACATCACCAACCTTACGGTGACCCTTTACCTTCATCACATAATATCTCTTCCTCCATTTCTTCCTCTTTGCTTGGTAGCCTTGACACTAGTAACTTCGGGTGACTAAGAAGAAGAAGAAATGGAAGAAGAAGAAGAAGCAAGATCAGGAAGAATTCAACCAACCAACCGGAAATTTGTAAATGTTAGTAATGTTGAGAAACCTCCAACATGCATCATAAACCCAAATACCCTTGCGAGGCTTTGTAAGGGTGACAACTTCCTTATCACTTGTCACAGTATTCCAAAGGTCTTGGAAGTATGGTCGAGAAAAATCTCATCAACTTTCCATTGATCCATCAACTTGATGATAGTCGAGTTCACAGGAAAAAGGGGTAAAGTTAGGTTTACTTGTAATTTATGCCAAAGGGAATCATCAAACTCACATTTTCCATCACATGGATGAAGCCTTAAAATTGTTGGAAAACCTTCTTGTTCCATGGCAAGAATTTCCAGCGGTTACGCGTAAACTTTTCTCCCGACCTACCAAATCGGCAGTGGAGTGATTGATCTAATTTCAAGTACGGTCAATCCCACTCTTCCATTGGAAAGTGAAACTCATATCACTCAAGTTGATGATCCATTAGTTGATCAAGTGGTCGACTCAATTTCCCATTCGGTCGTCTCATTATCACGAAGGAAGTGAACTTCATCTTGCTCGGAGTTCTTCTTGTTACATCGAGATTCTTCTACCTCGGGGGAATTTCACCTATTTCTACGGAACCCCTCCAAGTGCGAGGTTTTTTCTTTGATTGTAATAGAAGTGACAAAACCCTCGTCTTCCTTCCTCCATCCCTTTCCAAATCATTGTGAATTTTGGTGCAGGTAGGGACATACACCACACAAAGATAGATGAAGGAGCTTCTATTAGTATTTTATCCTCCAAGCTTGCTTCAAAAGCTTTGGGTTCCCCTCATCTTGTGCTAATGCCGCGAGAATGCGAAAGCTTTTAACGGAGACATTAGTGAACCTTTAAGGATCCTTCCTGGTTTTAATTTACTTTGGAAGGTAAAGCATACCCCCGTATTGATCTTATGGCGAGTTTAAAGGCCTTGGATTTCAATTTACTCCTTGGGAAAGACTATGTCTATGCGATTAAAGTTCCCAGTATCGACACTCTTTTACCTTGATGTCTTTTTTTCCTAACAATGGAAATATTGTATTTGTGGGCCAGTTTCATTCCCTAATCTTGTTTCGACTACCAATAATGTGTACCCTAAATGTTTACGATTCTAAAGTGGTATCTACCACCTTACGGAGTTAATTATGTGGCAACTAGTCCCATGTTTTCAATTACGATGTAAGTGAGCCTCTCCTTTGTTTTCTCACCTTCCTTTGACTTAGATCCGATAATTGACATGGAAAAATCTATGGGGATTTTTTTTGAACGCGATGTTCTTATCCCTTTTGAGTCCCTTGAAATGTTTTCCTTCCGAACTATTCTTCCTTCTGTGAAGACCTCTTGGAAGCCATGATCGAGGTGTGTCCATTGACATGTCTTTCTTCCGATAGAAGCCATGATCATGTAGGCGAGGATAGTTCCTTTTACTATGTCAACCTCATTAAAAAATGATTGAACAGCGTGAGGAGAATTTCCTTTCTTGTGTCAACCTCGTTAAAAAATGAATTAGTGAGTGGGAGGATAGTTCTATTCTTGAGTCCCAACCTCATTAAAAAATGAATCGGGTATGAGGAAATTTCTTTTACTGTGTCAACCTCGTTAAAAAATGAATCAATAGGTAGATTGTAGAGAGTAGATTAATAGATTAGAAATAATTAGTTTCTAAGGATGGTTCTTTTTGCGAGTCAACCTCATAAAAAAATGAATCGAAGTATGAGGAAAGTTCCTTTCTTTGTGTCAACCTCGTTAAAAATGAATCGGTATATCAAGAGGAAAGTTCCTTTTCTTGTGTCAACCTCATTAAAAAAATGAAACACGTCTCCATGAGCATAAGTTCTTTTCTGTGTCCAAGCTTGTTAAAAAATGAAACAAATTCTCCCCCTAATTGAGTCGAGTCTTTGAGTAGATCTCGTAAATGTTAAGTCATATATTTAGGTTAGTTATTTCAGCTTTTACATAATTTTCTTACGATTTTAGGTCGGGTCTTTTATATGATCTCGTAAATAGAAACTTCTTTCCATCCGGCTATTAATTACCAACGATTATTATGAATGAATGAGGCAAGAAGTTGGAGACATCTTTTACTCAAGAAGTTACGCTTAGGGGCATCGAAGCACGATTTTCTCTGCAATTTCAAGCTTGCGTAAAAATGAAACCACTATGAAGCATAGTTTTTCTCTGTTCAAGCTTTTGTAAAAATGAAACCTATCTTGAGTCAATTTTGGTTATTTTCAAGACTCATTAAACTCATGAAAATCCCGAGATTGTTTTGTTATCATTCATTCTCGTAAAACACATGAAAATGCCGAGTTCTTTCGAGTCTTTTCTGCTCATGAATTAAATTGAAATTCGACCACGGGGTACATTTTTATCCCTTTTCGAACTCGTTAAAACTTATGAAAAAGTGAAAACGATAAGGTAAATTTTTATCCCTTTTTTGAACTTGTTAAAACTTACAAAAACGAAACACGGCGTTCTCTTTTAAGCCCTTTTTCGGACTCTAAAAATGAAAATATTGTCGAGCACTTGATTATTCGAACTCATTAAAATAAATGAATGATCGTCCTTTCGGTATAAGTTTACCTTTTACGGTACCGAAATGGACTATTTACAAAAAAGGTATATTTTGACTAATTATGGTCAATAGAGTTCTCTCCCACATTATTTTATCCTTTTTTGGGCTCGGGCTAAATTTATGAAAAAGTACACCCATGGGTTTCCATGTCAATTATCGGATCTAAGTCAAAGGAAGGCGAGGAAACGGTGAGAGGCTCACTTACATCGGTAATTGAAAACATGGGACTAGTTGCCACATAATTAACATGGTAAACGGGGGTAGATACCACTTTAGAATCGGGAACATTTAGGGGTGTCATATTATTGGTAGTTTAAAAAAGGCGGGAACAAAAGTTGGTCTACAATCACAATATTTCCATTGTGAGGGAAAGACATCACGCAAAAAAGTGTCGATACTACAACTTTCATTGCATTGACATAGTCTTTCCCAAGGAGTAAATTGAAATCCAAGGAACCTCAAACTACCATAAGATCAAATACGAGTTTTCTTAATTTTTCTTCTAACTACTTAAAATTGAAAAACATCGAGTTTCTCCTATATTGGACTCGTTAAAATTTAATAGTAAAGGGCCTATTCGATTTTAGCGAGGAATGAACCACTCCTTCTTATGGTTCAAATTTTAAACTAACTTGGACTCATCGAACGATGAGCTTATAAACAAACGGAAATGTTATCCTCCTCGAAGCTTGTCAAAAATAAAAAATTACTTTCCGGAAATGGTGGGGGAAAAGAGATAAAAACAAACATGTTTGTTACATTTTGATTGTTCAAAAAGATGATCAACCACTCTTGAACATGACACTTTTTTCACCTAGGTTGAAATCCTTTGTTTAATAGTTAATCAAACTATTTTAATCTTGATTTACGAGAATTATTAGCTTTGGAAAATTTTCGCCAAGCCATACGCGGTGTTGTTATGTTCTCAAGAGAATAGTTCAAACAAACCATTCATTTGCGAAATATTTGTCTTCCATTTTGACCATCCTGTGATCCGGTCCTTGCAAATATATTTCTTCAAAACTTGATCTATGATTTCATGTTGTGGGCTTACCTACGAAATATCACTTTCTATCGATGACAACTCATTATCTAGGAATTTGATCTAGGAAATCATCGGTACCTTGGAATTTGCATGCCTTAATGGCGGGTTTCTCGCCTTTGATGATAGGTTGCATCATTGACCTTCGATCGAATGATTCCATGACATGTTCGACTTCAGCTTATTTATTCACATTTCATGGATTGTCTTGAGTACTTTGAGAGCCATTGACATTGCGTGGTTACTCTCACACTTGTTAAAAGTTTAAATTATTGACTAGTAATCAAGTGTTTTCTACCAGAGTTGACTTCGACACATTTATTCACATGGATAGAATCGTATTAGTTCGGCAATCAAGACCACGGATCTAGTTTCTACCACCACCCGAGCCGCAAGGAATTTTTATTCATTTATACGGTGGAATATTCATAAACGGATGGCTACATCCAGTGTGTCTATACATGTATATCTTGTTAATGTATTGAAAATCATTCCTATATTAGAATAGTTTAAATCGAGTTTTCTAGTTAGTTTTGATCGAGTGTGGGAATGCCTACCTTAGCAATGATATGTTCACATATATATGTTTTGCATTGAATTGTTTTTACGGGTTTCATCTTGTGGTGTCCAAAGGATGATCCTTGAAATGATAGAATTACTTCACTCTTCATATACGGACTTCATCTTCATCTATTCGGTTAGCACTTTAGGGGGCAATCTGTTGTACTATTGTCACCTTGAAATTTTGCTAGCGCATGTGAGCTCATTATATCATAATTACCTCCCTGCGAATTCTTCTGGCAACTCTACACCTCGTAACTCAAGCCTAAAACGGGAGAAAAACCTAAAAAAATCAAAACCACAGGTACGAGTAATGTAAAGCTTACACCATTCCTATTCAGTGTGACCAATATGAAGCTTACCACCATTTAAAAATGCGGTTCATGTAATTCTGCGTATCTGTCAAAGTCAAAAGGGTGAGAAAGTAAAGTGAAAATTTTGATTTTTGGTCAATTCTAGAAGCTACCGGATGAGATTTTTGGGGGTGAGTACGCTCTTGTAAGGTTCATGCATCCCACGAACTTAAGGAGCTAACCCCTTGATGTGAGGAGCCTATCCCTTTGAAGGAGGGATTCTATCCCTTCATAGGTGGAACCCTACCCTCCTCATCTTCACTATAAAAAGAGGCATTGGGTGACACTCAAGGGAATTCAAGCTTTGGTATGATTGAGGTGAAGTCTTGTTGATATTTAGACTCCTTTCTACTAAGCTTTCGTGAGGAAAGATCACATGCCTCTGTGTGCTCCTGGAGGAAGAGTGCAAGGCTTATCAAAGTAGAGGAAACTCACCTTCGGACCCCGAGAGAAGGCACATTTCGGCCTCCAAGGCTAAGGTTGTAAGGTTCTTCTATTATTTCAAAGTTAATACAATCGAAGTTTTTTTTTTCTCAATAAATTGTTGTTCGATTGTTTTATTTCAATAAGTTTTCCTTTGATCGTTTGTTTCATGAATTCCTTGATCACTATGATAGGTATGTTTTATAATTGTTTTTGATACATATGCTATTTAATATTTTCTGTTTGTGATTGCGGGTGCTTAAAGATGACACTTTGTTGCAACGGAAGAACTATTGTTGCGATGGAAGAAATATTGTTGCGACGGAAGAACTACGTGTGACGGAGAACTACGGTTGCAAATCAGCTTTTGGATATAAGGTAGGATCGATACCTTTGTGGCATTTACTTGTAAAATGAATATATTTAGAAAAAGATAAACTTAGTTGTTCGTTTGTTTCTGGGTGTCTTAGAACACCAAAGGAGATCAATCTTGTCTGCCAGATCAATTTATCTAGGCCAACAAAGTCGATATAATAATTGAATGTCAAGTAAGGAGTATGGAATACACGGCGAAATCAAAAAAATTATGAGCATAGAAGGAGCAGGAACTGTTTGTCCAGGAAGCTTGGCAATGATAATAGCTACGGGAAAATAAATTTTAATAGGTCAATTTAGATTTTAGGTAGATGCCAACTTAGATTTTAATAGGTAGTCAAAAAAATTGCTATGGTCGCTTAGGTTTTCATTAATTTTTATTTTGATGTGAGTAAAAGGATTTCATTTGACATAAAGGTTATATCTAATGATGTTGAAGTTCAGAAATTAATAATGTTAGTCTAAAAGTTAAGTAGCTATAGGTATCCCCTTATTTTTCAATAATGTTATCAATAAACTTAAGTAGCTATCGGTAGCCCCTTATTTTTGAGGAAGTTCACTTAGAGCTTAAAAATACCCTATTAGAATCTATCCATAGCTTAGAAGGCCTTCACATGTGTTGTTAAGAGGGACATGGGAAAAATGAAATAAAGGATACAATAATATAAATGTATAGCACCTACTCAAATCCCCAAAAATATATCCAAACCATCAGATGACACACTTCTTTGAGAAAATTATGAAACACCACAAAACAACTCATATTAAAACTTATATCCAAACAATCGAAGTGTTAGACATTGTGTTTGGTTAACACAATAAAAATAGTACACATTGGACATAATATCATATACATGGATCATACATGTCAACTAAATGTGGTATCTAAAGGAGCTGCTTCACCTATTGTCTAGATGACTAAGTCATGGTGTCATCAAACCAATGATACCACATTCATGAATTACATATAAATCCATATACCTTATATGGAAAATTATCAATGTGACAAGAAACATAGGGTTGAGATGACGATCAAATTTTAAAATATCCTCTAAGAATTCGAGATAGAAAATGGAATAGCATATGCTATGACATCTAAATTGTGGTTATGGTGCGAAATCCCCAAAGTATCTGCGAAGAAAGATGTCTCATTGAGGTCAAGGTTGTTATCACTCCACAATTAAGGAAATTTGAAGACATAACCCCGGAGGTAACATCAAAACCGCTTTTGAATCTAAGATCTAGCCCTCCTAGACTTAGAGAGGGATCTCTCTATAATTTTTAGCTTTTTTTTGAATTAACATATTATGCTAGCTATGATAGCACATAGTTTTGGTTTTGAATTTTGGTTGGAAAAACAAGGTAAATGGACCATTAGGCAATGGAGTCAAAGAGGCTAATTCAATCAAGGCAATTCTACATGAAAAATTACAAGTGGGGATAGGCACCTTTGTTGGTTTCTTGAGATTGTTGCGTGATGTGAGAGAAAATGTGAGGAATGAGAGGATGTAGTAGAGAAATTAAGAATTCAAAAACTAATCCTCTAGAAGAAAAATATATTTATTATCCAAATCCATAAACACGGCCTTTTAAACAAATTTTTCTCTTAATTTTTTATTGAATAATTTAAATTTATAGAAAAACAAATGAATAACGGTGAAAAAAGCTGATACAAAGTCGGACACACTTCACCAACATGAGTGAAATGGGAATTTTGTAATGTTGTGTTTGTAATTTTACGGTTTAATACGAAATTAATCAAGGAGGCTTAAGCAGGTTGCTTTACAACATTGGTCAAATCCTAGAAACAAATCCCCCTTTGAATACTTCGAATACATGAAGTATTTATGCTAATCCTATAAAGAATTCTATATAAAACAAGAAATGTGTTATTAATTAAAAAAATAACATTTTTTGATGTGACCAAAAAAGTGAAGTGTTGAGAACATCTTGACATACTGACACTTTTTCTTGGAAACATTTATTGAATGATCTGAAATCTGATTGCACTTTGGGAGGCTAGATTTTATCCTTTTTTTACCTTACAAATCGGGGAAATAAAATTAACTCATCATTCTTTGTCAACAAATCTCATTAAAATATATACTACTTGCTTGTGCCTAATTTTCCATTTGTACTCTATAAATGAATTTTATGTACGCTATTTCGGTGGCTAGAAATTTGAAATTTCTTCCCATCAAAATCTAGAAAGGATAAAATTTCTTCAACTGCTTGAATGTGTCAAGAAATATTCTAACTATTGATTTGGTTCTTAGAAATGTGATTTGGTGACTTTCATCATCCTTTTTATTTTCATAACTATTTGAGGAAAAATATATTGAAATTAAATGATTAAATTAATTGCATGATTAAATTTCTCCAATATATTCATTTGAATGTTTTAATAAAAAAAATGTTTTTCACATCCAAGTGTAGCTTTCCTCTCCTCGAATACTTTGAAATGTTTGCAAAAAACCATGCCACCATTTATCCTTTCACCTTTGTAAATGTAATTCCAAATTTACATGTACTCCCCCAAATTTATATGTACCTATAAATTATTCTTACCTTTGTCTCTTTTACACGACCCTTTTATCAAATGAATTCACGTGACTATCATTTTTCTTCTGGGACATCAAAATCAAAAAATAAAGTTAATGGTTTTCGGTGGGGGTTAAGGTAGTATGAGGTTTAGGCTTATGGGGTGCAAAATTTATGCCCGAGGTTGACGCCCCCCTTTGGTTATCAATTTGGCTTATTTTGTCCACATCTCAAGGGTTAAGACATAAGGGGCATGTTAATGCATGAATGCGGGGTGGGCCATGAAATTAAAATTATTACAATGTTTTGAAGTTTATATTTATTCTTTATTTTGAATAATTTAAAATAAATAATTTCATAATTAGACAATTTTCTACTTTTGTTTTTATTGTTTACATGAGAAAGATTCATACTTCTCTGTCTTGTGATCCGGGAATTGGACTTAGGCCTCGAATGTATCATTGAAAATATGATTTTGAGGACTTTACGATGGAAACCATTGCATACTAATCGACGGACATGTTGTAAAAAAATCTCCTAATCTTTCGAGACTTTGCCTCTTCTTGCAAAAAAAATTTACGGGATGAAATATTATATACATTCATATGGTGATAGAATGTTCAGTCACCTTGTGATCCTATAAATTATAGGACCCAAGCTGTGGCTCCAGGTAGGTGCTCTCCTTTAGGAGGTGCAAAGAAAAATCGTAGACTAGTAGCTCAATCCGTTAGGTTGATCCCAAATCTACAACACGATATGCTAAAAAACCTCTTTGTGTTGAAAATATTCAAGGCTAAAATCAACACTCTCTACAAATAGAAGTTTGGAACACACTTGAACTAAAAACTAGAAAGCAATCTTAAACTAAAAATGGAAATATGCAACAGTGCGAGCTTATTTTCACTCATATACCTACTTTAATACGGTAAAATGTCTGCCATATCAAGTAATAACAAACTTCCAATGCAACCATTCAAGAAGAAATGGATACCTAAGTGAAATTGCATTCCACTTATGTAAATAGAAAAATAGTTTAAAACATGGCAACTTAACTATTCTATGTTATTCAATATCTCTATGGATGAACTTGGAGAATTATTCCTTCACTAATGGGTATAATACATTGACCAAAGGGTCATGGTAAGCATACGGCTTATGAGATCCTCTAGATGATTTGTAACCGGGAAAAAAACCTCCATTCCGGACTATTTCTTTGCTTATGTGTTGGCGATTATCTTCAAACATCGAGGAGCAAATTGTTTTCTTTATTACCCCTTCTTGATCAAGTGCTCTCGGTGCTCTTTATCATTCTCTTTGTCACACGGAAGCTTGCAAAGGGAGGCCCAAAAATTCTCATTAATTTGGGTGAAGGAACATGATTTGTAATAATATGTTGTAATACTTCATTAACATCCAAGGAAGAAATTAAAGATTGAGAACTTTTATGACTTTCTTCAAGGGATGTAAATTGAGATAATATGCAACACAAAGAGAATTAGAGAGAGATGGTATTCATCATGAAAATATGGTAGTATTTAATCTAAGAAGCTCTTGCTTGTTGAAGATGTTCTTGTGGATCAATAAAATTAATATATGCTACCTCTTTTTCCGAATCATCAGCTGGTTGAATTTTAGTGTTGTCCTCTCCTTGATCGGGTTTAGGAAGCTAAATTTTTCTATGCCTTTGGCTAATCGGTTTGATCTAGATTTATGCAAGAATACACAGAATACACATACTTAACCATAAATAAAAATATGTAGTGGAAAAGAAAACTTCATTTCATTAATATCGAAGAACTAAATTTTGCTTACGGACAAAATAGAAATAAACTAGCTAGGGCATTGGTAACTTATCTCTAAGAAGAGATGTGGTGGCTACAAGACTACGGGGAAATGAGTTAAAATGAGGCTCAAGGGCCTATTTATTATTTTAGAAATAATGGAAAACTTTAAACATCCAAAACCCTAACCCTAGGAGATGAAGCGGCAAAACTATGGGACTCGTTTGGGTAAATTGGTGTTTCAACTTCACGGGGACATAAATTTGGCATATGATCTCTAGTTTGAGGTGCACCATACCTTGTTAGAAATATCTATCCAAGAGCGAAAATTTTGATGGGAGAATGATAATCTAGGTTCCTCTCGATTTTCCAAAAAACCGTAGATCGGGGCCTCAAAACGGCTCCGAAATTTCAGACCCGAAAAACTACCAAAAATAGTAAGTTGTGCTGAAAATAAAAAACTAAAAGAGACAATGGTGGGGCCCCAAGTGGAATAGATTGGGTGGCCACCAATATCCGACATAATCATTCCTCCCCTCTTAGGAAGTAATGGTCCCCTTTGCGTTGAGTTCCTCCATGAGATGAGGAAACTTTTGTTGAATTTGGTCCCTGGTGAACCACTTGCCTTGGTACCGGGAGTTGGCCAAATTTGACAACCTCGGCTCTGATTCGATCTTTTGTTGGAGAGTGTTCTTGATTTTCATGTCTATGATACAATATTTGGTGGCCTATTCCATGTAGTCTAGGTTTAACTTTGTTGTTATGAGTTGTTATGTTTTTCAAAGGTGTCAGTGAAGGTGCAGGAAATGAGAATGAGGTCACATTTAATGTTTTGGGTGAAGGCTAAGAATGGTAGAATAATAAGCTCAAAGGAATTTTTCCCTACGCAACGGTGATGGTTTATAAAGCCCATATCAAAGTGGTAAAATCTCTGTTTGAGGTCCAATAGAGGCGCTCCTTCTACGCCTTAACCACACTTTTTCACCCACTTGGAAGTTGTGTGGTACCTGATGTTGATCATGTCATTGCTTGTACTTAGCATTGCCTCTGTCGAATATGCCATGAAATTGTTGGAAGATGTATTGAATGTGCTCGATGAAGCTATGCACTTGTCCAACTTTAGACTAGACATGAGCCAAATCGGCACGAGTAGGCGCAAATGGCATGGCTACGTCAATGGGACATAGTGGCTAGAATCCCAAGCCCACCTAAAAGGGGATATGGTTAGTAGAGTTGTGGAAAGCCCAATTATGGTGGCCTTTAAATAGGGGAGGATCTCACCCCATGTGCATGGATGCTTTGAATTGTACATGTGCGAGAATGTGTACAATCATCCTGTTGATGACCTACGTAAACCTGCATCAATTTGGGGATGGAAAGCTATGGACTTGGTAAGCTTGTTGTCCAAGATTGACTAGAGGTACGGAACAAAATGTGCTAAGGAACTTGTTATAACAATCGATATGATGAGTAGCCCAGGATCCCAAAGTTCACCCACACACTTGTTCAAAGAAGAGTTTAGCGGTGGCTTGTTGTGATATTCTTCTTGCGAGGCCGCCATAATGTCCATCTTCAAGAATCTGTCGACGACTACAAAAACACAATTGTTTCCATGTAGTAGAAGGAGAGGCCTAAAGAAATTTGAGTCCATGGAGATGGATTCCCAAGGTCTACTAGGGGTAGGTAGCGGAAGTGAAGGCCTTTCTTCTTCATGTTGGTTGGAAATGGCACAAGAAGCGTAGGATCGATGTGCTTTACGACATCTTATTGAAGGTTCAACCGGTAGGAAATACTTCTGAAATCACCTTGCTGACTTTCTCAACCCGGAAAATGCCCAACAAATCGATTGTTGTGTTCTTCACATATCATCTTCACACTCACTTGAAGGAACACAAAGGTGTCACAAGTGATGTAAAGTCATCTCGGTGGTGAAAATTTGGAACTTGGCTACCCCCAAGAGTGCCTTGTATGCGTGGATGCAGGATGAATACTGTAGAGAAGTTTCCAATCGGAAGTCTCGTTCCCACAGAAGTTGAGAATAGTGGTTAGTACCATGATCGGTGGTCGGATGAGGCGGTTGCGGCTTGATATTGTTGCTACCCTTCTTGTACTTGATGTTAAATGGAACTATTGTAGATATGTGGACCACTTCGATGGCGATCATTCTGTGACTTCCCTTGTGTACGTATGAGCTTGCGAGGGGGCTGGTGGTACGTAGTGGATGATTGTTTCCTTCCCCAAAATATAATACTTCCATTAATAGATAGCACACCGCACAATGGAATACATTTCTTTGTCATAAGTGGGATACTTGTGAACTATTTTAGACGATGTATCAACATGATATGCAACGAATGCCCCATTGAGTAAGAACTACCCCAATAGCGAGTCGAGAGGCATCATCTTGATCTCATTTTTGTTGCAAGTCTATTAATGTGAGCATAAGTGTGAGAACAAAGGCGATGTTTCAATTCTATGAATACATTTTTTTGATATTCCGACCAAAATAATTTTCTCTCGCTTCTCCCTTGGTGACTTGACTCGAGGCCAAGTGATATGAGAGAATCCCAAGACAAACTTGTAGTAGCAATTAGCAATACCCCGAGAAAGATGTGAAGCTCTATTAGAGTTTTTGCAGAAATTTAGCCAATCTCGAATGACTTAGATGTTGGTTGGATCCACATGAACTCCCCCTTTCATTAATAATGTATCCTAGATATTGAACCTTGGTCATGCCAAAGTGCACTTCTCCAAATTGGCACACAAATTTTCTTTGTTGTAGTGTTTGGAGGACATTTCGGATGTGGTAGAGGTGCTCTTCCAAAGTCTGGGCGAAGATCGAGAATGTCATCCAAGTAAACTACCTAAATGAGTTGGTGAATGGCCTCAAGATGTCATCCATCATCCTCATGAAGGTTGCGGAGCATTCATCAGCCCAAAATGCATGACCAACCATTCGAAAAGGTTATCTTTTAATGAAGTATTCCACACATCGGAGGGTTCAATGGGTACTTGGTGATACCTAGACTTCAAGTTTATGTTCTTTGAAATATTTCGCCTATTTGATTTGGTCGAGGGTCATCAATCCGTGGGATTGGGTACCTATTCCGGATAGTGATATTGTTCGGCACGATAGTCAATATAGAGAGTCTCCAAGTTCATCCTTCTTACGTACTAATAGAATCAAGCTCCCACAAGTAGATGAACTTGGTCGGATGCTTGTTGCTACCACGGTATCTCCACGAATCGCACTCTTGATTTCATCATTACGCGAACGGAGAGCGGCGATAGATCGATCCCATTAGGTAGCGGCACACACAGGGTCGGATCAATGGGGTACATGACACGACGATTAAAGGCACCTGCGTAGGTGAGGTGAAAATATCCCAGTAATCCTCCACAACCTTGTCCATTCGTTGTTGTGAAGAGGAGCCATGTACGCCAGGTTGTGGCCACATTATTCTTCTTGCCCTGGGAAGTAGGATCATTAGGAAAACAAATTTTTTGGTTTGGGAAATGAGCTTACTACATTTTTTTCACTAACCAAAGAAGTGGTGGCGGTGGTACCTCGGGTATCTGTTACATCTTATTTCACTTCCACAATTATGGTTGGCCTAATAATACATTAGAAACATAAATAGGAGCAATGTCACATAATACCTCATCCATGAAGGCCTTGATGCTATAGGGAAGGCGACAACATTGGGCGGCATGGAGGTCACGTCCTTGGTAAACCACTCGATGGTGTATGGTTTGTGGGTGTGTTGTGGTTGGCAAGACCAACCGCTTCACGACATCTACTAAAATGAGGTTCTTTTGGCTCCCCATTTTCGATAATGAGCTGTAGTGGGGAACCATTTACCCAGGAGTGGAAGAAGACATTCCCGCCTCCTTTGGATCTCTGGAGATTCTTCCTTTTGGATCCTCGCGGTGGCAACAATGGCATTGGGCTGCACGCCAATAATCTATTTCCTTTCTCATTCCCCTTGTCGGGTTCTGATTTAGAGTCGGAGCATGCATCTTATTTAGAAGCCACTCATCTTGGCCTACAAAAACTTCTTGGCCCCGTACTCCACTTCTATTGTGAGTGGAGCTCTTATGGAACCAACACCACTTTCCTTTGTGTCCTTCTTTAACTTCGTAGGTTGTTCTTTGCTTGTGGGTGGCCGGAGTTGTCTTGGGCTACCATGCCTTGGCTTTATCCTTTGTTCTACGATTTGGGGCACCTTTCCATTGCCTTTTATTTTCTATATCTTGGCGGCATATCGGTATGTTGTACCAAGCGAGGAGATTTCGAGGAACTCATTTCCTCTGAATGTATCTATGTAGACAACTGCGATGCTTTAGCACCAAATGTTTCTACGAATATTTGAAACCCAACTTTGTGTGTAGGGTATGGAATAGATTCGTCGGCTCATGCACATTTGATCCCTTTGTTACCTTAGTGTGGTCCATTTTATTTACTTGTCTTCATATCTACACACGAGATAGTATTGTTCCTTGATGGCATCTCGGAGAAAGAATTCCAAGTGGGTATGGGCGAGAATAGAAGGGTTTTTTCTCATCCTTTTTTCTCCACGGTGGGTTTCCCACTAGTCCTTCGACATCGGGGTGGCTTTAAGGAGTGCAAAAATAATCTTCCCCCGATCGAAAAAGTCATGAACCCAAAAATATCCTTCTAATATATTAAACCATCTATCTGTGACATACGCATCTATTTTAGCCTCAAATATGGGAATGTCGAGATTTACTTGTACCTTAAATGGAGTTGTGCCTCACGGTGGTGTTGGATGCGGATGTGCCGCTTGTGGGTAG
This sequence comes from Pinus albicaulis, assembly GCA_034641835.2. NCBI lineage: Eukaryota > Viridiplantae > Streptophyta > Pinopsida > Pinales > Pinaceae > Pinus > Pinus albicaulis. Next base: position 1,587,407,365 of record CM076578.1, read on the forward strand.
TCGTTGAAGGATGCGGGAAAAGTTATCCATCATCACATTCCTTTTCTTTTGGAGGAGCCTCCTCGAGCAATATTTTGATAGAATCTCTAGCTCCCTCATCTTTCTTTACGTTCCCCATGGGCGGCGGGTGGGGTTTGTGAAATTTGATCTTGAAAAAATTTCAACCGGATAAGGCCCAAGTCATATACCTTGACCTCATTAGGGACATGCAAAGAAGGATCAAGAAAGAAAAATAAGACCGCTGCGAGTACCATTGATCTTGATTTATGAAGGAACACAATAGAATACACATGTAACCATAAATACAAATATGCGGCGGAAATAAAACTTCATTTCATTAATATCAAAGAGCGAAATTTTTCTTACGAAAAATTAGAAATAAACTAGCTAGGGTTGTAGCTTGTCTCTGAGAAGAGATGTGATGGCTACGAGCCTCTAAGCTAAGTTACAATGAGGCTCGAGGCATATTTTTATCTAGAAACAATGTAAAACCCTAAACATCCAAAACCTAACCCTAGGAGATGAAGCGCCAAAACTATGGGCCCTAGTTTGGGTAAATTGGTGTTTTAACTTCTCGGGGACGTAACTTTGGCATTCAATCTATGTTTGATGTGCACCATACCTCGTTAGAAAGACCTATTCGAGTAATAATAATTTTGATGGGAGAATGATAGTCCATGTCACTCTTGGTTTTCCTAAAAATGTCGTTTAGGGCATCGAAAACAACTACGAAAGTTCGGGACCCAAAAAAATGCCAAAAATAGTAAATTTCTTTGGCGAAAAAGCGAAAGAGACAATGGTGGGGCCCAAAGTGGAACAAGGTGGGTGGCCACAAATATATACCTAGATCATATTTTGGCAATCTTGATGCAAGAATTGTCTCCTCTAGTGAATCTTCATGAACATCTTGGACAACATACATCATCTTTTTTCTTCTGGAGTAGGAATACAATTCAAAAAAGGATTCTACTTTTTGAGAAAGGTATTTCTTGCGAAGACTTTAGTATTACGTCATTCATGAAATAATAATCACCATAATAATCTTCCATATATTCAATAAAAATTTCAAAATTATTACAACAATTTTGAACTGACAACAAAGATGGATAATCTTCTTTGCTTGTCCCAAAAAATATAGTATGAAAATGCTAAAGAACATGCTCTGTTGGTGGTAAATTTTTCATACCAAGAACTATACTTTTCCTCAATTGCCACAAAAATTTTCATATGAAAATCTTCGGGAAATTTGATTTTAAGCCTATGGATAGGCATATGAAACCTTAATAAATGTGTAATAACATCATCTCCTTTTTTATCTTTAAACAACACCGGAACATATTCTAACTAATCGATGTTGGGCATGCGATTTGGAAAACCTAGAATATTTGATCTGTCAAAAGGACTATACACATGTTGTATTCTTAAACTCTTTTTCAAAACAATCAACAATAAAATGGAGTCACCACAAGTTCTACCTTTAAATACCGGATTCTTTTACCGGTCAGAGTCATTAGATCAAATGAACTTTGTGGATTTGCTAAGTGGATGATTTCAACCTACTTGCGTTTAGCTGTATGTCCACCATCGGTAACGGTCCGAACTTGATAATTTTCTTGAGGAACATGAAACTACATTCCCCGGTATGGTCACCACTTTTATCACTACGTAATTGCGAGGTTGAAGATTGAACCCCCGGAGGTAACATCAAAACCATTTTTGAATCTAAAAATCAAGCTCTCCCTAGACTCATAGAGGGATCTCTCTATAATTTTCAGCTTTGTTTTAAAGAATATATTAGGCTAGCTATGATAGAACATAGTTTTTAATTATTTGGTTGGAACCACAAGGGAAATTTACCATTGAGTAATGGAGTCAAAGAGGCCTAATTCAATCAAGGAAATTCTACATGAAAACTTACAAGGTAGGATGGGCATCTTTATTGGTTTTCTTGAGATTGTTGTGTGATGTGAGAGAAAAAGGTGAGAAAGAGGATTGTAGTAGAAAATTAAGAATTAAAACTAATCCTCTAGAAGAAAATATAGAAATTATCCAAAGCGAGAAGAGAGTGTTATTTTAAACAAATTAAATTTCTTATTTTTCTATTGAATAATTTTAAATTTATGAAAAACAAATGAATAATTAAGAAAACAAATACAAGTCGAGATGCACTTCACGAACATGAGTGACACGAGAGAATCATAATCATGGGTGTAAATCTCATTAAAATATATCTTTTCTTGCCCACTTGTGCTCTAATTTCCATGTGTACCATTGTAAATGAATTTTTTGTACATATTTCGATGGCTAGAAATCTGAAATTTCTTTTCATCAAAATATGGAAAGGATAAAATTTCTTCACTAGTGAATGCATCAAAATCTTCTAGCTTTGTTAATTTGGTTCTTGAAATCTGATTTGCTAACATTCATAATTATTTATTTTGTTACAACTATTTGAGGAAAAATATATTGAAATTAAATCATTAAATTAATTAAATTTCTCAATATATTCGACTGAATGTTTTAATAAAAATATATTTTTCACATCAAGTGTCACTTTCCTCTCTCATGGACATTGAAAAACCATATTTTGTTTGCAAAAAATCATGCCCTTTTTATCGTTTTAGCTACCTTAAATGTAATTCCAAATTCACATGTATATATGGATTTAGAAAAACCAATGCCATGTTTATCCTCTTACCTTTATAAAATGTAATTCCAAATTTACATGTACATATGGATTTATAAAACCATATGTTGTTTGAAAAAATCATGTCCTATTTCTCCTTTTACTCCAAAATTTACATGTACACCGTAAATTATGTTTCTCCTTTTACCCCAAATTTACATACTCACCTCTAAATTGTTTACCTCACATTCGGGGAGTCCAAAATAACTCAATAGTCATTTGATTTATTTTGCACAAATTTCACATAAAGGGCATGTTAATGCATGAATGTGGGAGTGGAACATGAAATTAAAATTATTCTAACATTTAGAGTTTATATTTATTATTTATTTTGAATAATTCAAAATAAATAATTTCATAATTAGGAAATTTTCTGTTTTATTATTTACGGAGTAAACTTCATACTTACGTATCTTGCGATACGAGGTGGACTTGGGCACAATATATATCATTGGAAAGCTTCTTCCAAGGACTTTGGGATGAAACCCCTACATCTTGATCTAACCGAAACATGTCATGCAAAACTCTTCCTAATATTTCGGACATGGCCTCTTCTTAGAAATAATTTGCGAGGATGAAATATTATCTATAGTTTCATATGGCTTGATAGAAATATTCAGTAAATCTTTGATCTATAAGTATAGGACCCTAATAATGGTCGAAAGAGGTATGATGCCTCACTAATTTGAGTATTTGAACAATTTTTGAGTCTTGGTTTTTCAATTTGGCCCCAAGTAGGCAAGGCAATATGGAAGAGGGTGACCCCCTTGGAATATTTCTAAAGGAGAAGGCGACATAAGGACTTATATAAAGATCTAAATCCGAGTACCTCCAACATAAAAAAGTTCTAGAAATGTATTTTAAAAGTGTATATAATGACCCATCCAAATGTTAATAAATAAATAGAACATCCCTTTAATCTCATAATAAATGGGGGAATATATAAATGAGGTGATCCTTTAATTATATCTTGTATATATGGAAATTTTAGAAGATGTTATTAAGAAGAGGAAGGTCATTATGATTAGTTTCAACTCAACACGAATGTAAACCCACTTTGAACACACCAAGGGGTGCGAAGAGGAAACATCTGATGCTCTGTGTTTATGTGGTTAAACAAAAGGCCCCCTTTCATTTGCACGAAGTTTTCTAAGTACAAATCCATGTTAGAGTGGGGCCCTAAACCTATGAAGTCCAAGTACATTGAATGTATTGTCTATAAATAACCTCTCTAACAACACAGTACAAACATAAAATGTTGGAATTTACATTAGAGGTGTAAATCACTTTAATTGTATTACAACTTTAATTTCTCCCCACAAAAGTGTGTCATGCTTCCTTGTGATGATGCTTCAACCCTATTGGAAACTAACCTCACAATGTAAAATTAATATAAACATGATGTAACTTTAATAGTGCCCCATTCACCCTTTGGCTCACTACTCCTGGCTAATTTGATGTTATTTCAAGCATTTATGTGGATAATATCATTTTATTTCTCCTATGTATAGTATTCTACATTTACACAATTGAGTTTGTTTAACAAACAAACTATCTGTATTGAGGGTTCATTCCTTGTGCATTAGGGCCTAGAGGCCTTGGCTTTGTGAGTGATATAATCATTTCCAACTCCTTATGTGAGAGAGAACACAATATCCATCTCAACATGAAGTGTAGATATTGTGAGAAATTTAGATTAGGGCTTCCTGCCAAATTATCAACTTTTCTACGTTTGGTATACATTGTAATAATTACATTACCCATATCCCATGTGGTGTAGACTAGTCGGTGATGGGGGTGAAATGTTAAGGCACTCCATACGCAGGGTCAACGATTAAAACCCGTGGGTGATTAGGATTAGTCTAAACTATAAAAATAATTAAAAAAATTAATGACATTACAAACATACCCTCATAGCCAATACCTATTTCTCTAAAAAACAAATGTTTCCAATTTGATTAATTAGATGTGAAGGATTCTCCTAGGAGGTCAATGTGTTGGTTTTGGGGTGTTATTTTTAGCCTTGAAACTTAATATTCAGAGGTAAATGGTTAAGGAGCCAAGGGATTTAGAGTCGGAGGATTTAGCGATTTAAGGACTTAAGATTTGGGGATTTAGGTGTTTAAGGGGTTAGAATTTAAGGTGTTTAAGGGTGAAGGGTTAGGGGTTAAGGGTCGAGAGGTTAAGAGGATAAGGAGTTATGGCTTAAGAGGTTCATGGATTATAGGTTAGGGGTTAATTTATTAAGATTTAATGAGTCAAGGGGTTTATGGGTTATGAGTTATGAGTGTAGGGGTTAAGGGATTATGGATTAGGGGTTTATTTGGATATGGAATTTAGTGGTTATGGGTTAAGGGCTTATGGTTTGTGATAATTGGACTCCTAATCCCCTTATCACCACCTCTTGGGGTTCCTATCGATTTCTCTTGCTACCTTCCCTCTAGGCCCTAGCCCTTACGAAGTGGGTCTAAGCCCCCTTCTCATTCTCTAATGCTATGATTATAGATAAAAGTAAACCATGCTTACCTCGACTTATACCCATCCATGCTACCCTTGTGTCCCCTTTCCTTGTTCAATGCGCCACAAAATACCCCCACAACCGTTATGGTCTTGTCATTCCACTTTTCCTAATGTTATGAACATAAAATTTGGTCCCAATGCCCACAAAACTACACCCTTGGGCCCCCTTTTCTAAGGGATAAAACACATTAGGGGTTATGGGTTGTGATAAGGGAGCCCCTAATCCCCTTATCATAACTATAAATAGACTCATGAAAACCATCAATATCTACTAGAATTGTTGCGATGAAAGCAATAATAAATAAAAAACTTGTGGTCAATAGGACAAAGGATTACAGATGTTTAGCCATCGATGTAAACATGGTTTTCAATTCTAGTGATCTAGTCACATAAAATACCCCATAAATTTATGCTTTGGGATACCCTTAGGATTCAATAATTAGTCCAAAGTGAGAGGATTTTTTGCTAAGGTGACAATGGCAAGAACCTTGAGTTTCCACAAAGTGACACATTTTGAGCCTTGCATAGCTAGGGTGACGAGTTTCATCATCAAAAGTAGGTACAATTGAGAACTAGAAAAACTCACATTTAGGGCACTTGGCCAAAAATTGTTATACGTTTCTCAACCAAGTGTTCCTTCCACATTTCCAAGGCCCAAATCACATACTTGGATGTGTTTTGATAGCTTGTCACATTACAATAGCTTCATGCATGAAGACTCCCATCCTTTAAGAATATTTTTTAGTGTTCCATGGCATATCAAGGGTCACATGTATAAAAGAATAAAGCCATAGCCAATAATAAGAAAATTGGCATTTGTATAACATGGCGTAAAGGATAAGGATATAGGTAAAGGAAGTACTCCATTTAGAAACATCTAAATTCTTGTTTATGTCCTCTTTCCAAAGAAGAGGAAATATCTTGTGACAAAAAGCCAAAATTTCCAACAAGGAAGACTCGGGTAAGGGTTTACCTTTTATTTGACATTTTGAGAAGCATTCATGTATTTTAAGGTGTGTTTTATTATTGAGATCACATATTTGGAAGAAAAATTTCACAAATGGAAACATCTCACATTTGGGGCACTTGGCTACAAATTTTTATGCATGTTTTCTATTGAGAGTATCCTTCACATTTTGCAAGGCACAAATCAAATATTTGGATTTATCTTGGATGACCCATCACATTCCAATAGATTCATGCATGAATAGGAATTCCCATCATTGGAGAATTTTTTGGAGGGTTTTTCATGGCATACTCAAGGGTCACATTTACAAAAAAACGTTTAAGGCAAGATATTGACAATTGAAATTCACATCATGTGTGGAACATAGGAGAGGAACATAGGTGAAGAGTGATCCGTTTTGAAATATCTAGAACAAATTTTTTATGTCCTATTTCCAAGGAAGATAACATATCTAGAACAAAGGGACAAATTATCAACAAAAGAGGACCATTTATTGGATCACATGGACTTTGTTTTCCTCATTAGCTAGACCATTATAGGACCCATATCATTAATTATTAGGTGGAAACTATAATATGAATGAATGGGTTTCATGCTTGAGTCATATTTAGATTAAGGTCCCAATTTTGGACTTCTAGGTTAGTTGTTATAGATTTAAATTGATCCAATTTTCGGGTTTTTAAATCATGTAAAACTAGATTGTAAAAAGGATCCTCCATCGAGTCATCTTCATTAAGATTACCATCCTTGAAATATAATTCAAATACAACCCTCGAGTCAAGTGATATAAGTCATCCAAAGTTTCTATCATAAGTCGACCTCAACAAGTCTTCAAGTGAGCTCAAATGAAGACACAACGGCCATGATGACTCAATAACTATGGAAAACAACTATATATATAGGGGTATAGTTTTTCATTTCTACCATAGAATTTTGGACATATTTGAAGTTTCGGACCACATATACAATTCATATCATGATCACGGGATTGGTGTTGGAGGATAAGATCTCGAACCTATTAAAAATTTTGAGTAACCATCTATGTTATGGATTCCAAACGCTTCCATGCTATGATGTTGCGGAAAATAATGCATCGGTGTGAAAAAAATATAAAATATAATTAGTGTTATGTATGATACTCAATTCTATGAACATGCTCGATTGATCTTAATTACGATTCTAGTGCTATGATGATGCTCGGTGATCTACATTAATGATTCTCGGTGCTATGTTTCTATCTCAAACTCGGTCGAGGTAATGAGGATGGAGTTTAGGTGCAAGAAAAGGGAATGTCAATGTCATGGATATCTCGGTTCTATCGAGTGAAAGGATTACTTGATGTAGGAAGTTTTTAGTCTAAAGGTCTTGGCCGTCTCATCTTAAATCTCTTTTGAAGGAAGAATTTTGATTGGGTTTCCCAAAAGAGTTCGATTTTGCCTTGACATATACATACATCTTGTGTCTTCTGCTATTTGTTAATTGGAATTACTCTTGGATTTAAAGAAAAACTAATAATAAAAAAACATCACAAGATAATTTCACGATAAGAGAAATTGTTTAACTCCATATCCTTAAGTTATTTAACACATAACAACCTCCATCTCAAGCTATATTCAATGTCATATAATCATATCAACTACTCATAGAATCCATACTCTTTAGGATATAAAATATCTATAAATTTATTCTTCTTTTCCCCTAAGACCCTACACACCCTATATTCTCCTTGCAAACACTTAAGCCTCTTTAAAAAAGACAACAAAGTTCATACATAATTTATAATGTCATGAATTTGAGAATTCCACCAATTCGGTGACACTCCAAACAAAATTTTAGAAAAAAATTTCCTAGTTCAAGAGTATCCATGTGTGGCATTGATCACCATGGTGTCACTCTCTAGTAAATATTTTTTGATGGAGTGACCAATATAATTTATTTTGATCCCTCTCCATAGATTTCTCTCAAGGCATTCATTATGTTTGGATAAATCTTACACAATCTTTCTAGTGGCCTTGTGGTTCCATGACACACATACGACATGCCATCCATATAGGACACAAAGTAAATGGTTCAGTCCTTCTCATAGTACATTAACACTCTTACCGAGTCACTCGGCCTATAGACCAACATGCCTTCCCTGTTGTGCAAGTTGGCCATTATTTTGAGAAGATTAGGAGTTGGAGTGCTTAAGCATGACGGTGTAATTTTTTAAATATGAGCCTCCCATAAGGATAATCATTTTAATGAAAAATAAAATAAAAATATTTACCACTCACTTCTTACCATTCCCACACCATAAAAAAGCCCTAAAATGTCATTCTTAATATATCTTGTGTAGTTTCCTAATTTCATTCAATTATATTCTCGCAGTTACTTGTTTTAGTAATGGTGTGATCATTTTTTTATTCTCTTAAAGGAACTCTTTCTATACATGCACCCCATAAAACATAAATCAATGATTCAAAATGAATGGAAATGAGCCCGAATAAGAAGGTGTCGGGAGTGTAGCGAGTGTTAGGTGTGCCAAGGGAGAGTGATAAGGCATGTTAGGGAATTATAGGGCATGTCAAGAAGTGTACGAGTGTGCTAACATGTACCAAATAGTGCCAATGCATGCTAGGCATTCCAAGACATGCCATGTGTTAAAGCACGGAAATATGTGCCGAGTGTTAGGGTATGTGGGCACATATCAAGGACTATCGAGCACCAAAGGGAACACCAAGTTTAAATGCAAATAAATGAAAACATGAGGGTTAATAATTAAGCACTTTACATTTTGACTGGTAGATATTGACAGCCACCAACACTAGTGCCAATACATGTCAAGGGCCAAGTGTTAGTGTGTCTTAAGTGCCAAAATCATCTTTATTACTTATCTCTTAATTGTGATAATTGATCTCAAATAAAATTTTATCTTAAACCATGCCAAGGCATTCTAGGGCATCAAAACACATACCAAGAATTGGTAAGTTCCACCAAGTGCCATGAAAGCCAATATGTGCTAGGGATGTATATAAGACGTTATGGAGTTCCGAGGTTTTGGGAGGGAGTGACAAGATATTATATATAGTTCCATGGCATGCAAGAGAGTTAAGGAAGCATACCAAGATGTGCCAAGTGCCAATGTGTGTTGAATGTTGGTGAGTACTAATAAAACATAAGGGGCACTATGTCAAAATGCATGAAAATGAATGAATGTTCGTGTGTGACACGCGATTAATCGGCGAGTTCCGATTGTGTTAAGGAGGGAGTGACATGGTATGCTAGGCGGAGTAAGTCATGCTAGTGTGCCACGGTGGCATGTGCAGATGTGCCGGGTGCCACGGTGTGCCAACACATGTTTAGGAAGTGCTAGGGGGAGTCTTAGGGATAGACGAGGGAGCACTAGGTGAAAATAATGCATGCAAATGAGCTTATTAAGAGATTGTGTTAGGAAGTGTCGGTGACTTCCGGATGTGCTAAGGAGGAGTGACAAGGTATGTTAGGCGATGATAAGGCATGCTAGAGGCCAGGGAGGCATGCGAATGTGTCAGGTCTTTATGAGTATTAGCAATGCATGTTAGGGATTGTTATGGGTGCCAGGAAAAAAGCAGGGAGCGCTAGTTTAAATGCATGTAAATGAATGAATAAGAGTGTGAAAGGGATTGTTAGTGAGTTATGGGTGTGTTAAGGAGGAGTGAGGTATATTGGGTAGTGCCCGAGAATGCTAGAGTGCTAGGAGTGTGTTCCAAGATGTACCAAGTGTAGGGTGTGCCAATGTGTGCTAGGGAGTGTTAGGGAGTGCCATGGAAACACAAGGGAGAAATAGTTCAAAATGAATTGAAATTAATATATAAGAGTGTACGATAGGGAGTTTTAGTGATTTCTAAGTGTCTTAAGGAGGGAGTGACAAGGTTATATGCAAAATGCAGGTATGCTAGAGGTTCAGGGCATGTTAAGGAATGATAAGGTGTGTTAGAATTCCAAATCATGACAAGGAATGGATGGGATACTATCATGTGACACGTAGTTCCAAGGGATTGTTAGGCGTTCTAGGTGTTATGGCATGTCGAGATGTAGATTATGTTTCTTATTTGTTTTATGGCCACGGTTATACGTAAGCCTTGACTCCGTAAATTATTAAGTTGGATGAGTTAAGATTGGACATGAGTAGCCTAATGTGAGTTATAATCCATTCATGGAAGTCAGAAAAATGCATAGTCTCATTGTATTAAATGAAACTTGGTCATGTTGTTGTATTTTGACAAGACTTGATTGGGTTCCCAAGTCTAAAAAAAATAAGAAGAGTTATGAGGACATGATAGTTAAGGAGCGTCGGGAGTATGAAAATAAATGAAAAGGTGTACTAATACATCCCAAATAGTGTCAATGCATGTACGAGTCTTGGGGAGTGTTAGTAGGGCATCACAAAGGAGAAATAGTTCAAAGTGTATGGAAATGAAAAAATAAGTGTATGCACTTATTTGGGAGTGTTGGTGAATTCAAGGTGTCCCATGGAAGAAGTGTGTTAGGAGAATTTCATAATAGAACTTGTAGGAGTGAAGCCTAATATTTTGATAAGGGGGATTGAAAAAAAAAATCATACAAGGGAGGCGCTGGGCTATACACAGCACTATTTTTTCAATGACACAGTTTGGTTCCCAAGTCGCAAAAAAGTAAGGTTATGAGGGCATGCCAACTAGGGAGTACCATGGTGTGCGGGGATTCCCGGAAGTGCTAACACATGCTAGAAATTTTTAAGGCATGTTAAGAATTCCAATGTGTGCTAGGTTCTGGGGTGTGGCGCCAACGCATGCTCGGGGGTGTTAGGGGGAAACAAAGGGAGGACTGGTTTCAATTGCATGGAAATGAATGATAGAAATGTGTGATAGGGAGTGTTATCAAGTTCTAGGTGTGCTAAGGAGGGGGTGACAAGGTATGTATTATCACTTAGAAAAAAGTGAAACATCATTTGACATAGTATTAGAGGTTCATGTGTCAAAAGTATGGTCATAGAATTCATTTTCATTAATTGGTAAAGAGAAAATTTTAGAGAAATTTTTCTTATTAATATATCCTAAGGTCCAAACCCACCCCCATTCAAGTATTTTCATGTCACATCAGTCTTTATTTCCTAACATCTCCCCCCAATTTCCCAAGGTTAAAACTACCGAAAATGTCATTTTAGCCGAATTTCCTACTTTCATGAGAATTACACGGAAAAAACACACTTTTCTCTCTGGCTTGCTACTACTTCCGTGATGAGCGCCCAAAAATACACCAAGTATGCTATAGAAAGGAGGTATTCACATGTATGTGCCTAGCCAGTGCTAGGTGTCAATCAATGATTGAAAGGGTTGGGGTACATGCCATTCTATGCGATTGGGGTTAAATCAAGGTACAATGGTCATGGATGAAGTCATTATTACCATTTTAAGCATGTATGAGTCATGATTATTGCATGAGTTGTCATCGAAACTTTAAAATATTTCCCAATTGAGTCATTTGTCATTATTCGCTCCCTCTTTGCATCATTTATTGAGCTCGAAACTGTTCACTAAGCCAGTACAATGGCTAGCATTTTTCAAAAGTTTGTAGTTATCAGCGATCAATGAGACAAAGAAGACAGTACCATGGCTACAAAGGAAGACAAAAGGTGGCCACTATCTAGGATATGAGCCATCAAACGTGAAATTGATAAATGAAGAAGACCCAACAACTTCATATGTTTTCAAAAGAACAAAGTGTTTAGTTTTGCCAAATATTGCAAGGATGCCATGTCATGATTTTCACAAAGAGTTTTCCATCGATTTCAATGAGACAATTGCCAAAGTGGGAATTTTGAACCTCACTATAACATCGGGGAACTATTACGGCGGTAACATGAATTCTAAGAGGAGTAGAAAAATGGTTCAAAGGTTTCAAGTCCAACATGCGAGGGAATGTAGGAATTTATCAAGCGAAGAATAGTGAGATTGAACTTACAAATGCCATTCCAAGAGAGCTACATGAAAGCCAATTTTTTAAAGCTACTTCTTATCATTCGTCTTCTGTGAAGGGGAGGGTATCATATGGTTTATTCTTACCACTTCGGGCTTCGATACATTTTGTTCATAATAAATCTCTTGATCTACCTTTTTACTTATATATAGAAGCTTAGAAAAAATGGTGAATAAATTTGAAGCTAATCTGAAGGAAATGAAACCTCACTCTTTCATCATGTTTTGATCAAGTTGATGGTTTTTAGAGGAGTTAAAGACTAGGTAGGGCGGTATTCTTTATTTTCGGTGGTTTTGAAGTGGATGCCATTACCCATAAAAAGAAATCCTAAAGCTAGAGGTCTACCATCACCTTTAGTGGCGAAAGGAACCTTTAGTGGCGGAGAAAAATGAGCCTATAGGGCGGCCTTGAGAGTGAACTAGTAATCATGGAAATAGAAATTCCGTAAACCCGGTAACTATATTTTTTAACGAAAAAACTAATGCATTTGTCATCAAACCTACAAAACAAGAACCAAATTTGAGTAAACATGGCGACAAAAGAATTACAAGCCAAATAGTGGCTAGGTCAATTTAGAAGACGTGCATGTTATTGACATTGAGGAAACCCCATAATCGAAAGGCGAAGATATAGATGAGGGAGGAAAGAAACTCAAGAAAGCCAAGTGTAGAAGTTATAATTTGAAGGTGAGGATGTAGATTTCATGTTTCGAGGCTAGGAAATAGCAGCCAAAGGCATGCGAGAAAGGTCTTGGAAAGCGATAAGAAGCTTGAGAGTCCAACGGCCCATCCCGACCACCACCAAGTATCATTGAACTTTCATCTGCAAAATAAGAATCAATCATCAAGAAAAAGAACGGAAAGGAGAAAATCATTGAAAAAATAGAAATTGAGGGTTCTTAAAGAGCGAGGTTATTTGTGTGTCAAAGACCTTAGATAACAAACAACAATTGATGAAATTGACTCAAACATTGGAGAGGTGAAGCACATCAAAGAGTGAACACAGACATGAAATCTAGGAACAAAAAGTTGAAGGACCAAGTCAAAGACCTCCAAGAACGAGAAATAATTTATCCATGAGGGAGGCTGGAGAAGAAGGGCTTAAAGATAACCGTAGTGGAGGAGCCACAGCTCAACTTATCATTAATGAAGAGGAAACACCTCAAGGCTCTTATGTTGAATTTTATTATGTTTTAAGAGGTTAATGTCATGTTGAAGACCAAGTTTCTATAGCTAGAGTTAACTTTTTGAGACGGGGTCAAAATCTGGAAATTGCCTGAGTTTTTCACGGTTCGTAGCGTTTCCCTGAGCTTGAAGATAGAAAAATGCCTCAAAAATTTTGTAGTTGTCTTTTTGTTTCCAAAACCACATTTTGCGGCTTTCAAGGAGGGGGAAATTGTAGTCATGATGTGTCAAGACATGATGGATGCCATGCAAAAGTAAATAAGTAGAAATTTTGAGAGCAAAAGTCATTTTTGGGCCTTCTACAAGAGGCATGCTACGAAACTGCCTTGTTTTCTTGGGAGCTATTTTTGAAGGTTTACGAGGTGTACAAGAAGTTTTCGATAGATGAAGACATCAACGAATGAGGAACTTTCCACCAAACATCTATGACTTGAAGACCTTACAATGGAGACAACTCATTAGTGAAAGTTTTCATTGAAGATAGGGTCCTTTTCTCCTAAAAAAATAAGGTTTGGTTCCATATATTGAGGAGGATATTTAAGATGTCAAGTAGTGATGAGCTATGTCATAGCCTATTTGAACATGCGAGGCTTATTTTTAGATATGTAACTATTTTAAAATATATGGTAGTTTGATGTAATAATTAGGATTTTGGGTCCTATTAGGAAAAGGAATCTGTTTTAGAATGTAGCTATCATTTTCTTATTAAAAGACATTTTTTCTATTATGTAAGGTGTCGTAGGAAGAGTTCGATGAATCTAGCCAAGAGGCATATCATCCTATTAGTAACAAGGTCTATTTAAAAATGATTATTGAAGTTGTAAGGGGTTTAGATTTTTGCACCATATGTTGCTTTATGTAATTTAGTGATATCGGTAATATAGAGGACTTCTTCTTAATGGACCTAATATTATCATGGAGTTTTTAATGTCTTTACGATCTATATCTTTATGTTTACTACTTGCGGTAGATTTCATCTTTATTACTCAAAATTCATATGTGTATGCTCACAATTCCTTTATTGATGAAATGATTGTGTTTCCTTATGTTCTATGTGTGATTTTCCTTTATTAAGGGCTCTTATCTACCTCAGCTTCCATGTCGAAAAATTCCTTGAATCCTTTGATTTTTTTGACTCCATAAGCCCAATGGTTGCAAGCACAATATTTTCAACCTACATACAACTAAAATCAAGTTATTTTTCAAATAGAGTTAGCCATCTAATCCTATGATTATATAATATCATAAACCCCTTTGAGAGAGGCCCTCTCGGTGAAGAGCTAAGCTTTAGTAAAAATCTAGTTTGAAACAATTACATAGAGTTGTACGTCCAATAGCCAATCGAGTGCAATTTTGTGATAACATTTTGGTGCATCTGTCGGGGTAGAATCTGAAATTTTTGAAGATGAATTTCTAGGTAGTAGGAGCTCCAAAATATGTTCCAAGGTTGCATCTACCTTCTTGATACCATTCAAAATTCATATGATCAAATGTGGCTTCGAAAGGGATATACACGAGGATTAATCCTAACCCGAGATCCACCTAAAATCATGGAAAATCCAAACACAATCTCCCCAGGCATTCGAATTTATGCAATATTAGGTATTGCATTACATAAAAAATCTTTGTCCTCTACAATTTTAAGAAGTCCTAAACATAAAAAGTTTGATGATAAAATTCGGGAAGTCTTGTTTAGGTACGAAAATGAAAAATAATTAGTGAAATTGTCTTAGACCTACATAGAAGAGGTATTTCTACCTTAGCCTTAGTGACACACAAATATAAAGAATATTTTTCGGAAGTAGTCACATACGAGTTATTGGCATTAGAAAGGGAATATTTGGATAGCTTGAAGAAACTAGGCCCATTTGAAATTTTGTTAAGAAGTAAATTTGGTGTCCCTCTTCACCTTTCGAGGTTCAATTGTGGTAAGACAAAAAATACAAACCAACCTCCTCTAACATTTCCTCTTCCTCCATTGTTGTTGTCCCTAAAAAAACCACGGTCCAGTCTTCATGGCACGAAATGTGCCACCTCACTGTTTTTGCACCCTACTAGGTATGCCCCCTCTTTTCTTTGAGCTATTCTAAATGCCCTTCGAAAAATATTACGCACAGAATCAAGCAGGGAAGTGATGAAGATATTACAAGCTAGCGAGCATGTGGGCCGGTTTAATAACTTCATGCCAAGGAGGAGGTTGACCATGAGGATGTCCAAGATGAGATTGTTTTCTCATAGCTTTATTGGTGAATTTAGGAAATTAGCCAAAATACTTGCTACACATGAAACCTACATAATTGGAATGAATCTAAAGATATATATTCTTGAAAAAGTGGGGAAATAGAACCAAACCTTTACAAGCCCTCTATTTGAGTATAATAGTTTTGAAAAGTTGTTGATGTTTGCTCAAAACTTTTCAAATATATTTAACAAATTTTATGACTCCATCCTTACTTGCTCTAAAGCCTCCTCCGGAGCGGCTTAGGCGAGATATGTTGAGGCCTTTGATAATGAATTTTCTGTCCTACTAAGAGATATAGAATCCCTTCATTATTTGAAATAGAAAATGATGTAGTGAAGGTATAAGCCAATATGATAGTAGCAAAAGTCCAAGATGGGAAAGACTAAATTGAAATAAGAAGATAAGCCTTCCACCTTAGAAGATAAATTTTACTCCATGATGAAGATAATGGAAAAAATTTGTGGATAGGCTTGCCCTTGGGAATGCCTTTGCTCATCCTACACAACATGAACCTCGAAGCAATCCTCGGTTCGAGAAGACCTCAAAACTAGCGAGAGACCAAGGGAAAACATAAATCAACTTGACCCTCAAGTAACGCCTCCTTTTGACAAAAAGTAGATGATGAAGAAGACTGCGTGAAACACGAGAATAATCAATTCATTGCTTAAATGAAAACATGTGGGGATTTTTTTTACTAAGGAGGAACATGATGGTGAGATCATGAAGTAGAAAAGGGTGTGGAACCATCTTATCATCTTAAAGGACATCAACATGCAATATTTGAGATGCGAAACAATACAACCCTCGAAACAAAAATGTTCCAATTACGCAAATAAAACACATCCCAAGAAATATGCCCCTAAAGTTGTTGAGGTTAAGAAAGATACACCACCTCCTCTTCTTATCAAAGGAGGCGAAAAATATGTTTCTATTTTCGGTTTGGAGAGTGAGATCTCTAAGATCAAAATCCCAATACCTTTTGGAGAAATTCTTAAGGTGAATGAATAAAAAATTAATATTGTAAAAATGTTGAATTTCCAACCGGGGGCTACGTATCTAAATGTTCGAAAGGTCATCCAACCATATACTTTGATCCAAGATTAGTGGATGAGAAGAATGAGAGGTGCCTCTTTTTTATGTCGACCTTAGTATTCATGACATGAGATTGCATAAGGCCATGTTGGATTTAGGGGCCTCTCTCAATCTTATGCCAGTGATCATGGAATGGACGAGATTGGAAATTAATAGGCCATATAGGGACTCGTTTTCTTTTGATTCAAAAATTATTTTAGTGCATTGGTTTAATAAAATATGTTGTTGGTCTTACGAAGTCCACCTTGAGAACGGTGGTCATGGAAATTACGGTAGAAGAAATTCCACCTAAGTTCGACATGTTGTTATCCAGGTCATGGGAAGAAAAGATCAAAGGTACAATGAGATGGACCTAACATACGCCATCATTCACGATTTCTGGTGAGCAAGGAGACTATACGGAAGGAAACAAGGATGGCTTATATAGTAAGTAAAATACAAACCTCAAAATTTTCCAATGTATGTTGTTGATACCAAATTAGGATCTAGCTATTCTCTTTAATGGAGTGTGGGTAAGTAGAGGATGGAAAGAAAGTAGAAAATTAACAACCTAAAATTCGGGAAACATAAAATCAACGGACATAAAATTAGAAATTCGGTGAGGAGAAGGCAAAATGTTGGTGATTGTTACACTTTGATGGATCAACGGGAAGAGATGGGGTTGGAGCGGAATTTGGATCACAAATCTAGAAGATGAAAGTAATTTATTTTCTTATAAACTAACTTTCGATTGCACAAATAACATGGTTGAGTATGAATCTTTATTTTTGGGCTTAGAAATTTTGAAAAAAGTGGGTTCCCCAAAAGATTTATTTTTGTGGAGAGTCTGAATTAGTTATTAAGAAAATTGAGGGTGTATATCAAACTAAGGATGTTAGAATGAATACATATAGAAATTTGATCATGGAGATGTTAGAGAATTTTCAAGAATATTCATTTATTATGAAGACTAGGGACCAAAATCTAGAAGCTGACTCCCTAGTTGTCTCTGCAAGTCTATTTATCAGCATTGTACATTCCTTTGAAAAATATGAGGTTGAATTTCACCATAGAATTTCTATCCTTTGATAAAATTATCCATTGGAAAATTTTTGAGGATGGTACACCCAAGTAAAAAACTTTATAAATGAAAAACGAGTTTGAAAGTACACAAGTATATCAACAAAACATGCTTGCTAAAACAAAGGGAAATTATAAATTATTATAGGTAGAAGAATAACTCTATACCCAAAGTTATCATACCTTTTGAGTATATTTTTTATCAAAATGATGTGTTCAAGTCTCTCACAGGATACAAGGCACGGATGATGAAGAGGTAGAGAGTTGTAACCTTGGTACAATAACAATGCCAAAAATGATTAAGCTTTCAAAGTTTCTTTTCTTTTGACATGAAACATAAATATATTGAGATGATGAAAAGGTTCATAGATGTTTTGATTGGAGTTATGAGGATTTGAAGAAGTATGACCCTAATATCATTCATCATACCATTCCTATTAAAGAAAATGAAAAGTCTTTCAAGTAGAGAAATTTGTAAAGAAGGATTAATCCACTTCTCATACCTACGATTGAAAAGAAATTAAGAAACTCTTTCGTGCAAAAAAATTGTTCCAATTAGATTCTCAAAGTGGCTTGCAAACTTGGTTCCGATGAAAAAAATTATTGGAGATATCGAATGCCGCATTGACTTCAACTTGAACAAAGCTGCTGAAGACAATTGCCTCTCCCACACATGGAAAAATTTTTGCGAACATTGTTGGTTCCCAAAGGATGTCATGCTTGATGGATTTGCCGACGTACAATCGGATACTTGTGCATCCAAAAGATCGAAAGAGAAAACAACCTTTACCATGCATAGGGAACATTTTCATGTCAAAAATTCCATTTTGGTCGATGAATGCGGTGACCTTTATAAGGGCAATATAAATTTCCTTTACCAAGAAAAAGGATAAGTTGGTGGTTGTCTATGGATGACATAATAGCTTTCTCAAGGAGAGAAGATCACTTGAAGCATTTTAGAAAAGATTCTTCGAAGTGTAGAAGATTTGTAATTTCTCTCAATCCCACTAAAAGAATTTTCTGCGAATTCGGGAAGTTACTTGGGTATATTATTTATAAGATGGGATTAATATTGATCCAAACGGGGGTCAATGCCATTAAGAAAGTGGATCTACCTAGAAGCGAAAAATTGATGTTCCTTGGAAGGGTGAATTTTGTGAGGGGGTTTTTTCTAATTTCACTAATATTTTAAAATACATAACGAAGATGCTAAAGAGGGCGACATAAAATGGAAAGTGGAAGAAAAGAACTCATTTTAGGAGATCAAGAAGGCACCCACTCCAAGCACTAGTTTTAATCGGCCCATATTTTACAAAAAATATTAAACGGTTCTTACATTTGCACATCAGAAAGAAATACAATTGCGGAGTTTCTTTGCAGAGAAAAGACAATCGCGAGCGGCCCATTTCATTTTTTAGCAAGACATTAGCTAATTGAGAAGCGAGAAGTACAACATATAATAGAAGCAAGCCTATGCCTTGGTTAAAGCCATCAAATATTTTAGAATTTACATTTTGCATTATCATGTCATAGCTTGTTCATAATGTTGTGAGACATATTAACTCGGGTTGATCCTAATGGTAAGAGAGGGAAGTGGATAACTAATTTGCTTAAATATGATATAGAGATCAGACCCACAAAATTGGTCAAGAGTCATGGACTAGAAAAGTTGATGGCACGATCAAATTGTTCTGTCTTAATATGAATTTAATTGTAAAAATTTGAAATATCGAGATGAAGATGAAGAGTTGATTCCCATTGAAGAGAAGTACATCCTTTCGGACTCATACAAAAGGCATTTATTTTGTCTTACATCATCATAGAGCACTGCTTCTGAATTGACAAAGCCTAAAGCTGAGTGCAGTGAAACTAAAGTCTTTCGAAGATGCTGCATCATTGATAAAAATTTGTATTGGAAAGATATCGGTGGTATTCTTTTGAATTGTTTGCTAAAGGAGGCTAAAGAAGTGATTGAGGAGTTTCACAAAGGAGATTACGAAGGTCATCATTGGAAGACCTGACAAATAAGATTCTTATAGAAGGTATTATTGGCCTACTATGTTCAAATATTTCTACAAAAAGATTGTTGCTTGTGATAGATACCATATTTTTAATGGTAAGAAGAAGCTTGATAGTTACCCTTGATGCCTATCTATGTTGAGGTTCCATTTCGAAGTGGGGGCTAGATTTTATTGGTGAGATTCATCCATCATATTCAGTGCATTGTTGGATTCTAACATCAGATTTGGTTATTTCACCAAGTGGATTGAAGCAATCCAAACTAGGCGAGCAAATGATTCAATTATCATTTCATTTTTGGAAAATAATATATTGTCTAGGTTTAGCTTCCCTATGGAAATCATCCTTTGAAAAATCCACGGAGCATTCAAATGCGAGAAGATGATCAATTTTTGTCATCAACATCACATTACACTTGGGCATTCTCTTGCATGTTATCCACAAGTTAATGGTATTGCTAAATATTTTAGCAAGAGCATTGTGAGGATTATTAAGAAGGCTGTTGTAGAAAAATAAGAAGTCATGGCATTTGAAGCTAAAGTATGCTGCATGGGCTAATAGAATGTGCACAAAGAGATGAATTGGAAGTTCACCTTATGAATTGGTATATGGAGCTAAAACCATCTTTCCTACATCCTTGGGAGCGCTGTCATGAAGCTACGCAGGGCGTTGGAGGAGGAGCCAAATGAAATTTAGAGGAGAATAAATCGATTTGACAACCTTGCGAAAAAGTCTATAACAATAATAAAAAATCTCAAAACATAATCAAGAAGACATTTGTGAGGAAGGTCAAGGAGGAAAATTTTCAAATCTAAGATGGTTTTGAAATGGGAGGCCGGGATTGAAGAAAGCGGGGAAACATGGTAAGTTTGAGAATATTTGGAAAGTTCCATTCGGAAGTAGCTACATTCCATGGAAGCAACACCTACATTCTGCGGAGATGGATGGACAACCTTGTGCTAGAGGGCACATCGGTAATGAGGTTTTTGAAGCACTATTCCTCTTAAGTTACGGTGATATTTCATTCCTTTGTATATATTCCATTTTTATATTTTTTTTTTTTTTTTTCTAATAAAAGCCAGAGTTGATCATCGAGCTTGGGCAGAAGCGTGAGAGCCATTAGAGTTTGAATGAAAGCTTGGAAAATTTGGAGTTTTGTTTTCAAGAAGATGGATAGCCTTTGGAACTACACGTTCTTTGGTGTACCACGGGGGCACACCATCCCAAGTGGAGCCATTGTTATCACTTAGAAAAATTGAAACATCATTTGACATAGTCTTAGAGGTTCATGTGTTAAATATATGGTCATAGAATTGTTTTTTCATTACTTGGTAAAGGAAGATTTTAAATTTTTTCTTGTGCTTCTCCTAAGGTCCAAACGCACCCCCATTCAAGTCTTTTCATGTCACATCGGTTATCATTTCTTGAAATATTTCATTTCAGAAAGCTTAAAACTCCAAAAAAGTCATTTTAGCCAAGATTTCCTACTTTCTTAGCAAATTACATAGAAAAAACACACTTTTCACTATGTTGCTAATAATTTCGTAGTGAAAGCACCGGAAAATAAACTAAGTATGCTAAGAAAGGAGGTATTCCTTATTGTCTTTTCAAAAAAAAGTGCTAGGTGTTAGCCAATGATTGAAAGGGTTAAGGTAGATGTTATACGGGTCATTTTAGGGTTAAATCAGGGTACAATGGTCATGTTCGAAGTCATCATTACCATTTTAAACGCTGAGTCATGATTATCCGGGGAGTTGTCATCGAAACTTTAAAATCTTTCCCAATTGAGTCATTTTTCATTCTCGGCTCCCTCTTTGCATGTTATTGAGCAACGGAGAGCTATTTCACTAAGTCCAAGTTGTGGCTAGAATTTTCAAAAGTTTGCGGGTATCAACGGTCGAGAGGCGGTAGAGAAGACATAAAAGTACCATTGTTACAAAGAGGAAGACCAACAAGGTGGAAATTGTCTTAGATATGAGCCATCGGACATGAAATTGATAAATGCGGACCCAATAGCTTCGAGAAGTTTTTAGAAGAACGGTGTTGCGAGTTTTTCCAAATATTGCAAGGTTGCCATGTGCGAGGTTTCTAAAAATTTTTCCATCAATTTCAATGGGACAACGGCAAAAGTGGGAATGTTGAACCTCACTATAAAACTAGAGACTATTGCAGC
Organism: Pinus albicaulis; assembly: GCA_034641835.2. Taxonomy (NCBI): domain Eukaryota; kingdom Viridiplantae; phylum Streptophyta; class Pinopsida; order Pinales; family Pinaceae; genus Pinus; species Pinus albicaulis. Next base: position 1,587,429,286 of record CM076578.1, read on the forward strand.
AGCAGAGGAATTAGAGAGGAGGAGAACGATGGTTCAAAGGTTTGGAATTCAACATGCGGGAATGTAAGGAATTTATCGAAGCCGAACATGGTGAGATTGACATTACAAATGCCATTCCAAGGAACTACATAAAAGACAACTTTTCAAAGCCTCTTGCTTATCATTCGAGAAGTACTTCACCTATGAAGAGGAGGTATCATATGGTTTATTCTTACAGTTTAGGCTTTTGCTACATTTTTTGGAAAGAAATCTCTTGATATACCTTTTCACTTATATAGAATATTAGCAAAAATGGAAAATACGAGTTTAAAATTTAAATATGAAGAAATTAAACCTCACTCTTTCATCATGTTTTAATCAAGTTTCTTGCTCTTAGAGGAGTTAAAAATAATATGCGGTATTTGGTCTTCTTTTGTTTGTCGGTGGTTTTGAAGTGGATGCCATTACCCCTAAGAACTCTTAAACCTAGAGGTATCTGTCACCTTGGGTGGAAGAACAAAAGTGAACCTTTAGTGGCGAGAGAAAAATGGGCCTAGGGGCAGATCAAAGTGAAACATTAATCATGGAGACAAAGAAATTGTAGAAACTTGATACACATATTGTTTTTTCCTACAAAAAAAAAATCCAACGCTGAGCAAACCGACCAAAACAAGAACCAGCGGCAGGTAAACATGGAAGAAAAAGGGTTACAAGAAGCCAAACGGTGGCTAAGGTCAATTTAGAAGACGTGCATGCTATTGATATTGAGGAACCCCATAATCCAAGATGAAAATATAGATGAGGGAGGAAATAATCTCAAGAATTCCAAATCGGCTAAGAAGTTATGGTTAGTGACGATGTAGGTTTCATGTTTCGGAGCTAGCAAACAAATGGCAAAGGGATGCTGAAAGGTCTTGGAAAGTAGTAAGGAAGCTCATAAGGTCACTGAAACTATGTAGCCACCAACAAGTATCATTCACCTTTCATCACTTGAAAAGAAGAATCGATCATCGACGAAAAGAAAAGGAGAAGGAGAAAATCATTGAAAAAATAGAGATTGAGGTTCTTAAAGGAAAGCGAGGTTCACGGTGTGTCAAAGACCTTAGATAACACACAACAATTGATCAAAATGGACTCAACCATTGAGGAGAAGGTGAATCATATCGAGAAGAATGAACACACTTTAAATCTGGGAATAGAAAGGTAAAGGACCAAATCAAAAGTCTGAAGACGGTTAGAATTGATCCATGAGAAGGAAATTTGGAGAAGAAGGCTTAAGAATGATTGTGAGTGGATGAACCCATAGCTCAACTTATCATTAATGAAGAGGGAAACACCCGAAGGCTCTTACATTGAGTTTTATTATGTTAAGACATTAATGCCATCGAAGAAAAATTTTCTATATTTGGAGGTTACCATTTTGATCACAAGGGGTCAAAATTTGGAAATTGCACGAGTTTTTCACGGTTTCATAGTGTTTCTTTAGGCTTGAAGCAGGAAAATGCTACGAAAGTTTGTTGTAGTTATATTTTTATTTCTAAAACCACTTTTTGTAGCCTTCCAAGGAGGGGAAATAGTAGTGGTCATGTGTTAGAGGACATGATGGACACCATGCAATATCAAAGACGCGAGGAAATTTTGAGTGAAAAAGTCATTTTTTTGGATCTTGCAAAAGCACACTACGAAACTGCCCTATTTTTATAGGGGTTGTTTTGGAAGGTTTAGCAAAGTCATTTTAAAGGAATTTTTGGATAGATGGACACATCCAACAAGTCAAGGGACCTTGCCACCAAAAATATATGACTTGAATACCATGAAATGGAGATAGCTCATCAGTTGAAGCTTTTGTTGAAGATAGTGTCCTCTTTTCCTATAAAATAGGGTTTGGTTCCATATGTTGAGGAGGATATTTAAGATGTCAAGTAGTGATGAGCTATATGTATCCTATTCGAACATGTGAGGCTTAGTTATCAAATAAGTAATTGTTTTAAAAGATAAGGTAGTTTTATGTAATAAATAGGAGTTTGAGTCCTATTAGGAAAAGGTCTATTTTAGAGTGTAGCTATCATTTTCCAATTAAAAGACATGTTTTTATGTTATGTAAAGGTGTCATAGGAAGAGTTCAATGAATATACAGAGGCAAATCATCCCTATAGTGAGAAGGTCTATTTAAGGCGAAGTTATCAAAGTTGTAAGGGTTTAGATTTTGCACGATATGCTACTTTATGTAATTTAGTGATATCAATAATACATAGGACTTCTTCTTGATAGACATGAGATTCTCATGGAGTTTTTAATGTATTTCTTTGCTATATCTTTATGTGTACTACTTGCAGTAGATTTCATCTTTATTACTTTCTGAGAATTCATATGTGTATGCTCGACTTCCTTTATTGATGAAATGAATATATTTATGTATATTCTATGTGTGATTTTCCTTTAATAAAGAATCTTCCGCCTTAGCTTCCATGTCAAGAAAAATTCCTGAATCTACTAATTTGTTGACTCCATAATCCCAATGGTTACAAGCTTCCATTCTTTTAAACCTACATACACAAAAATCAAGTTATTTTTCAAATAGAGTTAGCCATCTAATCCTATCATTATCTAATATCATAAATCCCTTTGAGAGATCCCTCACAAGCGAAGATGCTAAAACGATTAGAAAATTACAGTTTTAAACAATTACATAGAGTTTCATTCAATGACCAATCAAGTGAAATTTTGTGATAGCGAGTATGTTAGGAAGTGCAGGCATGATAGAGTTCTAGGAAAGCATGCCCAGAGATGTTACTTGAAGTTCAGTGTATAGTAAATGTGCTTTGAGGTGTTAAGGAGTGCTATAGAAACACAAGGGAGCATTATGTCATAATGCATGGAAATGAATGAATACGGGTATATGATGATAAGAAGTGTCAATGAGTTCCAAGTGTACTAAGGAGGAGTGACAAGGCATGATTGGTAGTGCTAATGAATGCTAAGTGTTAGGGCGACATGTGAGTGAATATGTGCCAACACATATGAAAGTGTTAACTAGAGGAGTGCTGAAGGTAAGCAAAAGGAGAACTACGTCAAAATGCATGGAAATGAACAAATAAGAGATTTTTATTGGAAGTGTGAGTGATTTCCGGGTGTGATAAGGAGGTAGTGACAAGGTATGTTAGGCATTGTTAAGGCATGCTAGAAATGGCCAGGCATGCCAATATGTCCTAAGGAGCTGGGGTGTGGCAACACGTGCCAAGGAGTGTTAAGGAATGCTATGGAAACATGAGGACAAGTATGTAAAAGTGCATGGACATGAATGAATAAGAGTTTGTGACTTGGAGTGTTAATGAGCTCTAGGGGTGTTAAGAAGAGAGTGAAAAGGTATGCTAGGTAGTGTCGAGGAATGCTAGAGTACTGGGAAAGCAGCTGCCAAGATGAGCCATGTGTTAGGGTGTGTCAATGGCTGAGTGGTAGGGAGTGTCGGGGAAACACAAGGAAGCACTAGATAAAAAATGCATGGAAATGAATGAATAAGAGTTGGTGATAGGGAGTTTCAATGATTTCTAGGTGTGTTAAGGAGGGAATGGTAGGTTCTAATGTGAATAATGCCAAGGTATGCTAGAAAGTACCAAGGCATCAGGTAAGTGATACGGGAGTGTGAGCATGCCAAGGAATGTAGGGGATGCTAATACATGCCAAATAGTGCTAAGCAATTTTAAGACATTCTAGGTGCTATGGCATTTCAAGATGCAAATTGTGTTGCTTAGTTGTTTTAAACAGATTGGATGTGATGAGAATTGCCTTGTGCTTATTAGTACATGATTTTATATTGGACATGAGTAGCCTAAGATGAGTTACGGGTAGTTATTAGGTAAAAATTTCACATGTTGAATTTCCACGACACATGAGAATCTAGGTTTGGTCTTAGAATATTTGATGAAAACACACTTTCAAGTGCTAACATCTTTGCACGATGAAATGTATAGACATAATGGAATCAACTAGTACACATGAAAGTTTTTAACTTTTCAAACATTTCATCGTTAAATTAGAAACTACAATAGAATAGGCTAGAGCTCTTGTATGCGGGGATCATGTCCTTTCTGATCACAACGTACGAGGAATGCAACTAGGGATTGGTGTTAGGCCTTTGACAACCAATCTATGTTGAACAAAGCCAGCGCGCTTGACCCACTTTTTGATGGTGACCACAAATAGCCCTTTCGGTCGACATGTACTAAACACATCTCATAGGTCCTCTTGTCTCCCACTATGAAACTCACGAATCTACCTCTATCAATCAGCTGAACTCCTTTAGGTTCTCGAACTCAAATCAAAATTTTCCCCCTATCTACTTTTTTTTCATTTAAGATACCGCAAAACTTATGTTTTTCCATTAGTTCTTCACAACTATGTTTGTGAACGAGTTCTTTGGTCTACCCACTTTTTTCCATGCTCCTACTCCGAAGATGACAAATCTAAGGCTGTGGAGGTTTCCTTCTTCTCACTCACTCGATAACCTACAATACAATGAACTAGGGCTAGTTGGATAGCCCGCAAATTTGCTACTTTAGTCCTTCAAAGTCTACATGTCCTTAGGCCCAATACACATACCATTCTATAAGTCGTTTTTTTCCTTTGCAAGCATTAGAGTTGAGGCTCTTCTTTGAAAATCACCTAACAACCCTCAACCTATACTTGGTACATGCATAATTTTCTAACCACGATCAATGATTATTTTCTTGATTTGTGCCTAGCACTAGTTCATCTGAGGATATTCAAATTTTCCACATAATAGTGATTTAAGTCCTCTCAAAACCACTATTATTGTGTACCTATTTCTTTGTTGTCCAATACGCCATTGTCCCCGAAATAATCCTCTTATCATTCTTATAACAATTTGTAGATGCTTGAAATAGGGTCACAAAATATCAACTAAAAATCAGCGACTAATTTTTATAGGTTTCTTCAAATATCTATCCAAACTCTATGTCGGTCCACAAAATCAGCTCCTCTTCATGTCAATCCATTCCATGTATGGCACATTTCTTACACTCGATATTCTCACTCGGGTTCCACCTTCCTTTGGATTTTCCATCTCTTGCACATACTTATGGAAACCATATTCCAAATTTGTGGTATATATTACATAGATAAACCTCTCTCTGAAATTCATGGCCCTATTATTCTACATATTTGTCGAGGTCTTAAGGGCATGCCTTATGGATTGAACATGCTAGGAAACCTCCCTAACTACGTACTTATACTTCTATTCTAAATTTATTTAGAAAAAACCTGTCACCCATAGCAAAAATAAAAATCTTTCTGCCATAAGAGATTTGGCACAGCTCATATGTACTCATAGATTCTAGGAATTTCTTTGACTAAATATTGACACGAACACAGATATCTACAACCCTCAAACTATTGTCACCTCGGTCAATATTATACCTTCAACTAATTTTTTTTCCTAGTCCTAAATTATAGTGCACACCCTCCTCCATTTTTGTTGGTATTTATTACAAAACTTGCATCCTATGAACCACCATAAGATAGGGTCTCAACCCTCTCTACTATTCAAAATTTGATGTAGTCTTCACACATACATACCACTAAAAATCACATTCCCAAATTCTCATGAGCTACCTCTCTTGGGCTTTGATCTACCATAAGAGAACCAAAAATATGCCATCCTACTCCCTATCTCGAGCCCATTAGGGTATGTGACATTCTTGTGAACCCTCACATGATGATCCTTCTCTTTGTGGATGATCATGGTCTCCCTTTAGCAGCCCTTACTCGACCCTCCCTAAATTGAACTACTTTAGGACTACATCTGTTGTCCTCCTTGATCAAATGAGCTCCTTCTCATGATGTTTTTGTATTCATAGTAAGGTCTCGTTAAATAGATTTTCCTAGCTAGGCCTCTTAAGAAACCTCTAAAGGATTTATCCAATTAGATATTAGGAAATATTTTTCCTTTTAATTTTCTTTTAGATTTTAAACCCCATATTGGGTCAAAAAATCCTTCGCTTCGATTCTTTCTTGACAAATCATTTTGTGACAAAAATCATAAAAAACCATCTCACTATGCTTGTGGAGTACACTCCCAAGCTACACATTTCAACAAAACGGTGTAGTTGTAGGAGACGTAACTTGGGCAAGATCTGTAGTCGAGGAAAGGACTTGGTTGGGTTCCCAAGTTGAAAATTAAGTAAGATAGTTGTGAGTGGATAATAGTTAGGGAGGGTTAGGGCATGCGAAAGGAATGAAAATTCATGCTAACACATGCCGAACGGTAGCCAGTCATGTTGAGGAGTGTTAAGGACTATCGAGACATTAGAGGAAAACTAGGTCAAAATGCATAAAATGAAAAAATAAGAGTGTGTGTTAGGGAGTGTCATTGAATTCAAGTGTGCCAAGGTTGAAATTTGTTAGAATAAGTTCATAATAGGATATGCGAGGCAAGCCTATGATTGCGATAACGGTCTTGAAAAACAATTTTAGACAAGGAGACTTTTTCTCGGGCATAACACTAGTTTTATTTTATCTATTAGTTTTATATGACATGTGGCACACTTTACGCCGAATGCTCATGTTTTAAACTATTTTAGAAAATTTCATATTATAAATTGTTGTGTATAAGTTTTTAGGAACTTGGCTTGTGGAAACTTATATCTTGTGTTTCTTTTGTATCTTGTGGTTCTTACAAACTCTTAGTTAATGTTCTACTTTTTATATGAACTAGACATACATGTCCAATATTGCCTATATAGCTATATTTGACCTTAGTTGTTATGGCCATGGCTAAATGTGACCCTTGTCTTGGCAAGTTCTTAAGTGAGACAAGTTCATATTGGACATGAGTGGCCTAAGATTAGATATAGGTGGTTCTTAGGTGAAAAAGACACAATATAGTTGTATTATGTGTAATTGGTTAAGTTGTTGCTGTCGAAGCTATAAGCACTCTATAATTTAGAATATTATAAAGAGGCTAAACTATAAAGCGTAAATCAAACCACATTGGAGTCAAGGGCCAAGGCCTTTAGACTCGAGAGGGCTCTCTGTTTATGATTTAAATCAATTTGACTTTTTGGTTATAAGTATTGATATTAGAGAATTTAGTTAAAGTGATAGGGGTTGTTCATTTTGATTGATTGGGTGGTTGGATAGATATGGGTACACGAGAGGTTGTTCCATTGGGGAAATGGAGTCAAAGGCTGGAAAGGCACATCAAAATCAAGAGCAAATCACAAGGCAAACTAACTATCTTAGAATTGGATCCTAAGAGTTGTATGAATTATGAGGTGAAAGAAACGGTAAGGTTCGGTAGTGACTAAAGAGAAGTTAAGAATTTTTCAATCGAGTTCGGTAGAAAACATTCAAAATGTAAATGTAGACAAAATTAAGTTGCTTTGACACAATGAATCTTAATCTAAAATTTCTAATTTCAATTATATGAGCAAATAAATAGCAAAGAAAACAACGAAACATTTAAACAAAAGAAAAGAACACGTCACCATTTTAACATAGCTCAAGAATCACATGCTTGGTCTTTGATTATCGATTGCCGGCAAAAATTACGATGCTCCGATAGTAGTTCTTACAATACAATTGCTAACATATCGAACCCTTTCTAATCATTCTAGAATTATTTAACTAACAACTAAGTCGTTTTTCCCTAATCTACTCTAGCAACCTTTATTTATTACAAATAAAAATTTGAAATTAGACAAGCTGTGGCATGCAAGGCTTTGAATAAAGAAAATCTCTGACAACAATGCTTGTAGAATTAATTTCGGTAACTCTTCAAGATTGTAAAAACTCAGGAGGCTCTTCATGAATCCATAAAATGATTTGGAGGTGGCCAGGATGGTTGTGAGGAGGAAACGCAGGGCGGTTCTGACAGTTGGCTTTCTCTCTACGAACGATTCTTGCATAGATCATAAAAGGAGGACGTGCTTCTAGTTACTCTCATTGATTAGTGGTTGTGGCCTTTGCTTCTTCACTTTCTTCGTATGTCTCGGATCCCCCTCCTTGCACGACTTGATCCTCTGGCTCGTTCTCTTTTCATATGAGTCTTCACTCTGGTGGCTTTGGTGGATTCTCGGAACAAGAACCATTTTTTATCGGAATTCCCTTCCCTCGGAAAAATGGCGGTGAGTGGTTTTGATGGAGAACAAATGGTATTCTAAATCCTTGAAGTGGTAAGCGGTAATATACATGAGGTGTGTGAAATCTTGAGAGAATGACACATAATGGATTTGGGCGAAATGAATGCGACTTAGGACCCACCCCCCCCCTCCCATGTTAATAAGAAACTGTTGGGGGGGGGGGGGGGGGGTGCGAAGTGGATCTCCGCCGTAGATCCGAAGCGGCCTCCAAATCCTCCATAGAAAATTACAAGCGCTCTATCCCACTGATTTGACTTTTTGTCACTTAGCTATTGCGAACGGGTCTAACCATCGTCCGTCTCGCTCCAGCTCTACACAACTTTTACGTTATAAACTCCTTTCCCTCCTCCAATGTGATTTAACACAAAAAAATGTGTAAGTACTGGAATATGTGGTATTCTCGAGACTATCTGATCACATACGATTCGAATTTATATGCAACACATAATCTCTTCCACTCAGATCATCAAACATGCGGAAATAAAATCAAGCGATAACACATCAAATCATCATACACATTAACACAGTATGTATGGGGAAATATTATAGCTGAAAACCTCGCAGCTATTATGTATATTATAATGGAGAAATCATGTAACAAAATCAGTACAATACTCCTCACAGAGGTACTCGGTACTTTCTCATAAAGTTACACAATCTAGCTCGAGTTTTGAGCAGAGTTCTTTGGTTCAAAAGTCACCGCCAATTTCCTTGCCTCTATTGCGCAATCCAGGCACAATCTATAGGAATCCAGGTTTGAATCTCCTTGGCTTGACGGTGCAATCATCATGGGCAATTCCTCCAAGTGTGGTGCAAATCTCATGCACAATGATGTCGCCAACGATAGCTAACTCCACCCTTTCATCTACCTCTTTCAACGGTCTCCCTTTGAGCCCGATCATGCTTACGTAGTGGCTTGATGTCTTCTTGAGTTGAATAATTCTTAATTAATGAATTAAATAATATTTAATTCACTCCACTCATAACTAATTTATTAGCTAGTTAAACTAATCTCAACTAGTTCAACTAAAATAAACGAACACGGCTCACTATACGTCTCATTAACTCCACCAAACTTCTACATGAAGTCCTAAGCGAATTCAGCCATGCATGATGCCATCAAACCCTTGGGAATAAGCGTAATTACTCTTTCGGATATGAGCCACTTCTATAGCTCGAGCGAAGTGCTCCAAGAGAGTAGCTATTTTGTTTAGAAGTCAAATATTATTAAGGGTAAATAATATTTGACTTCCCTATTTTTAGGAGAGGTCCTAAAAATAGACTTCGACCTCTTGCGACCTATAGGTCACAAAAATGATCCCATATATTTTTACCAACATGACCAATGCTCCAATAATCTCAAGCTGGAATCCCCGAACCATGCTCCATATGTCTAAAAATAGACATAGTCTAAAAATAGACATTGCGCCGGAATTTGCACACGGAGCCCACTTAGTGAAAGGCGACTTCATTTCACTAAGCTCCATCATCTTGCTGCATTTTCAACACTCCCTCTCGGCAAGATATGGATTATCTGCAACCCTATCACCTTACTCTTGTGGGTCGAACTTGCTCCTGGTGGCTTTCGTCGGGATGTCGGCATCACGATCCTCCGTGGGAACATATGAAAGCATCATGATTCTCAGATTCCGAACACAATCTACGATATGATGGTGCACGATGTCGATGTGTTTGGACCTATCATGAAATAATGGATTAGTCGAGGAAATTTAATGCAACTGCGGTTATCCTGATGAATCAATGTAGGCTCCAAATGCAACTTTGAACAATCTGCGAGGATCTTCCTCATCCAAATAGCCTCGCATACGACGAGCTACTTCCATGTACTCGGCCTCGCTGAGCTGAGTGCCACGGATCTTTGCTCCCTCTTGTACCGAGAAGCTGGCACAGCCGACCCAATCTTTGAAAACTCCTCTAGAAGTGCTCTTCCGATCCGGGTCCAGGCTCCACCTTGTCTGCATCGATGAAGCAGAAAGCTTCGCTCCATCCTCCTGTCTGTGCCACAGACCATATCTCGATGTGCCTGCGATGCCAGCACGATACACGCTTGCACCTTCAAAAAGAGTTTGGTAGGCTTAACCATGAAAGCTTATGAAAGGCCGGTTAATGCATAGCATATATCGGGTCGTGTATTGACCCAGGATACATAGTGACCTGGCTTGTCGATAGGCAGTGGCATCCACTACCTCCCGGCGAGAGTAGCATCCTCCTTCCTCCAACCACCGGAAGAGGGTGTCCAACAAGCTTGCGGCCTTGCATGTTGAACCTATCTAGAATCTCAGGGCATACTTTCCCTTTGAGAAAAAATAGTCCTCCGTTGCGCTGCGCAAATCTCCAATCCCGAGGAAATAATGAAGGATGTCCAAGTCCTTCATCTCAAACTCTTGTGCAAGGTCCTCCTTGCATGAAAGTATCAGCTTGCTCATCGCCGGTCAAAATTAGATCATCTAAATACGGTACGATGATCAACAACTTCCCCCCTCCACCACAACACAGTACGAGTTAGGATCCGCCTCACTCTTGGAGAATCCAAGTCCGGTGAAATGTATTTTGTCTATCGAGTGTACGAAGCATGAGGTGCTTGCTTCAGCCCGTACGGTGCTCTCTTGAGTCGGCACATGCGACTCGCGTTCTTTGAAAGATCTCGAAACCTTCGAGGGCTGCTCTATGTACACCTCCTCCTCAATAACTCCATTGAGGAACGCGGTCTTCACATCCATCTGATGAATGTGCCACCCCATACGCGAGAGAGCAAGGATCGTCGGTATGGAAGAGTACCTTGCGACGGGTGCAAAGGTCTCCCTCATAGTCAATCCCCTCGATGCGAAAAGCCACGGGCGACAAATCTCGCCTTGTACTTACTCACATCAGTTAGCTACTGCTTCACTTTGTAGATCCATCGTGAACCCACCATTTATTTCCCAACCGGTCTTGGGACAATCTCCCATGCCCCATTCTGACGTCGAATCATATTCTTCGATCATGGAATCAACCCATGTGGGTTCCTCCATGACTTCCTCAAAAGAGGATGGCTCCCGTCCACAACATTGACTCACAAGAGCCATGTATCCGGTGTACCGATCCGGTGGCTTGCCTGCGTACCTTGTATTTGTCTTGTGGGTGGTCCTACAACCTTCTGCGCATCTCGAGCTAGTCGCTCGGCTTGTAGTGCGCATGCGCCTACGTGTTGGCGGTTGCATGGGTGGTTTCTTCCACCTCCTGAACCTCTTGTGGCTGATCCACATCCGAAGCTCCTCCTTAGGAACTAACGACTCCTCATACGCATGCAAGTGTAGCTCCCTCTCAAACGGGCTCTTGTGGCTTTCTCCTACGAAATTTTATATCCCGTCGCACAACGATCTTGCGAGGCGTAGAGCAAATACACCCGGTGGTGTGCATGAGGTGTATCGATGTACCCACAAATATTCCAACCTCGGCGGTTGGATCCGACTTCCTTCTTGCATCCTTCGTCACATGCATGTAGATAGGGAGAACCAAAAATCTAAAATGGGAAATATGGGGCCTCTTGCCGAAATAAGCCTCCTCACGGTGTACTGTGCCAAGAACGCCTTGAGGTAACGGTTCGTACATACTGCTTGTTTTATTGCATGCCTCGACCCATAGTGAAGGGGTAGGCCACGATCATGCAACATCGCTGGCGCAGCACCCGAGGATCGTTCTGTTCTTCCGCTCGGCCACCCCATTCTACTATGGGTTATGGGGTGCGATGAGCTCTCTCCCGAATCCCGCACGCGGCTGTGAAACTCCTTGAATTTAAGTAGAGATGAATTCACCACCATTATCACTCCTTAGAGAAATCACCTTCTTCCCGGAAACTCCTTCTCGACCGGTGCTTTAAACTCATAGAACTTCGCGAATGTGTCGCTCTTCTTACGCATGAAGAAGATCCGGCACTTTCGAGAGAAATCATCGACAAGGATCACATAATACTTGTGCTTTGCCGTCCCAAGCAATTGAGAAAGGACCACATGTGTTTGTGTGAACTCTCTCGAGATCGTCGTGTGACTATCCTTCTCGTGAGTGGCTTTCACATACTTCCCTAAGTACACCCCTTGTGCGATCGACTGCCAAGAAGTGCCTAGGAACCCCGGTAGAAATGTTTCTTTGCATAATATTCAAAGCTCCATGGTGAAGGTGGCCCAATCTCCACGTACACGGTTTGCCCTCATCATCTTTGTCCCCTGCCACTTCTCCCCACCTTACGCCATATTTGCGTAGCCGCCTACACAGGCGATAAAGGTTCTTGGTTCAAACCCCTATCTTAGGGTCTCTCCAGGTAGTCTTCTTTGCGCGGGGAGAGAGCTTTTCCTTTGTTGAAGACCACATCATACCCCTTATCCTCCAACATCGCCACAGTCCAAGTTCTTCTTCAATCGGTACATGCATGACATCCTTTAGTACAAAGGGTTTACCGGACTCCTGCGAAAGGATATGGTACCGATACGATCGCCTTTGTATCTACCATCATTGCCCATCTTGATGTGCGGAGACCTAAATCTTTGTCCTCCGGATACGAGAACAAATCCCGATCTCCCGTCATATGAAATGACGCACCGGCCCAGTCAAGAACCACACGGAAGTCCCAACACACTTGAAACCAAGCATGCGATCGGTGAAAAGTCAAGCTCGAACGCTGAAGCCAAAGCTTTCTCCCATGCCAGTCTTCCCGCTTGCTTGTTCTTCTTCTTCTTTGGACAATTGGTAGCATAATGTCGCGTGATCATGGCGGTGAAAACACTTCACTTTCGCCGTATCTGATTCTTGCCCTTTGCCTAGAATGAGAGGTTTTCTTACCCTTCCCCTTCTTTCTTTGGCCACCAAAGCGCGATTTTCTTCATCGGCTCCCTTTGATGAAGATCCATCTCAGTAGTCTCCTTATCTCCTCACATGAGATCCACCCAAGCGCTCCCATCCCGGCGGCTTCTCCCGACCATTGACACTATCTTGATATGAGTGCCAAGCCTTCGGAAGACCAAGGAGAGCCGAGGTCGACCATGTCCCTCGTCTTCGACGACCACCCCCACTTCCCGAAGCTCATCTATGCACCGCGAGTGAACTTCGTGAGGTATTTGGCGATGCGCGTCGCCCTTCTCTATCTTGATGTTCCCACGAGCTTATCTTTGAGCGCCGGCTTCCTTTGGTCACTCTTACTGCGGAATAGATCCATCGAAAGCTTTCCACATTAAATATGGAGTAGCCTTTCCATGCGGTAGGATACAATATGATCCTTGACGCCCTCCAACGGGATCCTTCGACACTTCGCCATCTTCTTTGCCATGCATCGACTTCGAGCGGGATCGGTGGGCTTTTTGGACATCCGTATCTGCGAACTCCTTCAGACCATTATCTTCTAATACTGCCTCCATGCAATCCTTCCATGCAACATAATTCAAACTGCCTTCAAGAGCATATTCGAGTCGCAAACCGTCGAAAGACATTTTCAACACCGGCACCAAGAAAACAAAACTGCTGCAAAATTTTGAATTCCACCTCAAAGCTCAACCGCTCTAGATCTGTGAGAACAAATTATTTCTAGCACAGAGATTGACTGCAAGGGGCATTTACCAGACCTTTCACTTTCCGAATAAAGATGAATCCGGAGGCTACCTGGCCCGCATGCAGACTCTGTCTACCGAAATAAGTTTGTAATCACTGTGATGATCAATCTCTGCTTCAATAGCTCCGATACCATGTAGAAATTTGATGAATAATGATTAATTATCCACCGAGACTATCCTGATCACATACAATTCGAATTTATATGCAACACATAATCTCTTCCACTCAGATCATCAAACATGCGTAAATAAAATCAAGCGATAACACATCAAATCATCATACACATTAACACAGTATGTATGGGGAAAGCTTATAGCTGAAAACCCCGCAGCTATTGTGTATATTATAATGGAGAAATCATGTAACAAAATCAATACAATACTCCTCACAAGTACTCAGTACTTTCTCATAAAGTTACACACAAACTAGCTCAGTTTTGAACAGGTTACTGGTTCAAAACTCACCGCCAATTTCCTTGCCTCTATTGCGCAATCCAGTCCTGTCTATATAGAGATCCAAGGTTTTAATCTCCTTGGCTTGACAGTGCAATCATCATGGGAAATTCCTCCAAGTGTGGTGCAAATCTCATGCACAACTGATGTCGCCACTGATAGCTAACTCCACCCTTTCATCTACCTCTTTCACCGGTCTCCACTGAACTGTCCATGCACTGTAGTGAACTGATGTGTTCTTGAGTTGAATAATGAGTTAATAATTAATGAATTAAATAATATTTAATTCACTCCACTCATTACTAGTTGATTAGCTAGTTAAACTAATCTCAACTAGTTCAACTAAATTAAACCAAACACAACTCCACTAGCTGTCTCATTAACTCCACCAAACTTCTGCCACTGAAGTCCTAACTGAAGTCAACCATGCATGATGCCATCAAACCCTTGGGAATAGCGTAATTCCTCTGTCAGATGCATGAGCCACTTCCGTAGCTCGAACTGAAGTGCTCCAAGAGAGTAAACTGCTGTTTAGAGTCCAAATATTATTAAGGGTAAATAATATTTGACTTCCCTATTTTTAGGAGAGGCAGTCTAAAAATAGACTTCGACCTCTTTGACCTATAGGTCACAAAAATAGAGTCCCATCTATTTTTACCAACATGACCAATGCTCCAATAATCTCAAACTGGAATCCCCGAACCATGCTCCATATGTCTAAAAATAGACATAGTCTAAAAATAGACTTTGCGCCAGAATTTGCCTACGGGCCCACTTAGTGAAGGCGACTTCATTTCACTAAGCTCCATCATCTTGCTGCATTTTCAACAAAATTCCCCGCACACAGATTTGAAATTCTCTGAAATATGCATTCGAAAACACATTGAATCCGGGCCTCCATCACACTTCGCACGGCACAAATATTAACTTTTCCTTAGCCCTATAGAGTTTAAAACTTGCGATAAATGATTTGTGATCGGTCCCCACCACATCGCACAATATTACTTCAGTGAATTTAACATTTACCTTGGAAAATAACTTGTAAAACTTGCGATGTTCGGTATGCGGGATGACGTCACCATGCCATGTCATCTGCAATGTCATCATAGGTTTTCAACCTGAGAATATAACCTTTCTCCTCTGAACTTGCGATCCACACTCAGGGTCCACCTGGAATCACACATCGCACATTGCTCTGGTTTTTTTTAGCATTGGCACTTACCCCATATCATTTGCAATCAGCACAGTACAATTGGTTCCCACCACATCGCACATCGCATGTCGGTGATTTTAACAATTAAATCCCACGGTAACCTTTGAAACTTGCAATGCGGGATATGCGATCTCATCACGTCGCAACTTTAAATTTTAAATTTCTGGGCACTTACAGGTAAGCTATAAAAATTGTGAAATGCGGTCTGTGATGCACTAAAAGTTGGCAAGTGTGAAAAGGGTGGAAGGTAAGGAAAAAGGACTTATGAAGGGTTGTTTATGTATTTTTGGCCATTTATAAAGGTTTAGGTGGGTCCTACCATATCGCATTGACAAATTTTTAAGTTTCCGACAATGAATTGAGAAAAAACTTAAAGCTTGCGGGATGTGGAATGCGGGAAGAAATAGGATTTTAGACATTTTAATATAAGTGGGCTTTGTAAAGTAGTGAGTCTGAAAGGTTATGTATGTGGATTTTGGGGTTTTGAATGGGATTCAGTGCATGGGAGTGTCAAAATTTGGAAAATGAAGGGTAGGAAGAGGGTAGATGGAATGATGGAGGGTAGTATAGAATTCACTCACCATCACACTTCATCAGAAACACTCTGCTCTTTTCACTAAATTAAATGGATGATAGATTCATTTTATCCTCTTGACAGCTAGGATCTCCCTTTGTTTTTTTGAAAATAAATGATAGTCATGGAATATTATTTTCAGTATGAAAATAATAAGAAGTAATTAGTCACCTTGTGATACTGTGAAATACATGAGTCTAACAGTCACTCCAACTGCGAATGGTAGCTCCTTTAGGAAGTTTCAAGAACACCATAGACTACTGGCTTGATCCATTGGGCTGACCCCAACTCTGCAATTTGATCTGCTATAACTTCTATGGTTGTAACTCTCAAAGTGAAGTCAATGCTCTCTGCAAACTGAGGTCCGGGCCACACTTGATCCTGAGACTTGAAAGGCAACCTGAAATTGAAACTAGAAACATGCTCAAAGTATTAAGAGCTCATTTTCATACCTACTAACCCAATCTATGATTCTAAATCATTTCTCTTCCTTTTGGGGTGCATTTATACTTTCAAACTTGTTGTGCTATGCAACAACTCCCCCCATTTTTATTTTTCAAATAATTTAGACCTTTGATAAATAGAAATAGGGACCCTTTTTATAAAAGTATTATTTTCTTTTAAAAATCAAACTCCAAAAAAACATCAGCGCTTTTTAAATAAAAACATAGTTATCACAAATCTCAATTTCGCACAAATCTTTTCTTAGTTAAAACAATAAATCAGTGAAATCATGATTTTGCAATCGTTGATTTGAAATTTCGCAAGTGACATAATAAATCGTATATCGCAGATTTACACTGCAAAAATTTAAGCAATTCTTAACAAAACTCCAATATGACGAAACTCTGATATTGCGATACGGAGATACTGCAATATTGTGATACTGTGATTTTGCGATTTCACGAAATCGTATATTGCATAAACAAAAGGCAATATGCATCATTAAGATAGGTTCAAAGGGTGCGATGCAATTGATCGTATAGGTTTGAATAAAGTTTTTTACGCAGAATAAATCATGTCAGAAAGTATTAATTATGTTTTATCATCCCAATGTAAACAATTATGGATATATCATGATTAATTAATGATATATTTGTTTCCCAAATTTTTTCTTTCATAACAGATCATTTCAATAGATCTTCCATCATTTGATCATTTACTCTGTCTTTAATAGGGATTTCCTTTCAAGATATGTCCATCTGCAAAGTTATTCAAAAGCACGACAAACAGATTGTTGCAGAATTCGAACAAAAAGGAATGGCATATATAGTATATGATACTATCTGCAATGCTGATGGAGGAGCTACTAAATGGAAATTTATTTACACTATACTTGAAGACAAAGAGCCAGAAGTAGTGGAAGTCATGGTGATAGCCGATGATGCAACACCTTCAAATTTACAATTGAAATATATTGCATGTTCTTTCCTCCATAGAATACTAGCGAGAGCTACTCTTCTTCCATATACTGACATGATTACATGGGTGCTTGATAAATCAATGATCAAAGACAGATAGTTAAGAACTTGCAAGGATGAGATTCTAGGTTCTTTCAGACTTGAAGATCTGAAAATTATGTATAAGCTGCCTGACCTGCAAGATACCTACAATAGTTAGTTTGTTGTAAAGTTTGCAGAGGAGAACCAAGACCCATTCAAGGAAATTCAAGGTTGGAGGAAATTAGACAACAAGTTCAAATATGATAAAACCAGTATGTATCCTATCGCATCGTTAGCAAACCCTTTTAACTTTGCAGAAGCAATTTATGTAGATTATATGGTTTACCTGATAATACCAAGTTCTCCATAAATTTGTTTCCCATAATTTACTCCTATGTTAATTCCCTCATAATGAATACTATCCTTTCAGAGAATTAAGGTAATTAATGAATATTTCCAAACCAGAACTTCTTCCTCCAAATCTATTCCCCAGTTTTTTATGAGTGCATATGTTTTTGATGCCACCTGTCTTTATACCAAATTTCCAGTTATGGGATGGAAATGGACCCTTGAAGACCCTATCCCGATAAATTTGAGTCATAAAGAGATATGGGAACATAATTATGCACCAAATTTTCATAGGCTATTCTATGGAGTTGTATTATTGTTACACAAATTTACGTATAACATATCGAGCCCTAGGTTCACTAAGGAAGCCCTTGTAGACCTTCAAATGATATGTAGAATTTTTGTTTAAGAATCATTTTCATATATCAGCGTGTTTAGAAGCTCCAGTCCCTCGCATATTCTTCCATTATGTGTTTCAGATAAGTTAATGGCAAGAGAAGTCGCTTACCAAACAGTTGGTAATGGACTCACTGAATCTTTGAAAGACAGTAAAAAGTCTTTATGGTCATGTTTTCCAATTTCATGTGGTTCATTTACACTCAGCAATTGTAAACATGCATTGAAATAATGTCAGAAGATTGAGCTGTTGAAGCTCCCTGTTTTACCCTCCAGGAAGTTCGACCCAGAAAAGGTTGCTAACAAATTCACTTTCTCAGTCAAACTCAAACCTATTATACACACTGATGACATATTTGAAGATATTTTGGAATCTGTGGGAATTTTTAAGAAATCCTAAATTTTGTCAAATTGAACCTGAATCCAGAAGAAATACAAAAATTCAATGAATTCAAAGAATAGAGACTTAGACGGATTCCACGGGGCGCTTTGATTACCAGTTATATGATTAAAGCAATTCAAGAAATCATAGCTAAACAATCAAATTCACAAAATCAAATTGAATTAGATAAAATATGTACTTCATTCAACAATGCATTCACAAATACTCCATAGGCATCATCATCACAGAAAAATACTTAATTCCAGACTCCACAGGAACAAGTAGTTTCAACAAAGGAAATCATTGAAACTCCTGAGATAATCTCCCAAGACACAGAAATCATTCCTACAAATTTGACTGATGAGATTATCCTCAAGGTGACTGATATTCCCCCACTAGATGTATTCTATAGCCCTCTTCATAATGTTGTAGTAAGAAAATAGAGGAAAAGAAGAAGGATTGAAACACTCCCAGGGAATGAAGTTATGGAAGTAGTATGGAAAGATACTTCATCAAATCCGATTGAAAATTTAACTAGGCTATCTCAATTCGCTGGTGCATACACCACTGTGAAAATTGATAAGGCAGCAGAAGTGTCTATTTTGATCCAAGAAAAGAATTTCAAAATCATAGAACTACAATAATAGCTAGATGAAGAAATAAAAAGTTTAAATAAAAAAGTGGAACAACAACTTCTCAAAGTACAACAAGCGATAGAAATGCTGAAGATAAGTCATGAAAATGACTTATCTAGTAAAAATTCACTAATTGAACAGTTGAGAGAAGATCTTAGCAAATATGAAGGAATTCCTACTGTAGAGGAATTCATAAAAGAAGCATCGACATTAAGTGCCTTACTCTCAAAACAACAAAACATGTTTGTTGAACAAATGTCAAACATAATTCCACGTCTAGAAATCAGTGAACAATTAAAAAATACAGTCATTGATCAAAGGATTGAGTTCAATGAACTTAATATCAAAATCTCTAATTTTATTGAATGGCAAGATACAAAAGAAGGGAAAAAGTCAGATCTCCCAAATATCAAGGAAAATTTCAAAGATAGTCTTTTACAGACTAGGATGCACGAATGAAAAAAGCAAAATTAGCCATAGCTAGATCAGTAGGTATATCAAAGAATATGGTCAAAATGATTAAAAATATATTACATACTTCCGGGCTCATCAGAGAAGGAAATTTCAAATCTCTTCCTGATATCAAAGATTTAGAACAAATTTGGAAAGAAGCCGGTCAGCTCAGGGAAGAAGCAGTTATACAACTAAAGAAAAATGATTGGGAAGCATACTGGCAACTATTAGTCAAACCACATAGTTAGATTATGACACTGAAATATTTTCTAAACTCCATACAGAGAATACAACCGCTTTTACTAGATGCCATATTTGTTGCACAAATGAAGATAGAGTTTGGCAAACCTCCATATGTTCAACCAATGTCTGACATTTGTGATCAAAAAAGCACAACTAGCAATAAATTATCATCCGACATGATTATTAGGTTTTTTTTTTTATATAAGTTCATTTTTTAGCAAATAGATACTAAAGATGAGGAAGGTTGTTTGAAACCACCTCATAAGATATTTTGTATAATATTTTTGTAGGTAATTAGCATATTATTTAAACCCTTCTCATGCATTTAGAGAAGGGTCCAGAATTTTATTGTGAGCATTTGCAAAGAATGCTTAATTGTAATTAAGTTTGTGGATGTCTTGATGAAATAATGGAACACGACCATTTTAGTTACATATCATTTTTTTGATCACTGTTGATGCACTTCTGTATTCTTTGAAAGACTTACTGATATATGAGTTGAATGTGGCATATTATCATTGATCACATGAACAAGACAGTACACATCTAGTACTATTATCATGTATGCTAGTTGTTTTTTGAATATTAGTGATGAATTCAACTTTCATGAATGATATATGAAATCAATTGTTTTTTTCCGAAATATCAGTAGCACTACTGTACAATATAAAGATAGGAATTGATTTCTTTTTGTATATGATCATCAAATATATGCGATATTTTTTTCATTTTATTTTTATTAATTTTTTTTCAAGAGAATCATCTTACAAAGTAATAATTATATTAAATCTGTGATGATCTTAATCATCATATATTGAATAGATATCATTTTAGATCGCATCAAATTAGTATTATCTCGGGTTAGATCAAATTAGTTTCAATTAAGTTTTGTATATTAGAATAAATTTGTTTTAGTTTTTAGTAATTATTCATGTAAATCCCTTGAGAGAAACCCAACAATCTAACAAAAACCCAACTCTAGGAAACTGGTCCCATTATATCCAGTCGGAGCCACTATCCCAAATAGAAAAGGAACTGTCTTAAGATCTGGACTGGGTGGTTATCCCCCTTGTTGTTGCCACAGATTTATGAGGCCTCAACATTTTTGGCACTAGAAGGAGGGGCGACTATGAATGGAACATAAATATAAACCTCAAAATAGAAGCTCTCATAAGATTCAATCTCCCCAAAAGCATCCTACAACTTCCCGATCAAAATTATAAATCACCAACTCAAAGATCGGAAATTGGAGAAACTTCCTCTTCATCTCCTCAAATATTTCGTCAATCATCTGCTTCAGAATCCACTCTTGAGTCTCTTGAAATTTAGTCTTTAATTCAGAAATTAGAATGAATATCTATTTCTGCTAAAAATCATGTTAACCCAGAAACTTCCGAAGAAAGTGTTACTTCTTTGTTTAGAGAAACTGGTATATTAACCAGATCCAAAAGTGAGAAACTCACAATTCCACCTTTCGAAATTTCAAATTGAACCAGTTCATAAAAAAGTTACAGTATCTAGATCTAAGTCAAACACAAGTGAAGTTACATCAAATTTTCCTTCGGTCACTTCTTCATATCCTCTTACCCACTCTGCATCTTCTTAGTATTCCATTTCCTCTACTCAAACAATTAGTGCTATTACAAGTAGTACTATTCCAGTTGTAAGTTCTTCATTCATTCCCCCTACTTCTAGATCTACTTCAGTATCTTCACAAACTTCTAATCCAATTATGGCCACTCAACCTTGGACGAATCCTTGTGTTGTATTGATAGAAAATGAAAATCCTCTTCCAGATCATTTAGAAAAATGGTTACCTAAATATAATCCTGATGATGCTCTTTTTGCTGAAGAACACATCAATAATTTTATGTTGTCAATGAATCTTAATGGAGTTGCTCATGAAGATATTGTAGTTAGATTTTTTCCTTATACTTTAGAAGGATCTGCAGGATCCTGGTATTTTTCACTTCCAGCAAGATCTATCGCCAACTGGGAAACTTTCGAGCAAGTTCTCCTTGCAAAATTTGGAGATAATAGAAATATTGCATCCTTGATTAATGCTCTTTCCAATCTTAAAACAAATTCATGGGAAAGGATCAAAGATTTCAACTCCAGATTTAACAAGTTATTAAACAAAATTCCAACTACTTCCAAACCTATTGTTGATGTAAAAATAGAGTGGTATATTTCTTCTTTAGCTTCTAATATAGCTATTTTTGTAGATAGAGCTGGTAAATCTACCCTTTTAGATAACATGAAATATGCTCTCGCTGTAGAGAAAAGAGTTTTAGCATTAGAAAAATGTTTAGAGAGAGAAGACAGGAAATCCAAGAAAGTGACATTTAGTAAAGATTCTAAAAAGAAAGTCTTGAAAGATCCATTTGATCTTGAAGGTCTTCAAAAAGTATTAAAGAATATGTCAAATGATATGATTGAAATAAAGAAATATGTTGCTAAAAATTCAGCTCCTATGAAATCATTTCATCCATTTAAGAAAAACCCTTCTTCAACATCTCAGCCTCCAAATGTGATTTCAAATGTTGAATCCGATCAAGATACTGAAGATCCCTTGCCATATGAATGAGAATCAGAATCTGAGGAAGAATTTGAACTGAATGGGTTATTGGATTTCATTCTTCCTTCCTTCAGAAGAAAGAGAAGCTATGCCTGTATCTACAAGAAGTAAAACTTCTTCTAATTCAGTTATATCAAATCAAAAACAGAAAAATCTCCCCACCAAGGAGAAAGCAGCTGTCAAAAAATCTAAAACTGTTCAGACAGATTTTTTTCCACCAAATCCTAATATAAATTCTAAAACTTTGATAGTTTCAGATACGGTGGAATATAATATAGTCGAAGATATGAAAAATATCAAAGAAAATATCTCATTACATGAAATTACCAAATTCAAACAACAACAGAAAATTTTTCTTAGAGAACTTTAGGCAATCCATGTAGATCCTATACAATCACCAGTTATAGCTCAAGCTTCAAAAGATATGGGAAAACCTCCATCATCTCCAAGCAAAGTAAATTCCAATGATTTAGTCTTAATTGGTGATAGATCTATTTCTCATACTCCTCCTTTACTTTTGACTTATGAGATTTTTAGCAAAAATGTTCATAATTGTCTTATTGATTCAGGAGCTTCTTCAAACATTATGTGAATAATAGCATGTACAAAGTTGGACATCAATCCTCAAAAATATGTTGTACATACAGTTCAATTGGATAGAACAAAAGTAAAAGTCATTGGAGAAATGTTGTCAATATCCATTAGATTATAATCTAATCCAAAGGTACTACAAGTAATTGATATTTTGGTTGTAGACATCCCCAAATTTTACGGTCTTATTCTAAGCAGAGATTGGCCTGAAAAGTTACATGGATACTTTTCTACTGATTGGTCACACATGTGGCTACCATATAATGGAAAACCAAATCAAATCAGAATTGAATGTGAAAATTTTATGAAACATGCAGTTACTGAACTAGAAGCAACAAACGAGCCTGTAGCTTTCCATAATAACATTATAGGAAATTATTCAGCTGAATCATTTCTTGGATCATTGAATGGTCAGGTTACACTTTTTCTAATAAACACTACTATTTCTCAAATTGAAAATTTTTCTCAAATAGATGCTTCTAGATGTGTCAATCTCGGCAATTAGATTCCAAAACAATATTTATTCTGGACTCTATACTTTGATGGTTCAAAATCAGAAGATGGTGTAGGATCAGGTTGCATTTTAATCAATTCACAAGGAGAGAGAACAATGTTAGCTTCTAGACTTGAATTTCAATGCACTAATAATACCACCGAATATGAAGCATTGATACAAGGCCTATATAAAGCTATTGGATTGAATGTTAAATATTTTCAATTATATGGAGATTCTTAAATAATTGTTAGACAAGTCAAAAATACAATTCATTGTATTTCTGGACATTTAAAACATTATCAAACTTTAGCTCAGAATATTTCTTCTCATTTTACTGGATTTAATATCGCCACAGTTCCTAGATTATGAAATGCAAGTGCTGATTTACTTGCTAATGTAGCATCTAGAATTATACCATCTGAAGAATTTAGCCCAGACAAATTTTCAATTGCGTTAATTTTTAGGCCCTCCATTCCTAACAGTATAAAAATTTGGAGAGTATTTAACAATGATGCATATATACTATACTTTCTTATGTCAAACAAAACTTATGAAGGTCAAATTATAGATGAATAGGAACATGATTCACAGATTGAAGATAAACAAAATTCAAATCCATTTCCTAAATTTGTAGTCAAAATGGAAGATATCTATGATTTGAAAGATAGGTTTAAGAATACTACCAATTCAAAAACATAAAGTTCTACTCTAAAATTTGAATTGATTAATCTTAGCATATTAGAAAAACCTCAGAACATCAACTTAGGTCTTGGATTAGAACCTGAATAAAGGATGTCATTCATTAAGTTATTGAAAATGTATAAAGATACCTTTTCATGGGATTATTCAGATCTTAAAACATATGATACTTCCATAATGAAGCACACCATACCTATGACCTCAGATGATAAGCCTGTGCAACAAAAACTTGGAAAAATCCACCCAAATTTAGAAAGTCAAATTAAATCTGAGTTAAATAAAATGCTTAAAGCCAAAGTCATTTTTCCTGTTAGACATTCAAAATGGTGTCAAACATGGTTCCAGTTAGAAAAAATAATGGAGACATTAGGATTTGCATAGACTTTAGAAATTTGAATAAAGCTTGCCAAAAAGATAATTTTCCCTTGCCTACCATGGAACAAATATTGCAGTCAGTTGCAATATCTGAATTGATGTCTTTCCTCGATGAATTTTCAGGATATAATTAGATTATGGTACATCTGAATGATATATTAAAGACAACAT
Source organism: Pinus albicaulis (assembly GCA_034641835.2). NCBI lineage: Eukaryota > Viridiplantae > Streptophyta > Pinopsida > Pinales > Pinaceae > Pinus > Pinus albicaulis. The sequence continues at coordinate 1,587,454,073 of CM076578.1, forward strand.
TCAGGACAAAGTGGGGAACTGTTGTGTAACCAGCTCCAAAAATAGAAGAAAAGAGATATAAACGCCTTAGAAATGAGCCACTTCGAGGGGGCAACCTCCAATACATTACATAAATGAACAATTCTTGGATGATAAAATTCACAAAACCTCCTTTCTATATATAGGAGTCCATGGGGCCATAATGTAATCCTAGTGGGCCACAATGTAATCCTAGCCGACCTAACAATAATAATTTAAGGGCACAATAATAACAAAAAGGGGGGTTACAAGGGTACAACAATAACAATAAGGGGTTTACACTAACAATAATAAGGGGTTATACTAGTGATATAGGGACCTAACATGCCCCTCTCCTTCAAAAAAAGTGTTGTCCTCAACACTTGAGTAGCTCCGGGTGCTTCTGTATAAAATTCTCATCCTCCCAGGTAGAATCTTCAGTGGGTAAGTTCTTCCACTTGATGAGATACTCTGAAATTGATCGATTCCGTAGTTGTCGAGTTCTTTTTCCATGACTGCTTCAGGTTCCAATATGATTTTCCCTTCCCCATCAAGTTCTGGCAATACTGTTTGAACTGGAAGATTTTCACCTATAACCTTCTTTAAGTATGAAACATGGAAAACTGGATGTACTCGCGAAGAAGCAGGAAGCTCCAATTTGTATGCCATAGTACCAATCTTTTGCAACACCTTGTAAGGACCATAGTACTTGGCGATAATTTATTATCCTTCTTAGCTTGCTTGAGGGACATTTGTTTATATGGTTGTAGCCGTAAAAATACCCAATCTCCTACATCAAAACTTCTCTTCCTGCGATGTTGATCTGCCTGTTGTTTCATTCCATTTTGTGCCAAATTCAGGTTATCCTTTAAGAGTTGGAGAACTTCTTGCTGATGCTCGATGTGATCTTCCACTGCTTGAACCTTCGAATTTTCCCTTAAAGATGATGTGATGGATGGTGGATGATATCCATAAAGTGCCATAAATGGGGTCATTGTTGCTGCAGTATGGAAGGAAGTGTTATACCACCATTCAGCAAGAGGTAACCACTTGACCCATTGTGTTTGTTTATCAGATACAAAACAACGAAGATATCCTTCCAAACATTTATTTACTATCTCACTTTGACCATCAGATTGAGGATGATAAGATGAGCTATGAGCTAATTGAGTACCCAAACAAGAAAATAACTCCGTCCAAAAATTTCCAGTAAAAATGGGATCTCTGTCGCTCACAATAACCCTTTGGGTTTCCATGTAGCTTTTGAATTGTGTCCATAAATGTAGTAGCAACTATACTTGCTTTAAATGGATGAGATAATGCACAAAAGTGTGCATACTTGGTAAGTCTATCAACTACCACCATGACGACACTCTTTCCTTCGGACTTAGGTAAACCTGTGATAAAATCCATTGAAATATCCTCCCAACGTTGACTTGGAATGGATAAAGGTTGTAGAAGTCCTGGGGTCTTAATTGTTTCCACTTTATTCTGCTCGCAAACCAAACATTCCGCCACAAACTTTCGAATATCAGATTTAAGGCCATCCCAAAAAAATTCTTTCTTCACCCTGTGGTAAGTTTTTAAAAATCCTGAGTGTCCTCCTAAAGGAGAAGTGTGCAATTCCAGGAGAATCTTTTGTTTTAGTTGGGAATTCTTACAAAGATATAAGCGATATTTGTACCATAAGGAATCATTTTTCCAACTAAATGTATCAGATGTACTAGGATCTTGCTGCAACTTTTGAATGAGTATCCATACATCTTTGTCCTTTTTCCATTCATCTCTTGCTTCAGTTATCCAATCTGGTTGGATAATAGAAATGGCACAAAGCAATGCTTCCACCTCTTCATTCTTTCTTGAGAGTGCATCTGCAACAACATTAAGCTTTCCTTTTTTGTAGATTATTTCAAAGTCATAACCCAAGATCTTTGTGACCCATTTTTGCTGCTCTTCTGAAGATAGTCTTTGTTCCAAAAAGTGTTTAAGACTATCATGATCAGTTTTTACCTTGAAGTGTCTTCCCATTAGGTAAGTTCGCCATTTCTTAGTGCATGTAGTATTGCTAACATTTCCTTCTCATAAATAGGTTTCTGTAAATACTTTCCTTTGATTGGACGACTTTCAAAAGCAATGGGTCTTCCTTCCTGCATTAAAACTGCACCAATTCCATTTCCCGAGGCATCACATTCCACAATAAAGGTTTTTGTGAAGTCCGGTGTAGCTAAGACCGGTGCTAGGCACATTGCCTCTTTAAGACGTTCAAAGGCCTTAGTTGCTTCAGGAGTCCATGAAAATGCATCTTTCTTCAATAATGTTGTTAGAGGTGCTGCTATTCTCCCATAATTCTTAACAAACTTGCGATAATACCCCGTTAACCCGAGAAATCCTCGCAACTGCTTTATGGTTGTGGGGACTTTCCATTCCTTAATGGATTTAATTTTGTTAGGGTCTACCTTAACAACCTCGTGAGATACAATATGACCCAGATATTCCACCTCTTGTACTCCAAAGAAACATTTGGATGTTTTTGCATATAATTGTTTCTCCTACAATAGTTTGAGCACCCTGCCAACATGTTCAACATGATCCTTCCAAGACCTGCTGTAGATTAGTATATCATCAAAAAATACTAGCACAAATTTTCTAAGGAAGGGTTTGAAAATGGAATTCATCAACCCTGAAATGTAGAAGGTGCATTGGTAAGGCCAAAAGGCATGACCAAAAATTCATAATGACCCTCATGAGTTTGAAATGCTGTTTTTGGAATATCTTCAGTCTTCATTCTAATTTGATGATATCCTGAACGAAGATCCAACATGGTAAAATAAATTGCTCCATGTAATTCATCCAATAATTCATCAATCACAAGAATGGGAAATTTGTCTTTAATGGTGAGCTTATTGAGCTCCCTATAATCCGGACACATTCGCCATGATCCATCCTTCTTGTGTACCAATACTACAGGAGCAGAGAAAGGACTTTGACTAGGTTGAATTATACCCGCCTCTAACATTTCTGCAATCATACGTTCAATTTCGCTCTTTTGGAAGTAAGGATATCTATAAGGCGTGATGTTTGGAGGAACACTTCCTGGAATCAAATGAATAGCATGATCATGATCACGAATAGGTGGGAGTCCTTTGGGAGTTTCAAACACCTTGGAATGATTGTCCAAGACTTGTTGGAGATCTGCAGAAATAGATGATTTTGATGTTGGAACTTCTAGTGAGCATAATTTTGCAATTACGCCTCGATGTTCTTTCTTTAGAAGCTTTGTCATGACATTAGAGCTTATTATCCTCCCTGGCTTCCCCGCAATACCCCATAATTCGACTTCCTTTCCTTCTGAAAAAAATTTCAAGAAAAGTTCTTGAAAATTAAAAGCTACTGTCCCCAAAGATTGTAACCATTGTACTCCTAGTACAACATCAGCACCTCCCATAGGAATGGAAAGCATTGGACTAGTCAATACATATCCCCCCATGGTTAGCTTGATATTATGGCATTTTCCAGAGAAATTTATAGTTCCTCCATTTGCAACCATCACTTGACATTCTGGTGCTGGGTATAGAAAACAATTCAATTCCTTGGCTACCTTACAATGAATAAAATTATGGGTGCTACCTAATCAATCAACACTATTACCTTTTTCTTCTTGATATGTCCTTCTATCTTGAGAGTTTGAGGAGTGGTAATTCCTGCCAATGCATTACACGATATGGTCAGACTCATTTCTTCCTCTTCTAGGGCTGGTTCCTGGTGTATATCCTCTTCTTGTTCATTTTCTTCTTCCTCTTCACAATCTATGTAAAATAATTTCTTCTCACCACACTTATGACCTTTAGTGTATTTTCTATCACAACTGTAGCAAAGCCCTTTTGCTCTTTTTTCTTCCAATTTTTGTGGTGTCAACCTTGTAGGTTGTGGAAATCTAGGCGTAGCAACACTTCCTTCTTTATAGAATTGAGTGGCAGGCTTCCTTGTCGCCATAATTTTACATTCAACTTTTCTTGCCAACCTGAATGCCTTCTCCAATGAATCAGGTTCCAAAACGCGAACTTCATGTTGGATGTTATCCTTTAAAGTGCCTAGAAAGAGATCAATCCTGTGTTCCTCTGTAAGATCAGTTACCCTTATATTCAATTTTTGGAAGTCCTCAATGTGCTGCCCCACTAAACCCTTTTGTTTGAGATTTATTAATTGGGTAAAGAAGGTGTTGCTCTTTGTATCCTCATAATGTGCTATCATTTCCTCCGTAAAAATTGACCAAGTGACAATTTTTTTACGGGAACAAAGCCATCGATACCATACAAATGTATTTTGTTCTAAATGTAAAGTTGCAATGCGTACCTTGTGTGTGTTTTGCACGTTATGGAGATCAAAATATTGCTCCATCTGTAGTATCCATGTTACAGGATCCTTTCCATCAAACTTCCTCATATCCATTTTTGGAATATGGTGGTTCTTCCCGCAAACATTCGAGTTTATGAAATCACGATTAACATTTATTTTGTTCTCATCATGAGGCTCTTCTCCTATATTTCCGCCATTAGGAATCATTTCTGGTTTTAAGCTTGTCATCAAGCCTTCCATGTATGCTTTTAGATCACTCTTCATGTTTTCCATGTTGTATTTCATGTCATCCATCTTAGCTTCCACACCTTTCTTCAAACCATTCATATTCACTTCCATGCCTTTCTTCAAAACTTCCATTTCATTTTTTGTTGCTCTTTGCGAGAGTGAAAACTGTTGCATTTGCTCTTGTAATTTTGATAGATCATGTTGCAATTCTTCATCTTAATGAGTCATAGTAGAGCCTTCTGAAGGCTTAATGGGTGTTGAATTCTTTTTAGGGGCCATTTTAAAATCCAATATTGATATCTATTCTACAAGTTGCCCTTGGAATCAATTCAACTTGATTCTTCAAACAAGACTTATGTAATTCGGAAAAAAAAAATACACACCTTTTACTAGCTTTTAGGATCTCGATATTGAAATTGAATTATCTCTGTAATTGAAAATCTTCGATATCTAAAATTCAGCCCTGTAGTAGCCCTCTGAAGCTTCTTTCAAATGCCATAGGTCTGACCTGATTTGGATTCTCCAAGACAAAGTTGTGTCCAATCTCCCACAATGACCTAATTCTGGACTGGTTCAGTAGAGCGAACTTGTACGACTTGCCACGTGTCACTGTTTTGTCCTTTGTCTCTGAAATTGATAGCCAAGAAACTAAAGGCCGTGTACTTGCGACCACTTTTGACGGCACTCCAATCCAATCTTCAGAGAGAGAGTTATTGAACTTTTCCCACGATCACCTCTTTGAGATGAAATTCAGGAGCCTAAAAAAGCACTACCTTCCACAGATCATATCTCCAAAAATATTGCGAAACAAGCTCTGAAATGTTTTGATGAATTTCCTCAAGATTTGAGCTTCGCACCATATGAATTTCAGATTCTCAACCTTCGTAGAAAAGAATTTATAGCGCAAATTCCACGATGACCTGTTTAGGAGCCTGAAAAAATACCTTACTTCCACAGATCATATCTCCGAAATTATTGCGAACCAAACTCTGAAATGTTTACACAAGCTTCCTCAGGACTTTTTCTTCGCACCCTAAAAATTTAAACTTCTGAAACTTCGTAGAAAAAAATTTATAACGAAAATTCCATGATGACCTGTTTGGAGCAGTGAAACCCTAGAATCCAAAGCTCTGATACCAAATGTTGTGTAACCAGCTCCAAAAATAGAAGAAAAGAGATATAAACACCTTAGAAATGAGCCACTTCGAGGGGGCAACCTCCAATACATTACATAAATGAACAATTCTTGGATGATACAATTCACAAAACCTCCTTTCTATATATAGGAGTCCTTGGGGCCATAATGTAATCCTAGTGGGCCACAATGTAATCCTAGCCGACCTAACAATAATAATTTAAGGGCACAATAATAACAAAATGGGGGTTACAAGGGTACAATAATAACAATAAGGGGGTTACACTAACAATAATAAGGGGCTATACTAGTGATATAGGGCCCTAACAGGAATATATCCATATCAAAAAATTTCTTTTGGGTTGATTAATGCTAGTGCTACATTTCAACGTGCTATGGACATAGCTTTCAGAGGACTAATCAATAGCTCAATTGTTATATAATTAGATGACATCACTGTTTACTCTAAGCATCGAAGAAATAATGTTAAACACCTAAAACACATTTTTGAAAGATGTAGAAAATTTGGTATTTCCTTGAATCCAAAAAAAATGTTATTTCGCCTTATCAGAAGGTAAATTATTAGGGTTCATTGTTTCCAAAAATGGAATCCACATTGACCCTGACAGAATTCAGGAAATTTAAAAAATACCCTTACCACATAATAAAAGAACAATACAAAAATTTTTAGAATAAATTAATTTTGTAAAAATATTTGTTCCCGATTTTTCCCAAATCATTTTACCCCTGCAATCAATGATCAAGAAAAATTCAACTTTTAAATGGGGAAAAGAAGAGAGAAATTCTTTTGAGTTGATTAAGAAAGCCATCATAGAATCCCCCTCTTTAAAAACTCTTGATTTTCTTAAATCATTTATATTATATACATTTTCTTCCGACATTTCATATGCAACAGTTTTAACACAGTTAAATGATCAAAACATTGAAGCACCAATTTCGTTTTTTAGTTCTAACCTACAAGGTGTTGAGTTGAATTATTCAATTGTGGAAAAACAAGCTTATGTTGTATTTAAAGATTCGAAACATTTTAGACCCTTTCTCTAAAAATACATACTAAAATAATACTACGTTACCCAGTAGTAAGGCAATTACTAATCCAATGATAAGTAGGAGAGAAGAGAGCAAATTGGGTTACCACACTTCAAGAATATGATGTAGAGATACACCCTGCTAAAATTATTAAAGGACAAGATATTTGTAGGATGTTAACTGGATCTTATCACACATCAACAGAAGAAGATCAATCAAATGAAATGCAACTGTCTCAGGTAAGCCTAAATGATTCTCAGTCACAATATTCTGATCTAAAATTTTTCTTGAAAAATGGATATGCTCCATTATTTCTCAATTACACAGCAAAGTGTGCTCTGAGACTTAAAGAAGATAAATATCAACTCATATATGATGCGTTATTTAGATATAATTATGATTCTGTATTATTAAGATGTTTAGAAAAAACTGAAACTGAAAAAGTAATGAAAGAATTACATGATGGACCAGCTGCAGGTCATTGTGGAGGAAACACCACGACTCATAAAATACTACATACTGCCTACTATTGGAAAAATCTATTTAAATATGCACATGAATATGCAAGAAAATGCAAAGTGTGTCAAACTGTAGCAGGAAGAGAAAGAAAAGTAGCATTTCAATTACAACTAGTAAATATCCAACAACCATTTGAACAATGGGGGTTAGATATTATAGGTGAAATATCTCCAAACTCTTCTAAACAACATAATTATATTCTAACTGCAATAGATTATTTCACAAAATGGGTAGAAGCTATCCCATTAAAGGTGGTTAATACGCAAAGTATTACAGATTTTATTGATCAGTTTATAATCACCAAGTTTGGTCTCCCATTAGCTTTGATATTTGATAATGCATCATAATTTTCTGGAAATGCCATGACAGAATTCATTTTGAAAAGAGGTTTTAAATTAAAATACTCAGCTAATTATTATCCACAAGGTAATGGATTAGCTGAATCTACAAATAAAAACCTCATGAGGATCATTAAATGAATTGTAGAAGAAAATCATAAAAATTGGCACAAAGCACTATTATTTGCTCTTTGGGTAGATAGAATCACCCAGAAAGAATTAATAGGCACTTCTCCATTTATGTTTGTTTATGGGAAAGAATCAGTTTTACCCACAAACATAACAATGCCATCATTGACTTTAGTGTAGTTTATTGATGAAAATCCTTCATCTTCTCTTCAACTTAGAAAAGATCAAATTCTTTAAATGGAAGAACAAAGACAAAAAGCTAAAGCTATACATGCCAATCATCAACAAATAGTGAAAACCTCATTTGACACATCATCCACTAGTTTAAATTTTTTTGAAATAGGAGATCTTGTTTTAAAATGGGATAAGACATATGCAGAAAAAGGTAAGCATACCAAATTCCAAATATTATGGCTTGGTCCATTTCAAATCATCGAAAAAATAGGCTTGTCCACCTTTTTGCTGCAAGACTTATCAGGTAGAAAATATTCTTTGCCTGTCAATGGTCAAATTCTCAAAAAATATTTCTCTTACAAAATCAAGCTTTCAAATTTTATTTTTTCTTTAGGAAAATAAAAGTTGAAAATAGCATCATCATTGGTTCATTCAAATTTTGAAAGTATCTGATAAATTATTTTGATCTTCCGCTTCTGTAAATAAGTAAAGAAAAAGATGACTATAATTATGAGAAATGAATAAAAATTATTTTTTTAAGATAAATTGAAATTTACTGAAGGCATTTTCTTTCCAGAAAAGACTCTAGATATCATAAAATATAGTTATTGTGTATCAGTCAGAAAAGGAAATTTTTAAATTAGCAAGGATTATCTACAAAAATGTATCTACCAACTCTGCAATTATCATCCATAACTCTTAAACGAGCTAATGATTCATCCCATCTGATCAAATTTCTTCTTTAAAAATATAAAAAAAGAAAAAAGAAAAAAAAAGCAATATATACAATGAACAAATTCAAAAGAAAATAAGTCTCATCACGAGCTTGTTTATCATGATCATAGAGAAATAATGTAGACTGATATTACCAAGACTACATACAATAACAAGGTAATAGCGATATGATTATAAAAAAATCAATAGACAAGGGGTCTCATCACGAGACAACTTGTTCAGTCTAAATTACTATCAGTGAATGACATTGTCATTATCAGGCTACCAAACCTGCACAATGATTTTGGAAATGTATGAAGAAAAATAAATTTAATGGTATGTCATAATTTTATTTTAGAATAAGAAGTCAAATTTCGATGGGTCCATGAATCATTATTGGTTAAAAGATAACCCTGTCGAGGCTATAAATGCCTACTAGCAACAGTGGCTCTATCTGTGATAAATGAGTAAAAATATATGAAACCAATTTTAGAGAAAATATACTTTATCTTTTTAAATCTAAGTACCAATTGATATAGATACCTATACATTATCACTGAAGGAGTTAATTTAGAAGAAATGAGATAGGTAAATAGATTATATTCTGAAAAAATACTGTTTAATTCATGAATCATATTATTTTTATTCTTATATATTTTCTTTGTTTTTAAAGTTTAGAAATGTCAAAATAAACCAATCAGAGATATTTGGTTCTCCCAAGTGAATCACCAATTATTGTCTTATACAAAAACTCCCCACATTTCTATTTTAAAAATAATTTAGACCTTTGATAAAGAGAAATAGGGACCCTTTTTATAAAAGTATTTTTGTATTTTAAAAATCAAACTCCGAAAAAACATCAACACTTTTTAAATAAAAAAATCTTTATCGCAAATCACAATTTTGCACAAATATTTTCTTAGTTAACACAATAATTCAACGAAATCCCTATTTTGCGATCATCGATTTGAAATTTCACAAGTGACATAATAAATCGCATATCGCATATTTACACTGCAAAACTTTAAGCAATTCTTAGCAAAACTCCGATATTGCGAAACTCCAATATTGCGATACGACGATACTGCGATATTGTGATACTGCGATTTTGTGATTTCGTGAAATCACATATTGCATAAACAAAAGGAAATACACATCATTAAGACAGGTTCAAAGGGCGTGATCCGATTGATCTGACAGGTTTGAATAAAGGTTTTTACGAAAAATAAATCATGTCAGAAAGTATTAATTATGTTTTATCATCCCAAGTAAATAGTTATGGATAGGTCATGATTAATTAATGATATAGTCGTTTCCCAGATTGTTTCTTTCAAAACAGATCAATTCAATAGATCTTCAATCATTTGATCATTTACTCTGTCTTTAATAGGGATTTCCTTTCAAGGTATGTCCATCCGGAAAGTTATTCAGAAGCACAAAAAACAGATTGTTGCACAATTCAAACAAGCAGGAATGGCACCTATAGTATCTGATATTGTCTGCACTACTAATGGAGGAGCTACTAAATGGAAATTTATTTACACTATACTTGAAGATGAAGAGCCAAAAGTAGTGGAAGTCACGACGATAACCGATGATGCAAAACCTTCAAATTTACAATTCAAAGATATTGCATGTTCTTTCCTCCTTATAATAGCAACCATAGCTACTCTTCTTCCATATACTGACACGATTAGATGGGTGCTTGATAAATCAATGATCAAAGACAATCAGTTAAGAACCTAAAAAGATGAGATTCTAGGTTCTTTCCGACTTGAAGATCTAAAAATTATGTATAAGCTGGCCGACCCGAAAGAAACATACAACAGTCAATTTGTTGCAAATTTTGCTGAGAAGAACCAAGACCCATTCAAGGAAATTCAATGTTGGAGGAAATTAGACAACAAATTCAAATATGAGAAAACTGGTATGTATCCTATCGCATCATTAGAAAACCCTTATAACTTTGCAACATCAATATTATGTAGATTATATGGTTTACCTGATAATACTAATTTCTCTATAAATTGGCTTCCCCTAATTGATTCCTCTATTAATTCCCTCATAATGAATAGGGATACTATCCTTTCAGAGAATCTAGTTAAGGCAATTAATGAGTATCACCAAACTAGAACTTCTTCCTCCAAATCTGTTCCCTGATTTTTTATGAGTGCATATATTTTTGATGCCATCCGTCTTTCTACCAAATTTACAGTTATGGGATGGAAATGGACCCCTAAAGACCCTACCCCAATACATTTGAGTCATAAAGAGATATGGGAACATAATTATGCACCACATTTTCATAGGTTGTGCTATGGAGTTGTATTACTATTACACCAATTTATGTATGACACAATGAGCCCTAGGTTCAATAAGGAAGCCCTTGCATACCTTCAAATGATAGGTAGAAGTTTTGTTGAAGAATCATTTTCATATATTAGAGTTTTTAGAAGCTCCTCTCCCCCGCATATTCTTCCATTATATGTTGTAGATAAGTTGATGGCAAGAGAAGTCGCTTACTAAACAGTTGGTAATGGACTCACTAAATCTTTGAAAGACAATAAAATGTCTTTATGGCCAATTTTTCCAATTTCATGTGGTTCATTTACACTCAGCAATTTTAATCATGCATTGAAAGAATATCAGAAGGTTGAGTTGTTGAAGCTCCCCATTTTACCCTCCAGGCAATTCGACCAAGAAAATGTTGCTAACAAATTCACTTTTTTAGTAAAAATCAAACCTATTGTACACACTAATGACAGATTTGAAGATATTTTGCAGTCTTCCGAGACTTTTCAAGAAATCCTAAATTTTGTCAAATTGAACCTGGATGCAGAAGAAATACATAAATTCGATGAGTTCAGAGAAAAGAGACTCAGATGGATTCCACATGATGTTTTGATTATGTTAGTTAGTAATTTCCACCTATTTTAGATGAATAAATGCTTTGTCCAAGATTTCTAGAAACATAATTCAAGAATCATGTGAGTTCTAGAAATCCCCTCAAAGAGAAAATTTTTCATTATCCCACCTCCTTGTCAAAGCATGGCCAATCTATCACCCATACAGGACCAATGTCCCTCACTCTCACTATGTTTTCCATCTCTGCCTATAACACTCTATCTTTGTCTGCCTAATCCCTCTACTTTCACACCTTGTTTCCCCAAGTAAACCAAACTTCTCTCCTTGCTCACCAAGTGCCTCAAGCAATGGTGTTGTCAAAACTCGTTGTCTAAAAGCTCTTTGAAGTAAAAATGAGGTTTTATAGTTGTCTAGGTTGGTAGTTCATAATAGAGTGTCAAAAACCCTGTCTCCTCATCCAAAACTTGGTTCAAGTTTTTAGTCAAAAACCTATTCCAAAAGCATTACAATAAGTCAAATAGGGTCACCTAGGTTATGCACTATCACGTTTCTAAATTCAATATTTCCATAGGTATTCAAAGGTGAAATCAAATGAACACAAGGATGAGGCCATATCATTGGTTAAATAACATCAAAGACCTCTAAAGGTATCCTCTTCATCAAGTAGTAAGCCTGTAAAGGAACAATTTACCATGCCCAAGCATTTTTGCATAAATGTTTGTAAATGGTCAAACAACAGAATAAAGGCAAAGAAGGAGACCTAAAAGGCTTATAAAGGCATCCACAGCAGGTGATAAGATAGAAATAGGCTTAAAGTTTACAAGGAAGAAACATGATCTCATCAAGGAGTGTTATGAAGTACTGCTCATCAAAAGGTCCATGCAGGTCATAAAAGATAGTGGCACATAAGCAACCATGTTCCTTAAATCAAAAAGTTCATTTAAAAGGTTGTTTGGTTTCAAGCATGAAGCTTGTAGAGGGAAAACTGCCCTTTTCTTGCATCCCTACAAAGAATACTAAAAGACATCAAATTAGCCATGAGGTAAGGTAAAGTAATGAGAGGAATCATCATGAGAAGACCATTCACAACCTAGAAGAAAGAAACAAGGTATGTGTTTATTGAGAATCAAGATTCATTAACTATTTTGACCAAGCAATAGAGCAAGTATGAACTCAGAAGCATGGGAAGGTAGAAAAATAGGGTCAAAATAGTGACCAAGAAACCTCCTTCATCACATCAGATGGTTCCAAGGGTTTCTCAGTTACCCTAGGGTTTGGCAGACAAGCACTAACTCTGAGTTTAAAGGTCTTTTTCTCTAAAAATAGTTAAAGACATCTTCGAATGGACAAAGATAGTAACTATGATAAGCAGGGGCCATTATGAATAAAATATAAATAACACTTCAGAGAGCTGGCAAAGGTGTTTTTTCACAGAAATAATGACAAGGTCAAAGGAAAGAAGGTTTCAAACATATAGTATCAGTGAAAATAGAAATGGCAAAAAGGGATGAGTTTGTTGTGTGTAGGTGTTAAAAGTTCAAAACATTTCTCTTTCCGAAGGATAAAGCTGAGAGGCATGGGCTTGGTGTCTTCAAGAAGATTTCCAAAATTAAGGAGAACCTTGAGAGGCCTCCAATAGTGAAAAAAGAACAATGTTTTAATCAAAACATCACCTACAGGACTAGAAAGGCTAAAAACATAGTGGGAAAAAAGTAAAAGGAAATGAAAATTAAAAAAAGTGGTTTTTGTTTCAAATTTATTTGGCAAAGAAGGTTATAAAGGCCTTTTGTATACGTCCCCCACACCATTTGTCATCTCCAACCCTAAGGAAGTTGTTGATAGAAGGTTTTAAAATTTTCTGAGAAAAATCAGTGAAGTTTACAGGTGCTACACTCCTGGGCCAGTGTTACACACCTGGCTCTCAGAGTTATGCATAGAAAGGGTGGATGCAGTGTTATTTAACATTTTTTTATGCACCCAGGGCCTGGCACTACGCCCTTGGGCCAGTTTTACGCATAGACAAAGCAAGTGCATGACTCCTACCTGTTACGCACCGGTGTTACGCTCTTGAGAGCTCGACTAGCCCGACTCCTGAATGTTATGCACCTGTGTTATGCTCCTGAGAGCCTGAAGTGCCCGACCCCTGCCTGTTACAAACCAATGTTACACACCAGTGTTACGCACCTGCACTATGCACAAATGTTACGCACAGGAAAAAATTGCCCAAAATTGCTAAAAAGAGTCAAATTTTGTTTTTTTCACCTTCAGGGCTTCTGCAAAGGTCAAGACACAAGGTTGGTAATTTTTTTTCATTGCCTCCCAAGCTTTCATTTTCCTAAGAAAAGTCATATTTAAAGGCTTAATTGAACCAAACCCTAGGCTGCATAAAAATCAATCTTAAATACCTTTGGTTAGGGTTTGAAGGGGAAAATTGTTATATGTGCCAGAAGAGGGGGAATGACATCAAACAAACCTCTAAAAAACTGATTGCACTCTTGAAGGGTTTCATATTTCCTTCATTTGCACAAATTTTCCCTCACGTCAGTCATTGTAGCCCTTTGACCCAAAGGCCCTCAAAAAAAACTTTCAAAAGGCCTTCTGTACTAAAAGACCAACCACCATGTCTGAAGCAGAGATTCACACCAGCAATGATGAAAATCAAAACCCTATTGAACCTCAGCACAAGGGAGGAAGGACCAATAGCTTTGAACGCTTAGGCACAGTTCATATTACCTCCTCTCCCATGATCCTTTCATGCTTTTAGGATTTTTGGTGTTATCAATTCTGTGAAAAGGTCAAACAAGTCAAAAGCCACTCCAACTTGACTAGATTGTTTCTCATTGGCTTGCAAAATCACCAAGTTAGCCTAGCAGGAGTGGAGTTTAAACTATCATCTAAATCAATTTCAAAAGCAAGAGATATACTATACATTGGTGAGATATGGTTTAAACAAAAGAAGTTGGAGTTGTGCTATTATGAACCCTACCTAAAACTAAGTTGTCAACAAGGCTACAAGGCTATTTTTCCTTTTTCCCACTTGCTAGAGAGGTATGCCTTGTTGATGAAGAAAATTATCATATACTTCACCTGTGAGGGGAGATACTCTAGGCTTTATGCATATCATATAAGGTTCCTAATGCAATTCACCAAAGTCAAATTGATGAATCTACCATACTACCTTTTTCAGAGCATTGACAAGATGGCCTCACTAGTAAAGAAAAGAAGCTATGACCACCCAATGCTGAGCCTTTTCCACCACTCCTTAATCAAAATGGTTGTCTTATATCAGCTGCAGTAGTAAGGAATCCCTTGGGATGTTTTCATCTCACATGATGTGTTTACAAACCCCTAAGCCTTCATTTAGTAGAATTTACCCTCCATTTCACAACCACCTTCCTCCACTCCTCCATCATCTCTCCATATGCCTTCTCCACAAAGAAATTCACCCCCTATCCCTTCTCCAAATGTGCCAAGTGAAGAAGCTGACAATGGCTCTAATAATGAGTAAACAGATGAAGAAAATGAAGAAGAGGACAGTGAGGTAGAAGTTGAGGAAGATGAAGAAAATGAAGAAGATGAAAGTGAGTTACAATTTGAGGAATATGGAGAAAATGAAGAAGAAAATAGTGAGGTAGAATATGAGGAAGATGGAGAAAATGAAGAAGAAAATAGTAATATAGAAGCTGAGGAAGATGAAGAAGACAACGAAGAGGGCGGTAATGAGTAGGAAAGTAGTAATAGCCACAAAAACAAGAAATTGATGACAACAAAAATCAAGAGACAGATGCACATAAGACAAAGGTTGAAAACATTGAGGAAAATGTAGAGCTTGATGAAGATGATGAAAGTGGTGAAAATAATGAAGACTATGGGACAGAAATAGAGTGTGAAGGAGAGGAACATCGGAGTGATGAGGACCAAGAAGAGTCAACCTTTCAAAAAGGAAGCAGTGAGCATGAAAACCAAGTTAAAATCAGTGGACCCAACATAGATTAAAGCACCTCTAACAGTGCAAAAACAGAGGAAGACAATCCTAAGGATCTTGACAGGGGTAATGTCATAAAAAATAGTAAGGATGCTCATCAAAGGGGTAGCCAAGAGAAAGATAAAGAAGATGCACACACAGAAATCATCTATGAGGAGGGAAACAGTCCAAAGGACACTAATGATCATAGTTTGAAAATAAAACTTGTTGCACCTTTCACCAATACCTATAAAAGAGGAGAGAGGCATGTGTTTGCTACCTCCAAAGGGTAAGGGGCCATGCACTCTTCCTAAACTCTAATGAAAGACAAAGGTAAACAACAAGTGAAAGAAGAAAAGGAAAAACATGAGGAAGAAAGGGAATTTGAGCTCATTCACATAGACAGTGATGAGGAAAATGAGACAAAAATAGTAAACTTGCTTCTACAGGACCAAACTGCATAGATCAAAGACTTGGAATTTGAGTTAGAAAGATCAAAGGATCTCATTCACAGTTTGTAGATGCAAAAAAAACAAATGAGTGGCCAATTGGCCATCTATGAAACAAGGGCACTCAAATATCGAAGACAGGCTGAAAGGTCGCAAGTGAGGATAGTGGTGAAGAAGGAAAAAATAGAAACAGACCTAGGACTATGGGTCTTAGGAAAGCAGTGACACAGCAAAGAGAGGAACAATCAGCCTGATCACAACAAATTTCTCTCACCGAACTCCTTGCCATGGAAATTGAGCATGATATGGAATCATGCCTTGAAAGGGGGCAAAAAAAAACTTGAGCTTGCAGAGGAGAATGACTGAGCACTATAAACAAAGAAATCACTTTGCAAGGAAGAAACTCAAAACTACCAAAAATGAGGGCCTGACACCAAATCATGAAAAATACCAAGCTAGGTTTGGAATTTTGGCCCAACTTTGTCTACAGGTATCCAAAACCTCTTGAAGGGTCTACCCACGAATTTTGAGGCAAATTGGACAACTTTTTGTTTTTTCCAAATTTTGACCCCTAGGAGCGCAGAACCCCAAGTGTTACGCACAAAATTGGTGCATCTTCAACTCTCAAAGTTTACATTTCTGGATTTTTCACATCACCAACAGTCTACTCACCAATTTTCAGATCATTTGGAGTAGTTTTATCCCCTCAAAAGGTCAAAAAACATTAAAAATTTGACTTTTCTGCCTCCTTTTCAGACCAGGTGTTACGCACAGATACGTGTTGGGAGATTTGGTTTTTGAGTAGGTAAATGGAACCCATTAAGCACAACTCAAACATTTTTGGAAATTATAATCATTAAGCTTTCCAACGAGCCATCACAGAGCCAAATTTGCTATCGGGAAGACCTCCAGAAGACTGCTGCAACAGGGCCTATTTATGTGTTACGCACCTAGAAATTTTTCATTGCTTGACACATGTGTTATGCTCCAATGGCTGAGTGGAAGAAATGTGCATTTGGAAAGTTCTATTAGGCATGTCAGGCCTAAAATTCAATTTTATTTCCTCTTATAGGTAGAAAATATATTTTATTTAGATACTTTTGTGCCTTGGGCTTTGCAAAGCCTCAAGGACAAGTTAAGATATTTCTCTTTGGCCAATCAGCTTCTAGATGCTCTAGTAGGCTCTCTTCTCCTCATTTGTTATATAAGACATAAGGATTCATTGTAATAAATGGGGAATTGATGTGTTTAAGAGAAATACATGGTTTTATGAGCTTGGAAAAGATATTGGTTTTATGAAGTGAATGACTGGCTTGTGTGGCTTGATGTTGGCGAAGCTTGCTTGCAAGATTCCATAGCTTGGTGAATGGCGATGTTTTCCTAACTTGTTAATGTTTTCTTGTCCTCATTTTGTTTCAGACTGGGTGGTTTCTATAGATCAGAAAAGAATAGGTTGATTTATGCTCATGGAATCACCTCAAACCTCCTGTTTTCTATAGTTTTGATGTTTTCTTCTTTTAGTCATCTTAAGGAATTCTTGAATGCTCCTTAGGCCCACTAAAACTTGATTTTGTTTCATGAATGGTTATTATGTTAGCTTATAAATATGATTCATGGTATGATCTACTTATTTAAATTTTTCAAAACCCTATCTTGAAGCTTTTCTATGGTGTTAGCCACCTATAAAATTTGTGATACCAAAAGGTGGATAAAATTGTTTGGAGCCTTCAAGGAACAAATTTTATTGCTAAAAAGTGTTGGCTCTTGAAGACTCTTGAAGGCCTCATGCCTCTGTCCAAATATTCACTGCTGTTCCTATCTTAAAAACTCTGAAATTATGCTAAATTCATTGAGAAAATACTGCTACAAACACCATTTTCCCCCTATCCCCTCTTCTAAAACTAACCTCATTGTTATTCCTCCATTTCCCATGAAAATCCCTCATTTTTAGGTTTCTCCCCTTTTCCTCTTCATCAAAATCCCTTTGATAAGTTTTAAGACTCCTTTCCTTATCGAAACCCTCAAATTCCTTTGAAAATCATTGAAAATCTATAAAAATCACATTTTTTATAGATTATAGACTTAAGCCCACTTGGGCTAAGTCTTTAACCCTTCCCCTCCATGCGTCTTGGTGCTAGAACAGAGCGCCAACCTTCCGAGCACTTATCGTATCGCTTGATTGCGATTAGCCCTTCCTCCATAAACCCCGGTCATATGATTTTCCATATAACCCACGGCCCCATAGTCGGGCGCCTATCCGCTTCGAATAAATATTTCCACTCAAAGTATAAACCTTTGTTTATATAAATTTGTTGGTTTTTATTATATAATAAAGTTTCCACCGGTGTAAAGGTTCTAATTACTCTCCACCATCGATTTGATCCACAGATCGATGGCACACAATCCATCGCCCTGGTGGTCCCCTCCAGCCACTTACTGTTGCAAAATTGAGTAGATTTCATTGCACCACTTTTGAGAGCGGGGCGGTTTTTTCTATTTTGTAGCGATTCCATTCATCGCCCGACCAGTGGCCTTGAGCACTGTTCAAAAACCGCCACTCATCGCACGTTAAAGTTAAACTATGGGGTGGGCGTGATATTAACGTCCACCATCCAATCTGAGGCCGCTCATCGGATGGTGATCGCTCTCCGAAGATGCACGTGTGTTAACTCAGGGTACGGCGCAGTGCTAAAAGCATCTTCGCCATCGATCTGATATGCAGATCGATGGCCCAAAATTCATTACTCTATTTCCTTGTCTAGTCAACATTTCCGGACCCAGGAGTTTTATTCATTTGGATTTTATTGAAAATTTGATGTCCGAGCATTTTCCTAAGGCTTATTGACGCCTATTCCCTGCCATTAATCACATGGGCCGATCTCATCTGACGACCCATGATCGTCCCGAACCCTGAACATGATCTTTGATCATTTTTTCGCTGAAACTAAGGTTTTAAACCTTTTTTCCCATTTTTATTTTATTTTTCTAAATAACGTGACCCCTTCACATTGTTCAGTCAACCTCGCTCCCGATCGTCAATCTCTGTGCGATCAACGGTTCCAAATTAATTTCCTCCTCTGCTCTCCTTTGACCTCCTCTAATCAATCTCGACCATTGGATGATGCCATCCAACGACCACGCTCTCTCCACGTGCCTTCTGAAGCAGTTAACCTATACATGCAGTATTTCATAATGTTTTTTGTATTTTTCAGGGTTCCAATGGTTTTTTTGCTATGTCTCAAGAAAATTTAAAGGCAGAGGGTGACGATCCTCCCGCCTTCGATTCATCAAAGAAAATCATTCGCAGGGTTTAAAATTCACGTTTCATCGGTGTTTCATGAGGCATTGATGCCATATCACTGCTGCACAGCCCTGCACACCAATAAACATAGCAAGTACATCACAAATCAAAGAATATCAGTGTCGAGAGACAAAAACGCACCAGCACGGAAGATTAAAGATAGATTTGTGGGGGATTATGGCTAAAATTGATTATTAAAAGCCTTATCCTCCCAACTAAACACAGTTTGAAGAAAATCATGAGTGTTTTCTTAGACAGAGAGCCTACGCTGCCACATCAGGGGCTAATTGAATCCCCTAGCTACCACAGAGCCACCTACAGCCTCAAATCAATCAAAAGAAGGTTGAAGTTAATACCAGACCAGGAGATATTTTTCACCAATACATCTGAACAGTTAATTCAACCAAAGGAACTTATTGTAAACTATCAGCAGAAGTTATTGTAAGGATAATGAGGAGCCTTGAAGTCAACAAATTCTTTCCAGCAAGCCTAATAGTTAATGTAAACCAATTAATACAGGGGAAATACCAAAAATATTCTCTATTAAGCCCCTCAAAGGCCGAGAGACATTGTATTGTATTAATTGAACTTAGAAGATATTTTATCCCATTCCACCTCCTCATTTTTTCTATAAATACTACTGGAGAAGATGAGAAAGTGTTGGTTGGTTGATCACTAGTTGTAATACTGAAACTCTCTGAAATAATACATAGTCTGTTGAAGTTGAAGAACAAATTGAAGCCTTGGAAGCCTTGATGATGTTGTTGCATGCTTGTTCTTGAGAAGGCTCTATCATTGGATCCATGAGCTTGGTTGTTGGTGAAGTATTATGAACTGTTTAATGTTTTCTCCTGTTTTCATTCTGTTCCATAATTTCTTACTACAGTAGGTTGAAATTTTTAGGCTAAGAAATGACACCTGGAAGCACCTTAGACCTGTTCATCCTTCACTGTTTCATGTTTTCTTCTGCTGAGGTATTTTAGAGTCTTTAATCTCTCTCTTTAGTCCTCATGCTTGTTTATTTCTATGATAGTTTGAATAATATGGTTTCAACATGATTTATGGTTCTCCCTGCTTGTTTGCTGCCACTTAAAGGCTGTTATTGAAGTCTCCCTTTGAAGTATTTCTGTTTACAGTAAGCCAAGGAGGTCTGTTCTGATATTTCCCTTTTTCCTTACCTAAACAGTTGTATTAAAGGTCTTTATAGTTGTAATCATAGACCTGTTAGGTGTCCCCTCTTCTATGACTGCAATTATCATTGAATATTTTATGTTTTCTAAGTCATTTGAAATAAAATCTTTGAGGAAATAGGGTGTTCCCCGAATCTTAGATTTCATTTTAAAAGTTGTTTTGAAATCATTGTTTGCTTAAAGGTGTGATTTGTAGAATTTATGGTTAGCCCTGTCTACCAAATAGCTCTTTATTGTTCAAGTTGTGCTTTCAAATTCCCTTTGTTTGAGAATTAAATTTCTCTTTCCAAATCATTGATGTCCATCTCATTCCAAAAACCAAAGGATCCTGTGGCCAAGTTAGATTTACACTTTGATATCCCATATCCATTAACGAGTATGTTATGACCTCTTCTTGACTCCATTGCCCAATGAACCAGATGTTTCTCCATTCTATATATCTTTCCTAGACCTTTCATGTTTTGTTGTATCAATTCAACCAAGAAAATAAACAAACACCTGCACTTAATAACTAGTCTAAAACCAATACTCAAAGCACACAAGATAAACATTTGCAAACAAAAATTTGAGAGATCCCTCTCTGAGAGCAGGAGGACTAGATCCTGGAACTCTAAAGATTGGTTCTGATGTTGCCTTGTCTTTTGATTTGCCAAACTATCAAAACACAGGACACCAACATAATGGCGATCACGGTGGGACCCTGAGTAAAATCTTCAAAATTAAAACACTCACTGTCCAATATAACATAAGTAACCTTCTTCAAGCACTACCTAACAAAGGTTAATCATGATAGGACTTAATTGAATCAGTGACAAACTAAGTAACCCTTAGGATTCTCATTAAACCTTATCAAACCTTGAAGGAATCAGTTACCAAGCCATAAGAGTGAACTCTGTATGATCAAACACCTTAGCTAAGTGTTAAATCAGATTTAGGACACTCTCATAACTGGTAAGACCAAAATAACTTAGAAAAACCCAAAACATTTCAGTTTGGTTTCATAATAAACATGGTTGTTACACCATTTTTTGGTCATCTAACCTACTATCATTAGATGGACCCAAGTACACCATGTAAGACCAATTTTACCCTAAGTAAAATTGCTTTCACTATGTAAAATAACTTAATAAAACACATTTATTAGGTTGTTTATGGTCTAAACAGGAAACCCCAAAAGGAAATATTAAACAAAACTATATTTGTTTGATTTTCCTCAAGGAATAATTAATTAAACAATAATTTAATTATTATTCCTGGTCATGTTTAACCCAAAACAAAGAAATTAATTAGACAAATCTTTATTTATCTTATTATTTTCTAGGAATAATTATTTAAATCTTATTTAAATAATATTCCTTGTTAAATATGATTAAATCACCCATAAATAATTAAATAAATCATTATTTATTTGATTATCTTTCAACCACTTCCTTAAAATGATAAATAAATCATTTATTTATTTATTATTTACAAATAAAGGGATTTGACCCAAGTCAAATACTTTTTCCCTTCAACAAATATAATAAAATATTCCATAAAAGGTGGATCTAGATTTGGTTAACATTATTTTAATCATGCACCAAGATCTAGAATGACCCAATATTTTGTTATAAATAGGAGGGTTTTTCCTACCATTCTTCACCTTTGTTGCCTATTAGATCACTCTGGATCTAAACTCTTGGTCTGACTTTGAGCCATTATCATTGTCATATTTTCCATTATTTGCTGTGTGAGCTCCCTTTGAGTTCTATCTTTGTTTGGGTTTTCTACACCAACAGGAGAGAGAAATGCTAGATCTGAAGTGCTGAGGACTTCCAAGAACCCATCCCATTGAGGAGAATTGGAAACACCTTCTTGTTTTCCTCCTAGGCGCCCTTAATACAAAAAATTCTTTCAAAAATATTGTTCTTGTCTTGTCTATTGGATGTATGGAGAAAAACCTTATTTTTACTGCTTAATGTCTCTTTATTCATAGATGTGGATTTTTGTAGCATTTGTCTTGAAAAACTAACTGCAGATCTGAAGATATTGGCAGCCATATTTGATGTTAGGGCTATAAGTTATGCATAGCTAAAGTGGTTTTTTTTCGTACACTTTGACAAAAGATTCATGCTAACAACTGGTGACTCCACACAGGTTTTCAATTACGACTGTTGTCGTTTTTCATATTCCTGCATATCCAGCTACTTCAGAACCTAGGGTTTCTTTTCAACTTTTTTTTTCCTATTTTTATGTTGTTTTTCACCTATAAAACCCTAAAACATTAAAATTTCTAACTTCCGCGTGTTTCTGGCCCTATTGCACAGGTGACAGACATCAGCCGCAACCGAGACGACAACTTTTTCAGAAATCTGCCACCGGGACACCCGGAGCTTCAGGTCGCACTTTTCAGCCTAGAAACTACGACCTGGACTACAGGTCGCACTTTTCAGCCCATTATCTGCGACCTGCACAGAAAACAGGTCAGAACCTGTGACCTGCCAGTTTTTCTGCTATTTTTCTGCAACTTTTCTGGGTTTTTCTGAAGCTTCTGTCAGGGTTTTCCAGCCTCTGTCTCAGCCCGTTTAGACCTGTTTCTGATATGTTCTTCTCATCTAAGTGGGAACATTGCCCCCTAGGGCTTCAGTACCCTCCACTTTTGGTGGAAGAGTTTTAACTGTTTCAGGTGTCTGATTTTTCAGAGTTTCAGCCTTCCCTTTTTTAGATCTGATACCTCCTTTTTAGATCCCTTTTAATTAGCTCTTCTCCCTTTCAAATCACCTCCTGAAGTTTTTTTTGGATCTATCTTTAGGGCCTCCTCCTTGTCCCTTCTGCTTTTTGCTGATTTCCTCCTTTTTTTTCAGCCACCTTACCTCTGCCTCTTGGCTATGTTCTGCACCTCTTTTTAGCATATTTCTCCTTTAGATCCCTGTCCCTCCCGAACTTAGATCTACTCGCCTCTTTTTAGTGTGTTTTGACTAAATTTTTTCACTCTTTTAGACTTTTTTTGAGAGACCCGCCTTTTTGGGTTAGATCGATGCATTGTTAGCTGTTAATTTTCTGTTATTTCAACATCATATGCTGTTCTCTGCAGATTTATTTTCAGTTACACAGCACACTTTTTATTTTGCTCTCAAAACGTCTGGGTTTAAAAATTAAAATTAATGCACGCCACACACTCACCCTAAGCGAATAAGAGCCTGGTTAACACTGCCAGGCAAAGACTTTAAAACATTGTAAACTCAATTGACACTACACCTTTCTGCCCTTGTTTCAACATTGTAATCACTTGATTTTGCACCTCCCTGCCTTTGTTGGTCGTTCTTCTTCCCTTGTGTTGTGTTTGTGTTGTCACCATTGCACCCCCAAGGTGCACATCCTAGAGACTTCTTGGCCTTCACCCTCAGTTTCCAGTCGGTCGACCTACTCCTTCCCGCCGTCGTCGAGTTAGTCCTCCTCCGAGTCTGCACTCTGACTCCTCTTCTGATTCATTGGGTTCTCCTTTTACTTCTGGTTCTCCCCCTGTCACCTTCACTATGTCTGGTCCAGGGCCTAACGCTAGTGGTAATCCCGGCCCTAATGTCGGGACTACTACTAGCGGAACTGCCACAGGAACTACTTCGACTGCACCTTTTCTCCCTTACATGGCAGGCCTCAGCCTCCCCGATCTCAATCAGTTGATAAATGACCCTATCCACCACGATGTTGGTTGGCCTGCTATGCCAACCCAGCTCCCCTCCGACATCCCTAAGTTTGAAGGCCTTGTTGGAGAAGATCCAACCAACTATGTCTGATCTCTCCAAATGTGGTGTTCCTCCAATTCCATTACTGATGATTCCATCCGTCTTCGGTTGTTCCAACACACGCTTATGGGCGAAGCTTATAAATGGTATGTTGACCAGGCCACCTCTTCCCATACCACCTTTGGGACCATTGCCCAAGCCTTTTTATCTTATTTCCAACTCCCTCTCCGATACAACACTGGTACAGAGCTTTTGACTTCTTTCCTTCAAACCTCTTCAACCCGCCTTTCCACTCATGTCCAGGAATGGCAGAGAAGAAGGAGCTTATGTTGAGCTCCCAGCTTCGAAGATCAGGTTTATATGGACTGGTTCCTTCACACTCTCTTACCTCCCATTGGCAAAGATGTCGCCTCCCATTTCCCTCAAACCGAAGAAGCCACCCTCCAAATAGCCTTGAAATATGACTTGATCTATGCTCAGTCTGGTTATGTTTATACCGTCCTTCTTGACCTCCCCAAGCCTGGTGACGCTAATGCCCTGGGGGAATCTCATTCTACCGATGGTATCGTTGGAGCCCTTTCTCATCCGTATGCTCAACCTCCTATGGGCTATGGTCTCCCTCCGGGAGGGGCCAGCACCTCTAGCACTTTTCCCCCTCCAGGTAGCATGTATCCAAGATACGGCATGCCTCATCCTTTTGCCCAACCTCCTGCTTTCCTCAATGTTGCCCAACCTAACCATTATCATTATCCACAGCCTGGTGTTCCAGCTCCTCCAACATTTTCACTTCCACCCCCCTTCCCTTCTCAACCCCAGCAACAACACCTACAGCCCCCTCCAGGGCAAGTATTTGCACAGCATGGCGCGACTAATCCCCCTTCCTCTCAAAGAAGGCAGAAAGGAAATTAACATCAATTTTCCCTTGGTACTCGTGGACCCAATCCTCAAGGTATTGACCCTAACACTGCTAACCAACAACAGGGTACTCAGCCCAAGCCCGACAGGCCTATTCACACAAATAAGCCTTGTTCGTGTTGCGGTGTTTACAGTCATTACACTCACGATCGTCCCCTTCTACCACAGATGCGGCATATGTGGGAGTCTCAAGCCACTTTGCGAGGACAACATGCCTCCCCTGATGCTCCCCCTACTGTGGCCTCTACTCAACCTGCTGTGTTTACCGATCCTTTCCCCCAGCAAGGATTCGTGGCTGCCCAACCACCTAACAGACAGGTCGCCACTCAACCTTTCCCTTCTAGTTCCTCCGATTACCAGATCCTCATGATGAACTCTGATCCATCTCCAACCGTCGACCTTAACCTTCAAACTCGGTCTTGCCAGTACCCCAAGCCTTCCGCTCAGTCTACCCCTAAGTCCCCTTCTTCAGGTTCTACAAAGCCTCTTTCGATATCCAGTGGTCCCTTACATATCCCTCAACCCAAAGTTAAGGTTCATACCAAGATTCATAAGGGACCATTACGCCGAAATGCTACTTCTAGTTGAGCCGCTCATTCGTATAGCATAGTAGATGATTTGGCGTAGTCTCCTACTACCATTTCCACATTGGAACTCCTCCAGTCGTGCCCTTCCCAAAAGAAGTCTCTACTATTTTCCATGGGCGTTGTAGATCCTACTGATGACCAAATGATTGTTTTCGACGCCCATCAATCATAACATCCTCCTCTTCCTGCTTCCGTCGCCTTCCAAATCCCAGTCAAAATTCGGAACGCTAATGTTTCTCGATGTATAATTGATGAGGGGACATCCACCTGTGTGATGTCCGCTTCGGTTTGGAAGCAACTCGGATCTCCTGAGTTTGCCCCTTCCACGATCACCCTTCAAGCGTGGGACGGCCACGCCTCCCAACCCATTGGCCTTTTCCGTAATTGTCCTATCACCCTTGCAGGAAAGACTGTTTGCGTTGACGTTGAAGTCATCGACACCCCTCTAGATTACAACATTCTATTGGGGCGAAGCTACACCTATGCCATGTCTGTTGTCCCATCTGTGGTTTTTTGCAAGATGTCTTTTCCTCACAATGGAAAGATAGTCACCATCGACCAGTTGACTTATCATGAGCCAAAGTCTCAGACCTCCCCTGAGATGACCATCTCTTCTGTAGCCAATAAGAAAACCATCGATTCTTTGACCAGTGTCTCTCCCGGCATCTACAAAGACTCCTCTTTGCTTGGAACTTTCCCTGGTCTCCCTCCTCCTCCTATATATTATCCCAGCTTATCGAATGTTTGCATGATGTAATCGTCTCGG
The DNA here is from genome assembly GCA_034641835.2 of Pinus albicaulis. Taxonomy (NCBI): domain Eukaryota; kingdom Viridiplantae; phylum Streptophyta; class Pinopsida; order Pinales; family Pinaceae; genus Pinus; species Pinus albicaulis. The sequence goes on from CM076578.1 coordinate 1,587,480,472, forward strand.
GCTGCCCTTAAGCGACTCGCTTCTGCTAGTTAGCAACCTCAGACTCAACCTCACCCACCGCAACCTGCTCCTAGCCATTCATCTCAGCCAGCCGGACCTCCTCCTTTTGACCCTTCTCCTATAGCTAGTATCCCTGAACCCCTCTATCCTCCTGGGTCGGTTCCCCCAGGCCTCAACCATCTCAGAGCCGTCCCTCCTGGTCATTATCCCACTGGTCAGATACCTTTCCTGGCTCCCCCTCCCGGAGTCTATACGATCCCCGTCATGGCCACCCTCTCTCTCCCTAACCTGATCCTAGGCATACCCATCTAGTACCTTGACCCTCCAGCCGCTACCCCACCTGGTCACCCCAAACCCTATCTTGCTTTGACACTGGTTCAACCGGTCCCCCTCACTTCCTCCGTTGCCACCATGCCCCCCGCACCTCCCCAGGACCCTGCCCCTATGGTGACAGCTCCAGGAAATAAAGGCAAAGCTCGCAAGGGGGCATCCAAAGACAAGGCCACCCCGACTGACCCAGCTCCTCCTCCGCCTGTGAAGCCTTGCACCTTGTGTGATGTCTTCGGTCACGCCACCCATACTTTTCCTGAATTGCCCCGTATTCAACCCATGGTAAAAGTCGCATTCCCTGAGTCTACGGTCCTTGACCCCTCTATTCCGTCCTTGTCCGTAACCAAGAACGCAAAAATTATTTGCACCAACAAACCCTGTGCTTTGTTCAGTGTCCATGCCCATTACTCCCACCATTGCCCTCACCTGACGCATTACTGCGCCTCTTTAGAGGTAGCTCGAGAGTATGAGGTTGAACAAAATCAGTCTACCTCTCCCCTACTTGCGCAGTATGCTTCAGGTCAGCTTGAGGATCCCCCCGCTCCCATTGACATCCCCCCCTTGATGTCTAGATGACGGATTCTACTACCACCATTCTCTACCTATCATCCTCTGTGAGACCCTTGGAGAACATTCCCTTTGAATCCTCCCCTGTTGTTTCACTTGATCCCCCTGTTAGTCTCCTATACCAATAGGTGTAATTTTTCATGATTGTCTTGATTGAACTATGCAATATGTTCAAACCTTTTTCTTTTGCAAAGGTGTTCCATATTCTTGAAAAATCAAAAAATCAAAAAATTTTAAAAAATGTAAAGAGGGTATACCCTAAAAGAAAAATCAAAGGGTAAGAAAAATAAAATGGTCAAAAAAGTGAAAGAAATGAACCCCAAAAAAAAATAGACCAAGGAAAGTGTGAAAATCCAAATGCCACTACTATTTCATTTTTTGTAAATGAGTAATTGTGTGCAGCTTGTTAAACTTTGCCATAATTTATGAAGAGTCAAACTGTATAAACTTGACTCATTCATTTTTGAATTTCATGTTGTAGAATAGAGAATAAATATCTGACCAAACAGTTTAATCTTGGTAGATAAGTAGATAGGTAGAGTTAATAAAAAGGTGCTCAACAGTTTAATCTGAGCCCTTGGATGTAATAAGTGTAGAAATAGATAGATTTTCCATGTAAAAGGAAAAGATTGATAAGGGTTTGCCAGTCTAAGTGCACCCTAATAAAGAAGAGAAAATGGTACTGTAAAGTAGATAGGGTAGGTAGATGGTGTTGCAAAGGTTCATGTGATGAATGATGGTGCTAAATGTGTTTAATCTTTTACTTTCATCACAAGTTACAAAGGAAGATACTACATTGGAAAAATTCACAGAAAGCAAAGTCAAAATCATTAACTTCCCATCTCACTTTCTCCCTAAAAGTTTTACTAATTTCCCCAAAGTGCTAAGGTATTTGAAGATTAAAGGGGCTCAAGGCATTTCCTTGACTTTTGCAGGGACCAAACCCTCGGCCTAATAATCAAAAAGACCTAAGTACTTCAAGTTATTTATCATTATACTCATTCACTTTTAATATTTTCCTAAGTAAAATTCTATTTTACTTAGGAAAATCATGCCATATTTCATAAAATCCCCTCAAAATTACTTACTATTCTAAATCTAAGTGTTGAAGTCAATATAATGAAATTTGCTTCAAAAAATCTTCACTTTCTTTGTTGTGTAAAGTATTTTGAGTTTTCCTTGTCCCTTTGTCATATTAAAATCTGATTTATTTATTAAATCCTTAATAAAATACCTTATCCTATTGTATTTAACTCCCTTTTATGATTATATCCCCAAAACCCTCTTACTATAGATTTTTTAGCCAAAGTATTTAATTCTATACGTTTGAAACAAAAACCCCAATATATATGCCCTTTGGCTAAAAACATATCCTTATAAACTATTCCTGCCCCCTATGTTAATTAAGTTGTTTCAATTTAATTACCATATAATAAAAATAAATGAGAAAAAGGGTTTTAAACATGTAGTTTTATATGTTTTGAACGAAAAAACGAAAAAATTGAATTCTCCGTAACCCGAACCTTCATAAACCATTGAGATTAATTAAATCATTTGGATTAATTAATAATCACATCCCTCCGACAATAAAATCCCTCCCGGAATAGTTAATTAAATGTTGATTATTTTGGAAACCCGTCGGGCCCGCGCATTAACTCCCCCGCCACTTCCCTTTCGAACCACGTTTGATCGCTCCAATGAAGATATATGGCCCACGATGATTCTGCTAGCCATCCTCTGTACGAGAATTAACGTGCGAAATCACGACGGTTTTCAAACAGTGTGATGGCTACGTGGCATTCAACCAGTGGAATCGCTACCTCCCCGCGGAAAACCACCAACTCCCGAAAGCGGTGCGGAATTTACCGCTTACTGCCCGACCCTGGTGACGTGTTCTCCCATACACTGATGATGTCATCTTCAAAAATAATAAAAAATCCATGTTGACTTTGCAAATAAAACAAAATTCTGCATCTTTTTTATCATTCTGTCTGTTGAAAGTGACTGCGCCCTCCACTGAGAAATTTGAAAAATCTGCTGTCAAACTACTGTCAACTAAAATTGTTGAACGCCATTGTTAGACCAGTGCCCAAGCATTCATATGCTGTTAACCAGTGCCTGTTAATTTCGACATTCTTCATAAAACATGTATTTATCCGATTTCTTGCTGAAACTCTATGAAAAATCCTCATTCCAATGATAAATTCACGCCATAGTATGAAAGGAAGTTTAATATCGGTCTGTTTTAGTTCCTACAACTGAAATAATACTTCCAAAACTGCAATTGTGCCCGTTTCCTTGAAAAAACCCCCGAATTTCCGTTTATTTGAATACAAAAGAACAAAAAAATGGAAGTTCCTGTAGCCCTAAATGTAGCCCCATTGAATGCCCCTCATAGAGATTTGTATTACTTATCATTGGTGGACAAAGATTTTCAAATAAAGGACTTGAAATTTACTAAAAATGTCCTTCGAATTTATTGTCGCTGCAGAGACAATTATTTGAATGGCTCAGATATTATTGGGTTATGGGAGTCTGGTTTTCCTAGATACCTTTTCCCCTCGGTCCATATCTTTCCTGAAATTATCCACTATTTCCATGCCAATTATGATCCAAATCAGAGAGCAGTATTGTCCCCAAGCCAGAACATCCTTTTTCCCATTACTGCTCAATCCATCAATAATATGTTACATTTTCAGCCTAGTGAAGCCTTTACTCCTTTTTTAATGGAAGAATTATTGGAGAAATCCACTAAATTGTCCCAAGAGGAGTTAATTCGCATTTTCCAAACTTTCATGTGGCCAGTGCATCAGCCTACAGGCCCTCCCCCTTATGCTAGTGTTTATTTTACTGAAGAAGGGAAAAATATTTTGAGTATGATATCTTTCATAATGGGTTTTAATACTAGTGAGTATGTTGATCATTTAACCCTGGTGTTGTTATCTATGTTCACCCCTGGACAACCTCCTGCTGTCAGGTATGACTTTACATCTTTCATTGCAAATAAAATGCATGACCAATTCATGAGATTGGAGAACGAGAAAGTATTCAAATATTCTACTGTCATTTACCATCTCATGCCTTATTACCAGTCTGAAACTTTCCCTTTCCATATCAGAAAACTTGATGCCCAAGGGAATCCAAGATCGGTTATCTTTTGGTCAGCCATTACTCATTGTTCCATAGACTCTCCCTACTCTTATAATGAGTTCATTAACCTTTTTATACATCCTACAACTACCTTGTTGACAGAAGTTGCCCCTCCAAGACTCAGCAATGAAATCAGGAAAATCCTTCAGCTTTCAAAACATTACAAGATAGGTGATTGGTACTTCTATCAAAATCATACTAAAATTAGAATTTATGGATGTGAATTGAGCCCTTTCAAGTTACCCAGATATGTTCCAATGAGACTTTTTGCACTTGAATACTTCAGACAAATGAACAATTCAGATATAATTCACTTCTGTAATGCCAAGAAAAATGCTCAACTCAGGATAAAGAGACAATTAGGTCCATTCATCTGCAATTCTAGAGATGGAGGGGAAGAAGCTCAAAAGATATTATAGGATCAATACAGATTGCAGAAAATTTTCCATTGGGTACCCTATGACCCATTCAACTTTATTTGTGACAAAAGGATGAAAAATAAATCAGCACCCTACATGCATCGAAGAATCCCTGAAATTGAAAAGTATGCTAATACAGATGAGTGGGTAGAAGGAACTTTGATAGAGCAGGATAGTGAGCAGGTTGATATAAATAATGTTATGAAAGATCTTGCAAAAATGCTTGACTTGGATTCTTTTACATAGGTACAGAGACCAGAGATTGGTACTTCTTGAGTTGGTGTTATTTAGCAGAATTTACAGGAAAACATCCCGTCAATTGCAGTTGAATCCAAAGGCAAAGAGAAAGAACCAGAAGCACAAGTCATTGAGACTTTCATCATGACAGAAAAACCTCAAACATCTAAGGCACCAGGACAAGAACAGGTTCCTCCTCAAAACAATCCAGTTGAAATGCCAAATTTGCAAACTCCACTGAATATTGAAAAGGGCAAGAAAAGGGAGGCTGAAGTTCCAACTCCTCCCAAGGAATCTTCAAACAAAACTCAGGCTAAAAGACAGAAACTCAGCCCACTTCCAGAAGTTGAATCATATGAAGAAATCATTGATACTGAAGAAAGGGAGGATAGTCAGCTTACTGGTTCAATTAGTGAAACATATACATGTCATCAAGGAAAGGAAATACAAAGACAGTTAAGCACTGAAGTGTCTTCATTTAAACAGCCAAAGACAGATGCAGGAGACATAAAAAGGACATTTATCAGTATAAAATCAAAGAATGATCCATTGAGGATGCAGGTGTATAATCAGTATCTTAAAATGGCTCCACAAAATCAAGAGAGATTAATGTCAGCTTTTGACATTCAGCAAGGGAAAATGTTAATGAGCCATTTCAAATCTAAAGTGCCAAAGCCACAGACAGCAGCTAGTTACATCAGGACCAATTTTGAGATCCTAGCAAAATATATTCATCCATTGGACCAGATAGAATTACACAAGAAAACTGGAGAAATGATATATTCTACACTCACTGGCAAAGCTATGGCAGCTCTTGAATTACAGGATTCTTTGAATAATACAAACACCCAGTTGCAGATTGAGAAAGCTTCTTCTCAAGCAAAGGATAGCAGAATAAAATCTTTGGAGGAAATAATCATCAGTTTGGGTCATAATCCCAAAGATATAAAAGGCATTGAAGCACTAATTAAAAAGAAGGATGATGACATTGCTGCATTGAGGAAGAAATTGAAACTACCAGCTTTGAGGCACCCTCAGACTGAAGAAATAATGAAGGAAAATTTGGAAGAAAAGTTGATGGAATTACTTTTAAAAATGAATGAATGACTTGCTGAGACATAGAAAGAACTTGAGCAAGCATTAAAAGATAAACAGTCCATTATTCCAGCAACTACAGCACAGGCAGCCACAGGAACAGGTACATCAATCACAGGTCAACAAGCAGAGCTGACACAGGTGGATACTTCTGATAAGAGTTCTGATGAATTAATCAAAGCAATGAATGAATTAAAACTACAAGTGACAAAACTCCAAAACTTAAGGTTTCAGCTTTCTACTTTGGAAAACAAATATGATCAATCAAAAATAAGTATTGCTGAGAAGACAAGAGAAATAAAAAAACTAGAAAAATCAGTTAGAGCATTGGAAAAGGATCTTGTAATGGAAAGACCTTTAAATGAATTAAAAGAAATTCTTTGGTATAACATTATTCAATCAATAAAGAACGTTTGGCCTTTTATTCAAATAATATATGAACAGCAGGATTTAGTCAGATTGGCTCTGGAAGAAATTGAGAAAGCAAGGGAAGAGTTAGGAAAGATGCCAGAAGAAGCCAATAGGCTTATCAATTATTTGAATACTTAGAATAAGCATCAACTTGTAGAATTTGGAATTCAGGACAGAATAGGGACTATCTTGGAAATCAAAAGAGTTTTTACCAAAAGGACTCTTATGCAAAATCTTGAAAGAAGGTGTTCAGACATGCAACAAGGGATTTTTACCTTCAATGAAAGATTTGATGTTGTGTTAAATAAAGGTTTGCCCAGTCTTGTTAATGCAGAAGGTATATTAATGGATTTGGAAAGTTTTGTAGAAAAATTAAACAAACAGGTTGATGATCAAGCCAGTTCTTCGACCAGTACAGCAGCAGGAACATTACCAACAGGGAAAAGCCTTTATGAAAAATTGGAAGGTTTATTTTACCTTGAACATGAAATAAAACATTTGTTTCTATATCAGCCTAATTTTTTCAAATACAATGAAGCTGATGAAACATTGAGGAAACTACAAAGAACCAAAGTCCCAGAAGTTCAATGGTGGGATGACATGTTGGAGCTTTTGTGAAATTTATCCTTGGGTAAAATCTTTGCATATTTTACTGAGGTATATCTTGATAAAGGATAAATATATGAACCAAGGTTAAAGAGTATCAGTTTAGCAGTTGAAAGTGTATCAGTAAGAATAGAAGAGTATCAGACAAGCAAGGCAGTCAGAAAAGAATTACCAAAGAGGACAGCATCGAGCTAGATTGTAGGACCTGCCTCCAACACATGCATAAAAGGAGGAAACAGCACACTAGCAGTTGCCTTTTATCCTATCTACGAGACCATCTGTCTCCCTTTTTGTTGTAACTTATTCATTAGTCACCCTAGATTATTTCCTAGGTTTTTGTGAGATATTTTAAATCATTTTTTGTATAAATAAACCCTCGAATGGAGTGTTGAGGGTGGATTCTACTACTTTTCTGTAACATTGATATTTTAGAATAAAAGTGCTTTGGAGAAACTTCTTTGGGGCTTGCTGGATGACAATTTGAAGCTTAGGACTTTTTGCAGGATTTATGTGTCAGACTGTAGTTCAATAAGTCTTTCTATCCTATGTCTTAAGTTTTATATCTGTTTATAATATCATTGTGTCCATTTCTGAATAATTGACATAAAAGAATAAATCATAATTTACTTAATTGTACTCTGATTAAAGTTGTGATTATTCTAAATGTTTTCTTCTAAATTGGTTATAAGCAACGAATTCTTAATTGCTCTTGCTTCGCTAATTTAAACATTTTGATTACTATGGTAAATAATTCTTGACTGCTCTTTATTTGTAATCATTCAATTTATTTCTTTTGAACATGTTGAAATATTCTTAACTGCCTTTCATCCCTTCAAAAATCCATTCCATTCACTTTAAATTCTAAAATTGTTCTCTGTTTAGCTATCTTGCCCTGCAAAGCCATCTTGTGTGTAGAATATTAATCTAGTAAAGCCATCCTTCGACTCCATAGCCCAATGGACTAAAAATCTTCAATCTTGCCCTGAGTTGGCGGATTCCACCATTCAAACAAAATCAAAACTCTTGGACTTATAACTAGCCTAAAACTTTCTAAGAACAAAACTAAATTTTAAAGAGAGAGCCCTCTCTGGATACAGATTGGCTAGATTCTGTATCTGAAGGTTGGTTTGTGGTTACCTCGGGTTTACTTTCCTTTTCTACAACTCAAGGAAAACCTGAGTGATAACATAGTGGCAACTCCACTGGGGATCCTGAATCATTTTTATTGTTAATATTGTTCACTTATAAGCTATAGACAGAGTCTGAAAATCAGCCAGGTAGCATTTGAAATGCTTTTGCCCTGCAATTGCATAGTAAACAAATGCTGCTTCAGTATATCTCTGATTTAGCTTATACACTGAACCTTAGTTTCAAATGTTTAATCAGAATCTCTAGTTCAATAAATCTTTGAGAAAATTTTAATCGTAAATCTTAAATTTCTTGAATAATTTGTAGAAGTTGTACTTTCATTTCAATTAAAACCAAAAATCCAAAAAGATAAAGTCTAGGAAAACTGGCTTCAAAAAGGATTCGTCATACCAGGTCAAATCCTGACCCTAATCCACCACCGATATTTGAAAATCTAAATCTGATTCCTAGGATTCTTAGAAGACAAGGAAGTCAAGAAGGTTATGAAAGAGGAAGTCAAGAGAGTTCTGGAAGTTCCAGACCTCTTTCTAGATCACATTCCTGTCCTGTAAAGATTATATATTTTGACGAAATTCCTTTTGATGAGTGATTTGAAACATCTTTGTTTGTGAATTTTTCTGAATCTGAATTGTCTAAGCTCATTCCAGACCCACTATTTCTTGAAGATTTGCAATTGATATTTGTTTCATATCATCTTGACAGACATTTACAAGACTCCATTCAATCTGAACAGACCTTTGAAGAAAGTTCAAACATTTCTGTAATTACTGAAGCTTCCCCAAGTTCAGCTACTTTTCCTCAAGCTTTTCAAACCCCAGTCACTTCTTCTACTCCTCCACCCAGACCATCACCGCCTGTTATTCCATTACACCTTCCAATGGCCAATAGATATGCCCCGTTAAGGTTTCCAGGCAACCCTGCCGCTTTGCCTTAGGATTATCAGAGTAAAATCACCCCTTTTGACGGTTCAGGTACTTATACTGCTCAACAACACACCAAAAAGATGACTGATTACTTTGAATTTTATGAAATTGACGCTGATGATGTCCGAATGAGAATTTTTGTTCAGAGTCTTACTGGGGAAGTCAGGACATGGTTTAGGGCCCTCGCTCCAAACAGTATTGTTGATTTACCAGCTTTGTATAGGGCATTTTTGAATAGATGGGAGAAGAAGAAAGACCCTCTTCAGATCCTATCAGAATTTGAAAAATTGAGAAGAAGACCTAATGAAACCGTGCAAGATTACATCATAAGATTCAACGAAGCCTATAACGATGTTCCTCAAAACCTTAGACCACCTCCAGACTCAGTATTGGTTAAATTCTCGGATGGTTTTGAATCTGACATAGCATATTCACTTAGGGAAAGAGCCCCCTAAACCCTATAAGAGATGCAAAGCATAGTGGTTAGCATGGAAGCAAACCTCATAGAAAAACGAGCTAGAGCTAGGGTCGAAAGAAGAATGCCTATGAATGAAGAACCGTCAGCTTTCGAAAGAAATCTGGATGCAATCATCAAAGGTATGGAAAGACTGGGAGACAGAGTGGAGACAATCGAAAGAAAGTCTTCTGGTGATAGTGAAAATGTTGTGAGAAACCCAAACTTTAAAAGAAATCAGAACCAAAATATTGGGAAAAATGTCCCTGACCAAAACATCAGGCCACCTTTCCAAGAAAATTTTGTTGAAGGTTCAACTTCTGATGAACCTACTGAGGATGTTGAAATAAATAACGTGACTGAGAACAAAAATGAACCAGAATTTTTCCTATCTCAAGATGATCAAGAGAATCACATCCTTGAAACATTTCAAACTCATTCGGGAGAAACTTTTGATTTTAAGGAAGGTTATGACACAACAATTTATGAGGTTCATAAACAGTACAATTTGAGAAGTAGACGAATTGATGTGCCAGAGAATAGCAAATAGAAAGCTGTAAAACAAAATGTTAAAGGTAAAGCGAACATCCCTCCTGTACAAAACATTCCTCCTGTACAAATTCTGTCTAGGACAACTCCTAACCCCTCAAATCCAATAATTGAAGATGTGTCTGACAATCAACCAAATAATAAACAACTATCTAATACTTTTCCTCCTGTAGGAAACGTAGAAGAAACAATAGATGTTAATTCAGAAACACCTTCAACTCATAATCCCATCTATGAAAAAGAGAAAAATGTTGAAGACCCAAAAATTAGAGAAAACCCAACTGTTCAAAACACTAAATATCAAACAGAAAAACCTTTCAATCTAGAGGCTGAAATAGGAAAACTAAAGATAGTTGTTCATTTATCAGAATTGGCTAAACATGATGTCTATAGAAGATTCTGGAGCATCCCACAATTTGATGCCAAAAGCTGTGATGGAAAGATTAAATTTAGACTTTACCAGACCGTATAAAGATGTTTTTTTGTTTGATTTGAGTCAGGTAAAATGTTTAGGTTTGATTAAATATTTGTGTGTTACTTTGGTACAATACCCTGCGAAATCTGTTTTGATGGATATAGTAGTTGCCGATATTCCCCCTAAATATGGTATGTTGTTGTCTAGATCCTGGGGTGCTAAAATTGGAGGGTCTATTCAATTAGATATTTCATATGCCACTATTTCAATATTTGGTCAACCTAAAAGACTTTACAGAGAGACCTTGATGAAATATTTAGTCAGTAGCCATGAGAAGCCTGAAAACTTCCCTGTCTATTCAGTACATTCTGATATGGACTCTTTCATTTTGTATAATGCTGAATTGGACCTTCCTACTGAATTAGAAGCACCAGAAATGGAAACTGCAAATAAAACTGATGTTCAAATCGAAGAAATTTCTGAAAACAAAGAAACACCGGATAGTCAAGAAATACCAGAAAAAGCTAAAAAACTAGCTCCTGTTAAGAAACATGTTAAAACAGTTGATGAAGATTATGAACATGAAATCCTGTGGCATTTAGAATTTGATGGCTCATTAAACAAGTTAGGAGCAGGAGCTGGAATTTGGTTACATAATGTTGAAAATAATCATGCCGAAGGTCATGCTTATATATTGAATTTTAGATGCACTAACAACATGGCAGAGTACGAAGCTCTTTTGCTAGGGCTTAAACATGTCAAAAAGTTAGGAGCAATTAGAGTATCAATCATAGGAGACTTTGAGTTAATTATTCAACAAATTAAAGGTGAATGTTTAACAAAAGACCTCAGATTGAAACAATACAGAGAAACAGTTGTGGAAATTCTCAACACTTTTCTACAAGCTCAACTTGCCAAAATTCCTAGAAAACAAAATTTGCATGCTCACAGTCTTGTAATGTTCGCTAGCACATGTAAATTACCTTTTGACCCTAATCATCAGTTTTCAGCTGATATTAGACATAGACCTGCTATATCGGACAATCTCTTGAATTGGAAAGTATTTGTAAATAATAACCAGTTCAATAGTTTTTTGACACTAGAATATGAGTTTTCTAACAATAGTATAGATGAAGACATAACAATCAATGAATCTGATCAAGTAGAAGAACAAGAAACACAAATTTCAAAAGAGACTGCAATTCACATGCTTCACCCAACTAAATTCACTGAAAAAGATATGCAAGATTTGAAACAAATGGAATTCGATGAGATCATAGAAGATGAAACTGAAATCATTAATCTGAAAGATAATCATTTACCCAAAGGATTAAATCCTTTGGAAGATCTTTTTGACTCAAATGACATTCCCTTAAAACCCAAATTGGAACCTGTTAAAGCTAACATTGAAGAATGCAATTTAGGAACTCTAGAAAATCCCTAAATGGTTAAGTTATCCAAATCTCTGCCAGAAGATCAAAAGGTTAAATATGTTGAACTCTTAAAATAATTCCAGGACGTTTTTTCTTGGAGTTATGAAGATCTTAAATCATATGATACATCAATAATTCACCACACTATACCTTTGAAACCAGATCAGAAACCTTTCAAATAGAAACTTAGAAGGATAAATCCTGTTTTACTACCTTCAATTGAAAAAGAAATTAAAAGAATGTATGAAGCAGGAATTATAGCTCCTATTAGGTTCTTTGAATGGGTTTCTAATTTAGTACCAACATGAAAAAATACTGGAGAGATTAGACTATGTGTCGATTTGAGAAATTTGAACAAAGTTTCTTTAAAAGATAACTATCCTTTGCCTAAAATGGATCATAACTTGCAAAGGGTAGTGGGATCTTCAAGGATATCTCTTCTGGACGGATTTTCAGGGTATAACCAGATTCTGGTTCATCCTGATGATCAAGACAAAATAGCATTTACAACACCATGGGGTACTTTTAAATATGTCAAGATGCCATTTGGACTCAAGAATGCAGGAGCTACATTTAAAAGAGCAATGGACATTACTTTTGATAAAGAAATACATGATTTTCTGGTTATTTGTCTAGATGATTTAACTATTTTTTCCAAAACAGATCAGCAACATTTAGATCATCTAAGGCAAGTGTTTATAAAGTGCAGAAAGTATGGTATTTCCTTAAATCCTAAAAAGTCATTGTTTGGTTTGGAAGAAGGAAAGCTCCTAGGTCACATTATTTCTAAAGATGGCATTAGAATTGATCCTGAAAGAATACAAGAAATTTTGCAGATACCTCATCCCAGAAACATTAAAGAACTTCAAGCTTTCATAGGAAAGATCAATTTCTTGAGAAGATTTATCTCTAGTTTAGCTTAATTACTTAGACTACTTACTAATATGTTAAGGAAAGATTCAAGCATTGAATGGACTGTAGAAGCCAAGAAATCATTTGAAGAAATCAAAATGGCTTTAACAAGAACACCAGTTCTTACCAGTCCAAAATTTGATAGATATTTCATTATTTTTTTATTTACTTCTGAACATACAGTTGCAGTTGTTTTACTACAAAAAGATGATCAGGGATGTGAAAAAACAATAGCATTTTTTAGTAAAGCACTTAGAGATGCATCTTTGAAATACAATATCATGGAGAAATAGGCTTTTGCACTTGTGAAAGAAATTAAAGATTTCAGAGTTTATATATTATATTATCATGTGATAGCTTATGTACCTAATGCTGTCGTTAAAGACGTCTTGACTCAAGATGGTATTGAAGGCAAAAGAGGCAAGTGGATAGCTACCATATTAGAATATGATATTGAGATTAAACCAACAAAACTCATAAAAGGTCAAGGTTTGTCTCAAATCATGACCTAAACTAATTGCCAAGCCTTGGACATCAACGAACTGGATGACGAATAGGAGATGGCGACTCCACAGATCAGTCAAACCTTCTTAGACTCACCCTGGTACACTGATATTGTTTATGTTTTGTTAAACCTGCAAGCTCCTCCAGGGTTGTCCAGAATGAAACAAAGATTTTTTAAAATGACATCTTTAAAATATTGTATTTTAGATAGTGCTCTTTTTTGGAAGAATCATGATGGAATCCTATTAAATTTTCTATTGAAAGATGAAGATGATAAAGTTCTTAATGAATTTCATGCAGGGGATTGTGGGGGACATCTCTACTGGAAGTCAACTGCAGATAAAATCTTAAGGGCTGGTTTTTACTAGCCAACCTTGTTTTTAGATGTTAAGAAATTTGTAACAGCTTGTCATAAGTGTCAGATCTTTTAGGGCAAAAGAAAGTTGTTACCTTTACCATTAAAACCAATTTCCACAGAGAGACCCTTTCAACAATGGGGACTGGATTTTATTGGAGAAATCCATCCCCCTTCTTCTGGGCAACACATATGGATTCTTACTGCCGCAGATTACTTTACTAAATGGATTGAAGCTATCCCATGCAGACAAGCCAATGATTCTGTAATTATAGGGTTTCTAGAAACTAATATACTTTCAAGATTTGGCTGTCTAGAGAAATTTATAACAGATAATGCTGCTGCATTTAAGTCTAAGAAAATGATTAGTTTCTGCAATAAATATCACATTACTTTAGGCCATTCAACAACCTATTACCCTCAGGGTAATGGACTGGCAGAATCTTCCAACAAAAGCCTTATCAATATCATTAAAAAATTATTGGAAGAAAATAAAAAAAATTGATATAAGAAGCTTACCAATGCATTATGGGCAAATAGACTTCCAACTAAGAAATGAATTGGGACCAATCCATATGAATTAGTTTATGGTATTGATGCAAGATTTCCATCATCCTTAGGAATTCCTGTTATGAAGTTACTTCAAGAGGCTCAAGTGGAACCAAATGATATTCAAAGAAGAATTAACCAAACAATTCACTTGTAGCAAACCAGAGAAGAAGTGTATCAACGATCCCAAGTCTTGCAGGAAAAGTTAAAGAAAATATTTGAAAAAAGGACTAAAGAAGAAGACTTTCAATTGGGAGACAAAGTTCTAAGATGGGATTACAAAAGGGAAGATAAAGGGAAACATGGGAAATTTGATTTCTTATTGAAGGGACCTTACATCATTCATGCTTTACAGGGGAACAACACATACTTTTTGAAGAATTTGGAAAATTCAGAAGCTGAGGAAGGACCAGTCAATGGTCGAATGCTAAAGCACTATTTTGATCCTATTTACTAAGATGTTCTGATTTTTTCTAACTTGTACATAATATATCCTTTCTAATGCATCATGTTTTGATTGGATGGTGACTTCTTGGAGTTGAAGCTCGAATTGAAGGCCCTAAGCTTCAAAATTTTCACTATCATATATACAATAAAGCTACCAGAAGAAGGAGATTACATGGTTCAGTTTGAAGACATTTTGAGGCATCTGACCTGCTGTTCTTGACTTTTCACAAGGAAAAGCCATCCCCAAGTGGAGCCAGTGTTAGAATCCTATACCAATAGGTGTCATTTTTCATGATTGTCTTGATTGAACTATGCAATATGTTCAAACCTTTTTTCTTGTGCAAAGGTGTTCCATATTCTTGAAAAACCAAAAAAACAATTTTTTTTTTTTAAATGTAAAGAGGGTATACCCTAAAAGAAAAATCAAACGGTAAGAAAAATAAAATGGTCAAAAAAGTGAAAGAAATGAACCCCCCAAAAAAATAGACCAAGGAAAGTGTGCAAATCCAAATGCCACTACTATTTCATTTTTTGTAAATAAGTAATTGTGTGCAGCTTATTAAATTTTGCCACAATTTATGAATAGTCAAACTATATAAACTTGACTCATTCATTTTTCAATTTCATGTTGTAGAATAGAGAATAAATATCTGACCAAAATTTTTAATCTTGGCAGATAAGTAGATAGGTAGAATTAATAAAAGGTGCTCAACAGTTTAATCTAAGCCCTTGGATGTAATAAGTGTAGAAATAGATAGATTTTCCATGTAAAAGAAAAAAGAAGATTGATAAGGGTTTTCCAGTCTAAGTGCACCCTAATAAAGAAGAGAAAATGGTAGTGTAAAGTAGATAGGGTAGGTAGATGGTGTTGCAAAGTTTCATGTGATGAATGATGGTGTTAAATGTGTTTAATCTTCTACTTTCATCACAAATTGCAAAGGAATGCTACATTGGAAAATTCACAGAAAGCAAAGTCAAAATCATTAACTTCCCACCTCACTTTCTCCCTAAGAGTTTTACTAATTTCCCCAAAGTACAAAGGTATTTGAAGATTAAAGGGGCTCAAGGCATTTCCTTGACTTTTGGAGGGACCGGACCCTCGGCCTAATGATCAAAAAGACCTAAGTACTTGAAGTTATTTATCATTATACTC
Organism: Pinus albicaulis; assembly: GCA_034641835.2. Taxonomy (NCBI): domain Eukaryota; kingdom Viridiplantae; phylum Streptophyta; class Pinopsida; order Pinales; family Pinaceae; genus Pinus; species Pinus albicaulis. The sequence continues at coordinate 1,587,496,130 of CM076578.1, forward strand.
ATTCACTTTTAATCTTTTCCTAAGTAAAATTCCATTTTACTTAGGAAAATCATGCAAAATTCCATAATAATCCCTCAAAATTACTTACTATTCTAAGTTTAAGTGTTGAAGTTGAGATAATACAATTTACTTCAGAAATATTCACTTTCCTAGTTGTGTAAAGTATTTTGAGTTTCCCTTGTTTCCTTTGTCATATTAACATTTAACTTTAAATATTACATCCTTATACAAATTACCTTTCCCTATATGTATAACTCCTCCTATGTAATATCCCCAAAACCCTATTATTATAGATTTTTAGCCAAAGTATTTAATTCCATATATTTAAAACAAAATCCCTCATTACAATTCCCTTTGGTTAAAAATATATCCTTATAAATTATCCCCGCCCCTATGGTTAATAAATTGCATTAATTTATTACCATATAATAAAAATATTGAAAAGGTTTTAAACATCCGTTGTATGTTTTAAACGGAAAAATAAAATAAAACCCGAAGTTTTAATTTAAACCAAAACTTCGAAAAAACCCCGAGTCTCCGTACCCCGACCCTTATTAAACCACCAAAGTTAATTAATCATCTGGGTTAATTAATCATTTAAACCTCTAATGAAAACCCTCTAGGAATGATTAACTTATAATTAATCATGTCGGGCCCGCACGTTAAATCCCATACCATCTCCCCATCCCGTCGTCCGTTGGATCATTCCATCAAAAATCAACGGTGATCGTTCATTCCGCTGACTGTCCCTCGTACGATAATTAACTCGTGAAATCACAGTGGTTTCAAAACAGTGCCATCGCCACGTGTTAAACTCTGAATGGAATCGCTCCCATCTCACCAAATACCGCCAACTCCCAAAAGCGGTGCGGAATTTACCGCTTACCACACGACCCCGGTGACGTGTCCTCCCGTACATTGATAACGTCATTCTCAAAAATAATAAAAAATCCCTGTTGACTTTGCAAATAAAACAAAATTCCGCGCATTTTTTCGTTATTCTGTCTCTTGAAAGTGACTGCGCCCTCCACTGAGAAATTTGAAAAATCCGCTGTCAAACTGCTGTCAACCAAAATTGTTGAACGCCATTCTTAAACCAGTGCATGAGCATTCATCCGCCGTTGACCAGTGCATGTTAATTTCAACATTCTTCATAAAACAGGTATTTATCTGATTTCCTGCTGAAACTCCGTCAAAAATCCTCATTCCGGTGTTAAATTCACGCCATAGTCTGAAAGGAAGTTTAATATCGGTCTGTTTTAGTTCCTCCAACTGAAATAATACTTCCAAAACTGAAATTGTGCCCGTTTCCGTGACAAAACCCCAAATTTACATTTATTTGAATACACAAGAACCAAAAAATGGAAGTTCCTGTAGCCCTGAATGTAGCGCCATTGAATGCCGCTCATAGAGATTTGGATTACTTATCATTGGTGGACAAAGATTTTCAAATAAAGGACTTGAAATTTATTGAAAATTCCCTTCGAATTTATTGTCGCTACAGAGACAATTATTTGAATGGCTCAGATATTATTGGGTTATGGGAGTCTGGTTTTCCTAGATACCTTTTCCCCTCGGTCCATATCTTTCATGAAATTATCCACTATTTCCATGCCAATTATGATCCAAATCAGAGAGCAGTATTGTCCCCGAGCCAGAACATCCTTTTTTCCATTACTGCTCAATCCATCAATAATATGTTACATTTTCAGCCTAGTGAAGCCCTTACTCCTTTGTTAATGGAATAATTATTGGAGAAATCCACTAAATTGTCCCAAGAGGAGTTAATTCGCATTTGCCAAACTTTCATGTGGCCAGAGCATCAGCCAACAGGCCCTCCCCCTTATGCAAGTGTTTATTTTACTGAAGAAGGGCAAAATATTTTGAGTATGATATCTTTTATAATGGGTTTTAATACGAGTGAATATGTTGATCATTTAACCCTGGTGTTATTATCTATGTTCACCCCTGAACAGCCTCGTGCTGTCAGGTATGACTTTGCATCTTTCATTGAAGATAAAATGCATGACCAATTCATGAGATTGGAGAACGAGAAAGTATTCAAATATTCTACTCTCATTTACCATCTCATGCTTTATTACTAGTCTGGAACTTTTCCCTTTCCATATCAGAAAACTTGATGCCCAAGGGAATCCAAGATCGGTTATCTTTTGGTCATCCATTACTGATTGTTCCATAGACTCTCCCTACTCTTATAATGAGTTCTTTGACCTTTTTATACATCCTGCAACTACCTTGTTGACAGGAGTTGCCCCTCCAAGACTCAGCAATAAAATCAGGAAAATCCTTCAGCTTTCAAAACATTACAAGATAGGTGACTGGTACTTCTATCAGAATCATACTGAAATTAGAATTTATGGATGTGAATTGAGCTCTTTCAAGTTACCCAGATATGTACCAATGAGACTTTTTGCACTTGAGTACTTCAGAAAAATGAACAATTCAGATATAATTCACTTCTGTAATGCCAAGAAAAAGGCTCAACTCAGGATAAAGAGCCAACTAGGTCCATTCATTTGCAATTCTAGAGAGGGAGGGGAAGAAGCTCAAAAGATATTACAGGATCATTACAGATTGCAGAAAATTTTCCATTGGGTACCCTATGAGCCATTCAACTTTATTTGTGACAAAAGGATGAAAAATAAATCAGCACCCTACATGCATCGGAGAATCCCTGAAATTGAAAAGTATGCTAATACAGATGAGTGGGTAGAAGGAACTTTGATAGAGCAGGATAGTGAGTAGGTTGATATAAATAATGTTATGAAAGATCTTGCAAAAATGCTTGACTTGGATTCTTTTACACAGGTACAGAGACCGGAGATTGGTACTTCATCAGTTGGTATTATTCAGCAGAATTTATAGGAAAACATTTCATCAATTGCAGTTGAATCCAAATGCAAAGAGAAAGAACTAGAAGTACAATTCATTGAAACATTCACCATGACAGAAAAGCCTCAAACTTCCAAAGCACAAGATCAAGCACAGGTTTCTCCTGTTCAAGTTAATCACCCTGAAGTTTCAAATTTGCAGACTCCATCCAATGTGGAACAAGGCAAGAAAATACAAGTTAAAGATCATACTCCTCCTAAGGAATATTCACAACAACCTCAAGTTAAAAGGCAGAAACTAGATCCACTCCCAGAAGTGGAATCTATTGATGAAATATTTGATGAAGAAAGGGAGGATAGTCAACTTACTGGTTCAGTTAGTGAAGCATATACAGGTCATCAAGGAAAGGAAATACAAATACAGTTAAGTACTGAAGTGTCTTCATTCAAAAAGCCAAAGACAGATGCAGGAGACATAAAAAAGACATTTATCAGTATAAAAGCAAGGAATGATCCATTAAGGGTTCAGGTGTATAATCAGTATCTTAAAATGGCTCCACAAAATCAAGAGAGATTAATGTCAACCTTTGACATTCAGCAAGGGAAAATGATAATGAGCCATTTCAAATCTAAAGTGCCAAAGCCACAGACAGCAGCTGATTACATCAGGACCAATTTTGAGGTCCTAGCAAAAGATATTCATCCATTGGACCAGATAGAATTACACAATAAAACTGGAGAAATGATATATTCTACAGTCACTGGCAAAGCTATGGCAGCTCATGAATTACAGGATTCTTTGAATAATACAAACACCCAGTTGCAGATTGAGAAAGCTTCTTCTGAAGCAAAGGATAACAAAATAAAATCTTTGGAGGAAATAATCATCATTTTGGGTCATAATCCCAAAGATATAAAAGGCATCGAAGCATTGATTAAAAAGAAGGATGATGACATCACTGCATTGAGAAAGTAATTGAAACTACCAGCTTCGAGGCACCCTCAGACTGAATAAATAATGAAGGAAAATTCGGAAGAAGAGGTGATGGGCTTACTTTTAAGAATGAATGAACGACTTGCTGAGACAGAGAAAGAACTTGAGCAAGCGTGAAAAGATAAAGAGTCCATCATTCCAGCAACTACAGCACAGGAAGCCACAGGAACAGGTACATCAATCACAGGTCAACAAGCAGAGCTAACATAGGTAAAAATTTCTGATAAGAGTTCTGATGAATTAATCAAAGCAATGAATGAATTAAAACTGCAAGTGACAGAACTCCAAAACTTAAGGTTTCATCTTTCTACTCTGGAAAACAAATATGATCAATCAAAAATAAGTATTGCTGAGGAGACAAGAGAAATCAAAAAAATAGAAAAATCAGTTAAAGCATTGGAAAAGGATCTTGTAATGGAAAGACCTTTAAGTGAATTAAAATAAATTCTTTGGTATAACATTATTCAATCAATAAAAAACGTTTGGCCTTTTATTCAAATAATATATGAACAACAGGATTTAGTCAGATTGGCTCTGGAAGAAATTGAGAAAGCAAGGGAAGAGTTAGGAAAGATGCCAGAAGAAGCCAATAGGCTTATCAATTATTTGAATACTCAGAATAAGCATCAACTTGTAGAAGTTGGAATTCAGGACAGAACAGGGACTATCTTGGAAATCAAAAGATTTTTTACCAAAAGGACTCTTATGAAAAATCTTGAAAGAAGGTGTTCAGACATGCAACAAGAGATTTTTACCTTCAATGAAAGATTTGATGTTGTGTTAAATAAAGGTTTGCCCAGTCCTGTTAATGCAGAAGGTAGATTAATGGATTTGGAAAGTTTTGTAGCAAAAGTAAACAAACAGGTAGATGATCAAGCTAGTTCCTCAACTAGTACAACAACAGGTACATTACCAACAGGGAAAAGCCTTTATGAAAAATTGGAAGGTTTATTTTACCTTGAACATGAAATAAAACATTTGTTTCCATATCAGCCTATTTTTTTCAAATACACTGAAGCTAATGAAACATTGAGAAAACTACAAAGAACCAAAGTGCCATAAGTTCAATGGTGGGATGACATGTTGGAGCTTTTATGAAATTTATCCTTGGGTAAAATTTATTGCATATTTTACTGAGGTATATCTTGATAAAATATAAATAGGTGAACAAAGGTTAAAGAGTATCATCTTGGCAGTTGAAAGTGTATCAGTAGAAATAAAGAGTATCAGAGAAGTTAGGCAGTCAGAAAAGAATTACCAAAGAGGACAGCATCGAGCTAAATTGTTGGAACTGCCTCCAGCACATGCATAAAAGGAGGAAACAACACACTAGCAGTTTCCTTTTATCCTATCTACGAGACCATCTGTCTCCCTTTTTGTTGTAACTTATTCATTAGTCACCCTAGATCATTTCCTAGGTTTTTGTGAGATATTTTAAATCTTTTTTTGTATAAATAAACCCTCGAATAATGTATTGAGGGTGGATTCTACTACTTGGCTGTGACATTGATGTTTTTGGAATAAAAGTGTTTTGGAGAAATTTATTTGTGGCTTGCTGGATGAAAATTTGAAGCTCAATACTTTTTGTAGGATTCATGTGTCAGACTGCAGTTCAATAAGTCTTTCTATATTATGTCTTAAGTTTTATATCTATTTATATTATCATTGTGTCCATTTCTGAATAATTGACATAAAAGAATAAATCAAAATTTACTTAATTGTACTCTGATTTCAATTGTGATTATTCGAAATGTTTTCCTGTAAATTAGTTATAAGCAACGAATTCTGAATTGCTCTTGCTTCGCTAATTTAAACATATTGATTACTATAGTAAATAATTATTTATTTCTCTTTATTTGTAATCATTCCATTTCTTTCCTTTGAACATGTTGAAAGATTTTTGAGTGCCTTTCATCCCTTCAAAACCCATTCCATCCACTTTAATTCCTAAAAATTGTTCTATGTTTGGCTATCTTGCCCTGCAATGCCATCTTGTGTGTAGAAGATTAATCCAGTAAAGCCATCCTTTGACTCCATAGCCCAATGGCCTGAAAATATTCAGCCTTGCCCTTAGTTGGCGAATTCTACCATTTTCAAACAAACTCTTGGATTTATAACTAGCCTAAAACTTTCTAAGAACAAAGATAAATTATAAAGAGAGAGCCCTCTCTGGATGTAGATTGGCTAGATTCTGCATCTGAAGGTTGGTTTGTGGTTACCTCGGGTATACTTTCCTTTTCCACAACTTCAAGGAAAACCTGAGTGATAACACAACACATGGGTTTTTAATAATGACTTACGAAATCATCATTACGTCGTCATTAAATTATGACGACACCCCCCAAGCCTAAAGTTTTTCATCCACGGGATTAAAGTCTTCACATGGGATATTTAATTAAATCGGTAAAAGTCACATGGAAGCATACCTGGTGGCCTTCCTGGATGAACTAATGGTTGGTAGGATGATGGCACAGTAATGATGCGGGTGGAGTAACAACAATATGAGTAACAGCATCTAGAGCAGCAATAGTGTGAGTAACAACAGTATGAGTAGAAGAATCTAGAGTAACGGCAGCGCGAGTAACATCATCCATTGCAAGAACATCTAGAGTAACAACAGTGTGAGTAGCAACATCTCGAGTAACAACAGTGTGAGTAACAACATCCGGTGTAAGAACATCTGGAGTAACAACAGTGCGAGTAGCAGCATCTCGAGCAACAACAGTCTGAGTAACAACATCGAGAGTAATAACGGTGCAAGTTACAACATCCAGTGTAACAACATCTAGAGTAATAGTAGTGCAAGTAGCAGCATCCAGAGTAACAACAGTGCAAGTAACAACATCCGGTGTAACAACATCTGGAGTAACAGTAGTGTGAGTAGCAGCATACAGAGTAACAATAGTGCGAGAAACAACATCCAGTGTAACAACATCTATCAAGGAGTAACAACATCGAGTAACATCATTATGAGTAGAAGAAACCATGTAACAGCATCATGAGTAGTAGCAATCGAGTAACAACACCATGAGTAGCAACAACCATGTAACAACACCATGAGTAGCAGCAACCAATACTTAGGAAAAATTTTCTTTCATTTTTTCTTTTTCTACTCCTTAGTAGTAACTCCTACAAAAAGACAAGAAGGTAAATAGTAATAATATAATTCTTTATTCTTTTATATTTTTTATTTTATTTTATTTTTATTTTTTATTTTTATAGCAAGGATGCAGAGGGAGAGTTCTCTGCACTGATAACCTTTAAACCATATTTCTCAGAGAGGTATTTGATGAAAGAATCTTTAGAGGTTGGGCGGTGGTATAATCTAAGGCGATGTCCATTGGAATTGAATGAAGCACATGTATCATCAACCGTGACAAGCCTAACTTTTCCATTATCAAATACGTCGTCCACCTTGTAAGGTCCCATCCACCGAGTGCAAATATTTCCCTTAAAATCCTTAAAGCGGGAGTCATAAAGTAGTGCCCAATCTCCCCTCTGAAACACCTTATTCTTACTAAACTTATCATGCCATTTCATTCTCTACTGCTGAATAGCAGTAGTTCTTTGGACAGCTATTGAACAAATTTCATCTAATTCATTGAGCAGGGTCAATCGATGTTTCTGGGCATCTGACAGATACAAACCAACTTCAAGAGTTGTTCTGAGTGTACTGATTTCAAATTCTATTGGAAACAACAAGGATTTCACATAAACCAAATTGAATGGTGAAAACCCAGTTGTATTCTACCATGTTGTTCTATATGCCTCGAGAGCTTCAGGTAGCTTCTAAGCCTAATCTCGGCGATGGTGTTACACCATTTTTTGGTCATCTAACCTATTATCATTAGATGACCCAAGTACACCATGTAAGACCAATTTTACCCTAAGTACAATTCCTTTCACTATGTGAAATAACTTAATAAAACACATTTATTAGGTTAATTATGGTCTAAATGGGAAACCCCAATGGGAAATATTAAAAAAATCTATATTTGTTTGCTTTTCCTCATGGAATAATTAATTAAACAGTAATTTAATTATTATTCCTAGTCATATTTAACCCAAAACAAGGAAATTATTTAGATAAATCTTTATTTATCTTCTTATTTTCTAAGAATAATTATTTAAATCTTATTTAAATAATATTCCTTGTTAAATATGACTAAATAATTTATAAATAATTAAATAAATCATTATTTATTTAATTACCATTCAACCAATTCCTTAAAATAATAAACAAATCATTTATTTATTTATTATTTACAAATAAAGGGATTTGACCCAAGTCAAATTCCTTTTCCCTCCAACAAATATAATAAAATATTCCATAAAAGGTGGATCTAGATTTGGTTAATATTATTTTAATCATGCACCAAGATCTAGAATGACCCAATATTTTTTTTATAAATAGGAGGGTTTTTCCTACCATTATTCACCTTTTGTTGCCTATTAGATCACTCTGGATCTATGCTCTTGGTCTGACTTTGAGCCATTATCATTGTCAAATTTTCCATTATTTCACTTTGTGAGCTCCTTTTGAGTTCTATGTTTGTCTGGGTTTTCTACACCAACAAGAGAAAGAAATTCTAGATCTAAAGTGTTGAGGACTTTCAAGAACCCATCCCATTGAGGAGAATTAGAAACACCTTTCCTGTTTTCTTCCCATGTGCCATAAATATAAAATTCTTTCAAAAATATTTTTCTTGTCTTGTCTATTGGATGTATGGAGAAAAACCTTATTGTTACTGCTTAATGTCTTTTTATGCATAGATTTGGTTTTTTGTAGCATTTTTCTTGATCAACTAACTACAGATCTGAAGATATTGGCATCCATATTTGATGTTAGGGCTATAAGTTATGCGTAGCTAAAGTGATATTTTTTCGTACATTTCGATGAAAGATTCATACTAACAAATGGTATGCCATAATTTTTGTCAAGATATTTTCCAATGTCTTGTTTTCACTTTCAACTTTTCCATTCACCTGGGGGTGGTATGGAGACATCACCCTTTGCTTGACCCCATATTTATACATAAGATTTGCTATCATGTGTGACGTGAACCTTGCTCCTACATCAGAAAAAATCTCTCTTGGAGCACCATAACGAGAAAAAGATTCTTCAAATTGAAAATCTGAGACCACCTGCTCTATTGCTTTCGCAACAACTTTGGCTTCTACCCACTTAGTCACATAATTAGTACAGAAAAAAATGTGGAATTTTTGCTGGGAGGGTGGGTTAAAGGGTCCAACGAAGTCAATAACCCATTTCTCAAAAGGCTCAAGCACTACCTATGCCTGCAAAGGCATTTCATTAGCTCGATCAGGCTGCCCCATATGTTGGCAACTATCACACCTCCTAACATAATTCTGTGTGTATCAAAAGATAGAAGGCCAGTAATATCCCATTTGTAGCACCTTATGGACTATTCTTTTTTCTGAAAAATGCCCTCCACAACGACCATCATGGGCAGCCTTTAATACTTCATAAATATCATCCTCATATACATAGTGCCAAATGTGCTTATCAACTCCTCTATGAAAAAGGTATCATGCCATCCAAGAATATCGGGCACTGTGATGAATAATTTTTTGTTGTTCCCTGTATGAAAAATGTGGAGGCCCTTTCCCTATAGCAAGATAGTTAGCAATATTTGCACACCACAGAGGTTTAGTAGAAATTGCAAAAATATTTTCATTGGGAAAACTATCTTCTATAGGTGTACATTCGTCATTGTTATCCATTCTAGATAGGAAATCAGAAACTATGTTATCTTTTCGGGGTTTATCTACTATTGTGATATCAAATTCTTGAAGCAATAGCAACCATCTTGTAACACATCCAAGAGTAATAGGTTTTGTTCATCAAATAACTGATTTCTGTGTGTTCCGTATGAACAAAAGTAGAATACTCGGTGATGTAGTGCTGTAAATTATTGACAACATAAATGACAACCAAGAATTCTTTTTCTGTTAGCGTGTAATTCATTTTAGTAGGAATTAAATTCATGTTGACATAATAAATTGCGTACGGTGTTTTTTCTACATGTTTTCCTAAAACAGCTCCTACTACTGTCTAAGAAGCATCGACATGTATGTGAAATGGTAATGCCCAATCAAGTCCTCGGAGGATTGGGGCCTTGCAAACCAGCCCTTTAATTTTTCTGAAAGCTTTCTTACAGTCTTCAGTCCACAAGAATTATGCATCTTTTGTTAGCAATTGAAAAATTGGATGTGCTATTTTACAAAATTTTCCATAAATTTTCTATAATAACCAACACAACCCACAAATATACGTACCAGTGTGGGTGTTTTGGGTGCTGGAAAGTGCAATATTACCTCTTCTTTAGCCAAATCAACTCGAATTCTAGCAAGTAAGAGAAAATTTCCCAGTGCTATTCCTTCTTCCCTCATCATATGGCATTTGACTGTACTCAGAGATACATGGGTCTGCTTAGATATTTTGAGTACTTTCTCCAAATTTTCCAATCGTTCCTCAAATAAATTTTGATATGGAGTAAAATCAACCATATATATTTCAATGCTATCATATACCAAATTAGAAAATATTCCCAAAATTGCTCTCTATAAGGTGGCATGAGCATTACATAGGCCAAATGGGAGAACCCTGTATGCAAAGGTTCCCCATGGGAATGTGAATGTTTTTTATCCCGGTCTTTTAGGGCTATCTGGATCTGGTTATATCGACTGAATCCATCCAGAAAGGAAAATAATTTCTTCGCAGCCAAGCTATCCAGGACTTGGTCAATGAATGAAAAAGGAAAACAATCTTTTTGAGTTTCCTTATTTAGCTCCATGTAGTATACATAGATACGCCATTTACCATTCTTTTTGGGAAAAATCACTAGCGGAGATACCCATTAGCTATCTGAGATGGGGTAAATGAATCCTACATCCAATAATTTTTGTAATTCCCATTTAAAAATGTTCTTGAGAGTAGGATTCATCCTACGTTGAAGTTGTCTTACAGGGTGGAAATCTTCCTTAATATAAATATGATGAGTGCATAAGTTAGCATGGATGCCCTTCATGTTGGTATAATCCCAGGAAAAGCTTCCTGATGATCTTTATGGACTTTCAAAAGCTATTTTTTCTGGGATTCAGACAGTTTTGGGTTGATATTCAGTGTTTTCCCTAGTTCAATCTCAATTGGAATACTATCATTGGATGAGGCTATAGGAATGTCTTCAATTTCATCTTCTAGTTCAATATTTTCATGTGTCTCATAGCTCATAATAGATTCTAAAATTTGACGAGTTGAATTAGAAAAAGAATTAGAATTACTAATAAAAGCGTTAATAGCATCGTCCTCGGTTTCTATTTTAAATTGAAGGGCCTACCCAATAGCAAGAATTGGTCTAACTTCTTCATTTTTAGGTTCAGGATCTTCTATTGGTATAGGTTTCTAACTGGTCAATAATTTTTCAAATGGGTTGGGTTCTCCGGGAGGGTAAAGAGTAATATTCTTTGTAAATTTCCCATTCCAGATAATCATATGCCCATATCGTCACCCTATAACACATATTTCATTAAATTTGGAAGTATTCTATTATAAGGCCTTCAACAACATTCATTCTTTTGGAAATCACCATATTAATTTAATTTAAGATAAAAATAATTTTAGGAATATCAAACCAATTAGAGACCATGAATATGTCAAACATGGGGTTGTTAGGTACGATAGCATCAATGCACAATATGAGTGCGAAAGAAAACTCTTAGAAACAATTTATTTAAGGTAGATCATATTAGTATGTCTAGCATCCAAGAAATATGTTATAGTTATGGATAACATACAAGAGTTATTGATGTTTGATTTTTGTGTTAGAAGACTCTAACCCCCTTTCCCACAACCTACAAGAGAGTTTTTGATTGAATAATGGTGATGTGAGGATATTAGTGTAAGTGGAAAGGAGGTGCCTCCCTTGCATTGCTTTGAAACTAGTCTACTATAAACTTAGTAAAAAAAAATTGTGCTAGATTTTCTACCCCTTCATGCCTTTAAGTAACACTAATGAGGAGGTGATAATTCTTCTTACAGCATCCATGCATCCACTATAAAATCTAGGCACTACTGATCTAGGTATTTCAAGAAGGTTGGGTATCATTGATCTATCTCCACTCAAAGCCAAGTACATTGAATGAGAGTTCTTAAATGGGTATTCAAGTCATTCCATTATTTGGACACTGTCACAAATTGAAGTAAAAAAGAATTAGTGGATGTTGAGAATCAATATACATATACAAGTAATTAGTGGAAGCAAGGGTTTTCAAAAAATAGTACACTTGATGGCAGTCCGGATATTTATCTCTCCTTGTCAAAATTGTCAAAAACTAATAATGGTCCTAATGTAATAGTTCCAACCTATTGTATGAAAAACCATGATTGACCATTACTTTCACCAAGAAAAGAAAATGATAAGAATTTTTAATGGGGAATAAATAAATGTGAAACACAACTTATGGATTTTAGTTGAAATTTATATAAGTCCTCATGATCTTTAATTACGTACATAATGTAACTACTAATAAATTATCATTAAAATATTAATTTTGAATATTAAATATGTATTAAAAGTCATTTATCTATTACACATGATTTTCCATGTGGTCTAAATAAACCACTTAAAACCCATTATCAATAAATTATAATTAGTTTTGTAAAAGTTGTATCTTTACTTACATCAAGAAAGTTATTTCAAAAATACATTACATTTATAAACTTGTAGAAATACATAAAACTAAATGGAATACAATAACTATCTTCAGACCTTGTTATCTTCTATAATATTATTTTAATTACAAATAGTTTATTTAATAATTGAATTTTACAAAATGTTAATGTTGATGGGAAAATCATGTCATATAGTGGAAAAAAGTTCAAATATGTTCATTTGTGACTCAACTCTTGAATGAGCCTGAATAGTCTACTTAATGCTCATTATGAATTAATTAATCCATGTTTTAATAGAAAACATTTTTTTACATAGACTTTTCTTTTAGAAATAACAATGTCACATTTATACATTCATATTATACCACATGATAGGTAAATATAAATCAATCAATTGTTTCTCGACTTATTGACTTATATTTCATGATTTTATATATAAGTAATTGATTTAAAAATGCATAGTTAGAAAAAGTTATCGATTGAAAATACAATAAACCACTTAAAACTCATCATCGATTGATTTTAAATTATTATTTTTTCTAAGAATGTATCTTTAATTAGAAGAGATTTATTTCAAAAATATAATACATTTATAACCTTCTATCAATGCATATAACTAAATAGAATTTAATATGTCAAGCTTTATGTCTAGTTGGTTTTTATTATTTCAATTAGAAATTATTTATTTACGAATTGAAATTTACAAAATGTTAATGGGAATGGGAAAATCAAATGGTGTATGTTGTAAAAATTTGAAATACATTTATTTATGACCTATACCTGAAGAGAACTTGAGGAACCTACTCACTATTCATTATCAATTAATTATTTCATGCTTTGTTAGGAAAAATGTTTCATTTTACATGGAGTTTTATTTCAAAAAAACAATGTCACAATTATACACTTGTATTAAACTTCATGATAAACAAATAAAAGTTGATAAATGGCTTTATATTAGGCAACTTATCGCTTATTATCCATTACTTCTATTTTTTTATAAAAAATATATATTTATTTACATTAGAAGCTACGTTTCAAAAATACATCACATTTATAAACTTCCATTAATGCATATAACGAAATATAATACATTAAATAGCTTTGATTCATGGTGGATTCTATGAGATTGTTTAAATTACAAGTAAATTATTTAAGAATCAAAACTGAAAAAGTGTTAAAATGGACGGGAAAATATATGTCTTATGCTGCAAAAAGTTTAAATACAACCATTTATGATCTCTTTCTTTAATTAATCAAGATGTCTCACTTAACACGTTTTTAATTAATTTTTCCATGTTTTATTAAGAAGAACATTTTGTTTTACATAGAGTTTTATTTCAAAAAAATACAATATGAAATTAATGCTCGTATCAAACTACGTGGTAGACAAATAAAGCTCAATAAATGGGTTCATTATTAACTTATATGGTATAAGATGATTACATCCGCAAATAGTTGATTTAAAAAATAAATAAATAAATTATGGATTAAAAATGGAATGCCTTACAATTTAAGGAGCTTGAATTATTCACCTATGACCCATCACCCATTAGCTTAAATAGTCCACTTAATACTTATTATGAGGAAATTATTAGATTTATGTTTGGAAAAAATGTCTTATAGTATACGGATATTATATATCACATTTATACATGCATATTAATGGATATAAATAGGTAAAAAACAATAATACAATTATGGCTCATATGATATGATTTTAGTTTATTTAAAATACAAATTTAATATATATATATATATATATATATATATATATATATATCAAATAAATTTCAAAGACAATTTATCTATGATAGTGTCCAATCAAACCTTGATAGTCCACTTGGCAATCATTATCATTAATTTTATGTTTTCTTTTAGAAATGAAAAATTATTTATAATAGATTTTATCTCAAAAAATAAATATCACATGTATGCACTCATATTAATGCTTTTTGTAGGTAAAAGGTCAATAACTAATTTTGAGTGTTGTTGATTTTCAATATGATATGATTTTAACTACAACCATTAATTGATTGAAGTATATAATTTATGTAAAATATGGATTGAGAAACCACATATCTTATGCTTCAAAAATTTCAAATCATTTACCTATGACACATTTCCCATTAGCCTGAATAGCCAATAGTGCATGTAGCATTTATCAATTAAATTATTATAATTTCTTCAATAATAATTGCACTTTTTTTTGCAATGAGCTATATTTAAAAAATTATATTTCACATTTATATATGAGTATTATGCACATAATTAAATAGAAGTCACTAAAATTACAAGCATGCCTTCATGGTTTGTGTAAGTTTATTTCAATGAAAAATAATTCATTTAATAACACACATACACACACATATTAGTAAAAAAAAATCGATACAACAAATTCATTGCAAAAATAAAAATAATAATAGAAATATATAATAATATATTTGACAATTCCTAATGTAATTTTTTTTATTAATAGAATTTATGATTTTTTTCTCAAAAAAACAAAAAAAAAATTAAAAATTTCCATATAATATTCCAAAAGATATAAAATCATACAAATTGATTCAAAAAAAACTATGTTCAAATTGAATCCAAAAATTGGAATGTACTTGTGAACAAATTTATAAAGAAAATTATCTTCGTCCACTACAATGAAGTACATGCTCTATTGAATATTCGAATGCACCCACATTTCTTTTTCATACGATTAAGTTTCTTAAGGAAGGGGAATAAAACTTGCATAAGCCAACTATCTTGCTCTTTTCCTATATAGGCTTTTATCAAGATGCAGTTTGATCCATATCCGATGAATTGAGAAGTATGCTTTGTTGTATCTATTAGCAATACATTTTATTCTTCATAATTATCTCCATATTGGGACCACACATCAATCAACCTTTTTTCATAAAATTGTATTGTCCACCCCGCTTCTAATTTTGTTTGCAAATGACAATGAGACTTGTTCCATGCGAATTTAAAGCCCCGGATATCAAAAATTGATATTTCAAGTGCTTGTCAGTGACATTTAATGTCCATATTGCAACAACATAATTTTTTAAGCCTTAAAAAATATGACCTATCACCGAACTACCAATCTGGTACTCTTTGAATATAACAATTTTGTTCATCTTTGGTGTACGATCGAAAGAAAAGTCCTTCAATTTAAAATATCAACATCATTTTACTTATAGTGATTCCCACTTGCATCTGCAACTGCACTGCAACCACATGTATGATATTAACATATCTCCAATTCAACACTTCATTGCTTAATGATATAAAAACCTAACATTTCAAAAATGATGTTAGTATTTATTATGAATTAATGGTAATCAAAAACTATAATTACAATGGCCCCAGTAAAATGAAAAAACTGATGATACGTTTATTTTATACATACAACCTAACACCTTTATTTAATTTGTATGGAATAAGCAAGTCTTATAGGATCACATTGACCCACCATTTAAATAATTGATTTTAAGACATAAAATGATTTGTTTAATTTCAATTGAAAGATATAATTACAATGGTTGCAATTAAAAAAACTAATTATATATTAGTTTCCACATAATATAATATAATTTTTAAATTTCAAACCTACTTAATTATGCGCTAATTTATATAGCCTCTACTTTGGTTTCTTTTGGTGCTTCTTTTAATAAAGATTCTATGTCTATTATTGGTGCTACATACATCCTAATATAGTTTTTGAACTTATATGAAATAAAAACGTTTATAAGAATGTAGTGAACCATCATTTGCATTACTAATTTCTAAGAGGTATAATGATAACTTAAGCAACAATTGAAAAAAATAGTTATAATGATCCAATTCAAACAAATAAACCAATTATCTATTAATTTTTACATACAATCTAATCCATTGCAAAAAATTATAGCATGGGAAATTTTGATACGAAAACATTAAACAACCATTCAAATCAATAATTGTTATGAATACAATAATATCTCACAAAAATAAACAACATAAAATTATTTTATTCTATTTATGACAAACCAAATCAACAATTCTTTTATTAGTATTGTGAAATAGAAGTCAACTTAAATTTAAAGGGGCTACAAAATGTAGAAATAATTCATGATGTCATATATATTATGACATGAAATTGACACCAATAGCTTGCAAATCCTTAAAAATAGCTTGAACATCCTTCAAAATATTTTGCACACATTTTTCCTTGTTGCATTTAATCAACATTCTCCATAGCTCATCGATCAACCAATTATCCTCTTAAGTTGTTCCAATTAATTGAGGGGCAAGAATCACATTTTATTTTGGATTTCCTTTCATTCTCTCAAGTGAACAATCCACTATAATAGTATTGGTTACATCATATTGGGTATCCATTTCCCACGCCTTTTTCAATGATTTAGTGAGTATACCTCTTGTTGGATTGTCAATGAACTTATGTCCCTTTTTTAGTTTACACTCTAAAGAAGTCCACATAAACACAAGTTTATCTTGTAATTTTTCTGAAATGAACTTTTTTAGAACCCTTTTTGTGTTTTGTTTCGAAGTTGTCCAAATTGTAATTTCAAAATATTCATTTTTGAAACACATTTCAAAAAATGTTTCTGCATGTGGATGAATCCAAAATAACTTTTTCTCTATTGTGTAATCTGCATCAATTCCTGACACCTTGAGCTCAGATGAGAAGGATATTGATGCAGAATCGAAGCAGGCAAAGTAGACAAGAGACTCAACCCCCATGAATACTTCTCTTCTAGCTTAGATACAGAGACTCCTCCAGTAGTCAACAACAATCTTCAAGTGGTTCTAGCCCATCCGCACCAAGCTAGATGGGTAAAAGTCAACGAAAAGAAAGGGAAAAAATCTTTCACAGAGGTTGATGCCCACTCTGGGTAGCACCTCGTTTATCTCTTCTTTTGTTTCCTAGTCATGCTTCACTGTTTTTTTGTCTGTTTCATGTTCACCCTTTGCGATTGAGGTTGATTATTTATCATTTCCAGATGCCGCTTCTTGCCTGTGATACCTTATTGTACCATATGATCACTTAATATAATTAGTCCTATTTACCAAAAACAATAACTGCATCAGTTCCCATTTTCTCAATATGTCCTTTGTTTGATACTTCATCATTGATTATATGATAAAAAATGTCTTTTAATTCAAGAATAGCTAATCTATTTTTAGTTATTTGGTCTGAAATAAAATAAAAAATAGTCTATTCAAACCATTTGTAATATCCCTTTTTCAGGATTGCTCATAAATCATGCATGAAAAATGCATTTCCAATAAAATATACAATAAAACAGTGAAATAATCACTTGGATCCCATGTATACACCTATGTAGCATGTAAATACAAGAATATATCAAAACGAAATGGAACTAGGTGGGTTAAACAGACCTCGCACACTAGTGTAACTGAAAATGGTGAAAAACCCCAAGACTGCAAAATGCACAGCTTCTCAAGGGACTGCGCAGTCTAAGAGAGGGTTAACAAATAAAATCAGTGGAGAAAAATAGATCTACTCATGTATTAATAAATAATGCTGAGGTACAAAGATCTAATCTCCTATACAAGATACAAGATAACCCGGTAAGGGTTTCTTGTCAAATACTCTGCATACAGATCTGATCTTCAGAAAATAACTGAATAATTACTACAAAAATGAAGCATAAGAGTATAAAAGGCTGAAATATTTCTTATCTGATGTAGATCCCTCAAGGGCTTCCTCCCATGAAAGGTTGAACCTCTCAATCGCAAGGAAACTCAGCAATGGAGCCAACAAACCATGCAATGTGTATTGCCTCTAAAATAATGTACTCCCTAGCAGAAATAGCGCTAAGAGGGTATGAGAAATGTGTGTTCTGATACCAAAGATCTAAAATATGCTCTGGAGCTCTCCAAACAGATTTCTCAAGTGAAGGAAAGCTTCCTCCAATGACAAACTAGCTCAGAAGCCAGGATTCCAATCCCTTCCACTACTACACCTAGCAACACTACAGAATCTCCGGAAAAGTTGTGCTGATGTAGATGGCTGAATCTTGGCCTGAAAACCTGATGTGTAATGATGAATAAAAACTCTCCCAATGATATACTCAGAGGAAAGAGGTGGGATTCCCGCCTGGGAACACCCAGTGCTGAACAACACTGCAACTTTGCTAAGCAGCAAACCAACAACAATTCTTGGCAGCCAAGAATAATAATATGCAACATGCCCAATAATGATACCATCCTCTTACTTATACAAGAAGTGATTTTTCTTGCCCTTGACCCCACTCACTTAGGTTACTTCTAACCCAAGTTACATTTCCCTGCAAAATTGCATTATCCATCTTAGGATTCCTCCTCCACTAAAACTGCGTTGTTGACTTGGTCAAAGTAGCTTCATTTTATGTTTTTTCACAAATGGAGGTGTTTTATTAAGCTATAAAGAGTGTCTCCTTTCACACTTGGATTTTTTTTATCCTCCTTAGGAGACTTATGGGCTTTTCTACCCATTTATTCATCGGCTAAAGCTGCTGCTAACTCTAATGTTCCATTTAGCTTGGAAGCTAAAATTTTGGAACATTACAGTCCTCCCCTAAAAAATATTTACTTGTCCTCAAGAAATTACATAAGGAGAGAAAAATTTCTCCCCTCCTCCTCATGTGGCCTCCCATCAATAGCCTCCATCACTGCATCAAGATAATCTGCAAATTAATTGTCATCCAATGTTTCCTCCCCAATATGCAAAACCAAAATGTATGCATCAGTAAAAGGTGGGAAGTGTGAATGGAAACCTGTTAGCTATCTCATGGCCTCCACAAAGTAGGAGTGATTACCAACATGGTGAATAAGTTCCTACCTCACTCATGCTATCATCCAAATGAAGTGAATCACACTCCAACATGGTAACTCATGAAAAGTCTCCTCCACCTTGTGCTCCTGAAAATGAAGGCGGGCTGAAGGAATTTACATGATAAGAAAGAAGGCCTATCCCATTCTATCCTCCTCTCCAATCATGATAAGTGTAGAGGGCATGCTGATCTTGGGCTGAAACATGATTGCCCTCTAATGGAAAGAAGAAGATTGGGCCCCCAATGACTCTACCTCCAAAATCATGAGTCATGCCAACCCAAACCTTTCCATTTAAGATGAATGGCACATAATCACCGCATGGAATCCAAATCAGGTAATGGATGAAGTTTATGTGAAATCTTGGATGATACATATGGTCTCTCTAGTGGATACAGCGCAATTCTCCCAACTGTTGCTTGAGAATGTCATATGGCAAGTGGTCCTGCAACAAATTACAAGCTGTATATGTTTGTTATCCCAAAATGTGGAAGTAAAAATTAATGTATATCAACTGTACATATATAAAATAATAGTACAATTGTGCAAATTCATGTATGGATGGGCTACTATCATCATAAACATTGGCCATAAAGTGACCATGAAACCCAAAAATACTCTTTCTCCCTTGAGGAGCAATGCACTGTGCAAACATGGTGAGAAAGTACAAATACTCAATAGAGTAATCAACAAGTGCAAAAATGATTTTTCTACCATACATAGTGAGTTGGATAAAAATTCGATCCTCCAATAAGTCCTCCCATGAGAATCTACTCATAAAAATCTGAAAGAAGAAGGGATACCTCCTCCCTTTGAAATATCTCATCCATAAGAACTTGCTCCTATGTGACAGTGCTGTAGGCCTTCGTAATAAGGCTCCATGACACCTCTATTTAACATTCCATATGAAAAATTCATCCACCATCATGCTGCTAAGTGAGAAGATGTTCTCCATATAGGGAAGCCTCTCATGATCCTCCAAAATTGAAGGGTAGCCTCCTTGCACCATGAATGTGCCTTCCTTCTCTTCAGAAAAATCATGAAAAGTATGGGAAGAATTTTTCCCATGCTCTCCCAAGTGCAACCATAGCAACAACAACTTTTTTTGTTGTCACATCTCTCCCTCATACAAGCTTCCTTTGAACAAAAACACAATAGCAATACATGGAAGCAAGATACAATAAAAAAATGTTTCCAATTGAGAACCGCAGAGTGAATCATGGTCCCTCTCATGGAACCAGCACAGTGCATCCCTTGCCTACATCAAAATAAGAAATAACAAGTTCTATTCCAACCACTTGTTTTCTGCCATAGTCATCTCATAAGATGAAAACATGAAGTTACAATACGATGTCATTGGTGCACACCAATAGACATATGGCTTCCTCCACATCTTATAAAAAATATAGCCAAGATCAATGCTACAAGTAGCTACAAGTACATCATCATATAATATACAAGAATAAATATTTCTTCTTATTACATCATGCTACTCAAATAAAGGATAGAAGTAAAATACAAAACATGAAACGATACCTCCTCCATTATGTACTTGAGGTCTCAAGCTGAAATGGCTCAACTGGAAATTCTCCCTCACTTCGAATGAGTAGGAAGGTAGCTGTGACATCATCCTCTATATCACCATTCAGGCTATTCATATCTCCATATGCTAATATATTCATGCTGGATGCCATCCCAAGTGAACTCGTCCATCAACTAGAAATATGCATCAAAGTGCATAGAAGAGAAGTCCTCATGTGCTGCATGTAGTAGCTTCTCCTTGAAAATAGAAGATCTAGTCAAGAATATCCTGCCATAGGAATATATGACCACATATATTACCATGTATCTATCATCTCCATCTGGGTCATCAAGAATCATGCATGCACCAAGATCCTTGGAGTACTCTACCAAAAGCTGAGATCTCCAATAAGGATCAATCCTCCTTAATGACAGCACTGGTGATTTGGCATGTGAAGTTCCACTCATGGTGATGCCTGCTAATTTGACATTCCCCATGCCAAATTTCTCCTCAAAACTCTTCACCTCTCCAAAATCCAAGAGTGGTGAACCCAAAGACAAGACATCTCTCATCAACTGAAGATCAGGTGGCCTCCCAGGTGGAATGCCTCCATGAAGTGAGACATCAATGTCAAGAGTAGACTACATAGGTGATTGGGAAATATTTCCCCTACTTCTATAGCACAAATCAGTCTACCTCTTCCTTGCATTGGCTCTCTGAAATAGAGAAGGGTGTATTCCTCTCATCAACTGATGCTGCTCTTCCACCTTTCCTCCTCCTTCCAACTGAAATGATGCACAATCATGCTGCTCACTGGTTGTGCTTGGACCTCTATGTATGAGATCCTGGGGAACTTCTTGCAAAGATACAAGAATCCCTCCTATGGGAGCATGTGCTCCTTCCTCTCCATGAGGCACTGGATGTGCTCTAGATGTGACAGCGTTACTACCCTCTTCTCCATCAATGTGTGTAGGCAACATCTCAATAATTGGATCGCTTTGTGAAGAAGTGATCCCCATGCCCTCTGGTTCAAGAATATGAACAAGAGGTTTTTCTTCTGGCAATGTGTAATGAAATGCATTAGCTCTTCTCATGGTTTTCTTAAATGGAGTTTCCTCCATCACATGCAAGGGTTTTTTTTCTCTAGTTTTCCTTGCTCATGTGTCTTAGGAAGTTTTTCACCAAACCTCTCCATCAATGTTTTTATGAATATTTCATATGAGAAAGTATTGGAATTCTATAAGGAATAATATTAAAAAATCCACCATACATAAGCCTTACCTCTGAAATGTAGTGTTGCAACTCTAATCACTTCATCTCTGGAAATAGGGTGTAGCTGCAAATAGGAGTTTAGCTCCTTCACCCAAGCTCCAACTGAACATGTAGGTGATCTAGAAAAAATACATAGAAGAAATCTATCTACATCCTACTGCTAGCTCTTCTCCATCTGGATCTTGCAAAACTCTTGGAAATCAGTATGATATCTAAACTTCTCAGTTTGAGATTCATACTCCCGCAACAAATCACTAAGAGTCATTCTATTATGCATTCTTCCTCCTCCCATCCATCTCAGGATAGATCTGGGAATTTGACTGCACTGTGCATCATCGAGTGCAGCTGCATGCTCACACTAACAATGAAAAAATCTATATTAAGCTCTAGAATCAACCTCCTTTGGAGATTTCATCTCCAATATTATTTTCTTCAGCTCTCCTTGAAAGCTCTTCATAGATTTTGGAAGAAGCTTTGTAATCTTGTCTTCCTTTCTTCCTGCACAAACTATAGCTTTCTGGATTCTATCCATCTCTCCTTCTTCTGATAGCTAGATCTCACAGGCTAAGCCAAGAGATCATGTTTTGATACCACTGTAATATCCCCTTTTTAGGATTTCTCTTAAATCATGCATGAAAAACGCATTTCCAGCAACATATACAATAAAATAGTGAAATCATCACTTGGATCCCATGGATACATATATGTAGCATATAAATACATTAATATATAAAAAATAAATGGAAATAGGTGGGTTAAACAGACCTCCCACACTAGTGTAGCCGAAAATGGTGAAAAACCGCAAGACTGGAAAATGCCGGAGCAACTGCTTAAGGGACTGCACAGTCTAAGAGAGGTTTTACACACAAAATAATAGGATAACAATATATATAGTAATTTATTGATAAATAATTCCGAGGTACAAAAGTATAATCTCATATACAAGATCCAAGATAACCCGGCAAGGGTTTCTCATCAAATACTCTGCATACAAATGTGATCTTCAGAAAATAATTGAATAATCATTACAACACTAAAGTATAAGAGTATACAAGGCTAAAATATTTCTGATCTGATGTATTCCCCTGAAGGGCTTCCACCCATGAAAGGTTTAACCTCTCAATCCCTGGGAAACTCAGCAATGGAGCCAGCAAACCATGCAATGTGTACTGCCTCTAAAATAACGCACTCCCTAGCAGAAACAACGATGGGAGGGTATGATAAATGTGTGGTTTGATACCACAGATCTTAAATATGCTCTGGATATCTCCAAAAATATTTCTCAAGTGAAGGAAAGCTTCCTCCAATGAGAAACTATCTTAGAAGTCGGGATTCCAATCCCTTCCACTGCTGCACCCAGCAACACTGCACAATCTCTGAAAAATTTGTACGGATGTAGATGGCTGAAGCTTGGCCTAAAAACCTGATATGGAATGATGAAAAAAAACTCTCCCAATGAGCTACTCAAAGGAAAGAGGTGGGATTCCTGCCCAGAAGACCCAGTGCGAAACAACACAACAACTTTGCTAAGCAGCAAAGCAACAACAATTCTTGGAAACCAAGAATAATAATATAAAACATGCCCAATAATGCTGCCATCCTCTTCCTTATATAATATGTGACTTTTCTTGCCCTTGGCCCTACTCACTTAGGTTACTTCTAACCCAAGTTACATTTCCCTCCGAAATTGCATTATCCATCCTAGGATTCCTCCTCCACTAAAACTACGTTGTTGACTTGGTCAAAAAAGCTTCATTTTATCTTTGTTCACACATGGAGGTGTTTTATTAAGCTATAAAGAGTGTCTCCTTTCACACTTGGAGTGTTTTTATCCTCCTTAGGGGACTTAAGGGCTTTTCTAACCATTTATTCACCGATTAAAGTTGCTGCTAACTCTAATGTTCCATTTAGCTTGGAAGCTGAAATTTTGGAACATTACACCATTTTATTCATGTTACAAAAATTACTAAAAATATATCAAAACGATACACTTACCATGATTGTTTTTTCGACTATTTATAGATGAAACAATCTTCTCTTTTATCATATTCCCGGAACCTAGAGGTAAAAATATTAAACTTTTAATTAAATATGATCAAATTATGTAATATAATATACATTCAATAAAAAATTCACAATTAAAGAAAAGAATTAGCAATGTAACCTACGAAATACACACACACACACACTTATAACATTATTTTGATTATTAGTTTTTTTATTTTTATTTGTTCCTATAATAAACATATACAGTGTTATGGTATTAGAAGCATTAAAATTTGAAGAATAATAAGAAAAACAAAAGGACAAGTAATAAGTACCTGATATTATATTTTGTTCTTGATTATAACTTTATTATCAATCTTCAGATTATTGTATTTGTTCTCATTATTTGTCTCTATAATGTAAAATGAATATGTTATAAACTATGACAATGATTAATTGAATTAAAAAACAAACAAAAGAATAAACAACAAAGTTCATGTTAACTACCTAATACGATATCTATCTTTCAAGGAATTGGAAACTCTCTGGGTCGCTTTCTAGAAATAGATCCTTCGAGGGGGGAGACGGGCATTTACACCTATGGTAGAGTATCTACTAAAATTGACATAAGTAAAGGTCTACCTAATCAAATTAAACTCAAAGTTTGTGATTTCCTTTGGACACAGATCCTGGACTATGAGAATATTTCTTTTCGATGTCATCACTGCCATCAAACAGGGCATCTTCAAAACTCTTGTACTATATTCCTCGCCCAAAAGAAGAGAAGTAATCGCAAATCAAACTCTAAAATCTGGAAACCCTGTGATCTACCTCCCATGGATGACATGAGTCCTTAAGTTCGGATGAGGATGAGATTGAAGTAGATGTGATGTAGCAAAGTAGGAGAATAATATGCCCTCGGCAGATCCTGGGAGACGCAATGTTTCTTCGAGTGCTTAGAAGTGAACACGAGTCCTCCTCTTCCAATTCAAATAAGGAGACTCTACCTTTAGTCAAAAACAATATTCAAGTTGTTTTAACCCACCCGCTCCATGAAAATTGGGTTAAAGTTACAAAAAAAGAAAGAAAAGAAATGTTGTATTGAGGATTCATCCAATTCTGGGTAGATTCGTGTGTCTCTCTCTTATGGTTCCCATGTTTCTCTTCATTGTCCTCTATGTTTCTCTCTTGTATGCTTTATGGGACCGAGGTTGAATAGTTTTGAATATTTTCTACCTAATATGATATCATTTTCTTGATTATAGCTTTGTTTCACATGCATTTGATCAATGTCTTAGTTCTCTCTGCTTGTCACTATAATAAACATAAAAAAATGTTATAAATTGTGACAATGAATAAAAGCATTAAACAACTATATAAACAATGAATCATCTTGATTCATCCATATAATATTTTGTTCTTGGTTGTAGTATCGTATTTGGTGAATTGTTATTTGAAGCTTCAATCAAATCTGATCTAAATTGTGTATACTCCACTTGAAAAGAAATTAATTTTACTTCATTTTCATTAATCACTCCACTTGAAATTCAATGTCACTTTCATTGTAAGCATAGAAATTAATAATTATTCCAAATATCTCAGGTTCTTTTCCATCTATGGATATAAATAGGTACATATGAGGATACATATTCATAGGAGTTTCTATCTGGACATACCAAACATGCACAAACTCATATTTATTAGATGTGCTATATTTTTTAATCGTTTCAAAGGTAGAAGTTGAAGGTGTTATTTATACAGTAATTTGAGTTTATTTTTTCTTTTTCTTAAATGATGACTGTAACATTTCACTTGCTTTGGTTCCAACCAATTCTGCATACAAAAATAAAAAATTATTTGCATAAATCAAAATGACATTAAAATTTCAAATATTGTCATGTAATGTTATTTTAAAATTTACATGGCCACCTAATCTGACCATTTATAAGAGAGTATACATAAAATATAAAACAACCATACCAATTGAAGGAGACATTATTTGTATATCACTTGTTTTTTGTTTTCTCTTCACTCCTTTACTCGGAATGTCAGGGACATGAGATTCCACAACTTATGAAAAAAATAAAGAAATAAATAAATTATGGAAGGCATGAAATAACAAATATTATTAAACCTTATAATACACTATTTTCATTTACATACACAATAAGAAAGGAGTACATGTTTTATGCAAGTTTACTATATGACACCAAAAGTAATCACCTAGCGAAAATTGTTAGGAAAAGCAAAATTATAAGAGAGTATACATAAAATATAAAACAACCATACCAATTGAAGGAGACATTTTTTGTGTATCACTTTTTTTTTGTTTTCTCTTCACTCCTTTACTTGGAATTTCAGGGACACGAGATTCCACAACTTATGAAAAAAAATAAAAAAATTATGGAAGGCATGAAATAAAAAATATTTTTAAACAACCTTATAATACACTATTTTCATTTACATACACAATAATAAAGGAGCACATGTGTAATTCAAGTTTACTATATGACACCAACAATAATCACCTAGCTAAAATTGTTAGGAAAAGAAAAATACCCATGTTAGTATGGGGTTTTCACATTAAAAACCCACTCCTAGTGCTATTTGCATATGTTTTTTTGTATAAGTGGATCTTTAATGTGGAAAATCCAACTAACATGGTGTATTTCAATTTTCATAGCAATATTAGGTAGGATATTATTCATAACAAATCAAAATTCTTAAAGTTGTAAATTGCATACTGGGATTTTGTCAAATTATTTGAAAATGAATATAAAATAGATTTTTAGAATCTCACAGTTTGTACCATAGTTCTTACCATCTGCAAACATTTGAAAGAATCTATAATGGAAAAATTTTAAATAAATTAAAAAACAATATGAATTGATCTTCTATAACATTTCATTTCATACATATGCAAAAAGGAAAGAAGCTCAAAGAGTATGAAAGTTTTCTTAAAAAATAATTATAACATGAACTTCATTAATCAACAATCATTTATTAGTAAACATAGTAAAAAAGTACAAACTAATTTTAAAATCATCATAACATTTAAAGATTTTGGTGTTGTATTTGGTGAACTTACTTTTTCCATGGATGATTCCTTTGAATTCCCACTAGCTTTAGGGTCCATGGTTTCTGAAAATAAAGTAAGAAACTATTATCATAGTTTCAAATTATCGAATAAAATATGAATTTGTAAATACTACCACTACTTGCATCATTGTATGCGTAACAAAATGAACAAGAACAATAAAAAGTGTAGAACTCACAATTATAGTTAAGCATGATGTTGATTAGAAAAAGGGCTCCACCCCTAAATAATTTAATATGTTCTTTTAATTGTATCTATAAGAGAAATAGCACCTGCTAGCTTTCCTTCTAGCACAAGCATAAGCATCTTACCAAAAGAAAAGAATACATTGTGAATAGATAACAACAATAGTAGATACTAAAACAACATCATGTATACACAAAATCTATCTTTTATAGTCATGTATATTCTTAGTTTTCTATAGAGACCATAAAAAGAAAAACACATTGAAGAATTTTTTCTATCACATATAAGATATTTCCAACAACATTGCATTGTAAAGTAAATCTAGTGCATGATGAAATTCCTTCTATCGCAAACACAAACACATTGTCAAAAAAAGCATTGCAACAATAATCTTTCCTAAGACATCTCCATTCTTGCAAAATTTGTCCTTACTTTTTGAAGACAATGAGTTTTTAGTCGATGCCTACGTAGATCATTGTTACAATATAAGAAATTTTAAAACCTCAAATGATTAGAAGGCCCTTTGTATGGAATATGTGGTCTAAGAATGAAATATGGGACAAATAGAAGCATGTTTCCAATAACAACATTGTACTGTGAAAAAAATCATTCTATATTACCCTCTATCACAAACACAAGCACATTGTCAATAAAAATGTTGCAAGGTGAAAGAGATCTAACACATGTTAATTTCATTTTAGCATAAAAACAAACACATAACGTAATTGTATGGTAAAATAAATCTAGCATGTGGTAGAATTACTTCTGGAAAAAACACAAGCACATTGCCAACAACAATATTGCAAACAAAATTAAATGAAGCACATGGTAGATTTTTTTGTAATAAAGACATGAGCACATTGCCAATAACAACATTGGAAGGTGAAGAAATTTAAGGATGCAACATTTCCTTATAGAAGAAATAAAACCTCATATCAACATCGCAAGGTAAAAGAAAATCTAGCACATGCAACATATTCTTACAGCACAAACATAAGAAAATAACAACATTGTACAGTTAAAGAAACCTAATACATGTTGGATTTACTTCTAGCATAAACACAGGGATATTACCAATAACCTCATTGTAAGGAAAAAGAAATCTAGCACCCACAAGATTTTCTTCTAGCACAAACAAATCACATTGTCAATAATAACATTGTAAGGTGAAATAAATCTAAGACACGCCATATTTCATTCTATCGTAAAAAAGCACATAACAACATTGCAAGGTGAAAGAAATGTAGCATATGTTAGATTTACGTATATCACAAACATAAGCATATTTTCAACAATGCAAGAACAAAGAAATCTAGTGTGTGCTAAATTTCCTTCTAGCATATACATAAACACATTTCCAAATAAAAAAAAATGCAAAGTGTTAGATTTCCTTCTAGCATAAATAACTAGATTGTCAAAAATAAGATGGCATTGTGAAGAAAATATAACATGTACTAGAGTTCCTTCTAGTACAAATTCACAAACATATTGCCAACAACAACATTGTTAGGAAAAAAAAATCTAACACAGGTTAGATTTCTTCGTATCAGAAACATAAGCACATTGCAAGGTGAAAGAAATCTAATACATACTATATTTCCTTCTAATGGAAACATTATCACATAATAACATTGTAGGGTGAGAAAATTTTAGCTTGTGTTATATTTACTTCTAACACAAACATATAAATGTTTCTAACAACAACAATGCAAAACAAAAAAAATCTAGCAAATGTCAAATTTCCTTTTAGCCTAAACACAAAGATGTTACTAATAACAACATTGAAAGGTAAAAGAAATCTAACATGTTCTAGATTTTCTTTTAGCACAAACACAAGAACATAGCAACATTGTAGAGTGAAAGAAATTTAGCAAGTGCTAGATTTATGTCTACCACAAATACAAGCATGTTTCCAACAACAACATTGTAGAGTATAAGAAATCTAGCATGTGATCAATTTTCTTCCAACACAAACACGTTTCCAATTGAAATAGATATAACACGTGCTATATTTCCTTATAGCACATAACAACATTGTAGGACTGAAGAAATCTAGTGCATGCTATAGATTTATTTCTATCACAAACATAAGCACATTCCAAGGTGATGGAAACATAACGTGTGCTAGATTTCCTTCTAGCCCAAACATAAGCGCATTGCCAATAACAAAATTATAAGGTGAAAGAAATCTAATGTGTGTAAGATTTCCTTCTAGCATAAACACAAGCAGACAAGCACATTATAAGGTGAAAGAATTCTAGTGCATGCTATATTTACTTCTAGCACAAAAACTAGCATGTTGATAACAACAACATTATAGGGCAAAGGAAATCTAACATGTGCTAGATTTCCTTACAACACAACACAAGCACATTATTGGATTAAACAAATCTAGCACGTTCTATATTTCCTTCTAACACACGCATAAGAACATAACAACATTTTAGTGTTAAATAAATCTAACACATGCTAAATTTACTTCTAGCACAAGGTAAAGCATATTTCCAATAACAACATTGTAAGAAAATAAATCTAACATCTGCTAAATTTCCTTCTAACATTCTCACATGCATATTTCCAATAACAACATTGCAAGGTCAAGGAATATAGCATATTTCTTTCTAGCACAAACAACCAGATTTCCAACCACAACATGGCATTGTGAAACAAATATAGCGCATGCTAAATTTCCTTCTAGCTCAAACACAAACACATTTTCAATAAAAATGTTGCAAGTTGAATTCTGACGCATGCTAAATTTCCTTCTAGCACAAACACAAGCACATAACAAACATGGTAAGGCAAAAAAAATCTAGAATGTGCTATATTTACTTTTAGCAAAAACTCAAGCCTATTTCCAACAACAACATTATCAAGCAAAAGAAATCTAACATGTGCTAGATTTCATTCTAGCATAAATGAAAGTGCATTTTTAATAACAACATTGTAAGATGAAAAAAACATAATCAGTGATTTATTTCCTTCTAGCATAAATAAGCACACATTGTCAATAACACCATTTTAAGGTGAAGGAAATCTAACCCATGCTAAATTTTCCTATAGCAAAAACATAAGCACATAACAACATGGTAGGGTTAAAGAAATCTAGCTCGTACTAGATTTACTTTTAGCAAAAACACAAGTATATTTCCAAAAGCAATATTGCAGGGAAAAAATAATCATATTTTGTGCTAGATTTTATTCTATCATAGATACAAGGAAATATCAATAGCAACATTGAAATCTGAAAGAAATATAACATGTGCTAGATTTACTTTTAGTAGAAATACAAGCATATTGCCAACAATAAAGGTGCACGGCAAAGAAAACTACGACCTGTTAAATTTTCTTCTAGGAAAAACAAAAACACAATGGCAATAATAACATTATAAGGCGAATGAAATCTAACATGTGCTACATTTCATTTGAGCACAAACAACAAGATTGTCAATGACAATCTGAAATTAGAAAACTTTCTAGGATTTGTGGGTTTTTCTCCATGAAGCCGCATAGAAAATGCAGTAACAAATGTTTTGACTAGGAAACCAACCATGCCAATTTACTCGTATCTAACTCGGGGTTGGGTTCTAGTGGGTTGGTGAAGCACTAACTCATTAAACACAAGGGTCTGGACAGATAATGTTCAACCGCTTTCATGGATCTCTAAATGTGATCTTGAGAGGACACTGTAAATATTCTACATTAGTAAATATTTTTAACCAACATAATATAAAGTTGGAGTAGAAGCTTATATATTTAACACTGGTTTTGTTGGGTAGCAGTGTGGTGCAGAAAATCCGTTGTTAATATGGCTTGTTTGAGTATGTATAGTTATTGGTTCTCCATTTTGGCTCGGCGCATCTCAAATTCCAGAGAGGTGAATATGTCTCAGCTATGGGAAGTGGTGGATGTAGAGGAAGAATGGTAAACATGTCGGTATATTTCTATTACATTATTGTTGCATACAATGGTACTTTTATACCTATAATACTAATGGCTCAAATAATATTTCAGCTACTTCAAATAATTAGTAAATATTAGGTGGCATGGCCAACCCCTACAAAAGAAAATGAGAGTTCCCCTTTTAGAAACTCTATTCTCATTATCATTTATGTTGCTTTCAAATTAAGAAGATCTTTGTGTGTTCTTGTGAGATTTATGCTTCTTTCATTGGTTGGACTTAAAACTAGCAATTTCTCAAGCCAGTGTTGAGTGATTGGGTTTGGTGAACCTGTGACTAAATGGATAAAGGGATGTGTAGTATCACTTTCTTATCCCCAACTTGGGAAATTATACAAGAGGCTTTGATGTCAGCCTACCTCTTCACCATCATGGCTGAGGGGATTGAAAGTTTTGTAAATGCGATGATGGATAAAGGGAAATTAAAGGACTGAAACTTCAACCATACGATGAACCTCCCACCGGAAATCTATTGATAGTAACCTAGTTGCAGTAAAGGAAAACATCAAAGGAGAAAAGGAATTCAATAGAATCATGACTCTATTTCTAGAGGCTTATTAGGAACATATCAATGTTGGACCTTCAAACTCCTACCTTTAGCCCACTACTACAAAAAATACTTTTATGGGGGTGTCATTATCTGCCTCCAAAAGTGGAATTGGGGGATGGGGGGTTAGCATTAGGGGTGGTTTTTAAACATCCCCCACAAAAAAAAAAAACAAAAACAAAAAAATTATCACCTCAAAAGGTCAAGCCTTTTAGCAGTAGTTTTCTAAGAGATACGAACCACCCCCAAAATTGGTTTTCTGGGGATGGCTTGGAACCCCCCTTAAAAAGTGACTTTTTTGGGCACGTTTTTAAACTTCCCTCCCCTCCGAAGGAAAAAATTAAATTAGATAGCAAAAAAAAGAAAAAGAAAAGAAAAGAAAAACATTGTCTATAAAATTCTAACCTTTTAGGAGCAGTGAGGAGCCCCCTTATAGCAACTTACAAGCTCACTACTTCCTAATGCACTAAAATTCAATGCTTGTCCTTCATTTTTTCAATGAAATTAAGTAGGTACACCCACAAGGCATGGCTCCCAGTTTCATTGATGTAATTTTGTTGAGTAATCCAATGAAGACATTGTCATCGGATATTTGATACCCCTTCATTGGATACCATGTAATATCCCCAAATTGGGATTAATAGTAAATAAAGTGCAAATAGACAACAACTACAACAAAATTTAAAGAACCGTTAGAAATACATGAACTAATGCCAAAATCGAGCACTAAGCCATTTTATTAAAATGCTTGGAAAGAGTACAATATGGTGCTTAGAAGGATAACACCTGGGCCTACTCAAGGCAGGCTGAAGAATAACTCTAATCCTAGAAAATCATCTCCTGAAGTATGCTCTGCATGTCTCTTTGACTGCATTGCCCAGTCTTGGAATTTGTTGTTGCTGCTTGGTTTCAGACTATTGGTTGGCCTAGCTCCCGTGTTCAAAAAAATTTGGGAATTGGTCAACGTAATCATCTCAATAAACCCACAAAAACCCGCAAAGGAATATGCCAAATGATTACCCCATAATTTCGACCCAATTTCCCCTAGCTCCTCTAGTTGTTGGCTCAGTTCGGATCTGTTTGGAACCTCAAATATACCCAAAAAATTCTTCCAATTTAATCTTGTCTTCTCCTCAAATAAACCAAAAAAACCCAGAAAGAGTTCTCCCAAAGCATAACCTCGGAAATTGGCCCTCTTGGGCTTGGATCAATTAATTGTTGGGGAATCGAACAACTAGAAGGGACTGCTGGAAAATTCCTCTAGAATGTTGCAATAATCCCTAGTATATGGTGGCTAGCCTCCCCTCAAAATATCCTAGTGTCAATTCCCTTATTTTCAATCTCCCCACACAAAATCAACACAACACTGCGTCCTCCACTACTCAGTTTTCTCCTCCTCTGTGCAGGCCAGAAATGGATATGCTTCCTCCTGATGTTCCTAATGGAAAACCCCCTCACAAAACGTGGAACTCCTCTCTTGAGCGAGCACTCGAAGTCCCCGGAGGCAGAGGTTGAGATCTCTGCTTGAAGATCTCGTGTGCTAAACAGCATTGCAGACTTGACTCTCCGGCTCAAGCATGCTTTGATAAAATGACAAGAAGAAAATAGCTAAATGAAAAAATTCCGAATGAGCCTTCCCTTCTTCCTTTTATCCATTGAGGCGGAACGTATGCCTTGGGTCCCACCTTGACTTGCATTTCCTCACGTGTTGCCTTCCTCTAGCCAATCTCGCGTTGTCCTTTTCGTGCCTCTTCTATACTGCCACCTAAAGCCAACTCGACCCCACAACTAGAGCCGCAATTTTCCCTTAAGGACTTTAGGAAAATACTTTATTTGGCCTAATTATTAATTGTGGGTCCTCTACCCACTTTATTTCCACCCAACACTAGGATTTTCCAAAATTAATTAAAATTAATATCCCAGTTAGTGAACTGCTAATTTGGGGATATTACAGTCCTCCCCACCAAAAATTACTTATCCTCAAGCAATGGATGAACAAGAATCCTCTCTACTTGATGCTCCCCACTGTCACTACAAAGTTGTGCCAGGGTCCCAGATGTGCCACAGGATCATCCCTGACCTCTGCATCCCCCAGATATGAAGGGATCCCTCAATACCTAGATCCCAAACCATTATGTCCAACAAAAATCTCCCCCTACTCCACTCACCATCCTGCCAGGAAAAAGTAGCAAAATCCCTTTGAACATCATTAGTGAGTAGGGAATCATGATAATGTGGCATTATGCCCAATTCCTCATGAAGTTTCCCTATGAAGTAGTCCATCCCACACACTCCAAGAGTAAACCATCGAAGATACCACCTAATCCCGACAGAGATAGCGTCTCGCTCACATGAGACCCTCTTGTTATCATCCCACTGAAAAACCTTCTATACTAATGAAGTCACACACTCCATTAATGACTCGTTAAAGCCCAGTGGAATATCTACATGATCTCCCCATGTAGTATACAATTCACCCCTAGAGGTTATCGAGATATGTAGAGTTGTAATGCTTGGGTCCCCTTCTAATCTCGTAGAGGTGCCACCATGTTGTTGTTGCACCACTCTAACTATGAGATACCACCCATCGTGTGCAGATTGCATCCCTCTCTCCTCCGGCCTTGTGGTGAAAAATCTGTGAAGGCAAAGCTCACCCTGCCCATGAATCTCCATGATGTTGATATCTACCCCTCCACTGCTAATCATGACCCTGAGAAACAGCATGATAATTTTGCCTCACCATGCAATGGAGGTCTTATTGCTCCCCCACATGTAAAACCTAAGATGGACTAGATCAATGTCTACTTTATCCCTACTCATCGCAAAGTGGAGTGATCCACTTGCCCAATAGACCCCTAGATCCCCCAACCATAATCGGAGCTCACAACTCCCACTTCTCGTAGGATGCAGCTACGTAGCGCTGCTACCTGCTAGAACCCATTTTTCCCTCATCTCTCACCTATGTATGTATCCCCTGTAGAAATTTCTAAATCTTAATTCTTATGTAGAAATTATTTCTGTTAACCCGGTTAAGCTTCTCCTACTTATACAAGTTATCAACTAAATAAATTCAAGTTAACATCAAAGAAAAAAAATAACAGACGTCTACCAATTCAAATCCAGAATAAGCACATGCACACATAGACAAAGTGACACAATTATTTCTAGACAAAATGTCCCTGGAAAAACCCAAAGTGGGAAAACCTGTCTCTGGCTGCTGGAGGGCTGTATTATTAAGAATATTTCTGAATACAAAACTCTGGGTTCCAGATCTAGAAAACCCTACAGAGAAAAATCTAGATTTGTAGCACCTGGATGATATAAGACCAACAATACTAACTGATCCACATCCTCAAACAAGATTTACATAACTCACCCAGATCTAGGCCTAGACACCCTAGATCTGCCCAGGAAAGACACTGCATCAGCCTTTGAAGGCCTCAAAATGCTCAGCGCTACCACGGAAGGAGCTGTGTTACCCCAGACTAGGTGACGCAGTCATTATGCTGCCCCTAAGGGTCTCTCCATAACCCCTGAAGGGCTTCTTGAAAAATCACGTTGTCTTTACTGTTGTTTCTGCCATCTACTAGTGCTGTCGTCTGTTGCTGTTGCTGCTACTTCTGTCTACTACTGTTGTTGTCTGCTACTGTTGCCGTCTGTTGTCATTGTTGTTGCCTTCCTCTGTGCTATCTTTCCTGATCTCTTCTCTATCTCTTGTGTATTCTAGACCCCAGGATCAAATCATTCCTTTTGTCTAAATTCCCCTCTCTGCAACTGAAACACTTGAGAATTATTAGCAAACACCACCCTAGAATCTCAACTAAGCTTCAGTGCTCTGCCTCTGTGTCTTTTGCAAATGACCTCAAGCCTTTCCATTATACTTTTCTCGTTTACAAGTCAATGACCAAGATTAAATGTTTAATCAAAAGCTAAGATTAAAAGAAAGCTTCATCTGTGTGACTTAAGGAAATTTCATCACATGTTTAATTAAATTTACTTTAACTATTTTATTTTCCTAAGTTTTAACTTAGGAAATACATTAAAATAGTTAATTAATTTAATATCTCCTAAACTGGATGAAATTTCCCAAATCCATTTCTTGGTCTTGTAGATCAGGTGAACTCTAGTCCTTCCTCAAAATTTAGGACCTAGAGCACAACTGATGCTACCCCAAATACAAAAAATCTCATCCCCTGGGTGGACCCCAAATATCAGGAGTCTGTCCCACGCATTCGTACTTTCCCTGCTCCTGCCAAACCACGTAATGATATATGCTATCCCAACTCTTGTTGATACACCTGGATATGGCTCAGAGTATGGGTACGCTCCTGTAGGCGATGTCTACCATCCACCGTCCCTCAAATGTGAGCCTAGGGGTGGAACATATGCTACCATGGAAATCAACCATGCCATCCCTAAGCCTAGACCCGTCAACTCGTGCACCTACTAAGTGTCTCAACTGGAGAGTCCCCCCTAGCTCATGACACACTGTATCTCATCCAATTGTCTACGGTGAGCCTCCCATGGCCTGCTACCTAAATGGAGAGTGTCAAGGAGCACCAACCAAACACTCTATTACCATAAGAAACACTGGAGAATGATGGGTAGGTATGTCCCAAAGGGTGTGACCAAGAGTCTACCTGAATGCTCAAGAGTAATCCACCATATGACACTCTCTCTGCCTCGGATATGTTGATAACAACCTCGTAGCCCTGTCTCTGCTAAACTTGGCATCTCCAGATGCTCAACAAGATCCTAATTGATCCTAGGTGAGTTTCATCCCATGGTACACCTACTGCTCTGGTCCATATGTCTCTTTGGAAGCAACGCTCCAAGAGCCCACTTCTCTGCATTATGTGTCATTGCATACCACCAAGTATCACCACACTCCTCGACCTGCCACTGTATGCCACAACCTACCCTTGTACACTAATAGATACCCTCGGTAACAACTATACCATCTTGTACCATCATATGTTCATCCTGCGTCACTGCACTTGTCACTCCCCGCATGTACTCAATGTGATGGGAAGCACTCCTACTCCACAACGCATTCTAACATACTACAACACACTCCCATGCATCTCCATGCCCATCTCTAGGCCACTGCTCAATGATGGATGCTCCTACACATCCCAGGGTGTGATGGCCTAAGGCTCTATCCATATGCATCAACTCATACTAGACAGTGCCATCACCTCCACTGTTCCATCACCGTACTCTCCAACAAATCGA
This sequence comes from Pinus albicaulis, assembly GCA_034641835.2. Taxonomy (NCBI): domain Eukaryota; kingdom Viridiplantae; phylum Streptophyta; class Pinopsida; order Pinales; family Pinaceae; genus Pinus; species Pinus albicaulis. Next base: position 1,587,533,304 of record CM076578.1, read on the forward strand.
TCTCCCTTCCAAATCCTCCTTGAGGGACCCAAGAAATGAATCTCCCTAGTAGTGATGCCAATCCTGCTCTGCTCCTCTGTTTCCTCTGTGCCCCACACAAATGTGAAGGATCCCTAGCTCCATACAAGGCAATATCTAGTGGCCTACCAATGCCCCCTCCTCTGTCAAACTCCTGCCAGAGTATGTCGATCATCCCCTGATCCTATGTCCAATCATCACACCAAGAAAAATCAAGAAGTATGTACCTAAAGTAGTTGGACACTAGTGCTGGTTGAAACTCCATAGTGAATGTGCACACTCAACTACTAGGTCAATTGTACCCTCCAGGTCGTAGTCAACTGACATACCTTAGAAGTTATAGTTAGTCCCGCCCAGATCCCAATGCTAGTTTGGGATTTCAGTAACCCCAGTGCCTAGAAACTCATGTTGAGCTACACCTCGGTGAATCAACATCTCCATAACCCACTCCCTGGGGAACCAACTCAGAATTTCTTACCATCCAACCACAAGAGAGGGATCAATGTGCGAAGTCTTGCACCTACGACAACCCTGAAATTTATATGTTGCACCCTGTGTAACTTAGGTCGTCTCGTCCTTCTAGCCAAGTCAATGCATGAGATCTGACTAAGTAGCTCTTTCTCTCTCTCTCTCTCTAATGGCCAAAGGTGACCCAACCATGCTGCTAGCCGCATCTATGTATGCCTGAAGGGGGCTGCTCTGACGCTCTAATGTACCCTCTAACTATACCATAAGTTGTTCCAGATGAATCATCACAAATGACTCATCATCCTGAATATCTCCCCTAGAGTCCCCTAATACCACATTCACACTGGAATACAAAACTAGCCTACTGTCATCAACTTTGCATGACTGCTCATGCTCCCCAGAAGCATCCTCATATGACCCCATGGACTCATCCAAATAAGAGTCCTCATCATCACATACAGAAGGAATGTCCTCCTGATCTACCTATGTATCTTTTAGTGCTTCATCAAAGGTGGATACATCTCTTGAAACCTCACCCATCTGCTACGTGCAGTTGTCACCCAAAAACCTGGACACGACTCTGGTCATCACCTCAATGGATGGCTCTACTGGGGTAGGATCTACTCTCTCCACTAAGATGTCAATCGACACGGTCAAGGAAGTATCCAACAAGGGTGATTCCTCTATCACACTAGGTGTATCTACGAGCTCCCCACAATCGTGTGTGCCCTCATCCTGCTGTGTGCCCTCATTTTGATGGCTTCCCCCTTTGTTATTCGGTCAAGATGGAAAGAGGTATCCAATTTTTCCACCCAATCCCAAGCCGTGCAATTAGTGGATCCATCATACATGGGAAAATGTGTCCTCCCAATGGTACATTGCAACTCTAAACTCTGCGTGCTAGACCCCCTATTGTTCCTCCCTTATTCTTCCCACTTGAGATGGTAGTAATATCTGAAGGACAAAGCCACTATGAATTTTTCCACCATGGACTTCCATTCTTAGAAATAATCTCCCATGGTTATACGATGATGTCGCCTACCTTTCTCACTTGGTACTGGAGGTAAAAATGTAGGCGTTGTGACCATGGTTGGCCTACTGAAGGCTGGCGGGTGAGTGGATGGTAAAGGGTGGTCACACTGTTGTGAGACTCGTGAAGTCTCCTCAATTAGGAACTTGTGATGGTTTCTCTTATCCCTATTATGTCGCTTGAGTCCTTCCAACATTTCCTTTTGTTATTTGGATAAATCATTTAGGGCCTTTAAGAAACTACCAAATGTTGATTCCCCTTTTCTCCTTGACTCCAACATATTGTCCTCCTCTACTACCTACCGTCCTTGTTCATAGGAAAAGATCCCCATGGTTGAGTCAGGAATGAAGCTCTGATACCATAGTAATATCCCCAAATGAGGATTAATAGTAAATAAAGTACAAATAGACAACAACTACAGAAAAATGGAAAAAACCATTAAAAACACATGAACTGAAGCCAAAATCCAGCACTGAGCCATTTTATTAAAATTCTTGGAAAGAGTACAATATGTTGCTTATAAGGATAGCACCTGGGTCGGCTCAAGGCAGGCTGAAGAACAAGTCTAATGCTAGCAAATCATTTGCTAAATATGCTCTGCATGGCTCTCCCACTACGCTCCCTAGTCCTGGAATTTGTTGTTGCTACCTTGTTTGAAACTTTTTTTTGGCCTAGCTCCTATGCTCAGAAAATTTTGGGAATTGGTCACCGGACTCCTCTCAATAAACCCACAAAATGTCACAAAGGAATTGGCCAAATGTTAACCCCGGAATTTTGATCCAATTTCCCCTATCTCCTATAACTGTTGGATGAGTTCAGATCTCTGTTTGGCACCTCAAACATGCCCAGAAAATTTTGCCAAATTAATCTTGGCTTCTCCTCAAATAACCCAGAAAAACGCATAAAGGGTTCGCCCAAAGCTTAACCTCGGGAATTGGCCCTCTTGGGCTTGGCTTGATAAAATATTGGGGAAATAAAACCACTAGAAGGGACTACTGGAAAATGCCTCTGGAATGCTACAATAATCCATGGTAGGAGGTGACTAGCCTCCCCTCCAAATTTCCTGGTGTGAATTCCCTTCTCTCCAACCTCCCGACACAAACTCCATACTACATTGTGTCCTTCACTACACAGTCTGCTCATCTGCGTAGTCAAAAAATAGCTATGCTTCCTCATGATGTTCATAATGGAAAATCCCCTCACAAAAGGTGGAACTCCTCTCCTGAGCAGGCACTCGATGTACCTTGAGGCAAAGGTTGAGATCTTCGCTTGAAGATCTCGTGTGCTAAACAACACTGCTGACTTGGTTGTCCAGATCAAGCATGCTTTTTCAAAATGAAAAGAAGAAAATAGATGAATAAATGAATTTCAAATGAGCCTTCCATGCTTCCTTTATCCATTGAGGCCCAGCATATGCCTTGGATTCCACATTGACCTGCATTTCCTCTCCTTAGCCAATCATGTGTTGCCTTCCTCTAGCCAATCTCACGTTGTCCTTTTCGTGTCTCTTCTATGATGCCACATAAGGCCAACTCGACCCCACCACTAGAGCCAGAATCTTCCCGTAGGGACTGTTGGAGGATAAATCCGTCTTGCGGACAAGACCGATCTCCCTAGTACTAAAAGTATCTAACAAAAAACAACCAAACATACTAATCTTTCTCTAAGCATGTAAGGTTTACAAAAAGCTCTATAGAGGTGTAAAAGACTTACCGTATATCCAACACTTGTTTGAAGTCGTTGTTGTCCCTCGCGTGCTTGAAGGGGTTTTCCTCGTAAACCTGCAGTCACAAACAAGAAAAGTATTACATAGTACCTGTATAGAAATCATCATAAACCATGCTTATCATAGTGATCAAGGAATCTATGAAATAAACCATTGATTGAAATCTTATTGAGAAAAATGAGTATATTTGTATTAATTTCAAAAGAAGAAAATCCTTACAACCTAAGCCTTGATGTTGCACAGGAATTTCCGGGGTCTGAAGTAGGAGTCTCCTTTACTTTGATAAGCTCTGCACTCCTCCAACCAAGACAAATAGAGGTATGTAATCTCTCCTCACAAAAGTCTTAGTTAATTGAGACTAAATCTCAACAGCACTTAACCTCAAATATTCTTAAGCTTGAACTCCCCTTGAGGCTATCCAATGCATCTTTTTATAGTGGAAAAGAGGAGGTTTTCTATTCCAACTATGAAGGGATAGAATCCTCCTTCTAAGGGATAAGCTCCTCACATCAAGGGGTTAGCTCCATAAGGTAAGGGATACATGCACCTCACAAGAGCGGTTTTGCCAACGCAAAATCCATTCTAGAAGCTTCCAGAATTACTTTTATTGAGCTTTTTTGAATTTACTTGCGCCCTTTTGATCTTACAGGGGTCCGCACCTTTAACACAGATAAAGTGCGTTCAGGTACGCAAGAGAGCTGAACATTAGGTGTGGGACTGCAGGCAAGATAGAGAGAAAGTGCGACAGCAAAGTTTAGGAGATTTTTAGGAACATTTCTCTGGTTTTCAAGGCTTGACATGAGGAACTGATGTGTTAGACTTTCAAAGGAGGAAGTATGAGTGATAATGAGCTCATACAGTTAGCAGAATGTCAAGGTGACAATTTTTAGTGTAACAGATTTCCCCCTAAAGTGAAAAGTCTGGAATAGATGAAACTAAAGTCTGTCATATATGAAAATTGCAGTACTTTATCATTTCAAGGAGCATCCTGTGGTCACCCCAGTCAGAACCTGTAAAAACATTCAATTCAAAATATATATATATATATATCGTCACTAAGGTAGGCATTCCCATACTCAGATCAAAACTAACTAAAGACTAATTCAAACTGTTCTGATACAGGAATGATTTTGAGTACATCACAGTATAGACATGTGTAGACACAGTATGGACACAGCCATTTGTTTATAAATATTCCACTGTATAAATGATAACAAAATTCCTCACAGCCTGGATGGTAGAAACTAGATCCAGGGTCTTGATTTCTGCATCTCGAACTAGTACAATTCTATCCATGTGAATGAATGTGTCAAAGTCGAACATGGTAGAAACCACTTGATTACCAGTCAATGATGTAAACTGTTAACAAGTGTGAGAGTAACCACCAGTAATGTCAATGGCTCTCAAAGTACTCAGTACAATCCATGAAATGTGAATGAATGAGCTGAAGTTGAACATGTCACGGAATCATTCGATCGAAGGTCAATGATGCAACCTATCGTCGAAGGCGAGAAACCTGCCATTGAGGCATGCAGATTTCAAGGTACTGACGATTTCTAGATCAACTTCCTAGATAATGAGCTGTCGTCGATAGAAAGTGATCTGTCGTAGGCAAGCCCACAACACGAAATCATAGATCAATTTTTGAAAATATATTGGCAAGGACTGACTCAGGGATGGTCAAAATGGATGACAGATATTTTGCAGATGAATGGTTTATTTGAATTGTCCTCTTGAACACATAACGACACTGCAGATGGCTTGGTGACAATTGACCCAAAGCTAATACCCAGAAACCGGATGAAGACTTTCAAATGAGGTTTGATTAACTGTTAGGCAAAGGATTTCCCAACCCAGGTGAACAAAAAGTGTCGTGTTCAAGAGTGGTTAACTGGATTTTTGAAAAATCAAAATACAAAAAACAAGTCCATTTTTCTCTCTTTTCCCCCACCATTTCTGGCAAGTACCTCTTTATTTTTGACAAGCTTGAGGAGGATAACATTTTCTTGTTTATAAGCTCATCCTTCGGATGAGTCCAACTTAGTTTAAGATTCAAACCCTAAGAAGGAGTGGTTCGTTCCTGTTTGAAATTGAACAAGTCCTTTACTGTTAAATTTTAACGAGTCCAGTATAGGAGAAACTCGGTGTTTTTCAATTTTAGGGAGTCAGAAGAAAAACTTAAGAAAACTCCATGAGTCTACTTTTTCGCAAGTTTAGTCTCTCGAGTCCGAAAAAGGATAAAATAATGCGGGAGAGAACTCTATTGACCGTAATTAGTCAATGTATACCTTTTTCGTAAATAGTCCATTTCAGTCCGTAAAAGGGGTAAACTTATACTGAAGGGACGATCATTCATTTACTTTAACGAGTTCGAATAATCAAGTACTCGGCAATATTTTCATGTTTAGAGAGTCTGAAAAGGGCTTAAAAGAGGACTCCAAGGTTTCGCTTTTTCGGTAAGTTTTAACGAGTTCGAAAAAGGGATAAAAATGTACTCATGGTTTTCACTCTTTCGTAAGTTTTAACGAGTTCGAAAAAGGGATAAAAATGTACTCCTGTGGCCAAATTTCAATTTAATTTACGAGCAGGAAAAGACGGAAAGAACTCGGAATTTTCATGTGTTTTACGAGAATGAAAAATAGCAAAATAATCTCGGGATTTTCATGAGTTTAACGAGTCTTGAAAATAATAACCGAAATTGACTCAAGATAGGTTTCGTTTTTACAAAATCTTGAAACAGAGAAAAACTATGCTTCAGAGTAGTTTCATTTTTACACAAGCTTGAAACAGAGAGAAAACTGTGCTTGATGCCCCCTAAGCATAACTGCTAGAGCACATGCCCCCCCAACTTCATTTCATTCAACTAAGTAGACTAATGGTAATTAATAGCTGGATGGAATGAAGGTTCATTTACGAGATCAAATGAAAGACCCGAACTAAAACTGTAAGAAAATTATGTAAAAAACTGAAATAATTAACCTAAATATATGACTTAACATTTACGAGATCAGTCAAAGACTCGACTCAATTAGGGGAGGATTTGTTTCATTTTTTAATGAGCTTGACACAGGAAAATAACTATACTCATGGCAACGTGTTTCATTTTTTAACGAGGTTGACACAGTAAAAGGAACTTTCCTCTTCTACATGTTTCATTTTTTAACGAGGTTGACACCGTAAAAGATTTTATCCTCGTATCTACTTTCTACAATCTACCTATATAAACTACTGATTCATTTTTTAATGAGGTTGACACAGGAAAAGAACTATCCTCATACCTGATTCATTTTTTAATGAGGTTGACTCAGTAACAGGAAACATCCTCTGACCAACTGATTCATTTTTTAAAGAGGTTGACACAGGAAAAGAACTGTCCTCATACTTGATTCATTTTTTAATGAGGTTGACTCAGTAACATGAACTATCCTCAGACCAACTGATTCATTTTTTAACGAGGTTGACACAGGAAAAGAAAATATCCTCACCTCTTATTCATTTTTGAACGAGGTTGACTCAGTAACAGGAACTATCCTCTGACCAACTGATTTCTAATCTACCTACATAACCTACTGATTCATTTTTTAATGAGGTGGACACAGGAAAAGAAATATCCTAATACCTGATGCATTTTTTAATGAGGTTGACTCAGTAACAGGAACTATCCTCTGACCAACTGATTCATTTTTTAACGAGGTTGACACAGGAAAAGAACTGTCCTCATACTTGATTCATTTTTTAACGAGGTTGACTCAGTAACGGGAACCATCCTGAGAAACTAATTATTTCTAATCTATCGATCTGCTCTCTACAATCTACCTACTGATTCATTTTTTAATGAGGTTGACATAGGAAAAGAACTGTCCTCATCGCTGAATGATTCATTTTTTAATGAGGTTGACACAGTAAAAGGAACTATCCTCACACGCACTGATTCATTTTTTAACGAGGTTGACACAGTAAAAGGAACTATCCTCGGAAACTACTTATTTCTAATCTATCAATCTACTCTCTACAATCTACCTGCTGATTCATTTTTTAATGAGGTTGACACAGGAAAAGAACTGTCCTCATCGCCGACTGATTCATTTTTTAACAAGGTTGACACAGTAAAAGGAACTATCCTCACCCACTGATTCATTTTTTAATGAGGTTGACACAGTAAAAGGAACTATCCTCACTCACTGATTCATTTTTTAATGAGGTTGACACAGTAAAAGTAACTTTCCTCATAATCACTAATCATGGCTTCCAACTGGAAGAAACACATGTCAATGGACACACCTTGATCATGGCTTCCAAGAGGTCTTCATCAGAAGGAAGAATAGTTCTCTGGAAGGAACACATGTCAAGGGACTCAAAAGGGATAAGAGTATTTCTTTCAAATAATCCCATAGAGTTTTCCATGTCAGTTACCAGATCTAAGTCAAAGGAAGACGAGAAAACAGTGAGAGGCTTGCTTACATCAGTAACTGAAAACATGGGACTAGTTGCCACATAATTAACCCGTGGCGGGGTAGATACCACTTGCGTATGAGGAAAATTCAGGGATGTCAGATTATTGGTAGTCAAATCAAGACTAGCGAATGAAAGTTATTCTACAGTCACAAGGTTTCTATTGTGAGGGAAAGACATCACGCAAAAGAGTGTCGATACGACAACTTTCATTGCATAAACATAGTCTCGCCCAAGGATTAAATTGAAATCCAAGGGACCTCGAACTACCATAAGATCAATACAGACATTTTTACCTTCCAAAGTAATAGAGAACTTAGGAAGGATCTGTAAAGGTTCACTTATGGTTCAGTTAAAATCTTTCAAATTCTACGTAATAGGCACAAGCTGAGGGGAACCCAAAGCTTTCCAAGCAGTTGAGGATAAAATACTAACAAAAGCACCTTCATCTACCTGTGTACGGTGTATGTCCCTACCACCCAACTTCACAATGATTTGGAAAGGTATGGAGGAAGGAAGATGAGGTTCTATTAGTGTATTCCAATCAAAGGAAAAGACCTCAGTACTTGGAGGGGGTTCTGTAGAAATAGGTGAAATGCCCCCCGGCATAGAAGAATCTGATGTAACAAGAAGAACCTGAGCGATATGAAGTTCACTCTCTATAGGGAGAATGGGATCGACCGAATGTGAAATCGAATCGACCACTTGATCAACTAATGGATCATCAACCTAAGTGATATGAGTTTCACTCTCCAATGGAAGAGTGGGATCGACTGTACTTGAAATTAGATCAATCACTCCGTCAGTTGATGGTAGGTTGGGAGAAAGTTTACGGTAACCAATTGGAAATTCTTGCTGTGGAACAGTAAGGTTTTCCAATAATTTTGAGGCTTCATCCATGTGAGGGTAAATGTGATATTGATGACTCCCTTTGCATAACTTACAAGGAAACCTAACTTTACCCTTTTTCCCAGGAACCTGACTATCACTGGTTGATGGATCAACGGAAAGTTGATGAGATTTTTTTGACCATACTTCCAAGACCTTTGGAATACGAGGACAATTGATAAGGAAGTGGTCACCCTTACAAAGCCTGCAAGGGTATTTGGGTTTACGATGCATGTTGGAGGTTTCCTCAACACAACTAACACTTACAACCATGGTTGGTTGGTTGACTTTTTTCTTATCTTGCTTCTTCTTCTTCTTCTTCTTCTTCTTCTTCCCTTTCTTCTTCTTCTTAGCTACTTGGTTACTAGTTTCAAGGATTTTACCAAGCGAAGAGGAAGAAATGGAGGAATAAATATTAGGCGAAGAAGGTAAAGGATCAAAAGAAGGTTGGTGATGTTGATATGGTGAACTCTATTGAGGTGAAGCATCCGGTTGAGGTGGAAAAATTGGAGTATTCGGGGCCAACAAAGTTGAAAATAACCATATCAGTAAACCTATTGTAAATCCAGGTAATGACAAAGTAGCCATATAAGGAGGACCAACATTTCCAAAGCAAGGAAAAGTACTAGGATTCTCGTTAAGAGGGTTTCCTTGGTTGGTAAATTCCGAAACAGTTGCCATTATATTCAACTTCAGTGAATTTTATTAACAATTTAAAACTAAAATTAAGAATTAACAATTTACACCTAACAATTAAAATTCACAATTCACACCTATGGTCTCTAAAAGTAAAAACAAACAAATTAACACGCGCTATCAAATCTAGGAGTCAAACCACACACAAACAGTAATTTACCGTACTAAAAACACTAGTTGGTGATGAAATCCAACGTCGTAGAATTTAATACAGAAAGGGCGGTTGGAACAGTTACCCCGACAACCTGCTTAATGAAACAGACTGGCACAAGTTTCTTCACAAAACCATCTCGAGTGAAGAGAACCCCCCAAAGAGTCCAGGTGAGTCTAGTCGACGTCTGCTCCAGGTACAGTGAGATCTTTCCTTCACCATCACCTTAGGAAATAATCTTAATTTTATGGACACTAAGGTTACCAAAAGTAACAAATACAACTGGGGGAACAGTCTACGATCCGATCCCATGCGCAAGGGTAGAGTAACAAAGCTCAATCCCCTTGAAGGCTCCTCGACATGGTTAATCCGAGGTTTACCGACAAGTGATCCCAGGCTCCTCGAAAATGGTTAATATGAGGTTTACCGTTTGTAATGCGCACAAAATCTTCTATCTTCCCCAATGAAATAGAATTGATTGTCTCAAAGGTTCGGACATGATCTCATGATTGACTTCTTTAAGAGAAGCTTCCCAGATTATACAAATTACAATTGGATTTATTTCCTACCGCAAGATTTGTCTACTTGTTTGTTTTAGTTGCTTTGGAAAGTTAACTAAAACCTATTCCAAAGCACTAATATTGAGCTATATTGGTGGAAAGAGCCCTAAAAATGTAAAAATTACTAAATGAATTTTAATTAAGTGATGTGTTATTAAGGCTGTTATTACTCAAAAGGGTAAATGGATATGAAACCAATGGTGTTATGACCCGACCCAAAACTAAATGCAATCGAATATGATATTGTAATATTTTCAATTCGATGAATCCTAACTAAAGTAAGGAAAGAGTTTCCATTCACTTCCAACAATGCAAAAAATTGATCACTAAGAGAAAATATAACAAATTCTCTAATGCACTAATTTCATCAAGAAAAACTAATGCAAATAAATCCCAAAACAATTTTTATATTTTTGTGTTTTTAAGCATAAGAACATCTAAATTCAAATCAAAGAAAACTGATCTAGATTACGATTGATTTTTCAGAATGTAAACTATGCAATTGTAATCTATGCACAATTCACTTGAAAAGTATGCAAATGTAATCTATGCACATTTTTCATTCAAATTCTGAAAATGATAATTTTAATTATGCAAATGTGATCTATGCAAGAGAATTCTCAAACGCAATCAAGTGCAAGCCAAGAAAATCGGGTGAGAGTTCCAAAGATCAAAAAACACTCAAAGGCGATTAACACTCATACATAATTTAGCCCCCGCCGACGAATGAGGGGGAATTTTTTTTTGCAAAAACAAAAGCCAAAAGATGTAAAATTGTGAAAGTACTATGACAAACCTTCAAGTAATGACCAAAGGAAATAAAATTAACAATTTCTCAAAAAGAGACCCAAAACACCCAATACTGCTAAGATTCATTCACAGAAAGCTTTTGATAGAAACAATCATCAATCTGGGCAGAAACCAAAAACTCTAAATCAAAATAAAGATAAACTACAGAAAGAAATATGAAGGTTTTTCAAGATTTTAACAAGTTCCACAGTCTTCCAGAACGAATAGGTGCGGTACTGCACTGTTTCCTAAAACAAAAATGTGAAACTGCCTGCACTGTGACAAGATGACAAAGTGTAGTCCCAGGAAAAATTAAAGAAAAACATAAAAGATCTCAAAATTTTCAAAAACAGAGAAAAACTAAGCTACCCAAGTAGATGTCTATCAATCAAAAACTAGGAAAAACATTTCCTCAAATCGAAATAAAAGAAAACCAAAAACAACAAGTTATTTCCCGAGTGGAGTCACCAATTTGTTGGCAGATAAATCCGTCTTGCGGACAAGACCGATCTCCCTAGTACTAAAAGTATCTAGCAACAAACAGCCAAACATACTAGTCTTTCTTTAGGCATGTAAGGTTTACAAAAAGCTCTATAGAGGTGTAAAAGACTTACCGTATATCCAGCGCTTGTTTGAAGTCATTGTTGTCCCTCGTGCGCTTGAAGGAGTTTTCCTCGTAAACCTGTAGTCACAAACAAGAAAAGTATTACATAGTACCTGTATAGAAATCATCATAAACCATGATTATCATAGCGATCAAGGAATCTATGAAATAAACCATTGATCGAAAGCTTATTGAAAAAAATGAGTATATTTTTATTAATTTCAAAAGAAGAAAATCCTTACAACCTAACCCTTGATGTTGCACAGGACTTTCCAGGGTCAGAAGTAGGAGTCTCCTTTACTTTGATAAGCTCTGCACTCCTCCAACCAAGAAAAATAGAGGTATGTAATCTCTCCTCACAAAAGTCTTAGTTAACTGAGACTAAATCTCAACAGCACTTAACCTCAAATATTCTTAAGATTGAACTCCCCTTGAGGCTACCCAATGCCTCTTTTTATAGTGGAAAAGAGGAGGTTTTCTGTTCCAACTATGAAGGGATAGAATCCTCCTTCAAAGGGATAATCTCCTCACATCAAGGGGTTAGCTCCATAAGGTAAGGGATACATGCACCTCACAAGAGTGGTTCTGCCACCGCAAAATCCATTCTAGAAGCTTCCAGAATTCACTTTTATTGAGATTTTTGGAATTTAATTGCGCCTTTTTTATCTTACAGGGGTCCGCACCTTTAACACAGATAAAGTGCGTTCAGGTACACAAGAGAGTTGAACATTAGGTGCAGGACCGCAGGTAAGATAGAGAGAAAGTGCGACACCAAAGTTTAGGAGATTTTAAGGAACATTTCTCTTGTTTTCAAGGCTTGACATGAGGAACTAATGTGTTAGACTTGCAAAGGAGGAAGTATGAGTGATAATGAGCTTATACAGTTAGCAGAATGTCAAGGTGACAATTTTTAGTGCAACAGGGACTTTAGGAAAATACCGTATTTGGCCTAATTATTAATTGTGGGTCCCCTACCCACTTTATTTCCACCCAACATTAGGATTTTCCAAAATTAATCAAATTAATATCCCAATTAGCTTACTACTAATTTGGGATATTACATATCCTTTTCGAAATTTTCAACCCATAATCATTGAATATCCAATGCAGGTTTGTCGAAAGTGTGTCAAACATCTAACAAATAGTTTCATAAATTTTCCAATAGAGAACATTGAATAATCCAATATAATTCCATCGAATATATGATGAAACCTTGCATCAAATATTCGACATCTAAAGAGGCTATTCGATAGAAGAATTCTTGTTTGATATCCAAAAAATATTTACGTTGAATATCTTATTGATCTAGGTTTGTGAATATCTAATGAACATGTAGCTATAAAAATTTAAAAAAAAAATTAACAGTCTAATAGATTTCAAGCTTTGAATCGTAGAACCTACTTACCATGGCCTATAAATTAACAAGATGAACTCTGCATATATCCAAAAAAATTCAAAGCAATTCTAAATAGGCTAGAGTCTAGGCCACAAGAGTCTAAAGCTAAGAGGATTTGTGGGATTAGAAAATAATCTAAGAAATTTTATCCCACACTTCTTATGATGCAATGTAACTTGATTCATTAATAAAGGGAGGCATAGCATTTTAGTGGAACATTCCTCTGGGGCATTTGAATCCTTGAAGTAGAGAATTTGAAATACATGAGTTCCAATCCTACCCTCTGGTTACCTTTTGAGATCAAAAATCAATTGTTGAACTATTGTTGCAACAAGGGAGACCAATATCCTATTATTCAGAAACTTTAGATGATGCAATGAAAAAATAACCGATGGATGACAAAGGCATGTATCTTACTGTCCAAACAGTGAAGTATCAGTAAATTAAATTATTCGAACAAGAAACAGTTATCCTTTTATATCATAAGCCTTTGTATTTCCTTCAAATCCGCTCCAAGGTGCAACAAGGACATCATTTGAACCGTATTTCCTTCTTGCAACAATTTACATTGGTCATAAAATATAAGAAAGGTACACACAACCACAATTGAAACTTGATTTTCCTCAAGATTTCCTTTCTCTTCAATGGAATTTTAATGAAACTAAAGTCTTTTGTTAATAAATAATAAAATTGAATGAAAGTACAAATAATTTGTTAAGGGAGAGATGGGGCTTTGGAGGAGTATCTCTAATCATCGCTAGGGTTTACCCCTGCCAAGAGGGCTCCTTTCTCCTTCACAGAAGCAGTAGAATTCTAACAAATTCATGCTCAGCCTAGCATTTTTTTCCTGAAAACACCCCCCACTTTGGAAATGGATATCGTAATGGAATCATTAAGATCCACATTCACTTCCATTTCCAATAGCTCCAGGCAATAGTCCAAGGCTAAAAAATTTGTGAAGGAGGAAAGAATTCCAAATTTGGAAATCCTACTCAGAGAGCCAAGAAGAGAAACCCCTTCAGCTTGTTGAACAAACCTTGATTGCTAAGTTTGTGCAGGCTTGGTTGAATCAAAATACATTGGAGAACTATATATATAATAAATGGAGCTTCCACATATAAGGAAGACATAAATATTCCATTTGTAGCAAGGGCTTCATCGCTCTCCACTTTTAGTATAAGGCAGATGAAAATTTTATCCTTATATGTGGGCCCTGGTTTCTAGATTTTTGGGGATTCTACTTGAATATATCAAACCTTTAAATTGATCCAGATGAGGAGGTGCCCAGGGTTGTCTTAGCATTCATCTATGTTCTCCATCTCCCATGGAATCTCTAAGATGAAAAAAGCTTTGAAGTCATCAATAAGAATAAACAACTAGGAAAATTCATAGATAAGGCTGACGAAAAACCTAGAATGTTTCCTTGTGCACCTATATGTGTGCATGTAGATCCTAATGTTGGCCTCAAGATGCAAAATAGCTCAAGCTCCATGAATAGACTTGTTTAGACAACAGATTATGATCTGACTCCTTTCGAATGTAATGTCAACAATGAATATGGTCATTCACCAAAAGTTGACTAAAGACAAGTCCTTCCCCTGCAAAGGATCTCAAAAGAGAGAGACAATAGTTTCCAAGAAGTCTCTAAGTCAAGGGAAATTAAGGAGATCCCCTCCCCTGTATGTAGTAGTGAAGTAGGAGAATCCCTCTGACATAAGGAGAAACACTTTCAAAATTCATGAAAAGATTAAAGATTAGGCAAACTAGTACCATATGAACTGATACTCACATACCAAAGGAGTCAAAAAGAGAAGTCTAGGAGTTGAAGATAAAGGCATGGGAATTAAATCAACTTCCATGGAAAATAGTGGGTCAAAGGAAAAACACTATTCTGAAATCTGGCTTTTTCCATCAATTGGCAAAGTAGAGGAGGAATATGCAACAAAAATCCTTCCCTATCCTATCCAAAATCTGGAATTTTGAACTAGGGAAATCCAAATACATCAGGAAGAAAATTCAACAACGAGGATATCCAAAGAAAAGTGGAACCCCTTTGGTCCTAGACCAAATATCTTTACATGTTTTTCTTCAGAGGAATTCGCAAGGAACATTTGCAAAATTCTTTATTGCATATGTACATGCTCCTCCACTCACAAGAAGCAATAAATCTAGGGAAGATCACAAGAATTATCATTGATATCTTTTGCATGATTCTGTCTAATCAAATTGTAAAATAGTAATCTTGTGGGTATAAAAGAGAGTCTTTGGAAATATGTCAAAACTTATAATTCTTTTTTGCATTTTGTCCCCCACTTTTTTAAGGGATAATTAGTGCTTTGAATGTCAAAAATTTGTTCATCCCTCTTTCTCTTTTCAATATGGGTAAAGTTGCATTTTTTTTTACTTTAATATACAACATAATTGTGACATGAAAAAATTTGTAGTAATGTTGCAAACCTCAATTTAGGACTAATACTAGAACACTGATAGAGCTCGTAGAGGTATGTAGAACCTAAATCCTTCAAAGACCTTGGTCCTGAAGTCATATTGTTATATAAAAGTAACAACAATTATGTTCCCCAAGGAGATCTGAGAATTAGGTTGATGCAAGAACTCATAACTCCAAAGTTGTTGGACACATTGAGCTAACCATAACGTTGAAAAATTCACATGACACAAAGGTATGCGTACTACCCATAGATTCAGACTGCCATGGATAATTATAAGCAAGATCATATTTTATAAAACATATCCAAGCCTACAATCAAAATTTGGGATTATGCACCTTGTTCCCAACCTAAGGCCTTGGGAAAGAAACTAAATAGAGTTCCTAGGTGTATTCCTAAGACTAGCCTTACGAATCATTGTAAATCAGCAAGATGTCGAAGTTTATCATCAAAAATATATTGGTAGGACAGCATTGGGAAAAAATTTTATTCACTAACATATCGTTATGCTTCAACTTGCCTATTTTCGTTATCTGTGACAAACAATGAAATTCATAATTAATTTTTGGTCCATACTTTGGACCTTGATATCTTACCAAATTGAAGAGAAGGATCATTTTTCTTCCAAAAAAAGATAGGCGGACTAAGGCATTAAATCAAGGGTTTGCATAATTATTTCCAAGGTAAACCAGTAAAGAAACAAAGGCAAGGGAGTGAAGTACACCATCTATACAACATTGTTATAACATGAGAAATTCATGAATCAACATAAATGTCTCCATTTATGAAGTTATAGGGAACTTCTCTTTAGAAAACCTCCCTTGAATTAGATTTTCAATCAAGAGAGGGAAAAAATAAGAAAAAGATGAATTGATAAAAACATTGAAGTTTGTAGAGAAGAGAACATAGGAATGGAGGTTTCCCTTTTGTCAAAGTGGGTAAGCAGGAACATGATTTCTCATGGGGGGCTCCTCTGGAGGTTTATGTGGTAGCATGTTGTGGTGGTTCACTATTTATTCTCACAAAGACCCTATAACTTGTATCGTGGTAGAAATAAGAGAGGTGGGGGGCTCTAGATTTTATTCACGAGGATGAAGACGACATAAAGAAAACACAGCTTAAGACCATTTTTCTGATTTTCCACCATTCAGATTCACATCAGATTTGTTTTTGTGTTGGGGTTTTTGCACACTGCATAATATGAACTTCCTTATGCTTATAAAGACATCTATATGCCATGGTAATTCTCAATATCTTCCAGCAAACTGCATATGTCTGTCAGCAACAGTTGCAAGATAATACATGTCAAGTTTGAGCTAACAAAATCTTTACATGTTTCTATATCTATGTTGTGTCAGCACAATCTTGATTTTTCATTACAATGTTAGCAGACTTGTCTAATTTGAAACAAAGCATGAATTGTTGCACTCATGATTGAACAGTATAAGAGGCATAATTCAACTGTCAATTTTCACCATAGAACATCTTCTATTGATTTGCAACTCAAAGCTATGGTCCAATAATAATCCTACAATATCCACCTAGTTACTTTTCTTTCAGAAGTGGGGTTATACCTATTAAGGAATACTAACCCCATGTCCACCGTATTCCTGCACTGTACCATGAATTTCACCATTTGGAGATTGTTGGTTCTTGGAAGGTTGGTACTAAACAAGGCCTACGCCAGAACCACAAGAAAGTTTCTCTAAGATGCCAGTGCCAAAACCATAAGAAATTTTTTCTAAGATGCTAGTGCCAGAACCATAGGAAAGTTTCTCCTAGATGTCGATCTCAGAAAAATGGGTCTCTGATATTGGCTAAACTGTACCTTAGAGAGGTTTCTTTTCTTTTAGTATTAATTGACCTTCTTGTGTTGCATCATTTATGAGGAGATCGTATTTCCTTGTAGTGCCTAAACTGTGTTGATGGAAGCCACTAGTTCCCACTCCACCCTAGCTCTGAAGTCTCAGTCCTTCCAAGTATTCCCGTATCTCTCTCTTATAGAGCTCTTTAGCCACTAAACCTAACTCTTGATAAGGCTGCAACATATTATTTCATGTCACTTTCTTCAAACATGAATTCAAAACAAAGAAAGCATGTGACCAAATTGTTGGTAATCACAGTTATAAAAGACTATTTATTTTAACTTTAAATTACTCCATAATCAAATGTTCAGAATGTTCCTATGACAGTACTACTTTCCATTAACCAGAAGTCAAAATACCTTTCATTTACTTACAGACAGTAGCATGCTAAGATCTTTATTATACTGATCAAGTACATTATTGTAAATCCAAATAAACAAAAGAGTCCTTGGACCTATAAATGGCCTTTGTACAGATGCATGCCTCCAGAACTAGCTTAAAACACTAACAACTAGGAGAGACAGTAACACCAACTTAACTTATGTGATTGCATTTGACTAGATAATCGAATTGTTGAAGGACAATATAGCCAATATGTGGCAATGAGACTAATCTGATGTATCCAAAATTATACTTACTAGTTTATCATTCTCTTAAAGCCGATTCCACAAATAACTAATCATCTTGTTGATCACTCTATCCTTATTTGGTTGAATTGACTCAAGCCTAGCTCATTGCTAAGTAAATAAAAATTATAGCTAGTTATGTTTTGTATTGCGGCATTTGGATCCTTCCTTGAAATTTATTTTCTCTTTCACTTCTGGCCTTGTCTGTGATCCAACATAGCGGTTATAGACACTATCTCTCGACTATTAAAAAATGTGGACACACTTGCACCCTATGGTCTGGAGATAGAAGGAGGTACATGGTAGAGGACACCCCTCATTTTTATTTTTCCCACCATTACAGTGACGAAATAGGCATAGTCAAGTTTACCATCAATATAACTAGTTACAATGCTCCCTATTGATGATGCACATTCAACTGCAGTGGTTATACATCACTATAGTTAAATGAAATGAAAAAATAATCACAAGGATAATATTTAACAAGATAACTTCAATTCATTTGGTTCATACCTCTGAGAGCTTGTGCAGAATCAATTTTCCCTGTTTTGGGATATGCTTCAAGATCCTCTAAAACTGGATGTGTGTAATCAACATGTATTATTTGACTCATGGTTGACATTGAGCTCAATGATGGAACTGCTGGTGAAGCAGACATGAAATGCAACACCGCTTGATAAAAAGGCTGGTGAGAATCTTACTAGTGCACAAAAGGGAAGAAATTTTGTTGACTGTAAACATCCTATTGACTTTTAACAATATACCTGGAGGAAGAACCAAGGGTCCCTAGACTTGGAAGAAGTGCACTTTCCAATAATGGTGGAACAAATTGCTGTAATATTTGCGTAGAACAAATGAATCACTTGTTGTAGTTCGAAGAAATTTGAGCACTACTACCATTCCCTTCAATTATGACTTGTCTAATGAGATGGAGCATAACCAGTTAATGATACACTAAAAGAAGAGAAACTATTCCATGTACAAAGGAATATTGTTTACATGAGAACACAACTCAAGCCTTAGACTAAAACTACATGGTAATTCTTTCCCTACACATATTTTCAACCACATAATGTACAATGCAAGTCCATGA
This sequence comes from Pinus albicaulis, assembly GCA_034641835.2. Lineage (NCBI taxonomy): Eukaryota > Viridiplantae > Streptophyta > Pinopsida > Pinales > Pinaceae > Pinus > Pinus albicaulis. Next base: position 1,587,552,113 of record CM076578.1, read on the forward strand.
GTTCTGAATGAAAATTTATGATATTTAAAGAAAATTCCAAATGAAATTATACTTCGTGTCAGATGGAGCTTGTCAGGTCAGTAAAAGTGGGATGTTGTACTTTTTATTACATAAAAAAGATTCATTTCCCCATGTTTTCCCTTTGTGGGATGGTGGGCCTGTGTGCATGGAAAATATTAAGCTCCATGTAGTAAGTCAATGATTGGCTCACTACTTTTACATCTTGTTCGTTGGATGAGAATAAATTAATATTCAATCACTAGCTTACTACATGGTGCTTAATATTTTCCTCTCTACAAGGGGGCTCACAATGGCATGTCACACATCACAACTATGACATGACATCCCACCTCTTGATAACTGACAAATGCTTGAGAGTGTCAAAAATAATGTTGTAATAATTCCTCAAGATAGAGTTCAAAAAAGGCTATGCATCACACTTCAACCTATTACTTGAACCAATGTCATATCACTATTGCTCTTGTATCATAAAAATCACTCTCTTTTGCACAAGCCTAATAATCAAATTCATTATGTATAATCTCCAACTGTCCTACAAGAGGAAAAACATGCATTCAGGCTGCTAAAATACAATTGGAAGTTAAAAAGAGTCTTGATGAAATCCTTTGAAAGAACTTTAGTTAAAAAAAATTGAAATTGTATGAAGTCCCTTTAAGAGTCTGCAATAATGTCTGGCATCACACTGCAACCTATTACTTGAACCAATATCATATCACTATTGCTCATGTATCATAGAAATCACTCTCTTTTGCAAAAGCCCAATAATTAAATTCATTATGTACAATCTCCAACTGTCCTGCAAGATGAAAAACATGCATTCAGGCTGCTAAAATACAACTGGCAGTTAAAAAGAGTCCTGATGAATCCTTTGAAAGAACTTTAGTTAAAAAAAATTGAAATTTTATGAAGTCCCTTTAAGATTCTGCAATGATGTTGGGCATATCTCTATCAATTATTAAAGCAAATTTTATGTGGTATGCTTCAAGAACCATTAATCCAAGTTCACTAGCCATAATAGGCCTTAATCTTTGAAAAAAACTAGCCAGCTATAATTTTTATAGCATGTTGTCCTAGTCTACAGAAATTGGGACCATGGGTCTAAACACTGAGTTATTTTCCCTTCTACTGGCTGAGTTTGATAACACAGTAAGTTGTACTCTTCCAGTATGTTGCTAGTGTGAAAAAAATGCAAACAAAAAATCATTCTGGAAGATTATGAGAGTTGTAGTTAGGGGGAGGTTAAGGGCATTAGGAATGATCAAGCCCCAAGGCCACAAACTAGTAATTTATGTGGTCATTTAAGTTGAGCAGCATATCACTATACCTGTGCTTGAAATATTAATGTGTATAGACTGCTGGAAGTGATGTTTGGTGATGTACCTCTACTATAGAGGGTCTCGAACCTCCTCATCTCATTGGATGTGTGGCTGTGAATGTATTGAAGGCACTCCATATTTATTTCTGTGTCCTGAAGCTGAATATGTTGCATATATTATCACAGTGGTGTTTTCTCTGTAATTTTGGAGCTTCTTTGATGTTATATCACTTATCTACATCCATTGTTCTTCCTACCATTTGTTGGTACATTCTACTTTAGATCTTTGTTATTATTAGAGCTGATATATTTGAGGTATGCGTAATCCATTTCTGTAGCTGAAGTTCAAGTTTCAAGAAGGACGCAGTCATTTATCTGTGCACACATACCTACAAACAAGCATATCTCCATATATCTGAGTTTTTTTTTAAGGGTGAAACATATATATTGTAGCTGTTTTGAAAGGGCTTCGAGCCTCTCTTTCTTACTGGACACAAATATATTATTGATTGTCTTATTTCCTAGCTGTAACCTATGTGTTTTGAGGGCAGACTATATTTTGGAGCCCTACTGAAGTTTTAATAAGCTGCTGGTATTATTTTGGGTTGGTATCTCCAACTACAACACATATAATTTCTTATTTGACTGGTACTCCAAATCCCAACCTTCTTTACTTGCTGAAATTTGTATATGTCAAGACAATTTTTTTGTTAAATGTAACCTGAAGTGAATCTCAGTTGGTTTTCAAGTACTCCTCCTTATATATTTGGCACTGTTCATGTTATTTGAGTTTGAAATTGTTGGATATACACCTACAACATATTGCATGCAAACTGTTTGTGAAAACTCCTCAGTGAACGAAATCATTCAAACTCAGAAAACACAATGATTAATTGAGGTTTCCCTAAGAGAGAATCTTAAAAAAACATATTTTCTCAATGTTTAAGGACATAATACACACCAAGAGATTTAACTTGAAGCACACATGACCAACTTTGACCCTTTGTCTTCCTCACTCTAGAAGGAGCCTTCTTCGCACTTTGGCTTGAGATATTTCTTGTTTTGTACCCAAAATCCTCTCTCACTGTGACTGTAATATTTCGGCCTAATTTTTGCAATCTGCAGGTCTGCAATCTTGCACATGTGGAGATAATTTAACCCAAAAACAGTCCCAAAACAAAGTTGAAGACCTCATTTCTCCTTCCCTTCTCCTCGATGGTTATAGGGCTTCTTCTTTGACCCCTTCAAAATTCTTACTGTAGTTCTGCACTTGTCCGAAAATTTTTCTTCTGAACTGAGGCCGAGCTACCTATTTATAGTGGTTGGAGCCTGTAATAAGCTGACTTGAAGAGGGTGAACCGACATGTTCCTTTGTGTAGATTATTTTCCCCATCTTGTAGATGACTTGAAGGACAGATCTTGTGCTTGCCTTGGAGGGCTTTCATACTTATTTAATGACTCACAAAAATGTGTAACATGCCCAAGAAGGGTACTCCATACATGACATAGATGTAAATTGACTTTCATGACTAGATGACAAATCCTAAAGGCTCACAATGGGAGCCATCACTAAAAATAAATTTCCTTGCTCATGAAACCTAGAGACAACCATTACAATAATAAATTTTGTTTCTTATTTATGTCAACTACATAAAATCACAATTACACATGTCATTATGAAGACTAAACCTAGTTACACTTTTCAACAAAATTAAACATTTTTTTCCAAAATTCTATTAAAAAGACATTTAACTTTTTGGCTATGAAATATATATTTATATTTCATTCAAACCTTTTGAGTTGTGGTATAATGAGTTCAGTATTGATTTTTACAACATGTGATATCACTGGCTATTGATTTTTGGAATCGTCTAATAGATTTCCATTACTATTGTTTCATTATTTCTAATTCTATAAGCACTTTTGATGACATCTTTAACTGCAGGCAATTCCTATCTTGTTCCTCAGACAAGAAATATGTATTCAATGTTCCTTTTGTCTCTGAAATAATAGAATCGACCATAGCACTCAGAAGCGTGCCAACTTCCCTAGCACCAACTCCGGTGCTTTCAACAGTTTCAGAACCTCCATTGCCACCTTTTACTGAAACTTTTGTTCCACCAAAAAACATTTCATCAAACAATGTGCCAACAACAACCTCTTCACCAACCAATGTGCCAACATCAGCTCCTCATAGTCAACCCAGCAATGCCAATCAATCTAGGTAGTTTTTTCTATCTCTCTTCTAATAGGACTCTTTATATTATTCTTGTAGCATAATTTAAAAGGCATATCGTACACCATTCTTTTGTACCAAAATTTTATAAATGCTCCATCATTGATTTGGTCTGTAGATATTTTGATGACTCCTTGACAATTTTTGAGCATCTTACCCACATAGATGGAGTATATAATAATTGATTTTATTCCTTACAAGTTGTGAATATTCAACTTTTTTGTTTACAAAAATTGAGAGATAATGCATTCCAATTTGAAGTACTTATGAAAAATGGGAAGCCATTGTGTGATACAGTGAGTCTAGAATAAAATAACTACACTTACCTACATTTGATTAGAATGTGTATGTGTAGTAGTAGTATGGTTACGAAGAAAAATCTCGAGGCTTATATATTTGGCATTTATGCATATAAAAGAAGGTATTTCCATCCCACCTTTATTTCTAGACCAATAAATGATATCAATGGCATTTTAGGTTTGTAATGTGAGTAGCTAATATTATGCTCAAATTTTCTAATTTATGGATACAAGTAGAGGTTTCTAAGACCTACCTATTCACCAAAAATTTAGTTTATAATTCTAATGATCAATATAAAGACAATGTGATTGTTTAACAACATATTTATTGCCCCTTCCTCTATAGGCAAGTTCTTTGCATTGAACACATTTTTCTATGGGTAATTTAGGAGGAAGTAAGCTATTTTATAGGAAAGACTTGAAGGCAAGTCCATCAATTATTTTTTTTCTCAAAATAAAGTATCTCTATTCCTATGGGAATATCCATATAATATGAGATTTCCTTGTTCAAATAGAAATAGGGATAAAGGAAAACATGTTGAATGATTTCTCTTTCCTGAAGCTAGTGCATGTGTGAAAATTTCTCTTAGAAAACTATCCACAAATTGTAGACAAAGATTGAAGTCTAAATGAAAAAAATGATTGCTAATGAACAGTTAAGCAGAAGCAAGAAAAAAAATAGTAAATGGGTTTTTTGCTAGAAAGGTGATGTGGATTATCAATCTCTCCTTTTGCTATGATAAAATGTGCCCTTTGTTATCTCAAAAAAATGTTGATATGGTCAGTGTGAAAAAGCGGATTGCAAGTTGTTGGGGTTCCCATGTTTTGGCCAGATTGGCAAGACCAAAAGATGAGACAACATCAGAACCACTTTGGGGCCCTAGGATCTAGCCCTCCTGGACCCGGAGAGGGATCTCTCCAATAGAGCAAAGAATGATATGTCTTTAAAGCTCGAATTGAGATATTAGGCTAGTTATGAAGCACAGAGGGGGGTTTTAAAATGATTTGGTTGAAGGGTTGCTGGGTTGGTTAGGAGATCACAGACTGGGAAAGCAATGGGAAGAAAGGAACAGAACAGCAGGAGGCTTCAGCAAAGAGGATAGGCCAAGATCGTGCCATCCATTGGGCTATGGAGTCATGAAAGGAAATTACTTGCAACAACTAGCCAAGGCTTCCAAAGGGCAAGTCATCTAATACTAAAGGATCTTTTAGATTATATGGTGGGTTGGAACATTAAGGAGCGAAAGTGAAAGAAGGAGAATAGCCCAATTTCTGTCTATAGATCAGGTCAAAGGTCATTTAACTCCAGACCTGCTTGGACATACTCAAAGGCAACTCTCAAAGAGGGACAAAGGGGCTGCTTATAGATCAGACCAGAGGTCATTTAACTCCAAGTCTTCTTTAGCAACTCCAAGGGAAAGAACAGAGATAAATCTAAGAAAGAAGCATCCAAGAAGCAAACCCCTAAGTTCATACATCAGCCAGCAGGAAATAACATCCACTGCACTGGTTAAACTCGTGAATCTACTCTTAGATAACACGTGAAGCAGAAAAAATTGAAGGCAAGGAGAGCAGACAGCATAGGGCACCTAACAAGGGTGAATCCTATACCATTATTCTGATGCAAGCCCAAAAGAACAATGAAACAATGTGAAAGTGTAATAAACAAAGTAAGGAAAACATCACCAATAGCAATAGACCAGGATCCTGTGAAATGTGCTTTGATTAATTGATGCAAAACCAGTCATGTACAATAAGCTCAATGGCTGTTACAGTCCTGACTTCTCCTCCCAGCCTATTACACAATACTACTCTGCTACTCCCTCCCAAGACTGTCCTAACAGTCGAAATGAATCCCTCTGATAGCAAATGCCCAACAAGGCAACAACAACAACAACCTTTACAATTCGTTTCTGGGGATTTTATAGGAGAATGAGAAAAACAGAAATAGATGATCATTGAATGAATCTCATTAAGTCAGTAAGGTGGAAGTGTTCACGCCCATACCACTTAATGGATTTCTGGATCGCTGTGTGTACTTTGTAATCTGCTCTGGGAGACTCTGTCAGGCCGAGATCGACCTTTGATATGTTCTTAAGTCCTTATGGTGGTATGGAACTCTATGTTGCCTTCTGAAATGAATGAACTGGGTGGAAGGTCTGCAGGTCGCTCCATACTTCCTAACTGCTGCCTGACTGTCCTAAATGGGTTTCAGACAGTGCAATTAATCTTTTCAAGGCTCGAGGAGGCATGGAGATCGCTGTAGGAAGGTGTACTTCTGGAGTAAACGCGCTCTGCTGTTAGGTGGCGCAGTTATGACTTGCTGGTGCGCTCATCGGTCTTCAAAATAAACCTTAATCCTTTGAAAGCGGGGCTAAACATTGATTATGTCAATAGAAGGTGTTAACCCCTTTGGATCCTTTCTGCTGTTCTACTGGCGATGCTGAAAACACCTCACTATGATGTCTGCACACTTTGAAATAAACCTGTTACAAACCCAGGCGGTGGTGGCGGAGAAATGCTGTGGAGGCAGGAGGAGAGGTGGCGGAGCAGTGGAGAATGGTGGAAAGAACACATAGTGGCAGAGAAATGATTAATAGTGAAAAAGCCCAACAATTGGCTTTGGGAAAATAACCAAGGAAATCACCAACAAACGAGGGAGCGGAGCTTTGGATGTGGGGCCGACCATGGCGGGGGGCGATTCATTTCGAACTGTTAGATCTTAAAACCCAACAGATAGTGGAGATTCGATCGGAACAATCACAATCGGAGGGGCGCAACTGGGTCTTGCGATTGCGATCGGGAAGAGGGTGCGATTGAATTATGGTCGTTGGATGCAGCGGGGAAACAGACGGCTATGATGTAATCGGGCGATCGCAATCGGAGGGGGACAGGGGTGTCACACAGTTCAAAAGTTCTGATTGCGATGGAGGAAGGGGATGCGATTGAGCGAGGACCGTCGATCTGGGGGAAGAATGGACGGCGGAGATGAAATCGGAAGGGCAGTAGAGAAGGATGATGGGAGAGGAGCGGGATGAATCTGTGCCGTTGAAAGTGGCGAGATGGACAGCTCAGATTGGATCGGGAGATCGCAATCAGGAGTCAGACGAAACATTTTGCGATTATGATCGGAAGGGGACCAGCGATAGAGCGCTGACCGTTGGATCCGAAGGCCAGATCAACGGTTCGCACTCAATCGGAGGGGTAGTGCGATCGGGGGATCAGGAGAAGGACTTGCGATTGGGTTCATCGGAGGAATGGAGAGATTAGATCTTGACCGTTAGATTGGCACGGGAAACGGATAGCGGAGATCTAATCGGGAGACGGAGGAAAGGACTTGCGATTGCGATCGGATGGGGAGTTGCGATGGAGCGCTGGCCGTCAGATCGGCGGGAGGATGGACGGCTAGGATTAAATCGGGAGATCGCAATCGGAGCACAGAGAAGAAGGCATGCGATTGAGTTATGCGATTGCGATTGAGCTGGGGCTGCGATTAGCGCTCCGCCGTCGGATCGGGACCACAGATCGACGGTGCGGAACGCATTGCCAGACTTAACGTTATAAACAGATCGCATCGGGGCTTTTTGCTGTTTACAAAGAAAATACACACCCGCTCGGCTTCCGATTTCGATTAGCGCTCGGGACTTAAGCGCTTGGTCCCAGCGCTAGGGCACATGTGGGGAAGTGGTTAAGGGGCTGGCGGAAAAGGGGCTAAGCCCTATAATATAGTCGAAAAGTGGGTTTTAACCCATTTTAATGGAATTTGAGGGTTCAAAAGGGAAACGATAGAGGGATGAAGGGGAAAAATGGCCAACAAAGGTTAAGGGTAGGATTTTAAGGGGATTTTGGGGAAATTCAAAGGGTAAGAAGGGGAATAGAAGGGGAAAGAAAAGGGGATAGAAAACAAAGGCTTTGGGGAACAAAATAAGAGGCAAAAGGGGGCCTTCGGGCATTTCTTCACATAGCAGAGAGGCTTTAAAAGGGGAATCAGCAGAGGGGATTTTATCAAAGGATAAAAGACACATAGAGGCTTCAAGGACACTGTATTTTTAGAGGAAATGCATTCCTTGAAGACTCAGGAACAATTTAGCCCCCTATTGCTTGTCAAAAATTTCATAGGGGGGCTAACAGTGGCTCCACATGGTGATGGCTTCTTCTTGAAGGAGTCAAGAATTCAGAAATTGATCTCTTGGTGTAGGCCAGATGCCTACTGCTTGAACCATCCTTTTATTTCCTTGATCAGCTGCCACAAACTATGAAGAGAACATATCAGCAGTAAAATTCTCCCACACAACTACCTACCCACACTATAGTCCTAACATTTTTCTTCTTTGGGTGCATTTGGACTTGCAGACCCTTTACATCATCAATATTTACAAACAGGAACATAAATCTATTCTAATTCTACCCTTATTACTCCATGAGACCAGATTAGACTGTTGGTGTCACATGTTTCTCTACCTACACTACTACCTGCTAGGATTAGACTGTCTAGCAGGTTTATTCTCTACATTCTAAGACAGAAAATGAAATAACTAACTACATGCTCATAGACTGAGCTTTATTGAGCTTTTCCTACCTACCCTACTCTAATTGGAAATCTCTGATGTTCTAGGTGATACAATAATGCCAATGCAGCCAATCAAGCAGTAGTGAAAAAGGATATGAGCACTAGCTGCCTGTCAGAGATAACGACAGGGTGCTCTGCATGTGGTTCTTCGAAACTGTGGTCACCATAAATAGTGACCATTCCTGATGAATCTGGCCCGTGCTAAGGATCAATGCTGGAGTATTTGAGCTAATCAGGGCCTCCATGTATTCTGCCACAGGATCAACGAACACTTGATGTACACTTTCTTCACTTAGGCCTTCCATGATTGGTAAGTTGTTTACGTCCTGGGCAGTTTCGATTATTTCATCTTCCACTGCATCTTCAAATGGGCTCTTGGGAACTGGATCATCTTCTTCTTCTACTTCGAAAAGCAGCGAAATATCTTCTCTTTTGGGGGGAGGGAGACTTTCCAAAAAGGCTCTCGGGTCTCTGAACTCGTAGGATATTTCTTGTGAGTTCAAAAGTTCAATATCAGACTCATATCTGTCCGCCAACACTTCTAAAAAAACTTTCTTCAGCTCAGGTCGATCATTGAAACTTGAGCTAGAACGAAAGACTTTTGGAAGATCTTCGCTTCTGAGTCAAGCCAGTATATCTGATATTCCACAACGAAACTCTTCAAGGGGGCTCAACTCAGAGTCTTCCATTTGGTAGAGATGATGTTGTACTGCGACTGGTCTCCCAGTGGAGTCTCGTGAAACCAAGATAATCAGTGGCCTGCTGATCACCTGTGGAGTCTTTTTATCATTCGGAAATGTGGAGTCGCCAGGTGGATGATTTACAACTTACTGTCCACCACAGTGGTTTACCAAATCAAAGCTGACTGGTCTCGTCCCCAGCGGAGTCACCATTAAGTTGGGGTTCCCATGTTTTGGCATATTTGGCAATACCAAAAGATGAGACAACATCAGAACCACTTTTGGGCCCTAGGATCTAGCCCTCCTGAACCCGGAGAGGGATCTCTCCAAATAGAGCTAAGAATGATATATCTATGAAGCTCAAAATGAGATGTTAGGCTAGTTATGAAGCACGAGGGGGTTTTAAAATGATTTCGTTGAAGGGTTGCTGGGTTGGTTAGGAGATCACAGACTGGGAAAGAAATGGGAAGAAAGGAACAGAACAGCAGGAGGCTTCAGCAAAGAGGATAGGCCAAGACCGTGCCATCCATTGGGTTATGGAGTCATGAAAGGAAATTACTTGCAACAACTAGCCAAGGCTTCCAAAGGGCAAGTCATCTAATACTAAAGGATCTTTTAGATTAGATGGTGGGGTGGAACATTAAGGAAGGAAAGTGAAAGAAGGAGAACAACCCAATTTATGTCTATAGATCAGGTCAGAGGTCATTTAACTCTAGACCTGCTTGGACATACTCAAAGGAAGCTCTCAAAGAGGGACAAAGGGGCTGCTTATAGATCAGACCAGAGGTCATTTAACTCCAGGTCTGCTTTAGCAACTCCAAGGGAAAGAACAGAGATAAATCTAACAAAGAAGCATCCAAGAAGCAAACCCCTAAGTTCATACATCAGCCGGCAGGCAATAACATCCGCTGCACTGGTTAAACCCGTGAATCTACTCTTAGATAACACGTGAAGCATAAAAAATTGAAGGCAAGGAGAGCAGATAGCATAGGGCACCTAACAAGGGTGAATCCTATACCATTATTCTGATGCAAGCCCAGAAGAACAGTGAAACAATGTGAAAGTGTAATAAACAAAGTAAGGAAAACATCACCAATAGCAATAGACCAGGATCCTGTGAAATTTTCTTTGATTAATTGATGCAAAACCAGTCATGTACAATAAGCTCAATGGCTGTTACAGTCCTGACTTCTCCTCCCAGCCTATTACATAATACTGCTCTGCTACTCCCTCCCAATACTGTCCTAACAGTCGAAATGAATCCCTCTGATAGCAAATGCCCAGCAAGGCAACAACAACAACAGCCTTTACAATTCGTTTCTGGGGATTTTATAGGAGAATGAGAAAAACAGAAATAGATGATCATTGAATCAATCTCATTAAGTCAGTAAGGTGGAAGTGTTCACGCCCATACCACTTAATGGCTTTCTGCATCGTTGTGTGTACTTTGTAATCTACTCTGGGAGACTCTGTCAGGCCAAGATCGACCTTTGATATGTTCTTAAGTCCTTATGGTGGTCTGGAACTCTGTGCTGCCTTCTGAAATGAATGAACTAGGCGGAAGGTCTGCAGGTCGCTCCATACTTCCTAACTGCTGCCTGACTATCCTAAATGGGTTTCAGACAGTGCAATTAATCTTTTCAGGGCTCGAGGAGGCATGGAGATCGCTGTAGGAAGGTGTACTTCTAGAGTAAACGCTCTCTGCAGTTAGGTGGTGCAGTTATGACTTGCTGGTGCGCTCATCGGTCTTCAAACTGAACCTTAATCCTTTGAAAGCGGGGCTAAACATTGATTATGTCTATAGAAGGTGTGAACCCCTTTGGATCCTTTCTGTTGTTCTGTTGGCGATGCTGAAAACACCTCACTATGATGTCTGCACACTTTGAAATAAACCTGTTACAAACCCAGGCGGTGGTGGCGGAGAAATGCTGTGGAGGCAGGAGGAGAGGTGGCAGAGCAGTGGAGAATGGTGGAAAGAACACATAGTGGTGGAGAAATGATTAATAGTGAAAAAGCCCAACAATTGGCTTTAGGCGAATAACCAAGGAAATCACCAACAAACGAGGGAGCGGAGCTTTGGATGTCGGGCCGACCGTGGCGGGGGGCGATTCATTTCGAACCGTTAGATATTAAAACCCAACAGACGGTGGAGATTCGATCAGAACAATCGCAATCGGAGGGGCGCAACTGGGTCTTACGATTGCGATCGGGCGGAGGGTGCGATTGAATTATGGTCGTTGGATGCAGCGGGGAAACATACGGCTATGATGTAATCGGGCGATCGCAATCGGAGGGGGACAGGGGTGACACACAGTTCAAAAGTTCCGATTGCGATGGAGGAAGGGGATGCGATTGAGCGAGGACCGTCGATATAGGGGAGGAATGGAAGGCGGAGATGAAATCGGAAGGGCAGCAGAGAAGGATGATGGGAGAGGAGCAGGATGAATCTGTGCCGTTGAAAGTGGCGAGATGGACGGCTTAGATTGGATCAGGAGATCACAATCGGGAGTCGGACGAAACAGTTTGCGATTGCGATCGGAAGGGGACCAGCGATTGAGCGCTGACCATTGAATCCGAATGCCAGATCAATAGTTCGCACTCAATCAGAGGGGTAGTGCGATCGGGGGATCGGGAGAAGGACTTGCGATTGGGTTCATCGGAGGAATGGAGCGATTAGATCTTGACCGTTAGATTGGCACGGGAAACGGATGGAGGAGATCTAATCGGGAGACGGAGGAAAGGACTTGCGATTGCGATCGGATGGGGAGTTGCGATGGCGCGCTCGCCATCGGATCGGCGGGGGGATGGACGGCTAGGATTAAATTGGGAGATCACAATCGGAGCACAGAGAAGAAGGCATGCGATTGAGCCGGGGCTGCGATTAGCGCTCCGCCGTCGGATCGGGACCACAGATCGACGGTGCGGAATGCATTGCCAGACTTAACGTTATAAACAGATCGCATCGGGGCTTTTTGCTGTTTACAAAGAAAATACACACCCGTTCGGCTTCCGATTGCGATTAGCGCTTGGGACTTAAGCGCTTGGTCCCAGCGCCGGGGCACATGTGGGGAAGTGGTTAAGGGGCTGGCGGAAAAGGGGCTAAGCCCTATAATATAGTCGGAAAGTGGGTTTTAACCCATTTTAATGGAATTTGAGGGTTCAAAAGGGAAACAATAGAGGGATGAAGGGGAAAAATGGCCAACAAAGGTTAAGGGTAGGATTTTAAGGGGATTTTGGGGAAATTCAAAGGGTAAGAAGGGGAATAGAAGGGGAAAGAAAAGGGGATAGAAAACAAAGGCTTTGGGGAACGAAATAAGACGGAAAAGGGGGCCTTTGGGCATTTCTTCACATAACATAGAGGCTTTAAAAGGGGAATCAGCAGAGGGGATTTTATCAAAGGATAAAAGACATATAGAGGCTTCAAGGAGACTATGTTTTCAGAGGAAATGCATTCCTTGAAGACTCAGGAACAATTTAGCCCCCTATTGCTTGTCAAAAATTTCATAGGGGGGCTAACACAAGTGATCAGGGCAAAGAAATAGAAATGACCACAATCCATACAAAAGCCAAACGAACAAATCTAGGTGTTAAATCAAGAAAGTATATTTTTGTTTGGAGTTTATTGGATTTTTTTTTGGAGTTGATCGGAGTATCAAAAAAAATGTAATAATAGTATATTATGGTTAGCACAGATTAGGTGCATTGTATCCAGTTGAAAATCTAACATTTTTTCTCATACAAATGTGGAGGTTCTTTGGTTTACCCTTTTTTGTTGCATGGTTTATTGTTAGGAAATATTTGCTCTTATCTGGAACCAATAGAGGAGAGAGAGCATTGAAAATTTAGCACAGATCCATTCCTACGAAAGAATGAAAAGTATTTTATAGTTATGATCAAATCCAATACTGTGTGGTGGGTATTCCTATTGTTACAAATGATTCTCTTAACTCTCATCCACACGTTCAAGCAGCTACTGGGATAATTGGTGATTCAACCTTCATATTGAGTACCTCGAGTGTGTGAATGGGCATGTTCATTATCAAATCCCCCATCTGGTGATAGACATACATGGTTAGTCCCCATGCAAAAAAAGACATATGTGGTCCCTGAACTTTAAATTGTGGGTACATGTTAAATTCTGAATATGTTCTATGCTAGATGTAAATTTACTTTAAAATTCTAAGGCTCAATGAGAGTAAGATGCAGATAGAACATACCAATAGATCAATGGAAGACAAGACAAAATAGAGATAAAGAGTGGTGGCGTTATGGCGATCAGCATGATGCTTCAACTAGCAAAGTATTCATAAGGTCAACCTCCCACATGTGTCACACAACCCCAAGAAATCTCATCAAGAATACTCCACCAAGGCACTGCACCAAGAAGCCCTAAATGCAGAACCAAGAACGTTGCTCCATCAGCATCCAAGAGAGAAGAAAATGTCTCCACCAAATGTGTGTGTGAAATGAACTCCAAGTCTCTCCAATATATAGGCGTCTGTGGGGGTGTGTGACACATCTCTTATGCATGTGGGATAAATCAGGCCAACCTTACATATGTGGAATAAATTCAAAATACGTGTTCTTCTCATCCTATCAAAATGATCTTTAGATCAATATTGCACCTCTCTGAAAGAGGAATCCAATAAAAATATTGGCATCATCATGTAAGCATCACAACATGGATTTTGGACCTAGTTGCCCAAAATTAACACTCCCTCTTGACTAGGGAGAACTCCATCCACCAGTGCCATCCAAACATCGTGTGTCATCCCACCGTAACTTGCTTCGTTGGATTATTTATTTGAAAAGAAAAGGTGAGTGGCAAAGACATCACTTCTGACTAACCCGAAGTTAGCTCAGAGGTTCGAAACCTCTGTAGACCTCAAAGGAGTCACATGCCAACCCGAAGTTGGCTTAACTAACATGAAGTCATTTGGAGGTCTAAAACCTCACTAGACCTGATCTCAGATCAAGTGGTCACATGCCATCCTAGACATAGAGAGTACAGTAATCTCTGATGCATCCATCGATATTTCTATGGTCTCTATTCACATTTCCCACCTCGTTGGCCAAATGAGAGTTACTTCCCATGAGTCTGAAACTCCATGGGTAGGATGCATACGGGGCACATATCAGAGAGAGGTAAACCAACTCAATATGATCACAGTGGGGAAAAATCACACCAAAAAGGTTCGAAAAGCCTAGCCCTGTGGTTTCTTATAGCTCCAAGAAGCTATCCCCAAAGCCCCCTGGAGCTCCCAGAGCTCATCGTCCAACAAGACCCTCCAAATAGGGTCATTCCACGATTCCAAGATTCTCATGGAAGGCTAGGAATATGACCTTCCCCAAGGGCTTTGTGAGAATATCCATGACATACTCATCAGTTCCTATATGATCAAGCCTTATAACACCTCGATGTACCATATCCAAGATTAAATAGTACCAGACATCAACCTCCTTGGATTTATCGTGGAACACGAGATTCTCTGACAAGTGAATCCCCCTTTAGTTATCGCAAAGGATAATGGTGGTATCTAGCACATGCTCAAACATCTCACTTAACAGATTTCACAACCAAGTGGCTTCACAACAGGCCACACACACTGTAATGTATTCGACCTCAGCGGTGCTCAAAGCTACCAACTTTTGCTTCCTCCTCGAAGCAGACCCAAGTGTGAAGCAGCATCCAAATGTGCTCTTACGATCGACCACACTACCTATCTAGTCGACATCAGAATATACAAGGAGTCTCAAACTCCCGATAGTGTATCTTAGCCCATGGTCTATCGTGCCCCAAAGATATCTCATAGAGTTTCTTGTCACCAACCCAGAGAATGTTATGAGGATCAACCATGTGTTGACTCAAAGTGTTCATTGCACAATATACGTCTTGACGGATGTTCCCTAAGAACATTAGGGCCCCTACGAGTTAACAATACTCGGTAGGATTTTCTACCATAGGCCCAGCAGCACTTTCACTCAACTTCTTAGAGTTGAGTTACATCGGTAACAACACGAACTTACAGTCCACCATACCAAATATTTCCAACAGCTTCACAATATATTTTCCTTGAGAGAGGAAAATCTCACCAGGTCTCTGCAAGACCTCCAGGCCTAGGAGTCCTAGGTCCTTCATCTTGAACTCAAAAGCGAGCTCCCTCTTCCACTGATAAATGAGGGTCGGCACCTGTCAGGAAAAGATCGTCCATATAGAGAACCAAAATGAGAGGCTTTTCTCTATCAATCTTGAAGTAAAGGGGTTGGATCAACATTACTTCGAGTGAAGCCCAAATTCATCAAGTAGATATCTATCCTCTCGTACCAAGCCCTGGTTACTTGCTTCAACCCATAGAGGGAATTATTCAACCTACATGCATGAGAGTCTCTATCTTTGATTTCGAACCCCAGAAGTTGTTCTTCATACACCTCTTCCTATATCAAACCATGCAGAAAAACAATCTTCACATCTATCTGATGTAGACTCTATCCTTGCATAGCAACAAGGGAAATAATAAATCAGATGGTAGTATATAGGATCATAAGTTTATATCATCATATTCTCTGCCTTCCTTTAGAGAGAAGCTTCAGGCAACAAATCTTGCCTTGTACTTTTCAGCACTCCCATCAGATCCATGCTTGATATTATAGAGCCATTTTTGAGGTGACAATAGCTTTTTCCTCCAGTCTTGGGACCATATCCTAGACATCATCATTCATAATGGACTCATACTCTTTGTGTATAACATCCTTCCAGACTTGATGCTTTACAGCTTCTTCAAATGATCCAGGCTCACATTGTACTCATGTCTGCTAGATACCCTTGGTGTCTATATGGCTTCTTGCTTTCCTAGAATGACCCCCTTTGGGCCCATATGACTCTTGGCATCCTTGAGAGTGTCTCTGAGGGTCTCTTCTTCTTTCTTCCAGCAACGTTATTTTCTTAGGAGCATATATGGTTGTTGTCTCCCTCTTAATGGCAGCTCTTCCGCAAAGGTGCGACTATTAGTCCTTCGAATCTTGATTTTCTTCTTCAAGAAATATATTCAGATGGGAAGCATATCAAAAAAATCAGAATGTATCAACTGCTAGAAATAAAATTGGGATACTTGAGGGAAAAATAATGTCCCCCTTTTTATGCTTTCCTACGGCACAAATCTAATATATTCCTTCATGATTATTTTGAATTTGGGCGTCCTAGACACCAACTTCCTTTCCTCAAAAAGGGCTTCGTAATCGTAGACCTGAATCTTACTCACCCACTATCAAGGCCATACAAGAAACATAGCCATATACTACCATATATCTGTTATACATCTTGACAGGTATCATACATTTTCATATCATTTATTTTAGTGATGCCAAAATATTATCATACACATCACTATCATATTTATCATAGCCATAAAGAATGGAGGATATCAAACTTCATGGTTACGTATATTTTTCCATATGCCTCTGAAGATACCACATATATAGATCATATAGATTCTGCCATATGTCACTCTCCATATCTTCCTATACAACAAGAACAAATACAATGACTTAGTTTCTGAAGATGCACTCCACTTACATCCCTTTCATCTCTTGTCCTTTCTGTCCACTTCCCTTGAACACCTGGCAGGTCCTTGGTCACGTATAGACATAGAGAATATGCTTCTCCAATACCTATGCCTCAACTATTCACAATGTCCTCCATTGCTTCAGATACACTTGCACAACCAGCTCTTCAATCTGCTTTCTATCAATGACAAATCTCCGCCAAGGTTATTGAACATAGGCCTATATTAGTTTACCCTCTACAAGTGTTGGTCCACATCAAAAGCAGTGCTCATAGGGTCTTCAAAAAAATTCCTACAAACGATAACTCAGTTGCTACTGAGTCACTGATCTTAGGCTCCACGGATATGCCTTTTAACAATGGATTACTTCTCCAAGTCTCACTGTACATAGGCACCAATCATCCAGCATATCATAGTCACTTTACTTGCTCCAAGGTGACCATACATAGCCTTCAACACATTCTCATTAATCACCTTAGTAGGAAATACCTTAAGCTTCCTTCCTCTTTTTTTCTTGCATATATCTCACTTTCTAGCCCTTAATTCCCTGAGCATGTACATGATTAAGCTTGGCCCTCACTCTAGCTATTCCGTAGGCCTTATGGCCTCTCTATCCAGCGAATACAAGGATCTTGGGCCTCCTTTAGTGCATAGACATCAGAACGGCCCTAACATAGAAATATTTCACTGTTCTATTCCAGGAACCACATCTCAAATGATGCAACCTCCTCTCATTTACATTTACAGTGAACTTATTATGAGAGGAGGAAACTATAGCTCCACGTTAGGGTAGTTTTGACCCTCAAAACACCACATGCAGGCCTGTGGCCTACTCATCATAGGTGGGTCACTTTTCCAGCCTGTTTCACGAGGATTTTTTGTGATTTTCTTTTCCAAAATTAACAAGCCTTTACATCAGTACAACAATTCTGAGATGTGATACCTCCACAAATATTCTTACCACAGGTGACTGTTCATAAGAATAAGGTACAAGACTACACAAAATTGTAGCTCCATGCCTCTGGAAACTAGTGATCTGATTCTCTGCACAGAGGTCACTGTTTGAGGTGGTTGTGCCTTCAACAAGATCAGGCTTGAGATGACTGTCTTTGTCCCTGTCTGAGTTGTACATAAAAATACTAACCAAAGGTACAGGACTGCTAACAGGTTTGTTATTTGCAGTGGTAACAAATCTGAGCTCCTACAGGATTGAGTCTCCTCATTTCTACAATTTTACAGATGATACCTATCCATAGATGGTTATTCCGAGGTTATGATATATAGGTGCTAAGTCCAAGTTTATCAAAAGATCTGAGTTCTTGAGTTGTTGACTATTCACAATTTTTGTATCCGAGTCTGAGATTCTCCAATAGCCCAAAATACACAGTGACCACACTCCTGAAGATCTCACTATTCTCCACTATCCGAAATACAGTGAGCGGCAGTGCTGAAGGTATAATTGTTTTCCACTTTCTGCAATAGACAAACCTGTAGGTGTTCTGAAATTGTTACATAGTCATCAATAAAACCCTTCTTTGGCTGCGGTCCTATGGCGTAGAACAATAGTTAGCTATGGTTGCGTTCCTCCTTTAGACATCACCCAAACTACCTAAAAAAAGCCTTGGCTTATGCCTCTCTTCCTTGACCACCTACCCAGCAAACTCAGCCCTTAAACAACACCCAAAACAGATCTCAAACTAGTTGTTGTCTCCTACAGCACTCGGCCTCCACTACAGAAATTCCCACGCTATCCCTAGGCCTCCTTCATGTTGTCTTAAGGCTCCTTCTAGTTGTGGCTAGGCTTCTCCAATTTCAGAGATCACTTGAGGATATATTTCTCATACTTCAGATTTTAAGGGAAGGGATCTCCACGTTGAAGGTTAGGGCACCAACCAACCCCAATAGACCTGAAACAGAGGTCTCCTAACTCAGCCTTCCTAGGAAGACTACTCAGCCTTCTTCTAGCAGCTTGGTCACCTAAATATAGTCCTTATCTCACTGCCCTAGATTCTCAACTAGATGGGCCTTGTCTTCTCCTAGCTCTGATACCATGTTAAATTATGAAGATGTTCTATGCTAGATGCAAATTTACTTTAAAATTCTAGGGCTCGATGAGAGTCAGATGTAGATAGAACATACCAATAGATCAATGGAAGACAAGCCAAAATAGAGATAAAGAGTGGTGGCGTTATGGCCATACCAATAGAGTGATGTAAGACAAGCCAAAATAGAGATAAAGAGTGGTGGCATCATGGCGACCAGAAGGATGCTCCAAATATCAAAGTCTTCATAAGGTCAGCCTCCTACATGTGTCACACAACCCCAAGATGTCTCATCAAGAATACTCCACCAAGATGCTGCACCAAGAAGCCCTAAATGCATAACCATGAATGTTGCTCCATCACCATCCAAGAGAGAAGAAAGTGCCTCCACCAAATGTGTGTGTGAACTGAACTCCAAGTCTCTCAAATATATAGCCATATGTGGGGGTGTGTGACACATCCCTTATGCATGTGGGATAAATTAGGTCGACCTTGCACATGTGGAATAAATTGAAAATACATGTTCTGCTCATCCGATGAAGATGATCTTTAGATTGATATTAAACCTCTCTGAAATAGAAATCCAATAAAAATATTGGAATCATTGTCTGAGCATCACAACATGGAGTTTGGACCTAGTTGCCCAAAATTAATAGTCCATCATCTAAAAGTCATCTCAAAGTGGGATTAGAGATAAAGTTAGAGACCTACTGAGTCCATCATTGGAAGGTTCACACTAAAGAAAAGTTGAACATAGAAGATTATCCAAGTAAGAGGTAGAAAGCGTCTAAATTTTGGATCAATTCTAGTGGTGATAGTAAATTATTTCCCTACCATCAATTGGATGGCTAGCTCTTGTTACCACCCTTAACTAGGATTTAATTAGTTGTATCTCATCTTGCATTAATGCATTGCAGGTTGGTTGCATAACATTTTTCATAGCCAAATCCTTATAGACAGACCACTGAGCAATTTTTTGAAAGGAAATTAGTTGACAGTAGGACGTTAAGCTTATTCTGCACATTGTCAAAGAACAAGAACAAAGAAGGTAAAAAAAAAAAATTCATTGTACACCAACAAGGGAGAAACCATTTAATGCTAGTATGATAACGAGTGTGGAATGCAAGACTCTTTAGGGATGTGATTGAACAATACAACATTGAAAACATTATTGTTCTTTTCACAGCCGAATAATAAATGCATAAAATGGCATATTTCTGCTTATGGCTTCAGTCCATTATTATTAATCACAAATCAATGGGGCAAACTATGATGTTCATACTTGAAAATTTCCAGTGCTCAAGATTCTAGGGTTCGAGATGTCAACAAGCCTCACCACAAAAAAAATGCACAATGAGAAAAAATAAAACTAATATTTACCATTTTTTTCCTTCATACGAAGGAAGTAGAGGTTGTTTCTTGAGCATAGGAGAAAAATAATGATTATGGCGTATGTGCTATCATTGTAACATTTAGAAGCTTCACATGCTGGACAAGCCCCAAGTTCGAGTAGTTGGACTTCAAGTCCTTCTTGGGCATTGCCGTACCCATCACCTTGTTTTGCTTCTTGGTGTGTTTTCATGCTAGAGGCTTGTAATTGCAATGGTGATGGTTGAATGCAATGGGAATGGTGTTTCCATATCTTAGGAAATTGGGGATTTTTTCACAGCAATGTGAAAACTGAGTGTATTCTTGGACAAAATAGAGTGAGTAATGATTAGTTGTGATGAGAATTGTGACTAGTGTTTTTCATTTATTGTTTATTTTTTATGTTTTAATTTTATTAATTTCATTTTCAATATTAGAGATTTTTTATAATTTTTATAAATTTATATATAAATTGTTTATAATTTTTATAGATTTATATATAGTGTATTTTTAATATTTATAATTTATATATTTTATTGAGAAAATGTATATTGATTTTATATATAGGGATGTTTTCATAATCTTTTTGATAATTTTATAATAATTAAAAATTAAATTAATTTGAAAAATAACACATTGTATTTTTCATCATGAAAAATGATATGCTGGGGGGAATTTTGTGGGGGAGAAGTGTAGAACATGATACTGGGATGAATCATGGTGAAAAACCTTAGGGTTTGCAGGCCTGTCCCTACAACAATGCATCAAGGCGTGCAACTGGGAAAGAAGACAAGCATATGATATTGTCAGACTTTTGCAAACACCTGGGCATCTCCTGGCTGGTCTCGAGGCACATGGAATGTGGCATGAAGACCTTCAAACTCTAACTGGAAGCAGGATGGAGGTTAGGGTATATTACCGCTACATTACCACACGAGGAAGTTTGAAGATTACGGTTTCTAATCAGTAGCAGACATCTCACTATTGTGGTGTTTGGATAAAAAGTATCTTTAGCTACAGAGATGGGGTTTGATTTTGAGTACGTGGACATCAAGCTGGCACCTGACGACCTGCTCACATGTTGAGGCCATGAAGTTTCAGAGAAAAGGTTGGATCATTTTTTCTTGAAAGCTGCAGAGAATACTCAAGTCCTCAGTGAGACTGAGGGAGTCAGCGGGTTTACAAAAAATGAGGCATTGCTAGAGGAGACACTTCAAATCACCTTGAGTGGGCATTGGAAGGTTGGAAATAACTCGAACCAGGTCCACGAGCAAAATCCTCAGGATGACGAAGGTGGTGGGCAGCATCATCGCGACCTTTTCTCCAATATCTCTCTTTCAGGGCCCGGTATTCCATTTTTTCCTTCATTTACTGGGGGGTTAGAAGATATTGTTGTCAGTTATGGTTTGCAAGGTCTTGCGGGCTTAAAATCGCTAGGGGAAGATAGGCAGCAAATTCTACATCCCAGAGGTGGAAGAATCAGGGGTGAATCCGTTGTGAACCAGAAATCCTCTCTGAGTCAAGGTTTTCATTTCTCAATTGCTCTGATTTCCCTCGTGAATCAAGTGGCCTGCTTGAATCTATTTCTAGGAGAAGTTTAGTTTTGACAGCTTTAGGTGGAGGCATTTTTTTTTAGTCAATCTAGGGTTTCATCTAATGAAACAGTCGAAGGAGAGTTGAGAAGGCTTGTGGAAGGAGAACAGGAGATTGGATTGGGTCAGGAAGTTGGGCCGGTAGAAGGGCAAGATTTGGCAAGGGTTTTCATAGAGGGGGATAATAGAGAAGTAGAAGTAAGGCGAGTGGGGTCACCTATGATCGAAGTGACAGATGCTCCTGTTACTCAGGAAGTTGGAGAGGGTGAAGGGCGAAAGGAGGTAGTGAGTGAGAAAAGAAAGAAGCACAAGGCTATTATGCGGAAAGAAGAGTGTCCAAGACATGTTCATGGAGTGGACATGTGCATAAACGAATTCATGGAAGCTATGGAGACAATCCTGGTTGGCAGAGTTCATGGAAGAAATTTCTCGATAGATTACATCATGGACTGGGCTTAAATAGAATGGGAAGAAGCACCAAGGCAACTAGCTGAAATCACAATCTTGGATAGGGGTTGGTTTAGCATCATATTTGAGCATAAGGATCATGTTGAATGGGTGCTTGAAAGTAACAAGTGTTTTGGAAAGAGACTAATCTTGTTTCGCAGATGGACTCCTCTATTCGACGCTAAAAAATAAAAGATGGCGGAATTGCTAGTCTGGGTTAAATTTCCAAGGCTTCCAATGCCTTTCTAGACTGACTCGACATTCCTCTCCATTGGGAATACCTTGGGAAATTTCTTAGAAGTTGGCAGATCATTTATACAAACCAGAGATCTGAGTGTGGCGAGGATTATGGTAAGTCTCAATCCAAGAGAAGGGCTGGAAAATGCAATGAATTTGAAGTACAGGGACCTGGAGTTTTTGCAGACATTGGATTATGAAAATCTACCCTTGCAATGCCACAGATGCAAAAAATATGAACATATAGCCAAGGAATGCCCACTAGGTCATTGTTGTAGAAGAAGACAAAAAAATAATGTAAGGAAACATTTTGAATCGTCTCAAGTAGAGGAAGAAAAGGAACTGTAAATGAATCTTATGGATGAAGATACTGGGGTTGTTTTGGAGAAGGTGGCGTCCATGGAACAGGAATAAAATGCTCCTAAGAACCTTACTTCTAATACGAATCCTACTCTGGTGTCATCTCTGCCTCCCCTTTCAGTTTCTGAGATAGCTAGGGTGACTCAGACGAGTATGACTCTCTCTCCTCCCTCTTCCCTTTACTCATCCATTTTTTTATCTTCTTTGGATTTTTCTAAGCCTGGTACCTCGAGGTACCTCCGAAATGATCTTTTAGATTTGAATATTATTCAAGCTTCTATTGATAGCATTATCATGTCTATATTTTCCTCCTCTGTGTCTTCTCCTTCTGTCATTGAGAGTGTAAAAATGTCCCAAGCCTTCCTCGGGTCTCCTCCCCTAAAGCTTCTCCTTATAATCTTAGACCTCTCACTAATTGCACTGGGAAAGGGTTGGTCGTAGGGGGCCTTGATTTGGATCCTATTTCTATACGACCGAGGAAGTTGAGAGGTAGGAAGTAAAACCTCTCAAAGGCCCAGCTAAAAGAAAAAATTGACATAGCAGAT
The DNA here is from genome assembly GCA_034641835.2 of Pinus albicaulis. Classification (NCBI taxonomy): domain Eukaryota; kingdom Viridiplantae; phylum Streptophyta; class Pinopsida; order Pinales; family Pinaceae; genus Pinus; species Pinus albicaulis. The sequence continues at coordinate 1,587,575,387 of CM076578.1, forward strand.
GGGAAGTTGAGGTCTTTGTCTATGGTGCTTAGAGCAGTGCGGCCACCCTCCCAAGGTTTGCAATGATTTTTTTATCTTACAATTGTAGGGGTTTAGCTAGTCAGCCTAAAAAACTAGTATTAAGGGAGTTGGTTAAAGCTCATAACCCGGATGTTATTTTGATCCAAGAGACGTTGGGTCAGGGGGAAGAAGTTAAGGGAGCTCTCTCAAAAATTTTCCCAGGGTGGATATTTCATGCCCTTGATGTGAAAGGCAAATCTGGGGGAGTGGCCTCGGGATATAATGTTGGGAAATTTAAAGAGATTTCTTCTTGGGGGTTCAAAAATTATCTAGCGATAGAACTTTACTCAAATGAGCTCTAACATCCCTTCCTTCTTCTGAATGTGTATGGGCTTTGGTCGGATAGATTGCAGTTTTGGAACCCCTTCTTCATGAAATCTTGTCTCTATCATCCCAATCTCATTATAGGGGGAGACCTCAATTTCTCTCCTGGGGCCTCGAAATCATGGGGATTTTCAGCAAGAGCAGACCCTCTTATAATTTGAATGGTTTGATGAGGAATTTTCGATAAGAAAAATTTTCCTTGATTGAATCAAATTCTAGATCTAAATTAAAATATTCATTAGACATGGAAATATTAGCTGATGCACTCGGGAATTTTTCATCGCATACATCAACAAAATAATTGTCATCGGAATGATTGTTTCCCAAGACTGCAGACCTGAACAAATTTGTTTCATTTTATTCACTACTGAGATTAACAATTTCAATATCAATCAAGGATGAGGAAACATTATATTCACATAGAGATTTTTAAAAAAATTGAAAGAGTCCTCACCTTCCTACTCCTCTACTTGTGTAATGTGACTACCTTGGACTTCATCTCAATTTGGAGCAACAACTTGAAAATCAAGAGAGTGTGAAAACTAGCTGGTGGGATGTATTATTCAAGTCTATCATGGTAAAAAGAATTGTGGTATGTAGGTGATATAGGATAGATTTATGAGCAGTAAAATCATATTGTAGAATGGAGTAGTTATTCTTCACCTTGGGCTTCATGAGCCATTATGGTATTTCCTCCATTGAATTTGAATCATGAAAAGGAGAAGAAGAATGAGAAGATGGATTAGTAATTTGATTTGCAGATTTTCCAACTTTATTATCATCGTGCAGAGTAACCATGACTAGAATTGGAAAAGGTGCAGGACATAGAACAAACGGAGCATTAAATTCCTCCTCCAAAATTATAGGTGTCTCCTGATTCACAAGAGTTGGGGAAGTAGAAAAATTAGGGGGCTCGGATTCACATGCGAAGAGATATGAACAAGCGCTCAAATTATTGTTTCAAGAAATCCAAATCCATATCTTCTTTAGAAAATTAATAACAAAGTTGAAGCTATTGATCACAAAAATCCTCAACTGAGTCATTAGGATTCATTATTAAGTGATTGATTCTATTACAAACATCTCGTGAATTATACCTATCAAAGGCTTAATGAAGTTACCTGATGAAATGATGAAGCAAATAGGAGGAAGCAGGTGGAAATATATGGCACCATAAATTATCACAACCTTCAAGGGTTAGGAATGAAAGAACATAAGAAAAATCTTCATCATCGATTTTGTAAGATTCACAAAATTCAAGAAACTCAAAAATGTGCTTAGTTATGGATGTTCCATCTTCACCATCAAACTTTAATTGAGACAAGTGATAGAGAGGCTCATAGGGGATTGAAAATTGAAAAATGGATAAATTAGAGAAACACCATAGAAGTAACATTTTAGGATGAGCCATTTTAGATAAGAGGTTCAAAACAAATTCAACATGCACAACTTGTCATATGTCCCTCCTTCCAGTGTCATTGTTGACAGTACTGGAAATTCCTCAACCAAGATTTTTCCCCGATGTGAATTCCCAATTATGCCTCACATTATTTGGAATAGGATCCCCATCCCATGTATCAGCATATTTTTCACGTATTCTTATATATTTTCCTTGGCTATAACTGTCAGCCAGAGAAAGGAACACACATGTGCCTTCGAAAAAAAATGAAGTGTGTCTGGTGAGTGTTCGGCTGCAAGTGTGTAAAAGTTATTCTACTACAGAGGGAAATACTAATGTGAGCCTCTAAGGGAGAGGTAATATTACCACACAAGTAGATACAAATGAATACAAGAAGGATTCATCTAAAATCTAGAGGAATAGTCCACAAAAGGATGCGGAAACCATTACAAACATTTCTCTTGAGGTATAAATTATAAATTAACATAGCCAAGAAAAGTCCTAAAAGTAATATTTCTTTTCCTTTTCGCCAATAGCCAATAAAATAACTTTTTTTCCTCTAGCACCTCTTCCTAATTTCACCTTCTATCCTTCCCAACCCTTTTTAGAGATTTATTCCTCCACAAGAATGATCCTTGAAAACCCTGTCATATAGTGACATAGATACATAGATACATACGCTACCCATCCAGTCTAAGAGTTGAACCATGCTCTGATACCACTCTATAACACCCTCTTCACACATGTACCCAAGTAACTAGCCAACTAGGGTAAACACGCAATGAGCTACTAATATGAGATTCAACCTCCTAGCTATCCTCAAGGAAGTGGAACCAACGAAAACAAGACAAGCGCACCTTACACAACATAAAAAACATATCCAGGAGGTAACCCAACCTCCCAAACCCCTAAACCCTGAGGAGGAACTGATTTCTTACCCTTTTGAGGCATGGCCGCAAGCATGCCAAGGCAAAGTAGTGGCTATAAGCTTATATCCATAGGCATGCCAAGGAAAGGTGCTGGAAATATTGTCATTGATGGTAAAGGAGAACAAAAGAGAAGTAAGGAGTAGCATTAGACAAGAAACAGAGGCAGCAAAGGCAACAAAGAAAGACGAGGAGCAGAGAGGTAGTAGAGGCAGCAAAAAGAGGCAGCAGAGAGAACATTAGACATGAAGCTGGAGAGGCAGAGTAGTGAGGTAGAAGGCCATCGAATTGAAGATCTGGCCAAACCAGAAGTTTTGTAAGTGAAATCATTTATATGCTATGATTTGTCTCAGCATTTCATTAGTATTATTCAAATTAAATGCTGTGTGGTAGGCTTTGAGTTCAATAAGAAATTGTATGAAAAATGTGTAATGAAACCCTGTACTCGATATTTTAAATGGGTTTTGTGTATCATTGAACAAATCGACATTCATGTTGATGTTGTGATATGGAATTAATTGTGTATAGAATTAAGGAATTGATGTTAATTATCATGACTTTGAATTGAGTAGTAGTAGGGGTTTGCATACATATCTAGAAACATTTATTGAGGTTGCATTTGTTAAAGATTTCAGTCATCAATCACTACAAGGATCGATGACTTAGAGTTGAAATAGAATTTTAAATACAGAGTTTGGGAAGTGATACCATGGAGCTGAATTGAGTTGGGATTCTGCTTTATCGAATCCGTGGTGTGAAACAGTGAATTAAAGGAAGCGTGAAGTGATTTAGGTCTACAGAATATGTACAAGCGATGGAAGTGAAACTCTGAATTATGTGGTTGGAGGTTTAGTAAAGTCACAAAGATGCCATGAGGTAGGATCGATGAATGGGTTCGATGAATGGTCCAAAGCATGGATGAAGATAAGTAACCAGTGAAACAATTAATAATTGATGAATAAGTATGCAAAATGGCAAGGGAATGGAGCAGTGGAAGTTCAATTATACAGTGAAATTGAAAGAGGCGATTTGAATTAAATAGGATCAATGGGATGGTGCGATGGACAGTCAAAGGCATAGAGGAAAGTAGGTGAACAGTAAAACCAGGTTTTGAAAACCAGTGGTATTTGCAATTTAAAAAAATGGTAAGTGGAATGTCTGGGAAAAATGTGATATCGTTCACCTATTGACACGTAGCATAGGGAAGTGTTCTAAAACTGCCTATTTCGCATTTTTTTTAGGAGCTAAAGTTTTGTCTTAAAAAAGTGCGACTTTCGTTTGATCTTGAGGCTGAAAGATCCAAGGGCAATCGCATCACTGAGTTGCGGGGTTGTTAACACAAGGTATGAGCAATGTTTATTCATTTAATAAAATTTCTATTAACGAGTGAAATCTAAATGTGTGGGGCCGATAGGGTAAATGTTGATTTAATTGAAATAGAAGTGTGAACCATGAACATATATGTGGTTTATTGAAGTTAACCCTTAGAAGTGAATGATAGGGGATTAAGATTTTTATATGATTAGCCATGTGGTTTATTGGAATTAAGCCATAGAGTTAAATTTGATGAAGTGGAACTATGAAGAATTTCGGAACCGTGAGTAGCAAAGACGGTTTTGGGAGAACAAGACCAGTAATATCGCGCATCTCCTCAAGTGTTAAGTTGTTTTCACTTTTTGAACATGATATCGTTATTTGGAGGACACGTGTAAATGAGTGGTATTCAAAAAGCACTTACATCGCGTAATTTTTGAGGATTAAGTCCCAAGCGTTTTCATAACGCAATATCCATCGAATGATCATTTAATCGGGTTTTGGAGCGCGATAAATTGTGGATCATTAGATCCATTCGCAAATTAGTTAATGAGGTAAGTTAAAAGGATGCGGGATGCAAGCTATATGCATTTGGTTATACTATAACCAAGGTTGAGCATGTTTATAGAAAGGCGAGCTTATTTAAAGCTGTAGCGCAAAGGTACACATGTGTGGGCTCGAAAGTGCGTATTAAACTTTCAAATGATTTAAATCCAAAGTCTGAGATTTGTGACATGTTCCATGAGCACACTTAATAAGGATCATATAATATATATGATGGATTGGAATGGCGCGACCAAAGGTTTACTTAGGGGTTTTAAAACAGAGTTTGAAGTCAGCATGTGAAATATAATGTGGCCTGGTGTAATGTTCCTTTATACTCAGATTGAAAATGATATGAAGGTTTATAAATCTTGAATGGTATGATTGAAATGTGATGGCAGAGATTATAATACGGTAATAACCCTATGATTAGAGGATACGTTAATATACCATGGCGAAGGTTCATATAACCGCAGGTTGGTTATTTAATCAAAGAGGGAAGTGGAGAGTTGTTAAATTTGTGGTCATCATACTTAGACTAACCTGATATATTTCATAAAATTGGGTTTTAGCTTATAGTTTGTAATCTTGCAAAGTAAGGAAAAGAACAGTTTTGCATGTGCAAAGTTGATTGTTGAAATAAGTTGTGAACCATAAAAAGGTTATATGGGTTTTTAACCAACAATTTATCGTAATTCCCTTTGAAAGGTGCACTCACCTATAAATAAGCCAAAGGAGGAAACCTTGGATAGAGTAGGTTTCAACATATGGTTTTATAACCTTATTTGTAGAAATCTTCTGCATTATTACTATGACATTGCCCAGATTTAAAATTATTTGGGAGCTAAAATTGTAAAGCAGTTATATATGCAACAGATACACAATTGCAGTGAACAGGAGAGTATGTAGAACTGTTACATCACAACAGCTGCTAGATTTAGAACATAATTTGGGAAATGCATTCTACATGCATGGAAAATAGGAGAGTATGCAGAAACTGAAAAAGACAGTGATATCAGCAGAAAAGACAAATGCATAGTGAGCCAAGAACTGAATGGGTTGAATTGAAATACTCTTTGTAACTGAAAATGTAAAGTTGTATTTATTTTATATTGTTTGTGATGCAAAGGAAAGTCTCCGTAGGAAAACAAAACTCCACTGTAAAACTAAAATTTGTGCATATAGCTATATTCCTCTGAATGAGCTGGACAAAGAAATGAGAAGGCATAAGTCAAAGAGTCATGGATGTTCATTTCGAATTCCCTGTGGAATACAAACAGTTATGAGGTGAACTATATAAATGATATCACATAGATATGCATAGAGAGGTTAGAGAATGGAGAAATGAGGCAGAGAAGGTGAGAAGAAGGAGGAGCAGATAGAGACGCTATGAATATTCAAAGATGATATAAGGTAGATATGAAGGCTGATGGACAACAGTGAAGAAGGAACAGAACAGAGATGATATCCAGGTAAATCAACGTATGATTTTATTGTAATGTGAGGATGTTGGTGCTTCCATATCAAGTTGTAGCTTGATAGATATCAGTTGTAGCTGGCTGATGTAGGAGCCTCCTGTAGGTTGTAGCCTGTAGAAAATATATGGGATTTGGAGCTTCCTTGCAAGTTGTACCTTGCAGAATTGAGGTAGTAACCTCATGTAGGTTGGAGCTTACATAAAATCAGTGATGAGAGGGAGTTGGAGCTTTCCTTTGCATCACAACAATAATAATATGTGGTTTTCCCCCTTATGGGTTTCCACTTATATATGTTGTCTATGTGCATGATGTTTATGTGTTGATATGGTGTATCTAATCTTCTTAATACTTGTTTCTCACATACTAAGATTGTTGTTACATTATCTTAATAATTGTTTCTCACATATTAAGATTGCTCATATATTAAGTTGATCATGTAATGAAGGTGTAAATAAGTTTAAAGGAAAGTTTTAAAAGTCCATGAATGTGTTAAACTGATTCACCCCCCCTCTCAGTTTAGCTAAGGGTTCAACAATTGGTATCAGAGTGGGTTCCTTTGGTGTAAGCCTAATAGCTTCTAGGAGATCTGGTTGAGTCATGGACTATCAAAATGTACCTGTGCTAAATACAACAAACTTTCCTGAATGGAGAGATAAGGTTAAAAAAAAATTAATGGCTTATGAACCTGAGGTATGGAAACTTGTACGTGATGGTTATTTCACAGACTCTCCCTCTTTTCAAGAACAACAACGGAATTCCAAGGAAAATTGTGTGATATATAACAGTCTTCATAACAAGGATCCTGATTTAATAAAGGATCTAAACTCTGTAAAGGAAATCTGGGATAGATTGCATTTCATGCTTGAAGGAGACACTAGTGGATGCATTGTCAAGAATGAGAAGAGAATCAAGAAGAAGAAAAAATCATGTGAAAAGGAAAATGTTCAATCAAATGAGGTACCTACTAGTGTGAATGGAAGTAAGTTCCACGAATAAATTATAGTGAAATAACAAACCAATCTTGACACAACCTTGACTGAAATAGAAATATTGAAGAATGAAAACAAAGACCTTAAGAAATTGGTGCAAATATGTGATAAGAAAGAATATGAAGATAATAAAGAAATAGTTGGGCTAAAGACACAACTTGAAGAAGCAAGGAAAGTAGAAGACACTCTACTGAAGCAAATAAAGGATGAAATTCAGAAGTAAGAGAAATTAGAAGAAGAAGTAGTGTGCCTGAGAAAGAAATTAGAAAAATCCCAAAGAGAATTATTAATGGATACTCGTCAAATGAAAGGCTCTGGGAAATTGGACCAAATTCTGAATGCTCAAAAGTCTCCTCTGATAAAGACTAGGATAGGCTATGAAGGAGAAACAAGTAAGTCCAACGTAGAAGAAAATAGGAATATCATTTTTGTAAAAGTTGTAAAGGATAATGAAGCAGCTCAGAAGATTCCTACAGAAGTAGAAGCCAGGAAGAACATGATTTGTCAAGAAACAAACAGAAACAAGCAGCAGCATGAAAGGACAGAGAATGAGAGGATGAAAAATTCAGCTGAAAAAGGCTCATATGCTCTTGAATACTAATTGAATAAATTGGAAGATGTCAAAAAGGGTTCTTTCCTCCTATGAGAAGTATCACCTGTTTTTTCGGCCACAAACCTGGACATATTGTAGCATATTGTAAGACAAGGAAAATCAAGCTTAACCAGCAAAAGATGCAGCAAATGAGAAGACTACCGCAAGAAATCAAATGGAAAGGACAATCTTTCACCAGGTACACAAATCATTTCCATGGCTACAAATCAAACAAAACTATGAATCAAAAAGAAGTGCAGACATTATGAAGAACCCCAATAAATTATGGAAGGAAAAGAGAAAGGGGGAGCCTGTTACCTCAATAACATAATGAATCCATCATAGTCTCAAGGGGATCTGCTCCAAGAAGTGACGCAAATATCCATCCAGTGATATATATGAAGCAACATACTAGGGGGAGAGCAATTCATAAATAGTCCCCACAAAAGTAGTCTAAGAAGAGCTCCTTGGAATGAGAACAGCTATAAGATCAGGAAGGGAAAGGACAATTTCTCTAACAGAGAACTATAGAGGAAGAATATTATCTGAAATATTGAATAGCTGACAGATTGAAACAAGAAGCCATGATAGTAGAGACAGCTTCAGCCATGAACATGTAAGCTAAGAAGACATCAACACATTAAGTGATGAATGGTTAAAATCAAAAAAATTATGTTTCAAGCTACAAAACTGGAAAGATCGACAAAGGATGATCACATTGCGCATCATACTGCTAGAATTAACAATGAATCTCTTTAAGAAGGATAAGTAAGAGAAGTGCCTATCATCATTATATCATTACATCATTCATCTATGAAAATTCCCCTTCGAGGAATGCAATTAAGTGAGTGATAAATCTCTATCTGATCTGCCCATGAAGATTCCTAGTATAAAAGTTGAAGATGTCTTCCCGAAGCTCATTATGTTAGAACAATTGAATTGTATATAAAGCAGAAATGAGTCTGGAGCAGTCCTAGAAAGGAAAATGCAGTGACATTATTTTAAACCAGAATGACAGAATAAGCAACATGTTAATGATGCTAAGATCATATTCGGTATATTGATGATTGTTGTTGAGAACAATGGAGAGCTCAATAGTAGAAACTATGAAGGTTGTCTTAACTATGGGTGCATGTGCGAGTTGAAGTGAAATTACTGCATATTCTATCAAATTAGTATCAATTGGTATTTGGATCAAGCAGTTTTCCTATCAGCAGAATACCAAGTGTCCTCAATAGAGCAGTGGCATGGTACAGGTCCTTAAGATCAGAATTACATCAAGGTAGTATTCTCAGTTTTACCTACCTTACTAAAGCATGAAAAGGTCAATAACAGTGATAAAGGATCATTATTTTGTTTACACTTGAAGCATCATATTGAGCATTGAAGCAGTATCTATTTCTATATATAAATGCATGCCTTCCTGAAGTCAGTACATATATATCTTCAAGGCCTCTCCCTTAAGATCATTCATAACACCGTGTGAAGTCTGTTTGCTGAGATTTCAATTAAACATCTTGAATACGTTTTTGTGGAAGATCATCATGATATAACAGTTAAAGTATCTAAAGTATGCAGGACTAGTTGTGTTGATATTAAATTTGAAGCTCAAGAATCTGTTAATGTTCATCTAAATCCTACTTTAGCATAAATTATTTGCTGGTAATTCACCTTTAAACAGAGATTGATAATTGACATACATACCCCCTTAGGTCATAAATAAAATTTCATGGTTGATAAGTGAGACTGACCAATACATTGAATGTATCTAGCCTCAACGGTTTGTTTTGAAAGTACATTGTACAAGCAATAAAGTAATTTTCTCTCTTAGATTGAAAGATATCGCCTAATCTCAAAATAAGTTGTAAGCTCTGGGTTGATTCTTTGTTCAGATCAGTGACAAGGACCTTTCAGCTATTAAGTATAATATCTTTGTCAGCATCCTAGCTCATATCACCACCAACAAGAAGTAAAGGTAAACCAAAACTATAAAGATATGTTGGCATCATCATAATTGAACAGATTTTGTACTGCAGATGTGTATTGCAGAAGAAGACATATTCTATCTATAATCTTCCTCAAAAGATATGTATTTTTGATGAAGATCATACTAGAGACTGAAGTATATTTGAAGCATAGTCAGTATATTAGTTTTGGTCCAATGATGCATCTCTGATTATTTAAGTCTAATTATATATGGTTGTTCTATCATCGCCTACACTCTATACAAGTTCAAGGATTCTGTGCTTTGGGATGATATCAACTTAACGTGTATAAACATACAAGTTCAATGATTCTCAAAGTGTTCCCCAAACGACTCATGTACACCAGTTTGAAGCAACATGGTACAAAGTCAAAAGAAAAAAGCCTAAACACAACTCAGAGAGAGGAAATGAAGAGATAAAAACCACACTAGGAAATGTGCAACCCTTTGCCATTGATGTCAAAGGCAGAGGAAATGCAAGCAAAAGAAGAGTATTAAAGTATTGACATCAATGCCAAAGGGGGGAGACAGTTGGAAATATTATCATTGATGGCAAAGCAGAACAAATGAGAAGCAAGGAGCAGCATTAGACAAGAAACAGAGGCAGCAAAGGTAGCAAAGACAGACAAGGAGCAGAGAGGTAGCAGAGGTAGCAAAAAGAGGTAGCAGAGAGAACATTAGACAAGAAGCTGGAGAGGTAGAGTAGTGAGGTAGAAGGCCATCGAATTGAAGATATGGCCAAACCAAAAGTTTTTTAAGTGAAATAATTTATATGTTATGATTTCTCTCAACATTTCATGAATATTATTCAACTTAAATTTTGTGTGCTAGGCTTTGAGTTTAATAAGAAATTGTATGAAAAATGTGTGATGAAACCTTGTACCTGAGATTTTAAATGGGTTCTATGTATCATTGAAGAAATCAAAATTCATGTTGATGTTGTGATATGGAATTAATTGTGTATAGAATTAATGAATTGATGTTAATTATCGTGACTTTGAATTGACTAGCAGTAGGGGTTTGCATACATATCTAGAAATATTTATTGAGGTTGCATTTGTTAAATATTACAGTCATCGATCACTACAAAGATCGATGACTTAGAGTTGAAATCGAATTTTAAATACAAATTTTGAGAAGTGATACCACGGGGTTGAAGCGTGAAGTGATTGAGGTCTACAGAATATGTACAAGCGATGGAAGTGAAACTCTGAATTATTTGGTTGGAGGTTTAGTAAAGTGTAATGTTCTAAATGGGGAAAATTAGGTGCAGTAGGGAATATCTTAAGATATTCCACTATGGAATCATAGAAATATGAAATCACACCAATATATCTAAACCAGATATAGACTGGTAGGGCATTTACTGGTTATATCACCTCTAAAGAGAGGGTGAAAACCAGAGGCTTCTTGGCCCGTTCCAAACTCTATCTATAGAAATAGGTGCAACACGGAAAGGGTGGATATAACACACTCCAAATGGATTTTTCAACCCTTGGGATTCCTATATCTTTAGATCTAAGGAAGGAATCCAAAGGAGGAGAAAAAACCATACAAGGAAGGAGCGGAAGATTTCCACTTCAGGAAATTCAGCAAGAGACACAGTGAGAACACTGTATAAGTGAATGGGTGCTAGAATAATGTAGGTGAGGGCTTGGTTCCCCTAGCTTAGGCTGTGTGAGAATTTTATGATGAATTTCAGGTCAAAAAAATTAGTTTAAGGTACTTAAACAGATCTCCCATGAAGTTGACTAGCTAAAAATCAGCTAGTGAGAAGAGCTGTTGCAACACGGAAACCCAGTAACCAGAATTGCACAGTTTTGCCCAGAAATCACTGGACACCAGCCAAAAGGCTCAAAATTCATCCTTAGAACATCATGTCAGCATTATGAAATATTCTCCCATGAATATACAACAAATCACATGAAGTAGTACTGCAGAAATTCATTAAAATAGCATCTTCGACATTTATTAAATTGCAGAAAGGAATGGACTGCATCCCTCTAAGTGTGATTCAGTAGATAAATAATGGAATTCATAAATATGGCAGATTTATGGCTGAAACATTAGATCCATACAAGATATGGAAACTACTCAGCCTCTTCTACAAGTCCCCTTTGGGGTTTTTACAAGATATTGCACAAGAAGATGTAGATATGACTTTCAATAAATGAAACTACAGGAAATTTCTAGAAATTTCTTAAGATGAATATTATTACAGTATATAAACTCTGTACAATAGATATCAGCAAGCTACAAGATGAGAGGCAAGCCTCAATCATCAGAAAGAAAGTACAATGAAAGATATAACAATAGTGAAGCAGTACATAGAAAATAACGCAGTTCCCTAAGGAGACAACACTGTAGCTTAAAAAAAATATAACAATATGTGAAATGTACATATCTGCAGTGGAAATACAATAGAGATCATCTTCCAGGTGGTCACAAGACACCCTCCCTGAGAGAAATCCCTCAACATAATTAGATCTTTGCAGATCTGAGTCACCACATTCTGCAACTTCACAGCAGCTACAAAACACTCAACAGGACTAGTGTCACTAATGGATATGAAGCTTGGCCAAAATGCTAGATAGTGGAGAAATGCACCACATCCTCCTCCAAAGAGCTACTCCATGGAAGGAGAGAGGATTCCCAAATATGAGATCCTCCTTCTCTAGCTAAACAACCAAGAGAAGTAGAGTTTCTCAAGCAACCTCTAATTTGAAATATCATAAACAACCCCTTCATGTGCCTTCTCCTCCTTTTTATAACATTAAGGCTTCTTGGAAAACCCTAAACCACTTCATCTCTTTGGCCCCTTTCACACTTGGAGACCCCTTCTAGAACTGCGCAGTCCATCAAGGAGGTTCAATGAACTTAGAAAGCACCGGTTGACTTGATCGAATAGGATCTCCTTTGGTGGTCTTGACCCCTTTCACACCTGCAAGTTTATTCAAGTAGATGAAATATCCCTCTTTTCACATAGGCACTGATTTGTTCTTGAGTTTAGGAGTTTTTCGTGTCCTCCATTCCATTTTATTCATCAGTACATAAAGTTAAGACAAAACGAAATGTTCCAATTAGCTTGGGCTAATTAGGAACATTACAGTCCTCCCCACCAAAAATTGTTGCTTCCGCTCAAGAAACTGCAAGGTGAGAGCTGCAAAATTTCCTCCGTGGTGACACCACATAAGATAAGCTTCTTCCATAAGCCAATTTCTCACCAATCCATCCATTTTTTTCTCCTCCAATGTTATCATGAGATGCAATTAGCTCATCCCATAAGGATACTATAGATCATATGAAACAAGCATGGTTTGCCTCATGCTCTCTCTGGAATGTGAGACATCTAATACATGGAGAGTGGTCCTATCATGAGGCACATGCCATCCCTCATTCTTGCTGCCCATGCCACATCATCATGGCTGAAAGTGTGATGCATGTTTGGTCCTTTGGGGCACCACCTTCTCTTTTCAAAAATCCCCCTTTTCCTTTCAAGGGAGTTGCTCAAATCAGCAAATTTTGGAGCCCAAAATTGGCCAAGAGGCTCACATGATATATCATTTCTCCTTGGAATATTGGCCTGCAAAAACATGGTGTAAGAATGCATGAAATCAGAAATAAAAACATGTATAACATGATCATGTCTTTCAGCAATAATTCCTTTCCAATTAAGGGAGAGGTGCACGGTTCTATTCCCTCCCTCCATAGAAGGAAGAGTGGGATGATTCAATTCTCCCAAATAGTCATGTTGCTGATCCACCTCTACAACGTCCATGCCTCTTTGAAAATGATGATGTAGCCCTCTTTCACAGCCTTTCCACCAATAGCTTCTCAAGGTGTATGTTGGAAGGCTCCGCTTCCCATGCTGCTCAAAAGTAAGTGGCCATCCCACCATTTGTTTGCTGAAATAAGCTTCTTCAAATCTTCGAAATGATAGAGGTTAATGATTGTTGGCTGAATAGAATTCAAGAAACACATGCCATGCTCTAATACCACCCCATGTGAGGGAATTCCCTTCATGATACCAACTCAATACATGACCTTTTACATATGAAAACATCATACATAATGCAGCAGTCATATAAGGTTCCATCCTCTCCTTGAAATACCACCGAGTTTGGGAGATTTCATTCATCATGAACACATTCACCCAATGTGTCATCCCTCCTCTTATGCTTGGAGAATCATTATGATTTGAACCAACCTCCTTATGCCAACCCATGAAAAGGTTACAATTTCTCCCAAGCCCAAGTACATACATGATTTTGAAATGCATTCTAAATAAAATTACATGCACATACATGGTAGGTAAAAGTAATTGTATGAACATGGTTCTTATCATGTGATGTCAATACCTCTTCCTTGCCAACCCAAACACCCATTCCTTGTTCTTATGCAGCCTCCTCTTGAGATATAAGGCACATGACAAGAAAATCAGGAAATTTGGGGAGTGTTTAAACTCACCCAACAAGAACCAACGCAGACTGTCCCTTCCCTACATCAAATCTGAATGTTGTAAGTGGCTCAAAAGCCACTTACTTGCTACTCCATTCATCTCACCATGGCTGAAAGTGAGAATTATATTTGGTGCCTTAATACAACTCCCATCATGGTGTAGAATCTCCCCTAGCCCATCAAGGAAGTGGCCATGTTTGAGAACAATCTTGACCCATAGTTGGCCATGAATTTTGTATGTTATAACACTCCTCTTGGGAGTCATGGGCTATAAATATGAAGTAATAAAATACATGCAACCATAAAATGAAATGTTATTCCCATAAGCATGCATCTTACCCAAAGTCTCCAACGCTGAGATGGTTTCCCCCTTGGGAAGAAATGACATTGATGCACAAGGTTGAGGGAACACTTTTCTCTTTAGCTCATCATGGGAACTCCTTGGTGGAATTCCTTAAGATAAGATGACATGATGCCATAGATCATGAGAATATGTAGGTAATGATATTTCCTTGCTTTGCTTGCATTGATATTTCATCCTTCTTTGTTTCTCCAACCCTAGGAACAAAGAAGGGTGTATTCTCTTCTTCTTGAGATGCTCTTCCACCTCTCTTCCTCCTTCTACCTTCAATATCTCACCACTTGGTAATGATAATACATGCTACCCATGCATGGTTCCAATATCTTGATGTGTGAGACATTTTTGGAACTCCTTGCAATAATGCAAGAGTTTCCCTCCTTGGAGCAAGTGATCCATTCTCCTCTTCATGAGGTATTTGAGGTGCTTTTTTTGTGACTGCATTAGTACCTCCTGCCTTCTCCCCTTCTTCAAAACTAAAATTGTTTCAACATCAACAAGAGATATTAGATCTTGGTCATATTTTGAAGGAGAAACCTTCATGCTTCCCTCTTGAGAATAGGATCCTTCACCCAAAGGTGATATGGCCCTTGGAAATGCATCCAACAAACTCACTACTTCTTTCTTCCTCTTCATGAAGAAGTCACTAATAGAATGTTGTGGCTTAAGTGATATGGCTGAGTGCACATTTCCATGAGATGAGGATTTTGGATGTTCCTCATGCACAGATCTTGAAGATCTGACTAGAAGATCTTGTTTTTCTTGAAACTCCTTGGGAGCTTCACTGTTTCTTCTTTCTTCTTCTTGCACAACCTCTTTGGAGAGGTTCTTCTTAGATCTAAAAAGAGATGAGATTAATCTCATCCTCTCCATAATTTTCACTTTCTACTTTCTACTTTCTTCTTTCTGCTTTCTTCTTCCTCTCAGCACTTCTCTGATAGCTTGATCTCATAGGCTATGCCAGCGATCATGCTTTGATACCACTGTAATGTTCAAAATGTGGAAAATTAGGCTCAGTAGGGAATATCTTAAGATATTCTACTATGGAATCACAAAAATATGAAATCACACCAATATATCTAAACTAGAGATAGACTTCTAGGGAATTTACTGGTTATATCACCTCTAAAGAGAGGGTGAAAACCAAAGGCTTCTTGGCCCATTCCAGACTATGTCTATAGAAATAGGTGCAACACAGAAAGGGTGGAGATAAAAAAATCCAAATGGAGTTTTCATCCCTTGGGATTCTTAGATCTTCAGATCTAAATAAGGAATCCAAAGGAGGAGAAAAAACCATACAAGGAAGGAGCGGAAGATTTCCACTTCAGGAAATTTAGCAAGAGACCTAGTCAGAACGATGTATAAGAAAATGGGTTCAAGAATAACTCAGGTTAGGGATTTTTTCCCCTATATTAGGCTCTGTGGGACTTGTATGATGAATTTCAGCTCAAAATAATTAGTTTAAGACACTTAAACTGATCTCCCACGAAGTTGACTAGCTAAAAATCAGTTAGTGAGAAGAGTTGTTGCAACAAGGAAACCCAACAACCAAAATTGCGTAGTTTTTCCCAGAGATCACTGGAGACAATACGTAAGGCTCAAAATTCAGCATTATAACATCATATCAGAATTATTAAATATTCTCCCATGAATATACAACAAATCACATGAAATAATAGTGTAGAAATGCATTAAAATAACATCTCCGACATTTATTAAATTGTAGAAAGGAATGGACTGCATCCCTCTAAGTGTGCTTCAGTAGATAAATAATGGAATTAAGATATATGGTATATCTATGGCTGTAACATCATATCCATACCACATATGGAAACTACTCAGCCTCTTCTACAAGTCCCCTTTGGGGTTTTTACAAGATATTGCACAAGAAGATGTAGATCTGAATTTCAATACATGAAACTGTAGGAAACTTCCAAAAAATTGCTGAAGATGAATATTTTTACAGTATATAAGATCTGTAAAATAGATATCAGCAAGCTACAAGATGAATCTAAAAGATGAGAGGCAAGCCTCAATCATAAGAAAGCAATTACAATTAAAGATCTAACAATACTGAAGTAGTACATAGAAAATAATGGAGTTCCCTAAGGAGACAACGCCGTAGCTTGAAAAGAATATAAAAATATGTGAAATGTACAAATATGAAGTGGAAATAAAATATATATCCTCTTCCAGGTGGTCTCAAGACACCCTCCCTGAGATAAATCCCTCAACACAAT
Source organism: Pinus albicaulis (assembly GCA_034641835.2). Classification (NCBI taxonomy): domain Eukaryota; kingdom Viridiplantae; phylum Streptophyta; class Pinopsida; order Pinales; family Pinaceae; genus Pinus; species Pinus albicaulis. The sequence continues at coordinate 1,587,592,052 of CM076578.1, forward strand.
TAGATCTTTGCAGATTTCAGTCACCACTTGCTGCAACTTCACAACAGATGCAAAACCCTCAACAGGACCAGTGCTACTAATGGAGATGAAGCTTGGCCAAAATTTCGGATAGTGGAGAAATGCAGCACTCCTCCTCCAAAGAGCTACTCCATGGAAGGAGAGAGGATTCCGAAACAGGAAATCCTCCTTCTCTAGCTAAATAACCAAGAGAAGTAGAGTTGCTCAAGCCATCTCTAATTCAAAATATCATCAACAACCCCTTCATGTGCCTTCTCCTCCTTTTTATAACATTAGGGATTCTTGGAAAACCCTAAACCACTTCATCTCTTTGGCCCCTTTCACACTTTGAGACCCCTTCTAGAACTGCGCAGTCCATCAACGAGGTTCAATTAACCTAGACAACGCTGGTTGAATTGGTGAAATAGGATCTCCTTTGGTGGTCTTGACCCCTTTCACACCTGCAAGTTTTATTCAAGTAGCTCAAATATTCCTACTTTCACATAGGCACTAATTTATTCTTGAGTTTAGGATTTTTTCATGTCCTCCTTTCCATTTTTTTCATGAGTGCATAAAGTTAAGACAAAATGAAATGTTCCAATTAGCTTGGGCTAATTAGGAACATTACATAAAGTCACAAAGATGTTGTGAGGCAGGATCGATGAATGGGTTTGATGAATGGTCCAAAGCATGGATGAAGATAAGTAACCAGTGAAACAATTAATAATTTTTGAATAAGTATGCAGAATGGCAAGGGAATGGCGTAGTGGAAGTTCAATGATACAGCGAAATTGAAAGAGGTGATTTGAATTAAATAGGATTGATGGGATGGTGCGATGGACAGTCAAAGGCATAGAGGAGAGTAGGTGAACAGTAAAAACAAGTTTTGAAAACAGGTGGTACTCGCAATTTAAAAAAATGGTAAGTGGAATTTCTGGGAAAAATGTGATATCGTTCGGTTGTTGACACGTAACATAGGGCAGTATTCTAAAACTGCCTATTTTGCATTTTTTTTGGAAGTTAAAGTTCTGTCTTAAAAAAGTGCGACTACTGTTTGATCTTGAGGTTGAAAGATCCAAGGGAAATCACATCACTGAGCTTCAAGGTTGTTAACACAAGGTATGAGCAGCGTTTATTCATTTGATAAAATTTCTATTAACAAGAGAAATCTAAATGTGTGGGGCCGATAGGGTAAATGTTGATTTAATTGAAATGGAACTGTGAGCCATGAACATATATGTGGTTTATTAAAGCTAAACCTTATATGTGAATGATAGGGGATTAAGATATTTATATGAGTAGCCGTGTGGTTTATTAGAATTAAACCACAAAGTTAAATTTTATGAAGCGGAACTATGAAGAATGTCAGAGCCGTGAGCAGAAAAGAGGGTTTTGGGAGAACAAGACCAACAGTATCGTGCATTTCCTCAAGTGGTAAGCTGTTTTCACTTTTTGAACGCGATATAGTTATTTGGAGGATACGTGTAAATGAGTGGTATTCAAAAACCACTTACATCGTGTAATTTTTGAGGATTAAGTCCTGAGCATTTTCATAACGCAATATCCGTCGGATGAGCGTTTTATTGGGTTTTGGAGCGTGATAAATTGTGGACCATTGGATCCGTTCAACAATTAGTTAATGAGTTAAGTTAAAAGGATGCAGGACCCAAGCTATATGCATTGAGTTATACTATAACCAAGGTTGAGCATGTTTATAGAAATGCAAGTTTATTTAAAGCTGTAGCGCAAAGGTACATATGTGTGAGCCCGAAAGTGCATATTAAAATTTCAAATGATTTAAATCCAAAGTCAAATATTTGTGACATGTTCGGTGAGCACACTTAATAAGGATCATATAATATATATGATGGATTGGAATATCATGACCAAAGGTTTAATTTTTGGGTTTTAAAACAGAGTTTGAAGTCAACGTGTGAAATATAATGTGGCCTGGTGTAATTTTCCTTTATACTTCGATTGAAAATGATAAGAAGGTTTATAAATCTTGAATGGTATGATTGAAATGTGATGGCAGAGATTATAATACGGTAAGAACCCTATGATTAGAAGATATGTTTATATACCGTGGCGAAGGTTGATATAACCGCAAGTTGGTTATTTAATCAAAGAGGGATGTGTAGAGTTGTTAAAGCTATGGTCATCATACTTAGACTAACCTGATATATTTCATAAAAGTTGGTTTTAGCCTATAGTTTGTAATCTTGAAAAGTAAGGAAAAGAACAGTTCCACATGTGTAAAGTTTATTGTTGAAATAAGTTGTGAAACATAAAAAGGTTATATGGTTTATTAACAAACAGTTTATGGTAATGTCATTTGAATGGTGTGCTCAATTGTAAATAAGACAAAGGAGGAAACCTTGGATAGAGTAGGTTTAAACATATGGTTTAATAACCTTATTTGTAGAAATTTTTCACATTGTTACGGTGACATTGCTCAGATTTAAAATTAATTGGGGGCTAAACTTGTGAAGCATTTATATATGCAACAGATACACAATTGTAGTGAATAGGAGAGTATGCAAAACTGTTACATGACAACAGCTGCCAGTTTTAGAACATAATTTGGGAAATGCATTCTACATGCATGGAAAACAGGAGAGTATGCAGAAAATGAAAAAGACAGTGACAGTAGCAGAAAATACAAATGCACAGTGAGACAAGAACTGAATGAGTTGAATTTAAATACTCTTTGTAACTGAAAATGTAAAGTTGTATTTATTTTATATTGTTTGTGATGCAAAGGCAAGTCTCTGTAGGCAGAAAAAACTCCATTGTAAACCTAAAATTTGTACATATTACTATATTCCTCTGAATGAGTTGGACAAAGAAATGAGAAGGTAGAAGTCAAAGAGTCATGGCTGTTCATTTAAAATTCCTTGTGGAATAAAAATAGTCATGAGGTGAACTCTATAAATGATGTCACATACATATGCATAGAGAGGTTAGAGAATGGAGAAATGAGGCAGAGAGGGTAAGAAGAAGGAGGAGCATATAGAGAAGCTGTGAAGATTCAGAGATGATATAAGATAGATATGAAGGCTGATGTATAACAGTGAAGAAGGAACAGAACAGAGCTGATATCCAGGTAAATCAATATATGATTTTATTGTAATGTGAGGAAGTTGGTGCTTCCATATCAAGTTATAGCTTGATAGATGTCAGTTGTAGCTGGCTGAGGTAGGAGCCTCCTGTAGGTTGTAGCCTGCAGAAAATAGATGGGAGTTGCAGCTTCCTTGCAAGTTGTAGCTTGCAGAATTGAGGTAGTAGGCTCCTGTAGGTTGGAGCCTACAGAAAATTAGTGGTGAGAGGGAGTTGGAGCTTTCCTTTGCATCACAACAATAATAAGATATGGTTTTCTCCCTTATGGGTTTCCACTTATATCTTTTGTCTATGTGCATGATGTTTATGTGTTGATATGGTGTATCTAATCTTCTTAATACTTGATGCTCACATATTAAGATTCCTGTTACATTATCTTAATACTTGTTGCTCACATATTAATATTGCTCACATATTAATATGATCATGTAATGAAGGTGCACATAAGTTTAAAGGAAAGTTTTAAAATTCCATGAATGTGTTGAACTGATTCACCCCCCCTCTCAGTTTAGCTAATCATTCAACAAAAGGTAGCAGAATTGTGTCTATCAGATTGAATAGAGGAGCTGAAAGAATATAGAATGCTTCCCTTATATACATGTTCGGGATTTGGAGGAGCATGAATGATAATTTTTTTGACCTACTCATTCCTAATTTAAGGCACAGAAGTTTGAAGATGTTGGTCCTTTTTTAGGAGATTGGGCCTCAGAGAGGTCAAAAATCATTCCCCCCTAAGGGAACAGTGTCTTGGAATGTTGGGTTACCTCCTAGGGATGTAAATGATGCAATGTAATGTTGTTTTTGGTGTTTCTATCGGTTCCACTTTCTTGAGGTCATCTAGGAGGATGAATCTCATATTAGTAGCCTCTCATCACATCTTTACCCTGGTTGGCCGGTTACTTGGGTAGATGTGGGAAGAGGGTGTTACAGGTCGACTATTTAAAGAAATTCCATTAGGACTTGTATATAACTCGAAGTCATACTTGGTTTTTCCACTTGTAAAAGATACCCAAAAAGATTTGGTTTCAAATGATATGGGAAACAAGTTTCGGTATAAGAATAATTCTTCAAACTATGGATTTAACTCTAAAATTAATAATTATTTAGACATTGCAAACCAATAATGGACATATATATATATATATATATATATATATATATATATATATATATATATATATATATATCGAGAGACAGAGGGAGACCCAATGACTAAGCAAGAGTCGAAACGTCACATATTAACCACAGAATGAGTGAAAAATCCATGGAGTCACCTACTTCTTAAGCCAAATCAATACATACTACAACATATCTCCGAAGAATTGAACCTAGAGATCATTCTTTGTTATTATTTCCAAATCCTTTTGTTTTAAAACACATGTAAATTTATCTTAACTCTAGATCTATCACGTGAAAAGAGGAATCAAATACCTCAAGATGCAAACCTTTCCTTGGGCTTTTGCAATATAAAAAAGTTTACACTTCAAGGTTTTAATCAAACCATCCAATGCATGATAGATACTAGATTACGATGGGTCTATGTTGGTCCACTATTTAAGCAATGTCATTAGGACTCTTATATAAGTCAAAGTCATGCTTAGCTTTTTCACTTAAAAAAAATAGCAAAGATTTGGTTTCAAATGATATGGGAAACAAGTATGGGGATAACAATAATTCTTCAAATTATGACTCTAAAAGTAATAACTATTCAAACATTCCAAACCAATAATGGAACTTGGCATATATATATATAAGAAAGGTAGAATGACTAAGCAAGATTCGAAACATCACGTATTAACCACGGACAAACTGAAAACTCCATCGGGCCGCCTACTCCTTAAGCCAGATCAATACAGACTATGACATACCTCAAAGAATTGAACCTGGGTGGGTGGGGTGGCAAGCCACAATCCCAACCACTTGAGCTAAGAACCATTGTCTCGAAAAAGATGAGATATTTACAAATAACTGCCTCTATAATAAGGGATTTTAACTATAAAGGGGATAAGTTTCCATTTAGTAAATGAAATTCCAAAGATAAAGATGCTAGAAAAATATTTTTCTACTAAACTAAATACATAATATTTTACATCGTCCAAACCTATAGGCCTTGACATTTTGCACCCTTATCTCTACCCTTGGGAAAGCCATGAAATCTAAACATTCATGCTTTGTCAAGAAATTGGACGATATCCCTAAGGATCCTCTCCTAAGGTCTACTCTTATCTACACATGGCTCTCACTTTAATTAGAATGGGTTTGATAAGTGGCTCATTGAGATTTGGTTCTTACCCAAATCAATGGCCATTTGGGTTTAGAAGCTCACCCACTACTTCTATGATTGAGAGTTTTATGGCTTTCTATGTGAAACAGGGGAGGATAGGGACCTAATATTCATAAATGGGCCTACTTCTTTAGCACCAAAGGAATGTACTTGAATATATGAAATTCTGACTTCAGCTTGAAGCTAGTTGTCCATTCTATTATTTTTTTAGGTCCATTTACGACACTTACCTCTCCATTATTAGAAAGAATATCCACTTCAGAGTACTCACAATAACTTTGGGAGATGCATATACAATTTCAGACCCAAAGATAAGATGTACATTGAGGTTGAATTAGAGGAAGGAATATCAAAGGTAATCCTTGATAATTGGAAATATTTTCAAATATAAGATTATGAACCATTTCCTTTCATGTGAAAAACCTAGCACAAGTGAAAACACTTTGCAAAGAATTACAAGAAAAATATCCCATAGAATTAAATAACCTCCTAACAAGGAATATCAAAGGAAAGTGGTGCATATCAAACTTGCACCTACTTGTATGGCTTGTTACCTATGATATCTCCACTTGTATTGATGTTGGATTATGGTGATCCCAGGTAGATAACTTTCTTTACGTGGGCTTCAGATATGTAACTTTATTATGGTAGGACTAGCATACCTAGGTAAACCTTTGATATTACCTTCATTTTGTATTGCAATTGCACATGGTGATAACGAAAACAACCATGGGTAAATATTATACATTAGGAGTAGCATACAAATTTTAGGCACTCATAACCCTTATCTTAGCCAAATTACTAGACACTCTTCCCATAATATGTTTGATATCTCCTCCCAATAGTAGTTCTTAACTAAAAGGATCCAACAAACCCTATATTAATTTCACGTATGTCTTCTCAATTCTAAATGTACAACTACCTTAAGAAGGGTGATGCTAAAAATGAGACCAAAATTATAGAAAAGACCAGTGGAAAAATCCATCTTTTATTTTATTGTCATTTGTCCATACCTAACCAATGAGAGCACAAGAACACCTATTTCTATAAAATCACCTATAATACGTTTACGGGTTTGACTAATATCCCTTTAGTTAGTGTGTGCACAATAGCCTAGATCCTAAAGTGACTTCTCTACAACCATATTCCACTAGGTGTACTTGCTCTTAAAAAACTATGCATGGATAAATGTCCCATTTATGGTCAAGTTCCACCAAAATGGTTCCCCCTATGTACCTAGTACCTACATTAGATTTATTTCACAACAAAACTACCCTACAACCCACCAAATTTCTATCATATCCTTGCAACCAACAACAATTTGTTGTTAAATATATAGCTAACTTGGAACAAACTTAGCTCTAGAGCTTAGGATATTTTTCCACCTCTAATGTTTATAAAACAAGAGATATAAAATTTCTAAAGCATGTGGGAGCCAAAGTATCACCTTTCCTATGTTGACTCCGTCTTAAACATCATGGAAAATGTCCATAGATGAGTTATTCTAACTAAACCAAAACATTTCATTGAAAACAATCATTCATACCATAACATTACTACTTCACCAAACAAAACTTATTTTTAAGTTACCATAATTCATCTTTAATATCACATAATTAGATTAAAAAATCAAGAAAAATCATCTCAAATAATAGTTTATGAAATAGAAATTCAACAATTTTATATAATTAATAATTATTTATAATCAAGAATCCCACTTATTAACCCAAATAAAAGACTTACACATTTCATTTAATGGAATTTAACACGCATTTCATTTGAAAATGTCAGAAATTTTCAAAAAAAAATTAATTTCCCTCGTTCATTTCCCTCTGATTGCATGGTTTGTTGCAGGTTTGGAGGAAAGATATGGGAAGTCAAGAAATTGATCCCGAGAGTGCTTGTTGCAGGTCTTCTCTAATACATTTTCTTGAAGTTAATAAATTGTATTTTGATTACCTCTAGGCCAGTGATTTATTTCCTTCTATAGAAAGAATCTGCAAAAGATTCCCCACATTTTTGGGTGACGACCCATCCCAGGCCCTCCATTTCTCTTCACAACTTCAAAATTCACATAGACAAGCGCAACGAGGCACTCAAGAGCCTATATGTTTATGATTCCATGGAGGCCGACAAAGCCAAAGGCGTGGGTGATAATGGCTACACCAATGAAGATGACAAGTGCCTTTTTGACAGCAAACTCAACAAAGAAAATAAGTGAAAAAGAGAGAAGAAATGAGCTAACTTCCATAAGAAAATAAAATGTCCTAAAACCAGAAGAGGTCACCAGCTAGATGCTTTGGCATAGATGGATTGTGCTGATCCAATTGTACCTAAAAATTCCATAAACCCAAAAAATACTTCGGGTTGGCATGGAATCCAAGCTTCTGAGAATCCCAATGTAGAGAAATTGGATGTAGAGGAAATGGACGTGGACTCAGACCAGCAGGATTAAGGCTCCATACCAGAGGAGAAGCTTCGGGTTACTAAATGCACTCAAGAGGTAGCTAAATTCATTTCATTTCTATTGTTTAATTATATATTTATTATTTAATAATAAGAATCACTGTAAAAAACATGCCCATGAGGGACTTCCATTTGTTTAGGTGCTAGTTCTGAATGACAGATCTAGATAATTTTTTCTCGGTAAGGATTTGATTTCTAATGCGAGTTAGACCATAGAAGTAATCTCTCTCTTTTAATGTGAGTTAGATTGTTTGCAGTACTCTGTAACCATGCTTGTTTGTAGTCCAAAGGTTCTAACAAAGCTATAAGTAATTGATTTTTGAGTATTATAATGATTAATAAATATTATTTTGAATGCAAAAGCCACCGATTTTCACTATGTACTCATTACGAGCGATCTTGGTGTTTATTATCATGAATAATCATGCGAGGTATAAAAAAAATTTATGTTGTAAGCACTGAGAAAATTTAGCAACAGATGATAAACACGTCAACATTGCAGACCTTTCTACTTGGCCAAAACAGACTATACCATAGAAAATACAAATGAAAAAGATCACAATGGGAATCTCTATGATGATTCCAAACAATTTCAGAAAGCATGTACACTGCAAATAAAAAATTAGTAAGAAAAAATATTCTCAAGTATCACTCGATGCTAAATGTTTTGAACTGCACAATCTCCACAACAGAACTAGTGACTCAAATGCATCTCATGTTCAAAGAGTTGTAGCAATTAAAGAAGAAAGGTATTTTTGTGGACCTACATTCTATCCTCTTCATGAATGATGTATCCCCCATATATATGGCTCACTTATATCCTGCATGCATGTCTTAATGTAGCATAGACCAAAAACATGTTCCCTATGAGCACATCATTGCATGATAACTCTGTTGACCATTTATCAAAGCAAGTTTAGTTGCCAGGGATCTAATATCTTGTCGATTGTTTTAGAGGCTAGCTTACTGTCATCAGCCCTCAAGAATGCACCAGCGAGAGCATTGTAAGTCACAATGCTTAGCTATTACCGTTAAATGTTTATTTTTAATAATGTAATTGAGTGACTGTTAATTTTACCATGAATTCAATATTACATAAATAAATCTCTAGAACAAGAACTCCCATTTGGAGAAGCCTCGACTCAATACAATTTACCTCCTTACACTCATTTTCAGAAGCCTCAATTCAATAAATTTTACCTCCTTAGAAATTATCTTATCATTTTGTTGTTTTTCTGGTGTACCCATTTTAAAATTTTAAACAGTTGATAAAGCATTATTTGAATAATGTTTGATCTACAGAAAACCCACATTGAAGAAATATTTGTTCTAAGAAAGCACAATAAATTATAAGATGCATCTAACATGAGCTAATACTCAGATAGAATATCTTTTTTTATTTTTCAAAGCTTGAATTTATTTGCCACTTTTCTGTGTATCGGAGCTCTTAGCCCATGGTTGATTGTGCCCCAAAGATATCTCAAGAGATTCTTGGCACCAATCAGTGAATGTGATGAGGCTTGATTATCTATTGACACAACGTGTTCACTGCATGTCTGGACATGAGTTCACTAAGAATATCAAGGCCCTCACAAGTTGATGATACTCGGTGGGATTTCCCAACTCGGGCCCAACAACACTTCCACACAATTTATTATAGTTGAGTTCCATTGGAGTAGTCACAGACTTGCAGTCCACCATCCCAAATCTCTCCAGTAGCTGCACAACATATTTTCCTTAAGAAAGGAAAATCTCACATGGCTTTTGCCAGACCTCCAAGTCTAGGAAATAGTGCATCAGTAATAGGTCCTTCATCTCGAACTCAGATTCTATCTCCCTCTTACATTGTTGAAGGAGAGGGTAAGCCCTTGTCAGGAAGAGATTTTCCACATAGAGAACCAAAATGAGAGGCTTGTCATTATCAAACTTAAAATAAAGGTTTGGATCAACATCACTTCGAGTGAACCCCAGCTTCATCAACAAGCTATCAATCCTCTCATACCAAGCCCTCGGGGCTTGCTTCAAACCATAGAGGGATTTCTTGAACCTGCATACATTTGTGTCTCTATCTTGGACTTTAAAACCTAGAGGTTGTTCCACACAGACCTCTTCCTTGATTGAACCATGTAAAAAGGTAGTCTTCACATCCATCTGATGGAGACTCCATCCTTGCGTTGTATCAAGGGCATTGATTCATCGAATAGTGGTGCAGTGGGGGTAAAAATATTTCATCATAATCTATGCCTTCCTTCAAAAAGAAGCCTCGAGCAACAAATCTTGCCTTGAACTTTTCAACACTTCCATCAGCTCCATGCTTGATCTTGTAGAGCCATTTTGAGGTGACAACAGATTTGTCCTTCGGTTTAGGGACCACATCCCAAACATCATTCTTCATAATAGACTCATATTCCTCGTGCATAGCATCCTTCCAAACTTTATGCTTCATGACATCTTCAAATGTTCCAGGCTCAGATTGTACAATACTGCTCATGGCTGTTAGGTACCCTTGGTAACTATTCGACTTCTTGCTTTCACGGAATGTTCCCCTTGGAGCAATGTCAATCAACATATTTGAGAGTTTCTCTAAGCCATGAGGGTCTTCTTTTATTTGAGGAAGGTGGGTCTATAGTATCCATCAGTCCTTCAACTTTGTGCATCGATTAATCCTTCTGTTCTTCCTACCTTCCAGCTTCTTCTTCTTTGTCTTCCTTTGAGATAGGAAGATCCTCGACTTTCTTGAGGGTAGCATCTTTGTCGAAGGTGACATCATGGCATATCTCCACAACTCTTTGAACAAGCACACAGATTCCATATGCCTTTTAATTTTCACTATATCCCACAAACATTCCCTTCCTCCCAGACTCATCCAACTTGCTTCTCTTTTCTTTCATCACATGAAAATAAATGACTTCCAAAAACTCTAAAATGAGAGACATCGGGCTTCCTACGAGAGAAAAATTATTAGGAATTTTTGGAGTCCAATGTGGAATGTGGGAATCTATTTTGAACATACACAACAGTGTTGGTAACTTCTCCCCATAGGAACTTTGGAAGACCTTGGTCATAAAGCATGGTATGGGAAACTTCCAAAATGGTTCTATTCTTCCTTTCAACAACAACATTTTGTTTGGGAGTATACACAGTAGTGGTCTTCCTCTTAATGATAACTTCCCTGCAATAGTCATTGAATTCATTCGACTCATACGCGATTCCATTATTGATCCTCAAAATTTTTATCTTCTTCCCTGTTTGATTTTCAACCAAGGCCTTCAAGGTACGAAACCACTTGAATGGTTCATCCTTATTTTTCAAAAATTATATCCAAGTATTGTGGGAGAAGTAATCTATAAAAGTGATATAATATAAGAATCCTTCTAAGGATGTTACAGGAAACATACTAGATGGATCAAAATGTATCAATTGCAAAATATCAGATGTCTTCGTGACTATTGAGGGGAATGGTACCCTTGTATGCTTTCCTTTAGAACAACCCTGACATAGACCTTCATGATCATATTTGAAATTAGACATTCTTGTCACCACCTTCCTTGCTTCGGGAAGGGCTTAGTAATGAAGGTGTGCAAACCTCTGGTGCCATAACTTAGATTGAATATTTTTGTTACATGTCATGGCCCCAAGTGGACTTCCTCCTACTTGATAGAGTGTGTAGCTATCTATCATCTCGTACCAAGCCCTCTGGGCTTGCTTCAACCAATAGAGGGCTTTCTTCAACCTGCATACATGGGTGTCTCTATCTCGGACTTCAAACCCCAAAGGTTTCTCCACATACACCTCTTCCTTTATAGAACCATGCAGAAAAGCAATCTTCACATCCATCTGATGGAGACTCCATTCTTGCATTGTAGCAAGGGAAATAATAGATCAGATGGTGGTATAGTGGGACACAGGCGCAAATATGTCATCATAATCTATGCCTTCTTTTTGAGAGAAGCATCAAGCAACAAATATTTCCTTGTACTTTTCAACAATTCCATCAGATCCATGATTGATCTTATAGAGCCATTTCGAGGTGATAACATATTTGTCCTCCAGTCTCGGGACCACTTCCCAGACATAATTTTTCATAATGGACTCATATTCTTTGTGCATATCATCTTTCCAAGCTTGATGCTTTACAAATTCTTCAAATGATCCAGGCTCAGATTGTACTATCGTACTCATGGCTGCTAGATACCCTGATATCTCTTCGGCTTCTTGCTTTCACGGAATGTCCCCCTTGGGGCAATATGTCTCTCGGAATATCTGATAGTATCCCTGAGCCATGAGGGTCTTATCTTAATTGAAGGAGGTGGATTAGCAATATCCATAGTTCCCCTGAGCCATGAGGGTCTTCTCTTATTTGAAGGAGGTGGATTAATAGTATCCATAGGTCCTTCAACATCGGGCATAAGTTCATCCTTCATCTCTTCCTGTTTCCCTGCTTCTTCATCTTCTTTGTCTTCCTTGGAGCTAGGAAGATTTCTCACTTCCTTGAGAGCAACATCTTCATCAAAGGTGACATCATGGCATATCTCCACTTCTCTTTGACTAGGCACATAGATCCTATATGCCTTCAAAGTTTCACTACAACCCAAAACATTCCCTTCTTTCCAGAATCATCCATCTTGCTTCTGTTTTCTTTCGGCACATTAAAGTAAACAAGACAACCAAAAAAATTTAAAATGAGAAACATCAGGTTTCTTACCAGCGAAGACTTCTTCAAGAGTTTTGGATTCTAGAGCGAAATGTGGGCATATATTTTGAACATACACAACAGTGTTCACAACTTCTTCCCATAGAAACTTCAGAATACCTGGGTCACATAGCATGGTGCAGGCATCTTCCACAATCGTTTTTTCAGCAACACCATTTTGGTCAGGAGTGTATACAGTTGTGGTCTCCCTCTTAATGCCATCTTGTCTAAAAAATTCGTTAAACTCATTTGACTCATATTCGGTCCCATTTTCGGTCCTCAAAACTTTGATTATCATCTCGGTTTGATTTTCCACCAAGACCTTGTACGTTATCTCAATATTATTAGTGAAAAATGGGTCGAATGTTGCCTTATTGGTAGTGCCAAAGCCTTGTTCTAGTGGAAATGTCATAAATACCTGTGGATTTTGCAATCTCTACTATATTCCTCTTTCTTCCATGCCCTTTTAGATGATGTTGTTGGTGATGTGGTAGGCTTTGTGAGGTGGTTGCTTGTCATTTTAGACTTCTCAATCAAATTACGTTTGGGTTATTTTGGCAGATGGTGCTTAGGGTATCAAGACCTCTGCGCAGTTATACTCTCTCATGTTCTTTGTGAGTGTCACTAGCCTTGTAAAAGGACTTTTGATGTTAGGGTTTTGATTTTCTCTAGTGTTACTATTGAAGTTGCAGCTAGCATTTACTATGGAGGTGAGATTTTAACATGATTTGCAGTGGTCAGTTGTAAGATAGATTCGATTTATTCAGAGTATCCCTAATCCGGTTGATGTGTAATACAATGTTTTTCTTTAGTCAATTCAATTCATGAGTGGCACAAGGCATTTACTTGCTACCTACTCATTACTTAAATTAAATAATGAAGTTTGTTTGATATCTAGATACATTTTAGTCTTTCGACTATAATTAGGCTTTCAACAAAATCGAAATAACATAAGTTGTCTGTTGCAGGAATCTTGTTATAGCCCTGAAACATTGTTGAATCCCACTTCTCGATTGTTGCTTGTGAATATTGAATGATTAGGTCCATGAATCTTGTGGCTTGTAGGTGGTTTTGAGGTTCGGGTAATAAATGATGCACTTATGATAATATGTTTGATATGATATACTTTCACAAAAATGACATGAGGGTCCAAAATTTTGGATGCTTTATACACAACTTTGTAAAACTTGTTGTAATAGATTTCACATGGTTAATCCATAGAAATAATTTTATATACCTACTATTGAAATGAAATATCCATACACTTGCATTGTATACAAAATTTTTTAGTATCCTTAAACTGAAATGGAGGGGTTAATCACAAGTTAAAAAATTACAATTAGAGCATTGCATGATTATTCCACTTAGGACTATGCAACATGTCTTACTGCTGGAAGAACCATTTATTATTTCCCCCTAAGGTGATAGAGGGTAGATTCTCCATGCTATATCTGTTTGCAGTACTAAGGCATGTGTGGGGTTGTTGTTGTTAAGGAACCAGCTTCACACAATTAAAATTGTTAGCCCTGATATTGGCTTTGTCTTTTCTGTATGCAAAATGCTACATTCAGATTGGACACACCCCAATAGCTATTCGAGAACCCTTCACTAGAAATATTGAATGGGTTATATTCCATTCTTTTCTGGAGTAATGACGCGTGAGCAAGTCATGAGGCATAATTTCCAGAGAATTTTTTATGACTACTGTTAGTGGCACAACATTATTCCATGATCGCAAACATAGGGAAGTGAATAGTTAGATGTCGCTGGAAGAACCTATTGTTGGAAGCCTCCCTTTTTCCTACATGTAGTCATTTTGAAAACAGTGGTTGTTGTAATTTTCAGGTAGCCAATGATTTTCTATGTTTGGGAAAGAAAACAAAGGTTTTAGGGAAAATGTGATTCCCCCTCCGAAATTGATGAAACCTAAAAACTGATAAGTAGACACATAACGATGCTATTTCTGGAAATGAACAACATTGAGGGGTTGAAGAGATATTCTTTCATTTCATTAAATTTTTGAATAATCTAGTTTCCAACTTACAGCTACAGAGGGGTTGAAGAGATATTCTTTCATTTCATTAATTTTTTGAATAATCTAGTTTCCAACTTACAGCTACAGAAAATGTCATATATTCGAGCTCTCCCATCCTTAATGACTACAATAAAAAAAAGAAAGATGCTGCTTCGATTTACCATTTTTAAGTATGAAGACAAAGATCCATTCACTGAGCTTGGGAAAACATATAAACGACCTAATTCTATGAAGAGTTCACTTCAATCTGCAAGTGTCCATATTGAAGATATGATGTGTGGACATTTTTACCGATAAAATAAACAGGAGGTTAGATCTCACCCTAAGTTAATAAACATGATGTTAGATCTCACTCTAAGTTATCATCTCCAGGTATCTCATTTTTTAGTTGAAGGTGTGACTATCAACCTCCAATCAAAAATAAAAAAAGTTCATTGTTCTGGATATGCACAATACATATACAAAAGCATGCCCCCAATCCAATAATAAAAGATTACAAGATGAGTTGCATAAATACTTGCCGGTAATTGTGGCACTGTTGGAGTGCTTTCTTGTAGCACAAATTCATACTCATAACCCAATTCCTGTAGTATATCTCTCAGTGGATATGATAATAGTTAGTAGAAACCACATGCAGATCAAGCCTATACTATTCTTTAAGAGACTTAATCATATCTAGAGATAGAGTTTGAGGTCAAGTGCTTGTTAACTTACGGAGCTGATTACAAGGTCTAAATATTCTATTGCAATAGTAGGCGTAAATTCCTTAAATTAGATTGTTACACTCCAAGATGAACTACAAATGTTGAAGGGTCAATTGTGGCAGCCTTATTGGAATAAATTGTTTCCAAGGTTGTATCAACTACGTGCAAATAGAATTTCATGTTTGAAGAGGCTAGTTAGGGATTAAAGGATATTAATATTCTCACAAGCCCTGGCTACAAGGTTGATTTTGGCACTTCGTCTCAAGCACAGGTTTTTGGCACAAAGTTCTAATCAGGAAGTGAACCTATCCTCCAATAAAACAATGAATTCAATGTACTATTATGGTGGCAACCAGTGATTCTTTTTTTTGGTGCAATCAGATCATATTCTATTAGAATTATTGGTGACACTTAGATCGGTTTGGACTTTGATTTCCACATGGATGTAGGTCTAAAATTTTTCATGAATGATGCAAGTATATATATATATCTATCAAAGATATACTTTGGCACGTAGGATGCCCTTGATCACTCCTAGAAATAGGTTGGTCATTAAAAAATCTAGAGGAATTGCATAACCCATGCAACTATATCCATCTAACACCAGCTGGTATAAAACTGTTAAAAAGCGTAGAAAAATTAAAAATGAGTAAAACCATTGACAGGTGAATACATGGTTGACTTGGGAGCCTCACCGTTATTACTCATTGACCTTACATCATCGCCCCATAGATTATTTAACATGCAAGTAATGATTAAATCCCTAAGGATGAGAATTTTAAAGCATTGTTTCAAATTGGGCAATAGTTTCAACTCCCAATTTTCATTAATTAAATAGAACTATACAACAAGATATGAAAAAAATGAAGCTGTTCTCAACAACCAACCTATTTAAAATCATAGGGCCAATTATATATAATCTAACTTTCATAATTGTACAAACTTTGGGAAGATGAAGAGACAAACACAAGAATTTGATCTGTAGTGACTTTTGGTATTTTGTGCCACACAATTTGTTGAGCTCCCCACCCACTCCAGTGAGCCTACACTGATTTGGAATGGGTGCATGTAGCAAAGGTTAATGCAGCAATGTATAACATGATTGAACTCTGAGACTATGTGATAACTTTTTTGTAATGCTAGAACCACTTGACTAAGAATATTAATCTGTTTGTGTCACAATTCTAATTTTCCAGTTTGATCCACAACAATGTTACCCATTGCGATTCACATTGGGTGTTGATGATTCTTTGTTATTTTTCACCTTTGGTACAAAGAGTGAATTTTCATGCCCATACTTGATGAATTTTGTGCTAAACTTGTCTCACAAGCTTGGTCGATTTATTACTCACTCTAGGATGAAACAACCTCACTTAAGAATTTTTGAAGTCAACCACTCTCCTGCAAGTTGGGGAGTGTTAGAAATGACAATAAAATTATTGTGCGGAATTTTTGAGCTTGTGAGGATTGATGAAACTATTGGGGTTGAATTTTTGTTGTATTACACATGCAATCTAGGTACACAATTGAGGGGACATTGCCACATTATCATCTTGGGAGTTTGGAAAATGTTGCTACCTTGGAATTATTTGTTGGAGATGTTATGACTTGTATGAAAAAGATTTTTGGTCAAGTCAAAGATGATAAGTTGAGTCGCTAGGTGCTAGCAACATTATCCTTCATATTGTAATCTTTGTAAGTTATTAACCATTGAAGAATTTGGTGTTTGACATAGTGAAATTTGATCATTGTACTTATTATATATACACATATATTTGAGAAAGTAAGGAAGCATAAGAAAAGGTGTAAGTGTGAAAAATAAAAATTGAGAAAGAAGAAGTGAGCCAAGTGCTAATATGTCCGTAGTTTCTATAAGAGAAACTTTTTCTGTACCTAAAAAAAATCAGAAGTACCTATCTACTTTTTTGATAGGTTGCATGACCTTAAAAAACATTGGCATAAATGCTAATAAAAATCATTAAGGTTGGGTGTGTTTATTGTAGTGTACAATACATGATAAGCTCTTCTTGGAAAGTAGAAGCGATCTGGAATAGTTTCAATGCACATATCAGTTTTCCTCCTCTCGAACATGGTATCAGAGCCTAGTTTATTAAGCTCTTTGACTCTAGAAAATATTGAGAGTTTCTTATTGTTGTTGACATTGCTAAGCAAGGGGGGGGGGGGGGTGGGTGGGGCGGGATATGGCATTGACTTCAAGCATTCGATTTCTAAACCTCAAGTTGGTGTTAACTTTTAGGGTTACTCCAAAAGTGTTTTTTCTCTTATTAGGAGAGCACTATATCTCCAAGTTCCTTGATGATTCTTTGTGGGCATATAGATGGCTCAAATGGGGTGGATGCCTGACATTACAGTGTTTCCTTGGTCTTTTTACCTATGGGGTTTATGGCCTAGTCAATTTTTTAACTAACCCATTGGGTTTGGACAATGGGGTAGTTAGTTGCTAGACTAGAGGAGGTGCCTACCTAGGAGGAGCATTGGGCACTTAGCCCTTGGAGCTTGGATATCAATTCACTTCTCAACAACAAAAACAACAAACCATAATTCACTTCTCAACAACCTCAATATGTTAGGTAATCCAAGAGAAAAGATACCAAGAATATGCTACCAAATTTCATCCCTTCAGACACACTTTTGCTAGCATAAACCAGATTTGAATTTATTTTAAATATTGCAGATTTAAAACAGTAAATATGCCATATTATCTTCAAAAATTTTGTAAACCACTTCATAATTTTGGACCTTAATATGTCAAATTAGTATGAAAAGTGTAAAAAATGGTGCAACCAAGAAAACAATGAAAAGCTGCAAAATAAAATCTGAAACTACATGAGTATTGGACAGCTGGAAACTTCATATGTGTATAAGGATGATGTACATGTATAAACCACAAATTTATTATCACAAAGTGATCACAATCTTTCAAGCTCCAAAGAAGGGATATCTGTTCAAAAATAGATTCAAGAGAACCATCAACTACAGGCATATAATGCCAAATCACATGTACAAAAGTGGAAGAAACTATAGCAATTTTTGTTACCAAGATAGATATGGTGAGAGAGAGATTATAGGAAGTGAAAGGTCATTGGACAAATAAAGAGTCATAGGAATTGGCATGTTTAGTGTTAAAACCTCTATTATATGTTCACGTGCTTCCAAATCCATTTTCTTTTTCTCTGTCTTTGGAATAAAATTGCTAGTGTCTCATTTCATAGTATTTTTGTCTTATTGAATGATCTAGAATTGAATTCAATAGCAAATGAGTCATGGAATAGATGAATCCCTTGCTGGCCAAGATAAATAGTTTTTCACACAGCTCAGTGAGTGACATCAACGAGAAGAAATACTTTGATGTTAGAAATCATAACTGCAATGGCTCAAGAAGGAGAACACAACTCGAAATTCTTCCACAAATCGACGATTCGACATTGGAATTGTAATAGAATTACTCATATCAAGAAAAATCAAGGTAATAAGCTAACTTCTCAACATATTGAGCACAAACCAAAAAAAATTTTCTGGTCTCTCCTCTCAAAACTCAAATAGGAAAATGTTACTTCCATTCACATGAACACCAAACACATCCCCTAATTAGTCTTGAAAGAACATGCCGCCAGTCCCATGAGGCCCATCACTTTAATAGTTCTCAAATTGACTGTCATGGATATGTCTTCCAGAAAATCTCCAAGTTCTAATGTTTTCACAACAAATTTCTTCCACCACATTTGGTTCACCATTAAAAATGAGGCCTAGGGATTGAAAGAAAAATTACACCAAATCTGAGGTGTCTTTCCAACCATAAATGCTACCTTCATCACCCTAATTCTATAAGAGGAAAAAGCACTCAATCCCTCAAAATTCCAAGCTATAGGTCTCTACTATGTTATTTAAAAAATGATATGAGAGGGGTGCACTAGATGTTGCTATAATACAATGATTACTACCTGTAGATCTAGTCACCTCTTAAGGTTTCCATCTCACACCGCTACTAGATCTAACACTGGTGTGTTTTTACAATCAAGGGCTCTATACCTTGTCTCGTTGAGGTTTTATAATTTTCAACTTCCACTATATATACTCCCTTCAACCACTGAAAAATTGTGACGTGCATATTTTTTCACTAGTGTGGCTAATTACAATCAAACTGCAATATGTAGAATTTTGGCTCCATTTCCACATTGGGGTCATAATTGTGATTTTGTGTAGTATTGTAGGTGTTATGCCCTTAACAGGTTTTCCTCCCATACATATCAAAGCCCTATCTTGCAAGGAAATTTTTTCCTTGCCTAGGAGCTAGATTGAAGTCTACCATCAGAGGCCAAATTTTTATGCCATTTCTGAATTGGTATCATATCAATGATCTTTATTTCGTTCCAACATCTTTTCTCTGACCTAATTCTCTTCTTCCTGACACCTACATGCTCAACAGTAGAATAACACTTAGAGTGCTATTATTCATTAAGTTTTGTACCTCTTAGATTGGAATTGGGTTAGTTAGATACATAGAAACTTTGATTTTTCTTCCAAGTATGGGTACTTGTCTATGATTTCTGGCACATATGCAAGCCTTGAAAGCAAGATAATGTGAAAGGATAAACTCCAGGGATTAATACCCATTTCATTATAAGGGCTTCTCTTATGTTGATTTCATAATGTTAGCAAGGATATTTGTAGATATCTTGACACAAAGACAGTGTCAGCAAGGACATTTGTTAGTGTGCATCTTGATGTGCATTTGTGGCTTCTTCAGCACAAGCATACACAAAAGTGATGTTTCGGTTAGATATGCTTGAAATCCATGAATGTGTTACAAAATTCAAATATATTTATGAAAGAATGCCCATGAAATCATATAACCACTAGAACCATAACTATGTTCCTTGGACCTAGATCCAATGATCTCCATCCACCAAAGCTTGAATAGGTTTCAAATATGCAAAGTATGACATCCTCTTGCCTCGAAAAGACTCAAACATTATGTATAGTTGAAATTATTAGATTGAGACAATTTCAACACAACATTTGGTACCATACGAGGAAAATTGGAAAGGTGATTGCATCAAAGAATGGCCAGGGCTTTGAGGTTATATTTCAGCTTGCTGCATCTATGTAATTCCTAGCAAAAATGCCTTTCCATTTATAAGAGGCAGAATCTGGTTTTGAATCTACATATATGCCTCGGAAGTGTTATGAGCTTGCATTTGGGGACTCATGTGAGAAAATATGGAAGGTTCAATAATTGCTACTCTAGGAGATGTTACTTCAGAGGCAAACACGTCTTCAAGATTCGTTGGAGCAACAACATTAATCCCATGACTCTTGTATTTTCTAGATGCTTGCACCAACAGATATAACAACATCAGTATTCATCCTAGCTTTTGTGGAGAGTGGATAAAAATCATTGAGGAGTTTCCCTTCAATAGTATTAAATTCGAGGAGAATCCGCAATAGGCATGTCTCTGGCATTGAGTTCTGCTCTAAGACAGCTGGTTTGAAAACTGCTACCAGGAAGGTGTAAGGTTGATACACTAGGTTGTGGCCAGCCTCCATATCCATTTACAGAGGATGTTGATGGAGACATAGCTGGAGTAAGCTCACAGCCTTGTTGAGGATTTGATAGGAAGGATGACACCACTGAAACTGAAGAGGGAGAATCAAGAGCAAGAGGACTCATGAAAGAGGTCATGTCAAGAGATGATGATGCCCCAAGTAGACCCAGTAGAGGAAATTAGAGGGCGTAGTTGTTCAGATGTGTGAGCAAAGAGGCAAACTCTACATGAACAATTAGTCCCATATTTTCACAACTATAACCCATATTTATCTGGATGTAACCAACACTCAAAAACATCGTGTGCATATTCAAAAACATGGGAACAATTGATGGATGTCCTAATACTTCCTGTGCATATGTATTGGAAACTGTAGTTTCCATGTGTGCATGTGTTACTCCCTTGCCAATAAGAGCAGCACCAAACTAAATATTATGAATTGTAAAAACAATGTGGGCATTCGCAAGGCCGTAATGTTTATAATTCTCCTGAAAGAACCATGTAATTTTTGCACTGCTCCAATCATGGCTGTGCATAATATCCAGATGCAACCCACTTTGAAGCAGAAACTCAAGGGCTGCATGGCAAAAGAATCCAAAATGTTGTCCATAATCCTTACGGCTATAAATGCAACCAACGCAAAACGTTCCATTGTTTGGTTCTAGAAAGTACACAAACAATCCTTCAACATTTCCATGCCAGACTTTAATTTTGGTACATCCCCAAGAAAATTCTTGCCTAAATTTCAAATCGTGAACCTTTCTGTAATCAAGACAATCGTATTTCATACAAATGATCTTAGCATTATGTCCCAATTCTTGAACTGCATGAGAAAGACTTTTAACCACATCTTCCAAACGTCTGACCTTTGCAACAAGTACCATTTCCATAGCTATATGCACAATGTGCATTGGTGGCTCCCTTAGAATTCCTCCAACCATACAAACATGGTACTCCATACCATTTATATTGTCATAAAATCCACCATGTTCATCGCCTATTTTAGAGAAAAAAAATCCATCATATATGCTTCTAGTTTCACCCTAAATGAGGTCGTAATGATTCTCCAGGTAATCTGCAGTTGTGGCCAGTACTTATCCAAAACAGACTTGAATTATATGGATGTAGTTTCCTTCACATAGGAGCCATTATATGTAAGGATCATTTGCTGGGGTGGAATAACACCAAGCCGATGAGTCCATCCATTGAAAGAGCACTGAAAACATATTTCAGATTTACCATTCAAAACTATGTTAGATGGGTTGTAAAAGACTGTAATAAAATTTCTAGCTTCAACTTTACTAGGTTCGATGTAGAATATATGTTTTTGTGAGTGTCGAAATAATGTCATTGTTTTCTCCTTCCTTTTTTCTTTTAAAAGTTCCAAGTCCTCAGCCTTCTTGTGAGAAACGTCCTTTCTTGCATCAATCTAATTCCCAAATCTCCTTGGGGAACATAAGTGTTGTTAATTTTATAAAACAATATGGTTTCAGGACCAAGGTATTTGAAGGATTCAGGTTTCAGATATCTCTATGAGATCTATCAATGTTCTACTGTTGGTCCTAAATTGAGGTCTGCAACATTACTACAAATTATTTCATAGTCACAATTATGTTGTATATTAAAGTAAAAAAGTTGTGGCTTTACCCATACTACAAAGAGCAAGAGGGCTCAGCCTATTCTTGACATCTAGAGCATTGAATTATAACTTCTGACATATTTTCAAAGGCTCTCTTCTTTACCCACAAGAGCACTATTTTAAAAATTTATTACACAAAATTATGCAAAAGACATTAACGATAATTCCTGTTAGCTTCACTAAAGTTCTTGCACTGGAACAATTGGATGCCAAGGCTTGGGTTCATAAGCTAGATACATACTTCCACCTGAACTCTTGTGTGAGATCGATGCTATTCGATTTTCTACCCTTCATTTGGAAGGGGATGCCCAAGAGTGGTGGTACCATGGGCTAATCATGTTGGGACATATTCACTTCACTTCTTACACATAGTACACCCAGAGGCTGTTGGAGAGGTTTGAGAGGAAATACCCAAACTGAAATTTCAGGGAGCTAGCCCATCTAAGGCAAACTGGTAGTAGAAGGGAATACATTACGGAGTTTTAGGGATTGGCAGTAATGGTGACTAGCATTTCAGAGGCTTGGTTGATCATGCTATTTGAGGAGTGGCTAACAGAGCCATTGCATGGTTGGGTGAGGGCCTACAAGCCCACACATTTGATGAATGCTATCTCCAAGACCCCAGATATGATTGACGTTGTCCCCAAGACCCAGGCCTTTGTCCCTACTAGACCCAATGCACCATAGGGGAACCAATACACTATACCACCCTAGAGTTATGGAGGACGTGGTTAGATGGACGAGGAGACTTAGAGGGCTTTTCGGAGTAGGAATTTGTGTTTTACGTGCCAAGAACCCTCGGCACCTGGGGAAAAGTGCACCAAGGGAAAGATCCACTACATTGAGGTGTATTCAGATAATGAGTCAGTTGAGGAGTTTGAGGTTCGAGTAGATTTGGGAGATGAGGGAGCACCATCATCAGGGGGAGCACCACCACCACCACTATCACCTAGAGGGGGACCGTTTGCCCCATCAGCGGGATTTATTGCTTCACTTTAAGGAGTTTCGAAATATTTGACACTCAGGATTAGGGGGATAGTACAGGGGCAATGAGTTTCAGTTTGGGTAGACAGTGGGGCCACCCACAACTTTATTGATTCCCAGATGGTGGAGTGTAGGTGCATCCACACGGAGACATTTGAGAGGTTCTTGTTGGTGCCAGGAGACCGGACCATGTAGTGCACAAAGTACGCTCACGGGTTGAATATGATGATGGGGAACTACTTGGTTACTGGTCACTTTTTTGTAGTTGATGTCCCAGAGACCAACATGGTGATGGGTGTCCAGTGTTTATATTCATTGGGGAGGGTCACCACTGATCGGTAGAAGTTAGAGATGGAGTTTATGGGGCCAGATGGGAATCTAGTATTGTTGAGGGGGATGCACTCTTTCCCACCCTAGAAAGTTTCAAAACACTGGATGGAGGTGGATCTACAACATGGGGACATAGAATGGGCATTTGAGCTGAGGATTTTGGAGACATGGGCCCATGGATGACCAATGCACCTGGACATACAACCCATATTGGAGAGGCATCAAGGGGTTTTGGGGATATCCCTCCAGGCAAGCCACCAAGCTGAGGGTTCAAACACACTATCGAGTTGGAGGAGGGAGTGCATGCAGTTATCACGACCTCATATAAGCATCCCAAAGCCTATCAAGATGAGATTGAGAGGGCCATTCAGGAGCTGCTAAGATTGGAGTGCATTAGGCCCAATTCGAGTCCCCTCGCTTCTTCTGTTATGTAGGTGAAGAAGGATGGGACACTCCACATGTTCATTGAATACAAGGCCCTCAATATGAATACATTGAAGAACATGTACCCTATTCCATGCATTTATGAGTTGATGGACGAGCTTAGAGGAGTGAAATACTTATCCAAGATAGATCTGTGCTTGGGGTACCACCAGATTCGGGTGAGGGAGAAGGACATCCCTAAGACTGACTTTTGTTGCCACTATAGAAATTTTGAGTTCTTGGTGATTCCCTTTGGGCTAACCAATGCAAGGCTACATTCGGTCTTGTATGAACCACGCATTTCCTAGGTAGTTGCAGCGCTTTGTCCTTGTCTTGTTTGACGACATACTCATCTATAGCCGGATGTGGGAGGAGCAACTTCAACATTTGGAGGTAGTACTTTGCATACTAGAGTAGCAAAAACTGTATGAGAAGTTGTCCAAATGTGAGTTTGGAATTACATAGATGTTGTACCTTTGGCATGTCATTGGCCCATAAGACGGATTAAAGGTACACTAGGAGAAGATCATGGCCATTTTGGATTGGCCAACACCCAAGAATGTGACTGAGCTGAGGGGGTTCCTGGGCATGTGTATGTACTACAGGAGATTCATGAGAGGATTCTCATAGCTTGTAGCACCCCTCATGGACTTTTGGAAGAAGGGGGATTTTGAGTGGATGCAGGTAGCAAAGGAGGCATTTGGGCGTCGCAAGAAGGTCATGAGCAACTGTTCTATTTTGGATTTGCCTAATTTCACTTGACCGTTTGTATTGGAGTGTGATGCTTTAGGTGAAGGAGGCCGTGTTGATGTAGGAAGGCCACCCCATAGCCTTTGAGAGTAGAAAGTTTCTACCCCATGACCGACTTCATTTATGACAAGGAGATGTTGGCCATGTTGCAAGCCTTGGCCAAATTTAGACAGTACTTGGTGGGGAATCGATTCAAGGTGAAGATTGATCACAAAAATCATCAATTATTCCCGCAGTAGCATACATTGCAGGAGGGGAAACATAAGTGGGTGAGTAAGCTTCAGGCTTAATACTTTGAGATCGAGTACACAAAGGGAAAGCACAACATAGTGGCAAATGCGCTTTACCGGAGGCCTTAGTACTCTCTATGATGGACATTGCACATGATTGGAAGGCCCAACTCTTGGTTGAGTATTCCAAGGACAAAAATGCTTGTGAGATACTAGATGACACACATGGGGATGATAGATTCTGGGTGATGGATAGTGTGATCTACTACAAAGGCCGAATATACTTAGTGTCGGGATCCCATGTTAGAGAGAAGGTTATGAAGGCAGCTCACAACTACCCTCTTGTAGTACATCTGGGTTTTCTCAAGACTTACCATACCATTTGTGAGACTTTCTCTTAGTGTGGGCTCAAGGGGGACATACTGAGGTATGTATAAGAGTGCATAATCCGTCAGAGGAAGAAGGTGGAATTTTCAAACCTGACTGGTCTATTATAGTCTCTTCCCATTTCGGAAAGGAAGTGGGAGAGTGTGTCCATGGTCTTCATCATGTTACTTTTGACGATACATGGGAGAGATTACTTCTACGTGGTGGTAGACCACTTGAATAAATTTGCACATTTATTTGCGATCCCATCGAGATATTTAACCTCATAGGTAGTCGAGTTGTTTTTTCAGGAGGTGTTTCAATTACATTGGCTCCCAAAGAACATAGTCAATGACAAGGACATTAGATTCATGGGGGCCTTCTATCATGATTTGTTCTAGCTAGTGGGAACCAAGCTTATGCCCAACACCAACTATCACCCATAGACGGATGGGCAGACTGAGATAGTGAACAAATGGCTGGAGGGTTACCTGCACAATTATGGTACGAGACAACATAGGGCATGCGTGAAGTGGCTACACTTGGGCCAGTTCTGCTATAACGCTACTTACCACATGTCAATTGGTATGTCTCCCTTTTGATAACTTTATGGTTATGATGCAATTTCTTTTTCTGACATGATATTTGGAGATAGGAGGGCCCCGTGGGCAAAGGATTGGGTCCAAGAGAGCCAGGAGATTCTTAATGTTCTTAAGGATAACTTGCAGGTAGAAAAAAATCAACAAAAGATGTATGCCAATAAGCATAGGGTGGAGAGACAATTCGAGGTAGGGGACATGGTCTACCTATGTTTGGAGCCTTACCAATAATCTTCACTCAAGAAAAAATGGGCAGAGAAGCTCAAGAAACGCTTCTATGGGCCGTACAAGGTGACTAAGAGAGTTGGAGACATAGCTTACAAGCTGGAGTTACCCCCAGAGAGCAGAATTCACAACATATTTCATGTCTCTTTCCTGAAAAAATGTGTTGGGGAAGTGGGTTATGACAGTCAATGAGTTGCCTCTGTTGGATGATGAGGGACACTTGATATTGACACCCGAGACCATATTGGAGACTAGGGAGAGGAAGCTAAGAAACAAGGTCATCTGAGAGCACTCGGTCAAGTGGAAATACTTGACGGTTGAGGATGCCACGTGGGAAAATGAGCAGAGTTTGCAGCACCCAATTTTACAATTTCTTGGGGATAAGCAACAATTCAGAGGAGGAAACTTTAATGTCCCTTCCTAAATAATTTTTTCAAAAGTACCTCAAATTTTCCATTTTGCTAATTTTGGGGGCCTAATATAATTTTGGAGAGGAAACATAGGACAAAGGGGTTGAAATGTTTTCCTTAGCGAAATGTGGGGGACACCTCCCCAAGTAATATGCACTCCTTGAGGAGGGAGAAATTTTTTGGCCAAGGGAATAGGTTTGAATTACCTAGTGAGGGGTCCACATGGAGGAAATGAACAAAAAAGATAAATAGGAGAGAGGAAGCAACATTTGAGGCATTTTTATAATTTGACAATTGAAGTGTTGCTCTAGTTGTTTATCAGGATTCTTCATTAGTTTTAGGAGTTGGAGAGAGGTCCACACATGTGGTATGGTTTCTGGTCCAACTAAGACATAGTTCAGGTTTCCACGCAGAGAGTTGAGGAAGACCTGGAGTTGGGAGCTGCAACATTGTCGAAGTAATTTTTGGTCAATTCTAGGAAAAAGGAGGAATATTTTCAAGGGTAGAATTCAACATACAACATCAAATTGATTTTCTCGAGGAGAAACTACATCATCTTACCCAAAAACTACGCAATCATTGTGGAGGCACAATTATGGGGTGGCTTGTGAAGGGATTTTGAGAGCTGGGTTTCTTGGGGTTGGTTTGGGGTGCAATCGAGATGAATTTTCCAACCATTTTGGGACATTCATTAGAGCATCAGTCACAATTCTAGTTTTTCTGCACTTAGAGGGTCAAGGAGTCTGAGGCCATTTTTGGAGCACCAAAACCAGGGCAAACCCTTTTTGGGTTTTTCTAGGTTTTTGACAAGGATTCCATGACTAATTTATCAGAATTTTCTGATCAGTTAGGAGGGGGGAAATCTGGGTATCAATACAACCAACAGTGAAAAAATCATAAGGCCAGTGTAGATTTTTAGTGGGAAAATTCCAGCAACACTTTGGCATTGATAAAACATCTACCTGAGGCTTGTAGCTTGCCTTGTGAAAGTCAAGGTGCACAATTTTTTTATTTTTCTTTTTTGTTTATCTTTATTCTAATATATTGTATTCCAACAAGATCTTATAATAAAATTTTCCCATTTTGTTGTGTTTGGAGCATTTCTGTTTTATGGGCATTTGCTGAAAAAAAAATTATGTTGGATTTATTGCACGTTTTTGCTATCACTGTTAATTTTTCCATTAGGAATATTACACCTTGAGAGGTTTGATCAACATATCAAGTTAGATTTGAAACAAAAGTAAAGTAATCCTTGTAGATCAAATGAAATTATTTAAAGCACACAAGAAGAGCCTAGGAGACACCTTCATCGAATGATAAAATGATAGCATACTTTGAGCATATTTTGAGTTGACAGTAGAGTGCATTCATGATGACATTAATTGAGCATTCTTCAAGCCTTTGTTGAGAAAGAAATCACTCTTGAAGCATAGTTTAAGACCAAAACTTGAAGAATTCAAGAGGCCACACAGAGAGTTGAGGAGGAAGATCTGGAGTTGGGAGCTACAACATTTTCAAAGTTATTTTTGGTCAATTCTAGGAAAAAGGAGGAAGATTTTCAAGGGTAGAATTCAACATACAACATCAACCTGATTTTCTGCAGGAGAAAATACATCATCCTACCCAAAAAATGCACAATCATTGTGGATGCACAATTGCGGGGTGGCTTGTGAATGGATTTTGAGAGTTGGGTTTCTTGGGGTTGGTTTGGGGTGCAATTGAGAAGAATTTTCCAGCCATTTTGGGACATTCATTCCAACTTCAGTCACAGTTCTAGTTTTTCTACACTTAGAGGAGGGTCAAGGAATCTGGGGCCATTTTTGGAGCATCAAAACCAGGGCAAATCCTTTCTGGTCTTTTCTGGGTTTTTGACAAGGATTCCATGACTAATTTATCATAATTTTCTCAGTATTTAGGAGGGGGAAAATCTGGGTATCAACACAACCAACAATGCAAAAATCATAAGGCCATTGTAGATTTTTAGAGGGAAAATTCCAACGACAATTTGGCATTGATAAAACATCCACCTGAGGCTTGTAGCTTGCCTTGTGAAAGCCAAGGTGATTTTTTTTTTTTTTTTAAATATATTGTACTCCAAAAAGTTCTTATAATAAAATTTTCCCATTTTGGTGTGTTTGGAGCATTTATGTTTTATGGGCATTTGCTAAAAAAAATTTGTGTTGGGTTTATTGCATGTTTTTGTTATCACTGTTAATTTCTCCATTAGGAATATTACCCCTTGAGAGGTTTGATCAAAATATCAAGTCAGATTTGAAACAAAATTAAGTAATCATTGCAGATCGAAGGAAATTCTTTAAAGCACACAAGAAGAGCCTAGGAGACACCTTCATCGAGTGATAAAATGATAACATACTTTGAGCATATTTTGAGTTGACAATAGAGTGCATTCATGATGACATTAATTTAACATTCTTCAAGCCTTTGTTGAAACAACATCATTCTTGAAGCATATTTGAAGGCCAACACTTGAAGAGTTCAGGAGGCCATGTAGAGAGTTGAGGAGGAAGAGCTCGAGTTGGGAGCTACAACATTTTCGAAGTAATTTTTGGTCAATTCTAGGAAAAAGGAGGAAGATTTGCAAGGGTAGAATTCAACATACAACATCAAACTGATTTTCCGGAGGAGTAACTACATCATCCTACCCAAAAACTGCACAATCATTATGGATGCACTATTGTGGGGTGGCTTGTGAAGGGATTTTGAGAGCTGGGTTTCTTGGGGTTGGTTTGGGGTGCAATCGAGAAGGATTTTTCAGCCATTTTGGGCCATTCATTCCAACATTAGTCACAGTTCCAGTTTTTCTACAGGAGGGTCAAGGAATCTGGGGCAATTTTTCGAGCATCAAAACCACGACAAATCCTTTCTGGGTTTTTCTGGGTTTTTGACAAGGATTCCATGAATAATTTATCAGAATTTTCTGAGCAGTTACAAGGGGGAAAATATGGGTATCAACACAACCAACAGTGCAAAAATCACAAAGCCAGTGTAGATTTTTAGTGGGAAAATTCCAACAAAAATTTTGCATTGATAAAACATCCACCTGAAGCTTGTAGCTTGCCTTGTGAAATCCAAGGTGTGGTTTTTTTTTTTTTTTTTAAATATATTGTACTCCAACAAGTTCTTATAATAAAATTTTCCCATTTTGGTGTGTATTGGAGCATTTATGTTTTATGGGTGTTCGCTGAAAAAATTTGTGTTGGGTTTATTGCATGTTTTTTTTATCACTATTAATTTTTCCATTAGGAATATTACACCTTGAGAGGTTTGATCAACATATCAAGTCATATTTGAAACAAAATTAAAGTAATCCTTGCAGATCGAAGGACATTCTTTAAAGCACACAAGAAGAGCCTAGGAGACACCTTCATTGAATGATAAAATGATAACATACTTTGAGCATATTTTGAGTTGACAATAGAGTGCATTCATGATGAAAATAATTGGGAATTATTCAAGCCTTTGTTGAAACAACAGTCACTCTTGAAGCATAGTTGAAGACCAACACTTGAAGAGTTGAGGAGGCCATGCAGAGAGTTGAGGAGGAAGAGCTGGAGTTGGGAGCTGCAACATTGTCGAAGTAATTTTTGGTCAATTCTAGGAAAAAGGAGGAAGATTTGCAAGGGTAGAATTCAACATACAACATCAAACTGATTTTCCGGAGCATAAAATACATCATCTTACCCAAAAACTGCACAATCATTGTGGATGCATAATTAAGAGGTGGCTTGTGAAGGGATTTTGAGAGCTGGGTTTCTTGGGGTTGGTTTGGGGTGCAATCGAGAAGAATTTTCTAGCCATTTTGGGACATTCATTCCAAAATAAATCACAGTTTTAGTTTTTATGCACTTAGAGGAGGGTTAAGGAATTTGGGGCCATTTTTGAAGCATCAAAACTAGGGCAAACCCTTTCTTGGTTTTTGACAAACATTGCATGACTAATTTATTAGAATTTTTCTGAGCAGTTAGGATGGGGAAAATCAATGTATCAACACAACCAACAGTGCAAAAATCACAAGGCCAATGCATATTTTTAGTGGGAAATTTCCAACAACAGTTTGGCATTGATAAAACATCCTCCTAAGGCTTGTAGCTTTCCTTGTGAAAGCCAGGGTGCACATTTTATTTTTATTTTTATTTTTTATTTTTTTCTGTACTCTAGCAAGATCTTATAAAAAATTGCCCATTTTGGTGTATTTGGAGCATTTCAGTGTTATGGGCGTTTGCTGAAAAAAAATTGTGTTGGGTTTATTGCATGTTTTTTTTATCACTGTTAATTTTTCCATTAGGAATATTACACCTTAAGAGGCTTGATCAACATGTCAAGTCAGATTTGAAACAAAAGTAAAGTAATCCTTGCAAATCGAAGGAGATTCTTTAAAGTACACATGAAGAGCCTAGGAGACACCTTCATCGAATAATAAAATGATAACATACTTTGAGCATATTTTGAGTTGACAGTAGAGTGCATTCATGATGACATTAATTGAGCATTCTTCAAGCCTTTTTTGAAACAACAATCACTCTTGAAGCATAGTTAAAGACCAACACTTGAAGTGTTGTTTTGTTGATGCAATCACCCTTGGAGTATAGTTGAAGACCAACACTTAACAACTTTTTTTGTTGGAGTAGTCATACTTGCAGCATAGTTGAAGATCAACACTCGAAGACATGTTTTGTTGGTGCAACCATAAAAGTTTTGCTGAAGCAGACATGAAGTTTTTGTAGAGGTAGATTTGATAGCACTTTCCAAGCCTATCTTGGATACATTTTTTAGAAGTATTTGAAATTTTTCATGAAGGCTTGAAGTAGTATTGAAGTCACCTTAAGAGATTGAAGCAAACTAAGAGGGTTGGATCCCTAGAGGATTGGAGTCATCATACAAGGTTAGAGCTTGGATTTGTAGTTGAATATTAGAGTCTTCATTCAGGGTTGAAGCCTTGAAGGAGTTAAATACTTTGTTGTACAAGTTGTAGCCTGGGTTTTTAGAGTCCTCAAATTCATTAATAAAATTATTTTCTTATTTCACATCTTGTGTTTTGGTTTAATTGATGATTTTAACTGGCATAATATAACAATTGTATAGAAATATTGATTCAACCCCCCTCTCAATATTTTCAACACTAGCACACCTTACATTTTTTCCACCTTGCAATATTTTTATTGACATGCTATAAGGAATTTTCACAAAGCAATTTTATTGTTGGTAATCTTGTTGTTTATGATAGAAGGAAATCCAGCATGTGTTAGAGTTCGTTCACCTTGGAATGTTCTTACTATAAATGTGATTGTGTTTGTGTTAAAATGAAATATAAGATGCACTAGATTTATTTTGGCATGTAATGTTGTTGTTGGTACAGTATGCTTGTATTTGTGCTACATGTAAAA
Source organism: Pinus albicaulis (assembly GCA_034641835.2). Taxonomy (NCBI): domain Eukaryota; kingdom Viridiplantae; phylum Streptophyta; class Pinopsida; order Pinales; family Pinaceae; genus Pinus; species Pinus albicaulis. The sequence goes on from CM076578.1 coordinate 1,587,624,279, forward strand.
CTAACACCCATTAAATTTATTTCACCTTGCAATGTTGATATTGGAAATATGCTTGTGTTTGGCCTAGAAACTATGCTAGATTTCTTTTGCTCTGCAATATTGTTATTGTCTATTTGGTTGTTTATGATAGAAGGAAATCTAGCACGTGTTAGATTTCCTTCACCTTCGCAGTGTTATTGGAAATGTGTTTGTGTTTGGGCTAGAAGTTGTGATAGATTTCTTTTTCTCTACAATATTGTTGTTGTCAATTTGGTTTTTTATTATAGAAGGAAATCTAGCACGTGTTAGATTTCCTTCACCTTGGCAATGTGCTTGTGTTTGTGTTCAAAGGAAATATAACATGCGCTAGGTTTCTTTTGGCATGAAATGTTGTTGTTGGTAGTATGCTTGTATTTGTGTTACATGTAAATATAACATGCATTAATTTTATTTTATCTTGTGATGTTGTTATTGGAAATGTCCTTGTGTTTGTGATAGAAGTTGTTCTAGATATATTTTTCCATGCAATGTTGTTGTTGGCAATCTTCTTTTGTTTATGCTGAAAGAAAATCTAACACACTAGATTTATTTCACCCTGCAATGTTGTTGTGTGCTTGTGTTTGTGCTATGCATAAGTCTAGCACGTGTTAGATTTTCTTCACCTTGCAATGTTTTTATTTGCAACATGCTTCAATTTTGGCTCGAAGAAAATCTAGAATGCACTATATTTCTTTTTCACTACAATGTGGTTGTTGAAAATATGCTTTTGTTTGAGCTAGAAGTAAATCTACCATGTGCTAGATTTCTTTTATCTAGAAATGTTGCAATGTGTTTGTGTTTGTGCTAGAAGGAAATCTAGCATACATTAGATTTATTTCACACTTCTATGAGCTTATTGACAACGTGTTTGTATATGTGTTAAAAGGAAATCTAGTGTGCACTAGATTTCTTTCGCATTTCAATGTTGTTGTTGGAAATTCATTTGTTTGTGCTAGAGGGAAATCTAGTATGCATGATATGTCCTTCACCACAATGATGCTATTGGCAATGTTCTTGTGATTGTGCAAGGAAATCTAGCATGTGTTAGATTTATTTTTCCCTAGAATGTTGTTGGTAATATGTGTGTGTTCATGCTATAACAAAATCTGGCATGCGCTAGATTCTTAACCCCTACAATGTTATGTGTTTGTGTTTGTGCTAGAAGGAAATCTACCACAGACCAGATTTCTTGTCTTGCATAAGGTATTTTTGAAAATATGCTTGTTTTTTCTAGAAGAAAATATAATATGTGATATGCTTCTTTCACCCTACAATATTGTTATGTGCTTTTGTTTGTGAGAGAAGGAAATCTAGTATGTGTTATAGTTCATTCACCTTGCAATGTTGTTATTGGTGACATGTTTGTGTTTGAGATATAAGTACAAATAACATGTTAGATCTAATTCACCTTGCAATATTTTGATTGGAAATGTGGTTATGTTTGTGATAGAAGAACATCTAGCATGATATAGATTTCTTTTACCCTACAATATTGATGTTGCCAATATGTTTGTGTATGGTGGGAGGAATTCTAGCATGCACTAAATTTTTTTGCAATGAAATATTGGTGTTAGCAACGTGCTTCTATTTGCACTAGAATAAAATCTAGTATGCAATAGATTTGTTTAACAATGCAATATTGTTGTTGGAAACATGGTTGTATTTGTGCTAGAATGAAATATAACCTGCATTATATTTATTTTGCAATGCAATATTGTTGGAAATGTACTTGTGTTTGTGTTAGAAGGAATTCTATCATGCATTAGATTTCGTTTTCCCTAAAATTTTATTGTTGGCAATGTGCTAGAAGTAAATCAAGCATAGATTAGAGATCTTCCACCCTGAAATGTTGTTTTTGGCACTGTGATTGTGTTTTTGCTAGAAGAAACTCTAGAATGTGTAAGATTTCTTTTACTTTTCAATGTTTTTGTGAGTAACATGCTTCTATTTATGCTAGGAGATTTAGCATGTGGTGGATTTCGTTCACCTTAGAATATTTTTGTTGGCAATGTGCTTGTGTTTGTGCTAGAAGGAAATATAGTACGTGGTAGATTTATTTGACCATGTAATGTTGCTTCTTGCAACATGCTTATGTTTGTAGTAGAATGAATGATATTGATTGTTAGCTTTCATTTGAGGTGCAATGTTGTTGTTTGAAATGGGATTCTACTTGTGATGGAAGGAAAGCTAGCACACACTATATTTCCTTCATAATGTAATGTTGTTATTAGAAATATGTTTGTTATTATGCTAGAAGGAAGATTATAATGTGTTAAATTTACTTCATATTGCAATCTTATTGTTGAAAATGTGTTTGTGTTTGTGATAGAAGTAAATCTTGCATTCGTTAGATTTTATCGCATTGCAAGATTATTGCTGGAAATGTGCTTGTATTTGTGTTAGAAGGAATTATAGAATGCACTAGATTTCTTTTTTCTTGTTCCAAAAGGAAAAATATCAAGATTTCAACCTCACCAAGGTTAGTGCTCTAATATTGTTTTGGGCAGTGCATTTGTGATTATGCAAGAAGGAAACCTAGTGATTACTAGCTTTCTTTTAGACACCATTACACTTATGCAGCCAATGCTCTAGGGGTGACATTGTCTCAATAATAATAAAGGTTAAAGGTATAGCTTTTGATGTGCCCTTTTATTGACTTTGGAACAATTTATGGAGATCAATGATAGTGCAAAAGAATCGTATATAGATATAAGTTGTTGTTGGCACTACATTTGTGCTTGAGTTCGAAGGAATGATAATGGTATAGCTTTCCTTTTGGCACAAACATAATAATCTAATCATAATTATTTGATCCATGGAGAATAATGTGATCTTTGAATAATTTTGAAGTTTATGAGTAAATCTATTATTGAGGTATACTATATTTTTCTTCCAATGCAAATGTATGCAACTTTAAAGTATCAAGCACAACGTTTTAACATGTATTATTTTTCTCTCTATTTTGTTGTATAGTTATGAACTTCCAAAAAAAAATTCACTAATGTTTGGATGCATAAGACAAGACTCTTCCTCATCAACATAAAAATATAGGAAAACTCAAATCTACACTTTTCGAGGACCTAAAGTTAACATCCCCTTGTATCCATCCTAAATAGTATGTCCTTGGATGTGTATATGTAGGGAGTGCTAACATTGAAACTAAAGGTTTGTAAAAATAAATATCTTTTCTTTTAGAATAAAAATGAGAATTATCTAGTATTTACAGTACCAAAACTTTTACTTGGAAGAAAACCTCTTGTTTGGCTTTTGATTATCAAGTTCAAACATCAAACATCCTCACTAAGTGAAAATATAATTTCTCCTTTTAATGGGGCTTTTAGAAATCTTATGTAGCGTCAATCTAGAAATTTCTTAGATTTTCCAAAGGACCATGTTTTGGTTCTTAAACTTCTACAAATTTCTTGTGATCATTATTCCTACACATGCATTAAGACTACAAGTGTCATTTCTGAATTTAAATAGAAACTTGGTGGTTTGATATGAGCTGATATTCCTCATTCAAAACTTTTATTTGGAAGAAAACATAAAGTTTGGATTTTGATTATCAAGTTCAAACATCAAACATCTTCATTAAGTGAAAAAAAAAAATTCTCCTTTTCATGGGGCTTTTAGACATCTTATGTAGCATCAATCTTTGAATTTCTTATATTTTCCAAAGGACCATGTTTTGGTTCTTCAACTTCTACAAATTTCTTATGATCATTATTCATACACATGCATTAAGACTACAAGTGTCATTTCTGAAGTTAAATAGAAACTTGGTGGTTTGATATGAGTTGATATTTTTCATTCTAGGATACTATATATATCTCTAATTGCATGGTCTTCATATATTTTTTTGTGTAATTTGCATGTAAAGTAATTTTTGGTAGTAGGCACTAGATGGTGGGGAAAAATTTTTCATTACATACAATATGACTACCGTACTATTTAAATTATTGCATCTATATTAATTTTTTTAAATTTTTTTGTTTTTTCGAAAATATAAAATCACACTTTACATGGTTGAACCTTTTAATTACAGTTCATGGTTTAATTTTTGTTACAAAATTGGTAGAAGCTAGAATGGAAAATATAGCAAAAGGGGACTGTGTTGATCTCCTTATTAATGATCAATTCATTGGGCTAGGAAGGGTCGAATCTACAGAGTATGGAACTTATTATGTCAAAGAAAGGGTTAATGCATGTTATGTTGCAATTTTTATTATTGATGTCACTCAACCACATTTAATTGGGGAGGATGCTGATGAAGGGGACATCCATCCATCGAAGATCATGGATTTGAGGCACAACATAGGTAAATCAAAATATTGAAGCATGTGTTCAAATATTATTGATAATATAATACTTTTTTTTGAGTAAATACTAACCTTATTTACATTCACTTACAGGTGCAAATGTTTCTTCTACATTTTCTATTGGAGACAAGGTAGATCTTCTACAACATGGAGTGAAGGTCGGTGAGGGCTCCATATTCAATACAGAGATTGGGCATAAATTTCATGGAAATATGGTAAAGAAAGGTTGCATAGTGGTTAAAATTGAGAATGTTTTAAAACATGATGTTGCTCTATCACATCCAACAAGATTTGAGCATACACTAGAGGGTGCATTGGAATCTTATGAAATTTGGCCAGAATCAAATTTGGAACCTCACTGTCATGATGATGCCATAAATATTCCAAAATATAGGGTTAGATTCATATGTACAAAGGTTTCTCTTACGCATGAATGCATGGGAACAAGCATGTGCATTGCTAAAGGAATGTTAGTTAATGTCTGTGAGGATGACATTGTTGAAGGTGAAACACTAGGTGAAATGGAGTTTAGTGTTTTTTTGGAAGAGATAGATGGAAATTGTGAAATATGTAGAATTGGGGATAAGTCTATACATTTTTTGGTTATATCTAGTCAATAAATAAGTTGGTGGACAACAACGGTGTGATATTAAGGGTTAAGGAAAACTTCAAGGAGCCACCCAAGGAACTTATGATCTGGGATGTTATAGAGGACAGAAATCCCTTAAAAAAATGGGATGGGTATATTTGTAATGAAAAATATATAAACTCAATTGATATTCATGTAACAAGGCCTTATAAAAGGAATAAACGAGTTATGGCTACAACAAAAATTGCAAAATGTCAAACAAAAATAGATGAAGAGAAACAAATTCGACTTTTGGTACTAGATGTATGTTGTAGAAAATTTTGTCTTCAACATGTGGATACCATTGTAGGTGATAGAAGGGGTATGAAACATAAATAAAAATGGTATTAGGGAATTTTTCTTGAATTCACTCATCTCAAACACATTCATGTCAAGGAGCCATGGCCATGGCCTACAACCTATTGCCAGAAATGTAAAGGACATTAGATTTAATGTGAATATTATTTTTAGGCAAGCATGGTATAAGATACATAAGATTATTCAAAGCACATTCTATAACTACCATCATTATTTCCAACATGGAAAGATCAAAGCTATTCATGGTAACACCAACACATGCAAAGCACAAGGACACACCATGGCAGCCATAGAAATATTGCACAAAATTGTGATGGATAATTCAAATTTTTCACCAAACCAAACATGTCAAGTTGAAGAAGATGGAACATCTTCTCCTTTAAGATTTCTTCCTTCGAATTACACACAAAATTCTTTGTTAAAAGAGATCAATGAGGCTCTTCAAAATCTCAATTACCCATCAATATCATAGTAAACAATGAGAAAGATATGGAATATTAAGTTTCGAGATGTGGAATTTTCAAAGAACACCAACTTCAGTAAATGCAGTGAATGTATTGTGTTGAAAGCATAGATGAAGTCAAATACTACAAAAGAGTTGGAAGAAAAGGCACGAGGTAGGTTGAACAAACATAACGAGATTGTTATATGTGGAAGATATTGCTACTATTCCCATAGAATTATGTCAAATCGGTTTCCAAAGGAGTATTTGAGCATTATCCATGATAAAATAGATAAAACATAGACTTCAATCCCAAGGATACGTGTCAAATCAAAATCTATTGTAGGAACAAATTTAGGTTTGTCATTGATAGGTATGCTAGCACATGGGCATAAGACATGAGGTTTTGGTTATTTCTCCCTACCATTTGTACATATGGGATCACAATTTACTATTACATCCCTTGCAAAGTGCTTAAGGGACCTTGAAGACCCACAAATTGATATGTATGGTGATCTACTTTATGAGAGTGGAAGTTCAAGAAACCCAATTACAAATGCATTACTTGACACCTCTATTTACTGAAAATTTCAATTTTACAAGGATGAATTTATCTCATGGAATATCAAAGAGTCAAAATGTTGATTTTAAAGCTCTTCCTCCACATTTGTTGTTACAGTTGGACAATGCAGCAAGTGATAATAAGAATCGCTATCTTTTCATCTTTTTATCACTTTTAACTGCACTTGTTGTCTTCATCACTATTGAGGTTGGATTCTTGCTTGTGTGGCACACCCATGAAGACATAGATGGAACCTACAGAAGAATGTCTTCCAACCTAAAAAATAAAGATATATATTCTTTACCTAAAATGATGGATACATATCGCATAATTGAAGAAAATCAAGTGTTGCCACCTACACTTATTGACAAGGTCTATGACTTCAAATTTTCCTTAATGGATACATCAAGGAGGGAAAAAATGCACTAGTTGGACATATTAATGTTGAATACCTCCAATTTCTTGTACTCAATGATATTCCAGTACTAAGGTACAAAGAATCCATTAGAGATATTGAGTGGTTAGAACCAGTTGAGTTATGGAATATAGATGATGAAGGTCGACCAACAATTACCATAGGGAACCCATATTTATTATCTTCCAAAAAGAAATATGCCTATTAAAAAGAACTAAAGGAAGGGATACCATCATACATAAAAATGTGGAAAGAAACTATCGGGAATGAGGATTCACCAATAGTAACAGATGAACGGAAAAATAAATTATTGTATTGGGAAAGAGTTCTTGATACATTATATGGAATCTATAATGATCATAAAATAACAGATGGAAGTGATTCATCTTTTGAGGATTTCTGGTGCAAGACAAGGCACCTTGTTAATGTTGATCGTAATGCACTCCATTTAATCTCAAGTATTATGGATGAAGATTTTGATAATGCAATAGATGAACCAGTATATGTTGGACCCAAATGAAACAAGCCAAAGCCAACATTCAATCCAAATATTGATGTTGAGAAAGGAAAGATGTTGCCAATTAGATCAGGAAATGAGGATGCAAGAGAGATGATTTCGATGGAAAAATCCATCTCAAATATCTTTAGGGATAATGAAAGTGAGAATATTCATGTAAAGGTTGATTGGTGGAAGCCTATTTCAGGGAAAGAAAATGGAAATTTTTTAGAGCAATATTGGATACCAAATCCTGATGACACAAAACTTGGCTCTATTCCAATTAATACGACACTGTGGGCATGGATGCCAAAGAAAGAACGTTGCAAGAAGACCAAGATAAATAAATATGGCATAGAAGTTGTTCTTGACCTACTTGAGTGATTATCTTAAGATTAGGTTTATATGATTCATGAATGTAATTTGTTTTTGAAGGATCTATTAATATACATTCAAGCACACTTTTCAATATTTGTTGTATATCAAATATTATCTTCATATTATTTTTGGAGGAGTTTTATATTATTTGGTATTTCAATTTAATCATGTGGTGATACAAATGACATGATAGTGCCATAAAATATTTAATTTTTCAAAGCTTTGTTTGACCAACATGACTTCTTACCATATCAAAATATGGATATAATCAAATTCAATAATGCACTTAAAAACAACATCTTCTAAACTTGGTGTATTAAAACAATAATGGAGTAGCTAATTAATATTCTAGTTAAACCATTTAAACACTTAATGAAAAAATGTTAGACACTTGTAATAATGTTTGAAGTGATTTTTCCTTAATATTCCTTATTATAATTGATATAAATCAAATTTGTTGTTTTGTTGCCCTCTAATTATAAAAAAATGATTCTGATCATTGAAGAACACAACTAGACTTATAAAATATTTCCTCTTATAGATTTTAAAGTGGTGAAAATATTGTACAAGTATAATAAATTAGTACTCAACATAGGAAAAATAGTTAGTGTCAATTTAAAATGGTTAATAATAGTAAGAAACACAATATTAATATATTTTCAAATAACTTTATAGGTAAGAATCTTTTTACAAAATCTATTATTCACGAGTCAAATTTAATACATAGATATAAATATTAATGATAATAGAAATAATGTACAAGGAATCTAAGTTTTAGATGAATGTCAATATGTTCTTTTCAATATAACATCCTTAAACACTACAAGAATAAAAACTATACATTTGTAATAAATAGTTTATTCAATTTTCTCTTTCCCCTTGTATTTGAAAATAATCAAATTGTATTACTTTGTTACTATTCTAATTCATGATCGGTTTTGATAATTAAAATAATTAGTAATTGAGCCAAGAGGTGAGGCTCATTCTACAACCTAGTATGAGGGACCTAGTATGAGGGGATATGTAAGTTTGACTATAATTTTTTTTTTTTAAGGATCTATTAATATGCATTCAGACACACTTTTCAATATTTTTTGTATATCAAATATTCTCTTCATATTATTTTTGGAGGAGTTCTATATTATTTAGTATTTCAATGTAATCATGTGGTGATACAAAACATTTAAGTTTTCAAAGCTTTGTTTGACCAACATCACTTCTCAATATTTGTTGTATATCAAATATTCTCTTCATATTATTTTTGGAGGAGTTTTATATTATTTATTATTTCAATGTAATCATGTGGTGATACAAATGACATGTCAGTGCCATAAATTATTTAAGTTTTCAAAGCTTTGTTTGACCAACACAACTTCTCACCATATCAAATATGCATAATCAAATTCAATAATGCACTTAAAAATAACATCTTCTAAACTTGGTCTATTAAAACAATAGTGGAGTAGATAATTAGTATTCCATTTAATATAAAACATTTAAAGACTTAATGAAAAAATGATAGAAACTTGTAATAATGTTTGAAGTGAGTTTTCCTTAATATTTCTTATTATAATTGATATAAATCAATTTTTTTGTTTTGTTGCACTCTAATTTATAAAAAAATTGATTTTGATCATCGAACAACACAACTAGACTTATAAAATATTTCCTCTTATAGATTTTGAAGTGGTGACAACATTGTACTAGTATAATAAATTTGTACTCAACATAGGAAAAGTAGTTAGTGTCAATTTAAAATGGTTAATAATAGTAAGAAACACAGTATTAATATATTGTTAAATAACTTTATAGGTAAGAATATTTTTACAAAATCTATTATTCGTCAGTCAAATTTAATACATAAATATAAATATTAATGATAATAGAAATAATGTAATTAATCTAAGTTTTAGATGAATGTCAATTTGTTCTTTTCAATATAATATCCTTAAACACTCCAGGAATAAAAACCAAACATTTGTAATAAATAGTTTAGTCAATTTTCTCTCTTTCCTCCTGTATTTGAAAATAATCAAATTGTATTACTTTGTTACTATTCTAATTCATGATTGATTTTGATAATTAAACTGATAAGTAATTGATTCGAGAGGCAAGGCTTATTCTACAACCTAGTATGATGGGATGTGTACGTTTGACTATAATTAAAGAAAAAATGAATATGTTGTAAAGTAATTAGAAGTATAAAAAAAAAAAATTGTGAATCAAATGTTTAAATATTTTTTACTATAATTAAAGAAAAAATGAATATGTTGTAAAGTAATTAGAAGTAAAAAAAAAAGTGTGAATCAGATGTTTAAATCTTTTACTTTTCAAAAATATTTCAGCAAGAGATTCAAATAAACTATTTGAACATCTATGTTAACTAATTTATGTCGATATCAACTTCATATATAACTATATATAGAAACAAAAGTAAGTATTTATGGTTAAAAATTTTGTTTGGTATTATATGTACACTACTACTCATTCAACATTTAAATTAATTGTAAAAAAATATTTTCTCTTGTCAACTCTATAATGGTTCAAACTTCCTACAATAGTATGTAATGATGATGGAGATAATGATGTTTAATATCCACTAAGACCAAATATGGTATATAAGAAGCCATAAAGATATTAATCAAAATTATTTAGAATTTTATTGTTATGCTCAAAGAGCATTAAAATAAGTGTTTCAAGATCATCATAATTTTGTTTAGGTAAAAGATCAAGAAGATTGGTAGCGCCACAAATATTTTGAAATTTAAATACAATATGAGTATAAACTGGATGATTTTAGAGGGGTTTTCATCTTCAACCATATTAAAAGTGTTGCAAAGGCAATAGACTTTTAAATTGTTCCAACCTTGTCTTAGTAATAATCGTAACTTAACACATACTTGACATTTACTAGATTAGATTATAATTAAATGGGTTAATAATAATAATATACATAACATTATTTTCATAAAGTTAATAATAGTAACATACCCAACATTATTTTCATAAAGCTAACAATAGTAACATACACAACATTATTTTCATAAGATAACTTTAACAAACTTAACTTTTAGTACAAACCCTAAAAAGTCTTAAAAGAGACAATGTAAGGAATCCAAGATTAAGATGTGAAATATTTTCTTTTGCAAGTTTATATAAAAATTTTCTATATAGTTTACCATGATAAAATTTTCACAAAAAAATGGTGAATATATACATTAAAATTAGTAAACTAAGTGCTTTTATAATTCCACATTTTGAAAAAAGTCAATCTACTTAAAATTTCTAAATTCTAGATCGACAGAAAACTTCCAAATTTAATGAAATATGTGTTATAAGCTTCACGATCTTACACATAAACCTCATCAATAATGGTATTATAAAAATACACATTACCCTCTTTGACATGCATTTTGAATTAAATGAGGGACTCAACACTTAAAACAGTGTGCAAAGGGAGACACTTAGAATCTTGATCAAGGACAATGCTCCTCACTGTCAATGCAATCTGGAAACTTCGAATTAATGTACTGTGAGTTAAGCTCTCCAATTGGGCATAATTTTTCTCTGAATTAGTGAATTGGAACTTGATGATCCTCTTGCAAAAAAATTAAATTTAAGAAATGAGAAACTACTTCCAATTGAGTTCGGAATATCATTTAAGTATTACCATATTCTTGTTTTAACAAAACAAACCGGTAAATGGAGGAAGTTTTGGTGAGTATCACAAATGTCTGAATAGTTTTATAGGTGAAAACAACACAATGTGATTATCAATGTCCTAAAAAAATTCAATACAATATATGATATAAATCATGAATGTCAATAAAACAAAACAAAAAAAGCACATCTTGATGCAATTAAGTATGTTTTAACTTTTGATAAAGTGCCAGATCTGATTAAAAGTAATACTTCATAGAATTTCCAAATGAACATAGACATGTGCATGTGTGAGTGTGCGTCAATTGGGTGGCTCAAGAAGCTAATAAAAAAGTTGTTATCCAACCCTACCTATGTTCAAATTTAAGTTACCAGGAAAAGGAAATGAATCAAGATATGTGTCTACCAAATGTTTGAAATGCAGGGATCCAAATACCATGGGAAAACGCCACGTACAAAAAATACAATAATAATTTTTTTTATTTTGAAAAAAATGTTCAAATTTAAAATCAAAACCATCCACGAATTACAACATTAGAACTGAAATCATTAGATAATTTATAAATCTAAAGAATGGAATCATGATGCACCATTCTTTATAAAAAAAAGCATAACTCTAAATACAAAATTGTGTCTCATAAAGGATCACTCTATTGATATGATGATGAAGAGTAGGTATAACTAAAGTTTGGGAAAACCGCTGAGGCTAAACGAATGAAGCAGCTAGCGTGGCCTATTATGAATAATTTTGATTCATGCGAGCATGTGTTGGACTTTTCTGCTTAGCATCAGGTGTCACTTCATTTGATATGGCACAGTGGGTAAAAATATAGCTCCAACATTGCAGGATGGATGTACAGGTTACCAACATCCCCTCAAAAGCCCTTGGTAAGGACAGATTTAACTTCCTTTAGAGAGAGAGGTTGGGTGTCCTGGAAAGACCCTACTATGAGGGTGTCGGTTGAACATTGAGATCTAGGAGCTCCTTGGGGTCTGGGGTACTTCTTTGAACTATAAATGACCCTAAGGTGAGTGGTTCACCTTCCCCTATAAGTGCATGGTGTATAGGGTGAGTTGTTCACCTTTCCCTTGAAAACTGAGATGTGTGTAGGACAAGTGGTTCACCTTCCCCTATGTTTGCGGACACATGTGTGTAGGGTGAGTGGTTCACCTTCCCCTAAGGCATATGAGTAGAATGATTGGTTCACCTTCTCCTATGGGTACCCCACTAAGAGATGCATTTAGGCATCTGGTTGTGGACATCTCAGTGGGATATGGTTCATCCTTTTCCCCACATGTAGGATTATCATTTCCTACGATTGATGGTTGACATATCGGTGGGATTTGGTCCATCCTTTCCCCATGTGTAGGATCCTTCCTACTATTGTTGGTTTGCATGCATGTAGGACGTGGTTCTTCCTTTCCCTACTCTCAGTGTTTTGCATGCGTGTAGGAGGTGGTTTATCCTTTCCCTACATGTGATTCTGATGTGTGTTTGTAGAATGTGGTTTCTCATTTCCCTACATGTGATTATGAGTAGGATGCGATATATTATTTCCCTGCTGGTCTTTCTGCATCATCTTACCCATGAAGTCTGGGACCCATGTCAAGTACCTCTCATCTGACCAATGAGTTTGGAAATGAGGATAGAGACCATAGCACCACCGATGGATGCATCGTGTATTTCCATACTCTCTATGCTAGGATGCTTGGTGTTTATCTACTTGATCTAGGATCAATTGAGGTTCTACTTGTGGACTAAATTTTTTCACTGAAGAGTGGCAAAGTCTTCTGACTCACTCTTGATAAATACTTCTTTATTATTCACATCAGTGTTCAGCAGAGCAGAGCAAAGAAGACATAGATGGTTCATGCTAAAAAAGATGGTTCATAATGGTAGGATGGCATGATTATCTATGACAGCAGATGGATTGGCAGGTGGAATTCTCCCTAGTTGAGAGGGAGTGTTAAAATTGGCAACTAGGGCCAAATTCTACTTAGATCTACACAGTTGATGGAGATGATCATTCCATTGAATTCCTCTTTTCGAGAGGACAAAAATTGACCTAGAATCACCAAATTTGGATAAAGAAAAATATTTATTTATTTAAAATAAATTCCACAAGACATAACCTTATTAAGGCGGGAAAATTGAAAATTTGAAATCCAAATTTTGCCTCCAAGTGTTAAGGTTAGCTTCACATCCATAAGGACAAATTGTTATATATATAGGGATCCCTCATCTTCATTAGAGGTCATCCTAAAAGAGTGCATTCAACTCTTGGGTAATTCTTTCTTAGGTAGTAATAGATTCGAGAAGCAGGGAGGATGTGTTCTATTGATATCCCATAGGTTCGAGTAGGAGGAGGTAGCTATCTGTAGGTGTGAGGGCAATTCTCGGTGATTTTTTTTCATGGTTTTTGGCTATGAATAACTTCAAGATAAGGTTGCATTATTTGTGTGGATCCAAAGATCAGGACACTGGTTTAAAAGTTAGTTTTGGTATTTATTTGTTCACGGTTTGTATTCTAGTTCAGGCCACAAGAAATGCTGCTACAACCTCTAGTATGAAATCACGTGTGGAAGGTATGTATGACCTAATATGATTCCTTTACCCTAGCTGCATTCAAGAAGAGAGGGCCATAATGTAAACAGAGAGTTTAACCATCGTTTGTGAGCATATTCTTATTACTGTTAGCATAGGACTATTGTTGGATGCCTTGAAAAGAAACCGCAAGTCCTGCAAAATTTTTGGACGTCTTGTAAAGGACAAAAAAGGATAAAATTCATTGGAAGAAGGTTACTCAGTGACTGTTAGGAACCCTAACCAGGCATTAAGCTTCAGGACTATTTTTAACAATAATTTAGCATGTTTTTTTTACTCATATTATTGTACTCTCTCTCTCTGTTGAACATTGGATATTGATAATAAGATGAAGTGATCAATGGCTTTCGCCATCTTGAGGTTTTTCGCTGGCTTGTGCCATATCTTTGTGTTATTTTGTCTTGGTTTGTCTTCTAAAATTAACATTTATTTTCTTTCTTCAGTTAATATTAGTAAGATGATAATTCATGCATGGATTAATAAATGGGATTATAAGGAACGTTGAAGTAATTGTATTATGCAAAGAACATGTTAATCAAAATTAACACAATCACACCCACAACAATGGAAATTCTTGGGTATTTAAAGGTTTTGGAGCAATTTTTTCAACTTCCTAAGAAATCTGCAAATTGTAAGTGGGTCTCTATATTCCAATTGTCTTGCTACAGTATATAAGCCATGTCAACAATATTCCTAGCTTTAATATTTTTATTTTTTTTACTCAACTAGTTAATTCAACTTTAATATTTAAATTTTTAAGAGTTGAGTTAGATACTGCAGTGTCCAAGGTTCATCAAAAGTATGCTACTTATTTTACCATGCTTTTTCGGTTAGCTTTGTGAGCATTGTTGAATTCTCTGCTAAGGAGTCATGGAGGGTGTGAAGTTGTTTCACCAAAAACTATGCCATCGTCCATGCAATTGTCAGCACATCTGCCTGCACTACTACACAACTGTTTCTTGAATAGTTGCATGGAGCAAGAAACTACTCAGCGGACAACTAACTGTGTGACCCCATTTTTAGTCATTGCATTTATTGGAAGGGGCGAGAGACCCTAATGCTAAAAATGACATTGAATGGCTTTCATTATGCTATCATCTAAGAGAAAAGCTTTTGTGTCAACCCTGTATTGAAATGAGGAAAGCCAATCTCCTTTCTCCCTCGTCAAAGAGAGATCTGATTTTTGTAAAAAACATGAACTTTTGTCATTAGTTCATTTGTAACCGTCAATATATTTCCGCTTTTCTCTCCCAAAATTAGGTGCCATTGGTTCTATCCCTTCATAATAAATGGCGGATAGCTTCTTGAGTGAGCACATCCCAATTCATTGATCTATTCACGATTCGATTCCCCATCAAGCAACCCCTTGAGGCAATTTATGACCTTTTCTCTTGTCATGATGAATCCAGCAACCCCCCGCGACAATTGATGGCCTTTGTTGTTTGAGCCGTAACTTTGTTTGAGGCCCTCGAGCGAATACTTATGCTCTATCTCCCTTGGCAATGGGTTGAAACAACCCGTCTCATGCCGAGCCAATCCGTAACCAAAGTGATAGGCATTTTTCCAATTTATTAACATATAGAATTGTTTCGCTTTATATTTTAACTTTTTCCGAAATGAATATTTATTCAATTTCATTGAATTTATTTTGTAAACTTTATATGTTCTTCATCTAATCTTAGCTTTGTTTGTTTAAAGGTATGTCTTAATCGACTTGTTCAGCAATCCATTACATTTTTTTCAGGTTTTTACTCTCAAAAATACCTATAATTAGCTTTTTTGAGGTTACTTCAGATTTGTGTAGAAATTTGATATATTTGGTTTCAAATTTTAAGAGGCTTATTTTTGTCGAAAAATTACTATAATAATGAAATTGAATTTTCAACTCGTTTTTTAGGCTGATAAATTCTTACTCAGATTAAGTCTTCATTGTAGAACTTGACATGCAAGTGATCTTCATTGTCTGAATTCCTAGGGATTTCGCCGATTTGTCTATAATAATTTTTCTTTATAAAGGAGCTACACCTTTTAATCCTAATGAGAGATGGATTTCCCCTCGTCCTTATGAGAGATGGATATCGTAATCTTTTAAAATAATTATTGGGTGGTAGGGTTTTTACTTGTGTTTTATAATTATATGCTATAGTTTTATGAGGCAGCTTCACCTTGTTCTTTTATCTTTCTACCATGTAATATCATTGCCACACGTTCTAATTTTGTCTTGCAGAAGGAAATATGAGTTTGTTGGTTTATTTTGAGACTTGAAGAGTGGATGTTACAACCTTTAAATTTGCTTTAAATATGCCACATCATTGTTATCATAATAAGAGTTCATTTTTAATTTGGATGGTTTACCTGTCTTTTAATAGTGCCCATCCATGACAAAAATCATTACTTCTCGTTTAATCGTGGGGAGAAGGAGAACCCATCCATTGCTAAAATTTTATGGGGAGGCTTTGAAATTTTTATGGATGTTTCATTTAGTGGCCTAAGTATTGCAATTATAAATATGTATATATATTTTTTACCTTATGCGATTTTTGGTGTATTGGATAGCTTTTAGTGAATTGCAAATTATTTTTTCAGATATGGATATGAGATAGGTATATAACATGGCACCTTGCAAGTAATGTGTGTCTATTATTACATGAAACGATTGAATTAAAATACTTTAGTTGGAGCTTGCATGCATTTCACGTGTCCATTGAGTGCTCCATTCATTACCACACTTGGATCATCCACCTCGCTTATTGGTACAACCTTTGAATGAACCCATGTTGTCTGATAATTATTTGCATTAATGAATAGGTAAGGGCTAAAAATCCAGTTCATTCATATACTCTCAAGAATTTTAAATGAAAATGCCTTAGAAGTAGGCCATCATCTGGAAAATATTCCCTTGGAAGTCAGTAGTATACTTGCTGCACCTTGTTCAGAAGTAAAACATGATGACCTCGTGGTGTCAGATATGGAGGATGAAGACAATGCTCCTTGAAGAGTAGAAAACGATACTTGAATCGTGATAACCAATGTGAATATATCAAATCTCACTGCTGCCAGTGCAATTCTAGAGGTTTTAATAGGTATATATATTTTTTCTATTGTGCATGTGAAGGATGGGAAATTATTAGGTACATAGTGTTGGTTGTGTGGATTTTGGCATTATTATCTATGTGCCCCTATGTGGTTACAAGCACGGGGAGAATAAAATAAATTTATTTCCCGTACATAGTATTGGTTGTGTGGATTTTGGCATTGCTCTCTATGTGCCCCTACATAGCAACTAGCATGGGGAGAAAAAAACAAATTGATTTCCAGTACTCTAGAGAGAAGTAAGTTGCGAGAATTGGAAGGCAAGGGAGATTTGGAAGGTCCAAACAAAATAGCGAGTTGTAGATTGAGCGTTAACCCGAAGTTGGAATTGGGCTGGTGCAAAAGTGACCTTTATCTTCCTCTCCACCCAGCCCATACACCTGGAGGGAAAGTAACATTCTCACCCTGCTCAGCTATTATGGAAAATCTTAATGTTTAACTAAATCCTTACTGAAAATAGGCCTCGTCGCTGAAGACGGGGATCCATACACCATACTTAATATTTCTCATTGTTAGAAGGACCTCCTTCAGGCAGACTCACATTAGAATAGGCTTTGGTGAAGTAGGTAGGATCCTTTCAGACTAGACTTGGGTTAGGCAACAGGACCCCAAGGCAGGATCTTCAGTAAGGCACATTGTTTGTGAAATAGATCATGACACTGCACAGCCATTCTTAATAATCATATAACAACAATATTATCACCGAGAAGCCAAGCACACACCATCCCATCGTGAAAGTTGCCAATTGTTGCACCGAAAGAATGCATGCACCAACCAAATAGTAATCAACCTGAGGTAACAGTATCAATCATTGAATAATGATAAATGGAAGCTCATACCAACGAATCTTACTTGTTGATTAAATAGAACATGTGTGTGTGTTGGTTTAGTTTTTCTTGATCGTCCATTTCAATATTGTCGAATTGTATCCATGCCCTAATAATTGTATTCATGCTCGGAGTATTAAATTGTGCCAGTTCCACCATATGTCCTCCATTTAAAATCAAATATGTATTCTATAGCTTATATGTAATATATTTTCAACTTAGAATTTAATCTTTTTTATCATGGCATTATTGAAATTTCTAGAAATAGAAAATATGTATACTAAAATATATTCATATTTTAAACACTGTGATAATCAATGTGATTTTCATTCCATTTGTTGGCCATTTTCACTTAGCCAAAATTAATCTTTCCATTTGTGGAGGTGTGAACCATTTTGAAAACTATAGTGATGCTCTAATAAGGGCTTATACATGGGTAAAACAAACATTTAAATGATAGTTCATACCTAAAAGGAATTTTTTCTTCAGATGTTCTGTGCTCCACGTGACTCAAGAAATTTTTGCTTCAGATGTTTTATGCTCCACGTGATTTGAATGCTTCAATGTAAGCTGCTACAGTGACTGGAGAATTCAATTTCACTGAATCCATGTTCGATGCAGTAGTATGGGAGCATCTTAGTGCTTCCTTATCCAAGAATAAATCCTCTATGAGAATATATCATCTACGGTAAGAAGAGGTCAAGATAGCAAAAGGCTCCAGCTTGTGGAAAACTAATTAGGAAGCATTCATGACCTTCAAATCAAGAAACAATGAGCAATACAAAGAGATACACCATCACAACCAAAATATCCATGGCCTACAACAACAACAATAAATGGGGCAGTATAAGTCAACCAATGCTAGTATATCCAGACGGTAAGCGATGCTAGTAGATGAAGACAATCAAGCAGTGAAAGCACATGCAGATAGCCACATTTTTGTCTTGATGGGTTGTCAAGCGGTGCCAATGCATCAGTTTTGTCTTGATGAGTGGTCAAGCGGTGCCAGTGCATGTAGATATTTGGTTCTCCTTTGTTATTTTGCCTCATTTGCATTAATTCCTTGACCTAATGATACCATTATTACTATTTTCATCACTTATTAGAGATAGCTACATCAATGTAGAACAATCCATTCATGAATTCCTCGGAGCACCACGACTACTATGAGCGAAATTTTGAGCATGGATTCCATTGATAAAAAGTTGTGAGTGTCTTTCCAAGAAAAATTTAGAACATGAACACCTAATACACATGGAATTAGGTTTGAGCCCTAAGTTTCACTAGATCCAAATAGAAAATCCACTTCAGGATTGTCTCACTCTCCTACTTTGTTGCTAGGAATAGCTTACAGATATGATTTTTCATTTCTCTTAACATAAAAAGATGAAAAGATTTGGTATATTACAATAATTCTGTTCAGAAGTCTGGCATGTCAGCATAATTGGCTGCAAAAGCTTTGGATATTTTGGTTTTTAAACTCATGTGGTGTTCGTTTTTTAAAGAGCTTTGGATAACTGGGAAAGGCAAGAAATTTTCCATGTTAATGCTCTTGAAATTCTTTTCATATAGCGAGGTTCTTGTAGATGGATATCTTAAAAAAAAATTCAAAAAAAATAACATGGAAAATGTTTTGCTTCTTTGGGGGTTGGGTTGTTTGGCATTTTTTCCTTTGATAGTGTAAAATAATTTCACTCTAATGAGTTGGTACATTATTCTTATGAGGAAATTTTACTTAATAACTCTAGCTCAAGGATTCACCATATAAAACTTGGAATGTTATGATTAAGAAATTTATCTAAACATAATGAGTTGTAGAACTACTAAGGTAATTCCCACCAACTATTATGTTGTGAAAAATTCAGATTGCATATCATAACAGATGACTAATTCAAAAATTAATTGAAATTTAGATGGGCGTCTATCCAGGCCACTTCAAAATGAGATTTCAATCAACATTAAAAAAGAAAAAAAATTGGGTTCTTGCATACTTACTTGTTCGAGAGGGATTATCCAGTTGGCAGGGGAATTGGGCTCTTTGGCAGGATTTGATGGAACGGAATCCAGTGGTGGTCCTGATGGAACTGCTCCATTATGTGCCTGATTCCTACCATGAATTTATGTTATGAATCCACTGGAAAGCGGTGTTACATATTATTTAGGGGATTATTTTCCATACATTTGAATCAAGAAATAAGAAATATTGGAACTGACGAAAGGATATAAACAAAATCTCCACTTCGGGGAAATCTGACTTGATTATAATTTTGTGATAATCAACTCCTGCTACCTCTTCATCCATGGTTTATGGATTGTTGTTCAGGGAAAATGGGGGTCATCTTGCCTCTAAATTTGGTGGGTAAGAAGCTCCAAGGTAGTCCTAGACCGTGGCGGTCGGCGAGGAGCATATGGAGGAAAATTTGACAATAAGAGGGCTCTGGGAATTTTTTGCACTCTTCCTGTTCTTTGTGTTTGTATCTTTTCTTCCCGTGCAGTGTGATCTCTTATTTCTATTTGTATCTTTTCTTCCTGCCCAGTGTGGTCTTTCATGAGGGCTGGAATTGAGTGGGTTTGGTTGTTGGGTATGTGGGGAAGACAGAATGTACAGAGCGCACCTTTTGGGAAGTTTAGTGTAAAGGTTGTGTCCCATTGGGTTGTTGGGTTTGTAGAGAGTGCGCCTTTTGCGAAGTTTAGTGTAAAGGTTGTGTTCCATTGGTTTTAAATATTTAGTTTATATTTTTATATATATAATTTAATTTTTTATTGTAAGAAAAATTATATATAAAAGAGACAAGCATTTCTAAATAATTATAGTTGTGATGAATTAATAAATTAAAATAATGGTAGTTTGAATTGTGATCTAATGTGGGTGTGTATAGGACATTTCAAGAGAAAGTAACATTTATTTATAACTCTCTTGGTATCATAAAGATGACAAATTCTTTCAACCCATAATATTTTAGGAGTTGTCCAATGCCTTATTAGTCTCTACCAAGGGAGGACTCTAGTAATCAATTTGTTTGTTGACAACTATTAGTTTAGTATTGACCACTGCAACCTGTAATGTTCAACTTTGAAAAATAAATATTTATTTTTCAATATTATTAGGAAAATTTTCAAACATTTGATTGGACTGATACTCATGTATTATTTTTAGATATGTTTGTAGTGATTTTTCATTCTTAAGCTTCGAGGGAAGTAAATAACATATTTACCATTAGTTACTTCCCATCATTTAAGCAAGTCTTTGCATAAAAGATGGATAGGAATAAGATGTCAATAAACATATTTACTAAGACTTATCAACACTTGTGTAGGAGTAAAATTGTAAATGTGTAGACTTACTAGTGGTTTCTACCAACCAAAATTTATGCAAGTCCATGTGTCTGAGGAGCATGCAGAGTAGATGTAAATATTGGACAAAATGCACTATTTACAGTGCCAAATCCGGAAGATACTGGTAATGATTTGGCGAGGCCAAAATCAACTCACTCATGAGAAAGTAAAAAAGATGGAGACTTGGTTAGCGCACTTGGAAGGGCACGATCAGTGTGACTTTTGCCCTCTATCGCCTCCAGGAATAGCCCCAGACAACCCTGCATCCATCACGTCGGATGACTAGTATGCTATCTGGTGTTCTTTATGTTTTATCTATGTTTTGGTGCCTCTGGCCCAACCGTTTATGGACAATGTCCGTAATCTCTCTTTTGTATTTTTGTCATCCAGTGAAAATTTTGGTCAACATACCTGGTCGAGGTGAGACCACCTATTTTGTAAGCGGCTATATCTACTTTTTTCCTACATTAGTAGACATTGAGTTACAAAAAAAACAAAGGTTCATACAAAATTAAAAAATTAATTAAGGTTCATACCTAAATTAATAAAGGTTCATACTTATTTACTAAATAGGTCTATAAATATATATTTTAGGTTTATCTATTTAGTATTTATCTAATGCAAATATGACGATTTAATACTAGATTTAAATGAACTCACACTTTTAAAATAAATCAATGAAGTTTAAAAATTAAACTAATTTATGGCCAAAATCGATTAAACATAAATATAAATATTAATTTTGCTATCTAAATATTACCTTTACTAAAATTATAATCAAGGCATTAGTGTAAAGTATATAGATGATACATGCAATTATGTTAATTGTAGAAGAATCCCTCTGCAATGTTAAACCTTAGAAACACAAGGGTATTCAGAATTTTAGCACTGTAAATTCAGACCCCTTTGTCTCTAAATTTTAACACTGCAAATGGACTCAAAGATCCTTGTAGTGAAATGTAACACTTCGGTATCAAAACTGTAATTTTCTATTTATGGAGTGACACAACTAAAAATTGCTGACATAAATGACTAATTCATATACTTGTTGTACTTTTTATTTGGTCATATTTTTATTCTTGGACTATAATAGTAATTTACATTAATGATTTTTAATTTTGTCACTTATTATCTAATCATTTATTTTAATCCTAGACTAAATTAGTCATTTAAGTTAGTCACTTATTATCTAGTCATATATGTTATCCCTAAACTAAATTAGTCATTTAAGTTAGTTGTTTTTAATTTAGTCACTTATTATCTAGTCATATATTTTATTCCTAGACTAAATTAGTCATTTAAGTTAGTCATTTTTAGTTCGGTCACTTAATATTGTTCAAATTTAGTAGTAATTCACTTGAAATAATTGCGGTGACAAACTCTTTTAGTCACCTAGTCATTAATTTCATCATTTTTTACTAGTGATGATTTGGAGGATTAGTTGGTACCTTTTTACCAGTTCAGTTTTGGAGCTCTCTCATTATTCTCTATCTCTCTCACACTCTTGGATACTTAGAATTTTCTTGGAGAAATTCAGCATTGTGCCAAGGAGGAGAAAAGCAAGGAAAGGAAGGACAATGAAAGGAAGGGAAAGTAAAGATAAAACAAGGAAGATCGAGATATAGTAGCTTGAGCAGGAATACTTGCAGGTAACATAGGTAACATATTGCGTGTGTGATTTCCTAGCTGGTTTGGACATGCATGACTTATGCATTCTGGTATTAGGTTCTCTTGTTGTTTGTGGCATGGTTTTGTCCAGTTATGACAATGGTTTTCAGTGTTACCTTCCTTTTATATATTCCATGGCATGTTGGGATTTTGATCTCGATTTTGAGCTTTGGAATTTCCGGATGGATTTTCGAATCTGGGGCGGAGGTGGTGTCAAGGTTCATTCCCAAAGGTCTAGGAATCCCTTGACCAGTTTTGGCAGGATACACGGTAAACCCTGAGGGATTTGTCACATTTTATGGCTCAGTAATTTAGGATTGGATTGTGGTAAAGCCTCAGAGACATGGATATAGATAATTCCTCAAGGATAGTGATGGATTTTGGATAGCATTCAAATTTATTCTCATTTTTTTGATCGGAGCACCGGTTTTGGTGTGATCACAATGTGGTGGGGCTAGAGGTGTTTTAACCTCTAGATTCCCTTGGTTATGTTTTGTATTGGTTTATCCATGATATACCACATTCATGCTTGGAATATGGCACTGGGGTGACTGGCTAAAGAGAGATTTGGCTAAACCATGTCTATGGTTGGGTCATACATGGAAGTCCCGAACCTAGTCGATTATTTCCTATGTTTAATGGAAGCTAAGTTCTCATGATTTTTCATTTATTATTAATTTTATTTAATGGTTTTCATCTCACTATTATTTTCATCATTTTATGCTGGTGATTATAATCATGCTTAAATCATTGGTTCATGTCATGGTTATTTCATGTATTTACTTGTAATTTTAAAAATGATGGATACAAGATAATTGATGTCATATATAGTCAAGGAAGAGGGTGGTGATACTTCTTTTAATGTTTCATAATATTTTTTAGACATTCATGCTCCATATTATATCCTAGACCTGTATATTTCATTCATACCAAGTGTTTGACATAACGTTAGTCATGTTTGGGGATGGTGAGGCATAGACCTGGAGTTATTTTTCGATTATTTTGTATTGTCTTTATGATTTTTGAAAGCTACAGGATGTTCTGGTAAGTGTCTGAGATTCTCAACTTAAATATTTCCTTAAATTCCATGGATGCAGGGACGGGTCTGGGAAATCCAGTCCTGGATGAAGGAATGCTGGCTTATGGTTGCATCTAGAGCCTCCCAGAGACACCCTTTCGCATATCAAGGAAGCACTTAAGTGTTTGAAGGAATAAAAGTTAGTGGAACCTAGGTATAAGTCAGTGTGAAGGTTGGGATAGCCTTCAGGGGCCCTGTAGCAGGTGTAGGGAGTATGTGTTGTGGATTTTTGTGTCAATTCCTTTTCCTTAGAGTCACCAAGAAGGTTGAGTTTGCTCTTAAATCCCCTCATGTCATGTTTACCCTATTCGTTGGTTACTTGGGTAGATGTGAAGGGAGGTGCACAGTACAGGGCATACTCCTTATGGGCTTGTCTATGGGAAGAAATGTTTTCTTCCTATTGAATTCCACGTGGAGACCTTTATGATAATAAAAAATTTTGCGCTTGTTCTCTTTGACGCTCAAAAGAAAAGCATGGCACAATTGAATGAAAAGATAAAATTTGACAAGATTCCATATAAGGAATAAACATAATTAAACAACAAAGGACTAGGTGGCATGAAAAATTCATTAAATTACGGCATGAAGTTAATGTAACTAGGGCTTTCACTTGAGATTTTGATGGTGTAGAAGTTGATATTGGAGATATTAAGTTGAATATTACAACCTTTTCTAGTAGAGGCAATGAAGCTTCCAAGATTTGGTGAGAGTTGGTTTAAGAACAAGAAGTTCAAGGATGAAAAATGGAAACCCTTCCTTCATAACCTAGGTATGGATGTTTTAGATTTCAAAAAGGGAATTCTAGTGTTTTCACTTAAGTCCAAATGGAGAATTTTGTTACTAGTTCTTCAAACATTTCGTACGTGGAAGCAGATATGGAACCTTAATATTTTATCATTCCATCCTTCTGATGCATATTATCAAGGGTAAAAGGTTGAATTTCTCATATTATTTGATGTCGAGTCTCAAGAAAAACAAATTCAACATACAAAGGAATTCTAGGAATATTGATAGAGCCCTATGTTATCGTGGATTAGTTAAAGTTATTATATAGGAACATTTAAGAGCCACTGATGATAATTGGAAAAAATTCCTCATAAAAAATCATTTTTTGGAAATCCTTGAAGAGGAGGGGGCAAAGAATATTAGAATAAGTTGATGTATGGTTCTTCAAAATCCTAAACATGAGTCTATAAAAAAGAAGGTTGGGAATTTGACATGAAATTAACCAACAAAGATGGAGAGTCAAAGCAATAATGCAGAAGATGATATTCCACTTAGATAATTTATGGAGAAATTTAATATGAAAGATAGTAGATATCAAAGTCTTAAAAGAAAGAAAGTGAGAAAATGGGAAAAGAAACTAGAGGCACCAAAAGAAAAGAAAATAAAAATATCAGAACGAGAGTAACAAAATAAAATATAGTTAAGGGATGAAATAACTTGAACTACAACTGAGGAGAAGTAAGAGCATCACTAGAAATTCAAGGAAGAAAATAAATTAGGACCCATCGAAGACTATAGATCTTGATAAATTCAACAATATTGAAACAAAAATGGCCACAAAAACTCCATATTATCATAGTTATGCAAGGAACACCATGAAGATTGACTTCAATTGGAAACAAGTCTATGAATATTTGGAAACATTAGAAAATAAGGCACAATAGAAGGTAAATCCTTATAAAAATAATTTCAAGAAGATGTTTTGCATAAGGATGCTATGGATTATCTACCAGAGTATGAAATCAATGCTACTTCTCATAAGGATCAAGAAATAATAAATTCCTTAAATAAAGAATTTTATAAATTGTAGTTAATGAATAAGGACATAAAATATGAAAATGAAGTAATGAAAACTTAAAACTAAGCCATGTTACTTATAATGTGTTACTTTTACAAGAAAATCCAGAAACTCAAAGTAAATAATAAGGATCTTAGGCATAAGGTCAAAGGATTAGAGGAAAATCTTTTGATCAAGAAACCATGGTGGTCATTCGATGTAAAGACAAAAAGAATAAATACCTATCTAGATGTGTTGATTCAGACATTAGAGGCAATCCCTTGAGGTTATCTCTAATTTTTAAAATTATTTCCATGAGGAAATGCAAAACCTTTAGCGTGGGGGAATTTTGAACCTTTAAATTTTCCTCTTTTCGAAAAACATTTTCCTTTCCTTCAACCATTTTGTACACATTTTCACTTCATTTATTAATTATAGGTCATCAAGCTTATGCCAAAGCTACAATGAAAAGGTAATCATCCACTCTCAGCTTATAATCTATGTTTTCTTTAGGAACTTGATTTAAACTATGTTATAGCTACTGAAAGAGGCACATTTTGCAGCTAACAATATTTTTGTAGATAAATCCTAACTTGTACTAGTTTGTATGTGTTAGAAGACAAGTATAACCCATTAACATTTGTCAGGTGTGAACCATATGGACATCCAACTATTGGGGGTAGCTGGAAGCTCGTGAGATGTGTGAATCTTATTAATCAAATTAAAATTCAAACATGGTTATGGAACGTTGCTTCCATGCAAAATGTCAAGGAATAAAACTTATCAGCAAGTGATAATGGATAATATCAAGTGAGCGAGATATGGAATATAAAATCTTAGCTGATGAAGTGTCAATAGGAGCTCTTTCATGATTGGCTCTATCAATATCCAATCATCAGAGTGAATTTCCTATTTCGATTTCAAAACTTAGATGTTGAATTTACAAATTATCTTTTGACATTAATTTCTTATGTTAATTTTCCAAGAAGACCTTATAAAATGCTTCAATCTAGAAGCAAAACAGGAGCATTTTTAAGTTTTAACTATTTCTATTATTCTATGGAGAAGAAGACTATGTTTTCACAATAATCCAAATACTGTATTATATGGTGCAATTGTAACTCTGTTGACAATTAAAATTTCATGATCTAAATTATTAGATTCTCACACTCACTAGGAGGCACTCTATGGAGTTCTGAGAAACAATATAGATACTTATTTTATAATTTTGATTTTATTTTTGTTGTGTAGTTATATTAGCATTCGTTTTAATTCAATTATTAAAATAGTTAAATGTTTTTGAAATTTGGCTTATGTGATCCATAATTTATACATAGATATATTTCGGCAATAATCACATTGAAATGAGATTGAAAAGATTTTGTGAACATATTTCAAATCAACTAGTCTGGCTCATATTCAGGATAAGATGAGAGATTGGATCATGGCCACAGACTTAATTAGATGAAGAGAAAGAGTAACTAGCTGTTATAATTTAAAAATTAGTTTGACTTGAAAGAGAAAAATAATAATTTTTATTATTTTAATTTCTAATTTTTTGATTTTAATATTACATAATTCAATCTTATTATATTTTCTTATCATTTTTAAAAATTATTAAATAAATTGTTAGCCACCTATAATATTTTTTATAGCAAAAGGTGGCTAAGACTTTTTTGAGCCTTCAAGGAACAAATTTCATTGCTAAAAATTGTTGGCTTTTGAAGACTCTTGAAGGCCTCATGCTTCTGTCCAAAATCTTCATTAATGTTCCCATTTTATACTCAGAAATTCTGCTAATTTCGTGAGAAAAGACTGCTGAAAAACCATCATTTTACCCCTTCTCCCACTGAAAAATAACCTTCATTTGCTCCCCCTTTTTCTCCATAAAACTCCTTTATTTTCATGATTTCTCTTCTTCCCTTCATGAAAATCACTTTTAAAAAGTTAAAGACTCACTCTTTAACCTTACCGAAACCCCCAAATCCATTGAAAGCCTTGAAAATTTTCATGAAAAATACATGTTTTTTACTTAAGGGTTTAAGCCCCATCGGGCCCAATATCCACCACTTCCCCACCGAATGCGCATGGTGCTAAGACCAAGCGCTAAAACCTGTCGGCGCTAATCGCATCACAAAAATCCAAAGTGTGCAAGTCTTTGCCATGATTTCAAAGTTCTGATGCGATTGGCTTTGTATTGATAAAATCCGATTGTGATTAGACTTTGCATATAAGACCCCCAATTATATTATTTCTCATATAAACCATAAAGCCCGCCTCGGTTCTTAAAACCTTGTATAAATTCATTCCCGATCCATTTTTCCTTTGTAATGTCTTAAAACCCATTTTTCCAAAGTTTAAATCTAAAAAACTAAAGTCACGTGTTGAATATTTCAATGGGTAGATTAAAAAGACAGATCGCGTAATCGCAATCGGAGAAAATACAATGGGTTGATTGAAAAGGCTGCATCAAAACTTTCCGATGCAATCAAGACTTATACGTATAAACTCTGCCCAACCTTTTCATTTCATATGACTTTACCCGGGACCAAGTGTTAAAGATCCCAGGCGCCAATCGCATCGCAAATGTTACAATGGGTTGATTGAAAGACCAGGCCTAATGACCCAATTGCGATTGGCCCTTTTATTTTATATATGCCCCGGGCCCATTATGCTCCATATAACTAAAGGCCCCGCAGTCGGGCACCTATCAAATTTATATATATATCCCTTCATGATCCATATAAAACCTTTGTTTTGTTTAAAAATTTGGGTTTTATATGTTATAAAGGTTTTTCGGCCGGTGCAAAAGTTGAGACAATCCCGATCGTTGATCTAATCCTTCGATCCAACGATCCGCACAAAATTGCATCGGAAAGTTTCAATCACATACTTTTGTTTGTCTCAATGATTGTGATCCTTCGATTGAATCTGGACCGTCCATGTGTCCAGATCGGATGGCCCAGATCTAATTTCGCTTCATACCATTGCCCTCCACCTTTCGCCAAAGGGTTTTCAAAACTGATCTCCACCTTCGATCATCGCGCAATCAAAGGTTTTGTTCAATTCTTCCTTCCGCTACTTTTAAACCTCCTCTCAGCTAATTTTCACCATTGGATGATGCCATCCAATGGCTACGCTCCTCCCTTGCCTTCTGAAGCAGTATTTTCCCAAAATACGCAGGATTTCTTAATAATTTTTGTATTGTTGCAAGTGTTAAAGGTTTATCCGTTATATTGAAAGAAAAGGCCGAAGGCTAGGGATGACGATTACTGTGCCTTCGATTCATAAAAAATAACCATTCATGAGCTCAGCGTCGTCGTGCACATCGATAAGACACTGTGATTTAATCTCATTTAAAAGAGTATCAGTTCTTGAAGACAGGGCACATTGAATGAAGATTGAAGACAGAATTGTGGGGATCACGGCTAAGAATGATTATCAAAAGCCTAATCCCCCCAAATTAAACACATTTAAAGGGAAATCGTAAGTGTTTAACAGATGAAAAGGCCTCCACCACCACATTTGAGACGAATTGATTCCTCAGCTAGCATAAGTGCCACCTGTGCCTCAAAGCATTCAAAAAAGAGGCCGAAATTATTGATCAAATGAAAATAATTGCCTCAGCGCAGCGAGAGAGATACTTCTGCAAGGAACTTAATGCAAAAAATATCTGCAGAGTTACTCTAGCATAACACAGAGCCTCAAAGTCAACAAAAGCTCCCACCGAGCTTAATTCATAAATGTAAATCAATTAATACAGTAACACACCTGTAAACTTCTCCATCGATCCCCTCAAAGGCCAAGAAGTCATCACTCTGTATTAATTTTCTTTAATATCTTTTGTTAGATCTCACCTCCTCATCCTTTTATAAATACTTCTGTAGAAGATGAGAAATTGTTGGTTGCAGAACTTTGAAATACATTTGAGGTTAAAATTATGATTGTAAATAGTGTTCACTGGCCCTTGGATCTCTTTTTGTGCTAGATTAGTTAGGCTGAATAGTGAAGATGATTGTTAAACTAAAACATTGGACTTGAAGACTATAACTAGTTTGACATCAATAAACAAGCTGCTTCTTGGGATCCTGGTCCATATCACTGGTGAAGTGCTCCTTTCTTTGTTATTGTTTTCCTTCTATGTATGTAATATTGTTCACTATTCTCTGATAAAGAATAGAATTTATAGTGTTAGGACTTGTTGTACATCAGTAAGCTTCTCTGACTAAAAAGCTTTATCTCAATGTTTTCCTCCAATTTATTTATTTAAGAATGATTTAATATAGTTTAAGCAGTTAGGAATGTTGGAGTTCCCTCGTGTTACTGTTTTCTTTAAACATTGTTCTTGAAAGTTATTTTCCTTATTTGCTTATTAAAGTTGGACTAGAAAGTGATGGTTTTCCCTGTTTCTAGCTTCTATTCTCCAAAGGTAGATTGTAAAAGTTTCCCTTGGTGTTAACTGAAAGCAGACTAGGTTTAAAAGTACTTTATCTAATATTAAGTTAAATTTCATCTTCTCTTATATGTTTTCATATTTTCTGAAGGTAATTATGTGGATTACTGGATTGTTTATCAATTAAGTTGCTTTAATACAAACTTGCCCAAGAGGTCAATGGTTAGCCCTGCACTTGGTTGGTTTTAAATAGTTACTTAAGAGGATTTTCTTGTTTGGACTGACTATACATCCTTTTTTAAATTATTATCAGTTTCCACCCCTCCAACACTTTACTATTTCCATTCCATCATTTAAATCTCAATAATCTTGTGGTGTAGATGACTTGCCCCTTGGATCACTCTTGATGTTGTTGCTCAATTAAAGCCCTGTTATGACTCCATAGCCCAATGGACTAAAAACTAGTGTTATATCTATCATTTTAGCCTAGATGTTCTATGCACTTGCAACCTCTCACTTTTGGAACTATTTTCACTTCAAACTTTCTCCTCAAAATAATAATCATGCTCAATCATCCAAAAAACAAACAAAACCCTTGGCCTTCATAACTAGCCTAATATTTTTACCCCAAACTTCAAAGACAAATCCACATTTGCACTTATTGGAGAGATCCCTCTCCGGATTCAGGAGGGCTAGATCCTAGAATCCCAAAGTTGGTTGAAACGATGTTGCTTCTGTAGTTTTAGTCTCACCAGTCTGCTAAAATTACAGATTCCTAAAATTTCTGGCAACTCCGTTGGGGACTGAGTGCATTATATCTTACACAACCTTAAGCACTCAAAAGACCCAAAATCTCTGGTTATATTGGTATCCATTAAACATGGTGGTGTGCCATAAAACCTTTTACCTCCTTAGGAGCTAAAGACTTCCACTTGGCGACTCCACAATCCTCGACAGACCTTAAGACTCCACTGGGAAGAACCCGTATCATCATAATATCATTCAAACTCAGTTAGAGGACTGTAGGATTAAAGTTTGTGAAAACAGACTAGTTAACCTCTTAAAGATTGTCATACCTGGTTGAACTTGTCTTATTTATTTGGGTCTGAAACACACAGTATAATGGCTCCTAGAAAGATTCACACTAGAGCCTATCCTAACCCTGATCCACCTGAAGTAGTTGATAACCCAGAAGGTATCCTTAGGAAGTCTCCTAAGATAAAATTATCAACTGTTTTCATATCACCCTTGAGAGCTAATTTAGTTCCTGAAAACCTTACAACTCTACAAGAGTCATATGGTGGTGGACCATAAAAAATTTTACCTTTGAAAAGAGCTAAAATTTTCCACCTGGTGACTCCACACTCTGAAACTCCCAGAAGACTGAATGAATCCACTGGTAGAAGACCCTAAACTGATTGACCAGACACATTGACCTCTTTCTTGATTTACAAACATGATTCCAAGAATACAACGAAGATATGCCCCTATGAGTAGAGATCATATCCTTGGGTTTCCACATAAGATGCCCCAGGTGAATTGGGATGACAACCTGCCTATTTTTCAAGGTGAAAAGTTTGATGAACTTCTATTACATCTCATCAAATTTCATATACATGTATGGAGGTTGAAATTTGAATGTCATGAAGACTGCCTAATGAAAATTTGCATGTTAACATTAGAAGGAAAAGCTAGGGATTGGTATGAATGCTTAAAATCTAGTAGTTTGTTTTATTTAAGAGACCTTGAATATGTGTTCTATGAGAACTATAAAGAAAACACTACATCATTATCATTGGGTGAAATATATTATGATCCATCACAAAACATCACCCAACACATTATATATAATGAGGAAGCTTTAAAAGGGATGCATCTTGAAGATCTTTTAACAACCATTCATGAGTTTAATCTACTATTGAAAAATTTTAAGAACATAGATGAATCACTTCAGGAAGAAAACAAACAAGAAATAAAGAACATCCCTCAAGATATCCCTGGAAACTTAGATATTGATTCATCATCCCTTATAACTGAGGCTTAAGAAGACATCCAGCCTCAAAATCAGTCTTCACAAGAGACAAAGAACTGCTGTACTTCTGTTCAAAGGGACATGGAATCATCTTCCCCTTTGACAGAGAAGGAAATAGATCAGACTATTTATAAACAGTCAGTCTCTGAAACTTTTTGTAAAACAAACACTCTTGCCCATTCACATAGAGAAATTTGTTGTACGGATTTAGAAAGTTCTTTTGTGGATCAGAATGAAGAAGTACCTACTGATATCCCATTATGTTTGACTGATGAAAATGTTTATTCTAATAAATTTTCAAACTTCAATCAGTCTTATGATGATGATGGTTTCCAAGAAAAAACTAATCATGCAAGGCAACCAGCATTTGATTGGTGTTATGAGCTTCACCATCATCAGCTTGAAGGCCGCAATCATCCTTTTCGATCCATCATAAAAATCTTTCACTTTATTGGGAATCAACAGCCTTTCAACTTAGAAGGTGAAGAGAAGAGTAATGAAGAAATTTTTGAGCAAGAGGAAACCATTGAAAACACCCCCACTCAAGAATATAATAACCTCTTCACAGAGTTAAGCCCACTGAATCCAAGCATACCAGGGCTACAAGAGGACAACACTGCCAAATAAGATGAGTCCTCTAATTCAGATGATGATGAGGAAAAGGGATAGAAACAAATAGAAGACTATCTGACTGTGGATATACCCTCTTTTCAAGAAGAAACTTCTCCTATCATTGTTATCAATATGCCATTTAAAGAACCTGAATATATATTAGAAGTAAGCATATGTTTAGAGAAAGAAAATATTTCACTATTTGTTATTATGCAGGTTAAAGATGATGATGCTTCCAAAAAACTTTCTGAATATATGCTCCTCAAAGCTGAAGTATTGGAAGCAGACAATCTACCAGACATGGAGGGCCAAAAAGAAGAGAATCTTCATCTTTTCTTTGTTGATCCTATGGAAGAGTGTGTGGAAATCCCAACTGGCTCAAATTATCAAGAAGTGATCCTTTACAAGAGCCAGAGACATGAAAAGTTGTCCCCTTCTATGATAGCCTTGATATTGAAGGTTAATCTTCAATATTTTATATGGATACCTCTGACAAGAAGCCAGAGTTTCTACTTCTTCTCGACATTATTCAGGTGGGTGCATTGGCACTTTTGTATCATATGATAAATGTAAATACTCCAAGTTAGAATAGGTTAGGTAGGAATTTCAATAAATCTCAGTTTTGAGCATGTAGTTAGTTGTTGTTTTCTGCTTTGAAGAAGAATCAAAGAAAAAATACAAAAACAAAGAAAAGAAAGAAAACAGGGTAGATTGTCAAAACAATAATGGTATAGCCCCATACCAAAAAATAAAATAAAAAAAGAGAAATAAATTCTGAGAGTGTGCAAGCTTAAATGCCACTCCTGAATAACCCACTTCTAGTTAGTCAAATTGTCTAATCTTGACTACTTAGCTTTAAATTTTTTGCTGATAGGATAGTGAATTCGATTTGCCAAACTGTTAAATCTTGGCTTATCAGTAGATAGTTTAGGATAGAAATTAAAGGTTCAAACATGTTGAAAATCTGAACCTAAGTTTCCAAAAGAGAGATGACTCAAATTTGTTTTATTTTCTGAGTCAAGAGATGTAAAAATTTGGTTCTAATTAACTCAAAATATGAACCAGAGAAAAAAGGAGAAATAGCTCCAATAAAGTCAAAACAGAGCTGTAAAAAGAGAAGGCCATGATGAGAAATTTTCAGATCTTAAGCCTTCCATTTTTTATTTAATTTTCTGCAAAATAAATGTCTATGTGCAGCTTGTCTTTCATGCATCAAGTTAGATTGTTTAATCCTGACTTGAATGCTTTTTAAATTTATGTTATAGAATTTAGAGAATGAAAATCTGTTGGACAATTTAATCCCAACAGATGGTAGATTAGGTAGAGAATCATCTAAACTCAACTTTTTAATCTGAGTTCAGGGAGAAATAAGCAGTAGAAATAGATTATATTTCCTGCTTTCAAAAGAATAAAATTTTGTGAAAAGATTTTGCCAATCCAAGTGCACTCTGATGAAGAAAAAATGCTAGATCAGTAGGATTGGGTAGGTAGAAAGTTTTTATTGATGAAGGTCCATTGTTTTCATATATGCTAATATAATTTCAGAGAAGATCATCCTAGCAAAGAAAGGGTAGCCCAATGGATCAATCACAGGTCAACCTCCCAGAGAAAATAATCGATGTGGCACAGGTCAGCCTCCCAGAGAATTCAAGTCTGAAGTTCTTGATGCCTTGAAGAAGGCATCATCCCCAAGTGGAGCCACTGTTAGCCAGCTATAATATTTGTTATAGAAAAAGGTGGCTAAGACTTTTTTGAGCCTTCAAGGAACAAATTTCATTGCTAAAAATTGTTGGCTCTTGAAGACTCTTGAAGGCCTCATGCCTCTGTCCAAAATCTTCATTATTGTTCCCATTTTATACTCAAAAATTCTGCTAATTTCATGAGAAAAGACTGCTGAAAAACCATCATTTTCCCCCTTCTCCCACTCAAAAATAACCTTCATTTGATCCCCCTTTTTCTCCATAAAACTCCTTTTCTTTCATGATTTCTCTTCTTCCCTTTATGAAAATCACTTTTACAAAGTTAAAGACTCACTCTTTAACCTTACCGAAACCCCCAAATCCATTGAAAACCTTGAAAATTTTCATGAAAAATACATGTTTTTTACTTAAGGGTTTAAGCCCCATCGGGCCCAGTCTCAACCACTTCCCCACCGAATGCCCATGGTTCTTAGACCAAGCGCTAAAACCTTTCGGCGCTAATCGCATCGCAAAAATCCAAAGTGCGCAAGTCTTTGCCATGATTCTGAAGTTCCGATGCGATTGGATTTGTATTGATAAAATCCGATTGCGATTAGCCTTTGCATATAAGACCCCCAATTATATTATTTCTCATATAAACCATAAAGCCCGCCTCGACGCTTAAAACCTTGTATAAATTCATTCCCAATCCATTTTTCCTTTGTAAAGTCTTAAAACCCATTTTTCCAAAGTTTAAATCTAAAAAACTAAAGTCACGTGTTGAATATTTCAATGGGTAGATTAAAAAGACCGATCGCGCAATCGCAATAGGAGAAAATACAATGGGTTGATTGAAAAGGCCACATCAAAACTTTCCGATGCGATCAGGACTTCTACGTATAAACTTTGCCCTGCCTTTTCATTTCATATGACTTTACTCGGGACCAAGTGTTAAAGATCCCGAGTGCCAATCGCATCGCAAATGTTAGAATGGGTTGATTGAAAGACCAGGCCTGATGGCCCGATTGCGATTGGCCCTTTTATTTTATGTATGCCCCGGGCCCATTATGCTCCATGTAACTAAAGGCCTCGTTGTCGGGTGCCTATCCACTTTATATGTATATCCCGCCCCGATCCATATAAAACCTTTGTTTTGTTTAAAAATTTGGGTTTTATATGTTATAAAGGTTTTTCCGTTGGTGCGAAAGTTGAGACAATCCCGACCGTTGATCTAATCCTTCGATCCAATGGTCCGTACAAAATCGCATCGCAAAATTTCAATCGCATACTTTTATTTGTCCTGCCGATTACGATCCTCCAATTCAATCTTGACCATCCACATGTCCAGATCAGATGGCCTGAATCTAATTTCGCTTCATACCATCGCCCTCCACCTTTCGCCAAAGGGTTTTCAAAATTGATCTCCACCTTCGATCATCGCACGATCAATGGTTCTGTTCAATTCTTCCTTCTGCTGCTTTTAAACCTCTTCTCGGCTAATTTCCACCGTTGGATGATGCCATCCAACGGCTACATTCCTCCCCCGCCTTCTGAAGCAGTTTTTTCCCCAAATACGCAGGATTTCTTAATAATTTTTGTATTGTTGCAGGTGTTAAAGGTTTATCCGTTATATTGAAAGGAAAGGCCGAAGGCCAGGGATGACGATTCCTGTGCCTTCGATTCATAGAAAAGAACCATTCACGAGCTCAACGTGGTCCTGCACATCGACAAGACACTGTGATTTAATCACATTTAAAAGAGTATCAGCTCTTGAAGACATGGCACATCGAATGAAGATTGAACACATAATTGTGGGGATCATGGCTAAGAATGATTATCAAAATCCTAATCCCCGCAAATTAAACACAGTTAAAGGGAAATCATAAGTGTTGAACAGACGGAAAGGCATCCACTGCCACATTTGAGGCGAATTGATTCCTCAGCTACCATAAGTGCCACTTGTGCCTCAAAACATTCAAAACATAGGCCGAAGTTATTGATAAAATGAAAATAATCAGCTCAGCACAGCCAGAGAGATACTTCTGCAATGAACTTAATGAAAAAAAATATGCAAAGTTACTCCAGCATAACACAGAGCCTCAAAGTCAACAAAAGCTCCCACCGAGCTTAATTCATAAATGTAAATCAATTAATATAGTAACACACCTGTAAACTTCTCCATCGAGCCCCTCAAAGCCCGAGAAGTCATCACTCTTTATTAATTGTCCTTAAGATCTTTTGTTAGATCTCACCTCCTCATCCTTCTATAAATACTTCTATAGAAGATGAGAAATTGTTGGTTGCAGAACTTTGAAATACATTTGAGCTTAAACGTCTGATTTTAAATAGTGTTCACTGGCCCTTGGAGCTCTATTTTTGCTAGATTAGTTAGGCTGAATAGTGAAGATGATTGCTGAGCTGAAACATTGGACTTGAAGACTGTAACTAGTTTGACATCAATAAACAAGTTATTTCTTGGGATCCTGGTCTATATCACTGGTGAAGTGCTCCTTTCTTTGTTAATGTTTTCCTTCTATGTATGTCATATTTTTCACTATTCTTTGATAAAGAACAACATTTATAGAGTTAGGAACTGTTGTACATCAGTAACCTTCTCTGACTGAAAAGCTTTATCTCAATTTTTTCCTCCAATTTATTTATTTAAGAATGATTTAATACAGTTTAAGTAGTTAGGAATGTTGGAGTTCCCTCGTCCTACTGTTTGCTTTAAACACTATTCTTGAAAGGTATTTTCCTTATTTGCTTATTAAAGATGGACTAGAAAGGATGGTCAGCCCTGTTTCTAGCTTCTATTCTCCAAAGGCAGATTCTAAAAGTTTCCCTTGGTGTTAACTGAAAGCAGACAAGGTTTAAAAGTACTTTATCTGATCTTATGTCACATTTCGTCTTCTCTTATATGTTTTCATATTTTCTAAAGGTAATTATGTGGATTACTGGATTTCTTGTCAATTAAGCTGCTTTAATACAAACTTGCCCAAGAGGTCAATGGTTAGCCCTGCACTTGGTTGGTTTAAAACAGTTACTTAAGAGGCTTTTCTTGTTTGGACTGACTATAAATCCTTTGTGAAATTATTATCATTTTCCACCCCTCCAACACTTTATTGTTTCCATTCCATCATTTAAATCTCAATAATCTTGCGGTGTAGATGACTTGCCCCTTGGATCA
The DNA here is from genome assembly GCA_034641835.2 of Pinus albicaulis. Classification (NCBI taxonomy): domain Eukaryota; kingdom Viridiplantae; phylum Streptophyta; class Pinopsida; order Pinales; family Pinaceae; genus Pinus; species Pinus albicaulis. The sequence continues at coordinate 1,587,661,808 of CM076578.1, forward strand.
CTCTTGATGTTGTTGCTCAATTAAAGCCCTGTTATGACTCCATAGCCCAATGGACTAAAAACCAGCGTTATATCTATATTTTTAGCCTAGCTGTTCTACGCACTTGCAACTTCTCACCTTTGGAACTCTTTTCACTTAGAACTTTCTGCTCAAAATAATAATCATACTCAATCATCCAAAAAAAAAACAAAACCCTTGGCATTCATAACTAGCCTAATATTTTTACCCCAAACTTCAAAGACAAATCCATCTTTGCACTTATTGGAGAGATCCCTCTCCGGATTCAGGAGGGCTAGATCCTAGAATCCCAAAGTTGGTTGAAACGACGTTGATTTTGTAGTTTTAGTCTCACCAATCTGCTAAAATTACAGATTCCTAACATAAACAACCATTCTTATTCCAGCTGGAATAAGAATGTTATTTATTTAATTTTTTTTTAAAATAATAATAAAATATAATAAGATTAAATTATATAATATTAAAATAACCAATACCCTTCCTTGTAAAGAGAAAGCTAGAGCTATAGTACTACCTAAGGCGGTCTCTATGGGCTAGTAGTAAAACTGAGGAGAAATAAATTCGAAATTAAAATAATAAAATCTATTATTTTTCCCTTTTAAGTCAATCTAGCTGTTAAATTATAATAGCTAGCCCTTCTCTTCATCTATTTAAGTCTCTCAACATGATTTGATAGAAAAATAAACAAGATTAGATTTTAAAACATAGCATTTAAAACATTTAACTATATAGAGATATATTTAAGTGATAATCACATCTGAAAACATTTTGTCGACGCTTTTCAAACCAACCAATGTGGTTTATCTTCACAACAAGATGAGAGATCAATTATGGCAACAAACTTAAAAAGATGAAAAGAAAGGATAACTAGCCATTATAATTTAACAACTAGTTTGACTTAAAAGAAATAAATAATAATTTTTATTATTTCAATTTCTAATTTATTTCATTTTATTATTATATTGTTTAATATTATTATATTTTATTATTATTTTTAAAATTTAATAAATAAAGAGCCATTCTTATTGCAGAATGATATTATTCTTGAATAAGAAGGGTTGTTTATTTAATAAGTTTTAAAAATAATAATAGAATATACTAATATTAAATTATATAATATTAAAATAAAATAATAATAAAAAAAAAAATTTTGTTTAAGTTAAACTAGTTGTTAAATTACAATGGTTAGTTAGCTTTTCTTTTCATCTATTTAAGTTTGTTCCCATGATCTAATCTTTCATCTTGTATTGAAGATGAAACCATATTAATTGGTTAGACATGTTTACAAAATATCTTTAGGATATAATTATAAGCGAAAATATGTCTCTATAGTTATATGTTTTAAATTATTTATTTTAAAATCCAATCTTGTGTATTTATATTTGGTTTGTGACAAAGTCAAGCTGTCACAAATAAAACAAAAAAACTCCAAAAAAGAATTTATTTATACTTACTCTCAAATTCACTACTTTAGATGTTATGATGAGTTATGGTTATGAATGCACATCAATGATCTTTGGAGGTTATGCATTTGAATTCTTGTCAGACGGTTCATTTTTTTCAATCATTTCTTTATAAATAGTTTCATTCCCAAGTTCTATAGAATAGTGTTGATTTCAGGTAGATAATTAGAATTCTTTTCCTATCTTATAGAATAATATTAATATAATTGTTTCAAACTTGGTATAATAATGTCATTTTCAAGTTAATTAAATTAAATTTCTTTTCATTGTTCAATTAGAATAGAGTTGTGTTTCTTGTTATATAGAATATATTTCAATTTATGTCCAACACTAATAGTTTTCAATTCCTTGAACAATAATATATTTTACTTTTGAAGTTTATTTACACTTAAGTTTTAAATAACCATTTTAGATAGAAAATGTGTGTATGCTTAATGGAATATAGTCATAAATATGTTAGATTTCTATTTCATATTTAGATTTATTTTCAGTCATTAAAAATAGATTTCTAACATATACAATGATGCATGACATTTCACAACCTCACTAACCCTAGTTAATAATTTAATGAAATAATTTAACCAAATTTTAAATTATCTAATAAAGAAAATATTAAAAAATAAAATAAAACCAAAATGAAGAGCAGTAAGACTAAACCAAATGAAAACTTAAGGAAAATAAAGAGACAAATAATAACCCCTTCGCGTTGACTTAAAACTAACGTTATGACATGGAAAATAATTGTGGCATACCACAAAACATGAAGTAAATAGTTCTCTCTAAACGAAATCAAACATTAAACTTAGCATGGATCTCGTGTGAGACGGTAAAAGTTGAATCGTCGAGCCGAAGTTGAAGTCCCTTTGGCATTTTATACTCTCATAAGAGATCTTAAACCTATTAGTTTCGCAAAAATTCGACTAGCCATAAGAGAATTGAAGGAAAGAATACAGTATTCGACAAGCTAGCGTAATTGGACACGATGCTGTTACACCGTTATCATATCCATATCACATGAGTAAGCCTGAGAATCCACCATATTTTTAACATAAGGCCATGTTATTCACCTTGTAAATTGGAGGTTTCATTCTGTCCCCGCTTTGAATGCATGGTGTAAGAGCAAGGCAGTTAATGATTTCTTTCCTTACCACTCAAATTGAGAGCGCTGACTGAGATATTCTCAGGTTTTTATTATAGCAGATCTCTTCCTAGGAATAGACTGGTGATTTGGTAGTTCTTCACATCATTTGTGGCTCGTATGGAGTGTTTGCCGTGTGCCGCGCACGGGATTATGGGAGAAATTATCGGGGGCTCCTGGGCTCGCTCATGAAGCAGGCGACTTCGCATACCTTCTCACACGGGGAATTCTTATATTGGTCAATTGATATGCCGGGCAACATCTCTCGCCCCGATATTTAAAATGATGGGACAGCCTACTATTTCGATGGAAAGGAGTGGATGAAATATTAGAGGGGCTTCCACGGGCTTTCTTATGAAAAGGGTCGCGATAATATCATAAAGTATTACAAGAATGGAAACCTTGCTTGTCAAACATGTATATTTTCAACATAACTCTTTTAATACTTGGGTTCCAATATGGAACATGGGACTGTTGAATTTCGAAGTAAAAATTCCTACCAAGATCCTTTCCTTTGGATGGCTAGTGGGAGGATTCTTACTTGGGATATTGGACGCAGGGATTTCATGGTCCTAGTAGCATGCTTTGTAGGATGGAGGAAGAATTCATCACTTACATTTTATTTTCGTGCTCATTTGACGCCTATATTTTTTCATCGCCTAAGCCTTTATTATATTTTCGGTGTATACTTGCTGTTTTATTGAAGCAACAGATAGGTGGGATATTTCTGGGTGATCTCATATTCCTTCCAATTTGTATGGAAGTTATATAGGAATTAGATTTATATTTTTAGAATGAGTCCATTCAATTACTATCACATATACTCACTATCATGTCTTGGATTTAGATAGAGACGCCATTCTCCATTGATACGCATGGACTAGCTGAATAGACTCAAATTACTTCTTCCACACTATTTTGTTTATGAGCATAGGGATTTGGAGCATGCTGTGTTCATTTGAGGATGAAAGGATTGAAGTTGAACGGAGGGAAGGGAACCACACCGCCGGTTTTCATATGGTGTAGCGACCGCAGCTGCGAATTGGTCTACAGGGGTTCCTTTTTTCATGATTTAAGCCGTCATCGATATGCTTTGATGATGCTACGAGTTCCATGTTTTCTTCTCGCGTAGGCATGCCAAGTTCTTGGGAGTGGTTCAAATGCTCCTCACCATATACAGAAATTTAATTACTAGAGTCGATAATTTCAGGTTTTGTAAGGGATATGAGATTTGAGTATTACAGTTTCACACTACGCTCAACAAGAGGTGTACTTATATTATTTAGATCTCAATCTTTGATATTTGGGGCAAGGGGCACCTTATCAGATCCTAATTTTATTTTATTTTATCAATTTTTTGACATTTTGGGATATAAATCATCCTTCAATTTTGTACATGCATAGAACACAAGCGAAAGCCAAGCATCGACAGCTGAAACCTAATCTTTTGGATACAATCGGCTCAGCTAATATGTGAAAAGTGCAAGCCCGCTTAAATTTTGTAGTTTTAAAGCCCGCTATAAGATAGCAAGCCAATTTCAATCATCTATACCTTAATGCTCGACGCATCTACAAAGAGATCCTTCCTTTCAACAAATTCGATATATTATAGCTGTCGCGTCTTTATTGCACAAGAAATTTTCACTCGCGAAGCCGCGTTCAAGAATGAGTCTCAGCCTGAAACACATTTTATAATCTCCCAACCTAACATAGAGTTTTCAGTTATTTTTTAATAGGTACTGTTTTTTTCATATCGACAAGAATATCGTAACCATAGTTCAGTATTCCAGATCCTCGTTTATGTCACGTTAAAAGGGGTTCAAGCCTCCCGAGCTATGCTGTTTTTGTGAAGGATATTTGATTGATCAAATGTAATGTTTATATATACCAATATAAAAACAACGCTCTCTATGAAAGGGCACAATCAAATAGGAGGGAAAATATATTAAATTCTAACGCGTATGAGAATGACGAGGCAAATGAAATACAAAGTGCCCTTAGCGACCTCAGCCCAACAGAGTGAATGATTGAGGAAAAGCGAGGTGGAAACTAATTAAATGTCGACGAATATATCTCCATCATGCAAAACTTGGATTGATCTAAACTATTCATGTCTTCACAAATCTACGGCGAAAGTGAGTTCCAAACAGTGTGAGAAAGCTTCACATAGTCATAGTTGACATGCCACACATGTGCAATTTATTGAGTCTAAAATATTGTTGAAGAAACAATTCAATGGGAAGGTATAACTACTTCAAATAGAGCCATAAATATTTTTAAAAATATTTTTAACATCCAATAAAAAAAATTTGTTATTATCATTATAAAATAGATAAAAGATTCTCAATAACATTAAAGACAATTACATTGTTTGGCATGGCATGGTGTATGTATAAAGCCAACTTAATTTTATGTCTTACTATTTTACAAAATAACATGTATTTGGAAAATGAAAACATGGAATTAGACTCTATACAATCAAAGGATCGCGGAGGTAGAAATAATTCCAGTTATTATAAATTTAAATATATTCAATTATTATTTGTAATAATGATTTAAGAGTGCAAACTTTTTATAAATTTGTGATATCGTATTTGCAAGTTGAAAGTAACTATAGTTTAAAATAAAATGTTTTTTCTTCCACCTAAAGGAGTACAAATAAAAAGAAATATATCTAAGATTCTGATTGAGAAGAACAAATTCTACTCATACAATCAACTACTAGATATGAGAAATGGAGGAAACTAGAGATATCTAGTATTAAGACGATGAGAAGTTGTTGAAATGAACGCTTGTAAACGCTTTTAATGATAGGTCAAATATAAAATATTTCGACCGAGGGGAGGAGTTCTTATAAAGAAGTATATTAACATGGAGAGAGTGAGGATGTTGTAAAGAGAAAATAAACACAATTTGTTAAAAACTCAATATACCAAGGATCTAAAGAAAATGTATAACCCAAAGGATTTAAAAATATTAGACCTCTCAACATTTAATGAGGAGTGACGAGAGTAACACATAATATGGCTACTCAACATAAAGAAAAAAAAGTATTCAGTGTATAGTAATACAGACTCAGCAACTTATCAACTATACAGCGGACTATAGGGGGCAGATTAAAATGCTAATATAAAGGAGAATATTCGGGGGAAGAAATTTTTAAGAATTATCTACTAGATGATTCATATGTTGTGATCATCTCTTGAAATTCTTACATTTCCCCGAGCGCTCCCGCTGCGGAGGAGACCTCTATCTTGATGGAGATGCCTTTCCACATTTCTAAATAGAAATACATGGAAAACCGTGGCGAGCTTTCGTTTCAAAAGTCGTAATTTGTTATCACACAATCTAATCAAAGGAGTAAAAATTTAAAATATTGTTCAAAGAGGAGAAAAAATAAATCTAAGCAAGGAAGAAAAATTAAAATTCTTTAAAATTCACTAGAACTGAAATTTTAATAAAGATTAATAATCATAGAAAATTAACAAATATACTGATGAATTTATTTGAATATAAGAATTTGATGTAACTTAAAAAAAAACCGCTTTAGGGATTTCTAGAATCCTCATCTACTTCAAATTGCTTGTACAATGTAAAAATCCAATTCAAGTCCCCGCTGTGTAATTACCGGAGAAGTGTCATTCCTTGAATCAATGTAGACTAGAAGAACATCGCCGGGCATGCACTTTGCGCCCACTTTGATAATTCTTATGGTTAGTTTAGTTATGTTAGTCCATAAACATGGAAATTGTACATAGAAAAATATATAAATTCTCTGTTTGGTTCCAACTAAATCCATTGGTACTCAAAAGGAAATTCTACTGCATGGGTTAAAAGACTATCCTATTAATTTAACGGAAGTGCAAAACAATAATCAACTCCGAATATTTTAATCCGTATATATCATGATACAGGGAATGGACTATCTAAAAATGTTATTATTAATTATTAATTTTCTTACACAAATAATAATTCTAACACAAATGAGGGAGAGATCCATATTATTAAGGGTAATTTAAACAAAATAATGTCAATATTACAACTAAAATATAAAAGTATCTCAAAGGTTAAAATACTTTTTTTTATCGGGTATAATATTAGAAATCGAAGCAAGGAATTTGATGATTGAGTGCGGTATGATACCATCCACCTATCTCCGCATAAAATACCGATGCCACCTAAAATTATACATGGGAAATTCCCTATAGGGAATGATCGCATAGATTGAGCGGAATTGAAAATGCAATTAACTATTCTACAAGTGACCATTGGGAGTAATTCAAAATTATTTGTGAAGAAGAAAAAGATTGAACATTTATAATTTGTATTAATTATATGTAACTAAATTAAAGTTGACAATAAAAATAATATATTTCATAATATAAGAGAACTCACTATATTTTCATTAAATAGATTTGAGGCTAATATCATAAACCGAGAATTGGGGGGATTTATTTAATATAAAACAAAATATTTGATGATTTGTATTTATTGTTTTTTTGTTTAAATCGAAAACATTTCAGTCCACATTATTGTGTCTAATAAATAATGTTGTCAACCACAATTCGGTAAATTTGTAGTTTATTTTATTGATGATACTCGATTTATTTTAAGATTACTAGAGAATAAGTGAAATTCAAGAATAGCTTAAAACACTTAACAGATGAATGCATTTAGTAATTTAAGTTCTACTCAAATCAATATTTGGGACATGTAATTCAAAATAAGGAATTCACACTTCGAAATGTCGCTAGTCTATAACTAGATTAAATCTAAGGATGTAGAAGATATCATATATTTATTTCCATTAGAATATATTATCAAATACTTATTGAAAGTGTTTTATAATTTGCTCTTCTTTTGTCTCGGGTGCCTAAAAGGGAATCAGTTTAAATTTGTGGGACCATGAACTCGCTAAGAAGTTTTGATCAACTACATCTATTAGTTGGAGTATTGATCCTTAAAATATCGATTTAATAGATAGTACATGGTAATGGATATTTTCCTCAGGATAGTGCAGACTAAAGATTAAATCATGGCAGCCTATGAATATAAAAATTTGAAAGATCATGAAATAATTGAGTTACGTATGACGGTTAGGCCCATAATACACTTGTCGCGTTTCCATTTTTTTATGCTAGGTTTACAATTTTTATTATTGATCATACCATTCAAATAATTTTTCATATAGCTCAATTTAAATGAAAAATAGATAGATAGCAGATTTCTAAGTGATTTGACATCAAACATATCAAAGAGCAAGAAAGTAGTTCCAAACACATTGAGAAGAAGTGCAAAATCAGTTTTGAACTTCATTTTTAAAACGAATTTCGCTGATAAAATTAGGAGCAATAGACTTATAGATTAGTTATATAAAAATATAGGAAAATGATAATGAGTTTGCTAAATAAAAATTAGAGTACGCATTAAATAAGGATGAACTCCTTCGTATTTCACAGCAGTCACATTCGTCTTGCTGATAAAATTAGAGCAATAGACTTATAAGATTAGTTATATAGAATTTTACAAATAGGAGTATGCATTAAATAAGAATGACGCAGTTAACCGAAAAAGACTACATCACCTAAAGAATAAATCCTAGATGAGAATTGGATACTCAAATGTTATTTACTTAGGGATGGCTGAGCGCCATTTCTAGAGATTATTGTAATGCCAAAAATTTAAAAAATTAACATTGACGACGGGAACTAGAGAAAGACAAATATGTGTGCGTTGATAAATAGCGAAGAAACCCGCCATGCACAGTTCTTATCAACATATTACTTCCTTATTTGTTGGTAATGATTTTTCCTTTTACCTTGAGACGTTAATTATATGTTTAAGCAATCATGGTGTCCTAACTAGTCACATTTGAACACTCAATGTGATCAAATACTTATTAATGAATTGTTAGTTTTTATCTACCATTGTAGTAATTTTTTGATGTGATAAGACTACTAATTGTGTGGTATGATAGTGAACTTTGTTTCTTCGAATCGAAATATTTTTTCAATAATGTTAAGACAAATAAATAATATCCATTAAATATATTCGAGTAAATTGATGTGAAGGCTTCTTGGGGAGCAATTGATAATTTTGGAGGGGGTTTTTTGGTTGGTTGCTTGAGAATTCTCAAATCTTTGGTTACTTCATGATCGATCTCTTCCTACAAGAGCCAATCTGATTTTCTTGTTGATCTCTCCTATTTTTTTGTCATTGTTTATCGACATTTTGGTAATCTTGATTTTTTCATTGTTTTAACTTATTTTGGTTTATACATAATATTCTTACTTCTTTCCATTTGAAGTGTTTGCACTTGATTCTTCTTGCAAAATTCGATAAACGATTCATATTTAATAAAAACGATCTTTATACTCGGCATAACATTTACGTTCGTAAGTTCTTCCAAATCTTTATTGATCATTTTTTCTTGTCATCATCATTTTCAAGGAAACAATCTTATCTTTTATAGTTTATCATAATGTCCTTCCTTTATATTTAACTAGTTGGATTATCACTTGTTTAATTCTTCTACTTCTTCTAATTCTTATCGCCATGGATCTAAAATAATTTTATTTGTTTTAAATATTACAACCTTACTCTAGCAAATTATTATATTCGATAGTTTCCAAAATGCCTTCCCATTCAATATCTCTTTTGAATATATTTTTTCGTAGATTATTGACTCCCTCCATGGCCATGAATGTAGATATTTCCGATTTTATTATTATTAGATGCATATTGATTACTATCTTCAATGAGCCCCATATTTTCATTCTTAAATTTTTTCTCAATATTCATGTTTTACTTTTATCAATATTACTTTCTTAAACTTTGCATGGGACACCAATGATCTATTTCTTTACAATTTTGAAATAATAGTGTTTCATATGGATTGAACTTCTTCTATTATATTCTTCACCTTAATTAAATTCATTCATAACCTTGGCGGGCCTTTCAACATCTCAATTTTCCTCCTGGAGCAACCTACCACCTTGGAAATAATTTTCGCTTCTCCTACATCTAATACATTAGATATCTCTTTCTAATTAACTCTTCTTTCCATGGGCAGAACGAAATTTGTTCTTTGTTGTCATATTTTCTGATTCATTTTGTAATATCCTCCAGATACAAAATGGATCAAGAAAATATGACAACAAAGAACAAATTTCCTTCTTAGCCATGGAAGAAGAAGTTAATTAGAAAGAGATATCTAATGTATTAGATGTAGGAGAAGTGAAAAATTATTTCAAGATAATTAGGTATATTCAAGGAAGGAAAAGGTAGAAATGATTGAAAAGGTACCCTAGACATGAATGGTTAGGATAATTAAGGTGAAGAATATGTATAAGAAGTTTCAATCCATATGTAAGCTACTATTATTTCAAAAATTGTAGAAGAATAGGTCATCTCGATTTTAGATGTCCCATGCAAGTTTAGAAAATAATATTGATAAAGTAAAACATGAATATTAGGGAAAAAAAATTTAAGCATGAAAAGGAAATATGGGGCTCATTAGAAGATAGTAATCAATATGCATCTAATAATAATAAAAATCAAATATCTATTCATGACCATGGAGGGTCAATAAACTGAGCAAAAGAAATATGATTCAAAAGAAGAAGATATTAATGGGAAGGCACATTTTGGAAGAGAACTTATCACTTCCTTAGAAGATATAATGAGCTACTACAGATAAGGATTGTAATATTTATAAAACAAATAAAATTATTTTCATCCATGACGATAAATTAGAAGAAGCAAGAAGAATGAAACAAGTGATGTCCAACTAGTTGAATGAAAAGGAAGGACATTGTGATAAACTAAAAGATAAGATTGTTTCCTTGAAAAATGATATTGACAAGAAAAATGATCAACAAAAAGTTTGGAAGGGCTTTTGAAGTATTAAATGTTATACTCGAATCTAAAGATCCCGTTTTTATTAAAATATGAATCGTTTATCATGAATTTCTCAAAGAAGAATCAAGTGCAAACACTTCAAATATAGAAAAAAGTAAGAATTATATCCGTATGCTTATAGGAACCAAAAAATAAGTTAAACAATGTGAAAAAAATCCAAAGATTAACAAAAATATTGACTAAACCAATGACAAAAAAAAGTAGGAAGAAGGTGAGATCAACTAAAGAAAAATCAGATTAGTCCTATAGGAAAGAGATGGATCATGAAAGTAGTAAAGGTTTGAAAATCCTCAAGCAACCAACCAAAAGAAAGCCAACTCCTTCAAAATTATCAATTCCTCTAAGAATACCCTTCACATCAATTTACTCGAAATATATTTAATGGATATTATTTTATTTGTCTTAACATTGGCCACAAACAACACTATTGTCGATCAAGAAGAAACAAAGGTCCTTATCATACCACAATTAGTAGTCTTATCACATCAAAAATTACTACAATGGTGGAATCAAAAAACCTTAATTCATTTTCTTCTTTATTTGATCACATTGAATGTTCCAAATGTGACTAGTTAGGACACAAATATTATGATTGTAAAAGCAATATATTAACGTCTCAAGATTAATTAAAAAGGGAAAAAATCATTATCAACATAAATAAAGGAAATAATATGTTGATAGAACTGGTATATAGTGGGTTTCTTCGCTTATTTTATCCAATCGCACACATGATTGAATCATGTGTTTTCTCCTAGTTCTAGGTAGCCACGTCTAAAGCGAGTATCATGGGAATGGGAAAGGGGTTTAATTTTCTAGCATAATGTTAGTGTTACACTTTAAAGTTTTGGCATTACGGACTATTAAATATTTAGCTGCCTCTTCATTCATTCGTGGCTAGTAGAGTTCATTCCTAAGTGTTGTAATAACGTTTTGGTATCCAATATGAGATGAAAATTTATTTTTACTATTCTCATCTAGGATTTATTACTTGGATGATTAGGAATGTAAATTATTTTTTCTGAAGGTTAACACGGTCATTCTTATTTAATGCATACTCTAATTTTTTTTATTTGGCCAAATTCATTTATTAGTTTTTCCTATATTTATCTATATAACTAATCCTATAAGTCTATTGCTCTAATTTTATCAACAAAGTCTATTTGAGATGAAAATTTATTTTTACAATTCTCATCTAGGATTTATTACTTGGATGATTAGGAATGAAAATTATTTTTTCGAAGGTTAACTGAGTCATCCTTATTTAATGCATACTCTAATTTTTTTTATTTAGCCAAACTCATTTATCATTTTTTCCCTATATTTACCTATATAACTAATCCTATAAGTCTATTGCTCTAATTTTATCAACAAAGTCTATTTTAAAAATATTTGTAGAAGTTCCAAAAACTTGATTTGCACTTCTTCTCAATGTATCCGCAACTTTACTTTCTTTCCCTTTGATATGTTTGATATCAAAATAAAACTCACTTAGGAAATCTATCTATCTATCCTATTTTTTCATTTAAATTGAGCTATATTAAAATTATTTCAGAATGGTATGATCAATAGTCGTGTAAATTTCTTGCATAAAAAAAATGGAAACACGGTTTTTAAAGTGTGTATTATCGACCCTAGCTCTAAATCATACATAACTCAATTATTTTCATGATCTTTCAAATTTTATATATTCATAGGCTATTACATGATTATCTTGAATCAATACCCCACCTAATCCTTTGAGGAAAAACATCCATACATACCATGTACTATTTATTAGGATCAATAATTTTAAGGATCAATGCTCCAACTAATAGATGCTTTAGTTGATCAAAACTTTCTTAGCAGTTCATGGTCCACAAAGACTTGATTCCCTTTTTTAGGTAGCGAAGTTAAAAAGAAGAACAAATTATAAAACACTTCAATAAGTATTTGATAATATATTCTAATGGAAATAAAATATATGATATCTTCTACATCCTTAGGTACAATCCAATTATAGATTGCTTTGACATTTTCGGGGTCTATTGTAATTCCTTCTGAGATTACATGTCCCAAATATTCGATTTGATCTTGGTAGAACCCAAAATTACTAAATCGGCCTAAATCTGATGTTCTCTAAGTGTTTTTAGTAATATTCTTAGGTGTTTCTTATTCTCTACATGTGTCTTAAAATAAATCGAAAATGTCATCAATGAAAATCAACACAAATTTACCCGGATATTGGTTGACAACATTATTTATTAGACACAAGAATGTGGTTGGAGTGTTTGTCAGTTTAAACAAAAAGAACAATAAATGCATAATGTCCATATTTTGTTTTACAAACATTTTTATGTATGTCATCATCCCCTAATTCTCAGTTTATGATAATCGTACCTCAAAATCTATTGTGGAAAAGATAGTGGTTCCTCTTATATTATCAAAGAGGTAATCAAATCTAGGAAAATATATATTATTTTTTTATTGTCAACTTATTTAGTTACATATAATTAATACAAATTATAAAAGTTCCATCTTTCTCGCTTCACAAATAGTATTGGTGCTCCCCATGGTCAAACACTTTGTCTAATATATCACTTATCGAATAGTTCTTGAAGTTGCATTTTCAATTCTATGAAGTCTAGTACAATCATTCTATAGGGAACATTTGACATCAGTGTTTCCCCATGTACCAATTTAATTGTAAAATCAATATATATTTTTGGGTGGCATCCGGGTGTTTTATCCGGAGACACATGGATGAGTTCTCATACCACCTCCAAATCATCCAAATTCCTTGCTTTAGTTTCCTATGAGAAATCTTATATAGATAAAAAAAATATTTACAACCTTTTGGGGCACATATTTTTAGTTGTAATATTCACATTTGTTTTTTGGTAGAAATTGATCAATGTATACCCTTAATAATATGGATCTCTCCCTCATTTGTGTTAGAAGTTTAAATTATTGTGTAAGCAAATTAATAATTAATATGCTATTTTCTAGATAGTCCATTCCCACCAATACATCATAATATGCTCTCGGGTAAAACATTCAGAGTTGATTATTGTTTTACCTCCATTCAAATTAATAGGATAGTCTTTAACCCATCTAGTAAATTTCCTTTTGGTACCAATGGATAGTTGGACTAGCCAAGAATTTATATATTTTTCCTATGTACAACTTACATTTTTCCATGTTTATGGACTAACATAATTTAAACTAACCCGCAAATTTATCAAAGTGGGCACAAGTTTGTTTAGGAATACTCATACTCAGACTTGATGTTCTTCGAGGTCTACATTGATTCAAGGAATGTTTTATATCCATGTAATTCACTATCGAGGGTTCTTGTACATTTTTGCAGGGGCTTGAATTAGTTTTATATTGTACAAACAATTTAGAAGTAGATGAGGTTCTAGAAATCCCCAATAATTTAGTGGTTCCCTTTCGTTACATCAAATTCTTTACTGTTCAAATAAATTCATCCGAACCATATTTGAGATTGAGCCTTTTTCTATTGATTATTAATCTTATTAAAATTTCAGTTCTAGTGAATTTTACAAGAATTTTTTAAATTTATTTTTTTCTTCCTTGCTTAAATTTATTTTTTTTCTCCTTTTTGGACAATATTTTAAATTTTTACTCCTTTGATTAGATTGTCGATAACAAATTCTGACTTTTTTGGATTGCTTCACCCATAGTTTGGTTTTCATACTCAATTATTTCTTTAAATGAAAGTGGAAGGCATCTCAAAAATCACCGAACTTAGCTTTCTCCTCGCATATGTAGGGTACATATTGCAGGGAAATGGGTAAAACTTTTTCAAGAAGTTCATCCATGGTCATATGACAAAGATTTAGCTCATGAAATAAATTTTCCTTATCATCATAGTATCTCTCTCTATTATATAATTCTTCTTAAAATATTTTTAAAAGTCTTCCAAATTCACAATATTGTCTTTTATATTATGCACAACCCCAATCTCCCCCCACCTTGAAGATTCCTTAACTTATAGTTGATAAGTTGCTAGTCTAGCTTTTGTATTACTACAATACTCATACACTTGAGATACTTTTTTTTTATGTTGAGTAGCCATGACTCTGTTGCTTCTTGTCACTCATCATTAAATACTAAAGGTCTAATATTTTTAAATCCCTTTGGAGTTATATATTTTCTTTCTTCCATCAACTTGGTACTATTGAGAGTTTTTTAACAAAATTGTGTTTATTTTCCTCTTTATCCTTAGGTCTAACATCCTCACTCTCATCCATGTTGTATAGGTTTTCTTCTTTATAGAACTCCTCCCCTATCGATTTACTCTTCATTTGGTTCAACTATTTTTTATATTTGACCTATCATTAAAAACGTTTACAAGCGTTCATGCTCATCACTAGATTTCAACAACTTCTCATCGTCTTCTCTAATACTAGATATTTCTAGTTTCATCCATTTCACCATATCTAATAGTTCAATTGTATGAGGTGATGTTGCACCTCTGAATTGTACCCAAATTTGTTCTTCTCAATCAAGAGATCTTAGAGATGGCTTTTGCCATCATGGTTTTTTATTTGTACTCCTTTTTCGTGGAAGACAAAAACATTTATTTTTGTTAAACTAAAGCCATGGTTGCCACATAAGCTATAGTGTTTCAACTTACAACTCTGATACCACATGTAATGTACACAAATTTATAAATAAAAAACATATGTTACTTTACACTCTTGAAATCATTATTACAAATGTGTGAATTTACATCCTTCTCTTCTCTTTTGCGAGATATATTTAAATTTATAACATGCTAGGTTAGTCTAACTTCATATTTCTACCTCACGATCATACTTACTTTGACCTTGTATAGGAAGAATTTATTCTAATTCCATGTTTTTCATTTTCCAAATACAATACATGTTATTTTGTAAAATAGTAAGACATAAGAGTAATAAGTTGGCTTTACCATAATACACCATGCCATGCCAAACAATGTAATTATTTTGTGCATGTATTTACATTATTGGGGAATCTTTATCTATTTTATAATGATATTAACCATTTGTTTATTGTGTTAAAAATATTTTTTAAAATATTTGGAACACATGACCTCATATTTGGAAATGGATCTATACCTTCCCATTGAATTGTTTCTTCAACTTAATGTTTAGACACTAACGCGCCTCAATCGTGCTATAGTGTGCCATGTCAACTATGACTATGTGGTTTCTCCACAATGTTTGGAACTGGCTTTCCCACGTGATTTGTGAGAAATGAATAGTTTAGATTAATCCAAGGGTTTTTGATGATGGAGATATTTCATCGACATTTAATTAGGGTTTCCACCTCGCTTTCCTCAATCATTCACTCTGTTGGGCTTAGTTCTAAGGGCACTCGTAATTCATTTGCCTCTTTGGTTCTCATACGCTTAGAATTTAATATATATTTTCCCTCCCTATTTGATTGTGCCCTTTATTTTTTCATAGAGAAAAAAACGTTGTTTTATATTGGTATATATAAGAAACGAGTACATTCTGATCAATCAAATATCCTTCACAAAAAAGGCAACAACAATCGGGAGGCTTGAAGCCCCTTTTAGCATGACATAAACCGGGATCTCGGAATATGAGCTATGAGTTCGATATTCTTTGTCATTATGAAAAAACCAGAGTACCTATTAAAAAATAGTAAAGCTGAAACTCTATGTTAGATGTTGGGAGACCATAAAATGTTCTTTGGAGGCAATCTAGAGCGAGATCGACTGCGGAACACCCGATCTGCGAAAACAAGCTATGCAATGAGACTAATGCTGGGCGCTTATGGTAGCATATCCCGATTTTGTTGAAAGGAAGGATCTCTTTTGTAGATGCTGTCCGAGGGCATTAGGTCTAGATGATTGAAATTGGCTTGCTAGCTCTTATACGAGCTCGCTTACAAAATTTAAACGGGCTTGCTTTCACATATTAACGATGCTCGATTGTATCCAAAGATTAGGCTCGCTTGTCGTCTGGGCTCGCTTGTGTTCTATGCATGTACAAAAATTGAAGGACAGAGACATATCTAAAATTGTCCAAAAATTGATAAAATAAAATAGGTAGGATCCTGATAAGGGTGCCTTGCCCCCAAATATCACGGAATCATAATGTCGCTAGTACACACCTTCTTGTTGAGCTTGTAGTGTGAAACTTGTAATACTCCAAATCTCATATCCACCCCTCGCTTGGAGAGCCCATCGGCTCTAGTATTAAATTTCCCTGTATATGTGAGTAATGGGGGGGGCGATTTAATTACTCCCAAAGGAGCTTGGCATGCCTACACCATCCATGAGAAGAAAACATGGAACTCGTAGCATGTCCAAGCATAGTATCGATGACCAGCTTGGAATCTCAGTAAGCGAGACCCCCTTGTAGACCCAGATTCACAGCTGCGTTAAACCCACACCATATGGCCATAAGCTCGGCCAGATTGTTGGTTCCCTTCCCTCCAGTTCCAACATATTTCAATCCTTTCATCCTCAAATAATTTTAACCATGCTCCAAACCCCATAATCCCTAGCAAGCTCCATAAAACAAAATAGCTGGAAGGGAGATTGGGTGAGGTCTATTCCAGCTTAGATCCATCCCTGTATCAATGGAGAATGGCGTCTCCTATCCTAAATCCAAGACATGATAGTGAAGTATGTGTGATGTAATTGAATGGACTCATTCTAAAATATAAATCTGTTCCTACTTCGCCAAACTTCCCATACAAAAAAGAATGGAAGGGATATGAAATCACCCAAGAGCCTATCCCACCTATCTGTTGCTTCAATAAAAACTTGTAGGAGACCATGCACCATGTAATAAAGGCTTAGAGAACAGGTGAAAAAATATGGGCAAGTCCATGGGCACGAAAATAAAATGTGAGTGATGGATTCTTCCTCCATCCTACAAAAAGGACATCTGCTAGGACCATGAAATCCCTTACGTCTTAGCATATCCCAAGTAAGAATCCTCTCCCTCCACACTAGCCATCCAAAGAGAAGGATCTTGGTAGGAATTTTCTACTTCCAGTAATTCAACAAATCCCATGTTCATATTGGAGCAAGTATTAAAAAGAGTTATGTTGAAATATACATGTTTGACAACAAGGTTTCCATTCTTAATGTCGCACGCCCAGGTCAAAGGTATCACCAGACCACTCATAAGAAAGCCCAGCTCGTTGGAGCCCCTCCTAATATTTCATCCACTCCTTTCCATCGAGCCGATAAGGTTAAGCTGTCCCATCATTTTAAATACTCGAGGGCAGAATGCTGCCAATGACTTATCAATTGACCAATATAAGAAATTCCCCCTGTTATTGAAGATATGCAGGGAGTCTTATACTCATGAACAGTATTTTAGGAGCCCCCCAGTAATTTCTCCCCACTCAATCCGATTACGTAACCACGAGCCCAAACTTCCATACCAGCACCCTTAGAAATGATGTGAAGCACTTTCTTGAAACTACTCCAAATCACGGATCTATTCCTAGGGGAAGGAGATCCGCTTATAGTATAAAAAACCACAAGGCATCGATATGTAAGTATTTATCCGATATGATCTCTCGCCCAAATACCTCCCCAGTCGAGCGCTCTCAAAGAGATTTGGTGAGCAAGGCATCATTGAATGCACGCGGGTTAAGAATACCCCCAACCACCATACATTTTCGGACTAGAATAGAGCCTCCAATTTACAAAGGTGAAATGAAACTTTGTGGTACATTGGTTATGTTATAAAATATGGTGGTTCTCGTAGCTTACTCACATAATAGTTTGATATGACTATGGATATGATAACAGGTAACAACCATCTTGTCCAATTACACTAGCTTGTTGAATACTTGTTCTTTTCCTTTCAATTTCTTATGGCATAGCAAAATTTTGCAAACTAATAGGGTTTAAGATCTCTTATGCAGGGTACTCGAAATGCCAAAGGGACTTCAACCTTTCCAGCCTTCCGATTCAAGGTTTTACCGTCTCTCGATACTAAGATCCACGCCAAGTTTAATGTTTGATTTCGTTTAGAGAGAACTATTTACTTCATGTTTTGTGGTATGCCACAATTATTTTCCATGTGAGAATGTTAGTTTTAAGTCAACCAGAGGGGTTTATTATTTGTCTCTTTATTTTCCTTAAATTTTCATTTGGTTTACTCTTACGGGTTCTTCATTTTGGTTTTATTTTATTTTTTTAACATTTTCCTTGTTAGATAATTTAAAATTTGGTTAAATTATTTAATTAAATTATTAACTAAGGTTTGTGAAGTTGTGAAATGTATGTGCATTGTATATGCTAGGAAATCTATTTTTTAATCACAAAAAATAAATCTAAATATGAAATAGAAATCTAACATATTTGTGACTATATTTTATTAAGCATACAAAACATTTTCTATCTAAAATGGTTATTTAAAACTTAAGTGTAAATAAACTTCAAAGTAAACTATATTATTGTTTAAGGAATTGAAAACTATTGTGTTGGACATAAATTGAAATATATTCTATATAACAAGAAACACAAGTCTATTCTAATTGAACAATGAAAAGAAATTTAATTTAATTGACTTGAAAATGACATTATTATACGCAAGCTTGAAACAATTATATTCTATAAAAAAAATATTATTCTATAAGATAGGAAAAGAAATCTAATTATCTACCAGTAAATCAACACTATTCTATAGAGCTTGGGAATGAAACTATTCTATAAAGAAATGGGTGAAAGAAATGAACCATTGACAAGAATTCAAATGCATAACCTCCAAAGATCATTGATGTGTGCATTCATAACCCTAACTAATCATAACATCTAAAGTATATAGTTTGAGACTAAGCATAAAATAAATATTTTTTTTGGAGTTTTTTGTTTTATTGTTGAAAGTTTGGCTGGTCACAAACCAAATATAAATACACAAGATTGGATTTTAAAACAAATAATTTAAAACATATAACTATAAAAACATATTTTTGGGCAATAATTACATCTGAAAAGATTTTGTAGACGTGTTTCAATCGAACCAATATGATTCATCTTCAATACAAGATGAAAGATTAGATCATGGGAACAAACTTAAATAGATGAAAAGAAAAGCTAACTAACCATTGTAATTTAACAACTAGTTTAACTTAAACTAAAAATATATTATTATTATTTTATTTTAATATTATATAATTTAATATTATTATATTTCTATTATTATTTTTAAAAACTTATTAAATAAACAACCCTTCTTATTCAAGAATAATATCATTCTCGCAATAAGAATGGCTCTTTATTTAATAATTTTTTAAAAATAATAATAAAATATAATAATATTAAACAATATAATAATAAAATGAAAATAAATTAGAAATTGAAATAATAAAAATTATTATTTATTTCTTTTAAGTCAAACTAGTTGTTAAATTATAATGGCTAGTTATCCCTTTCTCTTCATCTTTTTTAAGTTTGTTGCCATGATTGATCTCTCATCTTGTCGTGAAGATAAACCACATTGGTTGGTTTGAAAAGCGTCGACAAAATGTTTTGAGATGTGATTATCACTTAAATATATCTCTATATAGTTAAATGTTTTAAATGCTATGTTTTAAAATCTAATCTTGTTTATTTTTCTATCAAATCATGTTGAGAGACTTAAATAGATGAAGAGAAGGGCTAGCTATTATAATTTAACAACTAGATTGACTTAAAAGGGAAAAATAATAGATTTTATTATTTTAATTTCTAATTTATTTCTCCTCAGTTTTACTACTAGCCCATAGAGACCGCCTTAGGTAGTACTATAGCTCTAGCTTTCTCTTTACAAGGAAGGGTATTGGTTATTTTAATATTATATAATTTAATCTTATTATATTTTATTATTATTTTAAAAAAAAATTAAATAAATAACATTCTTATTCCAAATTTGGAATAAGAATGGTTGTTTATGTTAGGAATCTGTAATTTTAGCAGATTGGTGAGACTAAAACTACAAAATCAACGTCGTTTCAACCAACTTTGGGATTCTAGGATCTAGCCCTCCCGAATCCGAGAGGGATCTCTCCAATAAGTGCAAAGATGGATTTGTCTTTGAAGTTTGGGGTAAAAATATTAGGCTAGTTATGAATGCCAAGGGTTTTGTGGATGATTGAGTATGATTATTATTTTGAGCAGAAAGTTCTAAGTGAAAAGAGTTCCAAAGGTGAGAAGTTGCAAGTGCGTAGAACGAGCTAGGCTAAAAATATAGATATAACGCTGGTTTTAGTCCATTGGGCTATGGAGTCATATGGGGCTTTAATTGAGCAACAACATCAAGAGTGATCCAAGGGGCAAGTCATCTACACCGCAAGATTATTGAGATTTAAATGATGGAATGGAAACAATAAAGTGTTGGAGGGGTGGAAAATGATAATAATTTCACAAAGGATTTATAGTCGATCCAAACAAGAAAAGCCTCTTAAGTAAGCTGTTTTAAACCAACCAAGTGCGAGAGCTAACCATTGACCTCTTGGGCAAGTTTGTATTAAAGCGACTTAATTGACAAGAAATCCAAATGAATCCACATAATTACCTTTAGAAAATATGAAAACATATAAGAGAAGACGAAATGTGACATAAGATCAGATAAAGTACTTTTAAACCTTGTCCGCTTTCGATTAACACCAAGGGAAACTTTTTAGAATCGCACTTTTGGAGAATAGAAGCTAGAAACAGGCTGACCATCCTTTCTAGTCCATCTTTAATAAGCAAATAAGGAAAATACCTTTCAAGAATAGTGTTTAAAGCAAACAGTAGGACGAGGGAACTCCAACATTCCTAACTACTTAAACTCGTATTAAATCATTCTTAAATAAATAAATTGGAGGAAAAAATTGAGATAAAGCTTTCGGTCACCGAGAAGGTTACTGATGTACAACAAGCTCCTAACTCTATAAATGTTGTTCTTTATCAAAGAATAGTGAAAAATATGACATACATAGAAGGAAAACATTAACAAAGAAAGGAGCACTTCACCAGTTGATATAGACCGGGATCCCAAGAAATAACTTGTTTATTGATGTCAAACTAGTTACGATCTTCAAGTCCAATGTTTTCACT
The DNA here is from genome assembly GCA_034641835.2 of Pinus albicaulis. Classification (NCBI taxonomy): domain Eukaryota; kingdom Viridiplantae; phylum Streptophyta; class Pinopsida; order Pinales; family Pinaceae; genus Pinus; species Pinus albicaulis. The sequence continues at coordinate 1,587,683,412 of CM076578.1, forward strand.
TTCAGCAATCATCTTCACTATTCAAACCCTAACTAATCTAGCAAAAATAGAGCTCCAAGGGCCGATGAACACTATTTAAAATCGGACGTTTAAGCTCAAATGTATTTCAAAGTTCACGCAACCAACAATTTCTCATCTTCTATAGAAGTATTTATAGAAGGATGAGGAGGTGAGATCTAACAAAAGATCTTAAGGACAATTAATAAAGAGTGATGACTTCTCGGGCTTTGAGGGGCTCGATGGAGAAGTTTACGGGTGTGTTACTATATTAATTGATTTACATTTATGAATTAAGCTCGGTGGGAGCTTTTTGTTGACTTTGAGGCTACGTGTTATGCTTTGGAGTAACTTTGCATATTTTTTTTCATTAAGTTCATTGCGAAGTATCTCTCCGTGTGTCTTCGAGCTGATTATTTTCATTTTATCAATAACTTCGGCCTATGTTTTGAATGTTTTGAGGCACAAGTGGCACTTATGGTAGCCGAGGAATCAATTCGCCTCAAATGTGGCGAGTGGATGCCTTTCCGTCTCGTTCAACACTTATGATTTCCCCTTTAACCGTGTTTAATTTGCGGGGATTAGGATTTTGATAATCATTCTTAGCCATGATCCCCCACAATTATGTGTTCAATCTTCATTCGATGTGCCATGTCTTCAAGAGTCGATACTCTTTTAAATGTGATTAAATCACGATTGTCTTGTCGATGTGCGGGACCACGTTGAGCTCGTGAATGGTTCTTTTCTATGAATCGAAGGCACGAGAATCGTCATCCCCTGGCCTTCGGCCTTTCCTTTCAATATAACGGATAAACCTTTAACACACGCAACAATACAAAAATTATTAAGAAATCCTCGCGTATTTGGGGAAAAAAGCGCTTCGGAAGGCGGGGGAGGAATGTAGCCGTTGGATGGCATCATCCAACGGTGAAATTAGCCGAGAAGAGGTTTAAAAGCGGCGAAGGAAGAATTGAACGAACCATTGATCGTGCGATGATCGAAGGTGGAGATCAATTTTGAAAACCCTTTGGCGAAAGGTGGAGGGCGATGGTATGAAGCGAAATTAGATTCGAGGCCATCCGATCTGGACATGTGGATGGTCAAGATTGAATTGGAGGATCATGAATCGACGGGACAAATAAAAGTATGCGATTGAAATTTTGCGATGCGATTTTGTATGCGGACCATTGGATCGAAGGATTAGATCAACGATCGGGATTGTCTCAACTTTCGCACCAACGGAAAAACCTTTATAACATATAAAACCCAAATTTTTAAACAAAACAAAGGTTTTATATGGATCGGGAGTGAGATATACATATAAAGTGGATAGGCACCCGACAACGAGGCCTTTAGTTACATGGAGCATAATGGGCCCGGGGCATACATAAAATAAAAGGGCCAATCGCACCCGGGCCATCAGCCTGGTCTTTCAATCAACCCATTCTAACATTTGCGATGCGATTGGCACTCGGGATCTTTAACACTTGGTCCCGAGTAAAGTCATATGAAATGAAAAGGCAGGGGCAAAGTTTATACGTAGAAGTCCCGATCGCATCGAAAGTTTTGATGTGGCCTTTTCAATCAACCCATTGTATTTTCTCCTATTGCGATTGCGCGATCGGTCTTTTTAATCTACCCATTGAAATATTCAACACGTGACTTTAGTTTTTTTAGATTTAAACTTTGGAAAAATGGGTTTTAAGACTTTACAAAGGAAAAATGGATTGGGAATGAATTTATACAAGGTTTTAAGCGTCGAGGCGGGCTTTATGGTTTATATGAGAAATAATATAATTGGGGGTCTTATATGCAAAGGCTAATCGCAATCGGATTTTATCAATACAAATCCAATCGCATCGAACTTCGAATCATGGCAAAGACTTGCGCACTTTGGATTTTTTCGATGCGATTAGCGCCGAAAGGTTTTAGTGGGGAAGTGGTTGAGACTTGGCCCGATGGGGCTTAAACCCTTAAGTAAAAAACATGTATTTTTCATGAAAATTTTCAAGGTTTTCAATGGATTTGGGGGTTTCGGTAAGGTTAAAGAGTGAGTCTTTAACTTTGTAAAAGTGATTTTCATAAAGGGAAGAAGAGAAAATCATGAAAGAAAAGGAGTTTTATGGAGAAAAAGGGGGGATCAAATGAAGGTTATTTTTGAGTGGGAGAAGGGGGAAAATGATGGTTTTTCAGCTGAGTCTTTTCTCATGAAATTAGCAGAATTTTTGAGTATAAAATGGGAACAATAATGAAGATTTTGGACACGAGGCATGAGGCCTTCAAGAGTCTTCAAGAGCCAACAATTTTTAGCAATGAAATTTGTTCCTTGAAGGCTCAAAAAAAGTCTTAGCCACCTTTTTCTATAACAAATATTATAGCCGGGCTAACAGTGGCTCCACTTGGGGATGATGCCTTCTTCAAGGCATCAAGAACTTCGAACTTGAATTCTGCGGGGAGGCCGACTCGTGCCACATCGATTATTTTCTTCGGGAGGTTGGACCTGTGATTGATCCATTGGGCTACCCTTTCTTTGCTAGGATGATCTTCTCTCGAAATTATATTAGCATATATGAAAACAATGGACCTTCATCGATAAAAACTTTCTACCTACCCAATCCTACCGATCTAGCATTTTTTCTTCATCGTAGTGCACTTGGATTGGCAAAATCTTTTCACAAAATTTTATTCTTTTGAAAGCAGGAAATATAATCTATTTCTACTTGCTTATTTCTCCTCGAACTCGCATTAAAAAGTTGAGTTTAGATGATTCTCTACCTAATCTACCATCTCTGTTGGGATTAAATTGTCCAACAGATTTTCATTCTCTAAATTCTATAACATAAATTTAAAAAGCATTCAAGTCGGATTAAACAATCTAACTTGATGCATGAAAGACAAGTCGCACATAGACATTTATTTTGCGTAAAATTAAATAAAAAATGGAAGGCTTAAGATCTGAAAATTTCTCATCATGGCCTTCTCTTTTTGACACTGCTTTTGACTTTATTGGAGCTATTTCTCCTTTTTTTCTCCGGTTCATATTTTGAGTTAATTAGAACCAAATTTTTACATCTCTTGACTCGTAAAATAAAACAAATTTGAGTCATCTCTCTTTTTGGAAACTTAGGTTCGGATTTTTCAACATGTTTGAACCTTTAATTTCTATCCTAAACTATCTACCGATAAGCCAAGATTTAACGAGTTTGGCAAATCGAATTCACTATCCTATCAGCAAAAAATTTAAAGCTAAGTAGTCAAGATTAGACAATTTGACTAACTAGAAGTGGGTTATTCAGGGAGTGGCATTTAAGCTTGCACACTCTGAAATTTATTTCTCTTTTTTTTATTTTATTTTTTTGGTATGGGGCTATACCATTATTGTTTTTGACAATCTACCCTCGTTTTCTTTCTTTTCTTTGTTTTTGTATTTTTTCTTTGATTCTTCTTCAAAGCGAAAAAACAACAACTAACTACATGCTCAAAAGCGAGATTTATTGAAATTCCTACCTAACCTATTCTAACTTGGAGTATTTACATTTATCATATGATACAAAAGTGCCAATGCACCCACCCGAATAATGTCGAGAAGAAGTAGAAACTCTGGCTTCTTGTCGAGGTATCCATATAAAATATTGAAGATTAACCTTCAATATCAAGGCTATCATAGAAGGGGACAACTTTTCATGTCTCTCGGCTCTTGTAAAGGATCACTTCTTGATAATTTGAGCCGGTTGGGATTTCCACACACTCTTCCATAGGATCAACAAAGAAAAGATGAAGATTCTCTTCTTTTTGGCCCTCCATGTCTCGGTAGATTGTCTGCGTCCAATACTTCACTTTTGAGGAGCATATATTCGGAAAGTTTTTTGGAAGCATCATCATCTTTAACTTTCTGCATAATAACAAATAGTGAAATATTTTCTTTCTCTAAACATATGCTTACTTCTAATATATATTCGAGGTTCTTTAAATGGCATATTGATAACAATGATAGGAGAAGTTTCTTCTTGAAAAGAGGGTATATCCACGATCGGATAGTCTTCTATTTGTTTCTATCCCTTTTCCTCATCATCATCCGAATTAGAGGACTCATCTTATTTGGCGAGTGTTGTCCTCTTGTAGCCCTGGTATGCTTGGATTCGAAGGGCTTAACTCTGTGAAGAGGTTATTATATTCTTGAGTGGGGGTGTTTTCAATGGTTTCCTCTTGCTCAAAAAATTTCTTCATTACTCTTCTCTTCACCTTCTAAGTTGAAAGGTTTGTTGATTCCCAATAAAGTGAAAGATTTTTATGATGGATCGAAAAGGATGATTGCGGCCTTCAAGCTGATGATGGTGAAGCTCATAACACCAATCAAATGTCTGGTTGCCTTGCATGATTAGTTTTTTCTTGGAAACCATCATCATCATAAGGTCGATTGAAGTTTGAAAATTTATTAGAATAAACATTTTCATCAGCCAAACATAATGGGATATCGGTAGGTACTTCTTCATTCTCGATCCACAAAAGAACTTTCTAAATCCGTACAACAAATTTCTCTATGTGAATGGGCAAGAGTGTTTGTTTTACAAAAAGTTTCAGTAGATTGATCGTTTATAAATAGTCCGATCTATTTCCTTCTCTCGTCAAAGGGGAAGATGATTCCATGTCCCTTTGAGCAAGTACGACGAGTTCTTTGTCTCTTGTGAAGACCGATTTTGAGGCTGGATGTCTTCTTAAGCCTCGGTTATAAGGGATGATGAATCAATATCTAAGTTTCCAGGGGATATCTTGAGGGATGTTCTTTATTTCTTGTTTGTTTTCTTCCCGAAGTGATTCATCTATGTTCTTAAAATTTTTTCAATAGTAGATTAAACTCATGAATGGTTGTTAAAAGATCTTCAAGATGCATCCCTTTTTAAAGCTTCCTCATTATATATAATGTGTTGGGTGATGTTTTGTGATGGATCATAATATATTTCACCCAATGATAATGATGTAGTGTTTTCTTTATAGTTCTCATAGAACACATATTCAAGGTCTCTTAAATAAAACAAACTACTAGATTTTAAGCATTCATACCAATCCCTAGCTTTTCCCTTCTAATGTTAACATGCAAATTTTCATTAGGCGGTCTTCATGACATTCAAATTTCAACCTCCATACATGTATATGAAATTTGATGAGATGTAATAGAAGTTCATCAAACTTTTCACCTTGAAAAAATAGGCGAAAGTTGTCATCCCAATTCACACTGGGGCATCTTATGTGGAAACCCAAGGATATGATCTCTACTCATAGGGGCATATCTTCGTTGTATTCTTGGAATCATGTTTGTAAATCAGAGAAAGAGGTCAATGTGTCTCGGTCAATCAGTTTAGGGTCTTCATGCAATGGATTCATTCGAGTCTTACGGGAGTTTCAGAGTGTGGAGTCACCGGGGTGGAAAATTTTAGCTCTTTTCAAAGGTAAAATTTTTTATGGTCCACCACCATATGACTCTTGTAGAGTTGTAAGGTTTTCAGGGAACTAAATTAGCTCTCAAGGGTGATATGAAAACGATTGATAATTTTATCTTAGGAGACTTCCCTAAGGATACCTTCGGGTTATCAACTACTTCGGGTGGATCGAGGGGTTAGGGATAGGCTCTAGTGTGAATCTTTCTAGGAGCCATTATACCGTGTGTTTCGGACCCAAATAAATAAGACAAGTTCAACCAGGTATGACAATCTTTAAGAGGTTAACTAGTCTCTGCTTTTTCTACAAACTTTAATCCTACAGACTCCTCTAACTGAGTTTGAATGATATTATGATGATACTGGGTTCTTCCCAGTGGAGTCTTAAGGTCTCGTCGAGGATTGTGGAGTCGCCAAGTGGAAGTCTTTAGCTCCTAAGGAGGTAAAAGGTTTTATGGCACACCACCATGTTTAATGGATACCAATATAACCGAGAGATTTTGGGTCTTTTTGAGTGCTTAAGGTTGTGTAAGATATAATGCACTCAGTCCCTCAACGGAGTTGCTGAAATTTTAGGAATCTGTAATTTTAGCAGGTCGGGTGAGACTAAAACTACAGAAGCAACATTATTTCAACCAACTTTGGGATTCTAGGATCTAGCCCTCCTGAATCCGGAGAGGGATCTCTCCAATAAGTGCAAAGATGGATTTTTCTTTGAAGTTTGGGGTAATGATATTAGGCTAGTTATGAAGGCCAAGGGTTTTGTTTGTTTTTGGATGATTGAGCATGATTATTATTTTGAGGAGAAAGTTCTAAGTGCAAAAAGTTTCAAAGGTGAGAAGTTGCAAGTGAATAGAACAACTATGGCTAAAAAGATAGATATAACGTTGGTTTTTAGTCCATTGGGCTATGGAGTCATAACAGGGCTTTAATTGAGCAACAACATCAAGAGTGATCCAAGGGGCAAGTCATCTATATCACAATATTATTGAGATTAGAGTGATGGAATGGAAACAATAAAGTGTTGGAGGGGTGGAAACTGATAATAATTTCACAAAGGATTTATAGTCAGTCCAAACAAGAAAAGCCTCTTAAGTAACTGTTTAAAACCAACCAAGTGCAGGGCTAACCATTGACTTCTTGGGCAAGTTTGTATTAAAGCAACTTAATTGACAAACAATCCAGTAATCCACATAATTACCTTCAGAAAGTATGAAAACATATAAGAGAAGACAGAGTATAAACTTAAGATCAGATAAATTACTTTTAAACCTAGTCTGCTTTCAGTTAACACCAAGGGAAACTTTCAGAATCTGCCTTTGGAGAATAGAAGCTAGAAACAGGGCAAACCATCACTTTCTAGTCTAACTTTAATAAGCAAATAAGGAAAATAACTTTCAAGAACAATGTTTAAAGCAAACAGTAGGATGAGGGAACTCCAGCATTCCTAACTACTTAAACTGTATTGAATCATTCTTAAATAAACAATTTGGAGGAAAAAATTGAGATAAAGCTTTTCAGTCAGAGAAGGTTACTGATGTACAACAGGTCCTAACTCTATAAATGTTGTTCTTTATCAGAGAATAGTGAATGATATGACATACATAAAGGAAAACAATAACAAAGAAGGGGCACTTCACCAGTGATATAGACCAGGATCCCAAGAAACAGCTTGTTTATTGATGTCAAACCAAGCATGCGACTAAAGAGAAGTTTCGCCTTTAGCAATCATCTCCACTATCCAACCTAACAAAACTAACACAAACAGAGTCTAAGTGGTCAGCGTTGAACATTATTTACAAACGTAAGTTTAAAGCTCAGATGTATTTCAAAGTTCGCAAATAACACTTCCTCATATTCTACAAAGGTATTTATAGAAGGATGAGGAGGTGAGATCTAACAAAAGATCCTCAGGACAATTAATACGCAGTGATGATTGGCCTTTTGAAGGGCTCGATGACGACCTGGTTGTGTGTTTCATCGTATTAACTATTTAAAAATTACTACCGAAGCTCGCGGGAGCTTTTATTGACTTTGAGGCTCAGTGTCATGTTTTGAGTTACTCTGCAAATATTTCTGCATTTATTTCCTTGCAGAAGTAACTCCCTGGCTGCGCTGAGGCGATTATCTTCATTTGATCAATAGCTTCGACCTCTGTTTTGAATGCTTTGAGGCACGTGTGGCACTTATGGTAGCTGAGGAATCAATTCGCCTCAATTGAGGTGGTGGAGGCCTTTCTGTCAGTTAAACACTTATGATTTTATTTTACTTGTGTTTTATTTATGGGAATTAGGCTTTTGATAATCATTCTTAGCCGTAATTCCCAAATCTGTCTTCAATCTTCTGTTTCTGCTGCGCTCGACTTCAACACTGATACTCTTTTAACTGTTGTAATAACCCGGGTTGTCTCTCGTCGATGTGCGGGACCGCGTTCGAGCTCGTATGGCATCACCGCTCATGAAGCAATGTCGTAATTATTTGTTACAAAGCCTGTGAATGGTTCTTTTTTATGAATCGAAGGCACAGGAATCGTCATCTCGGCCTTCGGCCTTTCTTTTTAATATAACAGATAAACCTTTAACACCTGCAAAAATACAAAACTTATTAGGAAATATTGGGTATTTGGGGAAAAACTACTTCAGAAGGCGGGGGAGGAGCGTGGCCGTTGGATGGCATCATCCAACGGTGGAAATTAGCCGAGAGGAGGTTTAAAAGCAGCGGAAGGAAGAATTGAACAAAACCATTGATCACGCGATGATCAACAGTGGAGATCGGTTTTGAAAACCCTTTGGCGAAAGGTGGAGGGTGATAGTATGAAGCGAAATTAGATCCGGGCCGTCCAATCTGGACACGTAGACGGTCCAGATTCAATCGGAGGATCGCAATCGGCGGGACAAACAAAAGTATGTGATTGAAACTTTGCGATGTGATCGGAAGATGACCTGATCCGAGGATCGCATCAACGGCGAGGAATGAATCGTGAGATGGGAGATCGTGGGAACAAACAAAGGTATGAGATTAAAACTTTTCGATTTTTTGGTGCGAGCCGGATCGCCCGAACAATCTGGCCGGATTGTTCCCAACTTTCGCATCGGCGGAAAAACCCTTATAACATATAAAACCCAAAGTTTAAAATAAAACAAAGGTTTTTTTTATGGATCGGGGCGGGATATATATATAAAGTGGAGAGGCACCCGACTACGGGGCCTTTAGTTATATGGAACGTAATGGGCTTGGGGCATATATATTCAAAGGATCCAATCGCAATCGAAGCCTCGGGCTTGGTCTTTCAATCAACCCATTGAAATATTGCGATGCGATTGGGCGCTTCGGGACTTCGACACTTGGTCCCGGGGGATTGGTCCCGGGGAAAGTAATATGAAACAAAAGGTGTTGGGGGAGGGGGGTGCGGATTTTATATATATAAGACCCAATCGCATCAAAATTTTGATGCGGGTCTTTTTAATCAACCCATTGGATTTCTCCGATGCGATCGCGTGATAAAACAAAGGCCAATCGCAATCGGAGCTTCAGGTCCAGTCATTTTAATCTACCCATTGGATTTCTCCGATGCGATTGTGCAATCGGTATTTTTGATCTAACCATTTATATTTAGCACATGACTTTAGTTCTTTAGACCAAAACTTTGGAAAAAAATGGGTTTTTGGGTTTTACAAAGGAAAAAGCGGATAGGGAAAGCATTTTCAATGTTTTTTAAGCGCGAAGGCGGGCCCACGGTATAGTTACAGGCAGTTGCCAATTGCATCGTAGAAACCATATAATACAAGGCTTAATCGCATCGGAACTTTGGAACATGGCAAAGACTTGCGCATTTGAAAATTTCTGATGCGACAAGCGCCGAACAAGATTAGCACTGGGGTTCCAAGGTGTGGTCATGTGGGGGAAGTGGTTTAGGACTTTAGCCCAAGGGGGCTTAAGCCTTTATGTAAAAACAGGTATTTTTCATGAAATTTTTCAAGGTTTTTAATGGATTTGGGGGTTTCGGAAAGGTTTAAAGAGTGAGTCTTTAACCTTGTAAAAGTGATTTTCATAAATGGAAGAAGAGGAATTATGAAAACAAGGGAGTTTTTATGGAGAAAAAGGGAGCAAATGGAGGTTAGTTTTGAGTGGGTGAAGGGGGAAAATGTTGATTTTGCAGCAGTTTCTTCTCATGAAATCAGCAGGATTCCTGAGTATAAAATGGGAACAGAGATGAAGATTTTGTACAGAGGCATGAGGCCTTCAAGATTCTTCAAAAGCCAACACTTTTTAGTAACAAAATTTGTTCTTTGAAGGCTTAAAAAGTCTTAGCCACCTTTTGCTATAACAAATATTATAGGTGGCTAATAGT